>CM066194.1:1364611-2834611 GCA_033675215.1 Rhodiola kirilowii
AATCTTGGTAATAATCCGTACACGAGTGCTTAAATGAGTGAATGTTGGTAATAATTCATACACGAGTGTTTAAATGAGAAACCCTCTTTTTTTCAAAAATTTTGAGAAATCCTTCGTTATGCAGTTTTCTCTTCGATATGCATTTTTGAAAATGCATCAGTATTTTACTAAGTACGATTTTTGAAAGCTTAAAATGCATTAGACATTTTAGCTAAAAAATGCATATAGACCAAAATGCATGCTCGAAACTGCATAATGAAGGAAAAAAAGTTAGTGGGACACGTGTCACCTCCACATTCAAAGATGCAACTTGATCCAATGGTGAGATTTGAGGCTCAAATTCTCGAATTTTTAGGAATTCTCAACCGAGCACTCTCCATTATCCGCATGTACCAATTTTTCATAACCAACAAAAAAAATAGTTGTTCGGTAACGAAGATACACCAATATCTACTTTTTCTTCTAATAATTGATAATAGTTGGTTAAATTTATATTATATGGTTAGGAGAACACATTCGGTAAAGAAACTCAAGCATCAGAGGATTTAAGTACAACCATTGAAATAAGTTATATATTTGATTTTGTAGTTGTCGCGTGTTCTATTCACTTTTTTCGTTGAGTGTTGAGTGTGAGTTTTGTCCAAGTAAAAATTCATGTCATAAGTGCATAATGAAGATAAAAATAATAATAAAATAATCTCGAAGATTTTAAAATATACGTAGAAAGGTCCATATTTGAACTGTCCTTTACGAGATAATAGTCATTCTAAAATAAATGTCTATCGATTCATGATTAAGAGATTGTTGTGTTTTATTTTTCAGTTGCCAGCCCAACCGCCAACGGTCATCATTCATATTACAAAATTGACAAACACACTTAAAATTAAATACACACAACTACCTTTTTTAGTCATACTCTCCTCCCACTTTTATCCTCAAAAAGACATAAAGTCCAGCTGCAGCACCATGATCAAAACAAAAAACTGTCTTCATGTCTTACTGAAAATACTGATGAAGAAGCTTCAGGAGATCATACTTGCAGCTCTACTGCTCTTGCAGCATTTCTCAACTGCTGCATCTACAGAGATCCCTTTAGGATCCATTCTCTACGCTTCGAAGCCTGCTTCATCATCATGGTCCTCTCCAAACACTAAATTCTCTCTTCGCTTCATACCATCTTCTTCCTCCTCAACATCATTCGTAGCTTCCATTAACCACGGAGCTCTTTCCGTGTGGCAAGCTGGAGGGATCAGTAAAGCTGTTGTTGACTCCAATGGCCATTTCTGCCTTCATTCCTCCGGTGATCTACGCCTTGTCAATAGCTCAAAAGTCACCATTTGGTCATCAGGCACTTCTGGCCTTAATGTCACTTCTGCCTTTTTAACAGATTCTGGTAATTTAGTTCTCAATAACAGGTCTGTTTCTGTCTGGTCCTCGTTTGATCACCCTACTGATACCCTAGTTCCGTTACAGAATTTGACTGTGGAGAATTTTCTGCAAAGTGGGATTTATTCGCTTAATTTCGACAAGTCTGGTGATATGGTGCTTAAGTGGAATCATAGTGTAGAGTACTGGCAATTCGGCTCAAGCTCAACCCGTAACGTTGTGAACTACATTTCACCCAGTTTGTCAATTTTAGCTGTTGGAGTTTTAACGATTTCTGATGAAACGCTGTCTGATCCGTTAAAGGTAATTTTCAGCGACGATTATGGCGAAGGGAGTGATGATGATGATGAGGATACATTTCGCTTCTTGAAAATGGACTCTGATGGGAATTTAAGAATTTACAGCTCTAGTAAAATTGGCATCATCACACAGCAATGGGCTGCTCTATCTGACCAGTGTCTCGTCTTTGGCTTCTGCGGCGACATGGGCATATGTTCTTACAATGACTCAGGTGATCCAGTTTGTCGATGCGCGTCTCAGAATTTTGTCCCGGTCGATTTAAATGACAGTAGAAAAGGGTGTAAGAGGAAGTTGGAAATTGATAATTGTTCCGAGACTATAGAGATGGTTCAGTTGGATCATACTAAATTTTTGACGTTTGGTCGCGGTCTTGCATCAGATATTTTCTTTAAAGCGGGTTCAGCCTGTAGATTGAACTGTCTTACTGATACTGTGTATGTTGCTTCTTCTTCGCTGTCAGATGGATCGGGAAAATGCCACTTGAAAAAACCTGGTTTTCTCAGTGGCTATCACTCTCCAGCTTTTCTCGCCACTTCATATATCAAAGTTTGTGGCGCGGTGGCTTCGAATCCAACTTCTGCGTCTTCTGAGAATATTCTGAAGCACAATGGTAAAAGAGTTTCTGTACTGATTGTTGCAGTTGCTGTCCTGTGTGCAGTTTTGGGTTTGCTTCTTCTTGAGTGTGCTGTATGGTGTTGTTGCAAGAAATTCAGTAAATTTGGAGCGTCAAACACTCATGATGCGCTCCTCGAGTATGCCTCAAGTTCGCCAGTTCAATTCTCTTACAAAGAACTACAGATTGTAACTAAGGGGTTCACAGAAAAGCTCGGTGAAGGTGGATTTGGGACCGTGTTTAGAGGTACTTTTGCCAACAAATATGTTGCAGTCAAGCAAATGGATGGTATTGAACAAGGCGAGAAACATTTTAGAACGGTGGTTTCGATGATCAGTAGCACGCATCATTTGAATTTGGTGAAACTCGTAGGTTTTTGCTCAGAAGGACGCCACAGGCTTATTGTTTACGAGTTCATGAAAAACGGATCACTAGCAAACTTTTTGTTCGATTTGGAAGAAAGTTCAGGGAAGGTTTTGAACTGGGATGTTAGATTTCGTATCTCCATTGGCGCGGCTAGAGGGCTAAGTTACCTTCATGAATCGTGCCGAGACTGCATTGTGCACTGTAATTTCAAACCTGAGAACATTCTCTTGGATGAGAACAACAATGCTAAAGTGTCCGACTTTGGCCTTGCAAGCCTCACCAATCCAAATGGAATAATTAACGGATACCTGGCACCAGAACGCCTCGCAAACCTCCCCGTAACATCGAAATCCGATGTGTATAGTTTTGGCATGGTGTTGCTGGAGATAGTGAGCGGGAGACGAAATTTCGAAGAGGTTGGAAGTGAAAAGTTTTGTGATTGGGCTTATAATGAGTATGAAAAGGGTAATGGTGAAGGCATACTTGACAAAAGGCTAGTTGGAGTTCAAATGGAGAAAGTGAAGAGAGTGATTGAAGTGAGCTTTTGGTGCATCCAGGAGCAGCCATCATGTAGGCCAACAATGGGAAAAGTGGTGCAGATGTTGGAAGGTGTTGTTGAGATTGAAAAGCCACCAGCTCCAAAAAATGAAGGTTCCAGCAGGCAGGTTGTTAGGACCTTATCAGTGACTTTTCTTTCGGCCAAGGCTCCATCACCATCTTCATCTTTCACATTCCCAGTTGTACAAACTACTTGATACTTATTTTCTTTTTCTTTTTTCTTTAGAGAGTGCTCGGTTAAGAATTTTTTGAGAATTTAGAAAATTCAAATTTCATCATGAGTGCATGTTGTATCTTTAAATCTGCATTTGACACATGTCTAAAAGCAAAGTTAAACTTAGTGTCATTGACTTTACATTAAATGCAACTTCGAATACGTACATGAGACATGTGACTTGATGATGCACTTTTAAAGGTGAAGACTGAGGCCTTATATTTTCGAAAAAAGAGATTCTCATTTAAGCGCTTCTCGTTCGTCCCATTCTACTAAATTTTACGCAACTCTTCATTTCGTATTATAGTTTAATTGTGACCCAAAAACTCAAACTTGTATACGTGTTAAGTACAATTTGAACGGTTCAACTGGTTATTACTTTTATATCTCATTTGCCTAGGAAATCATTTATGTACTTGAAATGGACTATTGGGTAGTATTTTGGTCAGTCCAACTAAAACAAACACGTTCAAGTCCTTTTAGTTTTAACAACGTACCATCTTTGAAAGATTCAAACAACATTGTCTTTGAAGTAAAGAAAATATAGAAAATTTTAAAAAAAAATTGTATTTGATTTATCATTTAAAATAAAAATAGTAATACAATTTGCCATATGCAAATATTTTTAATCAAATTTTTATTTTATTTTTATTTTCTCAAATAAGGAATAAGATTAGTAGAAGCTAAATGCACTCAATTAAAACACCACACTGTGTTTTATTTTCGTTTATAACAATATGATCATGATGTAATAAATATATGGATATATATAATTCCATCAACAAAAAATATTCGGTGATATTTATATAAAGATTTTATCTCTATCATCATCAATCATGAAGTCACCACTGATGAACATAATATGGAAATTATTTTATGGAAAAAATATGAAATAATTAATATTTCCCAACCACTCTGTCCGGACTGGGACATCACCACACTTTTCTCCTACCTCCTCTTTTATTTATATATATATACACACACACAGAGAGACATTTACATTTACTGGTCTGCAGATTCATGAAGCGTTGACTAGTCAACTTAAACGACCAGCTTAACACGACTGTGTCAATGGAGTCGAGGTCTTCGCCGGATCGGCTCCTGTCTCCGGCAACACTCTTTCTCCTCTTGCTCACCGGACTATCAATTGAAGCTGCAGCAGCTGCTGCTGCAGATATCCCTCTCGGCTCCATCCTCTACGCCTCAAACCCTAATTCAACCCGGTCGTCTCCGGACAGCACTTTCTCTCTCGGCTTCATTCCTTCAACCGACGCCTCATTTTTCATCGCTGGAGTGAATTTCAACGGTGTCTCCGTCTGGCAAGCTGGCGGGACTGGAGTCGTCGTTGACTCCGCTGGCTCGCTTCAACTCACTCAATCCGGCGATCTCCAGCTCCTTGATGGCTCCAAAGTAGTTATATGGTCGTCAAACACGTCTGTTCGTGGCGTCACGTCCGCGTCGCTGGAGGATTCTGGTAATTTTTTGCTTAAGAATGGGACTGATACAGTTTGGTCCACGTTTGATTATCCCACTGATTCGATCATCCCGTCACAGAATTTTACTGTAGATAAGGTTTTGAGGAGTGGTAGGTACTCGTTGAATCTTACAAGGTTTGGAAACTTGACGCTCAAATGGGATGATAGGATTGAGTATTGGACTTTGGGGCTGAATTCTACTGTTGCCGCTAATTTGAGTTTTCCTACTCTGTCCATTTTGGCTATCGGTACTTTGACCATTTCCGATGATAAGTTGTCCAGTCCAGTTACTGTTGTTTATAGTAGTGATTATGCAGAAGGGAATAGTGTGTTTAGGTTATTGAGGTTGGATTCTGATGGGAATTTGAGGATTTATAGTGCCACTGGAAGTAGTGCCGCGGTTAATCAGAGATGGGCTGCTGTTCCTGACCAGTGTCAGGTTTTTGGGTATTGTGGGAATTTTGGGATTTGTAGTTATAATGATTCAAATCCTGTTTGCGGATGCCCATCGCTGAATTTTGATCTGATTGATGCGAGGGATAGAACAAAGGGATGTAAGAGGAAGCTGGAGATTTCTAACTGTACTCAGAGTATTGGAACGGTAGATCTTGAGCATACGAAGTTCTTGACATACCCGCCTGAGAGTTCTTCACAGATTATCTCGTCTGCCATTTCTGCTTGTAGATTGAATTGTCTGACGAGTGTTCCTTGTGTTGCTTCGACTGCCTTGTCAGATGGAAGTGGTCTGTGCTACTCAAAGACTACAGATTTCATTAGTGGGTATCAGTCACCAAGTCTCCCTGGCACTTCATATCTCAAGGTTTGTGGTCAGCCACTTCTGAACCCAACCACTCCGCTTGGTAACGATAGCATGAGCAATCGCTGGAGGCTGCCTGTGTGGGTTGTTATTGTTGCTGTTTTGGGTACCCTCTGCGGTTTGATTCTGTTAGAAGGTGGACTCTGGTGGTGGTGCTGTCGAAACAGTCCTAAATTTGGGACTTTGTCAGCCCAGTATGCTCTTCTTGAGTATGCTTCCGGTGCTCCAGTCCAATTCTTGTACAAGGACCTGCAGAAGTCGACGAAGGGTTTTAAGGAGAAACTTGGTGAAGGAGGCTTTGGGGCTGTCTATCGTGGTGTTTTGGCTAACAAGACTGTTGCAGCAGTGAAACAGCTTGAAGGTATTGAACAAGGTGAAAAACAATTTAGAATGGAGGTTGCAACAATTAGCAGTACCCACCATTTGAATCTGGTACGACTGATTGGGTTTTGCTCTGAGGGTCGTCACAGGCTTCTTGTTTATGAATTCATGAAAAACGGATCACTGGATAACTTTTTGTTTACCTTGGAGGAAAGGTCCGGAAAGCTGTTAAACTGGGAGGTTAGATTTGGTGTTGCCCTTGGCACTGCACGAGGGATAACATACCTCCACGAAGAATGCCGTGACTGTATCGTGCACTGTGATATTAAGCCGGAGAATATTCTGTTGGATGAGAATTACAATGCTAAAGTATCTGATTTTGGCCTTGCTAAACTGGTGAATCCCAAGGATCACAGGTATCGTACTTTGACAAGCGTTCGAGGGACAAGAGGTTACTTGGCACCAGAATGGCTTGCAAATCTTCCCATAACTTCCAAATCAGACGTTTATAGTTATGGTATGGTTTTGTTGGAGATAGTGAGTGGGAGGCGGAATTTTGATGTCTCCAATGAGACCGGTCGTAAGAAGTTCTCTATCTGGGCTTATGAAGAGTATGAAAAGGGCAATGTCCAGGCAATTATGGACAAGAGGATTTCAGACGCCGACGTGAATATGCAGCAAGTTACAAGGGCAGTTGAAGTGAGTTTCTGGTGCATTCAAGAGCAGCCATCTCACCGGCCAACTATGGGCAGAGTGGTGCAGATGTTGGAAGGGGTTTCAGCTATCGAGAAGCCACCTGCACCAAAGGCTGCAGTTACTGATAGCTCGGCAGGCACAAGCATAAATGTCAGCTCCAGTGTCAGTACATTCTCGATTCTGGCGCCTTCTGGCCCAGGCCCTTCATCAGCGTCATCGTTCCACGCCACCAACCCTTCAGTTTCCGGTAGGACTTTTGATAGAGTTTCTTCGTCACTTCTGCAAACACCAACCCGAAATGAAGATTCATAAAACTTTGACTGTGCTGGTAAAAATGGGATCTACTTTGTCCATCTAATAGTGTGTTAGGAATGCTTATTTCATAAAACAAATTGTTGTATATCTGTTTGAACAATAATATGCACATTAGATCGAGCATATGGCTGAGATTCATGCCTGGGAAAGTGGAAAGCAAATGAACATTTGAAAAGAAGGCATGCCAAACAGAAAGAAAGGGAATCGGATGCTGAATGTTTATGGATGACTAAAGACAGCACAGCAGTATATAAGACAAGCCTTCTTCTCCAGACAAACCAAAAACAACTGTTTGATAAATTCTCAAGTCTTACACTCTTTACGATCAAATGAAGAAAAATACAAATATACATTGTACATGGGGTGAGTCTTACACACAGATTTAGCTCGGGTATGGTGGCGAATTTATATTGTACAAGCAATTCTGTAATTTGTATATTCGGCAAATGTGCTACTACTGCATTCAGTATGTTTTGTTCAAGCTTTTCAACCTATTTAAGGCAAAATCAATGAGATCCGTGGATCAGAATACAGAACTGCCTGCGCATGTCAAAATTGCCCATTGCTAGAGGGATCTGAGTGTATGCTTCTAGGACCATCTACTTACAGGTTCAGATACCAATTCCTTGCTTCTCTCCTACTTGAAATGATCCTGTTTGAGAATTGTCACAAAATCGGGGTACAAATCGTTGTCTTCCTTCTGCTTCCATGTTTCACCATTTATGGGGATAAGCCATGATATTTGTGGAGAAAGTGGCGAATAAATATCTGCGAGTTCAAGCACAAGAGATATTCAGAAACCTCCATTGAGAGGATCAATATGCAGAATATGATAATTGATTAATGGGGCATATCAATTGTGTTGACATTGATTTCAATCAGAAAGAAGCATCTTCTAGTATGTCTTATACAAGAATGAAACAAAATTTATGAAATTGGTATTCCTATTCCCTAAGAGCTGCAGTAACTAGTTATGCCTATTAGTGGCACTCGCTCATCAAGACTGACTAACAAAAAGACTTTACATGAAGTTCTTAAGATTCATCTCATGCAATGGAGAATCTCAAAGTGTTACATCAGCAATGGCAACCTGAAGCTCCCACATCCTAAACATGGAGATGCCAGTGTGAACTTGAAAAAAGGATTTTTTTTTTCTTCTTCTCCTTTTTCTTTAATAATCAGATATCTCATACATTACATCAGTTCTCTCATTCCCATAATTTTTAAAGAGTGACTAATCATGCAAGCTGTTACTTGGCATCAGAGGTTCCATACATACCAACTGTCAAGAGCATCTACAACCACCTGCAAACTGAAAACATAGAGCAGTATACCTGAAGCAGATGGTGGATCAGGTTCCCTTGTCCAATGCAAAACCATGGTCCCAGCTAAGACAGTAATGAATCCACAAAGTACTGATACAATTGAACTAGCACTTTGACCAGACCAATCCTAGAATTATCAAAATGATTAAGTTGGAATACAAAATCAGAAAAGTGCAAGCACTAATAATTGATGGGGAAGTTACCTTAAACATTATGGAACTGGCAACAATAGTAAAAGTTGTGAACAGGGCGTAGTAAATTGGAGACACAACTGCTGTGTTGAATGTATCCAGGGCCTAAACACAAACCAAACACTATCATAAGAGCTGGTGTTTAAAAGTCTACATATTCTCTAAATAAGTTTGATATCCAATCAGTCTCGATATTATCAATTATTAACTAATGACTGGAACAAAAAGGCATCAAACTTTTGAAGTCCTCTAAGATCACTGATTTAGATGTACATAACGTTGAAGGTGCAACAATTTGCTCACCATCTCAGAGCAAAAGGAAACAACTTTATAACACATAAAAAGGGAGTAAAATGTTATGAGGTATGCAGAACTATTTCAAGAGGTAAGAACCACATCTCACTTTCTATTGTATCTTTGATGCCAGTTCTCAGTATTTTCCTAAGCCGCAATCACTACACAAATATCTGTACCTTATTCATAGGTGAGGTAACTTTGTAACAACAGCTACAGTATAGAGGACAGCACAAAAGAAACAAATAAATAACAAAAGGGAAAAAGTAAACAAGCAAAAAGTAAAACTAATGAAACAAGGTCAGTTGACTAATTGAACAACATTAAGATTGTGAGGTATCAAACTTTAAGTGGGATCAAAAGAAACTAAAGCAACTTACCATGTTTAAATAATTTAACTGTAATATGATACAAGAGACGGCAACAAACACAAAAATCCATGTCTGAAAGCTTGCGGCCTGAGAGGAACCCTCAATTGTGAGTTTTATAGCAATACCTACGGCTTTAACACTCATAACCTGCAACAACGATGCGCATGAGGGTCAGGTTTTCCTAGAACAACTATAATCCAGAATAAAGTTGATCCCATACTCCCATTATGTTATTGTTAGAATGGAACATTAGTTTATCAGCTTCAATAGCAAGCATTCTATGCTACAGTGGTTTAATGGAAACCAAGTTATACTTGAACAGTCAAAGAAACTAACCGTCAAAGATCCAACTATCGAACATATGCCAATGTACACCATTATATTTGTCTGACCATAGCGTGGAGCACAATAGAATATTAACACCAATGCTACAGCTATTACTGATGCAGTATATAGAAGAAAAGCTGTACAAGATTCAGATATTAGATGAAAGACTCCATGAAAGAGAAAACAGAAAGGAAAAGGTTTGTAATAAAAAAATATTCTAGGTGTGCACACCTGGCTGAGTAGCTAATTTCCAAATCTCTTCTACTGAAGTAAGAGTTTTCTCACTAGGTGCATAAAGCACAATTAATGTGGATCCCACGACACAAAGGACGCAGCCAACAATTCCCAACTTCTGCAGATACTCCTTCAACAAGAAATGAGCAAGTACAGCACTACAAGAGAAATACAAACAAAATGAACACGGCTTTCATGTCATCTAAACTATTTCTAGAGATAAACCAAAAATTCCATCTGAAAGGGTGAAATAGTAGAGTTCCGAGGCCTGCCTAACAATTATACTCAATGCCCCGAGTGGAGTTACAAGAACAGCTGGAGCATATATGTACGCAATGAAATTTGCGAATTCCCCTACAATCACTGGGAAAGAAGCAACAGCCCAAGTCAGGACATCCCATACATGCATCTTCAAAATTGCATAATCAGATCCATTTCAATACTTACTAGTTACCATCCCAATCCACCAAAGCGGCTCCAACAAATAGCCATAACCGCCCGACCCTTATGACAATGAAAATCATTTATCCATTAGTTATATAAAAAAATTAAAATAAATGAGAGAAGAGAATAAAAAAAGACATCAGCTATAAGTTCAAATAATATGGAAAATTTAATTCACTGCACACTGAAATCCAGCAGATTTTAAAATAAAGGTGGATTCTCAATGTAATACATAACTTCCAAACCGCCAAAAATGAAGCCATCAAATTATGAAGAAAAAAAAACATCAAATCTTCATCGAGAATGTGGCATAGTAATCTCAGAAACTAACCAACACTAATCAAAAGCATAAATCAAGCACAAAAAAAAGGCATAGAAAATAATCATAAAACTTACCAGCACGACTTCCAGATGCACCAGCTCGCTTTAGTCCCTTCTTCTTAATAATAAAGCTAGAACCAATAAAAGCACTGGACGCAACTGCCAAAATAAACCCTAAAAGATTATCAGAAATCGAGGCGTGAAGACCCGACGCGGACGCGTCTAACTGAGCAGCCATCAATTCAATTGTTCCAACTCCGCAGGCTCGATATCATCAATCCGATTCGAACTGCGCAATCAGAATTCCGACCTGATTAAATGATTAACCAATCCAGTCGTTGCGGAAGAATATGCTCGGATACAAATTGCCAGCTAGGGTTTCATTCTTCTGTAAAATTGTGTGAAAAATACACGGTGGAGTTGAGGAAACAAAACTACGTTAATGTTCACCAGTCAGTCCAACCAGGCAACGCTGATGATTGATTTTGCTGGCTTCCGCTTTTTCTCTCTCCTCCTCCGTCCGTCTTCAATTTTTGGATGCAAGTTCGTTGAGATTTGATTCACTGCAGCTGGTACAGCTCTCTGGTAACCAATCACAGAGTAACACGTGTGTCACATGTCGTGCGCAGCGTACCTCAAATGCGACCAAATATATTTTTGAAATTGAAACACTACGTATTCGGATTTCGGACACCTCTCATTCCTGAATCAAATTGACTTTTATAGTCATATTTTTTTTTTGACTTTTATAGTAGTTTATAAAAAAAAGACTTTAAATCAAATGATATTCGAGTGAGTAATGTTATATGCACAATTTTCTTAATAATTAAACATCAAAAATAATTTAATAATTAAAATCATCAAAACATGAAACTATAAACCACTTAAGAATTCGACACATAGCACTCTCGACTAATCATAATTTGGAGCGCTTATTGTAAATAAAAAAAATTAAAACGGACTTATTTAAAACTACATACCAGATGCGAGAGTATAAGCGTCCTAAAAAAAATTTCGTTAATGTCGTTATGCTAAGTCTGAACTTTAACAAAACAAGTTTGAACATTAACAAAATAAGTCTGATTTTTAACAAAACAAGTCTGAACATTAACAATAAATCTGATTTTTAACAAAACAAGTCTGAACATTAACAATAAGTCTGATTTTTAACAAAACAAGCCTAAACATTAACAATAAGTCTGATTTTTAACAAAACAAGCGTAAACATTAACAATAAGTCTGATTTTTAATTTTGAACATAACAAAACAAGTCTGAACATTAACAATAAGTATGATTTTTAACAAAACAAGTCCGAACTTTAACAATAAGTCTGATTTTAAGTATAAACATTAACAAAACAAGTCTAAACATTAACAATAAGTCTGATTTTTAACAAAATATGTCTGAACATTAACAATGAGTCTGATTTTTAACAAAACAAGTCTAAACATTAACACTAAGTCTGCTTTTTAACAAAACACGTCTGAACATTAATAATAAGTTTGATTTTTAACAAAATAAGTCTGAACTTTAACAAAACAATCTGAACATTAACAAAACAAATGTGAACATTAACAATAAGTTTGATTTTTAAGTCTGAATATTAACAAAACAAGTCTGAACATTAACAATAAATCTGATTTTTAACAAAATTTATTACAAAAATACCAAAAGACTATTTGCCCCTCCGTGTTGGATTACGAATTTCGACAAATATGACGTGTCAAATTTTGAGGAGGTTTATAATTTTTATATTTAAATATAGTTTTTACCTGATCTCTACATATCAAATAAATTGAACTTCAAGGTAAATAAGTAAATATCATACCCTACAAAGTAGGATCTTACGATCTGTCTTACGGGAGCACTCGGTTGAAAATCTTTAAAAAATCAAGAAATTTGAGAAATCAAATCTCATCATTAGATAATGATGCGAATATGTACATGAGACCCGTGTTACCACAAAAATGACTTGAAAGTCCACTTTTAAAGGTAAAGATTGGATTCTCAAAGTCTCAGAAAAAAAAGAATTCTCATTTTGAGCGCTTCTCCCTATCTTGCTATATTTAATATTTAGTTTTTTAGTCGTTCGACTTCTAGAATTAAATCTTCAAATTAATTTATCAATCATGTTCTCATATTACTATAATAATAATAAATCATATTCTCATACTTAATACATTAAAATTTTCAGTTCAAAAAAACAAACTCTACTCTCTAGGCAAACTAGAAGCATTTTTATTACAGTATAATGGAATTACAAATACAGAAATAAGTACACCAATGATCATAAAATTTAGGTTCTGATATATGACTTCAGAATCCTACTACATATTATTTGAACTCAGCATCCCCTCAAGTCATCTGATCATAACCAAACGACCCTGGAGTAAGAAAAGAGAAAGAACTATCAGAATCTTCAAATGTTGTTTGAGGAAACTCGTCAAAACCTGAGAGGTTACAGGGGTCAAAGCTTAGCGGAGAGAAACATGATGCGACGGGATCATCCAGATTAGCCTTGTAGTCCATCATCAAGCTTTGATTACTAGTTCCGCAGCTAATTGGAGCATTGGAGCTAAAGTTGATCTCAATCCCAGTAACCTTGTTGATTACCTTACTGCTATCGCCCGAATCGGGGCCTACTATATTTTTCTCATCCAGTGGAATAGCTGGTGAGTGGCCCTGGAACAAACCGATGTGCCCGAAAAGTTTGTCTTTCCTAGAGAATGTAGTGCCACAAGAACAAAGCCATTTATCACGCCCACAGTGTTTCTCGTGAGTTTTAAGGTCTGCGATGACTGAGAACTTCTTGTTGTTGCACCTGCTGCAAGTGAAGTTTTTATCACAATGGCTTCTCTTGTAATGATTCTTCACACACAACATGGTTTTCAGTGGCTGAAACTTTTTGTGATCTTTGTTCCTCTTGCAACCATAATAAGGGCATGAATACCTCTTGATAAGCACAGGTTCCAAGCTACATTCTTTAGTGGGTTTTGCAAGCGCTGCTGGTGACTTGTACTCGTCTCCATGACCCCGCATGTGCATCCTCAAGTTTGCATCCCTCTTGAACCCTTTCCCGCATATCGTGCAAAAATGAGTGTGGGGTGCGAGGATCTCCTCTTTCTCTAATTGCAATATTTCGTAGGAACCAGGTGGGAGATGCTCCCCTTCTTCAACATCCTCTTCATCTTTCATCTCAGGCTCCTCCACCGAGTTGTTTTGTTCAGTAACCTGATTTTTACCTACCGCATCAGCATGTTTTGATAGCTCAGAAAAGTTTGCACCTCCGCTGCACTGGGGAAGAATACTGCTGCTCAATCCATTTCCAGGCTGAAACATAATCTCATCAAGAGGGCCGATAGCTGGATTTGTTGTGGAGATATTTCGAGTCGCGGATGGGAGAAGGCTACCCGCAGTTGAGATCAATTGGAAAATAATGGAAGTAAGATCTGCACTTATGAGCTGCTGCTGCTGCTGCTGAGTCGTGACTTCATTGGGTCCATCTGCCAGTTGACTTTTCTTGCTAACAATCAGATGCACCATATCCTGCAGCTGGTGAATCTTCACTTCTAGAAATGAAAGGTTGTTAAGCATTGCATCCAAATCCAAGTTTTGATTTCCACCATCACGAGCAGCTGGGTTGAACTGAGAATTCATGTTCTTATGACTTTTGGTTTGGTCAAGAGGATCATCTATGATTGATGATGAGCCCTTGAAGTTGTGAATGGATCCTGAAGCAGATTCTTGTGTTCTCATCTCATAGTCCATAAAAGCAGAATCTTTCCACTCAACCTGGTCCGAATTTTGATTGGAAATGGATTGGTATTGACCACCAGGTGCACTTTGTTGTAAGCATTGGTTCCCAACAAGACCTGATCTCATCCAATTTTCAGTGTGGATCCTATCTTTTGTTTCCATTATCAGAGAGTTGGTTCCCCCAAAATCAGTATTTTCAGTTCAAGCCTGCGTAGTGTACATACAAAACAAACCATATAATGTTATCGACCTGCATCTCCCAACAAGTACAGAATACTGAAAACAGAAAAAACATCTGAAAAATCGGGGCTGAATTTCGTCAGTAGTGCAGATATCTATGTTTAGTAATCATAAAGAGTATTGGGCATACTAGCTCCAAGACACAGACGTACCACTCTGCCTAGTCCGCGTGCTCTGTTGAAAACTAATCCACACTGGGTGCTTCGACACCGCCTTCTTTGCGAGCAATCCCTTTCCATATCTGAGCAAATATTGATTGACCTCATAGCGCATAGACGACTGTCAACCCTTTGACTTGTCAAAAGCTAAGCACCAGATTTGGTCGTCAAAACAAGATATTTCGATTGGATACACAGTCTATTTGTTTCAGTGGATCACAATTAATATCCTTAACTCCGAATCAACATGTGAAATATTCAATCTTGCAATCTTATCAGCAAAAGTAGTTGAAGAAACACAAATAATCAGCTACATACAACCCAATAAGACTTCCAAATAGATCACGCTTAGATATCCCAACCAAATCAGAATATTCAATTTCAAGACACCAAATCAAGTCAACAGCTCCAAATCCAAACCAATCAGTAAAGCATCAATTAATTGAAGAACAACACAGTTAATGATTCACAAAAACAATTCATGAATCGGCACAAAATATAAGTCAAAAAACTTCAAAAACTGTTGAAGATTTCGAGAAATTACCCATCAGCAGCTTCTAGTGATCCTTCTGGTCCATAGGGCGGAGTGGCAGAGGGCGAGACCGCGATGGGTTGATTGAGGAGAGGAAAAGGGAGAGCTGGAGCTGATGATGATTGAAATTTCTGTGATACGTATAAGAGAGAGAACGGAAGCGAAGCGAAGCGGTGACCAAAAAGAGGATCAATCTGATTCGATCTGAACCGTTAAATCTTTTTTTAGATAAAATCGGAACCGTTAAATCTGATTTCGATGGTTGGAGCCGTTGGATTGTATTTTGACTTGGGGAGAGTGCTGCTGGGAGGTTCGTTCGTTCCAGTCGTTGACCAAAAAGATGATCAATTTGAACCGTTAAATCTGATTTCGATGGTTTGAGCCGTTGGATTGTATTTTGACTTGGGGCGAGTGCTGCTGGTGCTGGGATGGTTCGTTCGTTCCTGTCGTCGTGGCTCAGATCTGTAATATCCATTTAAATATTCAGTTTATTGTAGACTGACAATTTAAAAAAAAAAGAAGAAGAACGTGGGCAGTTCCAAAACTTCAGCCACTTAGATAAGATCCTTTCCATTTGAATTTATATCTTTTATGGTTAAATTATTTTAAGTTAATTTTAATTAATTTCAGTTAATATAATTTTAGTTAAGTTAAATTTCAGTTAAGTCAAGTTCTATTTAAATCGATTTTTCCATCAATTCCATCAACATCATTATCATCATCACATCACATCATCATGTCATCATCGTCATCATCATTATCATTATCATCATCATATCATCATCATATCATCATCATCATCATCATATCATCATCATCATCATCATCATCATTATCATATCATCATCATCATATCATCATCATCATGTCATCATCGTCATCATCATATCATCATCATCATCATCATCATATCATCATCATCATCATATCATCATCATCATCATATCATCATCATCATCATATCATCATTATCATATCATCATATCATCATCATCATCATGTCATCATCATATCATCATCATCATCATATCCGCATCATATCATATCATCATTATCATATCATCTTCATCATATCATCATCATCATATTATCATCATCATTATCATCATCATCATATTATCATCATCATATCATCATATCATCATCATATATGATGATGATATGATGATGATGATATGATGATGATGATAATGATGATGATGATAATGATGATGATGATAATGATGATAATGATGATAATAATAATGATGATATGATGATGTTGATATGATGATGATATGATGATGGTGATATGATGATGATGATAATGATGATATGATGGCGATGATATGATGATGAAGATGATGATATGATGCTGATGATGATATGATGATGATGATGATATGATGTTATGATGATGATGATATGATGATGATGATAATGATGATATAATAATGATGATGATGATATGATGTTGATGATATATGATAATGATAATATGATGATGATGTCAAAGTTAAGTTAAGTTTCAGTTAAGTTAATATCAGTTAATATAAGATAATTTCAGTTCATATACAGTTAAGATCAGTTAAGTTTTAGTTTAAGTGGACAGACCCGAAATTATCTTATATTAACTTATATTAATTTAACTGAAACTTAACTTTGACATCATGTCGATGATGATGATGATATGATGATAACATCATCATCATGATCATATCATCAACATCATCATCATATCATCATCATCGTGGTCATATCATCATCATCATATCATCATATCATTATCATATCATCATCATCATCATATCATCATCATCATCATCATCATATGATGTTGATAATAGTGATGATGATGCTGATGATATGATGATGATGATAATGATGATGATGATGATGATATGATGATGATAATGATGATGATGATGATGATGATTTGATGATGATGATGATAATGATGATAATGATGATGATGATATGATGATGATGATGATGGTATGATGATGATGGTATGATGATGATGATAATGATGATGATGATATGATGATGATGATATGATGATGATGATATGATGATGATGATGATAATGATGATGATGATGATATGATGATGTTGATGGAATTGATGAAAAATCGATTTAAATTGAACTTGACTTAACTTAACTGAAATTATATTAACTTACATTAACTGAAATTAACTGAAAGTAATTTATCTTACTTAACCGTCAAAAATATAAGTTCAAGTGGACATGGTCTAATTGGATTTGGGCTCTGATGTAAATAAAACAAGATATGGACGAGAGTTAGGGTTGGGGATGCAAAGGAGTTTATTCGAGGGTTGTCACTCAAAATTTGATAGTTGTTTTTTATGTTGTGAGTGACTCGGTGGTGCGTCCACTCGATTAGGCGTGAGGCGAAGTGGAGGTCTCTTACAGTTTATATAAAAAAAATTGGCCGCCTCTATGGAGTTCAGCATGGTCGGAGGTTTTGTCGGACGGTCATGTCTAAGTACTGGCATCTCACGATAGATCTAGCTAGTCAAGACTAGCTGTGTAGCGCATTCACAAATCGTCTCGCTCCAAGACATGAAGATGATCAGAAAGCTTCTTATACTCATATGTACGCTGAAAATTGAAATCAGTGGGAGAGTTTGGGATAATGTGCGAAAATGACTCTTTCAATAATGTCAAGTCTTTAACAATTTCCTTTTACACAGGAATATGAGCATCTCAAGTCAGGATTGCTCTTGTTAGATAAAAAAATGCTGTCAATTTCACAAGTTTGATTGGTCACGTTAATCAGGTGATTTGTTCATCTCTTCCTTTGAATATCATGGCGTCATCAAGTGGCCTCATTGAGCAGTGAGAACTCAACTTATTATTAACTTGCAAAACTCCACTAAAAATTATGCGACCTTTTGATTTTAGTGTGTCACTACCACCACTGCCTTTGTGAGTTTATGAACTTAATTTTTTTAAACATCATCACTGTTGCCCTTCTCTCTTTTTTTGTTTGTTAATGTTACTCGTACTGAAGTTTCCATTTTTTTTCTATCATATTTGAATCCAAATTTTGAGTCATATTACTTTCACATTTGTCGATGATACAATCTATATGAATAATGAAACCGAACTTGTTAAAACAGTAGCTGGTTATGGTGTGGATGAGAGATATAAGTGATGTATGAAATTCATCACATTCAAGGATTTGATCTATATAGTGTTGACGGACTCAAAAACAAATAAGAATCAAACTTTCATAATCTCTCAAGTTCGAATACTAATGGGTCCAAAATAAGAGTTTGAACTATGAAAAACAATGAGGGCGAATGAGTTAGCTCAGGTGGTGAACGCTCACCCGATTGCTGAAGAAGCTCGGGTTCGAAAGTCCCTACCCATTATTTTTAAAAAAATTGAAACCAAAGAGCAGATACTAAATGTCAAGAGTTTGAGCTCAAAAAATCAAAAAAAAAACTATGAAAAACAAGGGATAAAAGAGAAAACAAAACTATAAAATAGTTGGGCAGAAAGAATCATCCACTCGAGCTAAATTTTACTAAACAACCCCAACTAACCATATCGTCAACAAGGGTAGAAATATATGTGTACCTGAAAAATGTGATGTTTTTCTTGTACTATTCGATATAAACCCACAATAAAAACAACTAACTAACAATATCCAAAAAAACATCCTATTTCCTATCGTCAAACCCTTGTTGGAAAATGCGCGCTAAATGTGAGGATAAATGACATCATTTATGATCTAAATTTTAAGGAGTTACACATATCAAGGTAATGAGCATTTCTAATAAGATAATTTTAACTAATGTACTAAGGTTGTTAAGTTATCATGACAGGTTGGATTTTCCAAGGATTTGTTAGAAATTTCAATTTTGTCATTGGAAATAATCAACATAAATGTTATGTGTATATTTCCAATGAATATAAGAAAAATCGACAGATGCGGTTGGTAAAAGATAATTAAAATTAGGGATAATTACAAAAAGACTATCTGGACTACCACAGTATTTCAAATCGCGGCCTGGACTATTTCAATTTAGTGTTTTTGGACTAAATTGAACACAATAAACTACCGCCTTTTGGACTAAATTGCACACAATAAACTAACGTTGTTAATGAATACCGTTTACAGTTATTATTCTTTAATAGAAAATTATTTAATCTAACTGTGAACACACTGCCCTAATGTAATATAAACTTTTCCTTCACGATTCAATCAAATTACAATCGCACCATAGATCGCTTCTTCTCAAGACTCTTCATGAAAGCATGCTCGTTCGATCAGATATTCCTCATCACTCCACTTCCGATTTCAAATCGATTTGATTCTGGTGATGGCGGCTTTGGGAGAATTCTTCAGATATCTGATGGACGGATGCCTTACTGGATGCGACGACGTGATCGATTAGAGAGGTCGTACCACCGCAACTGTAAGTACGAGCTTCACAAATCCCGCAAGCATAACTACCGTACAAGAAGCAACGCTAAGATTACATCCGTTCGTATCCAATCTAGCTCTTTCTAGCTTTTCCTCTCCCGCATCGTCGCCATGATGCGTCTCTTCTTCTGCTGCTGATGCTCCTTGTCTTCCTGGGAAAATGAAGAAATAGTTTCAAGGATCGACGAGTGATGATGACGATCTGTACCCACGGATCATTTCGCTCGATAGGCAAAATAGCGGTTAGATTTTTTTTGGAACATGTGTGAGGAGGAAATTCGTATTGTAATTTGATTGAATTGTGAATAGAAATTTTTTTTATTACATTAGGGCAGTGTGTTCACAGTTAAATTAAATAATTTGGATTAAATAATAATAATTAATCAACATTGTTAATTGATTGTGTGCAATTTAGTGTCCAAAAACATTAAATTGAAAATTGAAATAATCCAATTAGTCTTTTTGTAGTTTTCCCTTAAAATTAATCTTAATGGCTACTACCTTTAATTTCTTCCAGGTAAATTTCTCCTATAAAATGAGTAGTTCGTGCGGAAAATCAAGAAACACAACTCCTGAAGGTTTTATGCCGACATGATTTTCTATTTCTTTCTTTGAACTTCCTTTCGTGTGCGTGTCAACGTTAATTTTCCACCTTATTTCAATGGCCACAGCCACAGCAACTCGAGAACACGAGCATCACACAACCTTCGAAGCCGAAGAAGATCAAGATCAAGAATCCTTTTCATTCCCCGTCTTATGTACATCCAGTTTCGAAACACCGCGAGTATCGTGGCGGCATATGCCCACTACTTCAAGTAATTTGCCCCCAGCTGCAACGGCTGCGGCGAGATTAGAATTTCCAAGGATCAGCCAGTACCATACGAGATGCTTTTCCTGCATGGAGACTGATTCGGTTCGAATGATGAGGATGACTATGACAATTGATGATCATCAAAGTGATCATATCTTAGAGGATCATAAGATGGATTTGCTGTGGGAAAAATTTGATAAACTGTCTGAGGCTGAAAAGTACTTCGAGGACTCACGTGAATTTGATAAACTTTCTTTAAGTCAGGCGGTAAGAAAACCTCCAGGGACAGTGCCCGTCTTGAAGGTGTTAAAGAAGCTGTTTAAATAATGGGATTTATTCATTGTTTATTTTTATATTTCATGTAAAATGATCAAGAGTTTGACAGTTCAAATAGTCTGTATGTATCTTATGACATGAGTTTGTGGTTGTTTAATCACTGTCTTTCATGTTGAGTTTATAATCCAAACATGATGATTGAGCATGAATAGATCAAGCAATGAATGTTGAAGTTTGTATATTGGCAAAGTTGTGTTTTTGGTTTTTGGTTGTTGTGCTGGCTTGAAAATGCAGGTTCAGAACTTAGTCTCAAAACCAGCTCAAGTTCAAGTCTGCCCAGAGATCAAACGGCATCGTCCAGGCTCAACATGAAGAGACACGACGGCGCTGCATTTAAAGAGGGAAACTCGAGTTTCGGACAAAACATTGTCGTTCCATTAAAGCCATATGCGCGCCTGAGTTCGGTATTTCCGTTACTGCCAAACGCTGCGTTTTGACTTAGCTCGAGTTTGGGATAAAAGCTCCTGGAGTTCGAATTATGGTTCTTGAGTTTTTCAATTTAGGGATTTTCGATTCCATAGCTTTTTTGTGCGATTGCAAACACATAGAGTCAGTGATTGACAGACCGAGAGTGATTCGAGGTCGCGTGCTTGAAATCGTTGCAGTGAGTGCAAGCATTAGCTTTGGAACGAGCCGTTCAATCGCAGTTGAAGAATCGAGTCACCGGAGGGATTCTGGTGGAGGTTCAGGCGTATCGACAGAGGGCTTTCGTTCACGTGCATTCAGGGAAGATTAATTTGTTGTCAATTCGAGTTTTAATTGCTTGATTTGTATAATTTGGATTGAGTGAGAACCTAGGGTTCTATGAGTCTCACTTGAACACTTGTGTATCTTTTTCTCAATCAATAAAATCTAATCTTAACCTAATTCCGCAATTACAAATTGGTATCAGTAGCTTGTTGAATCTTGATTGAATTTTTCCGATCTTGATTAGTTTGTGATCCTTGAGCATTAACAAGTGTTCTGAAATTCTCCCCATTGACTGAGTTATTATTTGTCTTAATAAGAACTAATATGTGTTTTCTTGTCTCATGGCTGACAGTGTCAACTTGAAGCTCTATGATGGAACCACATACTTTTCCTAGTGGAGAGCCAAAATGAAGGCAATCCTAATCAAGGAGAAGTGCTACAGAGCTGTTACTGAAGAATGGCTGGATCCAACTTCTGCTGAGAAGAAGAAGGAGATATATGACATTGCCCATTCAGAAATCATGATCAGACTGAGTGATGAAGTCCTCAGACAAGCTGTAAACATTTCGGAACCTAAAGAACTGTGGGACACTCTTGAGTCTATCTATTTAATAAAATCCTTGTCTAGTAGGATCTCTTTACTGAGTAGCCTGTTTAATTTCAGAATGAACACTTCATTGTCCATTCAAGAAAATCATGATACATTTCTCAAAATGACTCAGGATTTATCTACATGTAAGGATAAAATAGAAGAGACTCATAAGGCTGTTATTTTGTTAAATTCATTACCTCCCCAGTTTGATATTGTGCAAGATGTTATCCAATATGGTAGAGATGAGATTATCCCTGCTAAAATCACTGAGGTTATTGTGTAGAAAAATGAATCTTTGAAAGTGTTTAAGACTAAAGGCACTAGTAAAAATGATCATAAGTCTGAAAGTAATAATGAGGTGATGATGTTTAAGGGTAAAACTAAACAAAGGCATAAAAAGAAAACCCCTGCTAAGCCTAATTCAGATGGGAATGAGAAGGCTACCTTTAGACCTCTTTCCCAAGTAAAGTGTTTTTACAGTGGAAAGAATGGTCATTATGCTAACACATGCACTAAAAACAGCATGATAGTGATCAGAATAATGGCCAAAACACCAAGCAAAATGGTTTTTCTAACATTTGTGAACAAGGGAAACAACAGAAAAATGAATTACTTGTTGTGTCCCCCCCACTTAACTGTGATACTTGGATATTAGATTCTGGTTGTACTATGCATGCCTCTCCTTGAAAAAATCTTTTTAAATCTTTAATTTTGTGTATGACTTGTTGGTTGTAGTGATCCATCCTCGCAAAACAAGATTAACTTAAGTTAGTAAGGGATATGAGAGAATAAGAAGAATATACACGTATAAGAAAAAGAAAAATATTTACAAGAATAGTCGGAACTTTCACACAATCTAATCTAGGGATGTGCTAACTAGTTGCTCCCCGGCAACGGCGCCATTTGACAACACTATTCTTTTTCACCTCTAAATAGTATCAATGAAGAGAGGATCGACTGTAGTGTCAAAACATTTATAATACCGGTAAAGTACCGGGTCGAACCAAGAGGAGCAAGCTAAGCACATGCACTATGTAAGATTGTGTTTCCGTTCGTCTATTCTAAACCAAAATGTATAAGGGAGTGTATATATCTAAATCCTATGTGGCGAGTAATTAGGGATAAAAGATAAGTAAGAGGTGTTTCAAGGGGTTACTCCCCTCCTTGGCAATTTCCCAATGATCACATACATGATTGATCGGTTGTAATTTAGTGTAAATATTCAATAAGAAATCGAATACTTATGCTAATCACGGTTAATCAAAACAATTTATAATGACTCGGGAAATCCGAGATCGTACCCAAAGGATAGGTGATTAAACTAATGGTGCTGACGATTAAATGTAGAATGTCTATGGTTTGGGGGGGTTGATCCTCGTAAGAGGTTGATAGCAAAGTTTTACTATCTTAAAAAGAGATTTAATCGATAAAAAAGGGTGAACAAACAATTCAAGGATGACTAGGGATCTAATTCCCCGCCTAGACAATCATTGTGACGGCAAATTGGGATACCATTGATGAATTCACATACACACATTTAGAATTTAGCTATGTAACATTAATACCAAGTTCAACTCGCGCTACAACTTAGTATCAAAAGGTTACACCTCGCATAGCACCTCACACTCGCGCTTTATTGGTGCTATAGCACATTATTTATCTAGCCTCACACTCGCGCTTTATTGGCTAAATAAATCATACGCTTGTTAAGTTCATGCCATTCTCATTAGAGTTAAAGCATCGCCATGTAACACAAAAATCCTAATGCTTCTTCATTTCGTTCATTTGAAATCATACTTTTCAAGGGTTAGCTACGTCAAGCATGAAATCAAGCAGAATTCCTATTTCGGACTTGTTAAAAACATGTCATAGGTAATTTGAAAACATTAAGCTCAAATGGAGAAGAATCATGTGTAAAATCATTCATCAATAGCATCCATAATATTCACAATGTCGCAAACATGTCTAGGGGGTTCATAGATCCCCAACCAATGTCACTACTTACTCATGGTGAGATTACAATCCATAACAATAGTAGATGAGCAGAAAAACATGTAGAAAGTTAAGTGTTGGAATCTAGAACCAATATGGAGCAATAAGTATGAAGGATGATCCACGATCCGAGTTGTTGATGATGATAGAAAAGTCTTTCTTCTTCTCCAAGCCAATTTTCATCCAGAAACCCAGCAGAAATCGCAGAAAAACCAGCAGTGGGGGCTTGAAAACCCTAACTTTCTATTTATAGTTCAGCATAAAAATGCAGACTTTACAACGTTGTGCGGTCGCACGGATGAGTTGTGCGCTCGCACAGATGCCCAAAATCCTGCCTTGTGCGATCGTGGTTCCTGAGTTGTGCGCTCGCACGAGATGGTCTGTGCGAGCTCATGGGTCCTGGCATGCGACCGCACGGTAATTCTGTGCTTCTGGTTTGAGTCGTGCGACCGCACAAAGAGGTTGTGCGACCGCATGAAAGACGTTGTGCGACCGCACAGAATTCCTGTGCGTCTGGTCTGTTTTGTGCGATCGCACAAAGAGGTTGTGCGAATGCACAAGGCTTTGTTGGCAATTGTAACCTCCGAATTTGGTCTCGGCGTAAACTAGAGAGTTGTAGCCCTTTGAGTTAGCTTTCCAACAAGCTTTGAATCAACCAAATCGAACACCAAATGAGCTCTCTAGGTCCAAAATACTCCGGAGAAGTCTGCACGTCCCGTAATGCCCGAAACCCCACGTTTTTGCTCCGAAATGCTCGGTTTTGCTCCAAAATCAATGCCCACTTGTGTTCTCAGCTTAAACTCTGTAATTCGCATGAAATGAACCACAAGGCATCAAATAGCAAGTTAAATCGTGATAAAACAAACGAAACAATAAGCATAGGAGTCGCCTAAAATGCATATATTTTAGCGCTATCAATGATATTCAAACATTTCATGGTAATCAAATAGTATTGAACCTAGTTCACTTCAATCCCGTAGAAATGATCATATTCACTACATCCAAACTATCCCTAAGGTCGTTCGATTCTTAAGTCTAGTTTTAAGATTCAACATGTTAAACATGTTACTTAGGCATTTCATCAAACACTTAGTAGCATGGTATGTATAAAGAGCATAGTGAACATGAATTTGACACCATTTAATGGGATTAAATTGATGATTTGCTAATTGACCAACTCCAATGATATAAACATTCAATCCTTAGTCAAGCATCATATCATAAGGTTCACTTTCATGCTTAAGATATGAACATTATCTCCATCCTAGAACTATTCCCTAGCTCTCTCAAGTCATAGGTTCAAGTTTTAGTCTAAGTTGTCACTTAGACATTTTATCAAACACCTAGAGTGCATAACATTCATAACACAAGAGAAAATGAAATCAACAATCATTCATATGAATATCAATGTATATATGTGATCAAAGAGTACAAAGGAGAGTCATAAGACCCTCAAAACACAAGATCCACTACTCACACATCATGTAAGACAACATGGTGTGAGTAGGGTTTATAGCAACAAGTAGAATAGAAAAGATGGATAAAAGTAGGATGGTTAATCCTTGAACTCCCTTTTGATCTTCTCTTCTCCTTGGTTGGATGATGATTGATGACCTTGGATGAGCCTCTTTTCCAATCTTTTTCTCCCCAAAAACCTCCACACTTGGTCCAGAACCCTAGCTTTCTATTTATAGATTCGGCTAAAATCTGGACCTCAAATCTGAGTTTTTCATCCAGTTGGTCGACTGGGCTAAGCTTGACTCCCAGTCGGTCGACTGGGATGTGCAAGATCTGATGAGCTCCTGAAGTTTAATCGAGTCGGTTGACTAGACTTCTCAGTCGACCGACTAGGGCTTTTTTGGTGGTCTTCCCTTCCGAATTTGATCTTGGTTTAAACTACAAAGTTGTAGCCCTTTGAAATACCTTTCCAACAAGCTAAAGATCAACCAAATCAGACACCGTATGAGCCCTAGGCGTCCAAAACAAGTCGCAAAGGTCAATATGCTCGGTATTGCCCCGAAACTCCTTGTTTTGCGCCGAAACTTCTATTTTTCAACCATGCTTCATATATAGGTCTTAACCATGGGGAAACTTGTTTTCTACCTGAAATGTAGAGATAGAGGTCAAATGACATCAAAATAATGTCAGAAACGACCCAAAACTATAGTGAAGAATGGCCATAAATCAGTCGAAAACTCGACTGATCAAAAGCTTTTGAGCACTTTAAATACTAGAAGACCTTAGTTGAAACTGAAACTGGATTGAAACTGATTAGCTTTAAAACAGATAATGGTCTTGAGTTTCGTAACCATGCTTTTGACTTGTTTTGTAAAGAGAATGGTGTTAAAAGACTGTTAACTGTTCCTGGCACTTCACAACAAAATGAAGTTGCTGAAAGGATGAATAGAACTTTGTTAGAGAAGGCTAGGTGTCTTCTTCAGTTCTGGCATGAAACATTCCATGTGGGGTGAGGCAGTGATCAGTAACTCTTACTTGATCAATAGAAGCCCTTGTTCTTCTATTGACTTCAAGACTCCATTTGAAATGTGGCATAGAAGGAAGCCAAATCTGTCATACTTAAGGCCTTTTGGCTGTACAGCTTATGCTCATGTGAGTGAGGGAAATCTTAAGCCAAGAGCCCTTAAGTGTGTTATGATAGGCATCCTGAAGGTACAAAAGGCTATAAATTGCTTTTAATTCAATCTGGTGGGTATAAGAACATTGTCTCAATGTCTGTTAGATTTAATGAAAGTGATTTTCATTTTAAGTCAAGACTAACATCTGAAAATGAGCAAGTGACAGGTACTCAAGGTTCCAGTGAAGCTGATTTTGTTTCCAGAAACTACATGCTGGATGCTCAGCCAGATATGCCTGATGAAGATGATTTTAATCAAGGTGTGCCCTTGCCACCTCCTCTTAAAAATGAAGGTCGGCACCCTCACCAATTAGGTGGGGGGAGAGGTTAGAAATTCTCAGACTAATACCACTACTTATAATGCTGATATTAATGAAACTAGTGGTGTTATTGCTGATAATGTTGATGTTGATCATGAGCCTAAAAATTTAACCACTGGTATTGCTGATGATGCTGAACAAATTGTTTATGACAATCCTTTGTATGATTATGTGTTGTCTAGAGATAAGGAACCTAAAAATAGGATTCCTAATAGGAGGTACAATGACAGTTATGCTAATGTGCTTGAATATGCTTTTCTTGTATCTGAAACTGTCAAGTATGCTGTAACTGAAACTTTTGAATCTGTTGTAAATTCTAGACAAGCACCTGATTGGATTAATGCAATGCAAGGGGAAATACAATCTATGCATGATAATGAGACTTAGGATTTAATCCCTTTGCCTAAAAATGCTAGGGTCATAGATTGTAAATGGGTTTTCAGAATAAAGGAAGGTATCTGTCCTGCTGAACCTCCTAGGTTCAAAGCAAGACTTGTTGCAAAAGGTTTTTCACAAAAAGAGGGAATATACTATAATGACATATTTGCTCCAGTTGTTAAATATAAGACCATGAGGTTATTGCTTGCTATGTCTGCTGTGTATGATTGGGAGATTGATCAAATGGCTGTCAAAACTGCATTCTTGAATGGTAGTCTTGATGAAGCTATTTGTATGAAGCAACCTAAGAGATTCATTGATAAAAAACACCCTGATTTTGTTTGCTATCTAAAAAATCTATCTATGGTTTGAAACAATCCCCTATACAGTGGAATAAAAAGTTTGATGCATGCATGACTAGACTTGGTTTCTATAGAAGCAAGTATGATCATTGTCTTTATTTGAAAGGTGTGAATGCAAAGTTCCCTACTTTTGTGCTCCTTCATGTGGATAATATGTTAATCATTTCTGGGTCCAGAACTGTTGTGAATGCTGTTAAATCTGATCTGAAAAAGAGTTTTAAAATGAAAGACATGGGCATTGCTAAAAGAATCCTTGGTGTTCGGATAATAAGGGATATAAATAAGAAGCTTATGTTTCTATCTCAAACTGACTACTTAGACAAAGTGCTTGATAAGTTTCAACTTAAAAATGCTAAACCTTCCTTAGTCTCCTTAGGAGGGCATCTTGAATTGTCTAAGAGTGATTGTCCTCAAACTGATTTTGAGAAACATAAAATGAGCAAAGTACCTTATGATGTGGTTGTTGGTTCTATCATGTATGCTATGATTTGCACTAGGCTTGATTTTTCTTTTGGTGTTAGTGTGCTTAGCATATTTATGTCCAATCCAGGGGACAAACATTGGACTGCTATGAAGTATATGCTTAAATACATTTCTGGTACTAAGAATTTAGGTTTGGTTTATGGTTCACATGCTCCCAAAACTGAGTTATATGGTTATGTTGATAGTGATTATGCAAGTAACAAGGATAATTGGAAATCCACCACTGGTTGTTTCTTCATTTGAGCAGGTGATTGCATCTCTTGGAAGTCACAGTTGCAGCCCATTGTAGCTCTGTCCTCAACTGAGGCAGAATATATAGCTGCCACTGAGGCATCTAAGGAAGCAATTTTGTTGAAAGGTATCTTAAAAGAAATTGATAAGTATGCATATATGCCTATTATTTTTATGGACTCCCAAAGTGCATTGTGTTTGTGTAAAGACTCAGTTTATCATGAAAGATCAAAACATATTGATGTTAGATATCATTTCATTAGGGACATGATTGAATCTAAAGAATTTGAAATCAAAAAAAGATCTTAGGTGAAAAGAATCCAGCTGACTTTAGTACTAAAATTATCACTGCTGCTAAGTTTTGTTTTTGCAGAGATGTACTACATATTGGCTCAGTGACCTGAGCTTGAAGACTGACTTGAATGGTAAGGTCAGGTATTTCTTGTCCCAGTTCAGTCATTGTTGTTTTTCAATTCAATTTTTTGGTTGTTTATTCCCTCATTGGTTAAGATTAGTCATGTTAGGATTAGGAGGGCATTTGTTGAGTTTATAATCCAAACATGATGATTGAGCATGAATAAATCAAGCAATAAATGTTGAAGTTTGTATATTGGCAATGTTGTGTTTTTGGTGTTTGCTGGCTTGAAAATGCAGGTTCAAGACTTAGTCTCAAAACCAGCTCAAGTTCAAGTCTGCCCAGAGATCAAACGGCGTCGTCCAGGCTCAACATGAAGAGAAACGACGGCGTTGCATTTAAAGAGGGAAACTCGAGTTTTGGACAAAACAACGTCGTTCCATTAAAGCCATACGCGCGCCAGAGTTTGGTATTTCCGTTACTGCCAAATGCTGCGTTTTGACTCAGCTCGAGTTTGGGATAAAAGCTCCTGGAATTCAAATTAGGGTTCTTCAGTTTTTCAATTTGGGGCTTTCCGATTCCAAAGCATTTTCGTGTGATTGCAAACATAGAGAGTCAGTGATTATCGAGAGTGATTCGAGGTCGCATGCTTGAAATCGTTGCAGTGAGTGCAATCATTCTCTTTGGAACGAGCCGTTCGGTCGCAGTTGAAGAATCGAGTCGTCGAAGGGATTCCGGTGGAGGTTCAGGCGTATCGACAGAGGGCTTTTGTTCACGTGCATTCAGGGAAGATTAATTTGTTGTCAATTCAGAGTTTTCATTGCTTGATTTGTATAATTTGGATTGTGTGAGAACCTAGGATTCTATGAGTCTCACTTGAACACATGTGTATCTTTTGCTCAATCAATAAAATTTAATCTTAACCTAATTCCGCAATTACATTTGATAAGTATATATTTGTGATGTGGATTATACATATAAATGATGAATGACTGAGTAGTCTCTTTTCTGCAATAGCCTGAGAACAAAGTTGAGCTGTTTGGAATGAGAGACACAGTAGGATTGTAAAAAAATAAGGAACATGTGATACTGATAGGAAGCACAAGAGGCAAAATGAAAGTAATATTTTTTAGAAAAAATCATCAGACGAAAGGGATGAGCCACAGTAGAAGATATGAAATCATGGGCTCAAATATGTGTTTCAGATGAGTCCTTGCTACCTTCTTTTGAATGGATACGTTTGTACGCACGAATCAGGGTTTTTTTTTAAATATTCAGAATGCTATATGTCATTTTAGACTAGTATAGTAGAGTTCTCATTTCTTTGTACAGCTTCCGGCCTTCCTACAAAATGGGGTGTACTGTTTTTTTTTTTGATGATGCAGGCCAATCTTTGGTTTTCTGCAGTTATCATGTTACAATGGATCAGACTAGCTTGTTAACTTGAAGTCTTGTTACATCCTTTTGGTACATATACGCTGTGCCAATACTTTTAGCCCAAGTTCATAATAAATTTAAGGAAAATGACAAAGATGGGGTATGAACTACCACTCATTGATAAATTACGGTGTGAACTATGAAAATTGACAATTAAGGGCAAATTTAAAATATTTTAATCGTCAATTTCACAAATTAGGGCAAGAAGGTTTTTTCAATTCATTCGTTTAGTTAACCTTGTTAATTGACGAAGTGATATTCAATCAATTAAGGGTATATGAGGATCAAAATATTTTGAAATTACCCTTAATTGTCAATTTTCATAGTTCGGACCGTGATTTGTAGATGAGTGATAGTTCATACCCCCTCTTTGTCATTTTTCCTAAATTTAAACTCAGGCAGATATTTATATTCCAGCAACTAAAAAAGAAATGCAGAGTTTATTTTTAAAAAGCATATTCTTAACTTCTGGACAGCAAGGAAATGTGGGCACTGGCAGCTCAAGCCAATCAATCCAGATTGGTGTTCAAAAGCCAGGCAACAGAGGATCCTTACTAAATTTGGTTAAAAAAAAATTTGTTGTCAGCAAGTTGGTATCAGTTTTGCTGTCCAATCCAAATACAGGAGGCTTAAATTTTTCTTAGAAAAATTCATTTTCTTGTTGCTCATCTCTTTTAGGTTATACAAACAATTACGAAAAAATCATAAAACTATTGCTTAAATACTTGGTGAGAAGTAGTTTGAAGATCATTGCTTCTTTGAAGTTGCCTTACGAGCCACTTCTTCTGGTTGGACCAGTTTGGTATGGGAGGCTTTCTGCAGAAAGTGCAGGGGAGAATAGGTCTGTTTGGGTCGTTACTTTGTTGGATCTGTTTTCCCTTTCGCTTTGTTGTTTGTTAGGTTCTATGCCTTTTCCATCAAAAAAAAAAACTGAACCATAGTGAGAAAAAAGAGCTGATTTGAAGTGTAAGCTACCACTGATTAACCTTGATATGTACTTGAACTTTGCAGTCCCACAAACCGCCCCAAAAAAGCAAGTCTTCTTTACTCTAACTTTGCACTAGCACTACTTAATGTTGGATATGAACAGCAACAAGTAAGCTGCAGCAGCAGCAGCCCCACTCCTACATATTACATTATGATCAACTCCATTAATATAAATGTAAGTAGAACTTTTATTATGATTAAGATTGCGACTGAACTTTGAAGTCCTATTAATTATTATTGTCATCTTCCCCATAACTAAAATTAGACTAAGAACCTTTTTTCTCCAACTTAGAGTTAGCAGTAATGAAACAATGCGATCGAAGAACCTTGATGGCTGATCCGAATCGTTGTAGATTTTAGTTTGTCCCAAGTTTCTCCCGCCCCCACCATATAGCAACAAAATAGAATTCGTCATAAAAAAACTTGTTGTAAGTTGGTGACAAAATAGTTATTTAACGCATATGTTTATCAAACTTAGCACGAATGAATTTCTTATTGTCCCTTTATTACGTACCTGGGATACAAATCAATGAGCAAAGAGTGTTGTTGTATAATTGTATTTAGAGTTTAGACAATACTGATTGCAAAAGCCCCAAATTGATATTGTGCATAAAATAAGCAACACAATAATTTATAGTGATTTTCCTCTAAATGAGAGGCTACGTCCACTGCAACGGATACATTTACATACTAAATCAGCTGTTTATTTTCACTTCAAGATTTTTAGCAACGGCTTTAGCATTTTTAGCAACGACTTGTGGAGTTCCCAGGAAAACAGGCTGCTTTAATTACTTGAAGTTGTCTTATAGTTATATGATGAGTAATGATGATTTGTTAAGAACACCCCCTGTTTTAACTTTAAGAAATCTATCAGAGAAGATATGATTATGATTATGGAAGAACTAGAAGGAGAGACTTCTTACTCTTAGTGGCATGGCGGCTTGAAAATATATTTGGTTTCCCACCGTCCAAGCATCCCCTCTCTCTCTCTCACTTCTTTTTGTTTCATTTGACACCAATATAAGGATGTTTTTCCAGTTGTTGTGCCACCCCCCCATGCGCACCCTTTATTCTCCTTTTCTCCATGTCTCAAATGCACATATAAATAGGCATAAGCCAAGCCACAATTCATATACAAACAAACAAACAAATATCATCACTTCCCTCTGGTTCTAAAAATTACCCATTTTCATAGCAAGAAGTTTGAAAAATGGAGACAACAACAACAACAACGACGTCGTCAACACACATACCGCCTGGCTTTAGATTTCATCCAACTGAGGAAGAGCTTGTCGGATACTATCTGCTAAAAAAGATCAACAGCAACATTGATCAATGTCATAATTTGAATGTGATAATGGACATTGATCTTTGCACAATGGAGCCGTGGGACATTCTAGGTAAATGTTGCCAAGGAGCATATGAGGAGGAACAACAACAAAATGAGTGGTATTTTTTCAGCCACAAAGGCAAGAAATATCCGACTGGGAGTCGCACTAATAGAGCTACTGCTGCTGGTTTCTGGAAAGCCACAGGCAGAGACAAGCCTGTTCTCTCCAAAAACCAAGTCGTCATTGGTATGAGGAAGACATTAGTATTTTACCATGGCCGTGCTCCGAACGGGAAGAAAACTGATTGGATCATTCACGAGTATCGCCTCCAATCTTATGAGCATGGACCTCCTCAGGCAAGTGTGATATTGTATACATATAGATCAATATTTGAGATGCTTTATTTTCTTCTTTTTTTTTAAAAATTCCACTAAGTCTTTTCTTGAAAACGTTAGACAATAGCGAAACAGACAACACTTTTTGTAGTTGTGAATTCTCATATGATGATTCTTATTTTTATTTTTTTTCACAATAGGAAGAAGGATGGGTGGTGTGCAGGGCATTCAGAAAACAATCCACAAATCAACCAATTTACACGAGTTTTCTCTGCCACAATAACAATCCCCTTCAGTTAAAATTCGTGGAAAATTACAGTAGCAGTCAGTATCCAGTTGAACATCCTCCGGAAATCGATGTATCAGACTATGCAAAGGAATGCTTCAGTACAGATTGGGACATCAGCTTGGACCAACTGATTGAGCTTCAAGTTATAACCGATGAACATCTCCTTCCAAATATCCTTTAGATATCTATCAAAATGTCTCACATGGTTTTTACCTGCAAGGAAAAAAAATGCAGGCTTGTATTTTTTATTAATTAAGCAAGCACAAATATTGTATTAGTCCTGTTTTCCAGTCCGGCTGTACGCATATAATCTCAGCTACTAAAATCTAATGAATTGAGTATCAGCAGCAAGACTGAGCAAGTTGTTAATTAATTGCCGAATGGCATAAGTAGCTAATTTCACTAGAGACGATCGCAATCAGTCTTTTAAGCCTGGATATTCTTCTTTGTTCATCTTCATTGGAATCGACGTCCATATCCTCCGACTCATATACCGTGCAATCAAACGAAAAAACAGATATTTGAAAACAACGTAGTTTAGATATATAAAAAAATATCAAAACTACATCTTTTCACTAATAAAATTCAAAATTGAACTCTTTTCAAAACTACAACATCCTTTTGACTTAAAAATATATAAATGACGATTTTTAGCTTGACTGATCTCATGCCCAATAAACTCACTTAGAGTGATATAAAGAGCGGACACAGCAATAGCCAGACATGGTTTTGATGATGATGATGAGTGTTGCTGGCAATGGTTGCTATGGACTTATTTTCATTCTTCTTCTTATTTTTCCACTGGCAAAATGTGATCAAGGCTTCCTTCAGTGCGTCTCCAAACTAACAAATGCCAACGAAACAAAACAAAAAACATCCTCATTTTCACAACTCAGATTCATCAACCACACAACTCAAAAACCAGTGCACATCCTCACTCCGCGCCATGCTTCCGAAATCCAAGCAGCCGTCCTCTGCAGCAAGACCCTCGGGCTTCAAATCAGAACAAGAAGCGGCGGCCACGACTACGAAGGCCTATCATCCTTATGCAATTCCCCTTTCATCATCATTGACCTTATAAACCTCAGATCAGTGGACGTCGATAACAAAACCGAGACAGCTTGGGTTCAATCCGGTGCCACTCTCGGTGAGCTCTACTACAAAATCGCGTTAAAAAGTAATGTCTTAGGCTTCCCTGCCGGAACATGCCCCAGCGTGGGTGTAGGCGGGCACTTCAGCGGTGGAGGATTCGGTACAATGGTGCGTAAGCACGGTCTGGCAGCGGATCAGGTGGTGGATGCGTATCTGATCGATGCGCGAGGAGAATTTCTAGACAGGAAATCGATGGGGGAGGATTTGTTTTGGGCGATTAGAGGAGGTGGAGGAGCGAGCTTTGGAGTTATAGTTGCATGGAAAATTAAGCTTGTAAAAGTACCACCGAAGGTCACTGTCTTCAATTTCGACGCAACTTTAGCACAAGGAGCAACCAGTTTAATCCACAGATGGCAACACATTGCTAGCAACCTGCCTGAGGAGCTCCTAATCAGAATAATCATTCAAAACGTTGGATCGGGTAAAAACAGAACCGTGCAAGCCACGTTCAACTCGCTCTTTTTAGGCGAAATTGACCAGCTGATGCCATTGATGAGAACAAGATTTCCAGAGCTGAATTTACAGAAACAAAACTGCGTCGAAATGAGTTGGATTAAGTCCACTCTCTTCTTCTACGGCATGAGTGGACAACCATTAGAATCGTTGCTGGATAGGACGCATACCGACAAGAGCTTCTTCAAAGCGAAATCAGACTACGTTCGCAAACCGATACCGAAACAAGCCTTTAAAGGGATATGGAAGAAGTTTCTTGAGGAGGAAATTGTGTTCATGATCATGGAGCCATATGGTGGAAGGATGGACCAAATATCCGAATCAGAGCTTCCTTTTCCTCACAGAAAAGGCAACTTATACAACATTCAGTATCTTGTGAAATGGAATGAGGATGACTTGAAAGTGTCAAACAAGCATGTACATTGGATCAGAGGATTGTACAGGTACATGGAGCCGTTCGTTTCGTCGAATCCGAGAGGTGCGTATTTGAATTATAGAGACTTGGATTTGGGAGCTGGGATGGTGAGTTATTCGCAGGGACAGAGTTGGGGAGTTAAGTACTTTAAGGGAAATTTCAAGAGACTGGGGCAAGTTAAGAGCTTAGCTGATCCACATAACTTTTTTAGAAATCAACAGAGTATCCCTCCTCTGCCCAACAACAACAACAACTCTAAGAGCATGCACCAGTAGAGGGCGAGAGTGTTCCGTTGACAATTATTTATAATTCGAGAACCGGAGAGTAGAAATCTGATCATTGAATCAAGATACTTATCCTGACATGTGTTTCCACATGTAAAATTAGATTTGATGTCTTCAACTTTCTATTCAATGCAAGTTTCACTATGCAAGTGTGACACGTGCTTGATGATGCATTTTTAAAGATAGAGATTAAATTTTCAAGTTCTCGAAATATAAAGGGGTTTTGATAACCCTACTGGTAGAGACTTTAAACTTATAATAAATGGAAAAAGGATCAGGTGTAAACTATAAACTGACGATTATGGTACACTTCTTATGAACTATGTCACCGCTCGAGAAAGTAGCATATAATTTGTTTGGATAAAACTATGACATAGTTCGTAGAAAGTGTTCCGTAATTATGCGGTTTGTAGTTTGCACCAAAAAATCAAATTATCGACTCTAATAAATTGAGGGACAACTAAGCTCCATTTAAAATCTCTCTCCATTTTGATAATTTGAGAATCTCATCTATATCTTTGGAACTGTATTATCAAATTGTTTTTGTGATAATATGTGTCTAATTAGCAAAGTAAAACTTGAAATTTGACTTTAAATTTTTTGAATATATATAAGTGAGAGATGCACATAAGAAAATGATACCATTACATTATTCATTAATATAATTATTTTAATAAGTTAATATGACAAGGAAGGAATCAACAATTGCGTATCTGGTTCGGTTTGATCAGGTGGGTTTCATACGGATTGATCGTCGGTTCAATTAGGGGTATATTTGGAAATAAAAAAAGTGATTTTGAAACATAAACAAAAACGCCCTAAATTAATTAGATAATAGCAAATGGTTAATTGCTTCGGGAGATGGTTAGGAGAAATTAAATCGATGCAGTTGGGGTTGAGTCTCTGACTCTGTCTCATGTGCATGTGTCTCTCTCACTCTTTCAATTTAATCTGATTTAATTTTTGAATTGAATAATTAAATAACCACCGCAGTTGTAGCAGCAGCATCAGCAAGCGGTAGTTAGCTGTTTTCCGCTTAATCTCTCTCTCTCTCTCTCTACTGCTTCGATTCGGTCAAACAAAGAAAGCCCTAAAATTGACTCTCTGGTTTCCAGTTTTCGTCTCCTTGACGATGCTGCTGCTGCTCTGACCTTGCTCGCCGACAACTCTTCTTCTGCATACTACGCCGTATTACGAGTAAGCTTCTTCGTTTTCGGCTGTTTTATTTGTTTACTGTCAGCAAGAGGTTTTCGTTTCCTGCAGCATTTTCAAGTTCAATTCATCAAGACAGAAGCTTGAAATTCAACCTTCAGTTTCAATTGATGCAACTGATATTTTTTTTTTTTGTGTTGTTTGCTTCTATCATTCGAACAGGCTCATTTCTAGTTGATAATTGAATTGAATTGAATTGCCCGTCAGCAATATCCTGTGAACAGCTTGCTTAATTGTTTTTGCTTCTGCTGAATTGATCATCCATGGAGGAGGAGGTCATTATGGATGTAGCAGACTGGGGAAAAGGCTCATCTAGTGATGGATTGGAGCACAGTATAACTAGAGCATCCTCTGGTGATGGATTGGAGCACAGTATAACTAGAGCATCATCTGGTGATGGATTGGAGCACAGTATAACTAGAGCATCATCTGGTTATGGATTGGAGCACAGTATAACTAGAGCATCATCTGGTGATGGATTGGAGCACAGTATAACTAGAGCATCATCTGGTGATGGATTGGAGCACAGTAAAACAGCAAGTATTACAGGGAGTGATAATCTTGGGGGTGAACTACTTGAAGGCTTGGATTCTTATTTGGAGGATATTAATGAAAGGTTGATCGTGTCCAGAATGGTCAATGATTCGGTCCTCAAGGGAATGGTTTATGCAATTGCTCAAGACGCAGAAGAAAGAATCAAAATGAAAGAATTAGAGGTGGCTAAATTGAAGGAGAGTTTGAGTTACTACCACATGGATGAGGTTGTATTTGACTCAAACATGCTACATCAGCTGGGACATAGCTACGACTCGCATCCACGTGGTTCTGAATTTTTAGTGGAGCATGATCGGCTGAGACGATCATTGGAACACTTGATAGCTTCAGCTAATGATCAGATCTTGAGGCTGCGGAATGACATCAATAATATGCAAGGTTATGTTTCTCAAGCGAGAATCAAATCAGGTACTGAAATAGTTGACCTGAACAGTACCCTTCATGACCACAAGGATGACAGATGGACTGATGCTGACCAAGCTCTTGATTTCTTAAAACTTATCGTGGAGAATGCGTTCGTTAATGTGGATAATATCTTTCATTTATTTGACACTTCACTCCAAGAATGGAAACAGGACCAACATTTTCGAGAAGAGATCGAGGCTATGGTGATGAGACAAGGCATTCTTAGTTTAAAGGAAAAGATTGTATGGGGTTCACAGGAACTTGATGTCAACCACGGGAACAATAATGTTAACTGGTGCGATTCTATAGGAGAGCTCTCAAGGCTACGCAGAGAATTTGAAGTCATATCTAAGTCACTATCAATATCAGATAATGGGTTGGCTTCTCATGGATCTGCAGAGTTAAATGAAGAATGGAGTAATGCTAAAAGACCTGATGTTTTCCACCGTAATGTCAAGCATGATTCTCAAATTATCATACCTGAAAATTTGGAGTGCGCTCAATTCAAACACATGACGAAAGACGAGTTGTTCAATTATTTGAAGGCGGAAATGATAAAGATGAAGAGAGATCACGAGACAGAAGTGCATGACATGACTGAAGAATACTTCAGTCTTAAACGAAGAGGACCTTCTATGCCTTCAAAGAAGGATAAGGAGTTCAATGCACTGAGGAAAAGTATCCCAGAAGTCATTCATAAACTTGACGCCATTCTCCATAAAAATGAGAATGTAACTAAATTGAGGAATTCAGTTGAAGGCTTGGACAAGTTAAAGGGTAGATTGGATAATGCTCTCTCAGAAAATCATCACCTCAAAGGCTTGCTAAGCAATACACAGAAGGAAGTTAAACGCCTCTCAGGATTTGCTGCCGAAGCACAAGAAAGAATGTCGGCACATTCAGTTACAGACATGAACCTGCTCAAGAAGATTCAGGATCTTAACAGTACAATTAGGGACATGCATACGGAAGCTGCAATCATTGAAGAGATTCACAATTGTATTCTTACGGAGAAGAACTTTATCGCAAAAGACCGGCTAAAGTCGCAGCAGATTCAGTCTACTAAGGAGCAATGGGCATGTAGGTGTTCTGTTCAAGAACCTGAATTCAGAGATTCAGATTTTGAGATTTTGATCATGCAAGAGCTGCTGAGTATTATTTTAATTGAAACTTGCAAATGTTCTGAAGAAAGTCTCCTTGCCATGCATGCAAAATCTGCAAAAGATTCTGATGTACAAATCTCTCTGCAAAAAACTATTTTGGAAAAAGAAAAAGCATTAAGTTTGGGGGTTGAAGAGAAACAACGATTGATACAAGAGCTGAACTCATGGAAAGAAGCTATAAATGGAAAAGATCAGATGATCCTTGAACTAACAACTGCATTGACTACAACAAAGGAAGACTTTGACATTGTCAATGAACAGTTAAAGTATAACACAAATGCCTTGAAACTGACAGTTTCCAATAGCAGTAATGAAATCATGGAGTTAAAATCAAAATTGGCTCAGGCGTTTAAACAGAACGGACTGCTTCAGGCGCAAATGGATGAACTGAACGGTAAATACAAATATATGCTGGAGGAATTGAGCAAAATCAATGAAGAAAGAGTAGTGCTTCTTGCTCTTGGCGAGGACAAACAAAATGCTTTGTCTTTACTTGTTAGAGAAAAGGAAGAACACAGGAAGCAGGTAGAATCGATGCACGCTTTAATTCTTGGACTAACAAGGGAGATTGGTGATTTCAAATGCAGAGTGGCAGAAGATATTGAAATAAAAAATTCAAGGTTTGCTTCTTATACACGGTTGATTGGATGTTATTTTATATACTAAATGTACCTCTTAGTTATGATAACTGGAAATTGTACATGCAAACAATTTGTAAACAACCATGACCAAAGTAAGAACATTAGATTAAGAAACAGCTCAATGGAACATTTCATGCTTTGGATAACGGTTAATATAATTTTAAATGGAACTCCCAGTATCTTTTATGTTTTATTTGTTAACTACATCTATTATCTGCAGTCATTGATTTAGTAACCAATATTTGTTGTGAGCATAAAAGAGCTATGAGAAAATACATATTAATAGAATTCGGTTTGGACACTTGACTTTCAGGTTGGAAGATGTTAGAACTCAACTGAGTTATCTTATTAAGAAATCTAACATACAAAGGAGAACAGGATTGCTGTACAAGCAAAGACTTGAAAAAAGATGTTTGGATCTTCAAAAGGCTGAAGCTGAGGTACATATGCTTTTACACCCCAGTAAAATAAATAATGCAATATTTTCTGACATATGTCTGGGGTCGCACTTTTGTTTGTTCAAGGATAAGAGCCCTGCGTCAAATATAAAAATGTCTGGGGTCGCACTTTTGTTTGGATCTTCAAGGATAGTCCATCTTGATGTTTACTACATTTAACTGCATTTAGAATGTTCTAACTGAAGTTTGCTTTTGCTATTAGGTTGATCTTCTAGGGGATGAGGTGGATGTTCTCCTAAACCTTCTTGAGAAGATATACATTGCACTTGATCATTATTCTCCAATTTTGAAACATTATCCAGGGGTATGAGGCTATACTTGTGCCCTTCAGTCTTTTCTGCAAGTTAAAAGAAAAAATTTCGATAGGTATGGAATAAAGTGGTTTATAGAGAGTTCCCTAGAGATGCATTTAGTTAGGAGAAGCACATAGCTATGTCACTAAATAATGTGGTAATGTGCCTAGAAGAGGGTGAAGCATCATTTGAGTGTCCTGCACTGTTTGGTGCCATGCAGGAAGGAAATTTAAGTCGATACAAGTTGGAAGAACGGTTTCCATGTTGTGTAAAAAATATGATATGCGTCTGTTTTCATACCTGTCGAAATGGAGCAAATAGTCTGGGTCTGGGAGATAACAAGATGATGTATATTTGTTTCTTCTGTTCAAGTATTTCTGTAGCTAATTTATTTGATTCTACTTCTACAAGAGCAGAGTAGATTAGCTTACTTCCCGCTAAATAAATCTTGAATTCTTAGCTTGGCCTTGACATTCATCTTCTGCGTCATAGATTGTCGAGATTTTGAAGCTGGTGAGAAGAGAACTAAGTGGAGAATCCACTAAATCGCATCGGAAGCAATTTATCAAGGTACTTTTGGGGTAATTGTGTGAACAGTAGTTACATGATTCCCACATTCTTTTTCCTCTATCCATCTCTTTTCTACTTTTGAATCCACTTAAAGTCATAAATTTATTTTTGGCTTAGGGTCAACAAAAGGAGTATACCAAGTATATTGGAGGAGAAGAGAACAAGGGAAATTAGTTTGCAGAGAGTAGCAGATGTACATTTGAAGTAGAGCATGGATGTATTGTTTGTTATTATTTACTCTCGGGTTTTGTTAGTTAGCGGTATGCCTTGTGTAGATATACACTGCTTGTACGAATCGAATGTATTGGTTATTTATCAACTGTTGTACATTGTAAATGTTGGATTTACCCACCAGGTCCCATTCTTCTCAACATCAAAACTCAGGACGTTTCAATACATAGTCAAGAAACTACCAGCTGGTGGTGCTTCTCAATCTAATAGGAAACTTGGGACTTGACACAAAATTTCTTCAATTTTTCTTACACCTTTACCCGTTACAATCTAGACAAGCCAATGTTTCAATCTTAGTACCTCAATAACAAATGCTGTACGGCCTTCATGAAGATATGATAGGATCCTGTAAAATATCGAGGCGGATGAAACAGTTTATTGGTCCAGATCCAACCATTCTAGCTCTAACTCTAACTCTCCAGACTCCACCTTCTGGAGCTTCAGCATGACTTCTTGTTTCACTTTCCCATCAACTATGTTGATGATGCTGTCCTCTATGAGGGCGTTGTCATGTGATTTCAGCCATTTCCCTATCTGCATGTTTCCAAACATACCAGCATCTCCAAATGCAGTGGCTGATGTAATGAGGGGTTGTATGTCAATCTCGGCCTCCCCCATAATGTCGTCAGCAGAAAATGTGTCATGATCAAATACACTCTGCAATTGGTTTTATTCGATATGTGTTACTTAAGATTTGATATTAATGAACCTGGCAGTATCGGGCAAATTGAAGATATAGCAAATAGTATCGTCAAGCTCACCAGCTTTATAGGCCCATATCGCTGAGGAACTGAAAGCATGAGTTCCTCATTCCAGACTGGATTAAGATTACTCTTCACCACAGCTGTCTGAACAGTCTAAATAAAACAGCAAAAACAACCACGTCTGTCAGTAAACAAGAGATGATACCAAATTAAAAGCGTCTTTAATGCTAGAAATCCCCGCATGCTGGAAAACAGTGCAGATCGATAACAAATGTAGCAATATATTACCAACCAGACATACCATTCTTAGTCAAATGAATGGTACGTACAACTGACCCATGTGGATGAGAAACTTTGTTATCAAATTTTATACGGGTACAAAATTCACAACGCATTGTGAAAAGGGTCTTAGTCAAGTGGCTTGCACTCTTAACGATGTCATTGAAAATCTTGAAAGCAATAATAAATGAGGATGCCATTAAGTAGCAGAGGACTGTGGCCAGATTGTGATATAAATAATTGTTTTAACTGCAACTTTGAGGACACAAATAATGGCAGCTTACTTGATGCCCAAGAGTTAAAACAACGTAAGGATCACTGGAAAGCATGTCTCTGACTGCTAGATTTGTGCCTTTGACAACCTTGACCTTCACAAGTCCAATAAACTCTACCATTCCTTCCTGTGAGAACCATTAAAACGTATGAATCAGATAAATCTTGCAGAATATGTAAAGAAAAATAGTACCGGTACGCAAATATCCTGCCAACCATAAAGAAGCTTCAAACGGTTCTAAATTTTACCGTTTTCTGCGTTGATGAACTTCTAAAAGTATCCATTATTTTCCTGGAGAAACTCGCTTGCAGAGAGCTTTTCCCTGGAGGCATTGATACTATCCGCAGGCTGGGCTTCAAAAAATCTTGAAGCTCGTACTTAGACCTACAGACAAATGAATTATAAATGATGAAGCTACTTTTGCACTGATGCTAATGTGAACATGGACATACAAATGAAGCCAAGTTATTTTCCAAGTATCTACCTTACCTGATGAATTTCATGCGTTCCTCATGACTAGCATCTGGTTTGGGCTTCGAGAATCCGTCTGGGATATAAGCCTCATATATTGAGTTTGCGGCAGAATTTCCGCCTACTTCAACCATGGAATCAATTTCTTCATCGGACCATTCATCCAGTGTCACAGACAAGACCTGAGTACAATCGCAAATTAAATTTCTAAGATTTCAGCCTTCAACCCTTCATTGACCAACTGAAACATAAATTGTGATATGTTAAAATTGAACTTGAAGTGCTGACCAATATGATCCGTATGAATATTTTGCTATCATAATCCAATGGTCGTTTCTTGGTATTAGGATGATTTTGAATAGTTCTTGTCAGTAAAACAGTGTTTACCTTTGAGATGTGAGTACCAAGGCTTCTGTGCACACCACAACATTTTAAGCATATGAACACACCAATGTTCGCGGAGCTGTAAATTTGTTCGAAAAGCACATCATATAAATTTTCTCAATGCAATACAAGTTACATCCATCGTTCAAATGCCTGGAACAAACAAAACAGGTTAAAGAATTGGTCAATGTAAATTTACTTACGCCCATTTAGGATCAGGCGCACCACAATCAGCACAGTTTCGATTATCTCGCTGAAGCAGAAGGTCCTTTAATTTTCTTTTAGCTGTGCAAATAAATCCACCCCACTAACAAAGTTAGTAATATACATAGCTACCAAAAACATTGTCTAGTTCAGCAGCCAAACTATTTGTTTTCCAAAGAGAGGAGAAATGCATAAAGCCGCTCATCATCTTGTGATCTGAAGATCAGGCTATGATTTCAATAACTCATAAAAAATGCATCTACGCCGCCAGTTCAGATTATTAGAAACGGAGAGAAAATTAGTAAACCTACTTGATGTTGGCCTGCCAAGCTCCGAGGGTCGATGATTCATTGTGCTGTAGACACCGACGATCATCCACCCAATAATCTATTCAAATTCATCAAAGAAATTACATCTAAGTAACATACATGGTAGCATAAAATTCACGATTCATCAGCAGTTGCCAATAAACACATACAACAATACAATTGAATGAAGAGAAAATGTAGCCTAATTAAAAATATGCAAGCCAACGAGTCAACCAATATTTTACATATCCATGGAGCACTAAATGGATTCAGTATAAAGATGAGGATAAAGATCGAACATAGGATGCATTCTGATCAAAATAAGGCGCTTTTTAATGAGACATTATTTTATGCGAATCTATTATTCCAAAAGGTGAACATAGATATCAGAGAAGAAGACAATAAAGATGAATAGTCGTGGACGCATCCGATGCAGAAAAAAATGATTGAATAAAAATTAGCAGATCGATTCAACAACAGCAAAAATGCAAAATTTGAATTTATAGATCATTGGAAACGTACCAGAGAATACAAGGATTTGAATTGTTGAAATTGTTGGTGCCGGCAAGATTGATCGGAGGAGAAGGACGAAACGATGTGGAGAGAGCGATGCAGATAAACGAGGGAGAAAGTGGAGGGAGGAGAGATAAATGAATAGTGGATAGGTTCGTCCGAGTGGGACCCTCTTCTTTTAATACTTATTAATTAATTACGGGTTCATTCATCCTTTTCAATAGAATTAAAAATATGAATGGGACATTCGTTGTTTCAATTATTTCGTGTTGAATTTCTAAAAATATAATCTCATTTTAATAAGTTATAATTTTATGAAAGCAAATTCGATATAGTCAATCTCGTTTTATCAGGACTATAAATTACTTGTCAAACAATGAATTTATTGTTAGAGATGGACATCAATGACTCAACAATGATATATCAACATTATTTTCAATGAAACAATATCATTTTATAATTTGTGATATTTGACTACGCTGCACCGAATCCTTTGCCTAACAACGAACACATACTCTCACAAAAAGAAGAAGAAAGAAGAATGTTTTAATATTTAACCCTTTGCACATTCTCATCTTGCCTACATTTGACACTTGTTGGTTGACAAGTCTACAACTGTCGTCTCTAATCGCTTTCTTGTTACAGCTTGCAAATGTAGGAATGAATTAAATTGCTAATCTACTCTGTTTTTAATTTTTATTTCATGATCCAAGCCAACTCATTTTGAATTAGTCTACTGTTGGAGTTTGAATTTATTCACTCATTAATAAATTTCATATTTTATATCTTGGAATTTCTTATTTGTTTCATCATCAGCATCATAAGTAACCACACGGTGCAGCACATGAAGTTTTTGAGCTGTCTGTCCATACATAAAATAGCACAATGATCTCATCACGACACAACAATCATCACTCAATATACAAATGAAATGAAAAACGACGGCGTTTTAGGAGCTCGTGGAAACCGAATCTTTGGGCTTCACATGAACGTTGCTGTTCCATTAACAGATCAAAAAAGCCGCCGTCCCCGCTTTAGCCTTCAAAAACGTTCCTTCCCGCCTGATTGAACGACACCGTTTCATTACAGGCGCAGTTGACCTTTGAATTTCTTCCAAATCCTAAACCTCTAAGTACAACAAACCTTTATTCAGGGGCCCAATGCATAGTGGGCCGAATCACAAATCAGCAGGCGCAGATCGACAACATGAGGTTTATGATACAAACCCGAATGGTCGAACCAATAGCTCGGTAAATGGAGAACAATCAATCAGGTCCGTCCCCGACCATATCCCACAGCTGATGTGAACAGGCAGATATGGACATATTACTGTAGAAGACAAGACAAATAGGAGCGAGGCTTGATCAGCTGATGGCAGTTTAGAGTGAGTGGGTTTCTGCTATTTCTCGTCTTTTTCATTTTCCTAGAGACCAACAAAAAAAACAAAAAGATAGTAAGTAATGATGATGATACTGGGAGTCTGCAGGAGCCTGCAGCTGCTACATCTCACAAAAATTCAGAAGCGACCCATTTCGTCAACATCAATGAAATCTTTTTTTTCTTCTTCTCTCCACTGTTACAATCTCCAGCTGTACTGTAGTATAGTAGCTAGCCAGCTCCATCACATCACCACCACCACCACTAGCCTTCTCTTCCTATTTCTGTCCTGCCCTACCCCCCCTCTACCATCCATCAATTTACAATCTCCCTTCCCTTCTGCAGCCAAGCCATTTAATGTATCTGCTTCTTCTGCTGCTTCTCTACTCTACCAATGCATCATTGTCGTCTTCTTGCTGTCTCTATTCTCTCTCATCTACTCTACTATTTATATCCCAAGGATGCCTTCTCTCCGATCTTTCTCATCTACTCGAAGTTCAGTCACAGTGAAATTCTCCTTTTTCTAGGGTTCGTGGATGAATGAAGGAGGCGATTCGTTCGCATTGCTAGTCACAGCTTGAACCGGTAGTTTGATTTCTCAACTCGAGCCCTAAATGGACCAGCAGGATTGCGGCAGGTATGTCAGGTACACGCAGGATCAGGTTGACCTGCTTGAGAAAGTCTACTTAGAGTGCCCTAAACCCAGTTCCGTAAAGCGGCAACAACTTGTTAGAGACTCTCCCATTCTCTCCAACATTGACCCTAAACAAATCAAAGTCTGGTTCCAAAACCGCAGGTAACTCTCATTCAATCATTCATTCATTCATTGTTTTTGAGATTCACTCATTGACTGATTGTGTTACTGGTTTGATTAGATGCCGAGAGAAGCAAAGGAAGGAAGCATCCGACCTCCAGTCTGTTAACTGGAATCTTACTGCCATGAACAAGCTGTTGATGGAAGAAAATGAACGTCTTCAGAAGCAAGTTTCTAATTTGGTATATGAAAATGGATCCATGAAACACAAACTACATTCTGTAAGAACACTCTTTTCTTTTCTCTTTCATTCTTTATCTTGTTTAGTCTCTTACTATAGATAGTTCTCTAAATAGCTTATGAATGATAATGTCACTTGTTATTTACAGACAACCACAGGCACAGAAATTGAGTCTATGGGGATGAGTAGTACGCCACAGCAACAGCCAGTCTCAGGGTATCAACTTCACACTAGGGATGCCAGCAATACAGCAGGGTAATTTAAACCTTATCTCATTGATGATGTGAACAAATGCTTACTATCAAGTATACACCATACAGAGTTACAATGTTCTTACCGTTTAGATGCTATTTTCCATCTGCAGCCTCCTCTCCATAGCTGAGAAGACCCTAGCAGAGTTCCTCCCTAAGGCTACAGGAACAGCTGTCAACTGGGTGCAGATAATTGGGATGAAGGTATGTCCATTGAGATTCTCAGCATCATTGACATACATAGATATAATGACATACTTATCAGTGTCTTGTGTAACCAATAATCTTTTTCGATTGTTCCATAGCCTGGTCCGGATTCTATTGGCAGTGTTGCCGTCTCCTCAAATTGTAGTGGGATTGCAGCTCGTGCTTGTGATCTTGTGAGTTTAGCACCTTCCAAGGTATGCAATATAACCAATATATTTGTATATGAAAGTTTTTTGTATGTGATATGTCATATGAAAATCTCTCCATGGATTTTGAGTTCAATTGTTGATGAAACAGCATGAGATTAATGTTGGTAAAATTCATAAGTAAATGCTCACTTGCTCTGTGTGGGAGGGGTGGCCCAAAATGCTCTAGCTTTTGTTGGACACGGATTTATGAAGTTGAACACCATCTTTGGGCTATTCTCGTGAAATTATCCTTGATCTGAATCTGAATCTACTTGATCAATATTGATAATAAACTTGTAAAATCTATAATTTGCGACTGTAGTGGAGTTTATACTTAATAGGATTATCCTCGATATTTAAATGCTAGTCATTCAGGAGTCACCGACTGAATATGACAGTGAATATGATTGTTTACTTTAGCGAGAACTATCGAACTTGATCTCATGGTATCGTGATTGCAGGTTGCGGAACTTCTCAAAGATAGTCTATCATGGTATCGTGATTGCCGACGCTTTGATGTGTTGAGTGTGCTACCTACCCCTAAAGGAGGAACTATTGAACTTATTCACATGGAGGTCATTGAATTTTGAATCTTCTGATTCTTTGCACTTATTTCTGTGATTAAGGTTATAACCAACGCAACTCCACACCAGATGTATGCGCCTACCACCTTATCTTCAGCTCGTGACTTCTGGATGCTGCGATATAGTACCACATTGGAAGATGGCAGCATTGTGGTAACTTCTTAGTATATTATCTCTCTTCAAATTGTTTTTATTATTTATGTTGATGAGTATGTGCATACATTTTGAAATGTGGATCATTTTCAGATATGTGAGAGATCGTTGACTCAAGCTACTGGTGGTCCTTGGAGGCCTGCCACATCAGCTTTTGTTAGAGGGGAAATTCTTCCTAGTGGCTACCTCGTCCGTTCTTGTGATGACGGTGGATCAATTCTGCACATAGTACAACACATTGATTTGGATGTAAGGACTACATCTGTTTTACTCACTGGATTGTTTCTTCGAATCCTAGTGGTAGAACTATTATTTTAAGTATCAGTTTCTGCACATATTATTGTTTTTGTTTGTTATGTTTGCTAGGCTAGCAGTGTACCTGAGGTAGTGCGGTCAATCTATGAATCCTCTAAACTTCTTGCTCAGCGATCAACTCTCAGGGTCAGTACTTATGTGTTCAACACGTAAAGGCCATTTGATCACATTGGTACATTAGCTTATCGCCTTTTTTGTAAAACAAATACAGGCCATACGACATGTGCGGGAAGTAACAGATGAAATTGTTGGAGAAGTTCAACTCAAAGGAGGTCGCCAGCCTACAGTTTTAAGAGCTTTTCGCCAGAAACTATGCAGGTAAATATGGAACCAACTGTAAGAGGGAGTTTTCTTTTTAATCACAACCAAAACTGTAAGATTCTATATTTGTGGTGCTGGCATTTGATGTTATATTTGTTTCGCTATTTCTAATGCAATAGGGGATTCAATGATGCTGTCAATGGATTTGCTGATGATGGTTGGTCTTTGCTGGGTAATATAGTAGATGATGTGACCATTGCCATAAACACATCTTCAAATGGTTACCCTGGTTCTGAATACAACATCGGGTCACTGTTTCCAAATTCCACTGGAGTCTTATGTGCGAAGGCAACAATGCTCCTGCAGGTGAGATGCATTTTTTTTTGGAAACAGATTAGTAGTATCAGTATTGTTGTTTGCCTTGTTCACTTATTATTTCTTAATAGATCACCTACATAGTCAACTTTGAGTTTTTGTTTTGTTTGTGATTGCAGAATGTCAACCCAGCTCTGCTTGTGAGGTTTCTAAGGGAACACAGGTCCGAGTGGGCAGATTACAGTGTTGATGCTTATTCTGCAGCATCGTTACGGAATATACCGTATGCAATTCCAAGCATGAGTTTCTCTGGTCGCCCTAGTAGACAGGTTATTATACCGCTTGCTAAAGCTTCCGAATATGATGAGGTAGGGTTGCATGCCAATTTCCATTGCATTTCATAATTTTACTTCCTAGGTCATCCATACCTGTTGTCGGTGTGTTTCTTATAACATCTTGTGTGCAGTCTCTGGAAGTCGTCCGCATTGAGGGTCAGTCTCAGGGAGATATGGCATGGTCTCATGAAATGCACTTACTACAAGTAATCATATAACTTGATTTGTTTCTGTCAATCAAGTTTGGTATACTCGAATTCAAGGTGTTGATACTCTATTTCTCTGCTTTTATTTTGTTTCTGCGACAGTTGTGTACTGGCATTGATGAGGATGCAGTTGATGCTTGTGCTGAACTCATCTTTACTTCAACTGATGAGCCCTTCGCTGATAATTCTCCACTTCTACCATCTGGCTTTCGTGTTATTCCGTTGGATCCCAAATCAGTTCAGTAATGCACTCTACTTCATTACCACGATACGTTATTTTACGTGATTAAGGAATGTATACATATCTACCATACCAAATGCATGCTATGACAACTGAAATTTATAACAAACATCGAAGTCTTCTCTGTTGTGCTTTTCTCATTAGTTATTTCTTTTACCTGCAGGATGCAAATGGTTTGAATAGGACACTTGATCTGACTTCATTCTTGGAGATAGGGTCCAGTTCGAAGCATATGATTGGCAAAAGTTCGGAGGGCTGTAATAGTCGTTCGATCCTCGTGATTGCTTTTCAGTTTACTTTTGAGAATCCATATCTTGGCAATGTGGCTGCAATGGCTCGCCAATATGTGCACAACATTATAGGGTCTGTTCAGAGGGTTGCAATGGCTATTGCCCCATCCAGGTCAAGTGATGATGCTTTACTTACTGAAGCACCAGAAGCCCTTAAGCAAGCCTGTCTTATATTTCGAAGCTACCGGTATGGTTAACATTCGTGATTTTTATGTTCATACAATAATGTTTTTTTCCCTAGCAGATTAAAGCAGAGATGGAAAGCATCTTATTTGAGCTTTTGAATGATACCACTTCTTTTCTCAGGATTCATGCTGGTGTTGATCTTTTTAGAGTGGGGTCGGGATTAGGTGATGCCACTCTAAAACAGCTCTGGACGCTTTCTGATGCCATAATGTGCTGCTCGGTTAAAACTGATAATGTATGTACCTTGACCTGTTTTGTCTGTGATTACCAGCTCTATTGTTACAAGCCAGTCTGTTTGCTTGCATTCTAGCCTGAATATTGTAATATAATTTCAGGCATCACCGGTTTTCACATTTGCAAATCAGGCTGGGCTTGAACTTCTAGAGACCAGCTTTGGCGCCCTCCAGAACGTTACACTAGAGAAAGTTCTTGACGAAGCTGGCCATGCGAATCTTTTTGCAGTGTTCAGCAAAATAATGCAACTGGTAAACTCAGATTGGCAGTTGTATTTGTCGTTAAATCATTAGCTTTTGAGTAATAGAAATCCCTTCTGACCTGGGATTACTGATTCCATATGCATGTAATTAATTCAATTGTCAAAGTGGTTGAAATGCTAGTTTATTTAACATGGTACTCAGGGAATTGCATACTTACCAGCTGGGAGGTGCACGTCTAGCATGGGCAGGCCAGTGTCATATGATGCGGCAATTGCATGGAAAGTTGTTAGTGAGAACAGCGCCATAAATCACTGCCTGGCCTTCAAGTTTGTGAACTGGTCTTTTGTGTAAAGTTGCAGCCTCCAACTTACAGATCAGTCTTTTGTGTAAACCTAGCAATGTTTGTGTTACAGACATGAAAATATTGGCGGCTTGTTTTGACTATCTGCCCAATTGTTGTTGTAATTAAAAAAACAGAATGTTTTATTTTGGTGTGTTGCCATTGCAGTGTCTGACTTTTAATTGTTTTTTTTTTTTTTTGAAAGAATGACTTTTAATTGTTTTGATTAGCCAGTCGGCACGCTGGCAAGATTAGCTCGGTCGTGTGTCAACTGCAATTTTAAATTTTGTTAAGTAAAACTTAAATTACTTGCAAGCCCTCGTGATTTGTTCATTGTCAAAGACACTCTTCTAAGTTCTATTCTAACTATGGTAAATTTGAATTTAACGTCTGCTATGAGATCATCCAATTCCAGGCCCTGTCAAATTGTCATACTTTGATTTTCCAGCATTTCTAAAACCCTTAGCGGATCGTTTCGAAGTCTCATTCTGGCTTGAATCTCTGCTAAAAAGGCATCGGGTTTTTTCTGATCATTTTCTTGGAATCGTAGTTACTCGCAATCACTACTAGCTACTACTATGACTGATTCTCCCATTTTCAGTTCGGCTACGGCAACATGTTTTGGCGAATGACAGTCTTTTCCACCGCATTTTGTGGATTCCTTGTAATGCCAAAGTCTCTATTTTCATTGCATTAAGCTGGTATTGTTCCTTGTGCAACTCACACAATGGCGTTGTAGAAATTTCTGTTTTAATGGCTGCCATTTCTTCTTCCTTCTCATATTTCCATTATAGGTGGGTATAAGGTCAATGGGAGGGACTATGGAGTGAAAGGGAATCCTTGGCATTCTTGTTTATTGTTTTTGTTAAGCTACAGAATTCATGACAGCCACTTGAGTATTATTTGGCTTTATCTTTCTGTTTTTGGTTTCAGACTCCTTCACATATGTGATCAACTCTATTGTTATTGTTCATCTCTTTTGGTTAAAGTCAAGAGTCGACGGTACCCTGTTTCATTCATTTTATCATGATATCATCAAAGGTTTTTGGTTGGTCGGTTTTATTATACTATTGTAACAATGGGGGGATGCAACCCACTTTCTTCTTCTGAGATTACACAACATAGATGCTAAAATCACAAACCACATCAAGAAAATCAACACTTCAATTTTTCAACCGAGACAGCGAAGGCTAATAGGAAGGCCTAAAATCTCCAACATGCTGTTCCTTTACCGCTCGCCAATCCTTTGTTTTTCTCTTTATATAACCATACCAATTAATTCTTTTAGAAAAAGTACAAATGTCTTTCAAATATGATGAATTAAAGCCATAATGGCTTTTATTTTATTTATTGAAATCCAACTTTATCCCATCAAAAAAAAAGAAAAAGAAATTCAACTTTATTTTTGACAATTGTAACAAAAACACCCTCCATTTATGCATTTGACGTCAAAGCAATCACCACATTTCGACTCACAATCTTCAGCATGCTCGCAAATACGGTCATTTGAAATGAAGCTTTTGTCATAAAATAAGTTGGATGAAAAGTCCCGTTTGTTTCCTAAATGATATTCATGTAATTGTTTTAAAACAACAAAAATCAAGCATATGTTATTGTATATAAGGCTAAATTGAAGAGTTGATTCGTGCTTTACAAGATCGGCCATCTCAATCTCGTTCTCTCATTGGCGTCAAGAAAATGGGGGAGCTTGACGTTAGAGATTTCCATGCTGCAACCAAGAGAAAATTTTCAACAGAAGAGGTGGAAGAGAAAGCAGCAGAATTGTGTTCATTTTGGGAAGATAAATTGAAGGACCTATGTGGCACCCTTTCAAGATTATCACCATTAACAAGAAAGAAATGAATGTATTCAATGATGAGGATGAGTTACTTAAAAAAGTTAGAGATGAAGTGGGAGAAGAGGCTTGGGAAGCCGTGACAAGTGTATTTTTAACTCTTTATAGTTGTCAAGTTATGTGTTTTAGGGTCTAATTGCAGTCAAACAAAATTTATAAACCTTGGTAAGCCAAGGGTCGATGCAAGGAACAACGTGTGTGAGTACTACCTAAAAAATGACCTATTTAGCTATTCCGATTAACAAGAGGTTTTTTTATGGGGGTTAGCTATTCTGATTAACAAGAGGTTTTTATGTAAACAAGAACGCAGAAATTAAATGCAGAAAAATAAAAGGTTTTGATTTGATCAGAGTAAGAATCCCAGGATCAAACTTCACCCGTGTCAACCCCACTAATCATGCAACGTAAATTCATCATGCTATCGAATATGGAAATAAACCAAAACAACACTAGACAAGCCGCCCATCTACGGATCATTGTCTAGATTAATCTCAATCGTTGAACGTTGCTCATCCACGGATTATCAACGATCTCGTTTATTAAATTTAGGGTTTTTCAGACGAAAGTCAACTTTCCTATTAATTCATGTACTACCATGACCTAACATCAATTTCATGCAATTCGATTAATACCTAGGACCCATCCATCTTTTAGTAATTAACCTAAGTACGTTCTAGCATGCAAATATCCCATTCAATGTAAAACTTGTAAGAACGATAAATTAAGCATGATGAAATTGAATATTCGAATTGCGTTAATGAAAAATGTTTAATTGATCACACGAAGAGTTGAGTACATAACACGAGATCCGTAGGATCCCAGAATAAAGAAGACTACTCACTATTCTTGGTAAGTTAACCACAAATAGTGTAAAAATAGTGATTAAAGATGAGTTAACCGTAGCGATGATGTAACTCGAGGAATCCTCAATCTCTCGCGATGATCTCCGTCTTCTCTCCCAAGTTAGGGTTCTTCAATCTCAATTTAGCATGCCTCTAAAACTCTGGTCGTCCCTCTTTTATAGTCCAAAAGTCTATCAAAAACCAAAAAGGCCCAAAAAGTATCTAAAAACGATTTTGGAAATAAGTCCAAAAATCAGTCTCGACGGCGAACCGGCCGGATGAGAATTGGCCTGACGTGAGCCGACTGGTTCGGAGACGCTCCAAAAGTCTCGAAGTCTCTGACCCTTTGAGCCGGCCGGTTGAGCTTTTCACACTGAGTTGAGCCGGCCGGTTTGGCGACGCTTCGAAAGGCCTGAACTCTCTGAGGGTCTGAGCCGGCCGGTTGAGCTTTGTGCTATGGGGTGAGCCGGCCGATTCTAACAATCAGAAACATCCTCTCGCCTGGTCTCTATTCAGCCGGTCGGTTGGACTTCCTTGTGCGCGTTTTCACCCAAAAGCGTGGATTTTCTTCGAGTCTTGGCCTTAGACCACGGTTCTGATGGATAACTGCTTTTAACCTGAAACGCTCAAAAAAGACATCAAATAGTGACCATTTACCGGGAGAACGAGTGATATCCTTCATCGTATGGAGCATTTAACTAATCGAAATATCGACTGATCAAAACGTGAAAATAGCACTGAAAGAGTTAAATGAGTACAACCCAAGTGGCAGATACCCAATACCTGAGCTATGGCATCGGACGGATAATAGAAGGGCAAGTCTGAAAGAGGGACCAGCATTCATTTTGAGGCAGTTTCAGCGACTTAAGAGTAAGAGGAGCTAGGATAGTTGCTCTAACGTCTCGCAAGAAGAAGATCACCAAGCTACTAATGGAGCTGAGGTATCCTGAGGATGAAGAAGACGTGCATATATTATTGTATATGAAGAAGATCACCAAGCTTCATGTAATTGTTTTAAAACAACAAAAATCAAGCATATGTTATTGTATAGGGGAGCACTCGTTTGAGGCATGGTTGGTAGAATGAGATAGTGAGGTACGATCTCGTCCGTCCATCTCAGCCGTCAAACGCACGTGGCGTTGCCACGTGTCCCACTCACTTGAACGCGTTTACACTACAAAGTGAGTAAGACACGTGGCGCGCACACAAAACACGTGGTAGATGTATGGCTTAGATCGTGCCTCACTGCCTCATTCTAATTTTTGTGCCTCATTTGAATGCTCCTCTAAGGCTATATATATATAGAAGCATTTTTAGGAGAACTAGGGACAAATCTCAGCCATTCATCCACAATCATCCCTTGGTTCACAATGTGACACGCGTCCCCTTACTTTTTCCTTATTTTATTTTTTCTTATCATGTTTTGGGGACGCGGATTCTCTCCTCAGCAACAGTCCCTCCTCATATCTCCTCACGAATAGTGAGGCCACGTGTCCTGCTGTAATTGGTCGAATGTTGTCATGAATAGTAATGTATAAATGGTATTTTGTAATTGATTGATAAATCATAAAATGTATAATAAAAAAATTTATAAAATATATCAATATTTTTAATTTTTCGGACTTTATTTATAGAGATCCATATTGCATAAATATAATATCATATAATATGTTGGTAAATTAAACCACAAGTAAAAAAGATTGAAAAAAGATATAACAAATTTTAAGTGAAACTTGCGATAACCCATATTTATCGCAGAGTTATCGTATTGTGGATGAATGTGATAACTTTGCGATAAAATGTATTGTTATCGTAAAATCGCGCGATTTTACGATAACAATACATTTTATCGCAAAGTTATCACATTCATCCAATTTTAAGTGAAACTTGCGATAACCCATATTTATCGCAGAGTTATCGTATTGTGGATGAATGTGATAACTGCGATAAATATGGGTTATCGCAAGTTTCACTTAAAATTTGTTATATCTTTTTTCAATCTTTTTTACTTGTGGTTTAATTTACCAACATATTATATGATATTATATTTATGCAATATGGATCTCTATAAATAAAGTCCGAAAAATTAAAAATATTGATATATTTTATAAATTTTTTTATTATACATTTTATGATTTATCAATCAATTACAAAATACCATTTATACATTACTATTCATGACAACATTCGACCAATTACAGCAGGACACGTGGCCTCACTATTCGTGAGGAGATATGAGGAGGGACTGTTGCTGAGGAGAGAATCCGCGTCCATGTTTTGGTACTCTTTAGTCTGGTTATGATTAGAAAAATTGGATTAGTTTACACTTACAACTTATAACTTTTTTTTATAAGAGAGGAGGTATACAAGGACTCGGAGAAAATGATAAGATAACAATAGCAAACCGAACGACCAACAAATACATGAAGAGAACATCGAAACTTAAACCACATTCCATGCAAAGTTAGGCGAGTCAGCCACAAATGTGATCTGCACACCTTGAAAAACTCCAAAGCCGATCCATGCCAAATCGGCCAAACTGAAGAAGCAACTCAGTAGTCCACTTCAAGACAACAATGAAGCTCCGGCCGAATTTCCTTGAAAGCGAATTTAGGCTATACTTGTAGTCTCGATAAACCAATTTGCAATCAAGGGTAGGAAGTCACCTTAACTTCATAAAAGGCAGAATGAGGATTTAAAAGCTAGGACCTGTTAACTAGCAGGGAACAATGATATGTTCCATTTCACCTCACGCCGAGAGAGGTGGCTAGACCACCGAAGACAGGAAAACAGCCATGACACCAAGTACAGCCCACCTATCACTAAAACTAAATCTAAAACGAAAACTAAAATTAAAACTACAACTACAACTACAACTATGACGAAAGACCGAAAATACAATCCATACACGGTTCCAAAACAATCACCAACGACGCACCTAACACCCTAGCCCAAAACAAACCCGTTGAAAGCCAACTGTCAAAATGGAAGCACGAGACCCACCAGTGAACCCCGATCACCACAATCAGTGACAACCCAACCATCCGATCATCATCCAACCGCTCACACCAACCAGCACAACCCGCCACCTCATCCTCAGCCATCCGCCAACAAAAGCCCATAAGTCCAGCTCCGTACCCCACACCGAAACCGAACCCCATCACCCTCTCGAACGAAGCCGCAACAGACGATGAGGACGCTGACGAGCAGCTAGCGAGGCCAAACTGAACATGGGACAGATCCGACAGGGCAGGGGCAGAAGACCGGCTGGGTGGGGAGAGGAAGAGAAGACAGGCGGTGAGGAGAGAGATCGAAGGGACAAGGGAAGAGGTGGAGCAGGCCGCAGTGGGCGTCGACGAGGGGAAATTCAGTCCAAAGGCAGCAAAGGCAGGCGGTCGCCGGCGGAAAAAACGCAAAGCTTTGGTGGCTGAAGGTTCTGGAAATGGGTAGAAGATAGAAAAGCAAAAATCCTGTAGTTTCGTACTTACAAGTTATAACTGCTGGAACTGAATCCTTCCAATAGGATTGTTACAATATGCTTCCTCATTTATTATATTTGTGAGTACTTAACCATGTTGTTGAACAGGGGAGGGATACTCTGTTGATTCCTAAAAAAGTTTTCTGGATCAGCAATGCTCTTTATGTGTGCCAGTCGCATGGAATTTCCTTTGAAGTACCTAACTCCCCAACTCATTCCATGTGAATAGCTCGCCGTCCCAGACCCTAAGTCCAGGTCTCTATAATTTAAGTATGCAGCTCTTGGTTTTGCAGAAACAAATGGCTTCATGTATGTGTACAGTTCTCTGATCCAGTGAAGGTGCTTCAACTCATCATCATCCAGCTGGTTCCATTTCACAAGATATTGAATGTTATATATGTTGCCTTTTCTGTGAGGGAAGGGAATCTCTGATTCTGATATTTGGTCCATCCTTCCACCATATGGCTCCATTATCAGGTACACGACTTCTTCCTCACCAAACGTTTGACATATTTTTTCAAAAGCGTCTTTGGTTATTGGTTTTTGGACGTAGTCTGATTTGGCTTTGAAGAAGCTCGTGTCAGTATGTGTCCTGTTTAGTAACGATTCTAATGGATGTCCCATCATGTCGTTAAAGAAGAGAGTGGACTCAATCCAAGTCATTTCGACGCACTTTTCTTTTTGCAAACTCAACTCCGGGAAGCTGTTTCTCATCAGTGGCATTAGCTTGTTGATTTCGCCAAGAAAGAGTGATTGGAAAGTTGCTTGGACAGTTCTGTTGTCACTAGATCCAACATTTTGAATATATGCCCTGATTTGCAGCTCATCGGGCAGCTTGTTGGCAATATATTGCCATCTGTGAAATAGACTGGTTGCTCCCTGTGCTAAAGTTTTGTCAACATTGAAGACAGTAACCTTCGGTGGTACTTTTACCAGCTTAATTTTCCACGCAACTATAACTCCAAAGCTTGCTCCTCCGCCTCCTCGAATGGCCCAAAACAAATCCTCCCCCATGGATTTCCTGTCTAGAAATTCTCCTCGTGCATCGATCAGATAGGCATCCACTACCTGATCCGCTGCCAGACCGTGCTTACGCACCATCATACCAAATCCTCCACCGCTGAAGTGCCCTCCTACGCCCACGGTGGGGCATATTCCTGCAGGGAAGCCGAGGATGTTACTTTTTAAAGCAATATTGTAGTAGAGCTCCCCGAGAGTGGCACCCGACTGAACCCAAGCCGTCTCATTTTCAATGTCGATATCGACTGATCTGAGGTTCAAAAGGTCAATGATGATGCAGGGGAAATCGCATACGGAGGATAAGCCTTCATAGTCATGGCCACCACTTCTTGTCCGGATTTGCAGCCCGAGAGTCTTGCTGCAAAGGATGGCTGATTGGATTTCACAAACATGGCTTGGTGTAAGGATTTGAAGAGGTTTCATGGTAGTGTAACTCATGGAACTAAATTGTTGCAAGGAGATTTGCCATTGCCAAGGGTGTAAAAATGAAGAAGATGTTTGCTGTCTGGATTTGTTGTCATTTGTTAATTTGGACATGCACTCAAGGAAGCCTTGATCACATTTCGCCATTGGAAGAAGAAGAAGAAGAAGAACAAAAAAAATCTGTATGACCATCTCGGCTGTTGCTGTTGCTGTGAGTTTATTGACATCAATTCAGTCCAGACTATATATTAAGATACTTAATGGGTGCAACTAGCCACATGGACATTTTCTCAGTGTTGCTTTGCTGGTGATACTCAATTGAATTTAGTTTAATTGATTGTCCATGCTTTCCACGATCTCATATGATATGCATACACAGGCTGTCCTTTTTAGTTTTCTTCCACCAGACGGGTTGTTATAATAATGTGTGATTCTGCGACTTATGCCAACGGCCAACCACCCCTGATCTATTGAGAAATACAGTATAGTTTAGCAAAGTCAGAGTACACATCTATTTCACATTTGACACGTCATTCTCAATGTCACCAAGTGTGTTTGGTATATTATTACTTATTTGAAAAGTGTCCAAAGGGTCTTAAGGAATAAAAATAAAACAATCTATGAGAGCATCCAATGCACAAGCTCACAAACCCATTTCCACTTACATGTGGGTCCTTTTTAGTGCCACATAGATATCAAGTGGGTTTTCAAAAAAAATGGTCATGTCACTCCAATGCACAAGCCCATTTCCATTTACAAATAGGTCCCATTGAATCTTTATCTTTTTAAATAGAAAAGAGACTGGAATCCACACATTTTACTTTTTGCAGCAAATGGGCCTGGCCACCAAAGTGGGCCTGACCACTTTTAAAGCATTCTCTCCAATGCAAAGTGGACCTGACCAGGATATTTTACGTTTCCCCAAGCACCAAATGGGCTTGCATTGGAGATGCTCTGATGATCACTTTGTTATGCACAGTGGATAAAACAGGACAAACTTATGAGGGCATCCGTATCTTTAAAAAAATCATCAAGAAACGTTGGTATCCCACAATCTTTTATGAACTATTGTTCTTATTAATGAAAAAAATTATAAAGATCATCCTATACTCTTCTTTACAGTTTAATCTCACTTATTCATATAATTTGTTTAATGAGTCTCCCTTATTTGTGTCAAAACAATAACAAAATGGATCTTATTTTATAAAGCTTGGAAAAACAAACTTTTTGATATACTTATTAAAACATATTACTTGTTATTTTTACATTTATGGCTTTTAAACTATAAGAATTTGTGTTATTTTTAAATCAATTAATAATTAATTTTTTCCATCCACTAGAAGAGTACCACGTGGGACGCCTGTGGAAGAGATTTGTTCGTCTAATCGATCGCGCCATAGAATGAAACCACAAACTTCCATGGCTCAATCTTTATTTTTTGACCTATTAAGAGCAAAAAAAAGTAAAGATTGGATGCACGATCTAAAATTTTGGTCATTGTTAAGGATGACCTAATGCTGTTAATGTGCAGCAGTAGCTCCTTCTTCCACCTTACTCGCCTCCTTACTCTCAACCCTTTTGACCTTTTCCGCAACGCTTGCTTTGGCTGTGTCATAGGTTGCATGAAGACCGACTAAAAGATAATACACCAACAGAAATCCTGTCCACACACCAAATCTCACAAATGACGCTCCATCTATTGATCCAAGTAGGAAAATGTTGATGGCAATCGAAAAGGACGGCGGCCATGGAACCAATGGAGTACCCCACAGCTTAGGTGCCCTTGCATGAGGAACAAACACTCTTAATGCCACTGTGGATAGCAGCCAGATTGGGACCGTAATACAATACCCAATCCATCCGTCGGGACTGAGTGCCCAATATGCTGCAGTGCTAACAGAAGATCCCATTATGCCTACAAGACATACCATCAGCTTGTTTCTGTCATAATCAGTGTTGACTCCTGAGACGTAGTAACGACGTACCAGGAGGGCAACGGCTACTAGCATGAAGATAAATAGCGTTGAGATTGAAAGCAGGTTGGACAAAATATCAAACTTGGTGAAGAAACCAATCAATGCAGTTGCAACTAGCAGTACCACAGTGACATTCACTGGTGTTCCGGTTTTGGCATCAACTATAGCTATGGAGGCATAAGGGTCGTGCATGTCATTCTTGGGGTCATTGGTCGAAAATAATTTTTGGGCCCCAACTAGATAGAAAACAACAAGAGTAAAAAAATGCCTACTTACTAGGTCTGATCACAATGAAGAGTTTTATCTACTCTGTCATCAGCTTGATTTGTTTTTATTTTACATCCTGAATACAGGGACGGATACAGAAATTTTGATAAAGAGTGACAAACTAGAAATAATTTGCATTACGAAAAAATTACTATTATTTAAAAATAATTATTACACTAATTAAAAGAACGTTAGTTTTCATAAAACTCTAAAAATACAAACAAAACTAGAAAAACTAGAAAAAACTAGAATCTAAAAAAACTAAAACAAATATTAGTTATTACCATATGACAAAAATCATTTTTGGGCCTCTAAACAAGTTGGGCCCCTGCCTATGCCCCACCCGCCCCACGACCCTGAGAGGCATCAAGTGAGTCCTGGCGATGTGCGTGAGGTATGTGCGTGAGGTATCTTGCCTGACCGACAGCGCTGACGAGCAGGACAGTCGTCAATCGTCATACCCTTCAATGCACCAGCCGGCAGCCGCAACAACATATTTTGCCCATTCCATTCCAGCAGCTTCAAATGCAACGGAGAAATGTGCATCCACGTCAATAGTCTTATAAGGCTGCATGAGGCATAGTGTTATAGCTAATAAGCAGTATGTCACAGTGGTGATCAACATGGAGCCACTAAGACCAATCGGTATGTCTTTAGCAGGGTTTTTTTTGTCTCTTCAGCCATGGTTGCTACACCATCAAATCCAATGTATGCAAAGAAAAGAACTGACGAACCTTGAAAGATCCCGCGTGGACCAAACGGAGCGAAGTCAGAATAATTGCTTGTGTCTGCTCTAATGAGGCCAGCGATAATGATGAATAAGATAACAGCTACATGTATCAAGGAGGCAATGTAAACATGGAAGATCCTTTGGTGCTCTTTGCTGCTAAAATGCAAACAACAATAATAATCCCAACTGATATTGGATCAAGGTGGCTATAGTCTTCAGGCAGTCCATGAGCATGTATGCGGAAACTGTCTGGGGTATGATTACTGACAGGCGTCGTTTGACCTGCAAATTTGAATTTATATTTTTTCCTACTATAAGCTAGTAAAGCGGCAAGTAGTGGTCGAACCCAAGGGAGCTGGTGAGGTTACTTGTTGTTCTGTAAAATAAAGCAATTAGGGGTTTGTGAGTGATTTGGAAACAAGTGTAATAAAAGGAAGTAAAGCGAGAGATATCAATCAGAGAGAATATTCGGTCTATGGTTTTTCTATTGTGACTTCGTTTATCATTGATTTCTAAACATCTAATTCTATGTTCTTAAGTGTGGTTAAGGAAGTAACCTAAGGTAGGGCCGTTCCAAGAACCTACGCCACAATCTACTCCGTTCCAAGTTATAGACTTCTAGTTCTAGCAAACCTAATACTCTGTTCCAGGTTATATTAGATTTAGTGCAACTACTCGTTCTAACGGTCTAGTATCAAACAAGCAGCGAATAGGAAAATTGAATTGCTCGGCTAAGCTTTACCATTCCAAGAATCCACTTAGCTTCACAATTCAATCCAAAGTAATTATGCACAAGAACTAGTAGAACATAAAAATAACATTAAGCATGAAATCTCAAAACCACGTCACAATATATTAGAACCCTAAACTGAATAGAAGGTTTAGCTACACATAATTATGAAAAGACATAAAATTAAAAGTAGAAAAGTCTTCTCTCTCGTCGAGAGCTTCGTCTTCTCCTCCAGAGCCGTCTTGGTTGATGGAATTGTGTGATGGATTCTGAAAACCCTAGCCCAAACTTCTTATTTATAACAAAACATAGGGTTTCCAAATCTATTTTGGGCTCAATTTCTAAGTTTCGGACTTGCTAACGTTATCAAACGCGTTGCTGACATCAGCGGCCGCGTTTTCCTCTAGCATTAGGGGCGCTTTTTCCTTAAGCATTAGCGTTGCTGCTAATGCTTATCTAAAACACGATCCGCACTGTATCCCGACTTCGGCTCTTGATTTGACCATCTAAACGACCTCAGATGCTCTCGGTGTGAACTAGACAGTTGTAGGGAATTGAGTTAGCTTCGCAACAGCGTATGACTCGTATTTTTCTGATCATCGGTTCATTCCCAGCGCTCTGTCGAAGGTCCAAAGGTCTAATCTGAAACTGTGATGTTTTTTTGCATGAAAAGCCATCTTTTATGCGTGTTTCCTCCTAGAGCTTCCGAAACACCTGAAATGCAAAACCATACCAAAAAGTAAATGTTCACATATAAAAGTGTCGAAATAAACGGAAGTAGGATGTCCATGAGCGTGCAACAGCTGCACCCCCAATCACATATTCCAAAAGAATGTTTCCAGCAGTAAGGAAAGCCATAAAATCACCAAGCTCAACCCTCAAGTAGGCAAATGATGTAATTGCTGGGTTGTCTTTTGCTTCACTTCCAGCAACGGTTTGAGTAGGACCTTCAATGGTAGTGAGAAAACGTCGTCTTCTTTGTAGCTTTTCCTTGTGTGAAAGTTGAATAGTGCCTTGGATATCAAATTTGGACCACGTAGTCGCTGTCCGAATTCAATATTTCCTCCCTACTCTTTGCCTTGGGTTTACAGGAAATGTGAATGTGGGATTCAATCCAAATTGAAGAACACTTTGTTTTTAGGCGATAAAACAAAGCAAAACTAGGGTTTGGGTGTGTTGTAAATCAAGTGAAAGGATTTGATGTTTCTAGCAATTGCACAGCACAATTTCGTGTCCCATGTTTGAGAAAACAATCTCAATTTATAGAGAAACAATCGGGTATGAACAGTAGATGCGACTATAGAATGAACAGGCACATCTGTTGCATTCATGCGTTCGCATGGTCCATGGCATGCGTTCGCATGCTCCATGAAACGTTGCATCTTTTGCCTTATTTCATGCGGTCGCATGAATTATTTCATGCGGTCGCATGACCTTGAGCAGTCGCATAGAAATCTCATGCGTTCGCATGAGCGGTCGCATGACCCAACCCGAGGCATGAGAATCTCATGCGGTCGCATGAAAACCTGAAAATCACTAACAATCCTCCCCCATTTTTGGGTTTTCTTTTGATTCACAACTTACCTTGTTTTAAGCAAAACACGCATAAGCAGAAATGTCACTACGGATTGAATTTCTGCATAGTGTAATCACGCATACAATATACCCGAATTGAAATGGTGTCACTAAGGATTGAACCAATCAATTCATTTGGGTATTTGACGGCGACACACGCATGTGTTACTTCACAAACCGTTAGTTTAACTTGACTCTTAATGGTCCTTGAGTCCATATCCATTCATAAACGTTTTTGAGATTTAACCCAATATCTCATGAAGCGACCAGAAACTTCACGTTTACATAGGTAAATTCTTTAATGAGTCACACCACTCGATCGTGCTCCTACATTTAGCACTTTTTCAAAGAATCTATTAAGAAGAGTTCATCTTCAACCTAGACCTTTGTAGGTTCTGAACACATACTTGGGGATGAATATTTGTGCTCATCAATCTTCTAGGAATGGGCTTTCCGCATTGAATTCAGCTCTAACGTTAGTTAGATGTGAATTGGGTGTCCCATTACTAGATGATTATGTGGGTTTTAATCCCATCCCCTTCACAGACTTATTGATCAATTCTCTAACCAATCCCTTAGTCAAATGATCGGCTAGATTCTGTTGTGATTTTACAAAATCCACAGATATTACCCCATGCGTAATGAGCTCTCTTACCGCACTATGTCTAACACCTAAGTGTCTAGACTTCCCATTGTATACATGACTATATACCTTAGCCAACGCTGCAGCGCTATCACAATGAATTAATATGGGTGATATCGGTCCCTCACACAATGGTATTTCATGAATCATATTCTTTAGCCATTCTGCTTCTTTCGAAGCTGCCGCTAGAGCAATAAATTCAGATTCCATTGTTGAACAGCTGATGCAAGTTTGTTTCTTTGATGCCCACGAGATTGCACCTCCCCCAAGCAGAAATACCCATCCACTTGTGGAAGAATGATCCTCCTCGTTAGAAATCCAACTTGCATCCGAATATCCTTCAATTACCGAAGGGAATTCAGAATATACAAGACCTAAGTTCATCGTTCCCTTAAGATACCGGAGTACCCTATGAACCGCTTGCCAGTGATCCTTGCTAGGATTACTTGTATATCGACTTAGCTTGCCCACCGCAAAAGCTATGTCAGGTCTTGTACTTGTCATCGCATACATCAAACTTCCGATGACCCTTGAATATTCAAGCTGTGACACTGGGGCTCCCTTATTGGAGAGAAGGTGTTTGGAAGATTCGAAAGGAGTATTGACTGGATGACAGTCCAAGTACTTGTACTTCTTTAACACTTTCTCAATGTAATGAGATTGTGTCAAAGCTAGACCCCCTTTTACTTTTTCTATTCTTATACCTAGAATAACTTCCGCCTCCCCCATGTCCTTCATAGAAAACTTAGATGATAAAAATTCCTTTGTTTGATTTATACACTTTATGTTAGTGCCAAAAATCAACATATCATCTACATATAGACAAATGATAACTCCATTTCCAGAATCATCAAACTTGCTATACACGCATTTATCCGATTGATTTAAGATAAATCCATCGGAAAGCACCACCTTGTCAAATTTTTGATGCCATTGCATAGGTGCTTGTTTAAGTCCATACAATGACTTAACAAGCTTGCATACCTTTTGCTCTTGTCCCGTTACAATGAAACCTTCCGGTTGTTTCATATATATTTCTTCCTCTAAATCGCCATTTAGGAAAGCAGTCTTTACATCCATTTGATGTACTAGCAACTTATGTATAGATGCTAAAGCTATCAACAATCTGATTGTTGATATTCTAGCAACCGGTGCATAGGTATCAAAATAGTCCAAACCAAATTTTTGTCTAAAGCCTTGAATCACCAATCTTGCTTTAAATTTATCAATGGTTCCATCTACTTTCGTCTTCTTCCTGAAGATCCATTTATTCCCTAACGCTTTATGACCTTGTGGTAAGTCAACCAAAATCCAAGTGTTATTTCCCACTATAGAGTCCATTTCATCATTAATGGCTTCTTTCCAAAATGATACATCTTGGGATTTCATTGCTTCATCATAGGTCTTTGGATCATCCTCCATGATATGGCAATATAAATATTGCAAGCCAATGTCTTCCCGAGTTCCTTCCACTAGGTACATTTGAAAATCATTTCCAAATGATGTTTCTTTCCTAGCTCTTTTACTCCTCCTAGTTGCTGAAATTTGTGGTTCACTTGACTCTTGAACTAAACTTGGTTCTAGAATCAAATCTTTAGGCAAGCTAATTGATGAAAATCTCTTTTCATCAAATATAGCATCTCTTGATTCAATAATAGTATGAATTGGTACTTGCTTGTTAGGTTCTATAACATAGAATCTATAAGCCAAAGAGTGTTGAGCATATCCTATGAATATGCATTCAACTCCCTTTTCTCCTAAAGTTTTTATCTTAGGTAATGGTAATCTTACCACTGCTCTACAACCCCAAACTCTAACATGTGTTAAATTTGGCTTCTTTTGATGCCAAATTTCATAAGGAGTAAGGTTACTAATACTATTAGGAACCCTATTCAGTAAGTAGCAAGCTGTTAGCATTGCTTCACCCCAAAATCCGTCATTTAGACCCGAGTAAGAAAGCATGGCATTAACCATTTCTTTTAAAACTCTGTTTTTCCTTTCGGATATACCATTTTGTTGTGGTGTGTAAGGAGCTGTGGTTTCATGAATGATACCCACACTTTGGAAATAACTTGGATTATAGTATTCCCCACCTCTATCGGTGCGCAATTTCTTAATAGAAATTCCCTTTTGAAGTTCAACTTCATTCTTATAAATCTGAAATTTATCAAGAGCTTCATCTTTTGAATGCAATAAATATACATAGCAAAATCTAGAAAAATCATCAATATATGTGACTACATATTTTTTATTTCCTAGAGATGGTGATGCATGAAAATCACATAAATCACTATGTATTAAATCGAGTATTTTACTTTCTCTAGTGACATTATAAAATGGTTGCCTAGTAATTTTAGTAAGCATACAAGTTCTACAATTATCAATGTTCATGTCAAATGAGGGAATTAAATCATGCTTTGACATATTATGTAATCTTTTATAATGAACATGTCCTAAACGTGCATGCCATAGTCTAGATATGTTCACATGTGAATTTGTATATTGATTAAGAAAATCATGCTCACAATTCATATAAATAGAACAAATACTTTTATTGATACTTAACTTAAACATTCCATTACATAAGTAACCTTTGCCAACAAAAATACCACCTTTAGACAACACATAGTTATCGGCTTCATATACTTGCCGATAACCTTGTTTATTCAAAACAGTACCCGACACAATATTTTTTCTAATATTTGGTACATACAAGACATTACACAAAACAATAGTTTTTCCACTTGAGAATTCTAATTCTACACGGCCTAGTCCAAGGATGGGGGCAGTTGACTCGTCACCCATGTGAAGAACTCTTTCTTCACTTGTAGCGGCAAATGACTTGAATAATCCTTTGTCTCTACATACATGTGCCGTAGCACCGGAGTCAACCCACCATGAAATCTCATCATCCTGCATAATTAAAATTTCAGAAAAATCAGAAACATAATCTACTTTAGAATATGTATCTTTTTTATTTTTCAAATCTGAAATTATCAAATTCTGACCTTGAGATTTCTGCTCTTGGTTTTTATTACCAACAGCCTTGTCTTGAGCCTTCTCGCTCTTCCCCTTTCCTACGCGGCAGTCACGCTTGAAGTGCCCCGCTTTTCCACACGTCCAACAAACTTTTTCTTTTGTCACATGCCTCTTCTTGTTAGGTCCTTTGCTAACATACTCACTTGGCCTTTTCTTTCCTTTGTTTTTGTTCCCCTTTTGAGTGTTTGTCTCCAATACATTTACCTTAGGCAAGGTTGTATCCACTTCCATAGCATCATTTTCACGCATACGAAGATCCTCCTCCATACGCAACTCTTTTGTGAGTTCCACAAGACTAATGTCTTCCTTCTTGTGCTTCAAATAACGGCGGAAGTCTTTCCATGCCGGTGGTAGTTTGTCAATGATACTTGACACCGAGATGGCCTCATCCATTTTCAGATTTGTTTGAGCAAATTGCCCCAAGATACGTTGTATCTCATGGAGTTGTTCCATCACCGGACGAGAGTCCACCATCTTGTAATTGTTGAAATTACTAACAAGGAATTTCACGCTTGAAGCGTCCTCAGCCATATACTTAGCTTCAAGAGTATCCCATAATTCTTTAGCAGATTCTACATTTTGATATAAATCGAAAAGAGGATCGATCATACCGTTGAGGATGTGTCCTCTTGCGATGTAGTCGTCGTTCTCCCATTTGCTTCTTTCACGGAATGCTCCTACTGCTGCGTTTTCTCCAACTTCAGGGCATGGCGTGGACAGCACGTACACCACCTTGAGATGTGTTAACAGAAAGTGCATCTTCTTCCTCCAACGTCGAAAATCGGTTCCTTCAAACTTGTCCAATTTTTGGAATTGCGACATCATTTCTCTCACGCTCGTCATTGATTTGCAGAATACTATTGAATTCGTTTGTAATTGCTGGGTTGTCTTTTGCTTCACTTCCAGCAACGGTTTGAGTAGGACCTTCAATGGTAGTGAGAAAACGTCGTCTTCTTTGTAGCTTTTCCTTGTGTGAAAGTTGAATAGTGCCTTGGATATCAAATTTGGACCACGTAGTCGCTGTCCGAATTCAATATTTCCTCCCTACTCTTTGCCTTGGGTTTACAGGAAATGTGAATGTGGGATTCAATCCAAATTGAAGAACACTTTGTTTTTAGGCGATAAAACAAAGCAAAACTAGGGTTTGGGTGTGTTGTAAATCAAGTGAAAGGATTTGATGTTTCTAGCAATTGCACAGCACAATTTCGTGTCCCATGTTTGAGAAAACAATCTCAATTTATAGAGAAACAATCGGGTATGAACAGTAGATGCGACTATAGACTGAACAGGCACATCTGTTGCATTCATGCGTTCGCATGGTCCATGGCATGCGTTCGCATGCTCCATGAAACGTTGCATCTTTTGCCTTATTTCATGCGGTCGCATGACCTTGAGCAGTCGCATAGAAATCTCATGCGTTCGCATGAGCGGTCGCATGACCCAACCCGAGGCATGAGAATCTCATGCGGTCGCATGAAAACCTGAAAATCACTAACAACGACTTCGGCTCTTGATTTGACCATCTAAACGACCTCAGATGCTCTCGGCGTGAACTAGACAGTTGTAGGGAATTGAGTTAGCTTCGCAACGGCGTATGACTCGTATTTTTCTGATCATCGGTTCATTCCCAGCGCTCTGTCGAAGGTCCAAAGGTCTAATCTGAAACTGTGATGTTTTTTTGCATGAAAAGCCATCTTTTATGCGTGTTTCCTCCTAGAGCTTCCGAAACACCTGAAATGCAAAACCATACCAAAAAGTAAATGTTCACATATAAAAGTGTCGAAATAAACGGAAGTAGGATGTCCATGAGCGTGCAACAGCTGCACCCCCAATCACATATTCCAAAAGAATGTTTCCAGCAGTAAGGAAAGCCATAAAATCACCAAGCTCAACCCTCAAGTAGGCAAATGACCCCCTGTTAGAACAGTGAAGCATTTGGATCCAATCATCAACCAATGCACACTGACGCATAATTTCATTTACTATTAATCCCAAGCATTTTGCTTATTAAAAACGAAGAAAAAATAAATAAGTTATTGAAATGAATTGGCTAAGTTAATGAGTGTACCAGCCACGGGGATCTCCACTGCAAATTCAATATAGCAGAAGACAGAAAGCATGGCAGAGATTCCAGAGACAACAAAGGACAAGACAACAGCAGGGCCGGCATGATCTCTAGCTTCAAGACCAGTGAGCACAAAAATACCAGCTCCAATGACAGCACCAATACCAAACCACATGAGATCCCACCAGTTCAATGTCTTTTTCATCTCGTGCTGGCTCCTGGCTTTCATCTCATGCTCATCGGAGTCGAGGGATCTGGTGAAGATCCTATCCACCAACCTGGTTGGTGTCTCCTTTAGAGCTTGAACATAGTTTCCAAAACTCTGAAACGACTCCTCTGGGAAAAAATCATTTTTGGAGCAGAAGCAACCTCTCTGCCTCATACCGTCACTTGAATCCATCGCGCCTCCTCCCATTACTTATTGCCTACAAATCAAACTCAATATGATGCTGGAATCACATAATCACTACCTAAAATATACAGTTGCAGATTTCACACATTCATATACACAATGTGATTTGAATTGTCAATCTCAATTTTAACGAATCCAGTTGTCCGCAATAAATTATGGTGATTTGAATCATCAATTCCAGTTGTCCGCTATAAATAAAAAAGATGTTTATGTAGAGAAAAAACATAAAAGAATAAAACAGAAAGAGAGAATCGTTACCTGGGTAGAATCAAAAAGAATCTGGCAAAGAAGGAATGAAGGTTGTCTAGGGTTTAGCATTAAAGATACGTATGTTTAAAAAGCTAGAAGACAAAAAGACTTACCAGGATTCCATGCAGAAGGATTTGACTTGTGAGCGTATTTCTTTGATAAATCAGGAATCTTTGACTTCCCGAATATTACTGAATCAAAACGGTCAAAGATTCCGTCTTTGATTCCGCCACTTCCTTTATTTGAGCAATTCGTACTATAATATATATAGCTCAAGTCACCTGCAAATGACAAAATCATAAACAAACAAAAAAAAACTAAACAAATGATATCAAGAAACAAAGAAATAATTTTAACATGTTTTTTTTTTCGTGCTATAAGATCTTTAAATGAGAACAGATCAAATGAGCTGCTTGGATTAATACAACAACATCCTCTGCTGGGCATTGAAAAGAAAAAGGGAAAAAAGACATTCTTCAAACCCTATGTGAATAATGTTACAACGTCTCGTCGGTAGCCTCTGACAATCAACATCCTCGGCACATTCTCCACCAACAAGTCCATGTACTCCATGTAGAAATATGCTGGATGGTTTACAGGAGGTGGTGGTAGGCTCACCAGAACCACGGCAGCCATCCTCGAGTATCTTAGTATGGTTGAGTTCAGCTTTAGGGTAGTGTACAGGAACTTCTCTATTTGAGTCTCATTTACAACCACTGGTTTACCATCAGCCATTAGCCGATTTCCATTGCTTTTGGCTGACTTTTTCATATCTGTTAGATATTTTGCGATTCGTTCCTGAGCAGCAGTAAATGCCTCCACAGATTCATCCTGTGGGGATCCTCCCTCTGCTTGGAGATCCCATGATTTCATTGTGATGACTATAACTTCAGCTTGCATCCGGAGATCGTAAAGGAACTTTTTCACGTCAGCCTTTAGTCCCTCGGCATCATCCTCCTCTTCTGCGATGCAAAAGACTTGGATCTTACAGCTTTCAAAGCTTTCCTTGGTGAGCAGGAGCTGGGAGAGGAGAAGCATGAGGCCACCATCTCTCACAATCCAGTACAAGTCGATGGTACCATACTGTCTTTGATACTCGTTGGGCCACTCGTCTAGACCTTTGACAATCACGACAGCCTTATTTGCGACTATACAGTCATTAATTATTCCAACAAAAGTAGCTGGAATTTCCGTAAGGTTCTCACGTCGCCATATTTCAGGATACCTCATCACAACAATATTTGGCTTCAGATTTCCAAGTCCCATCGTTTGGATAATGCCCTGGAATCCAGTAGACATGTTAGGAGCCACAATAATCTCAGCAACACCCTCACAGCGCTTGTATTCAATGTAGGTGCCCAGCTGCTTGGTGGCTTCCTTGGCATCTTCTGCGCGTTCATGATAGTCACCATCTAATATGGACACAAAAATGGACATTCCACGACCTTTTTTCTTCATGCAATTGGCAAAATCAGCAAGTTTTGGATGGCAGGGAACGTTTTCCGGTAGCTTGCCCCATGGTCGACAAAAAATGAGAGGAATCGGGTACCAATTCTTTGGGTGCACTTGGTTGGCTGCAGACACAGTGAAACAATGAGTAACACTAGAAGCATGGACAAAGCCCACAAGATTCATTGCTAAAACTTAGTACCCTCACTGGGAATTTATTCCAAGACTAGACTTAATACATACCGCCCAGTGACCGCAGACTCCGAAGAGCAAGTTGAAAATATGCACTCTTGACACCATCTCCCCAATCCCCAGCTTTTCCTTTGAGGCTCACATAATAGTATATAAGGCTTACAAGAGCAAGCGAGACAATGGTAAATGACCATGAGATCAAAAACATAATCACTGCCAGAAGCCGAGAAACCATAAATTAATATAAATCTTGTTAGAGAAAACATTAAAGCAAGCAAATAACATATCAGTCACTCTTCACATGTATATAATATAATATCTTCATTAGGAAATACAAACCGAATGTGCTTTTCCAATCTTATGAATCAATTAGCTACTAATCCACCGTTTTGTTATATACGAAAATGATAGAATGAAGGTGTCTATATTCACAGTAAATCATAAATAAATTCTTCATCAAGGATTTTGAATAAAGCCAATTAAAGGTCACGGCCATATAGTTGGTTCAAGGAAGAAAGAGAAGATATAACAAAAATAGATATGACTCACTTATGCAAAGAAACGCTCCAAGTAGAGAGAGACTCCAGTGATGAAATTTCCACCTTGGACGCCAACTGGGAGCATCCAGTAGATCAAGAAGGAAGCAAGATAGGTTCACACCAGCATAACAGAGAAGAAAAAACATTGTTATGGTTGGTGAGATGAGATCCAGATTCCCAATGACGACACAACTTATGCAAATAAAGGCGGTGAAGAGGGTGGCAAGATAAGGTTCACTCCCATCCGCAACCTTAAAATAGTTTAGAACAGGTAAAATGTCATCATTGGCTATTGCTGCAAGCAGGCGTGGAGCTCCAGTTAAGCTCTGAAGGGCTGCACCTAAGGTCGAAAGGATGATTCCTATATAGATGATGGCTGGGAAAGGCCAAGCAATTGTAGCTGTTAGATACCTGTAGGAAGAAATATGTTAGAAGTGAACTATCATGCTAAGTTCTCTTCTACAGTCTTGTCAAGAAAGGAAAACTGCACGATAAGTTAGTTAGACCATTTTCTTCCACTATAGTACACTAAAGCCCATTCTACAAATTTCTCTACAGTGTAACAGTTCCAAATTGCACTTTTATGGGTGTACAAAGAACGACAACATATTATATTTGGTAGAGGCATAACAACCGGTGAATATAGTAAAAGAGTGAGTGAAGCCTATGTCTTCTAACTAATAAGATTCTAGATGAAGCAGCTGTAAAGCAAAATTATTTGATTGTCCTCTTATTATGGAATGCAAACTAATTAAGGGCCATACCTGTCTGTTAAAAGTTTAGTCCTCGTGGCAACTGCTCCAAAAAATAACACTGAAATCAAGTAAAGTCCTGTAGTTGTAAGAGTAGCTGCTAGGGTACCCACAGGAATGGATCGTTGTGTATCTTTAAGCGAAGCAGAGCGATTTGAACCTGCCATGATTCCCGTCACAGCAGGGAAAAAGAGCCCAACCAAGGCACTGGTAATAATTAAAGAAATCATATTAAAGGAGATGAAACTTCAATTTGCATCTCATGTGTGAAATTTAAAAAAAAAGTTATCACGCAGAAAAATTCATCTAATTGCAAATATTGACGGACTAATCACATATCAGAGACACAAGTCACTTCTAACTACTTACTGGAAGTTCCATGAGACGTCTCCATTAGGATCAGGCACGCCAGCATTATTAGTATTCTGATACTCTGGCTGCCAGTTGTCTTTGAATGTTTTTAAGCTCAAGCCCGTAATGCCCTCTGTGTCAATGACGACATAATGCATCAGATCAGTACAGTTCAAAGTAAATGGTAAAGAAGACTAATGGACATAAATATATAAATACATAATTGAAGTTGCAAGTTATATTTCTGGTATTCCTTTTTTATCTGCTCAAGAGCATAATGAAACCACCATAATCAACATCGATTTTAGTGATCGTCTTTTGACAAACTCATTAATGTGAAAGCTTATAGATCAACAAAAATATACAATGGTACTTATCTAAGACACTGCAATGGTCAATTGGTCATGCAGATTGAACAATAAATCATGCCCGAACAGTGCAGTTCGGTAGTTTAAAGTCACTGATGGAGTATGAGTGTATAACCTGCAGGCTTATCCGTCTTTGCCAAAAAAATCCCAATAAATATGCAGACCAATGAGAATAAAACTGGTATAAGGAAAGCAGGTGCAACTCGATTGATCATTTTCACGCCTCCAAACACGATAAAGCAAAGGACAATAGTCACAACTATTCCATACACTTGAAGGTCATGTAAGCTTGGACTTGATACAGGACCAATGGTTGTTCCATTCACTTGGGTGACAGTCTCTGCACCACAAATATATCAGTATTAAACACATTTGGAAGCCCCGTCAAAGTAAATCATTCCTCTGCAAAATGCACCCCACACGAGGTATAGGCCAACAAATATATCCAAAGTTATAAAATTCACGCATTACTACTTAGAAGCAAACGACGGCGATACCTCCTGTGACATGAGTGGTCAGGGTAAAATAAATATCAGTTGATAGTGGATAAACAGTGCCTTTTTCCATGGACATTATAATAGAACCCTTAAAGGACAACTTGATGTGCGGTATAAAAAATCAACATCAAACCATGTGCCGAGAAAGCACAACTTGACATAGTTCTGTAAAAACAGATAAGGTTATGTGATGTGAACAAAATCTTTCAATCTTACCCCGGAAGATCCCAGCACCTGGCATGGCCCCAAGGAAGGTTTCTACAGCTCCCAATACATACCTGAAAGCCACAAGCACAAATGAGTTCATCTAGGTTATTAATGTAAATGTCGCTTACTTTGAACGGGAAATATATTTGCAAGGCATGTACAAGAATTTTGTGGCATGGTTATACGTCATATATCAGCTATCCAGATGCTTGAATATCAAGCTTCACATAACTATGAGTCTATCATACACCAAACAACTATAGCAAGAAGTAACAACAAGAATGGTGGGGAAATTGATGACATTAATTATATCAATCGATAGCAAAACCAGAACCGTAAAATAGTTTGCTACTATATGGCTTGAAATTCATATAACGATTGCTAGTTCAGTCTAAACTGATACCATTAATGTGAAGTAAAAGGTCTAATGAGTCTGCCGGAGGAGATGGCCACATGTGGAGGAAGGAGAGGAGGAGGAAGGTGGTGGTGACATGTGGAGGAGGAGTAAAGCCGCATTAGATCATGTTATGAAATACTCAGTTCCTCTACTATATTGACAATTTAAAATATTTCTATTCTTTATTTGACACTCACAGGGCACCGGCAACTGCTGTTCCAAGAAAGAAACATAGTCCAATGCTGACTCCAACTTCTGGCCCTAAGGCACGACCAATCAGGTAATAAGGTCCACCTCCCTAAAACATGAAAAGCAGAGTAGTAGGAAGATTAGCAGAGCCCTTAGTACCAGGTTTACCCCCTCGGCCACAATGATTACATTGGGGTCCAAGGACTTATCTCAGTTTCAAACAGACATCATAAAGTAACTGATTATAAAATCTTGTAAGCCGGGAACCAACGAATGAGGGATGGGTGTACTAAAAGTCTTACCTTCATAGCACCATTGGTCGCAATGGCACTAAGTGAAATTGCGGTCAGGAAAGTGCACAACCCGCATATGAAAACCACCAGCAGTGACTCGCCAATTCCAGCCATACCAACAATCCTTTTTATTATTGTAACACACGAAAGAAGAAATGTTGTGAGTGAGCATGATACAGTTTTCAATTTGGAGTCATTCATGGATGGTAGTTTCTAGTCTAAATGTTGACTTTCCAATTTCAATATCAAAGACATAGCCTGCAGTGAATTCAAGATTCTATTAAATTTTAAAACCTAAAAGGAAGTTTGTATAAGGATGTCTAAAATGCCGATGTTTCTGTGTAAGCCCTACAGTTGCATGTCTCTGCATGAGATAGTGGCAATGCTTACGAAAAATAAATGCCAAACAAGACCGCTTACCAGGAAAATCGAATATAATATATAATTCCCATGATATTCTGTAAGCAAGGTACAAAGACACCCATAAGTGTTCCTGACTTTACCGTGTTGATCTGTAAAAAAAACGCAATACAACCTATGATATAAGTATGGTGCAGAAAAAGAAATACCCGTATATATCAGTCATCAGACTCTTGGTCGAGTTGCAAATCAAAGATTCAGTAAAATGCGAACTGAAACAGGCCACAATGAATATCTATCTTCAGATGAGAATTTGCAAGTTCGAAATGCATTGCGACTTTTGATTTGCATAGAGTCGCAAAATTTTACCAATGAAATCAATCTTCTTGAATCTCATGACAGCACAAGGACATGTAGAGACAGTAATCAACAACCCACCTTTGGTTGCCCTAAAGTTATTGCAATATCTTCACCATCCCTGGGACTTGAAGGTGCCTGATTTTGCTCCCCATCCACAGTCATACTGATATAAGGTTCACATCCTTATGATAATTAAATTACAAATACCCAAAGAGCAACTTCACAACCTTTTATGATAAACCATATTGGCATACCTCTTAAGCCCAAGAATGTTAACAAGGGAATCAAATCCAAATAGTTCCAACTTTGATTCTTTAGGAACGGCAGTTACATCCACATGAGGAGGAAGTGACCCTCCTTTTCCATCACCATTTGTATTTTCTGGCATGTTTACTATATTATTCCTACCGCACAACAAAGTTGTCATTCACACAACTGAAGTGATTTCTGCAAGTAGGTTAGACTCAAAACATACGAAGCTTAGAAATACAAAGTTAAACTTTTTTAACGTGGTCTGTTCGCTTAAGGTCTGAAATTCATCTTATTTTTTACTAGTGTTGTTTCATGTAACTGTGACACCACATTGATATATTGTTTACGATGAAACACATTTCAAAATAGCTTTCTGAGATTACACTTAAGAGATTCATTCAACACCAAATCAATTACAAGGAAACCAAAACAGTACTACATACTGGCTTGCACAGAGCACAAATCCTTCAGCAACACAAAATTAAAACAAAAATACATATATGAGGCCATAAATGAGTATTATATAATCTAAAAACAGAAAAAACCTAATCACATGAAAAGATGATCAGCATGATATGAAGAAAGGGAAATGGGACTAACTTGGAAGATGACGAATCCATGGCAGTCATTTCGAGAACGGCCCGATCGTCAGAGACAACGGGTCTGTACTTGCGACCGAGTGGTTTGGGGAAGTCATCGTCAGCGTTGTCGATTTCAACACTGGTGCTGCCATTTTCCATTTCAATCCAAAGTCCAATTAGAGTCCACCGCCAACAGGAATGCACGGAGATCTCGAACGTGGACGAGGAAGCTAATAAAACTGGCGAGCGCGAGATCTCCGCCACCTCCTTTCTTCCCCAGATCCAGAAAATCAAAGCGCCACAATCCTAGTCCTAGCAGTAAACTAATATTAAGAAATTTAAAACCAAAAAAAAAATTATTAAACGAAATTAGAATTTCGGAAGACGAGAGATACAGCGGTTGCCTATTTATATAAATACATTTTAGTCATTTTACCATATTTTCTCTTTCTTTGTAAATGAGTCTTAATTTCCAGTATCGATCTAAACGAAGCCTTTTGATAACAAATTTAATTTGTTTTGTGCGCATGCTGTATTTAAGTTACAAATTTTGATTTTTTTTTATTATAGAGGTTACAAATTTCGATTTGATAAATAAAGAAAAAAGTAAAACTATATCATTTTTTTTTTCACTTGCTTCTACTTCAATCTGAAATGACACATACATATTTACCAGGAGATTCTTGTAGCTTGAAGCTCATCAAGATTTATAGTGCAGGAAGGAAATTAGTACATACTAGGATTTGGTGATTCAAACAGATGGATGGATACAAACTGCAGAAGCAGAATTGAAAATGTTGAGAATGATGATAACATCAGATAGCACCAATGTTCTTAAGTCCAAGAACCACGCCAACACCGATAATATGCCCAACAGTCCCGCAAGCCAAAGTATCTGCTAGTGTGAACCCAGCCGGGTCTCCAGTCTGCAGCCCTGAATCCCTCGTCTCGAGCTTCAGTCCTGCAGTTGCCTTCTTGTTCGCCGATGGTGCCAATCCAAATCTTCCAGCAAACAGCATCAGTGTTGTTGAAGTCACCATGATCTGCATTCCCATATATCATCACCACATCATGTTAATTGTTACTCAGCTAATTAAGAATAATTTACATGTGCTTTTGCTTACCAAGTTTGTAGGCGATCCGATGAAGTCGCAGCGCGCTCCTAGAGCTCCCTTGCCCTTGTGTCTCATTGGTAGAGCCACAGCCTGCATGGCAGATGAAATTTTTTAGAACAATCAGAAACAAAGAAAATGCAGCTTTAGGGGAAAGTGCTGACCAAGTTTTGGATTGAGCCAAAGGTCATTGAGCTGGCTTTCAGACCAGTAAACTGAGGAATGCTCATCACAGTAGCAGCCATTTGATAAATCAATTTGATTTTCAGCTGATCAAAATTCAAATAAAAACTTTGCACTCTCAAGTCTCAACTGATGATTTATTCAAACACTTGAGAATTTTGCACACAAGTATGGGGCTAATGAGCACCACACAGCAATATTTCCACTCTGTGGACTCAGACAGCCAGAGATGGATACACTTTGATTACTTGGCTACCTCTTATTGGCAGCATTCTTAAAACTGGATAAGGTTATATTTTCTTACCAATTCCACTCTTTAAAATAATTAAGGTTGAAAATGAAACTGACATCTTTTTACTGTAAAATGAATTTCATAAAGAGATTCAAATGTTTCAATATAATAAGATATCAGGTACATCTGCAGAGAGATTCCTAGTGATGCATCTAAATCTGGAAGTTGGAACAGCTCCTGAGATTCTTAACCTGTCAACAAAGTTAAGTACATACACATGTCACCAAGCCTCAAAAATCAACTAACAAAAAGCACCTTGGAGGCTTCCACAGTTTGAATCAGATGTGTAATTGATCACATACAAGGCCACAAAATTTATTTGCTCTTTGCCTTCACCTTCAATTCAAGATGGGATCCCTGAGCTCTCAAATCCTGGCTTTCATGTGTTTCAGAAGCTTTCTGCATGTTCTGTCAGTGTCTACTAATGTGCAACAGCAGAAAAAGTCCACAAACTAGCCATAAATTTTGATGCAGCAGTCGATGCTTTGGCACTTCAGGCGCCGCTGAGCTGACAGATCCAGATGCACGATATACGCAATTACCATAGCCTGCGGAAGGAAATCAATTGACAGCAATCAGTAAAAAAAAACTAACAATGAATAAGTAGTAAAAAGTAATATGTTTAGTTGATTACTTGGATTGATCTTGGTAAGAGTAGCAGTGCCACCAAAATTGCAAGCAATATCTGAGTTGCCATTCTGCTGATAATAATAGTTGAATGCATATGAGGCATGAGACATAAGAGTGTCGGGGTCGAAACACGAGCCGCCCTGTTGAATAGGGCGGCAGTCAGCCATTCCAAGTCCACATGCCCAATCTAACGCATTCTGTAAATCAGCTTGTGAAGCTCCAGGCACAGCCACACACCAAGTTGTGGCGCCGAGGAATGTTGTGTTGCCTTCTGGTGGAGAATTTGTTGTGAGTGGGATCGCTGTGTCTGCCTTCTCTTGCACAACTGCCTCATTGCCATACACTGAAACACAGTTTGCAATGAAGTTGAATGAATGAGAAATGTAATCAATAACAAGTAAAACATTGATATGTAACACCTCTGCAAAACATGTTTTACATATTGCAACACTCATCAGCATTACTAAAACCTTATAATAATAAAACATGCTTCAGACAAAACTATCTTGTTCATGTTTCATGTTCTATGACAAAGAGATGAAACCAGTTTTCAAAAAAAGGGAAAAAATAAGAACAAGCAGCCATACCAAGAAAGGTTAACAACAGGCTGAGCAGAACCAAGGGCTCAAAGAGCAATGCCTGCTTCATCCTCATTTCAATCAGCCACACCACAAAACCACTTCTCTCTCTTTTTTTCAATCTCTGGAGTCTCTCTGGGAAGGTGAAGTTGAAGGAGTCTGAGAAGAGAAATGAACAAGGGGGGGTTGTTTGTTATAAAGGCAGCAGGAGGGAGAATATGAAGAATCAAGAGTTTCTTGCAACAAAGTTTATGTCCCCTGATGTGCCTTTGGCTGTCTTTTCCTTTCCATGATCTTTTTAAGGATGTAAACAAGCAAAGCCAGTGACAATGATGTCCTTCTGAAACCAAGTACAGTACACACACACGCAATGGTGATACTCAAATGCACATCAAGATGACAGGACATGACATTGTATACAAATTTAATATGCAATGTACTGCTCAAGGTTTGATAGGAATAGGATGAAATGAAATCATACAAAATACTCCATTTTCCCTCAACTTTGCAACCAAGTCTGGTCTGCTGGATGGGCTGTTTTGTGTTCAATCTGACAAGTCCAACCCCATATTTGGCCCAGCTCATGTCTCTCAATTCCTAGCCAAAAAGTCCAGTGGCACTTGCAAGATTAATCAAACAAATTCAAAAGTTATACACACACATAAGTAATCAAATAATTGTAGTTTAGACCCTTTCAAAAAAAAAAATAATAATTGTAGTTTAGACAAACACAAAATGTAGAGCACTGTTGTATTTGGGAAAGAAGGCAAAAAAAAAAAATAGAACTTTTAGCACAGAGACCTACAGATATATAGACTATGCAGATGCCCTTTTCTGGTTTCATAAGATCTCTTACGTGTACTTATAACTTAAGGCCTATGAGAGATAAGGAACTTTAAAATCAGTAGACACAAACTGTACAGATGGGATTGATAATCCCCATAAAATAATCCCTTATTATTTGGGATATTGAGGCTTGGAATTTTGGACCTCCATTACAATTACATACAACAGGTTCTACTTTTTTTTTAAAGTATACTAGTAGGAGTAGTATTTTAACTTATGGAGTACAAGAGAAAATGTTGTGTGATGAAAAATACAGTGCTGAGGAAAAACGGAATGAGACGTGTTGTGTCTTCTTGTAAGGTTCATTGAGTGATTAGCTGATTAGCAGTGGTGTGTTTAATTGGGTCCCAAGTTTTGTCAATATACTCACAAACAACAAACAAACATGCTGACTGCAAGGTTTTTGGCGATGCTCATCATCTCATCTTTATTGAAAGGATTTTGATTGAGTGATTCCTGGGGGAAGTTAATTATATTCCACATAAGTTATGATGGGATATTTTTTGGTTGGCACTTTTGAAGACAATAAAGTCCTTGTGAAATCTAATCATGGGACCTCACATTCAATTATATGAAGGGAAACATGCATGCAAACATTTGTATCACCACCTTCCAATCTAATCCATCTCTAGGGATGCACAATTTGAGACCGGGCCGGATATAATTTTACGGGTCGGTTCATAATTTTTATAAATTCTGGTCTATCGGTCTAATTCGGATCGTAAAATTCCGATCCGGTCAGGTCCACTTTTTACACAAAATTCGGTACCGATCTATTTATACCTCGGTCCGGTCCACGGTCCAAAGTTTTGAAAAATTCTGATCCACTGGTCCGGACCAGTTGTGCATCCCTATCCATCTCCACTACAAAGACTAGTTTTTTTTTGATGGAGCGTTAGATGTTAGGAGTTAGAGGGATCTGAATCCGGGTACTCTTTGTGTCGGGTGGGAGCGCCAACCACTGGGCCACTCCACTTGGCCCTACTACAAAGACTAGTTAGTACTAGTAGTACTAGTTTTGCTTACATGCATTGGAAATCAAACAAGTGGACATTAGCAATCCAAGTCTCATCCTATGCGCCTCTCAATTTTAGCAACATGAGTACAAAATCATATTTGTAATTATCTCCTATCAAAATTATGATGGATATGTGGATTGGAAAAATAATTTGGTGCATCGTAATTAAATGCTGCGAGTTTTAAAACAGCGTCGTTTCAATAAAAATGACGTTGTTTCTATTGTTTTTTTCTTTCAATACAACAAAACAATATCAATTTAATCAAAACTGCATCGTCTTGGCACTCACATCATTTTATTGCGTTGCACCGGATCATTTTTATACAAACGGATCCTTCTTATACAAATAAAAGCAAAATAGGAATGAATCAAATTGGAAAAACAAAAAACTTTTAAAATAATACATATCATGTGTGAATTTTTAGTACAATATTTAACTGACCTTTGACCTTCATGGCGGCATCTTCTCACATTCTCCTCTCCACTTAAAAAAAAAAACCTGCCATAGGGTCACAAAGTCAATGCCATGAACACACAACATTTCATATAAAGAATCGATTCCCAACAACGCGGTTTGAGACTACAACAAGTTGTTTTTCAAATGAAATTTAATTTAAAAAAAAAGTTCATACAGAGCATAGAGATCCATTTGCAGGTGAAAGGAAGAAGAACAAGAAAAAATATTATCACATGGGTTGTGTATTAAATTAAGGATTGAGCTCCACATTTCTAAGACAAGGACCGACCACATAAACACATAATCACAAAACATATAGTGAACACTGGCTGGCAGACATGGCACATAATAATGTTAAATGTTTTGTAAAACAGACACAGTTTTTTTTTTTGTTAGTTAAGAGTTATATATGTACCTTGATTTCCAGCTCAGCTAGTGAATGGGGAATCAATAATATCAATTCAAATTCAATTCACCATGCAAATTCATTCCGTACGTTATTGTTTGGTGCTACCTTAAATGCCCTTCCCAACGACCTTCTTCCTTCTTCTTCTGCAAATTCTACAGTACTACGTAATTAATTTCTTATATAAATATTAAACATTTAAATCTCTGACTCTGTCATTCTCTCACTCATCCTTGTTTCTTCTAAGTTCAATCTCATTCCTAGTCTCTGTGTCCTACCCTAACCTACTCTGCACCATCCCCTCGCCCTGACTTTCACTTATTCCAATTTCAACCCGCTCTTCAAAGTCTTCCTCACTCTCATCATATTCAATGCTATTGCTAAGCCAGGCTGAGTAAAACTCTCAAACTAAGCATCCAAGAAAACTAAGTGCTATGTTGCATCGGCAATCAGACTTGAGCGACGACACCATGTTGACATCAACCTCCAGCTCGATCAGCAGCAGCACAACTACTGATTGCACCAGCTTCAGGTCAATCTCCTTACACGCAGCAGATGACCATATACACAAGCAGCAGCTACCTGCCGCAGCGTCATTAGGAATACAAGACTTCCGCGTTCTGAAGCTTATCGGATCCGGAGACATAGGAAAGGTGTACTTGTGTGAGCTGAGGAAGGATGATGAGAGGTGCAGATCATACTACGCTATGAAAGTGATGGACAGAGACGTGTTGGAGTTGAAAAAGAAAACGCACAGAGCTGAGATGGAGAAGGAGACTTTGAAGCTGTTGCGTCATCCTTTTTTGCCTAGTGTTTTTGCTCAGTTTGAAGCCGAACGTTTCTCTTGTAATGTTATTGATTATTGCTCCGGCGGCGATCTTCATTCTCTCCGCCACCGCCAGCCCAACAACCGTTTCTCTATCTCCTCCGCCAGGTCATAAATCCTTCCTAGCTTTCATCTCTCTACCGCTCTGTCTCTCTCTCTCTCTCTCTGATGTTTGACTTTGACTCTACAGATTCTACGCAGCAGAGGTGCTGATGGCTCTGGAGTACCTCCACATGCTCGGAATCGTCTACCGCGATCTGAAGCCGGAAAACATCCTCGTACGCTCCGACGGACACATCATGCTAACTGATTTCGATCTCTGCCTTCGATCAACCTCAACTCCCACACTCCAATCCCCAGACGACACAACCACCACCAATACATCTCGATCTCGTTCTCAACCCTCTTGCCTATCAAACTTCCGCTCACGAAAAGTCAAAGCCCTAGCCGGTCAACGCACGTTCGTCGCCGAGCCAACTTCCGCCAGATCCTCCTCCTTCGTAGGCACCCACGAGTACGTCGCTCCCGAGGTCGCATCAGGAAACCCACACGGCAGCCCTGTCGACTGGTGGGCGTTTGGAATATTCCTCTACGAAATGATGTACGGCCGCACGCCGTTCGCCGGCGAGAGCAACGACATCACGCTGCGTAACATCGTCAAGGCGACTTTGACGTTCCCGAAAGATGCGGATATGAGCTTGGCGGAGGTGCTCGCTAGGGATTTGATCGGTAGGTTGTTGAACAAGGACGCAGCGAGGAGATTAGGGTCGAAGAATGGCGCTGCGGAGATCAAGTCGCATGCTTTTTTTAAAGGTCTGAACTTTGCGCTGATCAGATCGAGTAGACCTCCGCAGATTCCTGGGAAGGTTAAGAGCGGAAGAAGAGAAGCGATTACTGCTTTTGATTGTTTTTGACATTGCTAGCCGACGGTTAGCCGGGTTTTGTAACCATCTGTACATATGAAATACTAAAAATTTAGGTTTAATCCAAATCAATTTGAGTCTTTGACCAAACATGCATTAACAATGAAAATCTTGACTCCCTAAAAACGATGTCGTTTCAATCGATTAAAGAGAGCTTACATCCATAAAAATCTTTCAAAATATACAGTAGCATTTTCAGATTGTTTTTGTAACGGTGTGGGACGCAATAAAAAAAAATCCTAAATTGGGCCGCACCACAGACACAGATGCCCAAATCGAAGCAGCCCCACCTACTACTGGGCCGAGATATAATGACGGCCCAGTAAAACAAAAGGCTCATTTTCTATCAGACACCAGATAACTACATAGAAAATAGTTTTAAGTAACAGTTTCTTGAAAAATAACTAAAACTGGATAAATTAAGAGATTAATAAATATGAAGTGGTGAAGGATCCCATGCAAAAAGTAGCAATTCTATTTAGTATTTAGCATGTGAATAAGACACTTTATAAACATACACAATGAATTAATTAATTAATTAATAATCTTTCAAATCAAAAGGAAGCATCTTTTAATTTAGCTCATTCAACATAGCATTGGCCTACACAATCTAACTCCACACCTTTATCAGATCTTCTTCTTATACACTGTAGAGCAGAAATAGAAGATCGATTAAATTAATATTACTTTAACTACAGTTTTAGTTACACTAATTGATGTCATGTCATTTTAACCTTTTGCTCATTTCGGTATGCAATTTGGTGATGATTATTAATATTAAATATAGGTGAAGTTTTTGGCACTTACTGATGCTTAAAATAAATATTAAAGAAAATTAAAGAAAATTTCCTTAATCATGCTGATTAGTGTTTCCATTTAATTAGTGTTAGTTAAAGACAAACAATGGAATGATTAAGAGAATGAATACTATTACATGAGTGACAAAATTTGGACCATAATTTTCAAAAGGGTTGGTTGGATCTCAAATCTTGGAGATTAAAGCGAATCATAATTAGCGTAAATGGTTTGGTCGGCAAACATGATTTTAATACGCAAAAACATGTTTAAAACAAAAATGTCTTATGATAGGAATCTGGGAGACGACATATTTCCGGAGTTGAGAGAGTTTATGTTGTTGCTCTTTGTGTGTCGCCCAGGACATGATCAGATACGTTGATTGCTTCCTTGTTTTATTGTCTGTCCATATTGCTTGCTTCTGTGTCATCCGATCCATGTAATAATGATTTAATTAGAGTTTAAGAATTCCTAAACTTTTTAAGATTTGATTTTTTATGGGATGGATTATGTCATTATGTGCGTGAAGATTAGTCTCAACTGTGTGTCTCTTTTATGCTAACAACAAACTAAAGTGATACACTACTCATTTATTTATGCTTAATATTTCATCATTCTTGACATGCTTGATGATTAGTAGTACTTGCAGTTGCAATCCTCTAACACACCACAATTAATATTTCTTCTTTCCACTTTCCTATTATTGCACAAACTAAGTGTTCTGCCCACGCTTATTTTATTAGAAAAAGATTTTTTTTTGATACAGGCTAACAAGCCATTTCAGGCAAAGGTGAAGCTACATAATTGGACAATAAAGATCAATACAAGAAAAGCATCCAACCAGCTTCAGATCTGTTTCTTCAATCCATTTGCATGAATAGAAAATCTGCTGCGTCGTAGACTTCTTGCCTAAAACAACGAAACACTCACAGTCTTGCCGGCATCATGCAAATGACAAATTTCCGAGCCAAGGCCAATTCCACGGGGCCTTATCATATAGGAACATGATGCTCATCACACTATCCTTGATACCTAAAACAAGGACAACCACCATAAATCTCTACTTGCCAATAACCAGCAGCAGAGGAATTGAGACGGTCGGGACATACCCGACAAAGAAAACAAAACCAGCCAACAGGCTGAAAACAATAAAAGTTCCTCCATTAACCAGAGAATCAACAAAACGCATCCGGAAAACCTAAAATACACTAAAAGATATATACAATCGAATAAAACTACACACAAAAAACTACCTGACCGCCCCTCTAACCCATCCACCCACTCCCCACCGGCCACCGCCATCACCACCACAAATCTCCCTCATCCTCCACCAGCCACAAGGCCCAATCGGAGCCGACCAGCCTCCACCACTCACCCCGCAAGATTGATTCACCAAACATGGAGCCTCAAAGGACACATCCGTCGCCGGCAGCTCCAAGCCCAAATTTGATGAGCCAAACCAGTAAGGGAGAGTAGGAAGGCGGACTAGCAGACAGCAAATGAAAAAGGAAGGAGGAAGGGCAGATCTAGCCAGTGATGAAAGAAGGGAGGAGGCGAGGAGCAGCTGAAGGTCAGGTAGGGTTTGTGTTTGGGTCGCTGATGAAGAATATGAACCAAAAAATCAAATTTAAAACGTTTGAGATATCCACCACCTTCTATTGCTCCTTGTTTCATCCCTCGTGAACACTTATGTTTAATAATACTGGCTTTCAGTCGTCGAGAGATGTACAAAAATAAAACATTTTAATGAATAGAATGTAACACTCCGTCCCACATCGGCTGAGAAAGCTGAATATGATAGTTTAATAAGTAAGCCTACGAACTATCTTGTCACTAACATACCATGATTTTTGTGATGAACTTTAGGTTGTGGTGATCTGAAGGATGGTGGTGACAAGAAACAGTTAAGACATACTAGACTTATAATGGCTCGGACCGACCTTCCCGGTCGGGTCGTTACAGGTGGTATCAGAGTCATGTTATGCTTGTGAGTGCCTTAACGAGGTCGTTAGGAGGGTTTAAGTGTGGAGTATGTAACACCCCAACCTACATTGGCTAAGAGAGCTGAATATGATAGTTTAATAAGTAAGTCTACTAACTATCTTGTCACCAACATACCATGTTTTTTGTGATGAACTTCAGATTGTGGTGACCTGAAGGATGGTGGTGACAAGAGACATGTGAGGTTTCTAATCCTCCTTTTGTTCCTCCTTAGGTTAGTATGACAAGCCATTGAGTCATAGATTAGGACTACGTCCCTTAGAGGATCCTGTATAGTTTTTTAGGCTTGCAGGTTCAAGCTTGAAGACCAGAAGATGGAGCTGATTCGATCAGAAGAAGCTGCAGGAGCTGGGCTTGGGAAGAAGCTATTGAAGAGCCAAAACGCAATCGTTTTGGTTTAGAGGCAAAAGCTGTTAATTCAGTTGAAGCGACGCTGCGTCGTTTTCAGCTTAGCGGGAGTTTTCAAACTTAAGTGAAACGGTGTCGTGTGGTCGAGTGCGAACGATGAATTCAGACTGAACAAACCGTAGTCATTTTGTTCATCTTCTCAAATGCGTATAAGGGCAGACAGATTTGGGAATTAGGGCACCGACTGTAATTTAAATTCTAGAGAAAAATTGGAGCAATTCTTGGAGCGTTCGTATTAAAGAGCTAACAAGAGAGATTTGTTTCATCGAGGCGCATTCTGGTGCACTGCTATTGCAGCTCAGAATTTGCTGATTGGCCAAGGCACAACTGTGACTTGGTGCGGACAATCGGTCGACTGACTTTGGGCATTCAGCGGCGCTGCGCAGGTCTTCTCACTCAGGGAAGTACTAGTTCTCTACGTTCATTCGTGTCTTTTATTCCAATTAGACTAGGGTTTGATCATTGGCTTATTGGCTTGGTTAGGAAATTTGTAATTGTGTAAAAATACTTTGGGGATTATAGTGGAACATTGGGCGAGCCTCCCCGATCTGAGGCTCCAAGCAGTAGGGTTTACCCGAAGCTTGTAAAAAGTCTTATTGTTCTTTACTTTCAGTCCTTACAAGTTTTTGCCCAATTAAACAATTTTCATAACTTTGACCTAAGTTGTCTAATTGGGGGTAATTGGATTAAGGGATATTGAATATAAGTCATTACAACGTGGTATCAGAGCAAATTAGGGCTAATCTTGGTGTTTAGATATCCATAACTTTGGTTGCTTGCACTTAAGATAGTTTCCTTATGATCTTGGACTGTTTTTGGGTCCTTCACTTAATCCCATTTCCTGCTGTTACTCTGAAACACCTAACTAGGTGTTCTGTGATTATTATCTCAGGAAATCATGGCTAAACCAGTGAGGGTTACTCCCTTCGATGGCTCAAGTGATTTCAATATGTGGAAGCTAAAGATGAAGGCTGTCCTTATCAAAGAAAAATAATGGGATGCTATCTCAGAAGAATGGCCGAAGGTGCCACTGATAGGCACAAGAAGAAGCTTCAAGACCTAGCCTACTCAGAGATCATCCTCAGACTCTCTGATGATGTGGCTAGGCAAGTGGTTAGTCACACTCTTCCCAAAATCTTATAGAATGCCTTAGAGTCCATATATCTTGTTAAGTCCTTGCCTAATAGAATATCCCTATTAAGTAAACTGTTTACCTTTAAAATGGATATTCATGTGACTTTGCAAGAAAACCTTGATTTCTTCTTAAAAATGACCCAAGAGCTTAAGAGATGTGATGATGAAATTAAACAAACTCATTAAGCTGTCATTTTATTAAACTCTTTACCCCCTCAGTTTGATACTCTCAAGGATGTCATTCAATATGGTAGGGATGATCTAACCATGGGGAAGATCATGTCTGCCATTGTTCAAAAGAATGAGTCCTTAAGGGTGTTCAAAACAAAACACCGGACTAAGAATGAGTCTAAGTTGGAGGTAATGATGGCTAATGCCAAATCTAGACCAAAGAGTAAAAAGAAAAAGTTTGATAAAACTCCCAACAGTTCCCCTGCTGACAATCTTGCTGGCAGGAGCCAAGAATATTTGTCTGAAAAGTGTACATATTGTGGGAGAGTGGGTCATCTTGTTGCTGCATGTTTTAAGAAGAAAAATGAACAAAAGGAAAAAACTGCTAAGGAAAATCAGAATGGTCACACTAATGTGCTTGAAATGGGACCACAATATGGAAATGAACTGTTTGCTTGTTCTAATTCTATTGATCATTCTAGTTGGATTTTAGACTCAGGCTGTACCATGCATGCTTCACATGATAAAAATGTTTTTCATCCATTCAGCTTGTTAATGGTGGTGAAGTTATGCTTGGTGATCATACTGTCCTTAAAATTAAGGGAATTGGGAATGTGCCTCTAAAAATGCATGATGGTGTGACTAGAATTCTTAAAAATGTGAAATGGGTACCAAAACTTAAGGAGGAATTTGTTGTCTGAATCTGAATTTGATAAACTTGGCTGCCATATTGTGACTTATAAAGGTGTTAGGGAAGTTTCTAGGGATGGTAAGGTCCTTATTAGAGGAGTTAACAGGGGAGGCTTGTATCATGTGATCACCTCACCTGAAATCAATTTTTCCCAACCTAAAACTAAGCTTGATGCTAAAACTAAAATCTGGCATGCTAGACTAGGTCACATTGGCAACAAAGGTTTACATCATTTGCATAAGAATGGCTTGATTGGCTGTGTGCCTGATCGGTCAAGGTCTTGACCTATTATTCACCTCATTCGATAATGGATTATGTTTGTTTTCCGAACACTTTGTTATCATTTAACCTCTTTTCCTCGTGTTTCAGGCTTGAATTACACGATGACTCGATGTGGACCTGAATGCACGAAAAGATGAAGAAAATCAGTCAAAATCCAGCATAAGAGCCATAGGCCCGTGACGAACCTCCTGGTCACGGGGGTTACGGGTGGCCTGAGCTTGGTCAGGAGATGCTGAAAACAAAATCTGCCAACTACCCGTGACGAACCTCTCGGTCACGGGCGTTACGGGCAGCTTGAGCCAACTCAGGAGAGGCGAGGAATTTCGACCGCCCGTGACGAGACGTTTTGGCCCGTGACGAGGTCGGGTCACGGGACCGTCAATGGATTTCGGCTGGTTTCCTAATTTAACTTTTGGGCCTATTTTGGAAATACCGAGTATTTTTCTATAAATAGAGGGCTCGACCAGATCTAAAGGGTTGTTGATTCTTTGGAGAAAAACCCTAACTTGGGAGAGAAGACAAGCTTTCATCATGAGGATCAACGAGCGAATCGTCTACAGTTTATTCGTTTCTTCCTTTAATTTACACTGTTTTTGGTTAATCACCATGAATAGTGAGTAGTCCTCTCTATTCCGGGATCCTACGGATCCCGTGCTATGTAACCCTAACTCTCATGTGATCAATTAAAGTTATTATTTATGCGATTTGAATATTCAATTTCATTGTGTGCTTAATATTATCGTTATATGCATGTATTTACATCAAAGGGTATGTTTGCATTGATAGAACGTATTTAGGTTATATGCCGAAAGGTGGATGGGCCCTAGGGATTAACCGGATTGCATGAAATTGATGTTAGGTCATGTTTACATGATTTAATAAGAAAACCTTTAATTTAATAAATCAAAATCGTTGATAATCCGTGGATGGGCGGCGTTCAACGATTGAGATTAATCTAGACAATGATCCGTGGATGGACGGCTTGTCTAGTGTTATTTCGGTTATATTCCATATTCGATAGCATGAATAATTAACGTAGAATGATTGCATGATTAGTGGGGTTAGCACGGGTGAAGTACGGATTCTGGGATTTTTTCTCTGATTAAATACAACCATTAATTTTCTGCCATTTAATTTCTGCAATTTGCAAACAATCAAACCTTTGTCATTCGGAATAGCTAAATAGGTCACTTGTTGCCTAGTACTCACACGCATTGCTCCTAGGATCGACCCTTGGCTTACCAAGGATTATAAATTTTGTTTGACTACAATTTGACCCCTAAAACTAATACTTTGACAACTATAAAGGGTTAAAAATACGCTTGTCAAAATGGCGCCGTTGCCGGGGAGCAGCGTTTAGTGTGATATTAGATTAACGTGTGTAGTTTAGACTATTCCACCTCGTTTATTATCTGATTTTTTCTGCCTTGATCTTTTCACTCGCGGCAATTCTTGGCTCTTGCAGGTACCAGCTAGTTCATGCCAAAGAAAACACCCCGACGGAAGAAGCAGATTCAGATTTCAGACGAGGACACCCCGGACCGACGAAGAAACAATCGTCAGGCCCAGAACGAAGCTCGGCAGCTACGAGCACTGAACCTCAACTTCGCAGCTATAGAGATGAATCAGAACAACCCAGCTCTGCTGAATGGAGTGGCAGGGGATGGCCAGCGACAACCACTGCAACCGCCAGTGCGCAGGACACTTGGGGACTACACTGCTCCACGTGTCACAGGATTCCAATCTGCCATTGCACCGCCTGGGATTGAAAACAACACTTGAGAGCTAAAAACCGGACTCATCCAGATGGTGCAGAATAATCAGTTCTCAGGAAGGATTAATGAAGACCCTCATCAGCACCTAAAGCAGTTTGTCCAGATGTGCAACACAGTAAAGACTAACGGTGTCCCTCCAGAATCCTACTATCTCAGGCTGTTTCCGTTCTCCTTGTCTGACAAGGCTAGTAGGTGGCTCGACAGTCATGCAGGAGGGACTTTCACCACATGGAATAAGCTGGCCGAAGCCTTTCTCCAGCAGTACTTCCCACCATCAAAGACAGCTCATTTCAGGAACAAAATCATATCGTTCCACTCTCTATTGATGGCGAGACTCTGTACGACGCTTGGGAGAGGTACAAGGAGCTGACAAGGATGTGCCCGCACCACAACCTAGAGGAATGGCAGATTATTGACACCTTTTATCAGGGAATTGATCAGGGGATGCGTACATTGATCAATCAAGTAGCAGGTGGGGGACTGAACCAAGTCCCGCTAGAAGACACCTATGAGATTATAGAGAGGGCAGCTCAAGACTACCACCTCTGGACGAGTGATCGAGGTAACCCTAGAGACAGGAAGGGCGTGCAGGATTTATGCCAAGCTGAGAGCACTAATGACATCGCTCGGTTAGCTGATACAATGAAGATACTTGCCACCGAGATCCAGAGCATGAAGCTAGGAAACAGCATGAAGTCCTCAGACGTCGCTCACGTTGGCGTATATTGTCAGATTTGTGGCTCCCCTTCTCACTACGCAGATGGCTGTCCAGTAATCGGATCAGATAATCAAGGCAGAAACAAAGAGGATGCTAATTATGTTGGGCAGAATAATCAAGGGATTGGTTTCGGCTACGATTCAGCAACTAATAGGTGGGACAACCAGAACAGGAACAATCCTAACCTCTCCTATAAGCCGCAGAATCAGGCGGCACCGGGATTCCCTTACAGGCAGCAACAAGACAATGCTCCCTACCAGCCAAGGAATCATTACAACAACCAGACCCAGCAGCAACAAAATCAGAATTCTGGAAGCTTTAATAATCGAGATCAGCCACAGCGAGATCAGAATTCAGAATCGACGTCAAACATGGAAGCCATGCTAGCCAGTTTCATTGCCGAACAGCGAAACACGTCTGCTGATCAACACAGAATGTTCGAGGAACAACGAAAGACATCCGAGCAAACTGCCACTGAGGTAAGAAACCTGCAAAAGACGGTCGAGCAGCTCGCTATCCAGAACAGAATGCTGGAGACTCAGGTGGCTCAGCAGGCAAATTCAGCACCGAGAGAGCTTGGGAAACTCCCTTCAAAACCAGAGCACCATCACAGGGAATCCGTGAATGCCATCACTCTCCGAGGAGGAAAACATATTGAAATGGTGCCAGCTCAAGCCACTCGTACTCCAGCTGCAAAATCAGCACTTGATTCTACGCCTGCCGAAGGGGAAACGTCGAAGGAAGTTGAAACCGAGCTAAAAATTCTGCGCCAACTATTGAACCAGCTCCCTATATGCCACCGATCCCATTCCCCCACAGATAAAGTTCGTACGCTTTACATCAATATGCCCTTCACAGATGCAATCACGCAGACTCCAACTTATGCCCAATTCATGAAGGAGATTATGAGTGGGAAAAGAAAGATTGACGGAACCGAGAACGTGGCCGTGAGCGAAGAATGTAGTGCAGCCACGCACCAGCCCATGCCACCCAAACTTCAAGACTCATGGAGTTTTTCTATCCCTTGTGATATTGGTGGTATTATTGTTCGTCGTGCTCTGTGTGATCTTGGTGCTAGTGTGTCTATCATGCCATATTCTATGTATGCTAAACTAAAATTGGGTGATCTCTGTCCTACTAATGTCACTATTTGCCTTGCGGATCGTTCTTGTAGACTCCCGAGAGGGATTCTGAAGGATGTTCCAGTCAAGGTGAAGAACCTGTATTTTCCTGCTGATTTCATAGTGTTGGACATCTCTGAGGACGTAGATATCCCAATTATTCTTGGTAGACCATTTCTATACACAGCTAAGGCAGTCATTGACATGGATAAAGGTTCCTTAGCTTTGCGAATAGGGAATGAGAGAGTCGTTTTTGATTTACCTGACATGTCTAAGAATCCTAGTCTGTTTGCTGACTGTGATAAACTGGACTGTACTGATGTTGATGATCCTATTTCGCTAACCTCTATCGAGCCTTACAGAGTTTTACAGGGCTGCCCCATCCCAATGAATATATGCGCAGTGAGCACAGAGGTAGTACCGGATGCTGAGCAGACTATCGGTTCAGGTAAGGAACCTTGCGAGGAAGAGCCGCAACCGCTTCATGCACATGGCACGGGTGAACTTCTTAACCCAGGTGATGTCTTTAAGGAGAGGACGAACGCCTGTTATGATAAGCGAATGGTGCGCAGAAAATTCAGAAGAGGCGCACAGTTTCTTCTCTACAAATCACGCCTTAAATTATTCCCTGGAAAGCTACGCACCAAGTGGAGTGGTCCTTACACAGTGGAGAGAGCATATTTAGATGACCGCGTAAAGCTTGGTACCAAGGGAGGAAAGTCAGTGGCGGTCGACAGGCTACGCCTTGAGCATTATCACGTCCCGAAGCACAGGGAACCGCCTGACGACATCGATAAAAACATGCTTCTCGGCAAGGAATCTCAGCGAGGGACCTCCCGAGAATACTTCTAGTCCCACCTCCCTTGCTGAGTCTCGCCAAGACGTTAAACTAGGTCTCTTCGGTGAGTAACCCGCGCTGTAAGTTTTTTTTTCATTTGCATTTTTCAATTGCATTATGTGTGGACATTTCAAGGTTCTAAGTGTGGAGTGCCCCTTCACGATTTTCGATGCTAACCTATCACTTGTGAAGCTCTGTGTTTTCATCTTTATATCCACCAGCTCACAAGTCACGTTTCACTCCTCGAGCATCGCTTAATCTCCATGAACATCGCGTCATCACACACGAGTGAAGTTCCTATGCACTTTTTCTTGTTCTATATTTTTCGCTTAGGGACTAAGCTCGATTTTAAGTGTGGAGTGGGTAGCGTCCTCGTTTTCTACGATACTCCTTGACTGATTGACATTCTTTTGGATTCAAAATCTAGGACTTGAAATAGTTTTACTCGTACGTGCATTCTCTTGAGTCAGTATCATTGCTAATCTTCGCCTATCACATGTTCTACGTATTTCTTGAAGCATGTTTAAGACTTGATACTAGTAGGCACCGTTTCAAAACTTTCGAAAGCTTGAAATTGCATATCTCTTTCTAGGTGACCTTAGTACTAGTATATGATTCTCTACCCTCGTCGTGATTTGCATGTGCCCGCCTTTACTCATACACTATGTCAAGCCTTAAGTGTGGAGTTAGACAATTGACCTTCAAGTTTTCCCCTCAAAAGCAAAGATCTAAATTCTGGAAAGTGGGTGAAACATTGGCCTCGAGCATAGTTGTTTATGAAAGAAAAAGCCAGTTTGAAAAAAAAAAATTATATATATATATATATGCTTTTGTTGATTCTGCGAAAGCAGAAAATACCAAGGACCCGGTGAGAAAAGTCACCCCTGGTATATGGAAAGCACTCTTGAAACAATTTCTGCTCCCTTCTGCTTGACGTAGTGTAAATCCACCTTTCCATTGCGTGCAAATCATAGCTTATCTTGAGAATTCATATGCTATCATCTAAGGGACGATCCTCGTGCTTGCACTCAAATTTCCTATGCAATTTTTCATCCTATTTTTCAGAAAAATTATTAAGCCATGCTCCTCTTCTCTTACGGGTCATTGCCTAATCCTTGGCACTTGAGAATGAGCTTTGCGCCAAGAGCCCGTGGACTATCCCTAGATAGCATAGGTGAATGGCGAGCATGTTTTGTGCAACTCTTCATACTTATCCCGTTGCGATAGAACTATTTAGAACTTATGATGAGGTGTTTGTTAGTCTTGTGTACTGACCGTTTAAATGCATAACTCGTTTAATCTATGATTGTCTGAAACCTTGATGAAGATGTTTGTCTTGAAGTTGAGGTAACACGATGAATCCGAGGTATGACATGACTTTACTATGACTTGTTGAGCATCATTTCATGCATACACGTTAGTTAGTTGTACAGGGGATTTGTAGGTAGTCCCATTCCTGAAAACCTTCACGAGACTATACTCGTCCTACTAGGGTAGCCTATAGGTTTAAAGGCTTGATGCATACGCTAAATGTATTCGTGTCCTCTACGACAGTGAGTTATCTTTTTGTTTCTGTTTTAGTTAGGATTGATCACGTGTCGCTTGAGTAGGTAGTCCAAATACTCTTTGGCTGGTCGAGCCTCATATTGACTTGTATTTTTTCTGCCTCTTGTTCTAACTTTGTTCGGAACGAACAAATCCTAAGTGTGGAGTGTTTTGATCGGTCAAGGTCTTGACCTATTATTCACCTCATTCGATGATGGATTATGTTTATTTTCCAAACACTTTGTTATCATTTAACCTCTTTTCCTAGTGTTTCAGGCTTGAATTACACGATGACTCGATGTGGACCTGAATGCACGAAAAGATGAAGAAAATCAGTCAAAATCTAGCATAAGAGCCATAGGCCCGTGACGAACCTCCTGGTCACGGGCGTTACGGGTGGCCTGAGCTTGGTCAGGAGATGCTGAAATCAAAATCTACCAACTGCCCGTGACGAACCTCTCGGTCACGGGCGTTACGGGCAGCTTGAGCCAACTCAGGAGAGGCGAGGAATTTCGACCGCCCGTGACGAGACGTTTTGGCCCGTGACGAGGTCGGGTCACGGGACCGTCAGTGGATTTCGGATGGTTTCCTAATTTAACTTTTGGGCCCATTTTGGAAATACCGAGTATTTTTCTATAAATAGAGGGCTCGACCAGATCTAAAGGGTTGTTGATTCTTTGGAGAAAAACCCTAACTTGGGAGAGAAGACAAGCTTTCATCGTGAGGATCAACGAGCGAATCGTCTACGGTTTATTCGTTTCTTCCTTTAATTTACACTGTTTTTGGTTAATAACCATGAATAGTGAGTAGTCCTCTCTATTCCGGGATCCTACGGATCCCGTGCTATGTAACCCTAACTCTCATGTGATCAATTAAAGTTATTATTTATGCAATTTGAATATTCAATTTCATTGCGTGCTTAATATTATCGTTCTATGCATGTATTTACATCAAAGGGTATGTTTGCATTGATAGAACGTATTTAGGTTATATGCCGAAAGGTGGATGGGCCCTAGGGATTAACCGGATTGCATGAAATTGATGTTAGGTCATGTTTACATGATTTAATAGGAAAACCTTTAATTTAATAAATCAAAATCGTTGATAATCCATGGATGGGCGGCGTTCAACGATTGAGATTAATCTAGACAATGATCCGTGGATGGGCGGCTTGTCTAGTGTTATTTCGGTTATATTCCATATTCGATAGCATGAATAATTAACGTAGAATGATTGCATGATTAGTGGGGTTAGCACGGGTGAAGTACGGATTCTGGGATTCTTTCTCTGATTAAATACAACCATTAATTTTCTGCCATTTAATTTCTGCAATTTACAAACAATCAAACCTTTGTCATTCGGAATAGCTAAATAGGTCACTTGTTGCCTAGTACTCACACGCATTGCTCCTAGGATCGACCCTTGGCTTACCAAGGATTATAAATTTTGTTTGACTGCAATTTGACTCCTAAAACTAATACTTTGACAACTATAAAGGGTTAAAAATACGCTTGTCAGTGCCTTCTAACTTGTCTTTCTGTGAAACTTGCATTTTTGGGAAGAAATCTACCCATAGTTTTAAAAGATCATCATTTACTGTTAACAAACCCCTTAAATATATTCACTTAGATTTATGGGGCCCTGCCCAAGTTCAGACCATAGGTGGTAGGAACTATTTTCTTTCATTGATTGACCATTATTCTAGGAAAGTTTGGATCTACTTGCTTAACACTAAAGATGAAGCTTTTGCAAATTTTAAGGCATGGAAAACTATGGTAGAAAGTCAATCTAATCTAAAATTGAAATGCCTAAGAACAGACAATGGATTAGAATTTTGTAATAAAGCCTTTGATGACTTTTGTGTTGAACATGGCATTAAAAGACATCACATTGTTCCAGGCACTCCATAACAGAATGGCACAGCTGAGAGGATGAACATAACCTTGCTTGAAAAGGCAAGGTGTATGCTCATCAGCTCTGGCTTGAAGCCTTCTCTTTGGGGAGAAGCAGTTGTTACTGCTGCCTACCTCATTAACAGATCTCCTTCATCTGTTGTTGGCTTTAAAACACCACAAGGGGTGTGGACTGGCAAACCTCCTAATTTAGATCACCTAAGGCCCTTTGGTTGCACAGCTTATGCTAAAGTTTCTCAAGGTAAACTTAAACCAAGGGCTGTTAAATGTGTGATGCTTGGTTATCCTAAAGGTGTTAAGGGGTACAAGTTGCTTGAAATTGTGCCTGGTGGTTATAGAGTTTTGACTGTTATTTCTGTCACTTTCAATGAGCATGACTTTTATTTTAAGAACAAGGCCACAAATGACACTAACCCACAAGGCACACCTAATAGTGTGACCAGTTTTCCACCTGCCAGTTTCTTTGATGAACAGGATATTATCACTCAAGGTGGGGAGCAAGCTGAGGATAATGAAGAATTTGATCTGAGAATCTTCAATGAGGATGATGGAGAATCTAATGCTGATGATCAAGGCTCCACTGAGCCTGGAGGTAACTCACAAACTCACCAATTAGGTGGGGAAGATCAAGTAAGCTCACATGACTTTTCTACTGATTTACATTCAGAAAATATTGAGGCAACAGTGGATGGTGTTCAGGGTGTCCCTGCACCTATTATTGATGATGCTGTGAGTTGTCAGGGTGTCCCTGCTCACATTGATGTGCCTAATGCTAATGTTAGAGACTATGTGTTAGTTAGGGATAGAGAACCTAGGCATAGAATTCAAGAAAATATGCAAATTTTGCTGCTGATGTAGATTCTGTTTATGCTGATTTTACTGATGTGATAGTCATGTTGGGCATGCTGGTATTGTTGAGTTTGCTTTCCTTTATGCTGATCTTGTTAAACAAAATGTGCCTGAAACTTTCACACAAGCTACTAATGGTGCTAATGCAACTGAATGGTGGAAGTCTATGCATTCAGAAATTGACTCTATGAAACAAAATGGTACTTGGGAATTAGTCCCCAAACCCCCTAAGGCTAGAGTCATTAACTGTAAATGGATCTATAAACTGAAAGAAGGCTTAAAACCAACTGATCCTCCAAGATATAAGTCTAGGCTTGTTGCAAAAGGTTTTTCACAAAAGGAGGGAATTGACTATAATGATATTTTTGCCCCTGTTGTCAAATATAAGACCTTGAGACTTATGATTGCTATGACTTCTGTTTTTGACTGGCATTTGGAACAAATGGATGTTAAAACTGCCTTTCTTCATGGTGATTTAGAGGGAAAAAATTTCATGAGCCAACCTATTGGTTTTATTGATCAAAAACACCCAGATTATGTCTGTTTTCTGAAAAAATCTATCTATGGTCTAAAACAGTCACCTAGGCAATGGAACAAGAAATTTGATCCTTGCATGATTAGCTTACATTTCACAAGGAGTAAATATGATACTTGCTTGTACTTTAAAAATGTTAATGCTAAATTCCCTTTGTATGTGTTACTCTACGTGGATGACATATTAATGATTAGTGGGGATAAAACTGCCATTGCTAAGATTAAAGGAGACTTGAGTGTTCATTTTGACATGAAGGATTTGGGCCATGCTAAAAAGATTTTGGGTGTTAACATACTTAGGGACAAACAGACTAAAACAATTTATCTTTCCCAATCAGATTATTTGATTAAAGTGGTTGACAAGTTTGGCATGAAAAATTCTAAACCAGTAAGTATTCCATTAGGAGGGCACCTAGAACTGTCTAAGGTTGATTGCCCTGCAACTGACCAAGACAAACTTGAAATGAGCAAAATCCCATATGATGTTGTTGTAGGATCAGTCATGTATGCAATGCTTTGCACCAGGCCTGACCTTGCTTTATCTATTAGTGTCTTGAGTAGATTTATGTCTAATTCTGGGGAAAAACACTGGCTGGGAATGAAATATTTACTGAGATACTTGTCTTCAACTGTTAAACTTGGTTTGGTCTTTGCTGATTTTGATTCTCAACATGATATAGTTGGTGGATTCCGATTATGCTAGTAACAAAGACAATAGAAAATCTACCACTTCCTTCTTTTTTTACTTGGGCTGGTAACTGCATTAGTTGGAAGTCACAGTTGCAATCAATTGTTGCTCTATCCTCAACTGAGGCTGAGTACATTGCTGCAACTGAGGCTGTTAAGGAAGCAATATGGCTTAAGGGAATTATGAAAGAAATTCAGGGTATATCATGTGTGCCTATCTTGCATATGGATAGTCAAAGTGCTTTGTATCTATGTAAGGATCCTGTCTACCATGAGAGAACTAAACATATAGGTGTTAGGTTCCATTTTATCAGGGATATGGTTGAATCAAAGCAGATCATTATCAAGAAAATATTAGGAGAGGGGCACTAAGATAGTGCCTAGTGACAAATTTTTGTTCTGCAGGAAGAGCCTCCACATCCTGGATGTCCCTTAAGGGTGTAGGCTGAGCCAATGATGGTTGGGATGAGGCCCTGCTCGATGTTCCACAGAATTAATCCCTTAAAGAGTTCTTTGCACAAAGTAGGATTAGGAGGGCAAATTGTGAGGTTTCTAATCCTCCTTTTGTTCCTCCTTAGGTTAGTATGCCAAACCATTGAGTCATAGATTAGGACTACGTCCCTCAGAGGATCTTATATAGTATTTTAGGCTTGCAGGTTCAAGCTTGAAGACCAGAAGATGGAGCTGATTTGATCAGAAGAAGCTGCAGGAGCTGGGCTTGGGAAGAAGCTGTTGAAGAGCCAAAACGCAGTCGTTTTGGTTTGGAGGCAAAAGCTGTTAATTCGGTTGAAGCGAAGCTGCGTCGTTTTCGGCTTTGCGGGAGTTTTCAAACTTAAGTGGAACGGTGTCGTGTGGTCGAGCGCAAACGACAGATTTGGACTGAACAAAACGTAGCCGTTTTGTTCATCTTCTCAAATGCGTATAAGGGCAGAGAGATTTGGGAATTAGGGCACCGACTGTAATTCGAATTCCAGAGAAAAATTGGAGCGATTCTTGGAGCGTTCGTATTCGAGAGCTAACCAGAGAGATTCGTTTCATCGAGGCGCATTCCGGTGCCCTGCTATTGCAGCTCGGAATTTGCTGATTGGCCAAGGCACAACTGTGACTTGGTGCGGACAACCGGTCGACTGACTTTGGACGTTCGGCGGCGCTGCACATGTCTTCTCACTCAGGGAAGTACTAGTTCTCTACGTTCATTCGTGTCTTCTATTCTAATTAGACTAGGGTTCGGTCATTGGCTTATTGGTTTGGTTAGGAAATTTGTAATTGTGCAAAAACACTTTGGGGATTATAGTGGAACATTGGGCGAGCCTCCCCGGTCTGAGGCTTCAAGCAGTAGGGGTTACCCGAAGCTTGTAAAAAGTCTTATTGTTCTTTACTTTCAGTCCTTACAAGTTTTTGCCCAATTGAACAATTTTCATAACTTTGACCTAAGTTGTCTAATTGGGGGTAATTGGATTAAGAAATATTGAATATAAGTCATTACAAGACAATTAGGACAGACTAGACTTATACCGGATCGGAGGCCTTTCCGATCGGGTCTGCACATAAAACATCTTGTTTTGCAATAAATACTTTAACTAACAGAAAATCTTGTTTTGCGATACTTTTATACTACTATGTATGATATGTTGGAGAAGATGGCCAGCCCATGTAGTTAGGTTAATTAGGTTAAAATGGTAGGGCATGGTGTAGTCGCACCAATACATATAACTAGCAGACATATATGGTGGAACTCCGAAAGTCAAAAAAACATAGTTGATGTAGGCGGTGCGGCCTAGCTACATCGATTCTGGAAACCTACACAACCTGAATCAGACCACTAGGCTCAGTATGTCGGTCACTTTATATCAAAACCTTATCAATTTCACAAATGAAAACCTTACTTTAGCCCTTATAATTATGAACTCATTCACATTCGTTCAAATTGAATAAACTGATTATCTTATTAAAATGAATAAATTTGATTATGAAAATATTCAATGCTTAATGTATCAAAAAAAACCATTTATTCTTAATATACGCATTTTAGCTACGACGTCGTTGATAATAATGATGTATACGTGAGCGTTGTTAGTGGCCTAATGGAATCATATATAGTATGCGTTGAAGAAAGGGTTATGGTATAATGTTTATAGTCTCGGTACATGATTAGAATGTCAACGGTTCAAATTTTCTGCATGCCTCTTACCTTATGACATGAGTTTGGATTGTGTTTTCTTAGCCTATCATAGTAAATTTAAATTTTTTTAAAATATATTGCGATAAATGGGCATAAATTAGAAATTAATTTACTTAATTTAAATAAATTATAAAAAAATTATTCAGTTATTACGTGAATTAAAAGTGTAATTTTAAATTTAGAGATAATGACAAAGGGGAGTAAAAATGACAATCAAATGTCAAATTAAAATTAAATGAAAAAAATGGGTCATTAACTACCACTCAGTGTCAAATTACAGTCCGAACTATCCAATATGACAATAAGGGTCAAATTCAATTTTTTGACGCTATATAATTGAATTTGACCCTTAATTGTCATTTTAGATAGTTTGGACTGTAATTTGACCGTAAGTGATAGTTTATGACCCTCTTTTGTCATTTAATTTTAATGTTACCCTTGATTATCATTTTTGATAGTTCTGATCGTAATTTGATAGGTGATAGTTCATACCTTTTTGTCATATTTCTCTTAAATTTGAAACCTTCCATGCATTGAGCAAAGCTTGGGCGGAGCGCCGAGTTTAAGCCACGAGTGGCGCCGTATGGGGTGGATTGAACGAACTATTTATTTACTAATATATTGGATTATAATTTTTTAATCTAATTCTTTGATGGAGGTGAATGAATATTTATATAATATAAAACTTCAGTGAGGGAGGGAAGAAGTGAGTCAAAGAAAGGTGGCGATTAGTGGAGAAAAATCAGAGATCGAGGAAATAGAGAATTCGTAGGACCCAGAAATCTATGAAATCTGAGCTGTTGCAGACCACTTTTTAATTTCATTTTCATCACTTTTCCCCTCTTCTCCCGATCATATTTATCCTTTTCACACTCAAATTTAAATAAATATATTTTGATAGTTTCAAATTTATATATGAATTTTATTGTTTGAATAAAAATACACATAAATATTTTATTAATTGAGTTACCAAATATTTTAATTCCTTTCAAAGTACTCCCTCCGTCCCCATTTGTTTGTCCAAAAGGACAATGGACACGGGAATTAAGAAAAACAAATAAAGGACAATGATAGAGAAAAAGTGGAGGAGAGTGTATGTGAATGTGGGTCTCGTACAGTAAATAAATGATAATAAGAGAGAGAAAGTGGAGGAAAGTACAATTTTCTTAATTAAAATAATTTTTTTGGTAGGAAAGAGAAGATTGATTTGATTATTGAGTTATGTATATAAAAGGAAAGTGGACAAACATTAGGGGACACCAAAAAAGGAAAGTGGACAAACAAATGGGGACAGAGGATTTTATAGAGGACTTGGTAATCGGTTCTGATTCTCTGCTCACCCACATGCCACCCACTATAGTGACGGAACATATAATTATTATTTAAGAGAAACGATGATGATTTTGAATGACAATACGGAGTAAATATTGCATGATCTTACACTTCAATGAAATAAAAATGGGCACACAGATAAATTTATAATAAAATAAGGGAAGGAGATAGAAAGCTTGTACTAATATTATAATATGAATAGATGATAAATAAGTGACCAAAACTTATTGGAAGTATTGGAGTGTACATAATAACAACAAAACCAAACCATAACATATCTCACTCTTACTTTAAAATTATAATAGTGTTATTGAGCTTTTATTATTAAGATGGATGGTTGCTAGCCAGGTTTAGCTGTCCACGATGGAATAAATGTATGCGTTTCTATCTACAATTAATAATTAAATGTGATGCTAAATAATCTTCAATGATACTATAAAAAAACAAGAGTTTCTTATTCATTAATAAATATTAAGAATAATGAAAGGAAATCTGAAAACAAGGCCTAACTTAATAATTCCTTGTCATGTCCCAATATCGATGTCTTTATTACTCACGTCACTCTCATATATCCTCTCTTCATTAAAGACGGTCCCATGGCCGTATTATGTGTACACTAATTCATTGCTCTAAGTTATCAATAAGACAATGCAAATATTATTGGATTAGAATTGCAGGTTGTAAAGCTAAAAACATGTATTTTAAATGACACAAAGGCCGGGTCACAGGTGAGCCTAGTTAAAAAAAGAAAGTGGTTTTAAATATTATAGTTTTGGTTAAATGTTTAAGAGGCAAACAGTTAAATTCCTTGAATGCATCTCATGACATTAGCGTTTGATTGTATATTTATTATCTTTCATAATAGAATTTAATATATAAAAAATTGAGCTAGTTAGTTTTTAATTATAATTCAAAAGATAAAAGTTTGGTTTTTCTGAATGAATTATCACGATATGTATTGAAATAATATATATTGGTGGGAGGAGCGCTTAAATGAGAACTATTTTATTTTTCGAGAACTTGAGAATTCAAATCTCACATTTGAAAATGCATCATCAAATCATTTTAGTAATAAAAAGTATCTCATGTGCATATTCAAAATTACTTATTGCACATGAATCACACATGCATATTTAAATATATATATCTTGCTCCAATAGTCAAATTTGAATTTTCAAGTTGTACAATTTTTGTATGGTGGAACTTCATTTTGCTACTTACAAGTTCCGAGAATGACCTAGTTTAATTAATTAATTCATTGAATGAATGCGTCATTTGTTATCCCAACATCTCGGTACAGTTATTAGTTATATCACTGATGTTACGTAGGTATACTTATACGGTAGGTATGATTGAGCAATCAGGGCCTAGCTAGAAGTCATGGTTGTGATAAACGAAGGTCCATCTGCACAGCACATGTAATAATATATCCACATCAAAAACCCAATCAACTAAAATTAAGCTACAATTATAAAAAAAACAAAACAAAAAACTAAAATTATGCTACAACAACCACCGCACCACGATTCACAATCCCCACCACAATACTCATCCAAATCAATTTGAGTTTCGAGGTCAAGTGGGTTGCTCCAGTGGAGCGCCCCTCCTGCGTATGCTCAGCATCCAGGGTTCGAAACCCTCATTAACCCCATCAAAATTAATAACAGGACAGATACTACAACTAACTTAACCAGCCCTGTAATCAAAAAAAAAAATCAATTTGAGTTTCCAATTTCATCATCATTGGCGGATTCATGATTATTTTTTAGAATGAAGTTTTTTCATCGGATTTGGTATTTGAAAAAAAAAATTATAGAAATAACTTTAAAGTTTATGATCATGATTTATAAAATTATACTTTGAAAGTAAATAAAAATGAAACATAAACACCATACTTATCATTTCAATTTAAATATTTATGAATTCTATTCAGATATATAGCTGATTTTCGAGTTTTGAAAAGGTATAATTTTTTTTTGGGATGGATTATCAAATTATTCAAACCCAAATACTCATTTAGCTTTAAAAATGAAGTTCGTTGCCTACAAGAACAAAAATCTAACACCAACATTCGATATCCACTCACCATTTAAATTTTAAAGTATCAAATACAATCATCATTAGATCATTTTTCCAACAACATTAATCATCTAACGGTATACTTGTACAAAAAATGAACACAAGACGCCCGACATGCACCCCAGATTAGACATCAATTAATCATACTTATTTAATTCTAATACTAATAATTAAATACTAAATCTAGTATTTCACATCATGTCCGAGTCCGTCCACCCCACGTATTCGGGCCCAACCCGTCGGTTCAAACATCGGCTCGCGGCTCGCGGCTCACGGCTCAGCTTCATCATTGATTTCAAAGTTACACATTTCACCCGGAACGTTATGCAAATTACGAAACGCCCCCTAGCTTTACAAAACATTTGTCAAAACACCCGTCTTGTTCCGCAGATGTAAAAGCTGTCCATTCCTCTCATGTTCTTCTGTTTTCATTTTGTTCCATTTTTTTAATATTCCTCTTCTCTTTCATCATCATCGTCGTAATGATTCATTTGAATCAAATCTATCTCAGCTTACAGCTGCTGCTAAATACTCTGGATTTATTCAGTCTTTGAGTTTTGAGTCTTGACTAAGAGATAGAGAGAGAAACACGTTTAACAAAAATATGAAAAATACAGTGAGAAAGTGAAGAAGGAGGAAGCAAAACAAAAAAGCAAGGTAAGCTACAGAGAGAGTTACAAGCTGAATCCGCACAGCAAGAAAACTACACAAAGCTAGTTTTATTTCCATTTACAGGAAACATCAGTCTGGCCTTCTTCGATTAGAGATTAGACATCGAAATTGATTTCACAACTACCCCCCAGCACATTCTCTGTACTATTACATCCCCATCACTCTCCTCCTTTTCCTTCTCCGTACCTTTCTCTCCAGCTTAAGCTCCTTCCCCATTACATTTTCAGGTACGGCTCGTTAGTTTAGTCGTTTTTAGTTTTTTTTATATATCACATGGGGAGATGGTTTGGGTTTCGGATCTGCTAACCCTTCTTTCTTCTTTTTTATCTGTAACTAAATGTTGTTTTAGGGGGTTTTATAGCTACATAGATTATGTAAGCTGGGACTGGTTTTGACCTTGAGCTTTGCGAAAGAGGTGAGGTTTGAAGGTGTGGGAGGATCGTCTAGGTGTAAAAGATGGATTTTTTTTTTGTTTTTGGAGGAGAACCGGTTGGTTGAGATGTGGGGCTGTCCGGAGTGTAATAAATTGAGTCACTGTTGCTGAAAAGAAAGTGTGAGGATTGAAGATTTTGGGTTTCAGTGGATTTGGTGTGTTCTTCTGTTGTTGCTTGTTGAGTTTTGAGCTTCAGAGTTTAGCTATAATTTTCCCAACTTGAAACTGGGTTTGATTTTGAAGACATGAGGCTCTCTTCTGCTGCTGGCTTTAGTCCCCAACCTCAAGAAGGTATTCAAAGTTCTAATTTGTCCGCTGGAGGCAGTTGTCTTTACTATCTGTTTAATCAAAATAGCTTCTGCTTCTTGAACTGGATGCTATTATTGTGTGTGAGTGTGGCATCTTATGGGAATGAAGATTATCCTACAACAGTTTAAAACTCACTCTGCTCTAAAGATTTATCAAGCTGCTAAGGATCAAATTTATTTTGACCTTTTTATCTGACACAACGTACATATGTGTTTGAAAATTGATCTGTAGGGGAGAAGAGAGTCTTGAATTCTGAACTTTGGCATGCCTGCGCTGGACCTTTGGTTTCCCTACCGACAGTTGGAAGTCGAGTTGTGTATTTTCCGCAAGGGCATAGTGAGCAGGTAAGTTTAGAGAGAAATTTGAGCAAAAGCTTCCCATTTCACTAAGTTGCATGACTTGCATCTTATTGACAGAAAAATGCAAAATAGTTATGTCACAATTGGTCATTTAGGAATTTAATAGCAGCCTCCTACTAAATGCTTGTTCACCAATGACAGGTTGCCGCCACGACCAATAAAGAAGTTGATGCTCATATGCCAAACCATCCGACCTTACCTCCGCAACTTATATGCCAGCTTCATAATGTAACAATGCATGTACGGTTAATTTCTTCTAACCTTAACTTTTCTGAGTCTCTGATTATGATAATTGATACATAACATGGTCTACCATTGTGAATTTCAGGCAGATGTTGAGACAGATGAAGTATATGCTCAAATGACTTTGCAGCCTCTCAGTCCAGTATGTTCACACCTCATTAGTTCTAAATATGCCTTTTGTTCCATATCTGTTTCTATGCGCTTCTCACTCCAAAGTCGCCCTTTTTTTGCAGCAAGAACAGAAAGACCCTTACTTACCAGCTGATTTTGGTGCTCCAAGTAAACAGCCAACAAATTACTTCTGTAAGACTCTAACTGCTAGTGACACTAGTACACATGGAGGATTTTCTGTTCCCCGTCGTGCAGCTGAGAAAGTGTTCCCTCCATTGGTAACCATCGAGCCATTTATTATAGCTAACCATTGTCCCCCGTTATTTTTTCTGAACCACTAATCATCAGCAATTCACTGCAGGATTTCTCGCAACAACCTCCGGTTCAAGAGTTGATAGGAAGGGATCTTCATGATAATGAATGGAAATTCAGACATATTTTCCGAGGTTTGATTTCTCGTTGGAGGAGTGCTTTGCGATGCGTACAAAAGTATCTGTAGTCTCTTGAGTCTTGACATGCAGATTGTTCTCGATGCAGGCCAGCCCAAGAGGCATCTTTTGACAACAGGATGGAGCGTGTTTGTAAGTGCCAAAAGATTGGTTGCTGGTGACTCAGTTCTGTTCATCTGGTAGGTAGTTCGGAAATGTTTTCTTTGTTGTTTTTATTGACACTATATTGTAGATATTAATACTTCAAGTATGACATATAAACTTCAATTTTGTATTGTTTCAGGAACGACAAAAATCAACTACTTTTAGGTATACGACGCGCTAGTCGAAATCAGACTGTGATGTCATCCTCAGTCTTGTCCAGTGACAGTATGCACTTGGGACTTCTTGCTGCCGCAGCTCATGCTGCTCATACATATAGCCGCTTCAACTTATTTTACAACCCAAGGTACTTTTCTGCCTGGGTCATTCTGTATGAGTTCTATTTCTCTGATGAGCATTCCTCAAGTATTTATTCTTTTCTCCAGGGCCAGTCCATCAGAATTTGTAATACCCCTGACTAAGTATGCGAAAGCAGTTTATCACACCAGAGTTTCGGTAGGCATGCGCTTTAGGATGCTTTTTGAAACAGAAGAATCCAGTGTCCGACGGTATGCTGTATATAGTTAATCCTGTATATATAGTACCCTTTGTTTATCCAAGCAATGCTGATAAGTTAACCTCAACTTATGAATCCAATTAATTGCAGTTACATGGGTACAATCACCGGGATAAGTGACTTAGATCCTGTTCGGTGGCCAAATTCACATTGGCGTTCAGTGAAGGTGTGTTTAAGAACATTTGCAATGTTACTGATCTAATCAGGCATTATGATAATCATTATTTCAATGATGCAGGTCGGGTGGGACGAGTCAACTGCAGGCGAGAGGCAGCCTAGGGTTTCATTATGGGAGATTGAACCTCTGACTACATTTCCTATGTATCCATCCCCATTTCCTTTCAGACTAAAGCGGCCATGGCCGGCAGGGTTACCTTCTCCTAACGGTATGTTTGTTATCATCAAATGCAACCATCTGATTGCTTTCCATCCATAGCTTGCATGACTCATTTTTTGATAGTTTACATATCAGTATGTCTTTCGGCTAAATTATACGCCGTTTGCTTGTCTGTGTAGGCTTCAGCAATGATCCTGGTATGAACTCACCACTTATGTGGCTTCGAGGAGATAATGGCCAATCTATTAACTTCCAAGGAATGGGACTTAATCCTTGGATGCAACCAAGGATGGATGCTTCGATGCTTGGGTTGCAATCAGACATGTACCAAGCTATGGCTGCTGCTGCATTTCAGGAAATGAGGTCTGCAGATCCTACAAAGCAAGTTCCACCTCCCAACCTTCTGCAGTTCCAACAACCACAAAATGTTGTATCGCCTCAGATGCTGCATCAGAACCAGGCTCAACTTTCCTTTCTTCAGAGTGTTCAAGAAAGTCAGGCTCAGGCACAAGCACAGGCGCATGCTCAAGCCCAAGTGCAGGCGCAGAGGCAGTCTCAAACGCAGTCTCAGTCTCAGTCTCACTCCCAGTCTCGGTCTGTGCAAACAAATCCTACTCAACATCAGTTGCAGCATCAAGATTCAGTCAATAGTCGTCATGCACAACATGATCAACGACAGCCGCAAAGTCAGCAAATGCAATCAATTGATCATCATGGGATGCCAAATGTGAGCTCTACCATTCCCCAATATATCTCCAATGCACAATCTCAGTCACCGTCGTTTCAACCCAACCCATCTTTATGTCAGCAGAAGAGGTTCGCCGATGATACGAGTCACATCGTTTCTCCTTTGCAAAGTTTGTTGGGATCATATACGGCAGATGAATCACCCCACCTTTTCAGCCTACCTCGTAATACTCCAATAGTATCATCTTCTGACTGGCCGTCTAAACAGGTAACATTGAAAAGTGAGCCTTATCTGGCTTCTGAAGGATCCCAAGGTTTTCTATCTCAGTTGGAACAGCAGCCGGGACAGTCCCAAGCCAATATGTCGCACAGTATTGTATCATTACCACCATTTCCTGGCAGGGAGTTCTCATCAGATCAGGAGGGCTGCACCGATCCACAAAGCCATCTTTTATTCGGGGTTAATTTAGATCCTACTTCTATTCTCCTGAATGGAATGTCAAACTTGCGGGGCGTTGGCAATGACTGTGAATCCTCATCAATGCCATTTGACTCTTCAAGTTTCATAAGTCATTCCGGATCCGATTTTACACTCAATCCAACCATGACACCATCCAGTTGCATTGATGAACCAGGTTTTCTGCAATCTCCGGAGAATGTCGGAGAAGAAAATGCACTTACTAAAACCTTTGTCAAGGTAGGTTCCCCATCTTTTATGCCTCTTAATAAGCTTTCCACATGACATTTATTGTGTTCTTAGAGGAACTTTTATACTAATCTATCTGCTGTCATTCATTACTCAAAAGGTTTATAAATCGGGGTCCTTTGGAAGGTGTCTCGACATCACTAAGTTTAGCAGCTACCAAGAGCTTCGCAGTGAGTTAGCTTGCATGTTTGGTCTTGAAGACGAGTTGGAGGACCCCATGAGATCAGGCTGGCAGCTTGTATTTGTTGACAGGGAGAACGATGTGCTTCTCCTTGGCGACGACCCTTGGCCGTAAGTTTCTCCTGCTCAATTCTTCCTTATGACTTGGATTTATTTTCTGTTTGCAACATCTTGCACCACTCCAATACTTATATTTATCTTCTTTGACACATCCAGGGAATTTGTGAACAGTGTGTGGTGTATTAAGATACTCTCACCGCAAGAAGTTCAGCAGATGGGCAAACGAGGTCTGGAGCTTCTGAGCTCAGTACCGATACAGAGACTCTCAGGTAACGGTTGCGAGGAATACTTTAGCAGCCGTCAGGAGTCTAGAAATCTCAGCGCAGGAATCTCGTCCGTGGGATCATTGGAGTACTGAGCTACACATCTTCTCAACCTGTCAAAACAGAAATCCCTTTGCATTATTAGCTTCCCCTACCAATATCATTATCATGACACTTCTATTTTAGCCTAAAAGTACTTTACTTAAACACAACTCTACTGTAATTATGTGATATCCATCTCCTGCAATATTCATCACTAAAAAATTACCAGGTCTCTGCTTCTTTATTTCCTTGTTCATGTAGTAGCAACTAAGCAAGAAGGATTGAGGAATCCAAGTTCTGGGTCTGGTTGGATTGTCAATCAAACCATGCACTGGGTGGGAGTGGTATATGCCTATATGGAGAGAACAATTAATCATGGGACTGATGAGTCTGCAGATTGTTACTGCCACTCACATGATTGTCACTATTGTCCCTCTCTGATTGCTTAGATTTCATTTTGAACTTTCTGAAGTCACATGTCCATTTTGTGGGACTGATAAAGAATGGCATTACAGCTTGTAGGCCAGTGTGCAACTATCAGTAATGCCTTGTCATTATTTCAAAGCTATAGTTGGCCTTTCACTATCAACCTTTAGACTTTAGCTTTCAACATATATTCTCAGTAAATTTTGACCAACTGATTGTCCTCACATGTCATTTGTCAGGAAAATACTGAATCTAAGTTGGGCTTACTTGGTTCATTTTCCAGCCATGAATGGATCAAAGAGCAAACTGAACAACAAGGTTTGAGAATCAAAGCTACAGGTCTTCTTCATTTAGAACTATTTCACCATGATGTGCCTTTACATATTCAAGAAATAGAAGAGAACACTCACTTTGAGACCAAATGGAATGCAGAGCTTGACACACCAATAATATCGGCTGATCCAAGTAAATTAGTATGTGTCGCGGCAATAAATATGCGTGTTCACCTTAGACCACAGCAGCTAAATGGAGATGATGAGGGAAGCTGGCCTGTCTCGCGGATGTATTCTGCCTGAGCTGCAGTTTTCTCGGCTTGTCTGTTCTTTCGGGCCTCTGCCTTAATACGCTGCTCTTCAGCTTTTTGCTTTGTCATTGAAATCTTTTTCACCATCTTTGCTTGAGTTTGGGCTCTCAGCTGTTCAATTTGAGCCTAAAAAAGGTAAACATATAACATTAAAATGCAGCACAAAATGATGCGAATTTTCACAAGCATGATAACAAAGTACTTTTTTCAAATTTGTTAAGCCACTATAATGAACTACCTCTATTCTTCTCATCTCTGCTTCCAGTTTCACCCTCTCATGGCTTTCCCATGCTTGGATTTGGATTTCTTCGCGCTTTAATCTGTAAGAAATTAAACATTTTGTCAAAACCAGTTTAAGCACAACGCTAATCAACACAAGTAGGATATACAAGGAACAACACTGGCCAAATAGGAAGAGGAACTGAGATATGACCTTGCTGACTGTTTTGTTTTCTCAGCTTCCACCCAGGCAGCGGCGCGCTTTTCATACTCCAATTTTTCAATCTCTTTCAATTCAGCAGTTCTTTCGGGAGTGTTGTGCCTTTTTTTTTCTTCATTGCTTGCCCATGCAGCAATATTCACTTTTCCTAATTGGACACCTAGTGCCACTATCTCTCTTCGTGTTTTCAGCTTCAGTTCCTCTTCTGACGACTCCTTGTTATCATCTCCAACAGGATTATAGCTTGCTGGCATTGAGGTTTGTGCTCCTCTACGAGGTGTAGATGGGAGCGATGAAGATGGGCTTCGAAGAGGAGTCGTTGCCCCTATAGGGGTGGAGGTTCTTGAAACGTCTTGGCTAGCCATTGGCGTCATTTCTGTTCCCATGTCTCTCATGCAAACTGCCCTAATGGCTAGACCTACAAAATTAGCGATAAATATTCAAAACCAAGGAATTAAGTAAGACATTTACATGTAGATGTCCATCATCATTTGGTTAATGAAGCTTAACGTGCATTGAGTTCAATGTTAACAAACCTGAGGCGTCTTCCACTGGATTGTAGTTTAGCTCCTTCATGTCTTTACTGTGATCAGCCACCTTGGCTAGATTTGAGTCAGAATCATTATCAGGCGCAACAAAAGAGAACTTCTCAAACCCCTTCATGGGCGCAGGCAAACAAAAATCAACCCTTTTGGTTTCGGACAGTTTGTTTAAATTCAACTTATCATTACTAGCAGCTTCCGGCACGACTCTCCCCATATTCCCACCAGGTAATCTGCTTCCCTGATTCTGCACTAAACCCCTCTTACCACCATGACCACCTTGCACTATTTGCCGGCTCATAATCCACTTTTCTGCATCATTCCACTTCGACGACATAGGCCTGGGGAAGGCTCTGGAGACTTGACTATGAGCAGCCCTTTCTGCTTTATGAAACTCAAAGCTGGATGAGCTAGCATTGCTGTCATAGTCCAAATTGTCTTCCTCCGCCATCCTCATCGCATGAATTGAACCCAAATTCCCACTATCACCTCTTCCAATATGTTGGGCTTTACCATCAACCAATGATTCCTTTGGCTGATCCACTTGATTAGATGACTTGGCTGATGAAACCTCCAAGCTCGACCCTATATCAAACAGCTTGTGTGCATTCAATGATGTTGATGAATTGATGCATTTCTAGAAACCAAACAGACCACCTAAACTAGGGCAACAACATCCATAAAAAAAATTCCCCCAAAAATAAAAGAAATTACCTTGATCGTCATCGTCATTGAAGTCAGAATCTTTCAACAAGCTGTTGTTCACAAACTCAGAATCATCCATCCTAGAAGGGGACGTCCTGGGAGAGCTTCGGTTGGAGCCAGCTTTCTTAATCTGATTGTGAACTTCAACAAGCTTCATCCTCAATTTACTCGGCGAGATGATCCCACTCTGAAGATCATATCAAGAAATGAATCAATAAAATCAAATGCGGCAAAAAAGGAAAAGCTTTTCTCAAAATTAAACCAAAACCCTAATACCTGGTGGGGTTTATTCATCCTCTCGTACTCCATCGGAGACTGCAATGAGAAATGGCAGAGAGTGAAGCAAGAGTACAAAATGAATGAAGTTTGAAGTACTTACTAATTAAATTTATATAAACATTACTGTAATATATACAGTACTTTAAAAAAGAAAATCGTCTTGGTGTTGGTCAAAGTTTTGGTCTGTATACGGCACTGAACAGTAACAGCCTCGCCACTCAGGGATCGACACGTGTAAGTTTTAATTTCTTCTCTTTGTCTGAAAATTGGATTCTTGTGTTTTCAAACCACGTTTTGAAGAAGCAAAATAAGTGAGAGTGAGAGAACAAATGATGAACAAGAGAATTCAAACTAGTAGTTTGAACTTAAAAGGAATGTGTGGTCAATAGTTGTTTGGGTATTGGCCAATTGAAACACAAACCAGTCAACAATGAAGAAAAAGAAAAACTGGGATTCAATCAAGGAGATGAATGTGAATGTGAATGTGAATGTGAATGTGAATTGTTGATAATAATGCATCAGTGGTCCCTGGTCTTCAAAGTTAAACAAACAAGATCAATTAAAGTACTTTCTGTACTCGGGTTTGCATCTTTTTAGTTTAATTGAAGGACAGTCATTAGGTGAGTCACACTCAGAACACAAGCGAGGAGCAATCAGAGGAGGAATCTAATGAGAAGTACTGTAAAGAATAAGGAGATCAAATGGGGTAACTTGTTATGGTGTCCAAGAGATGGCAGTGAGTTGAATTAGGTAAGAAGACAAAAAAAAAAAAAAAGGGGTGTGATTGGACAAGAACAAACATGGTAAATAAAAGGAAAAGAGGGGAAGTAATAAAAGGTCTGGGTGAGATGATAATGATAAGATGTTGCAGGAGGAGCAGTTGGGGGATATTAGCAGGTGTGTGAGAGATGATACTTATGATGATGTTTCAGTTTGGGAATTTGGATACATTTGAGTGAGAAAGTGGAGGGAAGTTAAGTAAGGAGTAGGAGGTCAATCAATATTCTGAGAGTAGGTTTGAATGGTTGGGTGACAGTGATGAGTGTGTTAGAAGCAAGAACAGAGGGAGGGAAGAATATGATTAGCGATTATGATGAGCTTTCTTTCTGTGTTTCTTCATGTTTGAATTTCAAACAAAGCTCAACTGTTATGAAGAGTTTTGCCAATTCAGTTTTACTTTTGTGGAAGTCAATGGATTCTGATCATAGGAGTGTGAAACACTTCTTATCCCATCCAGAGTGGAGTGACGGTTCAGAATTCTATACAAAAAAGAGTGTGTGTGTGTGGCTCCGATACACCTTTTGTTGAGTACCAATGCCCAATACTGATTACTAGCACTTGCGGATAGGATCATGTTTCATGTTTCATGTTTATTGTTGACCAGTCACCGTATGAAACTCGCTATGACAAAATTTAATAATTAGCACTGTGTTAACTCCTAAGGTTTCTGTAAGGAATGGAACACCCCAATATTAATGTGCATCTATCTGTAATCCACATGGAGACATCTATGGCGGACCAGCCGCAATATGGAACTCCACCCAACCCAAGTACGTTTTAAGTGTGTTTTATGTAAAGCACTTTGGGACTTCCTCCATTGATCCATTATTTTTTAACAAATTAGGGTCTGAAAGATAGATTCTATGTTGAAAAATATTGGAGTTATTATATATCTTTCTATTAGTATATTAGATTTATATGGATGAAGCCAAGTCTTCCTTCACATCCTAAAACTCACACTGAGTGAGATATATTCCATCAAGGACATTTCAACAGCTCACGGACATGCATGATCATTAAGCATAAATACATGTATCAAATATTTGTAAAGAAAATCAAGAGGATGAGTTACTTGGTTTGTTTGTATACTCTTTCTGTTTATACCTTTCACCAGCATTACTAAACAATTTTTCCTTTCAAAGCATATCTACTCAGCCCACTCTGCTCCTCTTTCTTCTAGTCACCAAAAACATCAACTTCAAAATATACAGCCACTGCATTTCAACCCAAAGTCATATTAACCTACCCATGCGATGTAATATTTTCATGTCCAGGTCAGTATGTAACTGATGCTTCCAAGAGTTGTAGATTTGTCAAAGGCGCACAACACTTACCGACTGGTCATAGTTCCACAGGTACTCTCAATCCATCATATGCAAGCTCAATTGGTATTCCTTCCCTGAATGGAAGTGGCAAACTTAATTAGTTGGGTTTCTATTGTAATGAATAGCCACACACACATATTCCACAAAAGCTATGCAAAATAAAATATCAACTCAGTTTCTACCTTTTCGACCAATCCTTCAAGAAATCATTGTCACTGTGATGATCAAATTCATGAGTCATGCCTATCAACAGAGCTCGCTTTGGACACAGTCTCTTGACTGCCTCTAATGTCTGGAAAAGCTCCATTTAACAACATGTTTTTATATATTCTTCGTTTATTAATCGCAATCAGTCAAATGCTTTTAAAATGTCAGAACAAACCTGAGGGAAGCAAAAATGGGTATTATGGGATCCATTCTGCACACATTCAAAAGGCATGCCATCCAAGGTTAGTAAACAGATTTTGAATACTCGACACGAATCTTGTGACGAACATTGCATACACACCGAAATATATTACCTTTCAATTCAAAAAAACTGCATAAGCAGTTATATTCCCACACTAATATGCTGCACAGAGTGTGGCAGCTTGACTGCCTGCTACATCTAGTATAACTCTAAAATACAGTAAAAGACACCTACTAAAATTTGACTAATTCCTAGAAGAAAAAAGATATTAAAATATACATGACATTAGACACATGAAATCACTGAGGACTAGCTACCTTATATAAAGTGTCCAAGATCAAAAGATCCAACTGTCCAGCTCCAGATTTTGAAATGACTGCAAATTGTGGCAACGAATAATCAATATGAGGCGCTTCAAAAAGAATGCCAGCGCCAAAAAATACATCTAATACGGTAAGTGCAGATGACCCAAAGAGAGGGCAGGAGCAGGACATCATACTTACCATACTCCGTGCTTTCTGGGAATCGAGAAACATCGGATATGTAAGCTATTCGACATTTTTCTCCAAACATATAGCCTAAGCACACATAATCTTCTCCGTGCATCACCTGTATTTTACAATTATGTCATAAAAAATAACTTAACAAGAGAAATGCCTCATAGAACTTTAAATAAGGCAAGAGTACAAACAGGCAATGGGATAAATTGAAGGTCTGATGCGACGAAAGGTATGTCGCAACTGCTTTCTATTATCCTCCAGTCCAACTGAGCAACACGTCTAATTTCTTGACCTTCTTTAAGTTTCTTCTGAACTAAGTATGGAAACTTCGCTGCGAGGCTGTTCAACATACGGCAAAAGAAAAATGACCAAAAGGTAGAATTCTTAACAGCAGGTAAACAACTATTTAAACAGACAATGACATTCTAGAGTTCAAAAGGCAACAACACTGGACCTCCGATAATTGTGATATTAACGCAACATCAATTTTGCTCTACTTGTTACTACTATAAGCTAACCTGTCCATTGAGTGTTGACTGACATAGATTGGAGTAGGGTCAATGTTGTTTGTGGGACTGAATGGTTGCACCACTCGTATATCATCCAACCCAAGAACTGCATCAGCATGTTCATGAGTCAAAATTATCTGCAGATAATGGAGATAGATAACATATAATCTTTATCAGAAACAAGAAAAGGTTCCAAGAGTACATCTCCAAGTAAGCAACACATGACAGATATGATACACATGCATCATGAGAGGCAGTCAGAATCCAGTTTAAAAGCAAAACAGGTATAGTTTTAACTTACAGAGTCCACATGAGGAATCTTATAATGAGGAAACCATCTGAGAACTTGTTCTCTAAACGTCTTTCCAACATCTATCAATATGTATTTATGACTCCCATCTCTCTGGCGATAATCAATAAGAAGAGACGTGTTGCACCTTGCAATAATAAATTGAGAAGGCAAAAATCATTCCCCAAATTTATGCATCATTGTGAAGACACATCAACCACCTACCAAATTACCTAGATTCACAACAAATATATCATCAACATCCGAATTCGAAAACTTAACAGAATTGTTACAAATGCAAACCTGAATGCAACTCACCGAATTCACGAATAAAGAATAATCTCACATTTCTGTAAACAAAGTCCCAACCTGAAAAATGAACCTAGATGTTCCATTCATCCTGCTATTTCTCCATCTAACTAACACCGATCCAACCACCACATCAGTTTCACAATACTCCACCACAACCAATCTAACGTAGCTTAAGATCAACCGTTCAACATTACAAATTAAAAAAAAAGGAATAAAAACAAGAGACTTACCTGTAATTAGGGTTTTTCTCCGGAGGGATTGACAATGCCTGCGCGCAAACTTTACAAGGCGGATCGGTAGGCTGTAACAAGCACATAATATTGGGGACAGCGCTCGAGCATCCCGTTCCCAGAAAAATCAATGCGGATTCGTTCACCTGGCTATTTCTCGTCGCCGCCGAGTCAATGCGTCCGTTGCTGTCGATCTTCTCCATCGTCCGCAGGAATCGTTTCGGCTATCCGGAGTTAGAACCTTGGAATTCGTAGCCAGCGCCAATCAGCGAAATCGCAGAGATCGTTGACAGCAACGGAATATACGGAGATACCTGCAATTCCGTATTTATAGGTGTCCAGGTCGCTGCATCGGACTTTCACAAATCGTACACATGGAATTTTTAACGGTTGAGATCATTAGATTAGATAACTCTATTTCAGAATCGAAATCGAAGCAATTAGCCCATCGTGGCATGACTGAGAATTGAAACACACCACACGGGAGGTAAATTGAACTTCGTTGAAATTGTCGGGTTAAAATGTAAACACGACAAGTTAGAGTACCGGAATAGAAATATCAAAAAGTTATTTATACCAAGAAACTGCAGATTTTATAATAAACATAGCAGAAGCAGAACTGAATGTAATTGAAGTCTTCCAATTTCCAAACAAGTAAAAATGATAACAATGAGAGCCTGCTAAGTTTCGATTCCTGTTTCGAACCGAAACAGATAGCGTCGCTTCGCTTGAATAGTAGTCTAAGACGACGAAGACGGGACAACTTTCGCACCTGCAAAATTACAAGTTCATATTTCATATCAGGAAGGTAAAACACGCCGTTTAATCGAATTTAATAAAGTAGCCAAATTGTCAGCTTACCATTACCGTTGGCGACGGCAGCATTCCTGTTCCTCTCTTCCTCGATGGTTTCATCAGCTGTCTTCCAAACAATGTCTTGCAGTCCGGTGGAGAGGTTTTTGTAAAACTGTTCATCACATCCGAAATTTAATGCACGAGGCGGAAGGTGTATGAGATATATGGAGAGTCAAAGATAAGTGCAGCGGTGTACCTTGTGAAACTCCAGGGTATCACCTTCAGATTTTCGGAGCTCAACCATGAATAGTGAAGGCGTGACCTCGAGTATCTACGATGAATATGATATAAGTTCAGGCAATGCAGTTTGACATGTATGCAAGTCTCCCAATCCTTACACGAACTGTGTGTATTAAGGAAACAGATTGGCAAAAATTTACCTCCGTTGCAACAGCTAAATGCCCTTTGCGTCCAGTTTTCTCTCCTACAAGCTTCAACTGATGGGAGGAAAAAATATACGACTTGTAAGGGGTCAATGAGACAGCAAGGAATATAAATTTAAGCGAAAAACAAAATCAAAACTTCTTAATGTCCATAAAATGGGATGCTGGCTGCACCTTGTAATTATTCTTCTTCACATCAAAGCCCAAAGGTAGAGCAGCTTCTTCAATTTTCGAGATGATCTCATTGGCCGGCTTTTTCGAAGTAAACCTTGTTTCCCTTTTAACAAGCCCCTGCATATCCACAAAACAGACATCAACATGCAATCTTAATTTTATTTCCCCTCAGGAGTTGGGTTGATGAAAGAAATGGCCTGAATTCCGATTTAATCATAAGATAAATGTAAACCATAAATGATAGAGTGTACCATTTGTTTCTCGAAAAGGTTCCCTAGGTTCAGACCTTGAGACGTGGATATGAGCTCAAAGGCATTCATCGTAACAGGTGTGTTCGGGCGTTCTTCTCGCCTCTCAACCACAAGATTCTGTGAGTTCTGTTAAGTCGACGATAACATTTTTCAACAATTGTCTATGGAACAAGAAATACACTGGCTATCTACGTGATAGACATTTATGATAATTTTGATTGAAATATATGCACTAACCACTGAATCATTGAAAATCGCATCCACATCAGCTAAACTGACATCAGCTTGCTCAAAAACTGCAGGCTGATATCCCTTTTTAAACCACTCATTCTCGATTAACTCGCCGATTGTACATCGCTGCACAATACCAGTTTGAAAACAGTATTAGCTCATTCATTTGTCAACCAATGCAAGAAAATAAACTTCAAAGTGAGGACGAGTGGGGCCTAACAGTTGATGGGTTGGGATCCAGAATTCGTTTTATCAGTTTCTTTGCATTTGAAGAGAACCACGGGGGACACGTAAAATCAGCTTTATGTATCTGCATTTACAATCAGTCCTCAGGCATCGTAAATCGTAATCATCCACTAGAATATGTGAGACATTTGATTAAATTCTGAAGATAAATCTGCTATGATAGATAGGGAGAAAAGAACCTTCTTGTACAAATTTACAAGATTAGAGTCCTCGAAAGGGAGAAAGCCAGCCATGAGTACAAAAAGGATCACCCCACAAGACCATAGATCAGCCTTCGCTCCATCGTACCCCTTGTTATTAATCACCTATACAACAAAACATTTAGTAAAATAGGTTTGAAAAAAAGATGTTCACATAAAAACCGAAATATTTACTCCACAAAGATAGCGATAAAAGGAAGTGATTGCATTGAGTACCTCTGGAGCAACATAATTGGGTGTTCCGCAGGTTGTGTGAAGCAACCCATCTTCCTGAAAAGTTGAAAACAATCAAATGAAGAAATTATAACAAGAACTATTACGTGAACTATGAAGTTACTAAATCACAACCCGATAGTTTCTCCTGGTGATACTTAGTATGTTTCAGAACATAGATACTGATTACATGAAAGTATGGCACTCACTCGAACTTGCTGAGGGAGTGCACTCAATCCAAAGTCAGAAACTTTCAGATTTCCATTAGAATCAAGCAGCAGATTCTCAGGCTGCAGTTTCAAAAACATTATTCCCAATATATCATCGATGGACTACGATAAAATCGAGGCTGGAATGGCAGAACAGATTCTTACCTTTAGATCTCGATGATAAACACCTCGGCTGTGGCAGTAGTCTACAGCATTGATGAGCTGCTGAAAATATTTTCTAGCTTCGTCTTCCTTTAGCCTTCCTTTACTTGCCTGACTCATATGGAAAGAAAACAAATTTTTTAAAAAAGAAAAAAAAAAGAGAAAAGAAGCATTGATGTTATTCCTGAAACCAAATAAATCAACTGAATTAACGCATTATGAGTGCTGAAATCATCTTACAATTTTGTCGAAGAGTTCGCCACCAGTAACAAACTCCAAAACAATGTATATTTTTGACTTGCTAGCCATCACCTACCAAGATAATATTACTTAAATTCAAAACCTAACATAAAACTAGGTAAAAGAATTAGACGGAAGAATCTAATGTCATCTAACCTCAAATATGCGTATGACATTTGGGTGCCTGATCAATTTCATTGTTGAAATTTCCCGTTTTATCTGTTCAACAATCCATCAAACACATCAGTACAACTACTCAACATCACAACAACAAAGACGACACTGCGGACTGCGGACTCATCCAGATCAACAGATCCTATCTAACATGAATTTTCATGCGCCAACTAAGATCAAAAAACCATATCAACCCGAGAGCAGTGGTTAAAAATCAAAAAGCAATGAAATGAAATTCATGTCACCTGGCCGATCATTTTGTGCTTCAAGACCTTCTCTTTATCAAGAATCTTGATAGCAACATTATCACCATTCTCAACATTCTTTGCGAACTTGACTTTAGCAAAAGTCCCCTCGCCCAAAGTCCTTCCTAACTCATACTTCCCAACCCTAGTCCGATTCACTCCGCTGCTACTACTGCTGCCATGATGAGCCCTAGATGACGTCATCTTCCCCTTCAGTCTTCCCTCTCTAAATCACAGTCAACTGAATATCAAGATCTCTTCTTCTTGCAGGGCTGCCATACCTGCGACTTTGCTACACTCATCTTCCGATTCCTCAAAATCAACGACCCCCAACAAATCCCAGAAATATAAAAATCAAATCTTTGCAATCAAATCAACAGGAAAAACAAAGAACGCCAAAACCCATTTAAATTCCGATTTGAAAAGTAGAGTAAAAATCCGAGGATGAGAAAATAGAAAGGTGGGATTTTTTTTTCTGATTGTTGGAAAGGTGGGATTTTTATAGCATCACAAGAATCAAGATTGACAAAAAAAACGCAATATTTATTCAATTTCAAAGGATATCTAGATGTAGCCAATCTAGGAGAGGCGTAGGGTAGGTCGGCTTTCAAATCATAAATTTATAATATGTTAGGACTATATTAATTTTTAATTTAGTGTTTTGTACTAAATTACAAACAATAAACAATTAACATCGTTTATAATTATTATCTATTTTTTTTTAAAATAGACAAATTACGTAGGGTTTCAAAGTTGATTTCAAATCAATTGATTCCCATCATCGGCCACGAGAAAATTCAATCTCATCCACAATTAGAAGACATGCCCTCGCCCTTGACACTAGATGAAAATCGACCGTTTCCGATTATCATCAAGCAGGTCAACAACTCCCTCTACTCCTCCTTCGCTCAAACCACGGCTACTGCACCACCCTTATCACCGGAGTTTCAATACAGCTCGACGGCCTATGGTACATCCACACTAGACATGTCGAGTGAGGATGATGATGTTAAAGGTTCAAGTCATGAATCAACAAACTTTTCTGATACATAATACAACCTTAATCGTGAGGATTTATTTTGTGATGATGGACATATTAATTGGGATGTTTCTACCGTCATGTGTGGTCAGATGAACAATTTAGCTTGTTAAATCTAGTCAAGAAGATTTTCTCCGTTACCATGTCAAGTTATTTTCATACTTTTTGTAAGTAGGATGTGTGACGTAACTATTAGACAATATTAAATTAGATGGGGACTTTTACAAAAATAACATTTGTAAACATAACGGTGTTAGTTTATTATTTGTAATTTGATCCAAAAATACTAAATTGAAAATTGAAATAGTCCAAATCGCGATTTGAAATCGTGGGACAGTACAAATAGTCTTTTTACAATTTTCCCTTATTATTATTATTATTGATACTTGCATAGTTGCAACCATACACTATTAGCATTATTTTAATTTATTAAGTATAACTACTTTGAGGTTAAATGTGTTGTGAATTTTACATATTTTTTATAATATTATTATAATTTTAATGGTGCTGATAAGAGCATCCCGCCATGATCAAAAAAACCATATCATCCATCTCTCTCATCCTTTTTCTCTCTCATCTAATCATCTCTCAGGGTTTTTTCAATCACATGCACTCCCACCATGATCCAAAAAAAAGTTTACCATCAATCTCTCTCATCACTACATAAATTATAGTTCATAAATGTTAAGATTAATAAAAATATATCAAAGTGTATCTCGTTTTATAGAGCTCAAAAAATTATGAATATTGGTATTTATTTTGATTTTTTTTAATTTGCAATTTAGAAGATATATCCGTTGCAAGATCAAAATAAAAACTGTACTGTTTCTTACACAGGACACGTGTCGCGTTGCGATTGCTCAACTCTCATGCTCAAAACACAAAAAATGAGCATAGGATGCTCATTTTTACAAAAAACCATGGGATGCTCATTTTGATGATAAAAAAAACCATGATGGGGATGCATGGTTTTTTTTATCATCTCCCATGCTCACTTTTTATGGTCAAAAAAACCATGGTGGGGATGCTCTAAGAGACAAATGTGAAAGAAAGAAAGGCTGGGTCGTGTTTGGGGAAGGTGGTACGTGGGTGAGAATCATGTATTGACAGTTGATTCCATTGGCTGAATTTTCATCTGTAAAGAATACATTCATGTGACTTCTGACATTGATGTTTGGGGACTTATAATTTGGTATATTCGATTAGTTGTCTAACAAAGACTGAATCCGTGTGTAAACCGCGTTTCATAATTTATTAATTTGTGTACTAATCTAGGACCTAAGTGCTAACTGCCAATTGAGGTCTAATGACATCAAATTCAATGCTGAGTAATCAAAGCAATGAATAAAGCATTCTAGATTAAAACATTGGTCTTCTGAGGCCAATAGCCTCATGTTCCGTTCTCTATTCTTTGTCTTCATGAAATATAGGTGCACCGTACACTTGAGTAGAGTCGATTAGCCTGTAAACCATGTTAGCATGGTATAATCACACCATTATACGACATGATCAATTTAAGTTAATATATTTCAATTTTAAAATGTTTGCCATGTCTTCGTTAAGAGCATCCCCACCATGATTTTTTTAATCATAGAAAAGTACCATGAGACATGATCAAAAAAACCATGTACCCTCACCATGGTCTTTTAGATCATAAAAAAGATAATCCCATGACCTTTTTTTGGGTTTTGATCATGAGCCGTGAGCCAATCGCAACTCGACACGTGTCCTGTGTAAGAAATCGTACAGTGTTTATTTTGATCTTGCAACGAATATATCTTCTAAATTACAAAGTAAAAAAATCAAAATAAATACCAATATTCATAATTTTTCGAGCTCTATAAATCGAGATACACTTTGATATATTTTTATTAATTTTAACATTTATGAGCTATAATTTATGTAGTGATGAAAGAGACTGATGATAAACTTTTTTTTATCATGAGTGCGATGCATATGATTCATTTGATCATGATGGATGATTAGATTAGAGAGAAAAAGGATGACAGAGATGTATGACATGATTTTTTTGATCATGGTGGAGCATCCCCACCATGGTTTTTTTATCAAATAAAAGTACCATGAGAGATGCTCAAAAAAATTATGCACCCACACTATGATTTTTTTTATCATCCCATGATCAAAAAATGGATTTGATCATGAGCCGTGAACCAATCACAACGCGACACGTGTCCTGTGTAAGAAACAGTACAATTTTTATTTTGATCTTGTAACGAATATATCTTCTAAATTACAAAGTAAAAAAAATCAAAATAAATACTAATATTCATAATTTTTTGAGCTCTATAAAACGATATACACTTTGATATATTTTTATTAATCTTAATATTTATGAGCTATAATTTATGTAGTGATGAGAGAGAGTTATGATGAACTTTTTATTTAATCATGAGTGGAATGGGTATGATTCATTTGATCATGGGGATGACTAAATGAGAGAGAAAAATGATAAGAGAGATGAATGATATGATTTTTTTATCATGATTGGGATGCTCTAAACATGTGACATTGCACAAATTTATATGAATGATAAAAAGATGTATGTGCCATATATTTATTTTCTTTTGTTATGTTGAACTAGGGGTCTCCATATGGCCTTATGGACTCAAAAGCCTAATGGAGGTCTCATGGACCGCATACCTTTAGCCTAGCCCAGCCTATGTTCAGGCCTCGTGATCGTGACCTGTAGGCCTTCAGTTTAACGGACCAGATAAGGGTTAATGTTTTTGGCCCGGTCCGGCCTATAGGCCCGACTATCATGGCCCACATTGGAAAACCTTATTAAGCCTACTAAAACATAGTGAAAGTCTACAAAAAACAAAAGAGATCTTACATTTTATTTCTATAAACTGACTTTTCTTGATGCTTGGATGTTTGAGAGTGATGTTAATGATATTAATGTTCAAACAAAGAAGATTTGTGGATTCCAAGGTTATGTTGAGTGCTGAGCTTTTTGATAAAACATGATTTCTTATGAAGTTTACTTTTGATCTTTTTGTTATTAGTCAGTGTGTATCCGCCGTATAGGTTATTCATAAACATGAAACATTATATTTATTATTGTCAAACAAGATTAACTAGCATGACCTAGTAATGTATAGGGCCCAGCCCGGCCTAGCCTACAAGCCTACCGATAACAAGGCCTATGGACTGCTTAAGACTCAAAAAATATGGTTGGGCTTGACCCGACCAAATCCACTTATATTTGAAATATAGGCTAAGCCTTGACTAAGCCCAGCCCAAACTCATTTTTTTGGGCTAGGCCAACCCAGCCCAGCCTATTGGAGACCCCTATGTTGAACGACTGACATTGTTTATATTTTCTTTTGTTCTCGGAAAAGTAAATATCTCGTGTCAAAATTGTTGACACCTTACTTTTTCGACTTAGCGTGTATGTTAACCATAAATATGTTGGTAGCAGTTTCTTTTTTTGATGAAGCATATGTTGGTAGTAGTTGGAGCATATGGCCAACCAGATGCGTTATATAACTAATTAATATCAGCCTTTACCATTTTCTCTGATAGGTTATGCACGTGGAAACTATATTTTTATTGCATATTGTAAAATTTGTGAAAAATAAATTATAATTCATCGCCGACAAATCAAAAATACGATATAGTTTATCAAAATAATTTATAATTCGTCATAAAAAAATATCATCGATTTATATTTTTTACAAAAACGTTGCTCCTTGGCAAAGCCCAAATCAAAAGTGACTACTTTTTAGCTTCATCTTTTTGTAACCAGATTTTATTCAGTTTTGGAACAGGCAAATAATAGCAGTCAATTTTGGAACAGGCGAAGGGTAAATTGTTTTCTACTATTTCATAAGAATAAAGTCCATCCCGTGAAAGCTCAAATTGGTCTTTTAACTAATCAGAAAGTGACATGTGGGTTCTAGTTGAATTAGCTCAATCATTAGCTTTGTAACCAAGTGGTCATAAGTTCAACCTCACAAGTGCACCATTCCCGTCAATATTTTGTGAGGAATTTCCTCCCTTCATAAGAGGTATTATTCGTCCCTTCACAAGAGGTGCTTTCCTTCTGAATTTCCTCCCTTCACAAGGAGGTATTCTTTCTCCCTTCGCATGTCTTGTGCTTCAATAGATATAAATGTACAAAATGATTTGCTTAGAAATGCATTGGTCTTGTACAATATGTAAAAATCCCCATAAAGAAAAACTAATAAAAAAGTCTTATATAACATTCAAATATACTCAAAATGAAGTTACATTAGGTGCACATGTCACCACCACCAGCAGACATTCCCTTGGACTAACAACAAGCAAGACATTGAGGCACCCACTGCTTAAAGCCAACACAGGTGACTGATTACATTCAACGAACGACAGGGACTTATGCCTACCACGGAATTTACATACCAGCAATGCCATAATCTAACTATCTCCTCTCATTTCGAGCTATTAACCGCATGTTTGCTTTTGATTCGAGCCGTAGTTTCAGGGTCAGGTGCGTCACTGGCGTATTCTTTGGTTAGAAGACCATACATACAGAAAGTTATTTAGCAGAGGTGGCAAGCAACCTGAGCTTGGTCATCCTTCTGCAGTTGATGATCACTGACATCTTGATGAAGTTCTCATTTTTCTTACCTGAAATTGAAGGAAAATAAGATCGTGTGCTGACTTAATAATATAGTAACTACAACTTTAGAGGCTTCCCGAAATGGCAGTCTAAGAAAAACACAGCATAGATGACAAACGTAGTAACAAGTTCCTGGTGTTCCCAAACCTTAATAATATATCCGTTAGATTTCCAAAAAAAGTTCAGGCCTAACTAACTATAATACACAGTAGTAAGGGCTAATATAGTTCAAGGTATGTCATATGTTAGGCAGATGCATACATGCATAACAAAATGTTTCCACTTTAAAAGTTTCGGATATGATTCAAGTCTACTTGAGGTAAATTATGACGGTCATCAATCAGCGACGTACCTAGTAGAACAATTAATTTGGGATATCAGAATGAATTCATCTCAAGACAGTACGTCCTCCGCTTCACCAGCATCCTTGCAGCAGACCCAAACGACTCGTCAAAAGCGTTTGCAACCCAGGACACATCTGCCATCTCTTTCTTAGAACCAACCTGTTCACTAGGTCTAATGGCCACCAACGTTGCTCCCTTGAGCACAGCACCGTTAGGCAACTCCAACTGTGGTGCATACCAAAGCCTCATATTAAGAGCCGGTACAAGAGTTCTTTTGGAAGCAGAAGACGCTGACAACGGCTTCACTCTCAACTCCTCCAACTGATCCTTGTTCATACAAAGCACACCTTGCCCATCTGCATCCGTCAAAACCAAATCGTTCAACGTCTTATGCTCAGTTATTATCTGCTGAAGCAAGTAATGCCTCGCCGAGGCAGCAATCAACGAACTAATTGTCCACACAACGCGCAACTTCAGTCCACCATTAGTGTAAAATGACTCCGGAATGATTCCATTGTCCTCACCGCCATGTCCCAAACCCTCGGCCCCAACTTCCTGACACAATTTCTTCGGATAGACCACCGACGAGGCTCCGAGAATTACACACTTATCAAGTGTAGAGCCAAAATCAGCCCTCCACTTCAACAAAACCCCATCATCAGTCCCAAGCTCCCCACTTGGCAACTCAATCCTCAAACTTCTAATCTCACAAAAACTCCTCAAAACCTGCGTCGGCGAGTGATGCGTCACTCCACCCTGATCAACCTCACCGCCACCAAATCCACTCCCAACAGCCAGCGCCGACGATCCCAATCCAAGATTAGACCTTTTCGTCCCCAGAAGCTGCCCCAACGCTTGCAGCGGCTTCACAATGCCACCAAAAACCAATCGCACCAAATTCGAGAACCCACTTCGCGATTTATCCGCCGACCCAGTACCTGAATTCGGATCATCATCATCGGAAATCACACAATCAACTTTCACGACAACGTTCTCCACTTGCGGCACCAGCGATTGAAACCTCCTCGACACAACGCAACACCGACCCAGAGCCTTCACGTCCCCAATCTTGTTAAATATTACCAAAATCAACGAATCCGGCACCTCGTCGAAGTAATCTACGCCTGGTGCCGAGTAGGGTTCCGGCCAGATTTTCGAAACCAGATCTGATCGGATCAAAGACATAACTTTCACAAACAAACACACACAAACACAAAGGTCAAAACTTTGTTGCGATTTCGAACTGGGTATGGAAGATAAGGTTGCGGTTGCAGTTGCAGATCTGGGCGAGGAAGATAATGCACGATCTCGTTTATGGTCGTAGAAAATGTAGGTGTGATTGTACATCGACTTTTATTTATAAAAATGCATCCACATAAATAAAAATGGTATATAAATATTCGTTCCAAAGCTAATCTTGTCGAGGAGATGAGATGAGGATGGAGAAAATGGGGATTAGATGGATCCACGAATTTGTCTTTTACATGAAAGCGATGCTCGCATAAAAGGAAGAAGAAGAAGAAAATGAACGTCCGAGAATGGAAGCAATCGGTTCTCGCAAGTGTAAATATAGCATTCATTCGAGGTTGATTTGTAAATATAATAAAATATCTATCATTTTAAATTTGAATTCTGAAAACATGAAAGCATCTTTCTTGAAGAATGGCCATAAAATTAATGTCGAGCATTAAATTAATTATAAATATATATTATTAGTGTAACTAATTGGATTGTTAAATTTTTTAGTAATACTAGTAATGGTGGATTGTCCTTTCAAGAAGGTGAAAGGTAGTTTAATGAATTGTAAATTGAATAGAGTTGTCGACATTAATTAAGTATGTTCCACTTTTTGTACACATTTTTAATTATCTGTAGCTTTTATTGACACTAGTGGTCGACCGTATGTATATTCAATTAGAGATCGGTACTTAATTATTGCATGCACACTTTTGGTGCATATGCTAGATGGATGGACTCTCATTCCTATCAAACCCTCGGTAAAATTTAAACCTGATTAATTATAAATGCTCACAAGTTGTTTCACCGAAAAGGGACATATTTAAATGGCAAAGTAAAGATCAATTATACCACTTTCTTAAGTTTTATTGTGTCACATTTTTCCTTTTATTTTATTTTATGAATGTTTTGGATATGCCACTTTTAATATGAAATATCAACCACGATTTGAATTTAATTTGATTAAGGAACAACCTTAATTGATGGCAACATGGGGGATATGATAATCCCCATGCATTGCTGTCCCTTATACTAGTACGGATGGTGATTTGTGATGGTACAATTTTTCCGTCCGAAACGGATGGAACATGAACATGCATGGTTCATCGTGTAACACAGCATAGCATAATCAAACCGTGTGAGACTTTTATAATTTATTTTATGTAATTATGTGTATTATAACGAGCATTGATACACTCTTGCTTAATTTAAAAGCTTAAGATATTGAAAGGCTTGTCAATAATTTTAATATTAATCAAATCAAATCAAATAATAATATTCGCACCATTGTGTATAATATTTATAAATGTAAATCATATGCACGATCCTATTAATCGCTTCATCTGGAATTAATTAAGATAAATATCGTGAGATGATCCTTTAAAAGTTAGCTTCATTATATGTGATTAAATATCTTATCGAGGATTGCAAAAATAAATGCAATAATACCTTGCCAGCTACTGCAACGACGATACGTATTGTATTATTGTATACACAACAACAACCTGCCATGAGTTTCAGACATTATTGTTGTGTCTACCCCATTTAATACTTCAGTACACATTTTTTTACAGTATTTGACAGTCTCGTGTCGTAGTGTGTTCGTACACCGCTTCTGATTTCAAAATGTATTCATCAGCTTACTTGGCATTTGTTTTCCAACGGACAAATAAAGATTTTGGATGTGGATTGAAAATTGTTGGCCTGATCAATTCACAATCACATTGTTGTCAGGTGAAATTGATAAGTTGAGAACTGTACAACATTTGTATGTAGGAGATTATGTTAATTGTTACGTCTATTGCACGAAATGAAAACATTCCTTCACACTGGAGGATTTCAATCAAGTTGGCGTTCTAAGCCAGGTAATTGTATATCTGAGGGTTGCTCTTATCTCGCTCCAGATAGTCCCTATCAATCAGGCTCTCGATTCGCTTTTTCATGTCGGATGGCTTTATAGGGAACTTGAGCTGCCAAACCAGAATGCCCAATTCAGTTTATGAGTTATAAATTTGATGTCTTTTGTTAGATAAAATTTTTCAAGTGAAACTGACAAATGAGGGAAGCCAAATAAAGTAATCCTCTACCACAGTACCATATATATATATATATTCTTTCTTCCTCTTTCTTAACCAATTAGATGATATTTAATTACCTGTTGGTAAAGCTCAGTAATCAATAGCGTGTGACTTAGAACTTTTCTAGTCTTCATTATCCGGACAATAGCGGCATCGATCTGGAGAAAACCAATATATTAATATAGCACGAAGTGGACAAACTAACAAACAAGGCATATGTCTAAAGAGTCTCTCGTAATGGACCTGATGTTGACGGTCTTGATACACTCTCTCAGTTGTACTTGTGTTCTCCTCAACGGTTTCCTTCATTTGAATTGCATTAACCTGCACAAGCCGAATTGAAAAATCAGCCAGAGTAGATAACTACTTTCATGATTCCGCAAGTGGAAGCCCAGCCGAGTGATCTAGAGATCAAACCGATTAAAAATAATAGAATTCCCTTCACTAAATATATTGGCACTGAATAATCATATACCCACTACTGGACAAGACACAAGAATGGGGGAACCTTACTATAAATCTACGATTGAGGGAGCCGTTAGATTTTCATTGAACAAAACTTAGTTGATATGAATGGGGAGGTACCTTAATACGATAAAGGGGGGCTGTTAAACTTTCATTGAATGAAAACAAATCATGATCGTCAACATCTTTCCCTTTGGGCTCCTGCAAGGCAATATATTTCTCATATTATGCAAAAGCCGCAGCCAAAATGCCAATATTGAAACATCATCGTTCAATCTGCCTGCACAAAATTGAGCTTAGGTTACCTTAAGAAGCACACGCACTTTTCCACATGCAAGAGATTGTAAGGTTCTTCGCAATTCCTTGTCCTCAATCCCAGTAGAATCCTTTATATCTTGAAAACTAAGCTTGTCCGCATCATTGAACAACATAAGAACAACAGCCTAAATAGACAAAATCCCAACTTCAGTCCCTGCCTTAATCAACGCATCGATGCTTTAACCTATAAGGCGAATGGAAGTTGCTTGCAAATATGAGTGTGAGTACCAACCTGAAAGAGGGACACTGCCAACTCCTTTTTACCTTTAGGAAAATCTGCCTTGAGCACACAATGACCAAGAGAATTCTGCCACATCAATCGCCTACCATTGTATTTACTGAGGTAAAACTCTTTAAAAATATCCTGTTGTATCAACATAAAAGAAATAGTATGAAAGACGTTATCAATCATCTACGACATTCTTTATATGCACGGTGGCAATCATATGAAAGACCTGATATATAGTCAGTTCATGAGGAAGCTTTACATCCATTGGTGGATATGTTGGCCAATGTCTGTATCAGGGACATGTCAAAAGCTAGTAAACAAATGAATGATAAAAAAAGTAAAATGTCATCGAAAATACCCTGTTGTTAGGACATGAACACTGATTTCAATACCCACTGGCAGTTTCGTCCTGGCTTGAGATGATTGTTTGAATGATTCATTTATCTCTTTGGATAATTCAATATCCTACATCACAAAAGGAGACAACATAACCAGGTGTAGCAAAACAACCAAAACTACCTATCATACAGCAAGCAAGGAAGGACAATTTCCATTGATTAATTTGATGATGGACATATAAAGGTAACATAATTCGTAGCTGATTTCGACACCAAGGTCATATGTCCATGCATTTGTTTATGTCAAAGTATAATGATATCAGACGGTCCACCATCACCAACTGCTTTATCAAGGATGACTGGATATAGTTTATGATGGTCTTTTATCTCAACAAGTCTACTATGCCAACCCTATGCCGAACAACCAAACCATTTTAGCAAGACAATCATCAACTATTGAGTTCCTGACCTCGCTCAACCAGAAAGCAAACATGCATCACAGACTAGTTTAGCAAGAAAAACGAAAGTTGTAATAGTATTGGACTAAACCTTGAACATTCCTTCAAGTTTATTGGTAAATTGGCTGCCACATTCTGTTTTCAGCTGCAAAAGGTAAAGGAATTTTAAGATCAGGACACAAGAGCACCACTAAAAGCGAGTACACCATGCCATACATAGATTATGAGCAAGTGTTTATCACCTTGGATATCATTGATTTCTCAGCATCGATGGATGCACTTTTTCCAAGTAGAAGTCTCTTTGCAAGATCCTTCTTGTAAAATGCTTCAAAGACATCTTTGCCCTTTTCAAGATGAAAACACATAGATGTTACACAGGAGAAGTTAATTAGAAGCAAAGGACAGTGAAAATTTGCTACTTAATTATGAAGAATAGTTACTTAACAAACAATATTCCCAGTTATGTGAAGGCATGGAGCTCGATTATAAAAATATCTGAAGCTGACGATATAAGCACGAAAATGACCTGAATGAACCTGAACAAGACCAGCACTCTATCCAGCATACCCTCAAGCTCCTCTTCTGATATACCTTTGTTCCCGGCACGAAGCTTCTCGTCGACAAACTTCGCTATTAGTTCAGCAGGTCGGTTCTAGCAAAAGTAAGAAACACAAATAAGAAGAAGTAACATTCCATGGATGCTCGTAATTGGTCATCTGAGGAATTAAAAAAAAACGAAAACAGTTCATTTTCCTACCAAGAAATTCAACAGCAATGAACACAACACTTACTTGTCTTATATTGATAAGATGCTCAAATGAGTCTTTGATGGTATTGCCAAAAGCCTCATTTTTACAAAAGCTGTCCTCCCAAATCGTATCAAGAGAAGCTTTGAACTGTAAAAGAAATATCACCATATCCTTGTCTTTCTCTTCATCCTTAACCACGCCTTCACCAGTCTTCTTTATGTAATTGCTGAGTGCTATCCTTAAAGATTCAAGGGAATCCACCCGTGAAAAAAGTGTGTACATCCTCCGCAGATCTTCAAGACGCTTACCATCCATGAGCAAAGTGAACCCCTGAAATAAAGCAATGACACAATCACTTTGAAGGGCAATATGTGCTGGATAGAATGGGGATTGAAGGAGTACATAAAGCATACCACATACACAGAAAACGCACCTTATCAAGAATTCCAGATATATGACGTTCAAGAAGTTGCTTTTCTACAGTCGATACCAGTGGTTTTTTGGTACTCGCATCAAGGTACAGTAAGCATCTTTCTTGTTCCTCATTTAACCTGGTCTGCTTCGAAAAATATAAATCATCAACCAATTGTGTGGTTGGCTTATACGTCAAGATGACATAAGGAAATATAACAATATCTTCACATAATAACTACAATTCAGATAGCACATATTTTACAATGAGCACGCACCTCCACATGTTTTAAATAATCAGGAACATCTGATAGCTGCATGTATTTGACCCCTTCAGATGCATAAAATTCAGATGAACACTCCAGAAACACCTTTTCAAAGCTATCAGAGTAGATGCCTAGTGCCGCAAACATTCTCAGAAGATGGCTAAGAAGTGACTTGTCCACCGCTTCACCTAACCTGAGCGTTCAGTTCAAACCATCAATTATAACTACATTAGAAACAGTTCACTGTGACACAAACTGAGGAGGTGTCTGAAAACTAAAAGCTATCAAAGAAGGTTTTTTCCTCTTCAATTATTACATCTTGATAGGAACCCTCTTAAGTAAACAAGGTACGGACAGAGGTTAGATATTTTGGCTCGAACAAGCTACACTTCAGAGAGTCGAGAATATTATTAGCAACCATTACTATAGCACTTATCCAAACAAGCCTCAAAGGAACTGTATGACAAAGATTCATGTTATAATACCACTAGCCTCACCGTTCTTTCTCAATGAGTCTCAAAAGACCAGTTACTGTTTTGTTCTCGACTTCTTGCGATATGGAAAGATGTTTCCGGAAGATATGTAATCCCATGTCCCACAGAGACTGAATATTGTGTGTTTGCTTTACATAAGTTCTATCAAGATACAATGCTATGCTCCGAATCAATAGCATTTGGTCACAGAAATCTTGCCAACACTTCTGAACAAGAGACAAGAATACCACAGTATCTGTGCTCTGGCCTGCCAAAGATTGTATAGCCGCAGATATATGTGCTTCACATTCAGTTCCAATACCTTGATAAAGCCTTGCCCCCATTTTATATGTACAAATATTTTCAACGTCCTATCAAAGTTCAGTTCAAAATAAATAAGAGTCCATATAGTAATACAACTACAGAAACAGTAGTTCATTTGAGTTAAAATAAGAAATTGGGTAGGGAAGATGACCTGATATAGCTTCTCTAAGTCACAAGGATCTGATTCCTTCTTGAATATAGCACTAATTGCCGACTTTAACCTCAACCATGTATCCTCTTCAAAATTTGGAGGCAACTTAGGCTTCTCTGATCAATCCAAAACAAAACACTGCATTAATTAAGGCCTCAACTTTAAATGATACCCATATAAACTAAAACACTGTGCAAAACTGAAAATATCAGCCATTCAAAATTTTCACCCAGCTTGAATTCAGCCTCAGGAGCATCATTTCCAAATTAAAATTTTCTTAATTCCAAATCACTAAAACTCAGACTAGCCCTAAATAAACTAATTTCAAAATCCAATTGAAGTATCCAGTTAAACCTAACCAATCCAACAATCATATAACACAGGATACACACCTGGCCGCATCTTAATCACTAACTTCTTTTTCTCCGGATGTGGAGGCGTCATCTTCCTCCTAGCCAAATTGCCAGTCATGGGATGACCGCGTCCAGCCGAAACGGACTCACCATACACCCCGCCATCAGATTTGGGGCTTTTCTCGACAGGTGAGGTCTCAATTTCGCCCTCACCGAGTCGAATGTTCAGAGATGATGACATTGGCTGAGACTTGGAACGCTTGGCTACTGGTGAGTTGGAGTTAGGTCCTTTAGAGGACTGTGAAGATGATGGACGTTTGACGGAGTGTTGGGAGTGAGAAGACATCAACGTGGCGGCGTCCTGACGTGATCAGGTGCTGCTGCTGCACATCGTATGAGTCGCGGAGGAAAATGGAGGTGAAGAACTCAGCGACGGACGACGCAGTGCAGCTTCGCTTGGCTTCTGGCAGGAACGAGCGCTTCTTGGGCCGAGCTATAATTAGGCCGAGCTATAATTGGGCCAATCTTATTCGGCCTTTACATTCAGCCCAGATTTAGAAAATTAGTTTTTAAGTAGTGGCTGCTCGCGGACACTTTATATATATGTGACACTCATCCTAGTCATGACTCAGAGTCAGACCTCTCAAAAGCCAACCTTTGAAAATCAAACCGCATGGCCATCAAACTCAACTTCTTTAGTCGGCCCTTATCCACTAAGCTCGATGGTCGACTTGGAAAATCAAAGGCATGTTCTGGTCACGTGTAGAATAGGCATTTTTTTTATACACGAATATCCACATCAAAAGGCTAGTTTAAATAAAGTGATACAAATTAAAGGGGAAACGATCAATATAGATGAGGTCGAAATGCTATATACACTACACTACGTACACTGAAACTTCGTCATGCATGTCTGTGTGGTCATGCTCATGCCCCCTAATTGGTGATCCACGTCTTGTTCCCATTAGAGAGTTCTTATCCACTCACCAAACCCTACTTTCTACTCTCCTTTATTCATATCTAGTCGACCTACGTACATCAGCTCATTTTCATAATCCTTACTTTATAGTGTTCACCATCTTTGAATCACGCCTCAAATATGACTGGTGCAGTCTAATTGTAAGAGCAGTAGCATGCTCAAGTCGCGAATTTGAATCTAAATAGGTCAGAATGGACTTCCTCTAATGAGGTGCTGGTTCAAACATTTCACGCTGCACATACTCGGAACTTAGTGCGTACTCTAGAGTCTCACATTTAACAATCCAGACCAAAAAAATCTACAAGGGATTTTGATGTTTTATATCTTTCTTCTTTTATCTATCTTTTTCTTCTTTAAATTGAAACCTATGTTTCCCATATCAGAGCTAGCAGCATTGTCAGATGATGACTCACATGTAGCAGTACCAAGTTGATTTGGGCAGTAAAGTTATGTGGACCTAACTTAATCCACACCGGTCTTAAACCTCTTCTATAAAAAAAACCTTAACATATCACATTTTCCAAAACATATCTTTATCATCAGAGAAACACCAATATTTTCAGGCTGTATCAAAATCCTCTTGCTGAATTTTGAAGTCCAATTGATTATGAAAATGAGAAGGCTTTCACTGAGCACTATCTTCCATGTCCTGATCATTGTATCATTTTCAGGTACACATACTTTGCATTCTTAGTCATTTTAATTTAAGTTACTTTCAATGATGAACATGATATAATAACTTTTTGATTCCTTTGTCACTGAAGGATTTGGGGCAGTGACGTCATTGGGGATCAACTATGGTCAGCTTGGGAGCAACCTGCCACATCCGGAGAAAGCTGTCACCCTACTCAAAGCCCTAAGGATCACAAAAACAAGAATCTACGACACGAACCCGAACATCCTACGAGCTTTCGCCAATACGGGGATTGAGGTCATTGTGACAGTTGAGAACAACATGATGGCAACTCTATCAGACCCAATGCAAGCTCTTCAATGGGTCAATACTCACATAGCTCCATACTACCCAGCAACCAAAATAACCGGCATTGCGGTTGGTAATGAGGTTTTCAGCAGTGACACCGATTCGTCGTTGATGACGCAAGTTGTCCAAGCTATGACTAGCATCCATCAAGCCTTGGTTCAGCTTGGGCTTCACACCTTTATTCACATCTCAACTCCAAACTCCTTAGCCGTGTTATCGTGTTCATACCCTCCGTCAGCCGGAGCTTTCAAGCCTGAACTGAGTACCATCATGGTCCAATTTTTACAGTTTTTGGAGAAAACTAACTCCCCATTTTGGATCAATGCTTACCCATTTTTCACATACAAGGACAACCCATCACAAATCTCTCTAGACTATGTACTAATGAACTCCAACACTGGCATGGTTGATCCATACACAAACCTACACTATGACAACATGTTGTATGCTCAAGTCGATGCAGTGATCTTCGCGATGAGTAGGATTGGATTCAAGGGAGTGGATGTGAGGGTATCCGAGACAGGATGGCCATCGAATGGGGACACCGATGAGGCTGGTGCAACACTAGAAAACGCAGCAATGTACACTAAAAACATGTTGAAAAGGCATTTGTTGGGGAATGAAGGGACACCATTGAGACCTCAAAACAAGCTGGATGTTTATCTGTTTGCTTTGTTCAATGAGAACCTCAAGCCAGGACCAGGGTCAGAGAGAAACTATGGATTGTATCATCCTGATGGAACCTTGGCTTATAATGTTGGGATGTCAACCTTGTTGAGCTCATCCACTTTTTCCTCTTCCACGTCTCCAGGCGGCTCACATTTCACATATTCAGCTACAGAGGTACCTTAAGACTTAAGTTACATCAAAATGTTTTGATTATTCAAAGTTCAAATTCACAGATATTGATACAATTTTTTAATCTCTTATAACAGGGGCTGCATCAAAGCTTGTTGAAGACATGGATGCTACTCCTATGCTGGCTGGTTTTCCGAATTTTCTTTTCTGTATAGAAAATAATTCTTAGATCACAAAGTCATGATCTGACCCGATTTAACTAGCTAGTCCCGGTTTGATTAATTTGAATTTGATATCTTTGTAATTAAACCAAGTATAGTGTAAATGCTTGAAAAAGCTAGCATAGCAATTAGCACATGCATATATATATGCAGCAATGAGTATATTCATATGGTCCCTTATATTTATATTCCTTCACAAACAAGAACAAAACGTCTCAAGATGGAAATTAAAGCTGATCTCTTATCTTCTTTAAGACGTGTAATCCATTCACATTTATATCATTTTTCTTAGCTTTATATATCCTCCTAGCTAATTCGTCAAACCATCCTCTCATTTCCTCTTTTTTTTTTTCCAAAAACCTTTAGTGTTCTACAATCACTAATCACTATGATAATGAACATTTTTAAGTACCGTCGAAAAATGAATGCTTCATGTTTTGGCTTTATGCCCATGACGTGACACAACTACGGGCTGATACATAATACACAACATGAATTTATTTTAAATCATAGACACGATGGACTTAAATTTACATTCATACAATCTAAAACATTAATTATAACTTCACAAAATCAAAGTAAAACAACATTTTTTTCATTAAATTAAACACATACAAAATGAAACTACTTCATTTTTTGTAATTAAAAAGAAACTACTTCATTTCAAAAAAGAAAAGAAAAAAAGAAACTACTTCACTCCATTCCGTTGGAATGTGCTTGATGGGCCTTATTATGTAACAGTAGAATCAGCCCAATCGTGGCTCAATATTGGCCCGGAATTTTGTGTGATATATAAAAGCCTGAAACTTCAAAAGTGAAGGAGTCCGTTATTAAACACAGCTTCACTTCGCTTCTCTCCGCGATCCGATCGGAGCGATGTCGCTTCCATCGGCGTTCCGTGAAAGATTTCAGCTCATGGAGGAGACGAGAAATCAACGTGTCGATCTTCTTCAGGTGCTGTTTTGTTTTACTATTTTTGTAATTTTCATTTAGTTGATTTTGATTTACGAGATATGTGACCAGGATGATTTGATTCGGCGGATTTTGTGATTTTTGATAGGCGGAGAAAGAGTTGAATAAGAGAAAGAAGGTTGAATTAGCTTCCAATGTCGAGAGATTGAGGCTAATGGAGCTGCGGTGCTTGGTTCTGCAGCAGAATATTGTGTCGCGGAAATGTAAGGTTTTGTGTCTTAAATCCGAAATTGTTAAACTCGATGCGAGATACGAGGAAATTATGAAACAAATCAGGTACATTTTTAGATTTATTTATGTGTAAAGTTTCGGTTTCTGGTGAGAATGCGGCTGAGTCATTGTGATTTGATTGTTAGGGTTTTGTTGGAGGAGGTTAGTAGGCTAGAGGAGATGGATAAGGAAAAAGACCGCTTTTTTGAACTGAAAAGGTTGGAAATGAATGAATTTACTGTAAAGGTTGAGAAGTTTTCCAATGATTGTAGAAAACGCATAGATGCATTGAGAGAAGGCATAGCTCAGGTACATCACAAATTTTTATAGTTAGTTTTCTACGACCTGTTTTTGCGTGAAATCTTAGCTATCTGGATATTCTTATAAGTATTCAATCAAACGGGACGGGCTGCTTTAGATGCATAAAAGCAAACAAGGATTGCATTATTGGTGAATCTAGATTGGTATGTAGAGAATAGAAATGTTTTTTATTTAGTAACTTCAGAAATCGAGATGTTGCTGGAGGAGTGTAGTTATATCACTATACTCTTTTTAGTGATAAAATAATTGTGGTAATGCATGTTGGTTGATGAACGGGGGATTTGTATGGTCTCAAGAGGAAATTTAGCTGTATTTAGAATGAGAAGTATTACCTAAACTCTCAGGCTATGATTTCAGAGTTCTGTTCTTTAGATTCAGTATAAAGAATCTTAAGAGCTAGCATATATTTTATCCTTTTGGGGATATTAACAACTTTTGGCATTCATGTTACTTTGTGTGATTACTACAGATGAAGGCAAAATTTATGACATTTCAAGGTGATAATGCATATATGCACAATTCAAAGATCACTGAAGCTGAGATTAGAAAGGCAGAGCTGTTATGTTTGAAGCAGAATCTGGATAAGAGCTTCGCTTCTAATCACCAAATAAGAGCTCAACTGCAGAAGCAGCTCCAAAGTATATTGACAACACAAAGCAACTGTATATTTGGTAATCTTACTGCAACCATGCCTTCAGTATAATATCATTTTTTAGAGATTAACTCTAGAGTGTTAGCAAAAACAAGAATTTGTCTATACTCTATACCGACTAATTAAAAGTAGAATCCTGATTTAAATATAAAACTTTATGGAACCCAATATTCAGAGATTTTCCCCAAGGCTGTCCTTTATGTGGACTCCTTTTGATTAAATCTTGTGCTCCCTTCTGGATGATTGGATGTGATCCTGTGCTTTTTCAGCAGGGGAAGCCCCTGATCTTCCTCACTCACTTCAGCCCAATCTGATTATCATTTCCTGTTATTCAGTATAATACCATTAGAGGAAGAGAATATCTAAGCATGTTTCCATATACTAATTATTTTAAAGCAACTGGGGTTTCAGCCTTCAGGTTGCAGTGGAATTGAATATAATGGCAGAAATTTCACTGTTTTCAGCATCAAATATGAAGAATAACAAGTCATTTGAATTAACCCAGGTGTGAAGCAGGTGATGACAACTCTCTCTAACTTTAATAACTTCATTTAAGTTTTCTGTTGTTGGATTGTATACAAAGTCACAAGGACCCATGTATGTATTAATTGTCATTGATGTTTATAGGTGATTTATCTATGGTGCAACGTTCATGGAACTTCTATTGGAATGCCTATATTATCATATAAATATGCAGTTACATAATTGTTTCGTTGACCGATCCATGCAATAATGATCTCAGGTTTGATCTTTGAGAGAAAAATATGAGACAGATGGCACTCTGTTGCTGAATTTCAGCTGTTCATCTTGCCGCCAATCAAGTCAAAGTGCTGTGGGTAGAAGAGAACAAGGTTTGGCATTCTTAAATTTAGCACTATAGGAGGCCTTTATGAATTATGATCTGCATCTGAACAAAACACATCACCTTGAAGTGGGACCATATGGAGAATGTGTCCCCACGATTTATTTGAATTTCAAACATTATAATCATTGTCAAGGTAACTAATCCTTGTATACGTTTAATCACATTCAGCTGCAAAGAATCAGGAAAAATGTTGTCAAACATGATTGGAAAGGGCAGTGCCAACATTTATAATATGCATTATTACTGACTAAAAGCCTGGTTATGCCATTACAGTGAGAGTGTGAGACCTTTTATATTTTGATTTCCTTAAAAGTCCTCTTGTTTTAATGCTCGAAGTTTCAGTGCAAAAGTTTTGACGAAAATGAAGTCTACCATTGTTAGGCTACCCGAAGCAACTCACTTTCTACACCACAGGCCAATAATTCAATATTTTTCTGGGTAATTAAATATAAATGATGACGACTGTCATCTTCTCATCATCATACAATGATAGAAACATGGTCTATTGGTCTTGTCTGTAGTTACATATATATTTTTTTAGTTGAACCAATATAAGAGAATTATGGTGTGACTGTGACATATGAGAAAAAATAACTATGGAAACATTCATATATTTCTAAGTATTACATGTTGACTTCAAACCTATTTTTCAATGAAAATAAATTTAAATACAATATTTGTATCTCAATTTTCGAGTAAGAGTAGGTTGATATCACTCTGCAGAGTTGCAGTAGTTATCTTCTCAAAATTCCTAAGCCTGTTGTCAGCCAGCTTGGATTTAAATGCAGACATTTTGTATTCATACCATGTAAATTCCTTGTACAAACTTTCTTCTCCTTCATCCATTAGTGAACATATAGGTGCTATGTTCTCACTCAAAGCCGGCCCTGCAAAGTATATCATTGACAGTCTTGAATCCCTGCTGTCTGCCAAAACCCGATGCTTAACACTCTTGAACCTTCCATTTGTTAAAACCTAGGCAGAGCCAACATAATACAATTGATGAACATATATAGCGTTGGGAAAATAAATAAATAAAATGTAAGAAATCCTTTTCAATGATTTTATGGACCACCTACTTGCATCATCCAATGTCTGTTTGATTTTCCTTTACATTAAAATTATGAATTCTATAATAAGAAGTTTCAGACTCAACGCGCAAATTACACTGAGATGTATTTGTATTGTAGGTGTTCATATCGTGATGAGTGCAGGATTATTCTGAAAAGGCCAGCTTAAGAATAGTTATGGCCTAGGTAAGTTTCGTAAGCTTTTTGTATGATTTTATGGTAACTGTTTCATACAATCCTCATAATATGAGTTACTCACTAGAGAAATCCTAAGCTCCTCAACCCATAGTTCACAATACCTGCAAGGTGTCTCCAACGTTGATAAAGAAAGAGTTGCTGTCAGACAGGACTGATATCCAGTTTCCATCAGCTCTTCCAGATATCTGAAGTCCTGATGTGTTGTTAGATCTTAAAACTGATATTATCTGTGGGTCAGTATGTTCTCCGAAACCGATCATATTCTGACCGCATCGAGCTTTGAGATGGTTTGGGTAGTGGTTTATCCTGAAAAAGGAGTCACTCTTTTCATTCTTCAGCATTTTGCTTAGCTCATCCTTTGATTCAAGTTGCATTCCTTCTGCCATCAGTTCCAACACATTACATGCTAACATCTGAACTTCCTTTACATAAACTTCCACCAGTTTCCTACTCTCAAGAAAACATAGAATTGAAAATGTTAGTGAGAAAATATATTGCAGCAAATGTGAATTTAGTAACTGAGGAGAAAAGCAAAAGGTTTCAGATAAGCATACATGAAACTGTCTGGTAAACAGGCACCGGAACCGGATCTTCCTGAAACATACTGTTGGTTTGCAGAGAATAATAAATATTCTATCCACCCAACATCTCCATTTGGGCCAATTCTCTTGTTACCATAAGGGTATCCTGCTTTCTCTTTTTCCGACTGTGAGAGGTTATAAAACCTCACAGCTTCCTCTTCCAACTTCGCGATGAGCTCAACTGAAACTCCATGGTTTATCACTTTGAAGAATCCAAACTCTTCGCAAGCCTTAATCAGAAGAGCTTCCTGCATCGGTCTTGAAAAGTCTACGACAGGAATTCCAGCCTGGAAATTGTTTATGGGCTTGCATGTTTCCGAGAGGGAGCTCTCGAATACTGATTCAGAGGACACCACCATGGTAATTTTCCTGGTGAGACAGAGAGATTGAGTATTTACTAAAAATATTTATCAAGTGATGATAAGAGGATGAGAGGTTCAGTCTATAAATAGAGGGAATTGAGGTGCTTGTGGCATTTATAGAAAATATTCATTGTTTAATGATTTGATAGAACTTCCTCGGAGAAACTTGCAGACCACGTTTTAATTAAGGTTGGATTTCTTCTTTGTTGGATCCCTGGACCACACTTGCTGCTTGAAATTGACTGAAACAGGTATGCTCTCAGACTTGCTATATGTGGTATCCAAGTACGACTTGCAGAATAGGCTTCTATTTTTCGGTGCATTTATGATTATAGATATCTTGGTAATGCTCTGGATCACGCGATACTGAATTCCAATTATAATGCTGGAATTATTTTTTTCCTCTGTCACATGACTTGATCGCAACAATTTCTGACAATTAATGGATCGACTGGTTCCAGTATAACAGGGACAACGACTATCGCACAAGGGTAATCTGATGGTTTTGATGTATGGCTCAGGCGACGATAGTGGAAGTAAGACCATAGGATGCCTTTGTGCGTTGAGGCATACTTCAATGTTCAATGTAGAGTGTCCAGTCTCAAGCATGCATCTAGTTAAATCATCCCGTTAACAAATTGAGCACGAGCACGACATGTAGATAATGTCGACAGCCACTAGTTCAATGTGGGTGTAGTTTTAGGATATTTTTAGAATGATCCACATGATGAGGAGGATCCTATGAAGAAGAGCATTATAACATATTTGCCATACTTCTGTGGACAGACACAGAAGTAATCCTATGAAAACTTATGTATTTTATCAATATTAGGAAATGAGGGCACAAAAGTAAATAGAAATATGATCCTTGGTCAAGGTTTTTCTCATCTTTATCAACATGTCTGAAAGGGACACCTAATGGGGGAGCTCAGGAATAAGGTAGGCACCGATGGCATGTTTTGCTTTCAGATTGAGATGAGACTGATGAAGCACGCGAGATTTTCTTTTACTTTACAGATATCACAACGCCTTAAGATAGGATAAGATGATATATGCAGTGTGACCAGCTTCTGAACTGATAAATATTGTCATGTCATTTTGAAAGCAGGTATATGGACCAGAAGGCCCTGTTCTAGCACTTGTGCAGACTCCAACTTTTGTATGGCTTCTTTCTTCAGTTTCTTTGTGACTTTAGTTTAGAATCATGTGCCACTCGTATACTTTTCAGTTTGATGAGGTCCATATGATTCTGAGTACTCTATGCTGAATAATATTTTAAAATGGTATGTCTTGGATGGGCTTGTGGAAACTTGGATTCTGTCATGCCAGGAATTTAAGAGATGGGGTTGTGATGTTTGGGCTTGAATCACCCACCTTGGTGTCAGCCCCAAAGTAATCTTGTCACTCCTGAGGTTCTGTGAAGTATGAAATGTGCTATATTGTTGATAAAATTGTCTCTTTTTGCCTCTCCTTTTCAGTCTCTTTGCCATGAAATTTTGTAGGCAGAAAATTGAATCTGATAGCCTGAATGCCGTTAATCTACTTCTTATCTAGCTGGACTACAATGGCTCGGACAATACATGGATTAAGGAGTGTACAAAAATCTCGTCTAAAGAAAATCATTGGAGCCTTCACCCCATTTGAGGTGAGGCGAATGAAGCAGCGGATTTTGTTTCTAAACTTGCTAAATCCTCTTTTCTAAACTTAGGCACTACCTATATTTATTTCGAACATTTTCCTGCTGTAATAAGTCCTCTAGCGTTCTCTTTGTAGCTTGTACCTAAGATTTATAATAAATAAAAAAGGACTTAAAATGACTGTGTGTATAGGATAAGTAATGATTTATTGTCCATGGTTAAGTATCTGTTTGTTCATTATCTTACTGATTGGGATCAAAATCAATTGTATATGGCTCAAAATTATATTTTCTTCTTCTTGGATCTATTGCAGACATGTTGATGGCTACAAAGGCACAAAGACAAACCATGCAGGTCCCAAGGATGTTCTTATAGTTCCCCAATACACGGTAACATTTTATTTAAGTATCCAACCATCCTCTCCCCTATCACCAATATAAAACAGTACTACTTGTAATTTGGACCTTTGGAACAATGACGTGAGCCCTAGCAAAGACTTCCTTGTCTACTTCCCTACCCCTCCCCTGCACCAAAGAAAATGTGAAAAGAAATTTATAGGGGATACTTTACTTTAAAACAAACTAAGACCAATTTGATTCAATTATTAAAGTACACTAATCAGTAATTGCAGCTTAATAGTAGCTTATAACTTATATAGGGGAATAAAAATAAAGGTGTCTTGCTACCTGTTTGCTAGAATCATGGATAAAAGCCTCCTCATCCTCACTCTCTCACTTTAGTTTCTCACTTTCACTCAAATTCCTCTTTTTTCTTACAGAAACTTCCCACTTTTTAGAAGAGCATCTGTCCTGCAAGGATGATGACCATCAGCAGCAGCAAAGGCATCCTCCTGGTCCTGCTCATTGCTCACCTAGCTCTAGTATTCTCAGATGATGGTATGCTCTGGATACCCTCATACTTTTCTCTTTTGAGTTCTATTGTAGTGTAACCCAGTATAGTTTAGTTTAGTTCATGTTCCTGGTTTTTTTCTGAACTAATGGTGGTAAGATGTCTAAGATCTGCCGAGTACTCAATTGGTACCAAGAAGGAGCTATTTCTCTGTCTCAGCAGTCAGCACTATAGTGAGTGCCGGCTAATTGAGCCCTAACTTGTCATCTTAGATGGCTGTGAGATGAAGAATTCACTTACCCAGTTCCTCTAACTGTTTCACTCACTTCAACCTGAATAACTTGAGTTGTTTCTTTAACTTATGCTACTTCTTACTAGTGTAATGATAGGCCCCAACTGCCTCCCGGGACATTATCCCGCTCCCTTATGAGTTTCTGATCAGCCAAGCAGCCATTGTAATATAATGCTGTTTACCGTGCTTAGTGAGTAGTTTAGGCTACCTGGTTCTTGGGTTTGCTACATCTGCCTCATAAGCTGATTTCAACACAAATTGAGGTTCCATAGTGGACTGTGGGAATACATTTACTTTTTAGTCTTCTGGAGTTCCTGCCTCTTGGTCCCCACCTTATTGAATTTTGATGTGCCTCTTCTCGAGGCCATCATCCCATCTCTTCACACATTTTACCATTTACATGCTCCTATTTAAAAGTATCTTTTTGGCTGCTTTTATTGCACCTCATTTCAGATCTTAAAGACGTTTGTTGCAGAGTGCTTCTCATTTAGGTCTTTAAACTTCGAATGTCCTTTCTTGTCCGGTGAGCTGTAAGCATCACTTTCTGATATCACATATTGATGCCAAAACACTATCACCAACAACGTGGTCCTTTTCGATGTTTTTACCTATAATTCATAGAAACTGGACAAAAGGTCTGTGCTTTGGGACAAAAATGCCACTCAGCTGTGTCTGTAATTTCACATGTGCAACCTCTGATAGTAATGTGCCTGCATTGTGCATTGTGAATTCTTTTCAGGATTATTACTTAATGGTGATTTCGAGACCCCACCACCAAATGGCTTCTCCACCGAAAACACTGGCACCGAGACCACAGAGATTCCCAGCTGGACTTTGAAGGGGACTGTGGAGCTGGTTGAGTCATCCCAGCGGCAAGGGGCCATGATCCTAGTCATACCGGGTGGAACACATGCAGTTAGGTTAGGAAATGATGCTGAGATCAGCCAGGATTTGAAGCTTGAAAAGGGATCAATCTACTCAATCACCTTCAGCTCAGCCCGCACCTGTGCCCAGCTCGAGTCGCTCAATGTATCTGTCCCTGGTGCCTCGCAGACAATAGATCTGCAAACAGTGTACAACATCCATGGCTGGGATTCTTATGCATGGGCATTCGAAGCAGAAGATAGGGATGTTCTTGTAACATTCAGGAATCCTGGAATGGAGGATGATCCAACTTGCGGACCTATCATCGATGACATTGCCATTAAGAAGCTCTTCACTCCTGAAAAGCCTAAAGGTAATATAGATACCAACAATTTGAAGCTTGATTGATATCATCCTTTTTACTTCTAATTTCGAATCATGGTCTCATTCTAGACAATGCTGTCATCAATGGCGATTTCGAGGAAGGTCCATGGATGTTCAGCAACTCATCCCTGGGAGTTCTCCTCCCCACTAACCTCGACGAGGAAATGACATCATTACCAGGCTGGACCGTCGAGTCAAACAGAGCCGTCCGCTTCATAGACTCCTACCACTACTCTGTCCCTCAAGGTAAACGTGCAGTGGAGCTCCTCTCAGGCAAGGAAGGCATCATTTCACAAATGGTCGAAACCAAGTCAGACAAAGAGTACACCATGACCTTCAACTTAGGCGAAGCGGGCGATAAATGCCAGCTGCCATTAGCTGTGATGGCCTTCGCGGGTGACCAAGCTCAGACAATCCACTACACTCCAAATTCCAACTCCAGCTTTCAGATCGCCAGCTTCAACTTCACAGCCAGAGCCGACAGAAGCCGTGTAGCGTTCTACAGCGTTTATTACAACACGAGGAGTGACGACAAGACGTCGCTTTGTGGGCCGGTTGTTGACGACATCAGAGTCCGCGGCGCTTCGGTTGCCTGGCGAGTTGGGCTTAGTTGTTTCCAGCTTCTTATTGGGCTGAGCCTTGTTGTGTTGCTCATATGGTAGAGGCTCCTTACGATGTAACCGTTTCAATGTCTTATTTTATTCCACGTTATTATCGACAACAACTTCTCATCGTCAAAAATAACATCACGAAATGAATTTGTTGATTTTTCACTCCCAAAATGTGAAATGTGTTATAAATATTATATTATACATTGGATTCACTCTATTATTAGCTATGGTGTTTATTGCTAGCACCTATTTTAGTCTTATGTACCAATATATATATATATGTCATTTGCATAAGAATCAATAACAAGAAATAAGAAGAAATAACAAGAAATAAGAATTTCCTCTCTATCTTTTCTTTCTTCAAAAGCTCTTTTTATCCACTCCATTTGAGTGCACTCCTCCACATCCAATATTTCACAACAAAATGAAATTATTTTATTAATTTTTCAATCCTGTAAAATGAAATTAAGGCCTTGTTCCCCAAACTAGCCCTAGCCCATCACAAAGTGCTTCTTATATAAACTAGCCGCTTGGCGCTACGGTTTTTTCTCCTTACGGTTTTTTTTCCCTCTGCGACCTCAAGCTGCAATTTAATCGTTTTTGCTCGCTTGCGGCTATGGTTAGTGTACCGCTATAACTCGTATTAAATTCAGGGAAAAGATCACGTAGGAAGTGTGTGTTTTGGTAAGAAATAAGAAGTAATATCATTCATTCATTTTTGTCATCAATGACTATGATTAATTTACATAATAAGTAGCTTTTCAAGGATAATCCGTACATTACATAATTCGTAGCATTTCAAAGGATAATCCGTAGCTCTTATATACATACTGCTACGGATTATCCTTTGAAAAGCTACGAATTATGTAATGCTACGGATTATCTTTTGAAAAACTACGAATTATGTAAATTAATTCTAGCCATTGATGACAAAAATGAATGGATGAGATTACTTCTTATTTCTCACCAAAAGTACACTTCTTACCGGAACCTAACCCTTGAATTCACTAGATGTTGTTGTCCGTCAATGTGATTTTATAAGTTATCTTGTGTAATTTTGATTCAATAATAAATGATTTTCCTGATATGAAAATTATTTTTCAAGTTTTTTAAGATTTTAGTTTTTGATAGTTTTTTAATTTTTTTAGATTTTTTATTAAAACCAAATGCTATTTTAATTAATGTAATAGTTATTTTTAAACGATAGTAATTTTGTTTGTAATACAAATTATTATTTTTTGTTTGTCTCACCCCTCCTAAAATTACAAGTTCATGTACATACTCCGAAACCCCCAGCTGATGCGGCATACGAGTGGGAAGATGATAAGATTGGGGGCTTGTTTGACTAAAGTCCCTAATACGTTCACCATTTTTGTGTGTTTCTATTTTACTTTCAATTGTATCTAGTTGATGGTGGGCTACTTTCAATTGTATCAAATCCCCAAGAACCACACAACCTCGCAATGACTAACCTACTTCGTCGATATTCTAGATTTTCTTACCATTCTCTGACCGTGGATGTCGGAAACCATTGAAAGTTGAGCTGGTTTCGGTCGACCTATCGTCGTCCGGACCACTCAAAATAAGTCTGCCAATGAGCAGCACTATAACGAGGGTTTTTCAAACTCTACTCCTTCTGATGGGTTTTGGCTCTACATATTATTTCGCTCTGAGAAGAACTAACAGCTGACTTGGGCCCAGTATCGAGAGAAGCGAGGGGCTAACGCGGCTCAGGCGGCGACTCCGTGATGCGAACTATCTGCCATCCATCAACGACAAAAACATCTAGCGAGTAGCCGTCTTTTGTAAAACAGGGAGATCACAGTATATTTTCTATATGGAAGACTCGATTCCTTCTTTTTTTGTATCAAGCACATTTTGTTCATTCTATAATTCAGAGAAAACTGAAGGCAGTTACCATAAAAATAAAAAATATATAAAAAAGATGGTTATTAACATTTTGGAATATGATTTGTTTGGGGCTTCACGTACCGTTTTATCTGAATCCGGATTCTCTCCTCATGAATAGTGTCCTCATATCTCCTCATAAATAGTGATGGATACTTGTCTATTTCTAATTGGCTGCTGGACACTTGTCTATTAATAATTGGCTGAAGATTGATTGGTCCACAATTAATGTAATAACTGCTAAAAATTTGATAAATTATACAATATAAAATGAAATTTTTATAAAATATATCAATATTTATAATTTTCAGGACTCTATTTATAGAGACCCATATTGCATAAATATAATATCATATAATATGTTGGTAAATTAAACCACAAGTAAAAAATATTGAAAAAGATACGACAAACTTCAGATGGTAAAATGCGTACCATCTCATACCTAAAATGGGTAACATGTGGATAAATGCATAGCATCTCCTAAAATGTAAAAATGTAACATTTGATTCAATGTAAAATGCGTAGCATCTCATATCGTCGGGGTTACGAATGTTCCATTTGATAACTGTAAAATGCGTAGCATCTCATACCTAAATCCGTAACATTTGGATAAATGCGTAGTATCTCATACCTTTGTGTAAAATGCGTAGCATCTCATACCTTTGTGTAAAATGCGTAGCATCTCATACCTAAATGCGTAGTACTTATAAATGCGTAGTATCTCATAATAGGAGATAATTTATCAACATTATATTTATGCAATATGAGTCTCTATAAATAGAGTCCGGACAATTAAAAATATTGATATATTTTATGATTTTTTTTATTTTATATTGTATGATTTATCAGATTTTTAGTAGTTAAAAGTTATATAATTTTAATCAATTATCTTCAGCCAATTAGAAATAGACAAATGTCTGTCACTATTCATGAGGACATATGAAGACACACTATTCATGAGGAGAGAATCCGGATTCGTTTTTTCTATGTTACTTATTTGTTTTATTTGTGATTTCTTAAACGACAACACTTTCAATAAAATCTAAAGTAAAAAAACGACAGTTTCAAAAGATAAAAATAAAATCGAATCTATAATTTAAAATTTGTGATTTCCTAAACTAAACATATAGATGATACATGATAGGTCACCCTCATGTCGGCTCTCATTTGCGAGCCAAAGCCTGTTGGGAATTGGGATATATGTGCCTTGGGCTAAATTCCTGCCCTGTGGATCATTTACATACTAGGAATCCATTCCCAAACTAACCTAGTTTGGTGTTCATTTTCTCAAACTAACCTAGTTTGTTCAATCTTTCCCAAACTAACATACTTTACTATTCAAACTCAGTTTTTTTGATTTTTTTTGATTTTTTTAATTTCATTTCATTTATCATAATTGTTTTATATATTATGTATTATAATATCAATAAAATTATATAAAGTAATTATTTTTAATTATATTTTATAATGTAATTCATATTTCACTTAAATAAAATTTATATTTTGGACGAATAAAACTTATTATAAAATATTACGATAAAATAAAAATACTTGATAATTTAAAAAGAGTTGATAATTAATAAAAACGATTACAATAATTATTAATGAAATATGCTAATGCTTATTTTGAGGACATCGTGAACTACGTCTTGTATGACCTTCTTGTCCACATTTTCCGCACTTTATAATTTTTCTCGAGCTATCCATCTCCGTTCGAATCCGTTGACTTTGACCCCTTTGTCCTCGCTTGTTTTTTTTCTTTTTCAAATTCTCATCAGGCAAAAGAGTACCATAATTTTCCTAATTTATTTTATCGTAATATTTTATAATAAGTTTTATTCGTCCAAAATATAAATTTTATTTAAGTGAAATATGAATTACTTTATAAAATATAATTAAAAATAATTACTTTATATAATTTTATTGATATTATAATACATAATATATAAAACAATTATGATAAATGAAATGAAATTAAAAAAATCAAAAAAACTGAGTTTGAATAGTAAAGTAGGTTAGTTTGAGAAATATTGAACAAACTAGGTTAGTTTGGGAAAGTGAACACCAAACTAGGTTAGTTTGGGAATGGATTCTACATACTAGGAGGTAATCAGATGATATGACACGATTTCTATATAATGAAATATTTAGTTTGCGTCTGATTCAATTTTAGTTGAATTTGAATCACGTAAAATGTGTTTTTAAAGTAACTACATGGATATATCAAAAAAAATTAGTAACTACATGGAGAATGGCAACTAATCGTAAGCCAAGTCTCAACACATATCTCACATAGTGTGAAACTCATCCTTGCATACGTGAGTCGTGACAACCCTAATTCTTCATCCTCATCCTCGTCCATACCTCCTCGGCTTACTCAGGCATATCGGCTCATGAATCATACACTCCCAACAATTATTATTCCTAGAGGAGGCAAAAGGGCGTGATCGGTTGGCATGCCCGACTGGTTGGCAAAGAGCACAGGTTCGAAGTCCTCCTCCCCTTTTACCCCAAACTAACCACTGACCCGATAAAAAAAAACAATTATTATTCCTGAACATATAATAATATATATGAAATATGGCCTCAATGATTTACCGTTTGTAAAAATATCCAGGAAATCAAATTATAAATATGTGTAGCTGGTCGGGTTATCATGGATTTGGGTTTTATTTCCCGAATTTGGGCTTGCATTTGGCGGCCCATTAAAGAAAACCCTAGCTTGCTTCTCCAGCAAATAATATGACTGCTACGAGCGAATCAGCAGCGGCTTCTGACGGAGGAGGAAGATGGGCGTCTTCAGGGTAAAGTTTCATCAATCCGTTGCTCAATTGAGTCACTGCACTATGTGTATCACTCATCGGGATGCGCAGTTTGATCCAATTTCGAACTTCGATTTAATCATAGATGGGAAGATTTTGATTTACTGAAAATGTGGCGATGTGTGTGTATTTGTTTGCAGTTTCATCAGTACCAGGTTGTGGGAAGAGCTCTTCCTACAGAGAAAGATCAGCATCCCAAGATTTACCGGATGAAGCTCTGGGCTACCAATGAAGTCCGTGCCAAGTCCAAGTTCTGGTCTGTAATTTAGTGTTTTTGAGTAATTAGAGATTTTGACATGCTAATGTTGTAAAGATTGACTTGTTTGTTTTCATTATGTTTTTAGGTATTTTCTTAGGAAGCTTAAGAAAGTGAAGAAAAGCAATGGACAAATGCTTGCCATCAATGAGGTAAGCTATATATTTATTTAGCTCTAGTGCTTAAATTGTGCTCAGCTTTACTGGCTAATCTTCTTGAATCATCTTGTGATTTCGGTTTGATTTAGAGCATTTAACATAGAACTGGGACCTCCAAGGAACATCATGTGATTCCTAATATAGACTAGTTTGAATTGTAGTTAAAAAGGAGTGGTGTACTAATTTTTTGACTCTATAGTACATCATGAAACATGAGGCTATTAGCACTGTTAGTTAAATTTCACTCCAAAGAACCTTTGGGTTAGGCTGTTGCTTGTCTGCCGTCTCATGATTTTTATAGGTAGGATAACAAATTTCAAGCTTGTAGGATAAAAAATGGATAAAATGGAATCGATGCCTCCTTTAAAGATATTGTTTTGCATCAAAACTGTTGGCATTATGTGTATTGCATTAGATACATGTCAAGCTTGTAGGGTGTTAAAATATTTTATAAATTCAATTCATTCCCCTTATAAATATCAGTTTATATTTAAGTTGTTGACAGTATGTATCATGCATCAGATGCATGTAATATATCATTGATTCCTCCCTTCTAGATGTATCATTTTGTATAGAAACTGTTGACGCTATGTATAATGCATCAGATGCATGTAAACCTTGTTGTATATTAGTAGTCTGTGCAGAATAGTGTTCCTTTTCATTTTATTTGCTCATATGGTTGAATAGAATAGACACATTAGATATATGTATAATTGTATTCTGACTTTTTCATATTGTTTTCCTATTGGAATCTTTATCATTTTCTGATCACCTGTACTTTTATCTGTTTTGCAGATTTTCGAGAAAAATCCAACCACCATCAAGAACTATGGTATCTGGCTCCGCTACCAGAGTCGTACTGGTTACCATAACATGTACAAGGAGTACCGTGACACCACCTTGAACGGCGCTGTCGAGCAAATGTACACTGAGATGGCTTCTCGTCACAGAGTTAGGTTTCCTTGTATTCAGATCATCAAGACTGCCACAGTCCCAGCTAAGTTGTGCAAGAGGGAAAGCACCAAGCAGTTCCACAACTCAAAGATCAAGTTCCCATTGGTGTTCAGGAAGGTCAGGCCCCCAACTAGGAAGCTCAAGACTACCTACAAGGCATCCAGGCCTAACCTCTTTGTGTAATTCTAGTTCTTGAGTGGATCAAAGCCCAGCTTTTAGCAACTGAATTCAGTGAAAACAGACCCATTTTACTGAAGAAACCTTTTTTTGTCAATGTTTATTATTTATTTGAACTTCAGCAATTGGTTCTTTAAATTTGATGTTATCTTTCATTTATGTCCCTTTTATAATGACCATTGATCGCTCTAATTTTTTATTGCACTTCAATTGTAAGTTTTTAAACCTCTTTAGTAGCTTCTTAGATATCATGGAGGGTTCAAACTAAGTGTTTTTACTTTTTGTTACACTAATCAGTGGCTCTAATCAGTATCCACAAAGTGAACTATGTTTGGATTCACTGGTAGGTGCGCCTTCCGAGTCACTCTTGTTTGAAATTGGAGCTCTTATTAGTGGAAGAGGGTCCAGTGGAGAAAGGCACTCTACAACTTCATTACTAGCAGTTTGAAAAACATTCCAGTGTTCTACCACAAAAGCTTACTTTGAAACAAAAATGCAGCTTTTAGCGAAGCAGCTGTTTATTCTCCTCATGATCAGCTCAACCCATCACCCGCTGCTGCAACCTGTTCACTGCTCTTCCCATGAATCACAGACAAAGATGCCGGCAGGCAATCAGCAGAGCATGAAAAATCACACTCTCAAGGTACTTAACTTCTTCTTCCTGATCATTATGCATATTGCATTTTTGTTGTCTTTGGATGAAAATCAGTTGATCATTCCTCTTACAGTACAAACCAGACGTATCTGATATCAGAATTCACGGCCTTCTCCTGTGGTCATCGATGGGGTTCTTAATGCCCATTGGGATACTTTTGATACGAATGTGCAACAAACAAGAAAGCCGCAGCAAGGCCAGAGTACTCTACTACCTCCATGCCATCCTGCAAGTAAGCTCCATCCTCAATGTCATATTCCCCCATCTTCTGCAAAATGTGAATGTGATATTAAAAAATTGCCAAATACACAAAATGAGAGAAAGGTAAAGAAAAAGAGAGAGATCATTACATACTTGATCTCTTTTTCATACCATTATAGAAGTCTTTATTAACTTTCATCATGATGTCCATACCCTTAATGAAAAGAAGAAAAAAAATCTACAGTTGGATTCCCATTGAAAAATGTTAGGTTGGTTGTACTGAAACACAATCATCTCTACTTTGATACTAAGTAAATTCAAGCACACCCCACCCATATGCTGAAATTTCATCTTCACTAGGTTTCATCAGTACTTCTCGCGACTACCGCGGCGGTACTGTCCATCCAAAAGTTTGAGAACTCATTTCACAATACTCACCAAAGAGTTGGTCTAGTACTGTATGCTGCTGTTTGGGTCCAAGCGTTGATTGGTTTCTGCAGGCCTAGCCGGTAAAGTCACACTTCCTTCAAAATTCTTATACTTGGAAAATCTTCGTACACTTTTTCTGATTCGAAAACTTAGTGCAGGGGGAGAAAAGGGAGAAGCAAATGGTATTTTGCGCATTGGTTAAGCGGAATAGCAACGATTTTAACAGGAATCACCAATATCTACACGGGCTTGGGATCATACCATAAGAGGACTAAAAAGAGCACAAGTCTGTGGCTTGTGCTTTTCACAGCAGAGATTTGTGTCCTGGGTTTGTTGTATCTGCTTCAGGATAAATGGGATTATATGATCAAGTCAGGGCAAGCTAGTTCACCTGATGGTCCGCCGCAGATCAGACCTTCGGATCAGGTGGTGATTCATAGAAGTAACAGTAAAACCACTCTCAAGTTGCTGATGGAGCCATGCAAAAAAAGCAATGCATTGATCAATCATTTCAAGAAAAACTCTGGTTAGTAAAAGATCCTTGTATTAGATTTTGAGGTTTCCTAGATAATAAATAAATTAAGAATGACAAAAAACAGACAAAAATGGGAACGACTCTGCTGGGGATCGAACCCAGAATCTCTGGTTTCGTAGACCAGCGCCTTATCCATTGGGCCACAGAGTCGCAGATGTTATACACCTTTCAGTACAATTACTTTATATACAAGCACGTAAATGTATCAGTTATGAAACGCTTGTTTGTCTAGTGACAGAAAATAAACCGGCAACAAGTAAACTTTGAAGCCATTTCAGAATATTTTACAAAAAGTTTCCAAATGATATTGAACTCTCCAATTGAAAAAATTGACTTGAGAGTATTATTTCTGCTTAACTGAATCAAACAGCTCTTCAAGCGAACGCTTTGGAGCGTCAGGACTAGCAACAATCTCAACGATTTTATAGTGAGATTGAGGAAGAGATAATGCCCCAACCGCCACTTCTGCTACTTGATCTCTAGATATGCTACCGCTAGACAAGGTATCCTGCCACCACATGCATTTAGAATAGGAAATTAGGGGAAGGTCAAGGATCAAATTTCAGTACGAACAACAGTATTTGCTGAAATTTAGGGTACCTCAGGCTCCATGATTATATTTCCGGATGGAGGATCGTTTCGCAGTCCTCCAGGTCTGACAATCGTGTAATTAATGCCTGATTTCCTGATGTACTGCTCTGCTTGAAGCTTTGCCACTAGAGTAAGTCCGAACACATTTAGAAAAATGTAAGCAGGGTTGAGTAACTGCCCCATCGCAGCTCCATTGACTAAAATGGAGCTTATAAGGATAAACCTGTTGACACCACGCTTGCGACATGCTTCAACAAGGTTCACAGTGCCAAAGTTATCAACCTGTGGATGGAGCACCACCGTGAGATTTCAGAGCCAGATAACGTAACTAAACTACAACCGCAAGTCAGCAAAGCCAAAACTACATTAACTAATAAAGGGAGGCTGTGATGTAACCAGGAGTGTCCTTGAGATAAACAAACCTTCCACGGAGCGAGTAAATCCCATGAAGGCCTAAACCCCGTTGCACATATCACAGCATCAGAATCATCACCTATTACCTCAGCCAGCTTCTCCGACCCCTCAGTAACATCAGCTTTCACCTGCATACCAACTCACAACTCACTTCAAAAAGAACGCAACAAAGGAACATGAATATTTATGCAAAGCGGATACAGTTGTACTTAAATGAAAAACTCACAAAATGAAGCGCAGGATTGTTATTGTTACTAGTGAATGTGGTCTTGGCTTTCTCGATATCTCTAACTCCAGCCTTCACGGAAAATCCTCTCGCAAGGAGCTGCTCTACTATCCTCTTCCCAGTGCTCCCAGTTGCCCCAGCAACAAACACTTTCTTTCCACCACTCACTCCCACTTCCACTTTCCGATCAACTTCCTCAGTTATCTCACTTCCTCCTCCTTCCATCTAAAGCCGCACATATTTCAAACCCAAAAATCAACAAAGAACACAACAACAACAAATCCACCAACACATCAATTCACAATAATTTTAACCTGTGAATTCTAAAACCCCAATACAAAAATACAATAACCTAACTCCGATCCCATTCAACAAAGCCAACACATTTTGCAGCAACTATCAACGCAAGATTGAAACTTTACAAACTCCAGAAGAAAACAACACTAAAAACCGTACCTTGATGGAATTGGGTGGCCGAAATCGAATGCTGCTGGCCGAGAACGGTCTATGGATAGAGTGAGCGCGAGTAGTAGATGAGAAATCTTGCAACGAATTTCTGAGCAGTGGCAGAGGAGCGGCCATAGATATTGCTTAAATTAATCGTTGCGCAAAGAGCTATAACATCATCATCATCAGTATGTGATGAGAATCTGTAACACACGTCGGCAGCTTCATGGTCCTCTAATCACCATCGAGGCCAGCTGCATCTTTAGCAACGGGATACCCGTTTGTCTGATTGCGCATTATTAGCGACGAAACATGATTCTTTTCGTCGCTAAAGATAGATACGTTTTCTCACCAGGTGGAACTCTACAGTCTACAGCACTTGTATCGGTGCAGAAAAGCTAAAGAATCTGAACTCAATGTCTGAAAATTGAGTCTCAGCCAATCACATGCCGACACTTGTCATGATATACTATATCTAGAATTCTGATCATGACAGACAAGAATTCAGGACTTTGTGGATTGAGAACAGCCATGTGGACATGACAAAATCTGATTGAACCAATTGTGTGAGAGGTACAGATAGTGTCAGATAAGAAGCATAGCTTCTAAGCCAGTATATAACTGGCAGACCCATTTTATGATTTTGCATCACTCTCAGCTCAAACTCAATACACCACAGCATTAGAATCTTGTTCTTGTCCAGATGGCGGCTTCTGCTTCAACCATGGCTTTGTCTTCCCCATCACTTGCCGGACAGGCAGTGAAGATCGCTCCGACCGTGTCCGAGGTGTTTGGCAATGGGAAGGTTACAATGAGGAAAACAGCCGCAAAGGCCAAGTCAGCAGTGTCATCCAGCCCATGGTACGGTCCAGACCGCGTCAAGTACTTAGGACCTTTTTCTGGCGAGGCTCCGTCTTACCTGACAGGTGAATTCCCTGGTGACTACGGCTGGGACACTGCTGGACTCTCTGCTGACCCTGAGACATTCGCGAAGAATCGTGAGCTGGAAGTGATCCACTCCAGATGGGCAATGCTCGGCGCGCTTGGATGCGTCTTCCCTGAGCTCTTATCCCGCAATGGTGTCAAGTTCGGTGAGGCGGTGTGGTTCAAGGCCGGAGCTCAGATCTTTAGCGACGGAGGGTTAGACTACTTGGGCAACCCGAGTTTGGTTCATGCACAGAGCATTCTGGCCATTTGGGCTACTCAGGTTATCTTGATGGGAGCCGTTGAGGGCTACCGCATTGCTGGAGGGCCATTGGGAGAGGTCACTGACCCGCTCTACCCCGGTGGCAGCTTTGATCCGTTGGGTCTTGCTGACGACCCTGAGGCATTTGCTGAGCTGAAGGTGAAGGAGCTGAAGAATGGCAGACTTGCTATGTTCTCAATGTTTGGATTCTTTGTTCAGGCAATTGTCACAGGAAAGGGACCTTTGGAGAACCTTGCTGACCACCTCGCTGACCCGGTCAACAACAATGCATGGGCTTTCGCCACCAACTTCGTCCCTGGAAAGTGAGAACTGAAGATTTTGTATTACGAGTAAAAAGCTACGAGAGACAATTCACTACTCCTGTAATGTAAATCTTATGCACATTAATGAAGTTTGGTTCCCAGCTACTCATCATTTGCACTGCACTTCACCATTGACTTACAAAAAAAGAGCTTAAGTGGCACCTTCTAACGTTAAAGCCGGAAAACTCTGTAAGTCAAAAGTGCCTTCAGTTCGTGATCACATTTGTGATGAACCAAATGAACAAATGTTATGCTGTCATTACTGCTCTCAATCACTACTTGTAATGGGTAATTTTTCTGTAAATGTATGAAAGTGTAAGGTATATACATCATGTTCTACGAGCGAGGTTAATCTGTGAGGCCCTTGCACTTCTCATGGAGCAGTGGTACAGTAATGTCATCCTCTATGGTCCGAGATAATCATGCTATTGGATATCTGAGTTATAAGCTTCATATGCTTTGGTGTATTGAGATACCAATTATATCTCATGTATTCACTTTTTCACATGGAGTAAAAGCCTTTCAATCTTTCTTGGAAGGCTTCACGTATGATTAACAGCTCTGGCCCTCCTCACAGATTTCTCGTAAAGTTCTTCATATTGTGAAGCTGATGAATCCCAGCTGAAATCCATATTCATGACCTTCTGTACGAGCTGCTTCCACTGCTCCTGATCAGTATTGTAATGCTTGAATGAACGGTCCAATGCTCCATTTAATCCCTGGAAGAGTGTGTCATGAAAAACAGCTCAAAGGAAAATGCTGAAGATGAAAAATAAGATAAATGAAGTAAAGGAACTTCAACAACTTACCCGTTCATCAGGATTATTAAATGTATAGCCGTTGCGAAACTGGAGTGGTATTGTTTCATCGTCCACGTCGAAGACGCTGCAACAAAATAATGCGGCAGTTTAACGTATCTTGGAGTTTTGTTTTTTAAAATGACCCAAATGGGTTTCAAAATATTAGAAATGACCCATGTGAGTTTGCACTTTCAAAAATGACCCATTTTTAATGAAACCGGATCCATGGATCCGGTTTTCTGTATTTTTTACAAAACTGGATCCTGGGGATCCGGTGTTATGTGCAAACTCAACACGTGGAGTTCTCTCATTCGAACGCGCACATAACAGCGGATCCTGGGGATCCGGTTTCATTAAAAATGGGTCATTTTTGAAAGTGCAAACTCACATGGGTCATTTCTAATATTTTGAAACCCATTTGGATCATTTCTGAGAAAAACTCCGTATCTTGCCTCACTCCTAAAAGAAACTTTCTAACTAGTGATGTATATGTTGTCAATCAGCAACTGCCCAACCTGTCATTTAAGCCGCCTGTTTTCCTCACAATGGGCATGGAGCCGTACCTCATTGCTATCATCTGCAGAAAGATATATTAAAAACTAAAAGAAGTTTATCCAGATAATTAACAACACTTATCAAGAAAATCAGTTTGTCTAGACTTACTTGGGTTAGACCACAAGGTTCGAAAATAGATGGAATGATGAACATATCAGATGCTGCAAATATTGAATGGGAAAGTGACTCGTCATACTTCAATATCAACCGAATACGGTCATGATTCTGAAAATTGTTTGCGATGCCTTCAAACTCCCTCTGGAAAATTTAAAGATGACTCTCCAAGTCAAAATTAAGAGTTTTCAATCAAACTATATAAATATGAATTGCAATATTCAGACAAGTAGCCTGGCGCTTCAAAAAAATAGCATGATTCGATGATTTGTATGGTGAAGGTCATATATAACTCTTTAATCGTTATGAATACTGATCAATAAAAAATATGTAAGATAGAATGTATCAAAAGAAAGAGGGAAAAAGGTTTTCTGTTACCTGAATGTGTGGCACTGGGCTGGAACCGAGAAGTACAAATTGCCCACCAAGCTCTAGAGTCCGGTAAATAGCATGTCTTATGAGATGCACGCCTTTTTGTGGGACCAATCGCGTAATGCAACCAACCTAAAGTTTCATAAGAAAAAGGTTCATAATTCATAAACAGCATTTTCTTATTAGGATGGAATCAGAAGTACCCCTAAAACAGCATTAGTACAGTAAAGATTACCAATGGCTGCCTAGCATTCTCAGAAGAGAGCCCTAGCTGCCTTTGCAGAGCTTCTTTGTTTTCTGTTTTTCCTTGCAGATCATTGGAATTGTACTGGACTTCAAGAGTATTATCCGTTGCAGGATTCCAGACATCTGTGTCTATGCCGTTAAGAATACCAACAAACTTCTTCGAGTGAGAGTTCAGTGTTCCATGGAGACCCATCCCACTCTGCAATTATAGTAAACACAGTAAATACACGAGGACATCAAGCATCAGGGTGTTATAGTCTCGTAGTTGGAATTGACTATTTTGTTTTATAGTCTCGAGGGCATCAAGCAGATACAGTTAATTGTATTATAGTCTCGTAGTGCAGGTCGTGCTTGATGTAATGCAGGTTGTGCTTTTCCATTTTGAATGAATACACATTTTATCATAAAAAAGGCTATACCACATGTCTGAGAATTACTAGACTTCATCAATGCTAGTTATTTTATTCATTATTTGAACCTTTTATAATGAAATACAACTGTACTCCTTAGCAGCAAACAATAAAGTATGAGTAATTGTTTTCTAAAACATTGTTATCGTCCATATACTTGCCATTAATCATACCTCAGCTGATCTCACTTCTTGAGCATATGTGGGGGAGACGGTAGTGACAATGTTAGAGAACACAATGCCACCCTACAAGGCAGATTAAAGATGTTCGTTATTTGCTTCTCCGAGCATACTAAAGATAATCCAAACAAACACTTTGTTACCTTAATGGGATTAATTTTATCATGAGACGAGTTGTCTTGCATCCTATCTGGTCTATTAAGCTGGTGTACATCAAGTCCACAGTGTGCTAATTCTGAAGCAGGAGCTTTCCCTTGATATTCAAAATTATGGCAGGTAAAACATATTCTTGCTGAATTAAGTCCTTTTGGAGCATAGAGGTCCCAGTAGAGTGGTGCCTGATAAAATAAAACCATTGAATATCAAACAAAAAATAATGGCCAGATTAGGAAAGCTGGAGGGTTTCATAATCTGGCTGCAAAAGCTGGCAGTGACTAATGTCTGGACTCTGGCACAAAAGCTGTCCCTCACCACAAAAGCTGTCTGCCAATCATGGCAGTGAATAATGTCTGGTTTTTTTCCTGCTTGGAGAAGCAACTCAAGTGCAGCACGGCTAAAATATGAAAAACGTTTGAAGTCATCATGCTCTCCATAAAACTGCCCTCTCAAAAACAGCTTGTCGGGATGCTGAGGCTCAATAAAATAGACAGCAAGACCTGTATGTATAAATAAACTCAGAAGACATTCAGACTACTTGTACTGTAAGAGAGCGCGAAGTTTATAACCTTCAACTGTCCCCGTCCATATCTTGTTTTGGTACAACCTACCACTGAAATATGATTCGACTACTGTGTCGAGGACCTGTACAGAATATTGGGCATTAGATAGTTCATGATTTGACAATGCCTGGACTTTAATATGCAATCTTACCCTTAAGTCACGGACACAATCCTGCTGCATGCAATCATATTTAGGAAGAATAATCTCCACTAGGTGCCCTTTTTTCTGCAATGCTTTACCAAGTCCAGCAACAACATCCCCCAGACCACCAACCTGTATAATAAATGATGAGAGACAGACAAAAATTTCACTTCCAAGCCTGGAAGCAATCATGTTGCTTGGCAACCGAAAGCACAGTTTGAATTTTGGAGGCCTTGAAACTCGAGTAAATTAAAGCTGCCAATGTCTCTTATTGATCATCGTCACCTTCCATAAAGTAATGCATCGGACAAGAGCAACTGAAATACCTTAGCAACTGGAGCCATTTCAGCTGCAATATGAATGATATGCAATCCTGCACTAAACATAACCAGAAGCACCGAAGAAAGGGTTAATAAAGACAATGGCAAAAAAAATAGAGGTCCAGCTCCAGATAGAGAAACAATACCGTTTGGGTGATGATGTCAGGCTTAGAAGTGTAGTCAGAACATCACGCTCATTTTTGCCTCTGGATTCCAGGAACGCATCACGAATCCGTCCTTTTCGCTGCCATACCATCTCTCTCAAAGGTTGAGCATCTTCTGCTGAGATTTTCTTCTCAAGTAGCCAACCATCAATAAGAAGCAACAGACGACTCCAAAAATCCCAGGGCATATTGTTCACTGGTTCATCCAGTGCCCTCTTTTTGCTTTCTTCTTTCAAAATGTTCAGTGTATCTTCGAATTGCGTGACAGATTCTTGATACAAAGCAACATAAGAATGTATCTCCTCATCAGACCTTTCAAGTCGCTCCTCCAGTAGCTTCATTTGTTGTTGCAGCAACTCATTATATTGTTGTATTTTATTTGACGATAGCTTATAGACACTAGCTTCATTAAGAGACTCTTCAAGTCTATCAACCTTCAACCGAAGTTCCTGATTTTGTTGCAAGACAACAACAGCCCGGTCTGCTTGTTTGGTTGCCTTATCCAGCAACTCTTGCAAGTTTTCCACCTTTTTCCCTAGGTCTTGGTACTCGAACTTTAGACTAGAAAGTTCAGAAATATCTTCTTCAGAGACAGCAAATTTATAATGTAAATCTTTCAGCCCTGCCTCAAATGTAGAGCGTTCTTTCTCCAGCATAACCATTCGTTCATCAGTTTGTTTTACTCGATTCATATCCTTTTTAAGTTCTTGTAGATCTTCCTTTAGCGATGCATTTTCAGCCCTCAACAAGTCAACCTCCTCTTTCAAGGCATTCAAGCTACTGTCAATCAACTTAGAGCCACTCTCATTTAACACTTTATTTTGAATATCATACATGTCGAGCTGATCAATCTCATCTCCACTCCTACCAGACAGCTCAGTTTGAAGCCTCGCCAACTGATCTTCTAAGAGTTCAACATGTACTTTATCTTGGGCAACAACTTTAATTTTAGCATCAGTTTCAGCTAATCTCATCTCAAGGTCATTGATTTCACCTTGCAATCCTTCTTTTTCTCTAAGAATTTTTTCAAGGTCTTTAAGTGCCCGAACTCTTGCTTGATTGAGCAAAAGGATATCTAACATAAAAAAGGTGGATCTATACATAAGCACAGTGCAAGCATTCCTACTCATAAAGTAATTACGTATATTTTATGAAAACTGTTCTGAGCTAAAGAATAGTTAAGAAGTCATACTTTTTCCTGCATTTCTTATCATGCCAATTAAATCGTCAACTTGAATACTCGAAAGCTGTCCCCCAATCGCAGTCTGTTCCATGGATGTGTAATGTTTTATGGCTTCAGGACTTTCACTCACTACCTGGAAAACACAGAACATTTTGTTTGTTTGTTTAGTTTACCATTAAATTTACATGCTGCTCATTCCACAAGTGCTAGAACTAGAAACCACAGAACAGTGTCACTACATATGAAAGATACAAGGTATGGAAAATACCAGAAAATCTGTATCTTGTAGAGGAGCCTGACTCACTATATCCATACTCCTATCTTCTTGATCCATACTACTTTCACAGTTCGCATCCGCACCAGGAATTAATTCCTGCCCCGAGATTGAGGCACAATCTGTCTCTGCATTTTCACTCTCAGAGTCACTGTCCTCAATAACATTCATGATAAATTTCCCATTCTCCTGTGGTTGCTCAGGATCCTCACTAAGAACTAATTCCTGCCCCAAAATGGAGGCACTATCTGTCAAGGCATTGTCACTCTCAGATTCACTTTCCTCGATAACATTCATAATGAAGTTCCCATTCTCCGTTGATTGCTCAAGATTAACTTTCTTCATCCTCTTCGGCTGTGAACTACACCAATTTTCCAGAAACAATAACATCAAAAATTGCTAAAAATCTCTATCCATAAATGATAACATGGCCAGTCTAATGTCTACAAACCATCAACCATCAAACAGAAAAAAGAACTACATATCCAAAAAAAAACCCTAAAAACTACCAAAAGAAAATTCTCAACCATCATGACTAACAATAAAGACTAATGCGGCCACAAGAAAAGAGAGAGAGGGAGAGAAAAAGAAGCCAAATACGCAGCACACAGTTACCTGATGTTGCGCTGCCGCATCTTGCAAGAAGCCGGGAACAATCTTGGATAAGCCACGATCAACCGCATTCTAGAAAAACGGTTGCAATTCAAATCACCTAAACCATAGCTAAGGAAGCAAGTCGACAACTTGGACGCCATTGTAGCAAAAATCTTCAGTTCAAGCGACGACGAATAGAGTCGGAAAAATAAAATCTGAAAAAGCTGCGAACTTTGCGAGACCGCAAATCGGCTTTGCACTTTCGGAGAAAAGAGGCGCGTGTGGGTTTCGGACAGACTGTGGTAGAATGTAGAATCTGATGCCACGCGTCCTTCTCTCGTCTCTTATCCTAATCGAACGGTCCGTTCAGGCCGACCCGAACCACAACCCGCACGACTCTTGATTGATGATATGGATATCAAATGTGTGTTTCTGAGCAGGCTTTGAACAAAACCCAACTCTGGTTTTGTATCTTCAGTGACCCTATTATAACTGTATCTCGTGGATTCAGCAATCTTTCACATGTTTATGGACCTTATCAACCACCAATTTTAGTCGAAGTTTCAATCTTTTTTATTGAACAAGAGTGACATGCTCCACAGCTTCATGCAGCTGTGCTGAATCTCAAGTTTTGAATAATTTCAGTTCAGCAAGCTTCATTAAGTTTTGAGGATCATATCAAGACATCAGTATGAATACATTACAGTGGTTGATCTGCTCTTGTTTCAGGCCTTTGTGTGATTACACAAGTCTTAGGTTTTGTTTCGTCGATGTACTGCTGATAAACGTACGAAACGAATCCCCATATGGCGAGAATCATCGCAATGATCTTGATCCCATCCATTTTATCATGAAAGAATATCACTGCAAAAACCGGGACAATGGGCAGACCCAAAGTGCTGATCACGTTTGAAAACAGCGCAGAGATTTCATAAATCAGGCCAACACACCCAATGCCGAAAACATTCCAGCAGAGAGCGATACCGACCAGAGTTGACACATAGGAGAATCTCCCAAGCTTGAAGGAGTTCATTTCTGATGTTATGCTGTTCCATTCCCCGCTGGCAAACAGGCCTATGACAGCAGCTACAGACGCGATTGCTGACTGGTAGACGAGAAGGTCCACTACTGCTGCAACTGGTTCCTTTTTAAGGACTTTCTTGAATGCTAGCTGTGTTAGGGATATTTGAAGTGCGTAACCAGCTGAGGCACCTACTGTGCAGATAAACCCGATGGTGTAGTTGGACTTGGAGACCCCAGCGGGGCTGTCTCCATCTGGCTGGAAGACTAACAGGGCTGAGGATATAGTCAGGAGGACTAGTGAGTTGAAGATGAAAGGCGTGAACTTCTGAGAGTTGAGGAAGAACGAAAACAAGGCATTGAAGGCTAACTGAGACGCGCATATAAGAGAGAATGTTGACACTGGGAGGTACAGCAAGCCGATGGAGTACAGCAGAGTGACACCCACCACCAGCAAACCGAGGAACAGGTACACTGTTACGATAACCACACGAGATGGCTGCTCAGTGTACGTCAAATTCTTTCCTGCACTTTTGTACGATGAGGTAAATAAATAGGGAATGAAGACAGGAAAGCCCACAAGCGATACCAGAGTTGCCATCCATTTGCTGCTCCCTCCTTTGTCGTAGTACAATCTTCCCAAGAGAGTTGCGATTGTCTGGCCTGTCAGGACCAGGAATGTGTACAAAGCCATCCTTGTCCAATACCAAAACTTGACATCTTTGGCTTGAGGAGGCATAGCTTCTTCACCAGACTGCAGCTGCCCTCCTAGCTCTGAATCCGCTACATGATCAGTTAGACCGCACATATTAGCAAAACCACCAACTTCAGTACTTGTGAAAATTCTTCAGTTATAGCTTATATCTGCTCCTGATAAGGAGTAAAGACTTACACATGATGCAAGGCTGCAGGTGCTAAGCTGAGTTGAGCTTCTGTCCCAGAAAAACAAAAAAATTACTTAGTATGTGATGCGTGCCTGAACAGAAAAACATGTAGTTAGGTGTGGAAATCATGTGACTGAAATGAAAATTGCATGTTTGAGCAGATGAAGGAGACTGAAGTTAGTTAAAAATATGACCAGCTGAAAGCCTGAAACACAGATAGTCATGGAAACAAAAAGCTAGAAAAGAATGGAGGAAAGGACCAAAACCTCATTGAAGAGTCCCTCAAGAAATTATTGTCTTTTGGCTTTGGGGATAATATCGAAGTGGTTCAATCAATCAATCAGGAATTTTGCTCTTGTTATCTTCCACTTCCATAGACCACAATAGTTTTACTCTTGGCTTTCCCAAGTCAGACATCAAGGCTGTGGTCTTGTGCTGGCAATCAGAAACTGACAAAACTAAGTTGGGAATGCTCCCAATCATCTGCTGCACCATACAATAGCTTTGTACACGTTTCAACGATAGAGGATTAAAACACATTCTTTGTTTCCACACAATTAAGGTACAACTACAAATATCTACATGTTTAGACATATTCCCGGTTACAGCAGTCATGAGATATTCCCAATACAATCTTTGAGATGTCATCTAGGGAAGAATTAGTACGAGAAGCTGTAAAATTTCAGGTGCTTTAGACCTAAAACATAAATCAAGATTTGTTTTCTTAAGGGTTGCACAAGTTCATTCGCATACAAGGAAACCCATGACATACAAAAACATTAAAACTAAAAGAGTTGATACAAAATGAGAAAAGAGAAAAAAAATCATTCCTTCCTGAAGTGCTGTGCAGCGTTGGCAAGCTACTTTTGGGGCCAAGACGATGAAGGGGAACCCTTCTTGAACAATTTGCTGACGAGATAAACTATGCTTACAAGAAATGTTCTTCAACTTCTGTTATTTGACGCAGTGTAAATAGATTCAATTACATGATTGGCAGCTTGCATCTTGCAGCCTCCAAGAAACTCTTTCGACTTTGAATGTTGTAACCTGTTCTAGTAATTTGTAGGAAAAGTTAACATATGATGCAATGAGAGGTGTACGAAACTGTGTTGTCCAGATGACTAAAGGGGCTTACTAGCTATCCATGTAACTGTAGTATGAGAAGGGAGCAGCAATATAGAGATACAGAAATGGCAATCCCGGCAATGAAGTTAGCCAACAGCCGCTTATCGTCTTTTGTAGGAACAAAAGCTGACTTTAGTGAGTTAGTCAGCTCAAACAGCCGAAGTGAAACCTAGATGAAAGATATAAGGATCAGCATATGTTCGATTTCATGATCATGAGACTTGAAGTTTTCGATTTAAAGACTTAATGACTGAGTGAGGGTACTCACCAGCACATATATTGCAGTAGTGAGCATGAAGTTAACCATCGGATATCCTGGAATTATGGAAAGAAGCCACTTGGGTTGCCCATTGGGTATATCGGATCTGCACATGATAAGAAAGTAGAAGCGATGAGTGTCTCATTCATTTTAGAAAACTGTAATACGTAGTAAACCTAAATAACACAATAATTAACTTGAGTGAATGTTAGTGTCCCCTGCCAACATACAAAATTAAAAAATAACTTCACATAACTAAATTGGCATCTCACCTTAACCAAATGTGAAACTGGGAAATGTATGTTTCTAGGGTTATCTTGCCGAGCCACCTGGTATGATAAAGAGCAATTATAATTCGTTTTCTTTGCAGATAAGTTTTATATATAAATATATGATTTGTAAGTTGTCAAAGTTTTGAGGGAAAATCATGTTTCATAAGAAGCTTACGCAAAAAGGGTCAAGGAGTAACTTCGGAGTTGGTGAGTGAAATTCCGCAAACAAATATATACTCTGTGAAACAATGAATAGCATGGTAAATTAGTCAAGCTGTAAACTGAACTCCTAAGCACCAATATTTTATATATTTAGAAATTTGAAAGGATGAATACACACGTTATCGGAATCCAAGAAGTGTAAGGATGATACTTATTGTAGGTAACCTTGTCCAGCTTGTACACACATTGATACCAAATATAACCAACCTAAAAACAAACAAATCAGCAATTAACATTATGAAGAACATGCAAGCAGTAAGCCAGTAACAGGTGCCAGAGAACTCACAACTAGAGCAACTGTTACAATGCTTGCTTTAATTGTACGTTTTCGTTTTGATTCACTCTCTTCCAGCTTCTCCATCCATTTCTCCACCTGAAATACAGATAAAGTATTTGGCTTTCAGGATTCCCAATATTTACAAACTCAACTAAGGTATTTGCTGGATCATTACACTTGGGTGATAGTAAGCATATAGCATCCCAATAATCCATATGTAACGATCCAACCCTGATCTAAAATGCCACTCGTGCAATCGTGGAAGACTTGGTTTTGCTGGATCATTATAACCTGCCATTAGATAAAATGTCAGAGTGAGCATCAACTGAGTATCACTCACTTGTTTAGTCATTAGTGATATGGAAACTAAGCAAAGCCAATATGGATATTTTAAGATAAAAATGTATGAGTTGCTACCTAATAAAAACGTCAACGGCCCCCAAAAGATATCAAAAACTCCTGGAACCTCCCAAATCAAGATGACCACAAGAAAGCATGCAACAATCTTTGCAGCCATCACTGATCCTATCTCGTTGTACTTGTGAAAAATACCAAGGGCTCCATACACCATAAGAGTAAAAAGTGTGTGCATCGGACAAATATAGTAGAGCATGTAATCGTTGTTAAGAACAATGCAACAGAAGGCAACAAAAAAGTTTAGTCTCCACATCATCTGCAAAGAATGTAAACATAAATATTCTTAGATTATGGGTGGCAATATTACAATTCGTGACCAGCAGACAGCTCAATTTACCTGTGCAAATCGTGCCAGACTGAAATCCTTTCGAATATAATAATAGGAGAAGTTTCCGAATCCAGTCATCCATACATAAGCAGCAATGAACATACGTATTGCGTTATATATTTCTGTAGCCGCAAAGTAATGGTACAGTAAGAACAAAACCTGTTGAAACCAACAACATTTTAGAAACGCATATAACCGAATATTTCAAAAATATATTTACGCATTTCTAGGAGTACTTAAATAGCTCAAAACCAACAACATTTAAAAAATGCTTGTTGAAATATATAAAGTCTTTCCAATAATCAATCGATAAGGTACGCTGCTATCTGAAAGTGCTTAAGGCAGGAAAATGGACCTGTATGACAAAAGCTTGCATATTTTTATATGTGAGAAACACTTGCCTGCATCCATCCTTTCCACTCTTCAGTTTGATGGCGGTTAAGGTACAATATAGCTTTCCCTGAAAATGCTGACTTGTCTGTATGTTTTTTAAGGGATGTCATGGCTGCAACTATGATCAGGAGAGAATAGAGGAAAAGGAAAAGGTCGCGGTTGTAGTTCTGTAACAAAAGCATTAAAAATGGTTAAAAACTAACATCAAAGATAAGAATATGAAATCATGAATAGTATCATAAATAGAGTGGAGATTAAGGTCAATAGACCTTTGTAGACTCTGGTATCAGATCTGTACGATCACAGATGTAGAAGTAGAAAAGAATGATTCCAAATTCAGACCTGTATCAAATTATGTCATTTTTTGAGACAAAGTCTGCAATAGTTTGCTAATTGTCTCAAACGACTCACATTTGCCTTAAAGTAAGCCGGTTCTCAAGCAAGAAAGCGTCATCCATGGTTAAGAACCTATATAATATAAATGGAGTAAACCTCAGTCTTCAATAGTAATTGTACATGGTAATCATATAATTCTTCTTTCACAGTGCATGCATCTCCACCAACCTAATCATATTGGTTTTCACTGATGGACTGCTAAATTTTGCAGATGCCGATTTTGCAAGGCCTCCTTCCAGCAATACAGCACGATCTTCATCCTTGGCAGCCTCATTCGCCAACTCTACCAGATTACTGTCAGAATGTCTGCAAGGTGAATGAGTAAATATCACTGTAACTTATACTTAATTGCACAAAATGCTAGGTTTGAATGGAAACTTTACTGTAAAATAGTAGAGACGCCCTTCAACCTAAAGATCGCATGCCACAACATAATAGTGTATGGAAAAAAGAAACTTACACTTTCGTAGGTGAGGACGTTTTCTTATATTCCAAATACTCTGAATATATCCAAGCAACTAGCACAGGGATGAACCCAAGCAAAAAGGACACCTATAACATCACACAACAAACATATTAAACAAGAATTCGCCAACATTAATAGCTATCAAGAACAGATCAACATCATATACCAGCCAGCTGATTGCTCATTAGACTATAACAGCTCACTCACTCCATCCGAAAATAACATAGAACACACAGAAATAAACAAAATGAAACATTTACTTATACCTAAACTTATTTTTTGAAGCTTCAATGCTAAAAAGGGAATTAGCTACAAAGACGCTATTGGTTACTGGTTTTAGACTAAACTGTTCAAATAGGAATGTATATAATTTGATACAAAACCTAAAGCAAATTTCTACATTGTTACAATATCAACTGCACTATGGAGATCCAGCCCTAAAACTCAAAATTTTCAGATCCCCAAATGCTCCCCCTTTCAGGCAAAAGATTAAACACACTGCATACAAAAAGGATCCGACCCACAACGTGAGCATACCAGTCCAGCATTGAGCGGCCCAGAAACCACCATTTCTGCGCCGGGAACCGATCCAGGCTGAAAATGGCGAACACCCACAATGAAAACCAACCCGAATGCGAGGATTAAAGGAATCGAAGCAGATATGAATTAAATCTACGGAACTGTACCCAAGCGGCGATAAAGTAGCAACCTTTATTTTACAGGACAGAGAGAGAGAGAGAGACTGAGATCGATCTCTATCAAAACAACAAGATCAACATCATATACGAAGAGAAAACGAAACCCCAGCAAAGATCTGGTGCAAAGATGCGCGCTTTTGCTTCAAGGTTGGAGAAAGCTTCAGATGAGACGTCTCCTTCACACTCCGATTGCTCTGCCTTAACCGACGGTTTATTTGGTCGTTGTGTTCCCATTTATTTATTTTTAATTAATTTTTTTAACACAAAGCAAACTAAACAAGAGAGCAGTTGACCAAATGGAAATGAAATTCAACATTCTTACTTTTTAGTTTTATATTTGTCCGTCACTAATAAAAAAAAGTAGATCAATTCCATCTTTTTTTTCTTTCTTCTTCTTTTTTATGGGAAAAGGTCGCAAATTTACATACAAATAAAAAAAAAATCAAATTAGTAAAGTGTCCAAAAGACTAAAGACCTATGTAATAATTCTATATTTGTACGGCCTTAATGCCTTCATTGGTTCCAGTTCGTTTTTTTTTTGTTACAAGTGATTAATTAAATTTTTTTGAAGAAAAAGTTGAAATTAGGAAGAAAAAATATCAAATAAATTCCATAAATTACCGAAGGCTAAATAGACAATAATACCCAAATTATTGTACATCCCATTTCCCAATTCCCAGTGATGATAAAGAAATATTAAATTTTTACATGCACAAACTGGGATGATACATATACTTTGTCAATAAAATATGAATAAAATAATAATAATAACTAAAGCAGAAGGAGCAGTGAATCAGCTGATCAAATTCTTAGGTTAAAATCAAACAAATGAGAGACAAATTCGAGCCAAACTACATTTTCAGTTCGTTGTCACAGGGGTTCTGGCATCATGGATTCACATATAATTTATATGACTGCGCATATCTGTGTTTGATTTGGGACAGGGAGTCTACGGAGCTCCTCTTGTATTGTTTTGCATTAAGCAGCCACACAAGATCCAGCCAGGCGAAAGGGAGTTTGATATTTATTAGCTGTGAGTCTCCATGAGGTCTGCGAGAGTGATCTTCCCACAGTTGCCCGAGTCTAGCCTTTCAAATTGCTTGCAGATCTCTAATATGTCTTTCTCGCCTACTTTGCCCATTTCCTTCAGCTTGTATATGACATATTCGGATTTGCTGCACAAGACCAAGTTAATATAATTAATCACGCTACTCTAGTTCAGCACAACGTAAAACCAACGAAGAACATACGATGACAACAATTCAGCTTGCAAATTTTTTTTATTTAACTGGTGAAGACACAGAGAAAATGGTCTAACGAGAACCTAATCCACAAGACATCAAACACTTTTTCTTTTTCTTTTTTTTGATGGGAAGACATCAAACACACTTGGATACCAATTTATCTACCAACCATCATACCAACTTCTAGGACCCAGTAGCAGCTACAAGTTACAACTAACTTATTTTACTTATTTTATGACAATGACATTAACGATTCCTGATGGAGACGGAAAGTATTAACAACATAGTCAGTCAGATATTCAAATAGAACAGGTATGTACCTTACGAAACCATTATTGTCGATGTCCGCAGCAAGAAACTCGGAAACAGTCATGTCATGAGCAAGCACCCACTTGGCCATTTTCCTTTGTCTTTTATCCACTCTGGCCTCAGCCAAGTAAAGAAAAGCTCTAGCCACTGCCAGGGTCGACACAAGCAACCAAATGGAAGCAAATATCCTACCCGTCATGGACTCAAATGCTCTATCCCCATATCCGACAGTAGTGACAGACATAACAGATAAGTAAAACGAATCCAACCAACCCAAATTTTCCACAAAGTGCATAACACCAACACCGACTGCAATGCACAAAACCACAACACCAAGCGCCAAAGCCACCTTCATCCTAATCCTCATCCTCCCTTTCTTGACATCAATCAACAATGACCCAGCCGCATCCCTATCACCTCTATCACCTTTAACAGTCTTAAGCAAATAATTCTCTTGTAAATCCAGCACATAACTAACCATCCCCGACATCAGTATATCGATAAAACCAAACCCAACCAACACAAACATTATGGAAAACAGCTTGGTTGCAGTACTATTCGGAGTGATATCTCCATATCCTATAGTGCACATAGTCACTATACAAAAATAGAGCGCATCAACTACAGGATGCGTCTCCTTCGCCACGAAATCATTCTTATTAAACGAGTATATAGCAACTCCTAGCGCTAAGTAAACAATCAGCAACGCAAAAGCCTGCTTAACTACGGACTGTGATGAAGACTGAGGCTTTGGAACAGGCTTCACAAAATCATTAATCACAGCCATTGCAGGAGCAGTCTTTGAGCGATGCAGATTGCTCTTATGCCAAGGAGACTTAAACTTAGTATCATACAACGTCCATGAAGGCGATTGCTGAGATTGAAACGGAGTATGTGGCAGGTCATGTTCGACAACAATCGTTTCTGAGCCCGAATTGGGAATCTGGGTGGTTAGGGTTAGGGCATCGAACAACGAAGATGATGATGCAAGCTCACTGGCGCACGGCGAGCAAGGACCAAAGATCAATCGGTCTTTCAATTCATGTGGGGTTAAAGGCATAGGCAACGAGACTTCACCTTCTTCAGGGAGCGGACAGAGCGGCGGCAGGTGATGTGGAATATGAAGGTTCCATCTCGGGCTGTGGTAGGCTAGCAGCGGCTCTTTCTCCATCTGGGGTTGCTGCAAAACGGCCAAAGATGAAAACTTTGATGTGAAATCGCAACCGAGGTAATCAAAGATTGATTTTTTAGAAGATTTAAGGAATTGGGTCGGTGTGGATTTTGGTTTGTGGGGGTGAAATCCGACTGTGCGGAGAGTGGTGGCTGTCAATGAAATTGGCGCAAAGGGTGGTCAAAATCGATTACTCTATCAAAAAACAAAAAAATCGATTAAATTAAAACAAAATGGCTTGCTATTTGCATGTTTGAACCAATGATGTTCTGTGAGATATTGTAACTACTTGTTTAATGGTAGGGCTGCCTCTTTAAGCTATTGAATTGACTTGTTCATACTTATCCCATAATTCAATTTAGAGTTGTTACTTCAGAGTTCAGAGATTGAGTTTTCAGAATTTTGGAGGTTTGAGGAGCAAGTACTTGTCATTTGAACAAAGTTGATGATGACATGTTTGGGTTTGGTTCTAGCACTTTTCAGATGACATGTAATTGAGGAAGGTTAGAGCATCTGCAGCGGTGCAATCTCCAGGAGGTTTTGAGGTCGTCCTCGGATGACAATCTTGTGCAGCGAGGCAACCTTGTGGAGATCGCGACCTTGGCGAGCATTTCTGGACGAGATCGTCCTCCCAGAAATTCTCCGCGAGATCGGCTGAGCGGACGATCTCCGCGAGTGAGTCTCGCGCGTGACTCGCGTGAGAAGCCTCAAAACCGATTAAATTGAAGGCTGAAAACTCATTTTCGAAGCTTTTCGACATCAATGGAACATTCAAAAAATAGCCGATTGATCAAATTGATCAGTCGATTTGAATGAACAGTGCTCGACATTCAAAATCGATCGAAATTGATCAAATTGAATCTGAAAAACATCTTTGCTGAGTTGTTAGATGAATTTCGACAGCAATTGGAGCTAAAAAACCGCCGAACGAACAATCCATCGAAGAAGATGATGAAGCAATCTGCAGATTGCCCTGGCGTTTTGCTCGTTGCCCTGCGTTTTGCTCGGAGGTCCGCTCGGACATGCGATCGGCTGGCAGGCTTGGACGGTCGGACATGCGGGGCGCTCGGACATGCGCTCGGGCATGCACTCGGACCCGCGATCGGCTGGATGGCTTGTGCGCTCGCAGCTTATCACTTGTGCGCTCGCATCTGTCACGGGCTTGGCCAAATTTGCTGCTTTAAATCCTTCAATATTGATGCCTGGTTCCTCTGCTCCCTCTCCATTGCCATTAATAATGACCATATTGCTGGTATTATCAGGGACTGAAGAAGCTCCTTCAAGGTGGCAGTGCTAAGTCCTATTTCAAATAATGATAATTTCTCAGCTATTGTGGATCTGATGGTGATCACTGATAATCACCAGATGCATATATATCATATTTCTGCTCCCATAAGGATATGATCCTTTTGCAGACAGACATCTTTAAAGGGCCATGGGATCTTTTCAAATGCTGGAGAAAAGCCAAGGAGAAAATTGCTCATTGTTTAATTGAACAAGTTCCTGCTGATTTAAAACCAGTCAGATGTGGCTCTTTCTTATGCAAATATCATCAACCTCCCCTTCAATTGCTATTCTCTCAGAGATTTTCCCAAAACTGTTCAAGTCAGTCTCACTGGGGACTATCTTAGACTTCCTATCTGGTGCAGGATGGATGGACTGACTAAAGCCTCTCCATGCCTTTGCTATGAGCTTCATTAAAATGTTATTTCCATCCGGTTCATGTATTTTTCAATTCTTTAAAAATTTCAAAAAATAATAATTTTTAATTCATGAATAGTAGTAGGAAGATCTCCGCAGGATTGCATTGGTGCACAAAATATGCAGAAATGCTGTTACTGTTCACTGAATAGTAGTAGGAAGATCTCCATGAGACAGATCTCAAGGAGATAATAAGCTCCAACGGGTGCAGATGCCCTTAGGAATGATATGTAGACAGTAGACAGATGACTTCATATAAAAGGAACGAAACCATATTAAGCAGTTTTTTCAACCAAGGGGCATATGCATATCAAAACCACACTGCCTGTACTGCATAATGTTACAAGAGAAGACTTCGCATAGGATGAAACGGAAATATGTGAGTTCATTGTGCTCGTGAGAATCATAGGCAATGAAGAAAACTGAGGATGAATCTTGTGTCATCTTCAGGAACTCATGGAGTAAGCGGAGGATAACAAAGCTAGTCATCGTCGTCAAGAACACTCCTGCGCCTCTGGATCTGAAACAGAAGACCGAAAGGAAATGAAAACGGTGTTCATCTTGTAGATGGACACTTGGAAAACAGGTGTGATAATGGAAACTCACTGTGACTTTTGTCTGTTTGGTGGTTTGAGTGTTGATTTGTTCCAACAAGGATATGAGTTTCTCCTCAGATACCTGCATACATGCATTCATGGTGTTGATGATTTGTTTAGCTCTATAAAATGTACAGCTTCCTAGTTCAGGCAATGAACTTCTGAATCGACGGAGAAGTTGTCATATAATGTTTTAAGTTACCTTTTCAACTATCTGTCCCATTTGAGCGGCTCGCAGTATGACATCTTCAACTCCCCTGGCCTTCTCAGGCTTCACTAAAGCAATCCGAGCAACTAAAAAGGCATATTAAAATCAAACTCTGCCAAGCAAATTGAAGCATATACAATGACGCAAATAATCATTGTGACATGTTATCCTTTAAGACGTAAATCATAACATGTGGGCCAGATTACATTTATTTACACCAAGGATTGTCACACATAGTATATCAAAACCCACCCTCCTGATAAAACCAAGGAAAAGATGGCACCATTCTTACCACTTCATGCCTGAGTATGAAATCTACACCGCGACCCCAATAAAAATGCTGACAGTCCGCCTCACTATTCAGAACAAAACACTACTCTCCTTGCTTTGGAGTATAATTTATCAAGATTATTACAGTTTTTATATTCCAGACCTGAGTTATGAACTTGTAGATAATTTCAGTGAAAAGAAAGTAGTCCGCTCACAAAGATTCAATATGAAGAACACACTTCATTAGATTCAGACAATGCAAATCATATACGGAATAATGTTTTGTGGAGATAAGGCTACTATCAAATGCTGGCTAAATTGAAGATGTACAAATCAATCATTAGCACAAGAAACCGAAACTTACTCCTCTCTCGCGCTTCAGAAGACAAAACCTGACTAAGCATCATTTGCCTCCTCTCATCCGCTTCCCTGCCATATTCAAAATACTTCAACTCAACAAAAGACCAGCCTCTTTCATGCAAGATCAAGCACACAAAATCAATGTAACCAATCATTAATCAAACGAACCAACCTCTTAGCTTCCTCATGTGCATTCTGCTGTTCTGGGTTTTGACTCCCACCCTGCAACATTCAGAAATTCTAATTAACTGAATAAAAACATGCCTACAAAACAATACACAGCAAATTAAATAAATTATCACTCACTCCAGCTCCACGCTGAGCCATGAGCTCCTGCATCCTTCTCTGCCTGATAGCTTCAAGCTCAGGATCAGCCTATAAAAAATCAAATACATTAAAACAAAAAAGTAAAGCACACAAAATTCCTAAAATCAACAGTCAGCATAAACATAAACTCATACAATCACCACACATGTAATGTAACAACACCATCTTCTCATATCTACTCAACAACCCCAGTAGCTAAATCTCCTCTAAACCCTAAATCATACCCCAAAAAAAAGCACAAACTTTTCGCACACATACATCAATTACCAATCAAAAACCCACACCCAACACACATCGATAACCTAAGATCCATAACAGACATCAGATTCATAGTTAAATAACAAAATTCGTTACACCAAACACACCATCGTTTCAAAGAAGAAGCGGATCTCAGATGCAAAGCTTCAATCCCTTAATCTCTTTCCCCTCCACCACAAATAAAACTCTCTACCGCGTCTGCAAACGCGATGCTTCGGATTCGAACGCTTTTTGAATGCGAGAAGAGAGAATAATCTCAATCTTAACTCAACCCAACGGCTGCGAACTCATTACTCACGCTCCATTATTATACACCAACCCGTACTTGATTAACACTTAATTAAATCGTGACCGTTCACTATTCGGTAATCGACAGTGTAAGATGATAGTATAGAATATTATTGTATGCCGCCGCGCATCGGATTACTTGATTTGGGTAAAAAATTGCAAGGACTTTTCAAAATACTCAAAATTAGATATTGAATTACCTTTATAGAGTGTGGTTCCTGTGAGAACAGCAAATCTAGTGAAAAATAAGAAATTATACTAGCCGTGCGATCAATTCAATAAACGATTAAGATTATGCTTAAATTAATTTAAAATTCGTATTTATTAATTAGTTAATATGTGTTTGAGGGCAAATTAGGAATAAAAAAACAAAACTGTAATCCCGATTTTGTCTCCCACAAATCACGAAACACAGATCGAAACGAACCGACGGGCTGAAGCGACCGTATAATGCGACGGATAGAGGCGACGGGCGGACGGAGGCGACGGACGGACAGAGGCGACCCTAAATCGCGACGGACGAAGGCGACTCAGAATCGGTCTGAAATTCGACAAATGGAGGCGACGGAATCAGCGGAAAAATCAACACATGTTTACGGTAGGTCGTGTTCGTCGATTAGCTGTTTGTTTGATTTATTGTGAATTTTATGATAGGTCGTGTTCTTCGATTTCTGTTGCTTTAGGTTATTTGTTTGATTTATTGTGAATTTTATGGTAGGTCGTGTTCTTCGATTCGCTATTTTAGTTCGCATTTGCTAAAATGCGTGACATTTTATAATAAATGCGTAGTCTTTTATGTTTCACATTTGCTCAAAATGCAGATATATGAGAACAAAATGCGTAAGATTTAATAGTAAATGCAAGAGAATTGTTAATGTTAAATGCGTAAGTTTTATTAGTAAATGCGTAGCCATTAATCTATCCAATTTGGGCTAAATACGCATTGTCGACTTGCATGTTTTTCTTGTATCCTTTAATGTAAATGCGTAGGCATTTATGTATCCAATTTAACTAAATGTGTGACATTTTATAATAAATGCGTAGTCTTTCATGATTCAAAATTGGTCAAATGCTTATCATCTCATACAGATATACGATACAACCGCCAATTTCTACATACTAACAGCCTGTGTTGTGTTGTAGCATTTTATGATTTTATTAGTTATCTCAAGTTCTTTATTCTGAGTTGAACCGATGTGGAATCATGTTCGCAGTATTTTTTTCATTGTTGTTTTGTGGGCTTATTGTTAAACTCTTGTTGATTGAATATACATTTATGTCTGTAAATGCAGAATTTGTAATGACAGAAATCTAACACAAGATGGAGCCTAAAGGAGGAGGAGCTTCACTAATGGAGCCTAAACGAGGAGGAGCTTCACCATCAACTTAAATGCGTAGTAACTTATACATAAATGCGTAATAGTTGGCTATGCAAATAAAGATGTTAGGACTGAAGTATTTCGTGTTTGTTTATTTCATTACTCTTTCAGAACATTTTAAGTTATCAGTAAAGGTAAAGGTTGCAAATCTAAGAGAGCCATCCATTGAATTTAAGCTCATCAGCCTGTGTTGTGTTGTAGCATTTTATGATTTTATTAGTTATCTCTAGTTGTTTATTCTGAGTTGAACCGATGAGGAATCATGTTCGCAGTATTTTTCATTGTTGTTTTGTGGGCTTATTGTTAAACTCATGTTGATTGAATATACATTTATGGCTGTAAATGCAGAATTTGTAATGACGGAAATCTAACACAAGATGGAGCTTAAAGGAGGAGGAGCTTCACCAATGGAGCCTAAACGAGGAGGAGCTTCACCTTCAACTTAAATGCGTAGTAACTTATACTTAAATGCGTAGTAACTTATACTTAAATGCGTAATAGTTGGCTATGCAAATAAAGATGTTTGGACTGAAGTATTTCGTGTTTGTTTATTTCATTACTCTTTCAGAACATTTTAAGTTATCAGTAAATGTAAAGGTTGCAAATTCAAGAGAGCCATCCATTGAATTTAAGCTCATCAGCCTGTGTTGTGTTGTAGCATTTTATGATTTTATTAGTTATCTCTAGTTCTTTATTCTGAGTTGAACCGATGAGGAATCATGTTTGCAGTATTTTTCATTGTTGTTTTGTGGGCTTATTGTTAAACTCATGTTGATTGAATATACATTTATGTCTATAAATGCAGAATTTGTAATGACGGAAATCTAACACAAGATGGAGCCTAAAGGAGGAAGAGCTTCACCAATGGAGCCTAAACGAGGAGGAGCTTCACCATCACCTTCAGAGTTATAGGAGCCTTGAACGATGATTTTATGATTGAAGAGCGTGATACCCTTCAGAAAGCTGACAATGTAGAACAAAACGTCCCAACCATGAGTTGTTGTATATATAACATTCGTAGATTTGTACATGAAATTCATAGCTGATGTATATAACATTTGTAGATTTGTACAAAATGCATGGCTTTTTAAAGAAAAGCTATCAAACTGCGTATCATACTATTTCTTTGTTGACACGCAGTTTTATAAAATTCGTAGCAAATGTATCAAACTGTGTATCATACTATTTGTAGTAAAGATATCAAAATGCGTAGCTTTTCAATAAAAAATTCACCAGCATGGCTATACCCATAAATCAAAGTGTTGTAAATGATTATATCACAAGAAACTCCTTTGGTTGGTATTACATTAAAGACAATTCTCGCTTCTCTCAATTGAGCAGCACAACAAAAACCATAGAATAGCGAATTATAAGTCATCAGATCAGGGGAAACTCTCTCGATCTCCATTTCATCAAGGGAATTGATGTCACTGATATAGATGAGTGATGCAATTCTGCCATTGTGAGTCCAACCATGTCTGTGCCAGTGAGCTCCAACAATGTCAAGCCATCAAAACCTTTTGATCTCACAAATTGGGCATCTCCGAGAGACTGCAAATCACAAATATTTCTCCAACTTTCAGCAAAAGAAATCCCCAAACCAACAACAACATCAATAAAAATAACAGCCTTAACAAGGAAATCGGCACTAGCTGAAGTACCTGCTCTATATAGCTTATAACACTTTCATCCGTCAGCTTATTTCCATTCTGGTCAGTATTATGACAAACTGCAATCACAACCAAACATAAAATAATCAGATAATCTCACCTCTGACTATAATTCTACAAACATGGCAACACGTCGAATGAATAAGCATATAAGGAACTCAAATGTACTTGATGCATATCAAATGTCAGATTGAAAATCAAATTCAAACAACATTGTATCTTCTTTGATGATTGATCACTCGTTGGCATCAAGAAACATTTTTATCAACCTAAATACGATTCCATGATGAAATTGGATGTATCTAACGTACTTAACACACACAAAACATTAATTATAACCTAATTATAAAATCAGTCAAAATATGGCGAAAGAGAGGTCGATTAATATGTTTGGCGAGCTTGGAGATCTTCAACGAGGTTTCATGGATCCCCGATCCCATCCGAGAATCTTTATTATTAAACTCAGATCGGTATGAAGTCATCGGCTGCGTCGTTGTCGGCACCGGCTCGATCGACGGCGGCGACGGAGACAAATAAACGACGACGAATGGAAATAAAGGTTTTAGGATATCGACGCAAACAACTTTCGAGACGAAACATAAAACAAAGGATCGAAATCGAAACCTAACCGAACGAACGTGTGCCATAAAATAGGAATTTAACTAAAATTAGATTAAATTAAATGACAAATACACCTTTATTCTTGATTTTATTTCAAAAATAGAAATTACGTTCGTTTGATGAAAAATCGGATGGATATTAAAATTTTTTATTTCTCACCAAAGATATCATTTCTCATTTGATCTTAACTCTACCTTTATACCTAATTTCTAAATTGATTTTCCTTTTTATTCATATTTTTTAAGATGCTATTTATGACGACATCTTAAATTTCCAAATTGCAAGGTCTCATATCTCTTTTGCGCATAAGAATCGCTTAGTTAGCAGCAAAACATAACCATTTAAACCTAAAACGTTATTCTTCACAACGTGAATCTCTCAATTGTGATAGGTCGGAGATTAAAGGTTTGAATTATATGTTGTTAATCGAGTGTGAAACGGATACTCCTTAATGATGGCGGCTTTGCTCTGCCTCATGACTTACTTGATTCCATTGAATCCCCCATTACCTTTAAGATTAAGACGATGTTCTGCAAAGCCGCTTAGATCTGTGAAAGAATATTGTTTACTTTTAAACGTTGTTACCGACAGCGATTTATGCGTACTTGGCAATTTCTATTCAATCGACTTTATTTTTTGTGCTAAAGCGTCGTGGGTGAAACCGTCGTTACCAGATAATTGTGTAGGAGGATTCTGAAGTTTTCTCTCTAGAATTTATCTGAGAGTGTGTTCAACCAGATAATCTCGTGGTTGTGATTTCTTACTTGTTACGTGTTTTTTTGTTGTTGTTCTAGTCAATAGATTCAGTGGTGTGACTGTGGAATATGCCAAATATGGAGCCTGAGGAATTGGAAAGGATTACTAGAAAGTTTAAAGGTAAATTAACAGTCTCATTGGATGATGAAGATTTGGACACAGATGCATTGGTGTTGAGCCTGGGATTTGGACACAGTTTTAATATTGGAGCATTATCTGCCATGCTTGATAAGATGTGGAATGTATCGGGTGGAGTGACTTTTTGAGGAAATTGCAAATAACCGTATTGTTGCGAAGTTTGGGAGAAGACAAGAGATGGAACGAATCAGAGACAATGGGCCATGGACATGTATGGGCAAAACAATCCTGATGATTACTTGGGAACCAGGTTTGCCAGCAAATGAATGGGTTTTCAACCGATTGGGCATTTGGATTCAAATTCATAATTTACCTGTGGAGATTATGACTGAAAAGACTGGAGTTAAAATTGCCTCCAAACTGGGAAAGTATTTGCTACTGATGAAGGCGGACTCAAAAAGAAATATATCCGTGCGAGGGTGGATCTAGATATATCACAAAACCTATTGTCCCCGGCATTGAGTTGGAGACAAAATCAGGCAATGATTACCTCCATTTTGCGGAGCTCTAAATCATGAGATTAACCAATGTGAGTCCGATACAAATACGATGAAAGATGTTGATTTCGGACCAGAGATTAAGAGCGGAATATAAAGGTAACGCTGCCTTGATTCGTAAAGCTGAGAAGAATTCTATAACAGATTTACCAAATGTAAGCAAGGTAAACAAACAAAAATTTGGGAGACATGGCGGCGCCACCAGTCTCGCCGGAGTCAGTTACCAGGAAGTTGACCTTGAAATGACAGTTGTTGACCGTTACGAACGAAGAGATGCGACCGATCAAAAACATTAATTAGAAATGACAGTCCAAATGCTAGGGTTTCACATTTGGCCCCGATGTTCCTTGAATATATATCAATCGAAATCGGACACAAATCCGTAACAACAACATTAATTAGAAACTTCTAATTAAGCATTAAAGGCTACACATTTATTATTAAAAGTTACGCATTTTACATCAATATTTATCAATTTCCAAATAAGGTTACAATTTCATTCCAACTGCAAGGGGTGCACATTTGGCACTGATGTTCCTTGAATATATAGCCATCGAAAGTAGGCACTAAATCCGTAACCACAATGAAATTAGAACTCCCTATCCCGTAAAACCTACGCATTTATTATTTAAATTTACGCATTCTAGATTAATATTTATCAAATTCCAAATAATGTTACAATTTCAGTCCAAATGCAAGGGTTTCGCATTTGGCCCCGATGTTCCTTGAATATATATATCAATCGAAATCGGACACAAATCCGTAACAACAACGTTAATTAGAACTTTCTAACCCGTAAAACCTAAAATGCGTTTAACCGTCCAACCTAATCGGGTATCTCTTAGACCCTAACATTGACGGCAACAACAGCGATAATCAAAGATTAGAAGACTATAACACCACGGGATGCGTAGAAGGAGTACAATTTAATCTTACCGTACACATGCGTTGCTTTTTTCCGCTGTTTCGCTCCGTCCGCCATTAATCGGGCCGTCGTTCGCTATCAATCGCCTCCGTCCGTCGAATTCAGGGTTCCGCAATTTGGTTGCCGTCTGGAACCCTCAAGCCGCTTAATCTCTGATTTAGTGATTGGGGGAGAGAAAATCGGGATTATGGTTTTTAATTTTGTTTTCTGTACCTAATTTGTCCTTTAACGATTATTAATTTAGCTAATCAATTGTGAATTTGAGGTTAATCTAAGCCGTTTAATTAACTAATTTGATGGCTATTAAATTTTCTTATTTCTCACCATATATGTATTTCTCCCCGGAACCGCACTCTTGTCCCCATAGAGAGTACTAAATAATCAAAAATTAATTATTTTTTTACTATAATTTATTCATGTGGGAAAATACTAGGTGAAAAGTGTTTGATTTGATGACAAATAAGAATTTAAATTAGAATATGACTATTAATAAGAATTTAAATGAGCCAGTCCAGCATTGAGCGGCCCAGAAACCACCATATCTGCGCCGGGAACCGATCCAGGCTGAAAACGGCGAACAACCACAATGAAAAGAAAACCAACACGAATGCGAGGATTAAAGGAATCGAAGCAGATATGAATTAAATCTACTGAACTACTGTACCCAAGCGGCGATAAAGGAGCAACCTTTATTTTACAGGACAGAGAGAGAGAGAGACTGAGATCGATCTCTATCAAAACAACTTAGACCCTTTTTATTCTTTTTGGCACTCTTTTCTCCGCATGTGATCTTTCATATTCTCTGACGTCGTATACCCCACGTGGCATTTATGACATTTTTTTGCATGAGGATGACAATCCTTTTGATGGCTCAAAAGGCCGGCGTGGTCGGCGGCTACGTGTGAACAGATCGGACATTTCCTGCCAGTCTCTGGTTTGCGATTAGCTCCTTTCTTGGATTGCCTAGTCTTCTTTTTGTCGCCATCGACGACATCTTCTTCTCCGCGTTCTGCCTGAATTGCTTCATCACGATGTGACTGATCATCTTCGCCACCACGATGTGCATGATCATCTTCGCCACCACGATGTGCTCTGCCTCGCCTGTTCTTCTGCCGCGCCATATTTGCCAAGATCGTTAATCAAACTATTAAAATCTAATCGATCGAACTTTAGAGTAGATTTGAATTTTGAAAGTTAAGCAGCCCTACATACCTTATATATGCAGCTTTATTGACCGTTATGTTATGTTAGTTATGTTAGTTACATTGGTAAACGGCGGGTCGGGTATATGAGTGGAGCGTTGTGGGTCGACTGAGTATATGTTAGTTAATTACATTCGTAAACGACTCTGTATTAGTTTACTTTCGTTACATTGGTATCAATGTTATACCATTTTAGGATAATTTTGATAAATCCGACGTATAATTATAAATGGTCAAGATCAGATACAAACTTAAATCATTTTATAATTCGACAGTTTATTTTATAGTTCGTCAAAATTATTTTATAGTTCGTTACTTTTCTGAGCCGAAAAATGAAAAAGAAGACATAGTTCGTCAGTTTCATTTTATAATTCGTCATCAAGAAAAACACCAAAAAATCAAGATTTAATCTCATTCATTCAAATCACAAGATCAAGGGCTATGATTAATTTGTATTTTGTACCGAAAAATTAACTTTGCACCAGATCCTTACTCTTATAAATGAGGGAAAAGATCATATGAGAAGTAAGAAATTTGGTGAGAAATGAGCAGTATTTAAAATTCGTATATTAAAGAACAAAATTTGTAATGTAAATAAAACTTAAAGAATCAAAATTCGTAGACTTAAAGAATAAAATTAGTAATGTAAAATTAATAAAACTTAAAGATCAAAATTCGTAGACTTAAAGAACAAAATTCGTAACACCAATAATTACATGAATACAAATTTACAATAATGCCCTTACGAACATATAATATAGATATTAAAATTCAAATAATCTGAAAAATAAGAGTTGTTGGATCAAAAATTGAATAGTTATGATTACTTCTCATTTCTCACCAAATTTGTTACTTTCTCATGTTCTCAACCCAATGAAATGAAAGGTAAATGAGAACTCATTCTAAAATTCTCCCGTCATATTATTATAAGCTATTAAGCTGGATGCAACTTCAATCACATTGTTCGATTTAGCACATGTAGTTCTTAGATTTCAATTGGGCTCTGCTCTTGTCAGTATTAGATAATATAGGATACAAAAAAATGATACTAAGGGGCCAAGTATCTACGGCCCAACATCCAAGGCTCATTCGGAGGCCATAACGTAACAAGTTGGGTTTGTGATTTCTTTCTGAACTCAATCGAAATGAAGACTGAAACAAACAAATTTATTTAAATAGGAGAATTAAATTGATGAACGTAATTTGATGACTTAGTTTGACTAAATGACCTTACTATTCGACTTTTAAGCTTAAACATTCAGACATTTAATTAAAATTAAAAGCTTTTATAACCTGAAACTTTTGTCAAATTAATGAATTTTAGTTAACTAAATGAATTTTTTCGCAACAGGATTCTGTGAGTGGTTATTATGCATTCATCAATATTTGACAGAAGCTCACCATACCCTGTCAATCTACTAGGTTCTGGCCTTGGTGTTTGGTAAGAGTTTCACTGCGGACAATTTTGTAGATATTGACAGGTTTTTTCTTCATGTTTTCATTTGAACTACCGGCTATGAAGTTAGCTTCCGAACTCTTTTATGTTGCAAGGTCATTAATCCGAATAACAAGTATATTTAAATCATAATATATGCAATTAGTTTCGAGCATCAAGAAATTGTCTTGTCCTTTGCAAATAAGATTTTTTTTGTCATTATAAATATAAGTTCAAAATTTTGTTTAGCATTAAAAGCAAAGTATACTTTAAGTTGCATTTTCTTTCCTTGTTATTTTCTTGTGAACCAAACATGGTATTGTTTTTAATCAAATTTTACATTAACTTTTCCATGTACAACCAAACACAAAAGAAAGAGAATTTCATTTTCCATGTAAAAAAATTTCTTGCTATTTTTCCCTATATTTGCTTTCTTCTCGGCTTTCTTGCAACCAAACAGAGCGTTAGTGCCTGAGAAGTTAACCGCAGCTCGTTCTGCAGGTCCTTGGCAATAACTAAGACTGAGAGGTGGGGGCTGATGTAACGAAATTAGACTTAATTTGAGATTTGTCATTTATTGGCAAAGTTTTGGGAAAATGTAATTAGTTGAAAGTTCATTTAAGATTTGAAATAAATCGTAAATTGTATTAACGGTTTGTTGCGAAATCAAATTCAATGCGGATGTGGGCATTAGTCCGAACCGAAATCATTAAATGGTAATCGCATTTTTTTTATTCGGCACAAATCTTAGCGATTTGTTTTGAAATGAAATCAATCGTTCTTATTTCAACACAAATCGCTAACGTAATTAACAATTTATGGCAAATCCTAAATAAACTTTCAAAGGTGTTGAATTTTATGACAAAGTCGGTTATGAGCTTCAACGACATGTATGAAGGGGCTATTTTCTATTAAAAATCTTCAATTAATCACACAAAAATAAAATCAGGACATCTTTAAATGAACAAAAATAATAATAAGGGTCTATGTCGACTGAGAGATGAAATTTCAAATTACATAAACTTGTATGGCTTTAGCGATAAAGAAACTTAACAAGTGAGACGCTGATCCGAGGTTCCACTAAAAGAAACAATGGAACTTTCTTTATGCTGTACAATCTGTATCAGCTCAAGATCATCAGAATTGATTGGCAGAAATGTCTCGGCCTTTTCTGATCCATAACGACAAAAAAATAATCCGTCTCCAATTTCTAAACTTTGGAAGAACACTCCTTCAATACTATTACTGAATCCTAACACGTCAACGTAGTGAGGATCAGTAATAGGCCCTGTGGTTCCTTTTTTAGTCCAAGATTCTGTAATGCCATACTCCTCCATGATCCATATATCGATATAGGTTTCACCGCTGTGATCGTCGTCGCTATGATCGTCGCCGCTATGATCGTCATCTAATCCGCGAAATAGAAGAAGACATAGAGAGTTTTCATCAAACTTAGTGAGGACAGAGTAGCCAATATTACAATCCGAACCATGTCGATCGAACGAAGGAATTTCCAGCCGCCCAAAACTTTCTGTATTCATATCAAAAGTGACAATGCACGGATCTTGTTTAGAGAACCAATTCAGAAAATGAAATTTGTCATATAAATGTGTGCCTTTGCATGGCCACATACTATTACCAGAGATATCACCGCTACATTTTAAGACATAGCAGTCCTTTAAGCGCCTCCAGCAACATTTACTTGACGAGAAAAGTTCAATCGTCACAACTATGTTCCAAGAGGCATCGTATCTGTGACGCATCAGACCAACCTTATAAGAAAAAACACCTTCTTTGTATTGTACGTGTGCAAATCCGTAAACATATTCGTCCTTCTCCTTTTGCTTCGTATTGAAAGGCGACCAAGGAAGCACTTTTAGTTCTCTAATGGTAGGATTCCATAGCGCCAACTTTTTATTGGTGAATTGAAAAAGACAGTAAAATCCAAAACCAGCAGGATAAATAAGTCCATTACCAGGTGAAATATAAGGAAGTCGAAAAGTGTTGAGTTTGTCATCTACGTGCGAAACGGACAAGCAAGTGAAACATGTTTGGACGTCAGTTTCACGGAGCACCAGGAAATTACCTCGAGGTAGAACTGAGGAGGATGATTTATACCATTGATGGCCGAAGATATGGCTGGAGATGAGATGTTTCCATGCTTTTGATACGCTTTTAAATCTGATCAACGACTCAGCAGGAAGCCTGAGCAGAATTAACATAACAATATCATCAATCTCATCAGTCAACTCACAGACGATGCTTTTGTCGCTCACGGTCCCCAAAGTCGTCTTCATAGTAGTCGTGCAGTTGTGATATGATGGTATCAATCTGAAATAATAAGTTGTACGATCTCTGGTGTTTATCTAGATAATCAAATACTTCCTAACGCTGCTTTCCTAAATCGATATATTATCTCCTAATTAACTGCCAAATTTATCTTTTCTTTGACAGTTTTTGATAATTATAATTAATTTCCAAATTCAGAAAGAAAAAAAAAGAACAGGAATAAAATTTAAAGGGTGTTTCATTGTTCAAAGTTCCTCTCATGTGGCCATAGTTCACTGTATAACTCGACCCCGGGCAGATAAGCGGTTCAGTTACAAACCCCTAAGTATATAAAAACTATAAACAGATCTAGATAGTTGATTATTTTAGTTGGAAGGATGAGATTAAGCAACCAAACTTAACTGATGTTAAACTCCCGGGAAAAAGATCAGGTAGGAAGTGTGTATTTTGGTAAGAAATAAAAATTTAAATTGGCCATTGGATCTAAGATCGGACGGTTGTTAATAATCAATATATTTAGCATTTAATTAATTGTTAATTATGTTTAGAGGGTATTATTGGAAGAACAAATTCTGCATCTCACCCAAACCCTAAAACAATCCGTGTTTTTATCTCTGCATTTCATCTCACCACCGGCGCCTCCGCCCCGATCAGATTCCCGCTTCTAACAATTAGAAATCAACGCCGGTGAGTTTGTTGACGGCGACGCCGATACTGGTTCCATGAGCTCGAAGCCAGAGCTGGAAGATTTCTAAGCTGTACACCCACGCAATCGATCCCATGCCAGTGCCACAGTCATCGACTTCCTTAGTTTTGGGTAACTCATCAATATTCAAGGTACATCAAACTATGATCTTTCACTCATGGGGGAGATGATGGAGATTTTTATTGAGTATGCTAGATTCATTATGGTTTCTGCTTTTAGGGTACCTGTATTTGAACAGAGGGTTGATAATATAGTTGGTATAGCTTATGCAATGGATCTTCTGGACTGCGTTCAGAAAGTGAGTTCTTTTTTTGTATTATCTGTTTTTGGAGTCATCAGAGATTTGGTTTATGATATTACTACTGGCCTCACAGCTTACAGTTTTGAATCATGTTTCATTTTGAAGGGCGAGCTACTTGAAAGTTCTCTGGTTGGACACATGGCTCAAAAACCTGCCTACTTTGTGCCTGGTAGTTTTTTTTAAATAAATATATATTTTTCTGATTTTCATTCTGTAATTTCTTAATTTTCTTTTCATATGCCCTCTCTATATATTGCCAATTGGAGTAGTTTCAGTCTCTTCGACTATTTGGGTAGTTTATTCTTCTCTTTTTGCAGATTCTATGTCTGTATGGAATCTACTCAGAGAGTTCCGCATACGAAAGGTTCACATGGCTGTTGTTCTGAACGAATATGGAGGAGCTGTAGGGGTATGTATTGACATTATTTTTTTATTATATATTTTCGCTTAGATAGACATTGAAGTAAATATATTCATATTCAAATTAATGTTGACAGTTCAACATTTTTACCATTGAATCAAATCGACAAGATGCGGTACTAAGAAATGTGATAATATTGCTCCTTAGGAGATGTGAAATAATGATTGTTGTATGATAGTTACGACCCCTCTTATGGCTGGATCCTTAATATGAAATTTCCATTTTGATTTAGGTAGACATACAGTGGTTCCAGGGTATGAGCATGCGAATTTTCTTTCTCCGGCCATCTTGGATATCTCAAGTAACATGACATGTTACAAGGACGAAATATTGAGTCCAGTACTTCTTTGCATCCAGGCTGGAAGCTTAGATCAGGCTATCCAGTACTTCTATTTTCACTGCATCAGGCCTTGCTGCGAAAAAGTTTCAGACCGAGGTTGAGGCCACATAAGTTGGGATAAATGTTATTCTGTCATCCACATTACCCATCAGCTTGGAAAACATGCATAGGTTTGTATATGTTACCAGTTGCCTGAATTGTAAACCAAATCTTGATTGAATGAATTCATTCGCATTTCTTGTTAAAATATGAGCAGTTATGCACTGTGTTATTATTATACGTAGCAAATGGATTATAAATACGTAGCAACTGTGTTATAATACGTAGCAACTGTGTGTATAATATGTAGCAATTGTGTTATAATACGTAGCAAATGGATTATAATACGTATCAAATGGATTATAATACGTAGCAATTGTGTTATAATATGTAACAACTATTTTATAATACGTAGCAGTTATGCATTATAATACGGAACAAGTGTATTATAATACGTAACAACATCATTTAACACATAATTCGTAACCTCTTACACATAATTCGTACCATGTAGACATAATTCGTACCCTCTTACAAAAATGTTTACACATCTTTACTGGATGATTATTGTGAGTACAAGCTCGTTGAAAAAAATTCAGATTGACTAGATAAATAAGAAACATTGTTGATCTCTAAAACTAAAAGTCTTCAAAGTGATCATGCTCGGATCAATGGGATTTCACGTATTCCAGAACAAGTGAAGATCTTCTGATGGCTCGCCGTAGTCCTGTAAAACATATAGGAATTGTAAAGATTTTTCCAAAGAAGTAAACATCAAAGACCATAGAAAAAATTGGGTATTTTCATAATCACTGTTATTAATGATTGCTACCAATTATGCATCTTATACTACGGATTTTAAGAATTCAGTTTTGAGACTACAAATTATGAAGCAGAAAGCTACGAATGATGTGTTAGAGACTACGAATGATGCGTTAGAGACTACGAATGATACATAACATGAAGAAAGAAGAACTACAATCTATGGGCACAATTATGTTACTAACAATTATGATAGAACTTTTCATGAACGAGTAAACAACTTCTATCTGTTTGTTGGCCAATAGGCAAATCTGACAAGTTGCTTATGCTTCGCACCGAGCGGTAAGCTTCTGATCCAGCTTCTGCTACCACTTTTAGTCGAACCATCAGCAGAAACAAACTGTAATAGGGTCATGTAAGCACAGGTCATTGTAAATCACATTCAGTATACAATACAACTTGAATACCGACCGAAACAAGCTTCCATACATACTCAATGATTTTCAAATTTTATGAAATTACAGCTACACGAAAGAAAGTCTATCTAAGGCATAACTAAAATGCTTGTATAATCAGTCTCCAAAGTGCCGATTTTTTTACCAGATGCTAAAAAAGACAGGCCATATTGTTACGAAAAGTATCTATGGTCTAAGAGGATTTTTGTTAAAAAATGAAATCAAAGAGGTTCATACTTGTTCATACATGGTTGTCGTTTAAACAGCAAGGTTCGATTTCTAATAGGGTTGTCGATTAAAAGTATTCAAACCCTAGAACGTAAATAGGAAACATACCGTATACAAGGTTTGCTTTCTTTGGCGACTGGTCGTCCATGGCTGTCGACTTGAAGGTTTCGTAAGTTTTCGATCGTCAATTCGGTCGGAGAGTCTCCCAGGTGAGGGTTTCGCAATTTGTCGGTTAGGGTTTCGCGATTTAGGTTTCAAATACGGGATTGGTGGTGTAGATATTACTTGGGATGAAATTACCCCACAAGCATAGATTAGGTGATTTTAAAAATTATTTGCTATTTAATCAAGACTGTTGAATAAGAAAGATTATTGGACATAATTAATTTCTATTTCTCACCATAAATTTATTTTTTACCGGATCTTAACCCTAAACTCCCGTTATGTTTAAATTAGATAGAGGGGTAATTAAGAGATTGAATATTTTGATTTCATTAACATATCAGGCCGCGATAATCTCAACCAAATATCACCTCTACTTCCGCGAGTTTTTTTTTAAAACTGACCCTTTTGAGTTTGACAATTTCAAAACTAACCCCATCGAGTTTCAGATTTCAAAACTGACCCTTTTTTAATGAAACCGGAAACCCTATTTTCGTTTTTTGTAAAACCGGAACATGAAAATCCGGTTAGTTACGTTTTGTAACAAACCGGAAATCCGATTTCTGGTTTTGTATGAGATCTGGCTAATGTGGACGACGGTCGAATACGTGGCTTCCACGTAAGACCGGAATGCGCAATTCCGTGTTTTTTTTACAAAACCGGAAACCCGATTTCCGGTTCTTGATGACCTAATTTTTTTGTTTTTTTTCCAAATACCAGATCCGGTTTTCTTCGTGTTATAAATCCAAACTGTTAAAAAAAAGAGACATTGTTAGATTTCTTCGTGTGCAATAGAAAACGTACCATGAGATATTTTGATAGATGAAATTAAGACATTGTTACAAAATGTGGCACAAATAAAACAAAACAATACATTAAAGTTAAATTTAATCTCAATCTTTTTTTCTATTACGTAACCTCTGCAGCCATGACTGTTTAGGTGGCTTTGCAGGACGGATGTTGTGCCCGTGACCTGGTGGTGAAGGTGTGGCATATGACATGAATGCCCGAGATGGTTGTGAAGGTGGTGCCTGTGAGCTTGATGGACGATCATAACATGGTGTCGGTGAGTCAAGGTTGGTGACATGATCATCGTCTATACTCATATCGTCATCGTCACCTATAATTAAAATGTATTAGTATATTAGTTGAATAAATTACATATACAATTTAAATGAGGTAATTTACCGTTTCCAAACTGAATAGTATCAGGATTGATATTCAGTAGATGCAACTCCCCCAACAACCGTAGTTCGTCCACTGCAGTATGGAAAATGCGATGAAAAATTGGTCGCGAGTCTGCAGTACTGGTGAATCCTTCTGCAGCCTGCGAAGCGCAGATGAGCAACGTGCGAATCTATATGAACAAATTGTTAAACAGTTTATTACCTATCTAAAACAAATAATTCAACAACACTAATATCAAAATTCACAATAACAATTCTTCACAAACAATACAACAACACTAATTAAACAGTTTATTACCTATCAATTCACAAAATTCATACAATTAACCGAACTAATATCAAAACCAAATAATTCAATAACACTAATATCAAAATTCACAACAACAATTCTTCACAAACAATTCAACAACACTAAACACAGTTTATTACCTATCAATTTGGAGGTTGTGAATGGAGGAGAAATCGGACGGAATCGAGCCGAATTGGGTACGAATTTGGATGGAATTAGGGTATGATTTCAAAATTCAAGAGAAATAGGACGGAAGTGGGGAGAAATCGGACGGAATCGGATGAGGGAGAAGTAGATCTGGCGGAGAAGAGAAGAAGTGTAGGGTTTCGAATGGGGGAGAAGAGAAGAAGCGTCTACAATTTAATTCCGTAGAAAACCGGAAATCGGGTTTCCGGTTTTGAAAAAAAACATGGAATGGCGCATTCCGGTCTTACGTGGAAGCCACGTATTCGACCGTCGTCCACATCAGCCAGATCTCATACAAAACCAGATTTTCATGTTCCGGTTTTACAAAAAATGGAAATAGGGTTTCTGGTTAACGGAGCGCACTGCACTGTCGTTAAGCTGCAATGTTCTCTGTACAAATAAATTTATATTTTCCGCTACTCGCGACTACACTACTGGGTAGTAAGTGGTAAGTAGGGGTCGAACCCAAGGGAATTAGAGGGATACGTTGTTCTTTATACTGACGGGGAACATGTTTTAGGTTGATTGAGATTTTAGAGCGATTGACTAAGCTACTGTTTTTGTTTTTTTTGGTTTTGAGTGCGGAAAAGTAAATTACAGAAAATAAATACTGAAAATAAAGGAGTTAAGGGAAGAAGACTTACAGTGAGTGATGCGTGATTGCGATTCCTCCGGTAGATGAGCGGTTGATGGTTGTAGTTGATCGAGCAGTTTACAAAAGTAAATACAGGGGGGTTTTTTGTAAGTCAAGGAAAAGTATTCGGTTTCAGGTACCTTGTATTATAACATGTTATTAATAACCGTTAGTAACCTTTCTAAGTATTCAAAGATGAATCGAGGCCCTTTCGCAGCGCAAGACTTGCAACATCGTTTAAAGCAACACTTATTCTACTTCAGACTAATTCCTCATTTCGAAGTATTTAGCCTTTTGTGCATCCACCTGATCTCTCAGTTACGATCGACAAAGTGGTGTTTTAGATAAGTCGAACTCCTCGATAAGTTTTGCCTGTTACAGCTTCCACTTACCGAGTATGATCACGAATTCCCACGGAAGAGCTTTGCTTGTTACAGCTTCCACTCAACCTTGGAAACTCTGACTATATATGGCACATAGAACAAGTTTTGAATACAGAGAAAAGAAACTAAAAGAAATTAAAATATTATATAATACAAGAAAATACCTTCGACCGAATGAGGAGTTTAGCTACAAATATCCATGGAAAAGGACATCATAACTAAATACTCGGGGGTTTTTGAAAACAGTAAGAGGGAAAGGGGTGGAATACTCAAGAACCAACAGGAGTATTCCCAATTTCCTAGTGAATACGGGAATACTCAAGAACCAACAGGAGTATTCTCTAAAGTATAATACTCAAGAACAAACAGGAGTATTATTTCCAAAACCAAACCAAACTTACAAAGTAACTTAGAGAGAGAAGTGATTTACAAATTTGTGGATTTTGTGGATGATTGAAATGAGGAGGAGAAGCCTCCTTTTATAGCCACAAGGGGAGGAGATGGGTGGTGGAGATGGGTGGCATGTGGTTTTGATCCAAGGGAGGAGAAGGGAGGAGGAAAGAGGAGGTGACACATGGGGGGTGTGAAAAGCCGCCGGTTGCCTTGGGTGGAGGAGCCGCCGGTGGCCGGTCAACATGGGGGGAGGCTTCCTCCCTTGGCCACCTCCAAGCAAGGTGGCCGGTCACCTTGGTCCATGGGTGTGTTTTGACAGTTTTGTGCAGTCTTTTCACAAAACTATCAGTCCAATTTCGCTCCGTCTGACTTTGATTGTTCCTCGGTTGGATTTGATTTGAGTAATTCCTACGTCAGGATCTTGAGATTCTTCATTCAGCGTCTGATCGTGACCTTGGACTGGCTCGTAATATCTTTTCAGCGTATAATCCTCTCCTTAGCGTGTTTTCTCTCTAAGCGACAAAATACCCTGTAGAAATAAATCGGGACTAACAAGCAGAAGTTAAATAGACCAACAGTCTAATTTGGTGGGTTTTACTGTGTTTTTGATTCGTATAATTATGGTCCATCACTGGTTTCATTAAAAAAAGGGTCAGTTTTGAAATCTGACACTCGAGGGAGTTAGTTTTGAAATTGTCAAACTCAAAAGGGTCAGTTTAAAAAAAAACTCTACTTCCGCACGTTTAGCTCTCTCAAACAAATCGATTTTACATTGTAGGGCTAAAGCCACTCGTTCGACAACCACGTCCGCTGATCGACTTGATCGAAGAAATGGATAAAAGGAACTCTTTTTCTTTTCTTTTTTTCAAAACATTACTTTATTAAGGTGAAAACAGCAAAACAGAATACAAGAGATCACCAGACAAAGTTGGGATCTTTTTTCTTTGGGCGAGACCGTCCTGAAAAGCGAGACGCCTTTTTACTCTTAGGGGGGTTTTTTTCCAAAAGAATGGAAAGGTCGACCGAGCTGTCAGAAGGAACTCTTTTTCTTCCCCAGGTAAGTTGCCCTAGTTTCAAATTTTAATTTTTTCCAAAATCGAAGACCTCGTGGTTTTGATTTGGGTCGATTTGTTTCGATAATGGGTTTGACTTATGAACAATGTATTTTTTTTACCGAAACATTTCATAGATGGTTGTGAATTCGTAGATGGAATCAGTGTTATAGTTGTGCGAGCTCAATTATGAATGTAGATTATTGATTTTTGAACCCAGCTGCTGTGCTTGTTAATAACATTGTTATTTTGTGAACTCAATAAATCAGTAATGACCATAGTGTTTGATTTGTGTAGGGTGTTTTTATCATATGAACTCAAATATCAATTTTAAATATTTATTTGTGAACGCAGCGCCGTGTTTCTGAATTACCTTGTTACTATGTCAACTATCGTTATGTGAATGATAATGAAGATTTGTGAAGGCATATGCTGCCTTATGAACTGAGATGCTTAATTGTGAACTCACTGGTTTTGCTCAGAGGGTTAATCAAAAGAAGTTAATGTATTACTTGAACTCTGAAATTTATACTTATTGTGTGAATTAAACATTGATTTGTGAACGCGGCTATCTAATTGTGAATGATAATTTTATTATGTGAACGAGTATGCTCACTTGTGAATGCAGTGATCTTTATGGTGTGAATTTGAAGTTCTTTGCGCTGAATCATTGGTGTTGGGATATGAGTTTTGCACTGTTTTTACTGTGTTTTTTATCTACAGATTTGCGTCGCATATATGATTAAATATTTTATTATGTGAATTGAGTGGTTACACGTTTATTCTGTTTTGTATGCAGATGCAGAGTGAGGGGGCCAATGATGCTGAAGCGTCATCCAGCAAATTGCCCACAAATGACGCCAAGGTACCAAGAATTCTATTCAATTGATCTGTTCCTATTTTTGCAGTATGTTAAATGCCACAATTTTTATTTGTCATGGAATATTGAAGTTGTTAAAGGATGCATCAGAAAAGTTGGTCACTGCTAAAGGTTTATATGATTCTTCTACTGATGAGACGAAGAAGCACGTGGAAATATGTCAAGCAGTTGTGGGAATACAATCTAAGTTGTCCCAATTCATGGTGAGTTCTGATGAGACAATATCAACTGGTTGTCCGATGGATTTTGAAGGACCATCCTTCAGTATTGGATTAACACAAGAACTCGAAAGGGATTGTTGTCATCAACCCGTTTTGGTTTATTTGTTTAGTTTTTTTGGATGTTCTCATCAATTGTTTTCAAGAAGACTTTTGTCAGTAAGCAAGTGTTTTGATATTAATCATGTTATAGCACCATAATTCAAGGAGATGCATAGATCATAAAAAGGTGTCATTTTGGTAATGTTCATAAAATGGTGTATGAGTTCCACAAACGACGTGTTTGGCAGTATTATATTGGTCAATGTTACCATATACTTACAAAGTTCGGGAATTTTCTAAAATTCATAATATAGTTTTCATGTATGTAAATGAAGCCAAACAAGTTAGCTAGCATAATGTTCAAAGTAAGCTGATAAAGTTCACCTTAGTCCATGTGAAGTTCACAATAAAATTCTCCAAAGTCAAGTGTATATAAATTTATCCCGAATTTCCTATTTATATTTAGAAATTTGCGTAAGGGCCGTTACGATTATGGTAATGGCCCTTGGTCTGTTTTGCTCTTTTAATTCGGCTTTTTCCTTTCTTTCGATCTATCGGGGTCGGTGCTCGGATCATTCTTTGTTCATCTTTTTGACCTGAAACGTTCAAGAAAGCCGTCAAACAACGAAAATTTGTTGAGAGAACGAGTACTATCCTTCATCGAATAGAGTAATGAATTAATCAAAATATTGACCGATCATGGACCAAGCCGAAGAAGATCCTAACCAATAATCATAATGCCCCTAAGGCACGTTAATGATATTATAACAATTCTCAGGACCTGGTGACGTGGTGAAGTAGCGAAGGGTCTGCAGTTTTGGGGTATTGAAACTAGGTAAGGCATCATTAGAGAAGGAACACCTCCTGTGTACGCAAAATCCTTATACCATACAGTGTAGGAGTTGTTGGTTAATATTAGATGCGTTAAGCGGAATTTCAGATCATATCTAAACATCTAATAATCGGATTTATAAACATAGTTGATAGATCATGAGAAAACCTTTGATGCGTGAACCGGATCTGATCGGGTAAGATTGAAAGCGATGAGAGCTCCACGTGTTGCTCCTCTAGTTGGTCCACACAAGCCCGACTAGATTCCCTTGTCTTCGACTGCTAGGACGAGTGGACGAAGGGAAGCAATCAGATTGCTTTTTCGAGATGATAGTGTTTTGGGGTGTGATGATTTCAAAAGAAGAGAAGAAAAAACGTTTTTGCTTCTTTTTTTCTATCTTTTGTGTGTTCAGCCGAGAGCTAAATCCTTTGCCCTTTTCTTTTCTTTTTCTTTCACCGCCTCAACCAAAATCAATCTCTAATCTTTTGGTTTCCATAATTATTCATGTAATAATTAGGAGCATTTAATTGGCAATAATGGCAAATCCTTTATGACCAGCCCAATTAATCTCTAATTGATTTCATAACTTATTATTTATTTCTTAAATAAGCCTTATTATTAATAATATCTAATATCTATTAATAATTAACCATCTTTCCTGGTGATCTAGTCCGTCAACTCTAAGCATGTGACCTCATAGGACCCGATTATAATAGTTATGAGTTTAACCAGTTTAACCTCATTAATCGTAGTTAGCTTCTAGCAAAGCACTACGACTCCTAAAATAATCGGATTGAAATATCTCCGTTAATTGTCTTATTCCAAGTTTAGTCATTGCACATTAAATTAAAGGACACAATTCCTTCAATCTCCCACTTGTCCTTAAACAAGTGTGCAATATAAGATACCTTTGTCTCTTAATGTCTTATTTGACGATATGGTGACATTCATATCTAATGTCAAATGTGTTTCTTGAAATCCGAGTTTGAACTGTCAATTAAACGGATGATTGCAAAAAATCAACCGAGCATGGCCATGCATTTTCAGTTCTTGCTCTTCAAGTGGCCGAGACACCAATCTTGTTCAATGTATCACAGTATACACGAACTAGGAGGACTTCTCCAATCTTGTATGACTATGGCTCCCACTCAACTTTTTTGCAATCCTAACAACTGCCTTTATAACTCCCTTTTACGGAAAGCATTTAACAGTGTCAAAGAAATACCAATCATCAAGTGAGACCACAACATACTCATGTCTGAGGAATCTACTAATCCTAGTTTACCTTAAAACTTTACAATCTCTTTTGTAGAGTCTTAAGGTGGGTCAGTCTTACATGTATCATCCATACACATATATGTAAATGACTAGACATCTCCATGTCCCTATAGCCCATGAAACCTGGCGCTATCAGTCAACTTACAATATAGTCACTAATGAAATCATCCATGTCCATTTGATGATTTCAAACTACAGACTTTCAATAATTCAAAACTTCATTTCACTTAATGGGGTTTCATTCACCATAACACTTAACGTGATCCCATTTGTTAATAATGAATTATTTGTCAAAACAATATTTAAATGAGGATGAAATATCATATATCATAAGATCATCAAGTCAAACATAACACTAGTGTCCAACACTCATAATTATACAACGTAATATAAAAGCAAACTCAAAGCCATTCTCCAATGTGCTTGAGAAGCCCTAGTGTGACTCTCATGCTTGGGCCTAGGCATAGGCTTGGTCAATGGATCTGCGATGTTGTCATTAGTATGCACCTTACACATCCTAATGTCATCCTCAGTGATGATGCGTCGAATAAGGTGATACTTCCTCATAACGTGTATGGATTCGGAGCTCGAACTCGGTTCCTTTGCCTGGGCTATGGCACCATTATTGTCACAATAGATGTCGATAGGCGCTGAAATGCTAGGAACAATACCGAGTTCATCCAGGAACTTCCTCATCCAAACGGCCTCCTTTGCTGCTTCACAAGCAGCAATGTTGATCGGCTGTAATTTAGCGTAAATATTCGAATAGAATTCAAATACTATTGCTAGTCACGGTGAATCAAAACATTTATATTGACTCGGGAAACCCAAGGTCGTACCCAAAGGACAGGTGATTAAACCAATAGTGCTAAAGATTAAACTAGAAATGTCTATGGTTTGGGGGGGTTTGTTCCTCGTAAGAGGTTGATAGCAAGGTTTTACTATCCTAAATGGAGATTTGATCAACGAAAATGGGTAAACAAACAATTCAAAGATGACTAGGGATCTATTTCCCCACCTAGACAATTATTGTGACGGTAAATTGGGACACCATTGATGAATTCACATGCACACGTTTAGAATTTAGCTATGTAACATTAATACTAAGTTCAACTCGCGCTACAACCTAGTATCAAGGGGTCACACCTCGCATAGCACCTCACACTTGCGCTTTATTGGTGCTATAGGACATGATTTATCTAGCCTCACACTCGCGCTTTATTGACTAAATAGATCATGCACTTGTTCAATTCATGCCATTCTCATTAGGATTAGAGTATCGCCATGTAACACTAAAACCCTAACGCTTCTTCATTTCTATCATTTGAAATCACACTTTTCAGGGGTTAGCTACGTCAAGCATGAAATCAAGTAGAATCCCTATTTCGGACTTGTTAAAAACATGTCATAGGTAATTCAAAACATTAAGTTCAAATGAAGAAGAATCATATGCAAAATCATTCATCAATAATATCCATAGTATTTACAATATCACAAACATGTCTAGGGGATCCATAGATCCCCAACCAAGGTCACTACTCACTCATGGTGAGATTACAAGCCATATCAACAATAAAAGTGTAAACAACCATATGAAAGTTGAGTTTAGAACTTCAAAACCAATATGAGCACAAATGATGAAAGATGATCCACTCTTTTTGTTGTTGATGATCCTAGATGATTCCAACTTCTTCTCCAAGCCAACTTCTCTCTAAAAACCCAGCAAAATGTCCAGAAAAGCCAAGAGTGGGGGATGAAAAACCCTAAGTTTCTTTATATATCTTTTTGCAAAAAGTCACTTTTCGACGTCATGCGATCGCATGATCAGTTCATGCGAACGCATGAGTTCCTGAAAGCTCGGTCTTGTGCGATTGCGGCTTGAGGTGATGCGCTCGCATCAGATTCTTATGCGACTGGGCTGCTCGATGCGATCGCATGATGTGAATTCATGCGAACGCATGGTGTTGGAGAAGTCTTTCTTCGAGCTCGCATGATGCTTCATGCGATCGCATGATTATTCATGCGTCTGTTTTTACTTGTGCGATCGCATGATCAGTATGTGCGATCGCATGGTACATTCGTGCGATCGCATGAATTCTTCATGCGTCTGTTTTGGCGTGCGATCTCGAGGGGCCCTTTCATGCGAGCGCATGGCTTTCTCATGCGACTGGTGGTCCATGCGAGCGTATGATTCCTTCATGCGAGCGCATGAATTGAGGAATTTGCGCTTTGACTTCTATTTTGCTCTTTTTTTGCTCCAAAAAGCTCGGTTTGCTCCAAAATAACTGCTCACTTGTGTTCTCAGCTAAATCTCTGAAATAGGCCTGAAATGAACCACAAAGCATCAAATAGCAAGTGAAATCGTAAAGGAATGACCGAAACGATAAGCGTAGAGGTTGCCTAAAATGCATGTATTTTAGCCCTATCAAATCACCCCACACTTAACGTTTGATCGTCCCGAGCAAACTAATCATATAGATCAACAACAAGAAGGCACTTCACTCACTCAAGATCGGTTCAAAGAAACTCCATATGGTCATGAAAACTAACAAAAAATACTAAGGAACAAATTCTATTTATGATAAACCACTTTCGTAGGTGACACGAGTGCATTTAGCGAATGCACCAAGCCTTTAAACCCCTAGGCTACCCTAATGGAGGAGTTATAGTCTCCTGAGAGTTTTCAGATACGGGAATACTCACAAATCCCACAAAGAGAACAATCATCCAAATAGACATTTCTAGTTCAAAATTGTTAAAGCACTAGACAAGGTATTTTTCATGAAGCTCATAATGTATTCAACTAGATATGTGCATTTCAATCACTACATGAGGCCTCTTCGAATCCTTATGGAAATTCATGAATTAGGACATTCAAGCAAATCAAAACAAAGACTAATAAATCTTTAATCAAGGATTCTAGTCATTTTCTATATTAGTGACTTCAAGAAAATAATCCAATAGTTGCAAAGAAATCTTGTTGGATCACTCACAAATGCTAGCAAGGAGGCTAGTCCATTGGCTTGTGAGCTTTGAACTCATTCTCAAGCCTAGGACGCAAAAGTCACTTAGTCATAAGAGAAGAGGAGTTCCAACAATAAAGTTTTTGTATACCTTTGCAAGTCATATCATGCCTAAGTATAAAAGAATACGAGGTTCGTCCCTTAGTGAATTCTTGCAAGTAAGTATCAATTGCCTCATTGATTTTCATGCTAGAGAATGGCGGGATAGCCGATTGTCAAATCTAAGTGCTTCGTATTTTCTTATATTTTATTTTTTCTTTCAAATGGCCTTTGGACTACAAATGCTTTCGAAGGGGAACTTTTCTTCCTAACCCCCGGCATTTGTATATTTTGAAACAAAACCTCTCGTGATCATCGAGAGAGTTTTTAGTCGGGGCTTTGCCCTCTTTTGACCATAAGAATGAAGTACCCACATATTTTTTGTTGGGGCCTATTTTTCGCCCTCTTTTGACTCCACACTTAGAACTTGACAAAGGGCTAAGTGTTAAAAATGGAGCATGACAAACCAACAAGACAAATCTACAAGATGGGCAAGGTCACTAAAGTCACCTAAAGGCAATCATGGCATGCGAGGGTTTCAAAGTTATAATTTTCAATTTTATGCTTTCAAAGATCAACCCTTTAGTCTAATGAGAAAAAGCTTAGAATAGAAGATAAAGAAGTGTTAGTAGATGCTTTGATCCTCAAGAATGAAAGTCAACAATCCACTCCATTAGTCATTTAGAGGATCAATCAAGTGAAATCATGCACGACTAGTTGAATTTAGAGATGAAAATTTTCGAAAATGTAGCCTTGCCTAGACTTTTTGTTTTCATTAGTAATTCAAAAATTTTGGATTAATTGTGCGGTAGTGCAAGTGTTTTTGGATTGGATTTTAAACATGAAGGCATATCAAGCAAACACAAACATCTCATGTAGTCAAGACAATGTCAAACATAGGCCACCCCACACTTAGCATTTGCTTAGTCCCTAAGCAATGGATAGAATGAAAAGCAAAGAGAGAGTTAAGAGAAACTTCTCTCGTTTGGAGGTAGCCGTTTCAATGGAAAATATGTTGCTTTGCTTGTCGAGTTGAACTTGCTCCAAAGATTCGAGTGGTGATTCCCTTTTTCTCTTCATAAGGTGTGAAACTGAAAATGAGAAAGTTAAGCATACGAGGTAGGGGAGATCATCATCATAAATATGTAATTACAACGCAAGTCAACTCAAAATTTAAACACAAAAATGCCCCATGCGATCGCATGACTAGGCTATGCGCTCGCATGACCGAAGACAGTCGCATGGATTATGAATGCGATCGCATGAGTTCATGCGATCTTGGCACAAAGAGGATTTATAACGTTCATGCGACCGCATGAATTGAGATCATGCGAACGCATGATGTCGGGCAGTCGCATGAAAAGATCATGCGAGCGCATGAATGTGATGCGAGCTTGACAGAACTGAGCCTAATGAATTGGTTTGTACCACAACGATCATACAATATTCAAAATGCAATCAAGAATGGAGCATGTATCATAGAAATGATCAAAGATGTGCATGATTTGAAATTATTGTCAACAAAATCCAAAATGTATCAAAAGTCATCATAGAGGAGGTACAAGTACAAAGCATGTAGAAATGCCAATCAAAGGCTCTCCTCTAAATCAAAAGTGCCCATCTCATCTGGGGTGGAAGGGGTGTGAGCAGGGTCGTCGACTCCAGGGGCAACTCGAGGTGCTATGACGAACTCTCCCGCGTCGTCTGCATCATCTGCATCATCTGTACTCGAAGCACGAGGGGCCTCGCCTTCCTTCTCCTTGCCCTTAGCGGAAGGGTCCACATTCGGAGGTGGATGTGGAGGTGAACTGGGCGTGAATGGGGACCTCGGGGGCAGACCGACGCTAGAGGCGATCCCCAAGGTAGCGGCTATAGTGAGCAATGTCCTCTCCTGCCACTGATTGTGCTGTGTGACATAAGTGGCTAAACTATCCAAACGCGACATAATCAGCGCGGTGCTCGGGTCAGCAGGGGGAGGAGGAGGCACGGCGCGAGAGGAGGATGGTGCATCGGGGTGTTCAAACCCATCAATCTCGTCGTCTGTGTTCGGTTCTTCTTCAGCTCCAACCTCGCCCTCCTTCTCGTCATTAGTCCATTTCAAACCTTTACCCAAAATGCGCATGTAACGCATTTTCTTCAAACCAAGCTCCAACTTGTGGCTCTCTCTGTCGCCGAATGTAAAGTTGAGCTTCTTAGCAATCCATGTCACAAATGAACCACCTCCCAACCCCATTTTCTTCGAGGTAAGGGACTGATACCCCACAATCCCAGCGGTAATACACCAAAGCCAATCAACTTTCTGCCCCTGCTCCATCATTAGCATAATTGCCATCTCCATTCTGCTCACGAGCCGGCCATAATCAGTGCGTACAAACACTATACCCGCCAAAAGTTTGTGGATGACGTTCCACTTGGGCACTCGAATACTAGTGGATTTGTGCTGATCGTCTTTGGTGTAAACACAACCCGCGATTTTCTTCCAAAACTTCTTAATATCATCATCGATTATCTCGGGAATATCACCATCCCTAGGCAATCTCAACCAATCACACAAAACTGCTGCTTTAACTTCCCACTGAAGATTACCCAAAGAAAATCTCCAACACATTACTTTCCCTTCCTCCTTCCCCTCTCCACCCATATGAGGCCCATGAATCGGACAAAATGAACTAATAAATTCCATGGTCATCTCATGGAACGATCCGGGATCCTCTCTAAACACAAAATTCATCCCGCTATTCACAACCAATTCCCTAATCTCCTCTAGAACCTTCAACTCCCTCAAATCATCAATAACGGGAAAAAGGAGAGGGATTGGCCATTTACCTCTGTCCGTGAGGGAGGTGTACAATGCAGCATCCTTCGCGTAACCGAATCGGAGTTGGCTATCGAACTCGTACGGCTTAGCTTTGTTGAATTTGTTGTCATTGTCGCGCCGAGGCGACGGTGGAGGCGAGTCCTTTTCCAAATCCCCATCGGCTCTGCTAGCCGAACTGGGCGCCATGATGTGTCTCGTGTCCTCCAATGAAGAACGGCCATAGTGTTGACCCGTATGAGTGGACTTCACGTAAAGGATTTCGGCCTTTTTGCCCTTTCTCACCGTGGGGGCTTTTGAAATTGGGGGTTTGGAAACTCCCACTTTTTCGGGGGATTTTTGGGAGGTTGAGAGGATGAGAGATGACTGACTTTAACCATGGTTGAAATTGGAATGAGAAATGAAGAAACTTGTATTTTGAGTGGGATTTGGGGATGTTCGGATTTGGGGCGGTTTGACGGTGGGGGTGCGAATCGGCTGGTTGGAAGGGCGATTCCACGGCAGGGGGAAGGACGGACGGTCGGCGAGGGTCGCTGGAGGTCGGACGAGGGCCGGCGGAGCTTGAATCGGACGGAAAGGATGTCGGAAACTCGGGGAGGACGGGATGCGGATTTAGGGTTTTTGAGAAAAATCTGAATTTGAAAATCTAATTTTATACTATGAAGGTTTATGCGAACGCATGTCTTGTTTATGCGAACGCATGAATTGAGAAAATATGGATTTTTGGCTCCTATGCGAGCGCATGATTTGAGGGTATGCGATCGCATGAAATTTCCAGTCGCATGAGAATTTCATGCGATCGCATGAATGTCATGCGAGCTTGAAGAAAATGAAATAGAAACCTGGCATGCGAACGCATGAATGAATTTCATGCGGACGCATGGATCTGGACAGACGCATGATTTTCTCATGCGAACGCATGGATTTATGCGAGCTTGAAAGAACGAAGAATTTGGCTGACGTGCGAGCGCATGAAAGGGTCATGCGAACGCATGGAGATATTGGCACGAAATTCTAAACCAAACTCCTATCGATCGATAAAACTTATGCAATAGATTTCAAAACCCCACACTTATGTCCTATCGAAGTATCAAATTCACCAAGCACGACATCATGGAAGTAGTCTAATCCCTCATTTAACAATCAAATATAGGCACTCGCACACACACACATTTCAAATCTTCAATTTCACTCATGCAAAACACAATTACCGAAACAAGCAATACCCCAAACAACTAAGACATTTTAAGGATCATGGGAGTAATACTTACAAGCCTAGTTTAACGTCTTGGCAAAGACAGGGCCGAATCTCTACGTAGAGAAAAAGAAGCACGCTAAAAGAAGTCCCAAGCGGGATCCCTTCTCTAGCGGTATTGCGTAGAGCATTCACGAGGGTGCTTCCAATAGGTCCTGGTTTCCATCAGCAGCATGATAGATTTTAACTCTCTGCCCATTTGCTTTGAAAATATTTTCTTGGTTGTCGACTAGCTCTAGATGGCCATCGTTGAAAACTCTACGGATTTTATATGGTCCGAACCATCTAGACTTGAATTTCCCGGGAAATAACTTGTATTTTGAGTTAAATAGCAAAACCTTGTCGCCTACTGAGAACTGTCTCTTCAGAATGAGCTTGTCATGCCATCTCCGGGTTTTCTCCTTATAGATTCTTGAACTCTCGTAAGAGTCTAATCGGATTTCATCTAACTCATTGAGTTGAAGGAGTCTCTTCTCTCCAGAAGCTTTTGTGTCAAAATTTAGTTCTTTGATGGCCCACATCGCCTTATACTCAAGTTCCACCGGAAGGTGGCAAGATTTGCCATATACTAGTCTGTAGGGAGACATCCCGATTGGTGTCTTGAAGGCGGTTCTATATGCCCATAGCGCATCATCAAGTTTCAACGCCCAGTCCTTTCCTGACTTTCCAACTGTCTTTGTCAAGATGTTTTTTATTTCTCTGTTTGACACCTCGACTTGACCATTGGCTTGAGGATGATATGGAGTGGAACACCTGTGGTAGATTCCGTGTTTCTTTAGCATGGACTCAAATCTCCCTTCTTTGAAATGGGAGCCATTGTCACTTATCACTGTTCGCGGGACTCCGAATCTTGGGAATATGATCTTTTTGAACATCTTAATCACCACTTTAGCGTCGCAAGATGGGGAAGCTATGGCTTCAACCCATTTGGACACGTAGTCCACCGCTACTAGAATAAATGCATTCCCTTGTGACGATGGTAAAGGTCCTATGAAGTCCACACCCCATACATCAAAGATTTCCACTTCCAATATGCCCTTCTGAGGCATTTCCTCTCTTCTAGCTATGTTCCCCATTCGTTGGCATTCATTGCAAGCTTTTACAAATTCGTACGTGTCTTTAAACATGCTTGGCCAATAAAATCCGGACTGAAGAACTTTGGACGTGGTCTTTGAGGCCGAACCATGACCACCATAAGAAGAAGAGTGACAACAAGCTATGATCTCCTTGAAGTCTTCCTTGGGAACACAAGTTCTATAGATCCCATCCGAGCAGAGCTTGTATAGGAATGGGTCATCCCAATAATACCTCGAGACGTCATGCAAGAACTTGCTCTTCTGATTTTAACTAAGGCCTTCAGGAAGAATGTTGCACGTCAAGTAGTTCACAAAATCTGCGTACCAAGGGGCATCATCTTCGACACTCATCAAATATTCACCAACAAAAGAGTCTTGGATAGGTGCCGAGAACCATTTCGAGTCATAGAGCTCAACTCTCGAGAGGTGATCCGCTACTACGTTTTCCACCCCCTTTTTGTCTCTAATCTCAACATTGAACTCTTGTAGAAGGAGGACCCATCGAATGAGCCTTGGCTTAGCATCTTTCTTTGCCATCAAGTACTTGATAGCGGCATGGTCCGTATAAACAATAGTTTTCGTTCCAACAAGGTAAGGCCTGAATTTTTCGAAGGCGTAGACTACCGCTAACAACTCTTTTTCGGTGGTTGTATAGTTCATTTGGGCACTATCGAGCACTTTGCTCACGTAGTAGATCACATGAAGCTTCTTCTCGACCCGTTGTCCCAAAACTGCCCCAATGGCATAGTCACTTGCATCGCACATGAACTCAAAGGGAAGATCCCACTTTGGCGGTTGCACAATCGGTGCCGATACAAGGTTTTTCTTCAGCTTTTCAAATGCCTCAAGGCATCCTTCATCAAAGTTAAATTCCACATCATTGCAAAGGAGGTGAGTCAATGGCTTGGCAATTTTTGAGAAATCCTTTATAAATCTTCGGTAAAAACCGGCGTGGCCTAGAAAACTCCTCACTCCCTTTTGGTTTTTCGGCGGAGGAAGTTGCTCAATAACTTGAATTTTCGCTTTATCAACTTCCACTCCTCTCTTAGAGACCAAATGCCCGAGCACAATTCCTTCTTGCACCATGAAATGGCATTTCTCCCAATTTAGCACCAAATTTGTCTCGATGCACCTAGAAAGAACATGAGAAAGATTAGCTAAACAATCATCAAAGGAGGATCCATGAATAGAAAAATCGTCCATAAAAACCTCAATACATTTCTCAATATAATCGCTAAAAATGGACATCATACAACGTTGAAAAGTCCCCGGTGCATTGCATAAACCAAAAGGCATGCGTCTAAACGCAAAAGTTCCATATGGGCATGTAAAAGTGGTTTTTCCTTGATCATTTGGCAAAATAGGAATTTGGTAAAAACCACTATATCCATCTAAGAAGCAAAAATAATCATGTCCCGCTAGCCTTTCAAGCATTTGATCTATGAATGGGATAGGAAAGTGATCCTTTTTCGTTGCCTTATTCAATTTTCGGTAGTCAATGCACATTCTCCACCCATTCACGGTTCTTGTGGGGACTAATTCTCCTTTTTCGTTTTGTACAACCGTGAGTCCTCCCTTTTTAGGGACGACATGGATGGGGCTCACCCATTCCGAGTCGGGAACGGAGTAAATGATGCCCGCATCTCTTAACTTGGTGATCTCTTTGAAAACCATCTCACTAAGCTTAGGATTCAATCTCCTTGACAACTCCCTAGAAGGTTTCACATTTTCCTCTAGATTAATCCTATGCATGCATAGTGAAGGGCTAATTCCCGTAATATCATCAATGGAATAGCCTAGGGCTTTTCTATTAGCCGTCAAAACATGCATAAGCTTGGACATTTCATCCTGGTTCCAATTTGCACCAACTATAACGGGATAAGTAGCATTAGACCCAAGAAATTCATACCTTAGATTCGAAGGTAGAGGTTTTAACTCTCCTTCGAATTCCTTACCTCTTGGCACCGGGTCTTCTTTACCTTCATGAACATTTGATTCTTGCTCACCTTCTCCCAAGGTTATGTCGCACATATCCTCATCTTCCATGTTCATTAAGGAGGCAAAAAGTATACTAGAGTCGTCTAACTCCATAACTTCATCATCAAAAGGGGTTAGCCCAAAAGTTTCACAAGACATATCGAGCATATTGCATTCAAAGGACGAAATAGGAGCTTTCATGGCATTTTTCAGAAAAATTTAAGTTTTTCATTTCCTATCTTCAATTCGATAGACCATTCACCACATTTGATGACCGCTTCAACGGTGTTTAGAAAGGGTCTCCCTAAGATAACGGGTGTTTCTTGTTCACTATCCATATCTAGCACATAGAAGTCCACGGGGATGAAAAATTTCCCAACTTTGATAGGCACATCCCTTAGGACTCCATTAGGAACTCTAGAACTCCTATCGGCTAGTTTCAAAGAAATGGTCGTGGGATGGAGCTCACCCATATCAATTTTCTCATACAACGAATAAGGGATCAAGGAAATGCTAGCTCTTAAATCACATAGTGCTCTCTCAATTTCAATCTTTCCTAAAGAGATAGGAATAGAGAACGATCCTTGGTCTTGCATTTTTTTAGGCATACGACTTTGCACAATTGCACTACATTCGGCATTCAAAGCTACCATGCTAGACTCTTCAATCACCCTACGGTTTGACACAATGTCTTTAAGAAATTTAGCATAAGTAGGATTTTGAGTGATTACCTCATGGAAAGGGAGTGTGACGTACAACTTTTTTAACATCTCAACGAACCTTTGAAAGTGAGCATCAAGCTTGCTCTTGTTTAATCTTTGAGGGAAGGGGACCATGGGAACATACTTCCTCATTAGAATCGGTTCTTCATGCTCCTTTTCCTCCTCTATTGGAACTTGAGGTTCCACTTCCAAATTTTCCTTGGCATTTTCTCCTTCCACTTCCTTGCCGTTTAGATTAGATTTCTCTTGAGGGGTGGGTAGAACTTTCCCGCTCTTCAATGTGATGGCCTCAACATGTTCTATGGAATTCACGTCCGGTTGAGACGGAAGTTTCCCCATTTGCTTCAATGCTACGGCTTGTTGAGCACTTTCTTTAGCAAGTCTTTTGTTCTCCGCCACTATTTCATCCATCTTTGCTTCCATTCGCGCCATCATAGAAATTATGGCGCTGTCTTGAGAGTTGGAAGAATTCCCTTGCTCATTCATGTTGGACTTGGCTTGATAGGGTTTTTGATAATTCCCTTGGGAATATTGCGAATTTTGATTCGAGCCTTGGCCTTGATTTGAATACAAATTCTACCCTTGGTTCGAATATGAATTTCCTTGGTTTGAATATGAGTTTTGCCCTTGGTTTTGGTTAGAGTCATACCCTTGCCTTTGGTAATTCCCTTGATAGTTATTTTGCCCTTGAGGCCTTGGAGGGGCATATGAATCATTAGACATTCTTCGTTGAGGAGGTTCGTAGTTTCTAGTGATAGGACTAGCGTTTTGATTGTAGTTCCTTTGTTGATTCACAAAGTGTGCCTCCTCATAACCATCATCATCATCTTCATATTTCCCTTCGGGACAATACTTTGTAGAATGTCTCGTGCTAGCACATAAGAAGCAAGATTGTTGCGCCGAGACTCTTTCTTTTTCAGCTTTAGCCTTTGTTGCTTCAACAGAGTTCACCATACTGAACATATTCTCCACTTTCTTAGTCAAGTCGGCCATTTCTCTCTTCATTTCAGAATTTGAGGAGTCTTCCCTCGACTTAGCCATTTTCTTGTGGTCCACTCCTTGATATCTATCGGAGTTGATAGCAATTTTATCCATAATTTTGAAACCTTGGTTAGACGGTAGTTCCATTATAGCTCCTCCACTAGCCGTGTCCATCTGATTTTTAGCCTCCTTACTCATCCCCAAATAGAAGTAACGCATTAGATCGGCCTTTCTAAAGTTGTGGTGAGGGCACTCCCTCAAATAGTGTTTAAACCGATCGTAGGCTTGGTGGAAGAGTTCGTTGTCCCTTTGAGAGAATGTAAGAATAAAGTCCGTAAACTTCTTGGTTCTAGATGGAGGGTAGAACTTATTTAGAAAAGCCGTGGCTAAATGGTCCCAAGTACGAAAAGTCCCCGGTTCATGATTTTGTAGCCACTCTTTGGCATCCCCATATAGCGAAGAGGGAAATAACTTCAAGTAGACATATTCAACGGGTGTATTCCTTGGCTTATAGGTCCGGCAATATTCTTGAAAATTGGCGAGATGATTGGACGGATTTCCGACCCCTTGAAATTGATCATTTGTAATCATGTGGACTAGAGAAGATTTCACATCGAAATCGAAAGCGTCTTCATCGGGAGGCAAAATAACCGAACCATTTCCCTCGAGGGTGGGAGTCATGTAATCTCCCACGGGCCTTTCATCCTCGTCCTCTTCATCATATCTGTAATTTCGGTTTTCCCTTCGAGGAGCGGGAGGGTTCCGAAACGGACGTCTATCATTATCATTGTCATTTCTGGCCGGTGGATCTTCTATTTCATCCCCATCGATTCTACGATCACGGATATGTCTTTGAAGACCCGGGCGGTTCTCATTCTACTCTTCCATAATATATTCTTGTATTTGGTCTTGGATAACCGGTGGAATAATAGGAGCAATAGGAGGTAGAGGGTTCTTGCGAGGTCTACCTCTTCCTCTCTTAACGGTAGGTTGAGAAGGTCTAGAAGTACTTGAAGAAGAACCGGTTGCTACGTGTTTCTTTCCTTCAAATCTTGTGTTCATTCAATTGCCTGCGAGAACAAAAGAAATTCTTAGCAATGAGCGGCAAAAGAAATAAACACAATCAAGATCAACACACGCAATGGCTACCAAGTAAGGAAAAGCAAACAAAACTAGATGGTCTAATAGCACGATAGTTAATTAACCTATCCCCGACAACGGCGCCATTTGATCGGCTGTAATTTAGCGTAAATATTCGAATAGAATTCAAATACTATTGCTAGTCACGGTTAATCAAAACATTTATATTGACTTGGGAAACCCAAGGTCGTACCCAAAGGACAGGTGATTAAACCAATAGTGCTAAAGATTAAACTAGAAATGTCTATGGTTTGGGGGGGTTTGTTCCTCGTAAGAGGTTGATAGCAAGGTTTTACTATCCTAAATGGAGATTTGATCAACGAAAATGGGTAAACAAACAATTCAAAGATGACTAGGGATCTATTTCCCCACCTAGACAATTATTGTGACGGTAAATTGGGACACCATTGATGAATTCACATGCACACGTTTAGAATTTAGCTATGTAACATTAATACTAAGTTCAACTCGCGCTACAACCTAGTATCAAGGGGTCACACCTCGCATAGCACCTCACACTCGCGCTTTATTGGTGCTATAGGACATGATTTATCTAGCCTCACACTCGCGCTTTATTGACTAAATAGATCATGCACTTGTTCAATTCATGCCATTCTCATTAGGATTAGAGTATCGCCATGTAACACTAAAACCCTAACGCTTCTTCATTTCTATCATTTGAAATCACACTTTTCAGGGGTTAGCTACGTCAAGCATGAAATCAAGTAGAATCCCTATTTCGGACTTGTTAAAAATATGTCATAGGTAATTCAAAACATTAAGTTCAAATGAAGAAGAATCATATGCAAAATCATTCATCAATAATATCCATAGTATTTACAATATCACAAACATGTCTAGGGGATCCATAGATCCCCAACCAAGGTCACTACTCACTCATGGTGAGATTACAAGCCATATCAACAATAAAAGTGTAAACAACCATATGAAAGTTGAGTTTAGAACTTCAAAACCAATATGAGCACAAATGATGAAAGATGATCCACTCTTTTTGTTGTTGATGATCCTAGATGATTCCAACTTCTTCTCCAAGCCAACTTCTCTCTAAAAACCCAGCAAAATGTCCAGAAAAGCCAAGAGTGGGGGATGAAAAACCCTAAGTTTCTTTATATATCTTTTTGCAAAAAGTCACTTTTCGACGTCATGCGATCGCATGATCAGTTCATGCGAACGCATGAATTCCTGAAAGCTCGGTCTTGTGCGATTGCGGCTTGAGGTGATGCGCTCGCATCAGATTCTTATGCGACTGGGCTGCTCGATGCGATCGCATGATGTGAATTCATGCGAACGCATGGTGTTGGAGAAGTCTTTCTTCGAGCTCGCATGATGCTTCATGCGATCGCATGATTTATTCATGCGTCTGTTTTTACTTGTGCGATCGCATGATCAGTATGTGCGATCGCATGGTACATTCGTGCGATCGCATGAATTCTTCATGCGTCTGTTTTGGCGTGCGATCTCGAGGGGCCCTTTCATGCGAGCGCATGGCTTTCTCATGCGACTGGTGGTCCATGCGAGCGCATGAATTGAGGAATTTGCGCTTTGACTTCTATTTTGCTCTTTTTTTGCTCCAAAAAGCTCGGTTTGCTCCAAAATCACTACTCACTTGTGTTCTCAGCTAAATCTCTGAAATAGGCCTGAAATGAACCACAAAGCATCAAATAGCAAGTGAAATCGTAAAGGAATGACCGAAACGATAAGCGTAGAGGTTGCCTAAAATGCATGTATTTTAGCCCTATCAAATGTACTCAGCCTCTGTTGTAGAATCTGCTACTGTATCCTGCTTGGAGCTCTTCCAGCTCACAGCTCCTCCGTTAAGGATGAAGACATAACCAGATTGAGACTCAAAGCCATCTCGGTCAGTCTGAAAGCTTGCATGAGTATAGCCTTGTACGATTAATTTTTCATCTCCCCCATATACTAAGAAATCATCCTTGGTCCTTCTTAAGTACTTCAGGATATTCTTAGCTGCACTCCAGTGTGCTTCTCCAGGGCTTGATTGGTATCTGCTACACATGCTCAAAGCATATGCAACATCAGGATGTGTACATACCATGGCATACATGATAGATCCTATAGCAGAAGCATATGGGATCTTGTTCATCTTCTCAAGCTCAGCAGGTGTTTTAGGACACTGCATCTTGCTGAGATACACACCATGTTGTATGGGTAAAAACCCCTTCTTGGAATCCTGCATCTTGAATCTATCAAGAATCTTATCAATATAAGTTCCTTGACTCAATCCAAGAAGCCTCTTAGATCTATCTCTGTAGATCTTAATTCCAAGTATGTACTCGGCCTTTCCTAAGTCTTTCATTGAGAAACATTTCTTCAGCCATTCCTTTACGGACTCTAGCATCAGAATGTCATTCCCAATAAGTAGTATGTCATCCACATACAAGACTAAGAAGGCTACCTTACTCCCACTAAACTTCTTATAAACACAAGGATCCTCTTCACATCTAATGAAACCAAACTCTTTGATCTTTTCATCAAATTGAAAGTTCCAACTCCTGGATGCTTGCTTAAGTCCATAAATGAATTTCTTAAGCTTGCATACCTTCCCAACATCATTTGGATCTTCAAAACCTTCAGGTTGTGTCATGTACACATCCTCTTCCAAAAAACCATTTAGAAAGGCGGTTTTGACATCCATTTGACATACCTCATAGTCATAATATGCGGCAATAGCTAGGATTATCCTAATGGATCTAATCATGACAACTGGTGAAAAAGTCTCGTCATAGTCTATACCATGAATCTGTCTAAAACTTTTGGCAACTAGTCTTGCCATGTAAACAGATACATTTCCATCCTTGTCAGTTTTGAGTTTGAAAATCCATTTGCTTCCTATGGGTTTTACCCCATTTGGCAAATCTATCAAGTCCCATACTTGATTTTCAAACATCGAATCCATTTCGAACCTCATGGCCTCAAGCCATTTCTTGGAGTCTGGACCCGTCATTGCTTGCTTATATGTAGAAGGCTCACTATGTTCTAACATAAGAACATCAAGGCTTACATTCAAGATGAAATCATCATAACATCTTGCTTGTACCCTTGGCCTTTCCGATCTACGAGTGGGTTTAACTTGTTCAACAACTGAATCCGGAACATGATCCACAACTGTTTGTAGATTCTCTTGTTCCGGCTCTTGGATGATCTGAGGCCCTAAGCCTTCAAAAGTAATCATCTCATCATCGACATCATCCATGTCATCTTGTTGTTGAGTTTGTTGCTCTTCATCATCTTGAACTATTTCAAGATGAATATTTCTCCCACTTGACTTGTTGGAAAGGAACTCTCTTTCCAAAAAGACACTATCCCTCGCAACAAACACCTTTTGCTGAGTTGGATTGTAGAAGTAATATCCAAAACTTTCTTTTGGATACCCTATAAAAAAGCATTTATCTGATTTTGGGGCAAGCTTCTCTGTTTGTAAACGCTTTACATAAGCTTCACATCCCCATATTTTCAGAAAAGACAACTTTGGAACCTTTCCAGTCCATATCTGATATGGAGTTTTGTCTACAGTTCTTGACGGAGTCCTGTTTAATGTAAGTACTGCAGTAGTGAGGGCATATCCCCAGAAGGATATCGGAAGATCGGCAAAACTCATCATTGATCGAACCATGTCTAACAAGGTCCTGTTTCTCCTTTCAGGCACACTGTTCAACTGTGGTGTTCCTGGGGTAGACAACTGTGTTACTATCCCACAGTTTTTCAAATGATGTTCAAATTCATGGCTCAAGTACTCACCACCACAATCAGATCGAAGTGCTTTTATTTTCTTGTCACTTTGAGTCTCTACTTCATTCTGGAATTCCTTGAACTTTTCAAAGGATTCCGATTTATGTGACATTAAGTAAATATATCCATATCTACTCATGTCATCAGTAAACGTAATGAAGTATCTGTAGCCACCTCTAGCTTCTGTGGTCATTGGCCCACATACATCAGTATGTATTATGCCCAACAATTCAGTAGCCCTTTCATTTGTTCCTTTGAAAGGTGACCTTGTCATTTTGCCCATTAGACATGATTCACATGTGTTAATGGATTCATAATCCATGTCTTTTAAAAGTCCATCTTTATGGAGCTTCTTCATGCGATTCACACTAATATGGCCCAATCGACAATGACATAGGTAGGCCTCACTCAAACTATTTGGTTTTTGCCTTTTGTTATTTATATTATATACATCCGATTTGAGATCCAACACAAAAAGTCCATTACTCATTGGTGCATTAGCATAGAAAATATTGTTTCTAAAAACAGACATAAATCCATCTTTAATGCTAAAATCAAATCCCTCAGAATGTAATAATGCAACTTAAATAAGGTTCTTGGTAAAGCATGAAACAAAATAACAATTATTCAGTTCTCATACAGAACCAGAAGGTAAAGACAGACTAAAATCTCCCACGGTAAGTGCAGCAACACTTGCTCAATTTCCAACGCGCAGGTCTATCTCCCCCTTCTTCACTTGCCTTCTATTTCTTAGTTCCTGCGCACATAAGAAATAATGTGAGCACCACAAGCGGTATCTAATACCCAAGTGGGATCATATTCTAATGTGAGAACATTTGTTGTCATTATATCAATAACATAAATACATGAAGTGCCGGAACTCACAGTTCCATTCTTCTTGTCTTCCAGGTACTTGGGACAGTTCCTCTTCCAGTGTCCCTTGGCCTGGCAGTAAAAACAATCATGATCAGCAGCCACCTTTGGCTTCTCACCACCCTTGGGTTTGGCAACTTGCTTGCCTTTCCCTTGGTAATTGCTCTTACTCTTAGCCACCTTCTTAAAACCCTTGCAATTGTTGACATTCAGAACTTCCTTCTTCTTGTCATCAATAATATTTGCCTCAGCATTTTTAAGCAATCCATGGAGCTCATTCATATCATGCTTCAAACCATTCATATGGTATTGCATTCTGAATGGTGCAAAACCATCATGCAATGATCTAAGAACAATATCAGTGGTCAACTCTTGGTCATATGGGGTCCCCAGATTTTCCATCCTCTTAAAAAGCCCAGTCAGGCTAATCACATGAGGACTCACTGGTTTTCCCCTCACAAGTTTGCTATCAAGTATAGCCTTGTGAGTCTCATATCGCTCTATCCTTGCCTGATCCTGAAACACCATTTTCAATTCAGTTATGATAGTATAAGCATCAGAATGCTCAAACCTCTTTTGCAAATCAAGCTCCATTGCAGCAAGCATGAGGCAAGTTACAGGTAATGCATCAGACCTCACCCTAGTTTCTCTTGCCTTCTCCTCATCTGATGAGGTGTCGGTTAAAGAAGGGATATGGGTAGCTAGGACGTCCTCACGTCCCTCGGACCTGAGAATGATTCTCAGATTCCTTTCCCAGTCAAGGAAGTGTGTTCCGTTGAGTTTGTTTTTCTCAACAATTTAGCGCAGAGAGAATTTCAAATTATCATTCAACATTATCTACAAAATATCAATGACATACAAATCAGTATATGTTTGAAATTGCAAATACTTATATTTAAACAATTTAAAATAAGAAAAAGCACATTTTATTCAGTTGTTGTCGTCCCTTTGAATAAAATATTCCAAGATCCCATCCCAGACAAGACTCAACGTACTTTTGCACTGCCTTAAGTCATATGTGTTCAGGGTAAGTAACAATTACTAATTATAACTCCTTATAATTCTTGGTTGATGATCCACATCCAATGTAAAAATCATCCCATGCCTCAAGATCCAAAACTTTGCCTTTTGGTCTCTCGTTGGGTACTACCATATCAAGGTTTATAAACCACGTATAGATTCACCCTCACTCAGTCCAAGATTATGGAAGAACACCCTCACTTTTGTGAAGCTCATCCAACCACAATCCAGAACTTAATGGGTTATGATATGGAAAGGCATTGCCCCAATTTACCGTTGGAACATAAGTCTTTTATTTGTCTTTTATTTATAAGTGAAAAAATGTCATAAATAAAAACAATATAAAGACTTAAAATAAAGCATTCAAAACGCAATAATTGTGATCCTAGTATGGCCTCTACGATGCATAAAATAAAGATCTAATCTTCATAATATCTTTATCTTGTATCCTGCATGGATCTCCATCCTTGACCTTCTTATGTCTTGTACTTCTTCTTGTATTACAATTTTGAATTTCTCTAATTGCAGAAATTAAATTACAACAAAATAAACGATGCGCAGATCGTGTACAAGAAAACATAACGATACACAGATCGTATTTATGGGCCATACTAGTCACTTTATGCAAGCAATATATCATAATATAAAACAAGCAAAATAATATCTCAATTTTAAATTAATTTTGTATATGGTATTAATCAATATTAACCATAAAAATGTAATAATTGGATTAAATTGTATGAAAAAGATATAATATCAAATATTTAATCTTAAGTGAGATTTCCTAACTTTTAGAAAACAATTAAAATAAATAATATCATAATACTATCCATCTTAATTCTGTGACCTTTCCATCACCGAATCGAATCGAATCCGACTCGGTTGATGTTCAATTTTCATATCAATTCATACAATTCCATGTCGCAATTCATCAAAATCTCAATTTCAATTTTACATCTTTATCCATATAAAATTCACCACTAATTTCAATCAAGATCCGCATCAAAACATTGATCATATCAATCTATGCAATCTGGCTCTTGATACCATTGTTGGTTATTATCAGATGCGTTAAGCGGAATTTCAGATCGTATCTAAACATCTAATAATCGGATCTACTAACATAGTTGATAGATCATGAGAATACCTTTGATGCGTGAACCGGATCTGATCGGGTAGGATTGAAAGCGATGAGAGCTCCACGTGTTGCTCCTCTAGTTGGTCCACACGAGCCCGGCTAGATTCCCTTGTCTTCGACTGCTAGGACGAGTGGACGAAGGGAAGCAATCAGATTGCTTTTTCGAGATGGTAGTGTTTTGGGGTGTGATGATTTCAAAAGAAGAGAAGAAAAAACGTTTTTGCTTCTTTTTTTCTATCTTTTGTGTGTTCAGCCGAGAGCTAAATCCTTTGCCCTTTTCTTTTCTTTTTCTTTCACCGCCTCAACCAAAATCAATCTCTAATCTTTTGGTTTCCATAATTATTCATGTAATAATTAGGAGCATTTAATTGGCAATAATGGCAAATCCTTTATGACCAGCCCAATTAATCTCTAATTGATTTCATAACTTATTATTTATTTCTTAAATAAGCTTTATTATTAATAATATCTAATATCTATTAATAATTAACCATCTTTCCTGTTGATCTAGTCCGTCAACTCTAAGCATGTGACCTCATAGGACCCGATTATAATAGTTATGAGTTTAACCAGTTTAACCTCATTAATCGTAGTTAGCTTCTAGCAAAGCACTACGACTCCTAAAATAATCGGATTGAATTATCTCCGTTAATTGTCCTATTCCAAGTTTAGTCATTGCACATTAAATTAAAGGACACAATTCCTTCAGGAGTAATATGCACATTTTGACGAGCTCCGCATCTTATCCGCATGGCATATGGTCCTGCACACAAAAAATGATTACTACTAATGATCACTGAATATTTCTGAAAATGCTTAAAATTTTAAAATCACTGTCTACACTAATCCCTATTCGACCTTATTACCCATCAACTTGAAAAGGTTTTAGCTGTAGTCAAAAAAAGAAAAGGTGTTAGCTATGTTAGAAATATACAAAGAAATCATTCTCTAACACTACCATTCATGGTTGTCAAAATCCCGATTTAAATCGTGAATTCGTATGATTTTACGTTTCTAGATGTATATTTCGAGTCAAATCGCATGTAAACTCGTTTTGGGGTAAACTCGAACATCAGCACGATTTTACTCGGGTAAAATCGTTAAAATATGAAGAAAAAAATTTGATAAAATTATATAAAAGTCATTTAACAAAATAATTGATTGTTAAGAATCTTTAACATGTTTATCCTTATAATTAAATTATAAATTTGAAATTTGATTCATTTATATTTTTATAGTGTTTAAAAAATATAGTTAATATATAATATTATTTTAATAAAAGGTAAACTCGACGATTTTACGATTCTATTTTACGTTCCGATTCTACCTAGGCAAAACGAATCAAGGTAAAAACTCGATTATGACAACCTTACTACCATCACTGTTTAGCAAATGACCAACAATTTCCCAGTTAGTCTTTTATATATTTTTGTATTTCATTTTTAATTAATATCTTCATTCTATTTCATTTGACCCGTAATCCTTCCGAAAACAAAAATACTTAATCAAATAGTTAACTTAATGTTTTTTTATACAAAATACTGAAATAGTTAACTTAATGTTAAATGTAAGAAAATCAGTAAATAAATTTATTGTAAGATTCAGTGAAGATGATTAATAGATTCAGTTTGCCCAAATTTAGAATTCAATCCAAGTTCTTGATTTTAGGGTCCAATTCTATAGTTTAGGTAATGCGGAAAGTTCTAAACTGGAAAGCAACCAGTTTACAAGGTTCGGACAAATGTGCTACGTCCTTGGTCAGTCTCTTTGGGAGAGGAGGCTCGTGGTCAGTTCACACTATATGATGTGCTTGAGTTCGGTTACACAATCCTATATGCAAGGCTATGTCTAACTCTATCAATGACTACCAAGCGACAAATCAGTGAAATAATAACAAAACACTGAACAATTAAACTTCCCTGAACAGCAAGGAAGCCCCAACGGCCGTCGGAAGAACCCAAGACAGCCTGTCGCAGTAGTCCAATGCAGCGCCTGAAACACCAATGTGTAGCTGCTGCGAATCACCAAATTGCGCCGCATTTGATCACAAGTAAGCACGAGAGAGTCGAACGAGTGTGCAGAGAGCTTCATTCTTTCAATAGCCTTCAAGAATCGCAAGCTATTGATGAATCCCAAATCTGAATCTGATAAACCCTAATTCGTTTCAAACCCAGCTTAACTGGTGCGATTCTAAATGTCCAGATGGAAGACAACCAGAACGACGCAGGTTCGATACTCTTTCGAACCAATCGCGCGCCAGGAGGAAACGACGACGCACAACTAAACTGGTGCGATTTCTTTTATGTTAACGACGACGTCTCGAAAAGCTCACGAAACTGCACCGTCCCAATTACCTGTTGAATTTTTCGCAGCGTGCGTACACAAAGCGCTGCCGTTTCTTCAAAAGCCAGGTCATCTTCTTCTTAATCCTTTACTCCTCATTCGCCTGTCTTCACTGCCATCAACCTAAAACTAGCACAAATACAGATAACTAGGAATACAACACACCCAGAGCATAGCCTTGCACCACATCCCAACGGCACATTCGGATTACTACATATCATACACTTATATTAGTCAAGAAATATTAGTCAGTATTAGAAATGATCTGAATTGGATTACTAATTTTTATATATAATGTATTGTATGGAAATGGATATGGATATGGATATGGTACAAAGTTGATTTTTTGTAATAAAATAAAAATTAATCACAGTCCTTGATCTTGTGACTTGAATGAATGAAATTAAATCTTGATTTTTGGTGTAGTTTTTTTGATGACGAATTATAAAATGTACTACTTATTTAAACTAATCATATCATAGCCTTGCAGAGTGGCGGACCCATGCCTATCACTATGGGGTCAATTGCCCCAATGATTTTTCAATTTCACTCATTTTTCCTCTCTAATTTCCAGCAAAAAATTACAATCTTTCTAGCAAATGTCTTTATTGCCCCCACTAATTTTTTAAAAAATGTTCTATGCCCCCAATAAATACAAGACTATGTCACTAATTTCTTAAAAAATATTTTTATGCCCCCAATAACCTTTGAGATTGGGTCCGCCACTGCTTGCACTACATCCCAACTGCACATTATGATTACTACATATCATACACTTATATTAGTGAAGAAATATGAGTCAGTATTAGAAATGACCTGAATTGGATTACTTAAATTTTCTTTTTTTGAATATGTATTGTATTGCTTATTTGAAGTAAGGTAATGCATCGGTACAAACCCGATTTTATACTGATTTGATTGGCGCAGTCAGTCATAACCAACATATTACTAACCATCTCAATTTTATACCATTTTAGGAAAATTTTGATAAATCAGACATATAATTATAAATGATGGAAAATATTATATGACAATTAATAAATTTGGTGAGAAATGAGAAGTAATTAAAATTCGTAGCATAAAGAACAAAATTCGTAATGTAAATAAAACTTAAAGAATCAAAATTCGTAGACTTAAAGAACAAAATTCGTAACACCGGTAATTACATGAATATAAATTTACAATAATGCCCTTACGAACATATAATATAGATATTAAAATTCAAAAAATACAAAAATAAGAATTGTTGAATCAAAAATTGAATAGTTGTGAATATTTTTCATTTTTCACCAAATTTGTTACTTCTCATGTGATATCAACCCAATAAAATGAATGGTAAATGAGAACTCATTCTAAAATTCTCCCTTCATATTAAGTCATGTTCATTTGACATCTATTTTGTGATGGTTAAGATAAGATAAGTTACTTTCATGCATCACAAGTTACTTTCAGTTACTATAAGTTAATACAAGTCATTATACTATTCATCATACCATCATCATACTATTCAACATACCATCATCATACTATTCATCATACCATCATCATACTATTCATCATACCATCATCATACTTTCAACATACCATCATCATCACACCATCAACATCATACTATTCATCATACCATCATCATACTACTATTCATCACCATCTTACTATTCATCACCATCATCATTAGTATATTACTATTCATCATCATAATATTACTATTCATCACCATCATATTACTATTCATCACCATCATCACAACCATTATCATCATCAGTATATTACAATTCATCATCATCATAATATTACTATTCATCACCATCATCACAACCATTATCATCATCAGTATATTACTATTCATCATCATCATCATGTTACTATTCATCACCATCATCATCATTAGTATATTACTATTCATCATCATCATAATATTACTATTCATCATCATGTTAATATTCATCACCATCATCACAACCATTATCATCATCATGTTATAATTTTACATAATATACAAAACATAAATTACGTACAATAAAATAAACAAAATATTTCATTCGAATTTAGTAAGATATCTACTTAAAAATGTAATATACAGAATTTAATAAGATATATTTTATAAGACAACTTGTTAAATTTTGATTCAATAATAAATGATTTTCGTCATATAAAAATATTTTTTAGTTTTTTTAGATTCAGTTTTTTATATATGTTTTAAATTTTTTTAGATTTTTAGTTTTATGAAAACTAACGTTCTTTTAATTAATGTAATAATTCTTTTTAAATAATAGTGATTTTTTATAATGCAAATTATTCTTAGTTTGTCATCTTTTACCAAAATTTATATGTTCGTCCCTGGTATTGCAGCAGCGAACACAAAGCGTAAAGGGCACTTGACACATTCTTTTACATTAAGATGCTTGGCTTTTTAATGGTCCAAAAACCCTGTTCAGAATTTGCGGTATTGTGACATATGTTACACTTTCTGAATTGCACAAGTCTTTTATCAATTTCTTAACAAAAAGAAACTTCAATAAAACTCACTTATGGTGGAAATCGTTCTTTATTTCTGAAGTGCTTCACATCTAAACTCACACTCCTACTTATACTTACATAGCAAATGAATCTGTAAAATCATTTTAATTTAATGGCAACAAATAGTACATCTAGAATATACTACACACATGTTCTCTTTTCTTCCTCATCCACACTTCTTCATAGTCTTGTAGAGAAATCTACTTCTTTGGATTGGCCTTATTCCTTGATTTATGGACTTAGATTTGGACTAGAAGTATTAGTCATTAATTTTCATTTATGCCTCTAATCTTAATAAGGTATTGGAAGACACGATGATTACCATATAAGGCCGAAATACATTTCCTTAGAGAGATATGCTTCTCTGTTTTTGTGCACTCGTTCCTTTGTTGATGGGATTTTACGTCTTCAGCGGTAACCCATTTGACCTTACATTTGTGGCACCGCTTGTAGTGAGCATGTTTGACATCTTGGTGGTCGATAAGATAAGAGCCCTATGATCCGCCGCCAAATAGTTGTGGATTGGACATTTGCGTCCTCTCTCCGGCTTTCGAGTTTGACTCCCCTTTTGTTTCTGTCTTTGATTTGTTTTGTTTTGTTTTGTTCTTCGCTGCATTCAATTAGGTTTTAACTAGATCTAATGTCGGATTTTGAACTTTGTAGTTTTTGGATACTTGTGTGCTCTCTCAATCACTCAAGCGGTGTGCTCTATTGCCTGTGTGGCAGTGTTAAACCGGAGATGGAACTTCGTGCATTCTTTGCATCAGAGTGCTTCACCTTTTGGTGGTTCTTAAACGCTTGTTCTGAATTGCCCTTGTACTGACACATGTTACATTGCTTACCATTTTAATGGGCTAAAAGGTCGATGTAGTTGGCGGCTAAGTGCAAGCATATGGTGTGTTGACATATGTTACATTCTTTTTTTTGAGACACACATATGTTACATTCTGAATTGCACAAAAATAATCTTCATTAAAACTCACTCACTCACGTGAAAACTCGCTCACTTCATGTAAAGAGTACTCTTGATTTTTTAAGTGCTTCGATTCTAAACTTACAGCCCTATTTATACTTAATTACATGGCAAATGAATGCCTAGCATCATTTTGATCTAATGGCCAACGAATAGTACCTATAGAAGACACTACATACATTCTTTCTTCCTCATCATCCACGCTTCTCCATAGTCCCGTAGAAATATCTACTTCTTTGGATTTGGCTTCTTCTTAATTTATGAACGCTTCTCCATAGTCCCGTAGAAAAATCTACTTCTTCAGATTGGGCTTCTTCCTTGGTTTATGGACTTAGATTTGGACTAGTAGTATTAGACTAGTCATTAATTTTCATTTAGGCCTCTAATCTTAATAAGGTCATGGGAGCCACGATGATTACCTTATAAGGCCAAAATACGCACCATTGGAGAAATTATTTGACGGGCTACGACTCGTCAGTTGATACTTGATAACAAGATATCAACGATCTTGATTTCTAAAAGGCTCAAAATATCTTATTTCCTTGTTGCATAAGCAAAGGATATCGAGAGAATCAAATATGTTTTTTTTTTGAAATTGCGGAGTAAGAAATCAATACTTAGAAGAAGATCATAATTAAGATTCTATCAAATCAAGATTTGGAAATCCTAAACACTATTTAAGAAGCTCTCCTTGTAGAATCATAGAATTCATTCGACATTATAGGACGACTATGGAAAAGACCAAGAACCCAAAGCTTTCGACGTCATTCAAAAATATTTTTGTTTTATTTCTATAGTTATGAGTAGCTAGATTTCTGTTTCAATTTATGGTTTAAATCTTGTGACGAATGTTTTGAGACTCTTTTTCTTAATGCTTAATTCTTGTTTTCTTATTTGAATTGAATTTTTATATTAATTGGAAACTTTGCCTAAAACTTAATTTAAAAAATAATTCTTAATGTTAATATATATTAGAAACTTTGTCGTAAAGATAAATCGTAACACCTAGGTTTGATATTACTTTTGCTGGAATATTGTGCTTAGGAGAACTAGAAGACTATAGGTTGTGGTGTATCAGGGATACCTTAGGCTAACCTTTGGCGGAATAACCACGCTGATAAACCTGAATTATGATTATTAGATGTCAATGATAAACATGTCACAGCCTCACAGGTGAAAACTCTAGGCTAAATATTATCTCTAATAGAAAAACCTTTATTCGTATTCTTTTCTGCACTCACAATCACTTACAAAACCCACTTTTAATTGTTTACAGGATTATAACTTTATAACCAATTCTCTGGGGTTCGACCATGCTTACCGCTACACTAGTTGTTTGTAGAAAAATAATAAATTAAGTTTGACATGTCAGACGACGCACGTCATAATACTACAAATTTAGCAACTTTTTTTGGCCAAAACTTCTGACAGTATTCCGTCCACGAGAATTTCTTCGAAAAAATTTTGGAACAATTTTAGAGATAAAACTTGTGGTGACAAAGGTTGGGGAATTTTTGTCAGTATTCCGACGAAAACTAGTCCGTCAACCAAAATTAGCCGAAATGTCACATGAACACCAAGAAAACAAATTTCACCTGATTTTCTACGGAATTCCCCCGCAGTAATTTCGGGTAGCGGTATTTTGGGAAAGAGAACTAATGACTAAAAGTTTTAAATTTTTTTTGAAATTTATTTTTTAACCCCCTAATTTTCCTCGATTTTTTGAATTTCAAAAAAAGACTTCCCCAGATTTTTCCTGAATTTCAAAAAAAAATTCCTTGAATTTTCCAGGATTTTTTGAATTTAAAACAAAGAGTTGCAAAGATTTGCTCTAGATTTTCCCCGAAATTTTTGAAACTAAGAAAAAGATTTCTCGGTCACACTTATACTATATAAATCTCCACAAGTTTCTCAATGGCTTCCTCTGCTTTCAAGCTCGTCTTCCACCTCGCCCTCTTCGCCGCCTCCGCCTATGCTCTATCCCTAGTAGCTTCGTCGACATTCACAACAGTCACGTCGCCCCGCCTACATCTATACCGATTATTACTCCTTTACCAGCTGCAACCACTCTTTAATTCGACTTCTCCATCACCCAATGATTATGTGTTTTACATTGATTTGGTCACAATTTTTTTTACCATATGGGTTGCACATGCACTGCATATGTCCTTAAGGCCTCCAACAGTCTCTTGAAAATCTACCACTTTCACAAATCTCTAGGGTTATTGTCCAATCTACCCCAGTTTCAAACTGGAATAACTTGTTTGCACCAATTGAAACTCAAATAACCAATCTACCGCATTTTATAATAATTTTGGTTTCTTGGGAACCGGCACCCTTAATTCCGATTTCTCTCCTACCGGAATTGTACAAAAATGAAGACGTGACTGGATTTTATGCGTACGTGGATCAAAACGAGATGAAATAATATACACGTAGTATTCCGGTTTTGGGGGAACCGAAATTCTTCAGATTAAAAATCATTACTTTATAGTGAGGAGAGAAACAGACGCATGATTAATGCTATAGCTATTAATGCTTTATACTATTTTTAATCCTTCAAATTACAAATTATTAATACTTTTACTGCTTTATAGTATTTTTAAATCGACAGTAATGATTCCACATTAATGCTTTTCAAATCATTAATGCTTTATACTGTTTGGAACAGGTTTATACTATTTGGAACAGCAAATCATGAATGGTGCAAACGGCTATACAGCTTTATAATGATTTAACAGATTTTTACTGCTTTATACTGTTCGGACACGAAATCATTAATTATTTTTAATTTGAAGAACTCCGGTTCTCCCAAAACTGGAATCCTATCTATATGTTATTTCATCTCGTTTTAATCCACGTACGCATAATATCCTGTCACATCTTTATTTTTGTACAATTCCGGTAGGAGAAAAACCGAAATTTATAGTGCCAGGTCCCGAGAAACCGGAATTATTATAAAATGGAGTAGATTGATTATTTGAGTTTCAATTGGTGCAAACGTGTTATTCGAATTTGAAACTGGGGTAGATTGTGCAATAACCCATTTCTCTACTGATGTCTACCTGTGTTCATGGTAATACTAAATGGATTATGAGATTGCCAATTATGTTGTCCGTAATGACCAATACAATCAGATTTAAAGCAAACATGTGAGAGAAACAAGTCATACAGAAATCAGTTTTAACTCAGTTACCATAACTCTTTCTCATACTTGTCTATATCAGGGTACAAGATTGAGATTAATGTATCAAAGATCGGATCATCCCTCAGAGAACGTCAAGCACGGCACTCATTGTTCTTGTCAAAATTGATTTAATTATTTACATAATATGCAGAACTAAAAACTACAGCTAAAAATTGAAAAACAAAGCGTCAACACACAAAATTACACTGTATAGTACATATATGTTATTCAAGAGCACATTGATCAAATTAAGTACATACCCAAGCCGCATGGATTTATCTAATACACTCCCGTCAAAATCGAAGCAGGCATTCCATCACTGTTTCTAGTATTTCGTATAATTTCTATAAATTACATAGATATAAGCAGGGATTGAACACCTAGGTGGTATATTTGAGTAACATATAAAAGTAAGTGGCACATGTTAGTATAATATCTGAACATACAGGCAAATTGAAGCTACTGAAATAAAACATGAACACAATTAAAAGGACAGCAAACCCATGTGATTCAGTCACGTCGCAGACGTTGTCCTTAAAGCAGAATTGCCGCCCATAGGTGCTGGGTTTTACCGACAATATGTCTCCCAGGATAAAAGAATCTCAGCAAGAACTTTGCACCAATGCTTTGCTGATCGAACTATTTCTGGTCTTCTGCTAACACCGACTGGAAACCGAGAGTGGAGGACTTGTTTTCACTGTGTATTTTGCGTGATTTATCTCATTGGAATGTAGATTTCTAAATTATAGGAGAGGTTCTACATAACTCCTCATGATGTCATGACATCCAACTTCCCACTAATTGTGGAAGACACATCCAACTTCCACTACGTGGAAGACTAAGTCAGCCTTTGACTTAATTTTATTCACTCATTATATACACATACTCCAACATCATATAAGAAGAATCTAGTTACTAGTTAGCAGTTAGCAGTTAGCAGTTACCAGTTAGCAGTTACCAGTTAGCAGTTAGCAGTTAGCAGTTAGCAGTTAGCACACAATATAAAACAACACGTTACGAAAATGGCAAACACTATGTTGAATCAAATAACATAATAACTTCCCCAATTTACTTCAAAGTTTGTCACAAACTATGTAGCATGAAACTGTGAAACGGAAACCGCAGAAACCTAGAAACCACAGATCTAAAAATAAGGAAAAAAGAAACCTCCGTAAACCGTTGTAATAAATATATATTAAATATATAAATAATTTTATTTTAAAAAAAATAATCAAATTTTAGTTCAATTTAATTTATCATTTAAATTCATTTTTTTCAAAAATTTTCCAAAATAAACTGCAAAATTAGGTTTTAGAGGTTTCCGGAGGTTTCTTACCATGTTCTAGAAGTTTCCGATGCGTTGACAGTTTCAGAAATGGTCAACTGAAGTTTTCGGAAGTTTCCGAAGGTTTCCAGGTTTCTGTGCTACTTAGGTCACAAAGTGGTATCAGACTGGCAACTGCCACAATCACTTTATGTTTATTTAAGTTTACTACGTACTAAAGTTTTCAGAAAAATACTTGTGTGGGGGGTCTGGGGATCATGAGAAGAACAAGGTCATTAAGAAACTGACACAATTCATTCAGAACAAGATCTTGAATAGAAGTACTCATTACTACCATTGCAGTTTTTTTATGACATCTTTGTCATCCTCTTTATGATCCTTATCACTTCCCTCCATGTTGTTGTCCTGCTTAGCTGAGCTCACTTCATCATTATTCTCAGTACCCGAATCAGTCTGCAGGTTGCTCTGCACTTCAGTCTCATGGCTAGCGATGTCAGCAGGAGTGGCGCTAGGCTGTCCGAGAGTCTCACTGTTCAGACGATCCGCATTTTTGTCAGAAAACATTCCTGGGATGAAGGATTCAGTACATCAGACAGCCCAAAAGCCCCTCAAAGTTCTGATCATTAGCAGCATTCGGTGCGTCAGGGTTCCAATTTGAAGCCAAGGCAAATCCTGCCTGATAAGTATTCAGAAGACCTCATACATTTCCATTTAACATCCCATGCAAAGGCTAGGTGGCACCAAGGATCCACTGTCACCATTATAATTTGCCATCAAGGCAGAGTTGCCTTCAAGAGCTGGAAATGGCCGCTAACTATGGAATTGTGCCAACTGACTCCTTATGTGGGCCAATGACATGCCCATAGATACCTGACACTGACAGAACATAAATAGCACAACCTTAATATTTGCTTTTAAAAGCTTTTTATGATCTTCAGCTCTTACTACCTTAATATTTGCTTCAGCTTAGTTTGTTTTTTGTTTGTTGAAAAGTTTACATGAAAATTTATATGTATCTTGAATATTGTTTCATCAAGGCAGCATACACTATTTGTAATAAATAACCAAGTAAATTATGTGTTGTAGTCTGTTTTCTGCGCTTGCAATTGAATTTGGAACCAGACAAAGGTAACTTGGACCCGACTAAGTGGACAATTTAAAAATATACGTATAGCCCATCCGATCTTCTCATTTCAGAGCGGAGCCGACCCCTACCCGGCCCAATGGTGACGCCTACTATTCAATTTTCAATAACCAGCTGGGGCTTTCATTTGTAATACGTAAAACTATGAGGGTCTGACTGTAATTCGATTTTTCATTAAGATCTTCTTATTGAATTAAATACATACGTAATATTTTTCCAATAAAAAAAAATACACAATACTTTTAATTTTAAATTTTACATCAAATACTTAAATTATCACCAATACTATGCTGGTGCACTTAGCTTCCAAACGCACGTTTGACAGAGTTATGGCGGGTGGTCCATGGAGCTTTGATCATTGGTTGCTTCTTGTAGATAAGTGGAGCCCTGGAAAGCTGCCCAATGAGATCCAGATCACCAAATTTAATTTGTGGGCGACTCTCTTTAACTTGCCATATAACTATGCTAAGGATAAGGCCCTGTTCAGTATTGGCGCTTTCCTTGGTAGAGTTATCAAAGTGATTGGAATTCCAGATGGTGCTAAGGTAGAGGCGGCCACTCTGAAATACGCCAAAGTCTTTGTGGAGAGACAGGTGACTAGGCCTCTTCCTCATGGGTATTTTGTTAACAGAAGGGAAGGCGGCCCTTTTTGGATGGATATACGTTATGAGCGGTTACCGAATCTTTGTTTCAAATGTGGTTTGTTTACCCACCCAACCAGTAGTTGCCTTTGCTTGGATTTTGCGAGGACAGATGATGGCAAGCGTAAGTACGGTCCGTGGCTTAAGGATGACGGTTCTGGCATAGTTTACTATGAGGATACTTATGATGCCCCAGTTGGTCAAGGCCCGGCTTACGAAGCGCCAACGGAGCTTCAGGAAACCGCTGCCCATGTGCTTTTCGGCAATGATCCTCTGTCTGATGCTAATCCGCATGCGGGATCCCTCGACGACGTAGTCCGTGAAGCGCAGGGGAAGCGCACCTGTCAGCAACAAGTAATGGAGCCTCTGCCCTCTTATGAGCCATTGGCTATGGGAGTGCAACGAGCTCAGGATTCCTTTCCCACTGACCTTCAGCAGTGCATGGATGCCTTTCCGACACAGGTTGAGGGGTTGACGAAGAATCATTCTGAGCCTGTGATTTTGCAGCCACCGGGTCCTCTCCCCCTGGGATTCTATCCACCTTCTTCTGAAGAATCTCGAACGCTGGTTTGTAGTTACGAACGCATGCGTGCTTTGGTTCCTCAAGAAATGATTTATGGTGGCCCTTCAGTCTCGATCAACCAAGAGTGTTCCGATTTTGATTACTATGGGGCCTGTTCTTTCCCCACCTTCGAGTATGCTGTGGACACTAGTTTCGATTCTTGTAATGTTCTTGCTGCATTTGGATATGATCAAGGGGATGTCGAGGCTGTTGACAGGTGTGGCGACGGTGAAGTGTCCCAACTAGTGACTGCGTTTTCGCGCCCTGAAAATGACAATCTCCAAATACAAGGTGCTTCGTCCTTAGGGCGGGATGGGTTTAGTGACTTTGCGGAAGCGAAGGCCCGTAAAGGCAAGGGACTTTTGATTCAAGATAGGCATGACCCTCAGTGCAAGGTTTCTAGGCCAGGCGCTGAATGTGAAATGTTGGCCCAGGAGAGCGGCCCATATGAGGATGATTGGGACCCGTTTGAAATAGTTCCGTGTGACATTGGGGTTGTTAACCCGTGTCTCCCTTTCGCCGATCGGACAGCACAACCTCTCAGAGTAGTTAATCCAAAAATTCAGAAAGGAAGCCCTAAGTTCGGCAAATCCTTTTCAGGTACGCAGCACCAGTATGCTGGCTTCAGTCAGTTTTACATATCAGAAATTCTCCCTCTGATAGATGCTCATCGACGAGCGAAGGCGACGTCTTGTGGATCGTATGGTGGTATTCACATCAGAGAAATTAGTGAATCGGCGGAGGCTCCGGAGGAGCCCCGCCGGACGCCATGAGTCTCGTAGCTTGGAATTGCAGGGGGCTGGGGACTCCTCTTGCAATTCGCGCTCTCAAGGACGTCCTTAATACGTCTAAGTCCCAGATTCTAGGTCTAGTAGAAACCAAGGCTACGAAGCAGCGATGTGAGGCGGTGCGTGCTCGTCTAGGTTTCAATTGTTGTTTCTCAGTTCCGGCAAGAGGGCGCTCTGGCGGCCTTGCTCTTTTTTGGAGAAACTCAGATGAGGTAACTATTTTAAATTTCTCTTTTTATCATATTGATTTTATGGTTCATATGTCGGTTCCCTTTCGTGCGACTCTTTTTTATGGAGCTCCAAAGGCCTCTCTGCGTCTCAGAAGTTGGGACTTGATGCGCCAGTTGAAAGGCTTGTCTTCAGCCCCATGGTGTATTTTTGGGGATTTTAATGAGATTTTGAGTTTCTCAGAAACGTCTCAAAATGCTGGGCGTCGCAGGTGTGCTATTGATCAGTTTCAAAATGTGGTTAACGAGTGTAACCTGTTTGATTTGGGGTTTAAAGGCTATCAGTTTACCTATTCAAACAAGCGGCAAGCTGGTGCTGAAACTAGATGTCGGTTGGATAGGGTTCTAGCTACTGATGCTTGGCGTCATCTTTTTCCGGATGCCGTTGTGTATCATCTATCTACTTTCCATTCTGATCACAGCCCCATTCAGCTGAGCCTCCTTCCGTTGCGCAAACAGCGTCATCATATCTTTCGGTATGAAGCTATGTGGGATAGGGACCCTCGGTTTAAAGGACTAGTCAAGTCCCTCTGGGATAATCAACCAAATCACCTCAACTTTTTGACCAAACTTAAAACCATTCAACGACCAGTGTTGGAATGGAATAAGAAGGTTTTTGGAAAGGTTGATAACAAGCTGCAGGGTCTCAGGGATAGCTTGGCTAAACTTCGTCAGTGTCCTCGTACGGAAGATAATATTGACAGGGAAAGACAGCTAAGTGCAGAAATGGATGAGTGGCTGTGCCGTGAAGAGATTATGTGGCAGCAGCGCTCTCGTGTGTCATGGCTTAAGGCCGGGGATAATAACACGGCTTTTTTCCACAGGAAAGCCAATGGACGACGTAAGGCTAACGTAATTAGTCAGCTGCGCGACGCTGAGGGCTGTATTCAGACCAATCACGAAGTAATGCAGTCTGTAGCAGTTAAGTATTTTGCAGGCATTTTTTCTTTTCAGAGGGAGCAGGCTGCAGCTTCACCAGACGATATTCGGGCTAGTATGGCTGATTTATCCAGCCGAGTTACCAGTTCACACAATGATCTTTTACTAAGCCCATACACAGAACGGGATATCTATGCTGCGGTTCACCAGCTGGCTCCAGGTAAAGCTCCGGGCTTGGACGGTATTCCAGCAGAATTTTTGCAGCGCCATTGGGACACTGTCAAGACTGACTTCGTTAGTCTGTGTTTAACTATTTTGAATGATGGGATTATTCCGGCAGATTTGAATGATACCATTCTTGTGCTGATTCCGAAACAGAAACCAATGTCTGACCGGTTAGAGAACTTTCGCCCTATAAGCCTAGCAACTGTTACGTCCAAGGTGGTAGCAAAGGCCATCACTGCCAGATTACAGCTCATCCTTCCAGAGGTGATTAGTTTTGAACAATCCGCGTTTGTTAAAAATCGCCTCATATCCGATAATTTCATATTGGCCCATGAGTGTGCACATTATATTCGCAAGATGACTAAAGGACGCAAGTGCTTCGGGTCTTTAAAGTTGGATATGGCTAAAGCTTACGACCGAATTAATTGGACTTTTTTACAATGCTTGGGTTCCACCAAGAGTGGGTGAAGAAAATTATGGATTACGTTACGACCGTGCGGTATTGTATCCGGCTTAATGGGGATATCACTGAATTTATCAAGCCTCAGAGAGGTCTTAGACAGGGTGATCCCCTTTCACCTTATTTGTTTATTATATGCACTGAATGGCTTAGTTATAAGTTACGCGTTTTACATGATAATGGAGTAATCAAAGGTGTTCGCATAGCTCGGACTGCCCCTGTCATTACTCATTTGTTTTTTGCCGATGATTCACTCCTCCTGTTTGAGGCCACCACTGCTACGCCTCCCATCATTAAAGGTGTACTTGAGGAATATGAAAGCTGTGCTGGGCAAAAGGTGAATTATAACAAATCCGAACTGGTCTTGAGCCCCAATACTGGTGCTGGAATCAAACATAGTTTCCTGTCATCATTATCAGTTCCAATAGTTGGTGGACATCAGAAATACTTGGGTCTTCCGTTGCATTTGGGGAGAAAGATCTCTGCTAACTTTTTACAACTGCTCGATCGGGCGCAAACTAAATCGAAACCTTGGTATACTTCTGCTTTGTCTTGCGGCGGTCGGGAAATTCTTATTAAATCGGTCCTCTTGGCCATTCCACAGTATCATATGCAATGTTTTCGGATTCCAAAAGGGGTACTAAATCGTTATCAATCCTTAGTTAAACAATTCTGGTGGTCTGGGAAGCAGAATTCCCCTGCGATGCATTGGCTGAAATATTCTCTCCTATGCCAACCTAAGGAATTTGGTGGCCTGGGTTTTAGAGATTTGAACCTCCTGAACCAGGCCTTCTTGGCAAAGCAAGGATGGCGAATTTTTTCACAGCCTAATCTGTTACTTAGTAAGGTAATGCAGGCTCGTTATTTTCACAATACTGATATTTTCTCTGCTTCTCTTGGTCACAGACCGTCGCAGTGTTGGCGGAGTATTCATGGTGCCCTCGACTTGCTTAGGAGTGGCAGTGGGATTGATAGTAATGGCGATCGTACATGGTCATCTTCTGCTGATGGAACTTACACAGTTCGTGGCGGCTACAACCTTTTATCTGAGATACAACGACAGAGCACGAATTCAGGAGGCGAAACGTCCAGACCTAGTGTTATTTCCTCTTTTTGGAAGACTTTTTGGAGATTACCAATCCCAAGGAAGATTAAAATTTTTGGTTGGAGGTGTTATCATAATGTCTTACCTGTTGGTACAAACCTGTTTGCTAGAAATATTCCTGCGGACATTTGGTGCCCAGTTTGTAATTATAAATGTGAAACACCGATGCATGCTTTGCTTCAATGTTGGTGGGCGAAATCTGTATGGCAGGGCATGGATGTGCATGAATGGTTGCAACTAGATTCTTTCGTTTCACTGGCAGATGTCTTGTTCTATTTATGCACCTCCTTCGACCCAAAATCAGCAGCTCGCGCTATAGTTACTTTGTGGTATATTTGGAGCATGAGGAATAGATTGAAACATGATAGTGTCATGATTTCACCACAAGAGGCGATTAGCCGGATCACAGGTCTTGCCAATAAATACTACAGGTACCATGTTGACAACGCACTCCATCACTTTCAGTGCTCAGATTTCATGTGGAAGCCCCCGCCCATTGGTTCCGTCAAGCTTAATTGCGACGCCTCTTGGTGCGAGTCTACTAAATCTGGAAGTATTGCTGTCATAGCAAGGGACATCGGTGGAAATGTTCTTTCCATTCGTGCTTGCAATAAGCTGCAATGTCAGTCGGTTACCGACTGTGAAGGGTGGAGTATCGCAGAGGGGTTAGATTTGTGTAACCAGATGCTCATCTCAAAAGCAATAATTGAGGCTGACAGCACAGAAGCAGTCATGGCCATTAACTGCAGGGATCATCTTCGCTTCGGCTCTAAGGAGTGGTACAGGAGAAGCCTAGTAAACTTGGATAACAATGCTCTTCGAACAGTAATGCTTATTCGAAGAGAGGCTAATGGTCACTCGGACCTTGTGGCTAGATATGCTAGGGAGAAGGATTGGTCCTGGAGTCGCTTAGATGCTTGTCCGTTAGTTCCCAACCTGCAGTTCATCGGAAAATTTACCAATCTAACCCAAATGCAAACTCAAATCACCCATATACACCAAACCAAACTCAAATCACCAATCTACCCCACTTTTTAATAATTTCGGTATGCCACAAACCGGATCTAAGAATTCCGGTTTTTCTGCTACCGGAATTGTACAAAAATGAAGATGTGACTCGATTTTAAGCATACGTGGATCTCAACGATACACGTAGGATTCCGGTTTTGGAGGAACCGGAATCCTTCAAATTAAAAATTATTACTTTATCTCCTCATTTTAATACTTTTAATGTTTTATACTGTTTTAGTGATACCGGTTTGTAAAGAACCGGAACCTTTAAATTAAAAGTCAAAGTAAAACTGCTACTCCGTACTTGCTAGTCTGCTACTACAGGTTGCTGATTTAAAGTTGGGGCTTGGTCGAATAAGCTGGGTCTTTTTTATACACAAAACTATTATAAGGTTGACAGCAATCAGTAAAGATCCAGCTGTGCATACTGCATAGTCTCAAACAGGAAAAATGAATGTCATTTTAATTTGATTTGAAACATGCGTTGAAAGTTGAACCATGCGTTGAAAGTTGGACCACAAGCTGTGTATAGTCTTTTTTTTATTTGAACCATGCGTGGAACTGGAAAGTTGAAATTCTTTATGACAGTGATGTAGCAGCCTGTGCATAGTCTCAAACAGGAAAAAGGAATGCTTTTTAAATTTGAAAGTTCCGGTTCCTTGTAAACCGGAATCCTACGTGTATATAATTTAATTTTGTTTTAGTCCACGTATGTTTAAAATTGAGCCACGTCTATATTTTTGTACAATTCCGGTATGAGAAAAACCGGAATTACAAGTGTCGGTTCCCGATAAACCGGAATTATTAAAAAGTGGGGTAGATTGGTGATTTGAGTTTGGTTTGGTGTATATGAGTGATTTGAGTTTGCATTTGGGTTAGATTGTCTTTTGCTTCACACAATCAAAAAAAAAAAAAAATTCTTCTATTTAAACACACAGAAGACAGTTTACTTCAAAGAAAAGAAGAAGCACCTGATTTCAGAGCTGTGTATCAGAGTTCAAATGTACATTAAAGGCTAAGACAGTGGCTTGTGTTAATTCGTTCTTACACTATTATTAGTACAGGGGTTAAGAGGCTGAAATCAAAAGGGCAGCAGAAATGAACAGATTCGCGCAATAACAAGTTCTCGCAATACTGGTATTATCCTATTTGGTATATGAAGCATACAACCACTGATGAACATGTCGGCAGGAAGGCCAGTCAGCTTCATTTTCGGTGCTCTAATAACTTTTTGACTTAAACAGTGGATGATACCTTGGTTTAGTAGCTGTTCTGCCACATCTGTTGTTGGGATTGCTTCGAAGGATGGACTCCATCTCTTGGGTTTTGCTGCTGATGCTCCATTGACATCCCAGATTGGGAATGGTATAAGTTAGGGTACCCTGGGGAACCAAAATGCTGTGAAGGTTGCTGCTGGTTCTGACCGAAGACACCAGGTTGCTGGTTCTGCCCTTGAAAGTTGTAATATGTATTAGCAGGGACAGCTGACATTGTCCGGGAACCATTCCCATGGGCGTACATGGCGGAGTTCTCATTCTGCAACTGTAGATAATATGGAAGTGAGCTTAACTAGTCACTACAAGTAAAATTTGCAAGAAGTCCAAAATTCACGGAATCTTTTTTTTGTACATGCATTGATACGTTATCGCTAGTAGCTTGCAACAGGATCATTGCAGAACAATTCACCTAAACAACTAGTCACGAGTTCTTCGAACATACTTCAAATGAATAAGATCGGTTGGCTTTAAACAAAGGTCCGGACAGCATATGAACAGGGGAATACTATTATTTCACTCAAGGATACATAAGCTACGAGAGAGCACACACCTGTTGCAGGGCCAGCAAGTGATCCTTGTATTGGGAGTTTGCAAGTTCATCATACCCCATCGCTGAGCCACCAGGGGCAGCAGTTTGATTCAGTGAGAAGTTTCCTGGAACATTAGTTGAACTTCCCCCGAAGGAACCATAGCCAGAAGCGATAGCCCCAGACTGAGGCAAGTTGCTAACAGACATATTGTTTTTGTATTGAGGTAGAACCGCTGCCAATGATTGATGGTAAGAACTGTTTCCGCCGAAAGCTTGCTGAAATGCAGATGGCATGTATGTATAACTTGGAGGCAAAAAGGGGTAGCTAATCATATTTGTAAAGGGTCCGAGAGGTAGAGTAGGCTGCGAGTAAGGGTGCATTGCCAAATGCTGAGGAAGACCTGGTCCTGTGGCAGCAACATTGGCACTCGGTAACACTTGCTGAGATGAACTAATGTTAATGGTATCCAGGGCCTGCAGAAATATACGAAGGTAAAGGTATAGAGATGTAAATCAAAATATCACAGAGGAAACTTGTACTACATAAATCCTGCAAGCCAAATCATTTAATTCAAACAAATTGGTATCCTTGGGCATCAATGTTTTCTAGTATAGTATGTTCTGTGGTAGAAAAGTAGTTGATGTACAATCACAGAAGCAAGCACAATAAAGTTTGGTTCGTCGCATTTATTCAAACTAAAAAAAAAAAATACCTCAGCTCCAGAGGCAGGACCACCAACCGTGTTCCCATATTTTGCAGCCATCGATTGATTTGAATGTAACTGTGAATAGGAAAGATCAGACTCTCTAACAGGCTGCTGAACAGTTGAGGCCAACAATGCGGCAGGTGACAAATTTGTGTATCCCTGCACATACATACTTTTTCTCGAGTCCAATATAATGCTAAAATTCCCTACGTCAGAATACAATGCAGTAATTTCAGAAACAATATGAAAAAAAGGCATGATTTCAACAGCTGATTTTATTAAACTAAATGTTACCACTTACCACCATCTGTTGCAGCTTCCAACAATGAAATTTGAACTAATAGGACAACAAATGTAAACTATTTGTTAATGTGAATATTTGGAGGTTCAGTTATTCATAAACATGACACTAGTCTTTTCTATCTATGATAAATGCAACATATTCTCTTACCATGACGTTTGAGAATGAGGTTGGATTTTGTATGCTCGTCTGTGACTGAGCATAAGCAGCGTTCAGTTGTTGTTGATGGCTGTTATCGAAGTTGTATCCAGCCAACTGATTATGGAAAGCAAAATGTGCTCCTTCAGTTTCGGAAGGGATGTCATGTTTTAGTACCTCTAGTTGAGAGGGTGAAATTGAAGTTCTAGTCTCTTCAGTTACACCGTTTCTGTTAATCAAGTCTTCAGGTGATGCCGCTCTGCCTTGTTCATCTTCATAGTACTCAGGGTTTCTACCGATAGTTCCACAATCAGCTAACGTTGACATAGAAAAGGCATATTATCTCACTTTAAGAAATAGGCAACAAACCTGAAGTCAGAATGGGCAACCGGTGATGCATCCTCTACTACAGATTGCTCTTCTACGTCGTTGCTCAAAGGAGCAGCTGAACTTGTCCCTGATAAACCGGCAGAAATTCCAACTCTAAAGCTTCCAAAGCTTAGGTTTAAGCATTCAGAACTCTGCACTTGTAAGTGATCTGGGATCACCACTGAACGGGTTTCCTCCTTTGGGTGTTGTACCTGCCCATCTTTTTCTAAACTCAATTGCTTCATGTTTGCAGCCATATTTGATACTGATATGCTATTATCTTCAGCTGACAAGACATATACGCATGTTAGCTTAAATATTGCCATTAACAGACCCATACAAAAGGGAACCTCAAAAATAAAGGAAACACAAATACGTAACATGGAATCATGGATGTCACACTATAGCATAAGATTGCTGAGCTGGTAAAAATGTTGGATTTAAGGCAGCCTAAAGGGAACTTTCAGATAGTAGAAGATCTACATGAACTGATCTTTTTCAACTTGCTTAACTAGATTTCAAAGATACACAATAAAAAAGCTTTCCTATCATCCCTGTAATTAAGGATCTTCATGTAGCAGTAGCACCATAGCAAAGGAGGAAAGCACAACTAACTAACACGTAGTGATGTCATGTTTTCTCAAGAAGCACCCTCAGGAAAGCCATAGTACAATCTAAGAGTGTAAGAGTAACATAGAATAGGAATCACAGGCAGCACCTAATAATCCAACATGCACAAGCAAAATAGAATCGAAAAACGAATCCTTTGTATCAACAGTGGCTTCAAAAGCATTTACCTTCTTGATGCTCATATCCATGTCCATACTGCTGGTACGAGCTTGGATCCTCAGAAACATTGTTATCTTGATAGGAAGCATCACCGGCATTATCTTCCTGCAAACCTACGTTTGTAGCAGAGGCAACATGGTCTTCATTGACATTCTCACTCGTACCATCATTTGGCAACGAAGCTTCATCTAATTTGATATTTTGGCTGGCTCGGTTGAGATACAGGCTGGTCGTTTCATGGTTTTCATTAGCATGAACAGAAGAAAATGCAGATGCCGGAGGATGCTCAATCGCAGGCCACTCATCTTTATGTTGGTTTGAACCAATTTCAGGCTCTGACCCAGATATCACATGATCATGTAATTGATGCAAAGCATGATGCGGTAGCAGTGGTGGAGGCGCTGTCGCCACATGATTATGGTTACAATAATGAGCTGATTTAATAGGGCCTGGAGACTTATTCTGTGGTCTTCCGTTCTTAACTATATCAGCCATAGAGACATGTCCTACATTACCTCCTCCCCAAGCGGACTGAAATCCAGAAGCAGGTTGGATGGAAGAAGAGAAACCATCAGCTCTGCTTGCAGTTGCTAATATACTTTCTTGCGGTACATTATCACTGCAAGATAAAACAAAGAACAATGATAATTTGTCGAGTCTCTCATATTCATTTGTTTATTATGGATGTCAAATAACTATGTGCTTCAAGCTCGGAGACTAGCTGCTTCCTAAAACACGAGATGCAGACACGACAGAGAAAAAATACAGTATCTCTACTCTACATCTCTATAACTGATCTCCAATTCATTCTCATTTTTAGAATTGTTTATTAATGCAGGGGTATATATAACTCTCCCGCTCAATGAGAATATGATAGAAATGTTGTCAAAGAGCAAAATGTCAATGTTTTGAAGCTTTTGCTAATTGCGTTGCCTTGCCTTAACTCGTTTAAGCATGCCGCAAAACAACCTAAGGGCTATATTGAGGTCACCTGAAGGATGAGATATGCTAATTGACATCAGTATTTGCAGCTGGTGGTACTGAGGAATATGGTGCAACATGGGAGTAGGTCCCATTCTCTTTCCTGTAAGCAGGTCTTTCACGATTGCTGGGCTCTGACAAAAGAGACTACTTTATAAAGAGTTTCTACGTAAAAGCACTGTTCATGTTAAACATTGACATAATCAGGCACTTACCATAATAGTTATACTGAGTTGACCCAGTGCGCCTATCAATGCCACCTCTGCCGCCACGGTTAGACGCATTGCCAGCGCCTCGAGGCCTGTACTCTGTTGTGTCCTTATTCTAAACAAAGAATACCATGTTTGAAAAGAATATTATTTAACACAATTTAACTGGCATCGACGTACAATCATGACTAGCATCCAACTTACTAGTCGTGAAGAACAAATTCATTCGGTCAAATCAACCACGCGCTGGCATAAAACAACTGAACATATTAGAAATGATTCTCCAGTAGTTACAAACCTCTTTCTTCTTCTCCCGTTTACTTTTTACTTCATGGAAAGAGTCTGTATTAAAAAAGCACAACGTCCATAAAAAACAAGCTCCAACCATCACTAAATCAGTAAAACAAACTTGAAAAAAGTCTTCATCCACAAGCATCCTCATTTATCATGGACTGAATAGTTCACAAAAATATCCTTCTTTTTTCTTCATATTCACTAGACATAATTTCAAACTTGCATAAAGACTAAATCTTAGAGCTCATACATGCCTACTACCTAAATAAAAGCCATGAAAATCCACATATCATGTCTTCAAACTAAGCCACCTAATCCATTTACAAGATAAGACCACAAGCAAGGTACATCCATTCCCTCTTTCAGATATTTTTAAACAAGTCAAAATTCATCCAAACCTCCCAACTCAACAACACCCAGATGCTTGATGAATCACCCACAAATTAAATACAAAAAAAACCCCACTAATTCGAAAGAATTAAATCAAATTAAAAAAAAAAGTGAAGACCTTGAGTAAGGAGACGATTAACAGCTTCGTTAGGATCCATATTACATTCTCTCAACATAGCATATATCTCCGCCTCCGGACAGTTAACAATCTCCTTCAAGCTCTGCACTACCTTCCTCGACGCCGCCGGGATTGACCCTAACCCACCTACAGCTGCAGCCCCCTTCCCATTTCCTCCACTGTTCGCGCTGCTCATCCCCCCACCCACCAAACTGACAATCAATTCACCCAGATCTGACTCCCAATTCCTAGTCGATGACCCATAACCCCAAATCAGTTATCAATCACAACAACTCCGTCGCTACGTTTTTGGATGACAAAACTGAAGAAAACCCTCGACTGTGCTCTCGCTCCTTTTTTTCCGTTGCTTTCGTTTTTTTTGTATTTTTTCAATTTCAAGCTTCTTTTTCCGTCCTTTTATCTAATTTTAAATTATAATACTTGACTGCAATTATTTTAAAGAACAAAGAAATCGAACGGATAAAAGGATTACGTTACAATTCAATTTATTTCGCGTTAATATTCATTCGATGAAAATAAAGAGTACAAAACTTGTATTAATGCTTTGCGGCCCAGTAATGTAATATTCATCGTTACAATTCAATTCAATTTATTTCGCGTTAATATTCATCGGATGCTGATACTCAGCCCAGCGTCATTGCGTCAACACGCAACCCATTGGAATTGCCAGATTATGTTTTGACATTGCCAGAACAGGTAATATTCATGAATCGTGATCGACTATGATTAATTGGCATTTTTCTTGAATCTGATTCGATTTTATTCAAATCGTGTGGCGTTTTAATCTCGATTAATCGGTTTAGGTGGAGATTAATCGAATCAGACGGTAATTAATCGATCCGGATAGCTAAATGTTAAAGATTAAACTTGAAAGACTATATTGTAATAATTAAGATTTTTTAGATCAAATTTGATTGTTTAGTTTGTCCATAATGTAATATCAAGTATGTATGAACTATGCATGATATAGTTTGAATTTCTATAGAGTAATTTTGACATGCACCCTGATTTCTTTTTATTACCTGTCAACTAATGCATCTATAGATAACATTTATATATCTATTTTTCAATTAAAAATATAATAAAAATAAAAAACCGATTAATCCTCTAGCACCTTGTACGCACGATTAGCGATTTCTGTAAACTTGATTATGATGGAATCATATGACATACTAAATAAGCCAACAATGTTTGAGATTCTCTGTTTTCTTTAGGCACCTGGTGTTGCTTGTTATTTCCACTACCACAATGCCCCCTTTCTCAAGTCTTGTTAGATTCCTTGCCTTTCGAACTCTTTTTGTGTTACTACTCTGGCCTTCAAGAAAGCTTCGATTCTCGGTAGCTTCAGGTATAAATTAATAAATGAGAGCAACAATAACAACCTCCCTCTTGTCTGCAAAAAACCACCGACAAAGTATTCATATCATATCGAAGGAGGTACCAAAACTCTACAAGGCTGCAGGCAGGAAGGTTAACCAGCTGAAGACTACGATATTGGAGCACTTACAGATATATGGGTAACAGAATGCTTGGTTATGCTGTCTTCTGCGTTTTAGGCCTATTTCTTGCTGCAGGTAAACTCAATCGGTCAGCCCATTTAGCTGACCTTAGTTTTCAAATAAAACTGTCGCAGGGCTGACCTTAGTTTTCAAATAAAACTGTCGCTCAGTCTTGCATTGAAGCAGATTACACGGTTTGCATGCGTCACTGCACGGTCATGACTTTTATTACCTGCGTGCAGACAAAAGGAAATATGATAACGTATTATAAAAAACGTAAGATAAGATAGCTTACCTTCATTATTTTGATGGTATACAGGTTCGAGGGTTCCTGAGGAGCCTCACCAAGTGATCCACAACAGCAAAGAATTGGGAATAATAAATACCCATATGCATGTTTTAGTTCCAGACTTTGGCGACCAGCTAGATATTCCCATTGTTAACCCAACTACACCCACCACAACACCTACCAATCCGTATGTATCACCACCATCCCCTCCGCCACCAGCTACATATTTGGCTCCTGTGACTCCCACACCCACAACTCCGATCACAACCCCAACAACTCCGATCACAACTCCCACCACAACCCCTACATCATCAAGTGGTGCTTGGTGTATTGCAAGCCCGAGTGCTTCGGAAACAACGCTACAAGTGGCCCTGGACTATGCCTGTGGCTATGGTGGGGCAGACTGCTCAGCTATACAGCCAGGTGGAAGTTGTTATAACCCGAACACGCTTAAAGATCATGCTTCTTATGCCTTCAATAACTACTACCAAAAGTTACCATCTCCGACTAGCTGTGTTTTTGGAGGGGCTGCACAGCTTACGTATACTGACCCAAGTAAGACTAGTACTTAATGAACAATTCGCAACTCAACACTCCAACAATATCTCAGTCTTCTTGTTATTTCAGGTACTGGCAGTTGTCGCTTCCCACAATCCTCATCCACAACACCAAGGTAAACTTACAGCTGTACTCGTAAACGATTTTTAAACAAGAAAACTCTTACTGAACATGTTCCTTTATTTTCTCTATATACATAGCATATCGTCTCCTCCTCCTCCCCCTACAACAATGACGCCTATCACACCAGTCACTCCAACACCAACTGCTCCTAATGTACCGACAACACCAACAGTCACTACACCAAACACAGACTACGACGGCGAAGAGCCAGTGGGGAACCCCAACTCGTCCCCATCAGTTTCATCTAGCATACTTCTACTAGTCGCCACAACATGCATTGCAACTTTGCTTATGGAAGGGAATTGCAGCTAACAAAATTGGATAGAAATGGAAACTGACCATTCATTATATTGCCTAAACACTTCTGGAGAATTCTAATGAGGCATTAACAATGAGAGTGTATGCCAGGAGCTCAGTCCCACCATACAACATTGTTAGATATATCCCTCTTAGTTGACCATGAAGCTCGGGCCAAAATGAAGCCATGAAGCTGTCTATTAGATACATATACTTGTAGGAAAAACAATTAGTAAAATAAAATTTCTAAGTGTAGAAAAAATAGCATATTTATGTAAATGTGGAACTAACGAGCCTGACTTGAATCTAAGAAGTTTAATGTTCACTGTTTATATTCAAAGCATAAAAAGCTCTCAAAGATAGGAGTACGCTTGCTACTAAAATTCATGACCAAAGTATCTTACATCTCTGCATTCAAAATACGACTAACCACTTCACCAGTTTCTAGAAAGAAGGCGACACGCATCATATAATACAAGCACACAAAATTACAATTACGCTATAAGTCGCGATTTGTTCGTTTGACTTCGAATATGCCAAGCAAGGGAAGTATTTTACAATGAAGTCAAAATAACAGGAAACACGACATGACTGTGATACATATTACAGAAATTGTAGCGACAATAGAACCTTGATCGAAGGCTTTCTTCAAGCTTCCAATTCGAGTGAAATGTTGGAAAGCTATATATCCAGCGATCACCAAAGATAGCACTGCACCTTCTTGAGTTCCCCTGTCAAATGCCAACAATGTGAATTTACTTGCAAGTGTCATACGATACAACGAAAATTGTTCTAAACGATGGTTGTTCATGGTAACATTAATTACCTGAATTTCATTATTTCATATGGGGCCACAGCAGTTATAAGAAATGCTGCCAGAGGTAACTCCAATTCACCTGTCAACAAAGGAAACCACGACAATTACATTCACGACACAAGCCATGACAATAAAAAAAAAGTAAAATCAACCAACTCACAAGTGATACTACCTACCAGGAATGAAGAAAAAGAGTTTAACAAGTAGGGCCAAGAAGGCAGTCCACAGCCCATACTCGCCTCTACAAATTGAACCAAATAAGTACATTACATCATCTCCATCAAAAAAAAAAAGTACATTACATCATCAACATAGTGAATTGTAAATAAGTGCACAATTGATTGACCAAAGTTCAAATACTAACTTGATCCATGAAACAACGCCGTAAGGTGCCTGCAAAGCGAAAATGGGAACAAGAAATGCTTTTTGAATTGCAGTACCATGTACTAAGGCCAACACCCTGCAACACCAATCCAGATCTTAATCAGTCTACAAATCCAATTTTTAAACTCCTGCAGTTCATTGAAAACCAAAAGGCACACAAAGTCACAGATACATGAAACTCACGCTGTTGAAAGTGTACAGATCCACTGAATACTCTGAGTTGCTAAAGGTGCGGAATAACACACCGCACCACATCCTCTCTGCTGCCTCCACATCACTCTCTTCGGTTCCACAACAGCAACTCTGAAATAAAACGAAAGACCATTAAAACCATAAACCAAACAACCTAACAGAAAAACCCATCTTCGAATTTACACAAAAAAAGCGCAGCCTTTAACCAGTGGTTACCTCAGTGGATGAAACAGGAACGAGCTCGAGTAGGGTTTAGCAGCGACATTGGCGCAGTTGCGATGATTAAGCGGATAAAGGTATTTCGAAGGGAGACGTGAATTCTTGCAATACGTAAGCGACGGAGTTGCTGAGACGGAGATCGACGGCATTGGGGCTCTTATTTGATTCGAAAGATCGAAGTTTTTTTTTTTTTGATAAGAAAAATCGAAGTTTTTTTGGTGTATTTTAATGGCGGAGTCGGCAGAGGCGACAAGCAGACATGGACTGACCTTTGAGTGGAGTCACTGTTGGTTTATGACACGTGGACGCTCCAAATTTCTACTAAAATTATACTTACACACCTAAAGTATTGATATAATTATAATGAATCATCAACTAAAATAAATTTATGGTTGGTCCTTCAACTAGTGAATATTAAAGAAAGGGAACCAAAATAGCGATTAAAAATAATAAAAAAGACACTACTACGCCATCTTTTCTATCCTCTTCTACCACCAATGTGTTCAGATTGAATCTTTTCCCAAGCTTCACTTTTTTTTCTCGATATAAAAGCTGTGAATAACAAGAAAATGACGAACTGAGGTCTTAAAGCTGGGACAAGTTAACCAGCTGGGAACATTACAAACAAAATAAATTAAAACGTGAATAAACGGGAGTCCGCAGCTCCACTTCGCCTTGGCATGACACGTCATCCCGTCATTCACAGCTATAAAGAGGCAGGATCTCAACTGGAAGCATTTCCGCTACGTCCTCTTGCTAAAACGACCGGTATTACCCGGCCTAAACGAAACCATAAAAATGACTATACAAACAAAACCCGGCATAGCCTGCCCACCACCACCCGTCGGCAGAACAACCGCCGGCCCTTATAAAAAATGCTCGGAAGCCGGCCACCTCCAGGCGAGGCCCGCCACAAAAAAACCCAGCCTTATCGGCTAGCTCGCATCAAAACCGCCGGTACAGAAATCGACCCCCTTCAATCAGCCAAGCAACCGCCAAACCGAGCAACCGGCGACCACCCCAGCCAGCCCGAACTACAACGTAACCCAAAATCAACGACCTCCACCTTCTCACTCCACCCAGACCGCCCATCCGAGACCACAGATGGCCCAGATCTCGTCGGAAGCTCCCGATCCAGCCAGAACAACCGAATCGCGGACGGATGCAACCGAACAGCGAGATGAGGAAGAGAAGATGGTGCGAGGCCCACCGTTGATGCCGGAAAAAGACTTCCCGTCGCCTAAAACTTGTACAACCACTCCGCCCTTTAAACCGTCTAAAAAACCAGAGAGTTTTCTCTCTCTGGAAAGTGATAAAAAAAAGAATTTTCCAAGCTTCACTTTGAATTCGCGATTTTATTGTGTGTTGCCGATAGATTGTTTCACTATTCAAATTCAGGCGGATATGGGCGCTCGTATAATTAATATCACGATATATTTCATGCAAAATAATCCAATAAAATCAACTAAAATTTTAATGTAACAAGTCCCGCTACTAAAATCGTACTCAAACATAACATAGCAACATGCCTAATTAAAAGTGCAACAACGTAATAAAATAAAAGTTCATCAAAAGTGCGTTATGATTCGTTACCGATAAACAAAAAATATGACATAGTTCATTAAAAGTGGTTTATAATTCATCGTCGAAAAATCATACATAAGAATGTTTTGAGCTTGGATTCTGATGGAATCATGCATGTGACATACTACAGATTGATTGAAAAATATTGAATTACATATTCAAAACATATTGTATATGCATAAAAATAATTCAACAACCACCTTACTCAGGAAAGACAATTAGCATAATAAAATTTGTAATTATAAAATACGCATATTTATGTAAATGTGGAACTAACAAGCTTGACTCGCTTCTCCGCTTGGCTTCCCTACTGCTTTCTTCCTCCTCCATCGCCCATCCTCATGGCATCATCTCCACGCCTCTTTCTTCTCTCCCTCTTCCCCTGCGGTCTCAGATCTGGGGGTTGTGGGGCGGTAGGAGGTGGCCGGCGTGGCGTTGTATGGCTGTGGGTGGTGGTTATGGCAGGTTGGAAGGGGAGTCAAGCGGAGAGCTGTATATACTTTTTGTGTTTATGCTTTTCCGTTGATCTAATTTCGGGTTTTAGCGTGATGTTAGATTTTGTTTTGCCCCAGCTAGGTCTGAGTGTTGTTTTGCAAGCCTTTTGGCCTTGCAGTTGTTGCGTTGTTGTTATTTTGTTTCGGTGTTGATGTGTTGGTGTTCCTGAGTTTGGGGGCACCAGTGATGGCGACGCTTTTTATGGGTGTTCGCTCCTGTCCCAGGTTGGAGGTTGGCGGTTTTCAGCTGGAGTGGCAGGCTCCTGTCTTGCTGGACCTCTATGAAGAAATGTGGCCGGCGCTTGATTGATGCTTTGAAGTTGGTTTTCGCGCCGCTTCTTCTGTTTGGCCATCTTGGCGTATTTTGGTTCTTGAAGACTCTCGTTTGTGAAGATACTTCAGCAGCTGATGGATGGACAAGTTTAACACGGATTACGTTTCCATGTTTTCTGTGTTTGTTGACTACATTTTTCAGTATTGTTGTTTATTTTCATTTCTGGGTTTGTTTCCTGGTCCTTGTACACCTTTGTTCTATCAAAAAAAAAACAAGCCTGACTCGAATCTAAGATATTTAATGTTCACGATTTATTGATAATAAAAAAAACATGTTCACGATTTATTTTCATAAGCACAAAAAGCTCTTAGAGATAGCATAGCTACCGCCATTTTCAAGGTACATATGCAAACTCATCATTTTCGTCATGATCTTAAGTTTGATTGGGTTTACATTGTTGATTGTTGGTAGGGTTTTTGGTTTGAGGAGTCAATTGCGTTCTTGCGATCTTGGCAGGGTTCTGTTCTAAAGAGGGCTTGATTTTAGTACTACTGACAACTCTGCAACTTTTGTTTCAACTTTTCAAGGTAGCGTCCCAATTTTTCCGGAATCTTCTAACTTGGTTGCGGTGTTTGTAATTTCTTTGTTTTTCTGTGATTAATGTAGAGTTTTATTTGGACGTTAGCAATTACTTTTCATTGGATTCGTAACGAAATTGAAGTTCATTGGGTGCAGGGACGGAACCAGGACTTGATTCTAGGTAGGGCTAATTTTTCTATGGCACAAATCAGCTTATACAATTTCACAAAAAAAAGCAAAAAAATAATACCAAGGGCATAAATCAACCAATCGATCAAATACACGACTAATCAACCAATTAACACATCATAATAAAACTAACCATTTCCAAAGTGCAGGCAGTAGGAAATGCAGCGTCCCGATCTCCACCAACCAACTCACACGCAGCGATGCACATGACAGGAGGAGCTTGCTTCGCTCCTTTAGCCAACACCGAATACCGCATCGATTCATAGATCCGTTCTGGATACCGCACCTGGATTGCTTCGTCTAACTTCTGGCAGATCGAATTGCATCGGTAGCGTCTGCGACGAGCATCGCACGGAGCGTACAAAGCTCCGACGACTGGTTCGGAGATGAAGGAAGCACGCCGGTGAAAGCCATTAATTCAGATTGAGTTTCACTGGTCGAAAACTTGGGAAAATGCGAGACTCTGCAGACCTACCTAGAAAATTTTTAATCGGCCCAAAAGAACTCGGGCTTGAGCCCATTTGCGTCAACCTAGCTCCGTCCCTGATTGGGTGTACCTTGTTATTGCAGAATCTTGGTAGGATTTTAGTTAGGGGTCGGTAAAAGGCCAAGTCGGAGAGGCACTAGTCATATTGGGCCGGATTTATTAGGGTTTTTAGTAAGCCCGAGCCGTAGCCCTTTTCACATTAGGGTTGGGTCGGGCCCGGAGAAAATTTATAAGCCTACAATTGTTATCGATTCTTCATTTATAAGGGCTTCCCAGGTTAGGATCGTGCTAAATTCGGCACTAAATGGATTACTAAATAATTAACAAATTTTGTTATGAATATATCGATCTCTTAGCAGAAACAACACTTGGCATAATCATTTATCATTCCACATCTGTTGCACTCATTTGGAGTGTAGTTGAACAGAGGAGATAGTCATGCTTGAATCGTAAGCTTTTGAGACTCTTTTAGTTTATTTATAACTTTTTAAACGCAATTGCTACTATGTTGAACGATGTGGGACATGATGGATGTGAAAAAAATACATTCTTTATGTCTAGAATGTCTGATCAAAATATACAGTTCTAAATCGGGCTCCTATTTCGGGCCAAACCTAATAATCGGAGCCCAAGCCCATTCGGAACGGGCCATAATAGAACTTGTATAGGACTAGGCCGCACTAGGGCTAAAATCAAACTCTTACTACTCTAAAACTTATTTTGACCTTGAGCCAAATGCTATCCGCTCATTTTACTGCCATACTTAGAGCATATACATCGGTGAGGAGGAGTAGCACCTCCTCACCCAGCACTTCATCCTCGATTTTCGCAACCAAGCACAAAAAATTGTAAGAAGTTCTATCAGAAACGCTACTTTAACATTTCTGATAGAACTTCATACAAATTTTTGTACTTGATTATAAGAATCGAGGAGTAAGTATTGGGTGAGAAGGTACTACTCCTCCTCACCGGTGTATATGCTCTTTATGTTCTTGCATTCTTGGACTTGGGTGCTGCACTTTTTGTCTTGTTTCAATGTCATAATTGCTTTTACTTTTTGTTATTGTTGATAGAATTGCTTTTACTTTTAACCATAGGTATTAATGGCGCAGCAGCACAGAGTATGTATTAATATTAGAGCACCATAATAGAGCACCATAGAGTATGAACACGGAAACAATAACTAAAACAAAAAAAGGTAGACAATAGGAACCCTGAGACTCAGCAAAGAGGACAATGGTGAATTCTCTAGGAAAAGTATGTGTTGGATCGATTAGTATTAGCAATCTTTCAGACGGAAGTTACAGAATGGTTTTCCGTCCGATAGTTAGATAGCAGCGAAAATAATAGTTCAGTACTGTAAACGACTGAAAAGTATTGCACACGGATATAGAGTGGAAACCTTATCACAACAATGATAAGGTGAAAACCACTACCTTTCAGATTGCTCTGAAAGGATTTGTGAAACCGATTACTTTATATTCCGATATACTTGTAGGGTTTACAAACTAGGTCTATTATCCAGACTCTATTTGATGACCTCTACTCAATCCGACAAAGTAATCGTTTCGGACCTCGAACCTCCGTGTGTGCGGCTTCAGCAAGCTTGCTCTTCGAATGCAGTCGCTCCGTTCTTCCCAAGAAAACGCCGCACCTTTCTTTTGCAAACCCTAGATCCTTATATAAGGTTTACCGGGTCTCGATACATGGGCCCAAAGATCTGGCCCAAACCAACTTTACAACCCTAGTGGATTTGTGTTGATTAGACAAGATTTCATCCTGAATCTTTCTTTAATCAGCTTCTCCATTAAATAGAACTTGCCAAATCTGATTTGTAGAATATTGTCAATTCAATCTTCCTATGGCAATTCGATCTTTGATCTATCAGATGAATTTCTGCACACTTAGACAGAATATTAGCTAAGTGTTCGTGATCATCAAAACCTATGGGTTCCAACAAATTCCCTCCTTTTGATGATGACAAACACTTCTTCAATAAAACAGAAATCCATAACAGGTAATTCAAATCATCACTAATCCATCAGATATATTTTTTCAATCAGTTTTCATTAGCCAGACAAATCTACGAACTCATAACAGTTCCTCCTTAAATGGGCATTAGATTTGAATTTCAGTAGTGACTTCCCCCTCAAGTAGTGCATTCATGTTATCATCCCCCTTTTGGCATCATTAAAAAGATCGCAAGTTAATTTACACAGGTAATGGAAGAAAACTGCATACTTCATTTACTAAAGGTAAAAGGGGCCCCGGAGGGAACACACATAGCAAGCAGAAAATTCAAATACTATCAGGTAGAAATAGAGCATGACAACGAAAGGAAAGTCACAAAAAACATAAGGCAGATGAGGTGGGGATTGCAAAAAGAAGGGGGCAATCATGAGACAGATCCTGGGCAAATCTTTCACCAATAACTTCAACTGGTCAACCAGTTCTGTGCCCACGTATCTTAGCTGACGATTCAGCTCCCCTATCTCCTCTCTAATCCGAGTCCCGTGAATCATATTGATTTTGACGGACTCCTCAATCTCCTTCACCACAGTCGGAAACGACTCAAGAGCATCCAGCTTATAGCGCAGTTCACTTACCAAGCCAACATCAGACACCGTCGCCTCCTTCTCAATCATCAACTCCAGACGAGCCACTCTATCCGCCAATAAATCCACCTTTCTAACAGATTCTGTAAAGCCTCAATCACGGCCGGTCCAGAGGATCCACCTCTTGAGGTGCAGCTGACAAAGGGGGAGCAGGGACAAAATGATCATTCTTCCACCCAGTTCCTTCTTCAAACTCCCAGTGAAAGCTGGCAATGGTCTCCTCACTCAGAGCAGAGGACAACTTACTTTCTTCATCTGGCACATAGATACCAAGGTGACACAGAATCTTCTTTACCACTCCAGGGTAGGGCAACCCATGAGTTTTACTGCTAGCAGCACGGTCCATGTGTTTGAAATCAACTTGGAAAGATTGATTGGTGCTCTTATTCTGATCTTGTCCAGTAGGAAGAAGTCCTAGAAGTTCACCACCTCATGCTTTTGTGAGCGTGGAGTCACTGATGTGCAAATGAGCCGGTGGAGAATTCTGTTGATTAAGCCCAACTTCGTGGCTTTTCCTTGGTGGGACACATTGGAGGGGTCTCCCCCCACCCTTGAGATCACGTCTCCCTTTGCCACAGACTCTGGCCAGATTCCCTTTATGTAAGCATCATACCCGCTCGCTGGAACTCACAGGAGGTTGGCCAGCTCACGGTGAGTGAGGGCCTGCTTTTCTCCTTTGACGACAAAAGTGGCCAGGAGCACACCAGATGTCTCCTCCAGTTTGAATTGGGAGTAGAACTCCCTCACACTATCCTCGTCGACCAGAACCTCCTCTCGAAAGAGGTGATCCCAACGTTGAGCGATAAGGAGGTCATTTACCTCCACCAGCTGGTTCTCGGCCATGAACACCCGATCGACTACCACCTCTGAGATTATAGATCTCCCTTTCAAGAGCTTCTCCCCTTTCTCCTCCAGAGCAGGTTGCTCCTCCTTGACAACAGGAGTTTGAGCCCTCTTGGTCCGCCCGCTCTTCCGGACAGGGGCTTTAGAAGGCGCGGGCTTCCTGCGCTTACTGTCAGATCCCTCAGCACCGCTACTCTTTCATTTGGGGTTCCATTTAGAGGTTCCCTCAGTCTCTCCGTCTGGCACGCCTTTTGGTAGGAACCGCACCGAATCGGTGGAGGCGGTTGGAGTCTTCGGCTTCTCAGCCAGAATGTCTTCGACATTCACGCCTCTTGCCTTCAATTTGGCAATCATGGAGGCGACTTCAGCATCGGAGATTTTGCTTGAGGCGGCCATGGAATCAGATAAGAGCTTGGGTTTCGAAGGCTGGGACTTTTCGGAATGAAGAGAGCGGATTGATGTAGGGTCTCGCCCATACGCCTCCCTTGTAAACTGAAGAAACCCTAACCGTTGCTTGAACAGGCTTGTCGTCGTACCTGTGCAAAAACAATTTATAATTTCCTCACTTCAAACTGTGGGTTAGTACAGCGGCAAGCAAGTGTCGAACCCAAGGGAGCTAGATGGTTACTACTTCGTTCTGAAAAGGAAATAAAAGACAATTGGGTGAAAGCAACAGTTTAAGAAACAGTAATAAGGCACGAAAATTGCTAAGGTGTATCAATTCAGAGAAGATATTCAGGTTAGAGTTTTATTCAATTGTGACTTTGTTTTATCATAGACTTCTAAATATCTAATTCAATGTTTTAAGTGTGGTTGTCCCGACAAAGGTGACTTCCCAAGTAATCCGACAAAGGTGTCACGCCACGACCTAATTCCCCTAGGTTTAATTAACCCGACAAAGGTGTTAATTGCCCTAGTCGTACTACCTATCTAAACGACAAAGTATTAGATATATGATTAATATAGAAATATGCGCAACTAGATTTCACGACAAAGTATACGTCTAGCCTAACAATATTTCATGGAATTTATGTACGAGAATTAGTAAAACATAGAATATAGCATTACGAACCAAGTCTCAAAAACATGAGTCACAACTATTTAACCCTAACCCGAATAATCGGATTAGTTACACATGATCATGGTGAAACAATGCAAGTAATAAAGGAAGAAACTTCACTAAAAACAACCGAGAATGGAGCAACTAGGGCACGGAGGAGCTGCTGCCGTGAGGGCTGAGCTACGGCGGACGGCGGAGGAGCTGGGCGGAGCAAGGTGGTGCACGGCCAAGGAGGAGAGCACACGGTTTGTTATGTGTTGAAGGGATGAATTCTAGTGTAGTATGCACCTCCTTATATAGAGTTTGTAGAAACCCTAAACCTTCCAAAATAGGCACCAAAGATTATTATGGAAATATTTCCAAAGTAATCATGCTTGATCTTCAAGCCACCTTGAATCTTCTAGATGATTCCAAAACCCTAGGTGTAAGTTTGCCCTAATTTCACATTGCTTTTGGGCCGGACGAATGGACTTGGACGCTAGGGCTTGGACTCAGCATGAAATTTGGATTTTTCCCCGAAGTACTGTTCACGGCCCGAAAATCACTGTTCACGCCGGATTTACTATTCATGCCGAAATTACTATTCATGCGGAGTTACTGTTCACGCCGAAGTTACTGTTCACGAGCCAAAAAACACTGTTCACGGCCCTCTTTTGGCTCCGTTCTTCCACTGCGATGTTTTTGGCTTCAAAAGCCGTCTTTTAAGCACGATTCTTCCTAGAGCTTCCAAATCACCTGAAATACGAAACAACACTAAAAAGTAACTGTTCGCATAATAAAGTGAATGAAATGGTGGGAATTAATGACTCAATGAGTCGTATAAATACGGCTCATCATTGCTCTTTCAATTTTGGAAACTCAACCGGCACATCATATCCTTGAGGATTTGATTTTAAATTCATCGAATCAATTTCTCAGATAACTTCTTTTTCAATTTCAAAAAGTAATGATGAACTGCCTCGTAACTCCCTAATTTGAGTGGATTGCTGCCACATGTCCATATGGGAGAGAAACTGCTTTAATCGATTTAACTGTCCGCTTTAGCTTGTTCATCTTCCCATGTGATTGCACCAACGGTAGTAAAAGTCATTAAGACAGTCTGCTCTACAGTTTCTTTTCTTACCGTGCAGTCCACTCACATTTATACTGCATTTATCTGCTGTACAGCTGTCACCCATTAACTTCTCATCCGTTACTCAATATTATCCGCTGATTGAACCAGCCGCATCCGTGATTGAACCAATCTTAATTGGTTTGGAAATAACCCCGGTTTGTCTCATGGTTTTCACAAGGGTTGTGGAGCTTTAGGTTTACCCAAGAGGTACAATAAAAATTAGGGATGCACAAAATTGACCCGGACCAGAAAACCGGACCGGAACCGACCAGATTTTACGGGTCGGTCCGGTCCACGGTCTATATTTTTGGAGGATTACGGGTTCCGGTCCTGTCCCGGTCTGGACCGGAATAAACCGGATTTTTTTATTTTCCTAATATATTTTTTTTATTTCCTATTTTCTAACCCTAAATTACGGTCGGTCCCGGTCCGGTCTGGGTTTTGGTCCAAGTTTTCACACGAATTCCTGTCCCGGTCCATATATATCCGGTCCGATCCGATCCACGGTCCAAGATTTTATAAAATTTTGGTCCACCGGTCCGAACCGAACCGTAAATTCCGGTCCGGTCTGGACCGGATGTGCATCCCTAATAAAAACACCACTTATTCACAAAAGAAATCACCAAGTCACATCAAAGTAATTTCATGCAGTGTGGAGATAACCAAGAAAAACATCTTTTTAAATCAAAGGGCTAAACATTTATTCTCCACACATGATAGGCTAGGGCTAAACATTTTCCTTGGCATATATTGTGGGTTAAAAATAGGAAGTCTCTTTTGGGCTACAAAGAATTATGTGCCATGCTCAGGGTTCTGCTAGCTAGTAATCTTATTTATCATACATGCAAGGTGACCTCATCGAGCAACTTTCACACAATGATCAACTTCAGAAGCAGCAACTCCATATCATGGTAGCTTAACATGCAAACTAGTCTAGCCAATCATTGGAGAAATCTAACATGGAATGCAGACTAGGTAATGGATGTCATACCTAGTTCAAGCCTTAGCTTCTCATAGGGTTCCCTGTGTAGTGCTTTCGTAAAGATGTCTGCAATCTGCTCTTCAGTTCTGCAGTATTCCATGGCTATGGTGCCTTTCTCTACACAGTCACGCAGAAAGTGATATCTAATTTCTATGTGTTTAGTACGTGAAAACTGCACTGGATTTTTCGAAATATTTATGGCACTAGTATTATCACATAGAATAGAAACACATTTAAGATGAACACCATAGTCACTTAGCTCTGTATTCATTGTTTCTGTATTCATTGTTTCTGTATTCATTTGTATTCATTTGCATGATCTTTGTATCTTCCTCCAACTTCCTAACATTAATAGCATCTTATTGAATTTGTTGAGCTCTCTTCGCTTGCTCTCTTTGCCAATTCATTGGCCGCTGTAAGATCATCAATACTTACACTTGGAGGCACTTCATTGACGACTACTTCATCAATCTCTGTGTTGGCTTCGTATGTATAAGTTGGGGGAGTACTTGTTTCTGTTCGAGAAAATGTTTGGTGAGCATTCACTTTTCCCAACAAGCAAAGTGTTTGAACTCCTTTTTTTGAAATATACATTGTTTGAGCTATCCGTATCTATTCATTTTGAAATTAAGCAACTCAATCAAACAAATAGAACTAGTTAATATACAAATAATTATTGTAATGAAATAATTACCTCGTCTTGCAAATTACATCCGGATTCTCTATTTCTTTTTGTGTAGGAGAGACAAGAACCCTCGAAAATCAACATCGACTTCACTTTGGCAAAACGAGAAGCGAGTGCAGCATGAGACCTAGCCTCCGCCCTAGGTTGTTTACCACCCAAAAGCCAACCGGCGTGAAAATCAATATGAATTTTTTCCCACAATTTGTCAACTTTTTGTCTAACACCGGATATTGGATCAACGGATTGCCGAAAAAAAGATATACACAATTGTACATCTTCAGACATAGATCAATTGGAAGACATTTTGAGGAAAATATTGTGTGATTTATGAGTGAAGTTAAGTGCATATTTATAGATTGGCAAAAATATGGTCGTTGAAGGAAACAATACGGCCGTTGGAGGAAATACGGCCGTTGGATCAGAGGGCGCCGCGTCACACCCCAACATTGAGAGTCGCGTGATATTCAGACATTACTTCCTAATGTCTGAAGATAACGTGGTGATAACATTGAAGGAAACGCGCGACACTTCCCTCCGCGTCACATGTGTACATTAATGCTTCACCACATCACATGTTGACATTATTGCTTAATGTCAATGTGAGACGCGGTGATAACATCAAAGGCAAATGTGCGGCGACTTCCAGTACTGTTCATCATCATCTCCAGCCAAATTCGGACGGCGTATGACAATGGATCGATGATCGGAAAGTTCATATTGCGATTAATGAGGTTTAATTGGAGTTTAAAATAAGGCAATTGATTTATGGAGGACGTCCGCTCAAATGTCCTCCGATAGCACGTCTTGGCATACGTCCTCGGCAAAGTACGTCCTCCTTCAACGGTTGCATACGTTTTTTTACCGAACATCCTCAAAACCCGCTTAGGACGTCCTACAATTCACACCGGTATATATGCTCTTACAGCTGAAGATGTTAAATCCCATCAGCAAAGGAACGAGTGCACAAAAAGCTGAACGAGTGCTAGGGTAGGGGTCGTATCGTAGTGTCTTTAGTGTGGATTCGTTTGCAGCTTTCTCGGGTTAAAAAGCTGGGTCTGTGTGTAGTAGCTGCTGGGTTTTTATGATGTGATTGTGACTTCAATTTCCATTTTGGATGAATTTTCAATAAAATTCGCATTGTTCTTTATCTTTATTTTTAAGTTTATATTAGAAGTGTTTCAACTTTGTCTGAAATAGGGCCGTCTCAAGCTAATCAGAGGCCGAGATAGAAAAATGAGGCCTTCAATTATAAATAAGTAGTAGTAATTCAAGACAATTTCAGCGTACTAAACAACTATTTTATTATTGGATAGAGGAACTATATATTACAAGAGGAACTCTCTCCCACCTCACACATAACACCTCACTCACTCTTTCTTACTCAATTGCATACAAGCATTACAACTCACACCTATTTATATTACACAACCTCCCTAATGAATGGTTGAGATTACTTGAATCCTACAATGGAGATTTACTATCTAGAAATCTTCTCAAAAATATCTTACTTCCACCATTCTTCATGAGCTTCTAGACTTCTCCATATTATTCTTCATTCTTGATTTATTTTCTTTGGGCTTAATAATTGATCCATATTCTTGATTTTGGGCTTATTCTTAAGTTTATTTCTTAAGCCCAATTCAGTCATTGATTCTGAATACTCCCCCCTCAATGCCGAAATTCTCTTCTCCCATAGGTGGTCTCTTGATGTTTGCTCCAATGTCAAACTTTCATGCGTATCTAGATCATATCGTCGCCCTTCAAGGAGTACGCCATATTTCATTGTTTACATCGAAGAACCTTGTTCTGCTTTTGGGTAGTCTTCTAATTCATTTGGCCTTGTTGATGAATGTTAGTCTTCTTTGCGCCTTTTGTCATCTCCAAAGTCTTAAAAGTGTACTCTTGTGATCTACTGTCTTTATTCAGTAGTTCCTCCACTTGAGTAGACCCAATCAGCTCCCCCTGATTTTTGACTTCCTACATTGCTGACTTGTCATAGGCTGACATATCTTTCTTAGTGTTACTATACCTTTGAACGCATCCTTTTGTAACTTCATGCGTGTCTTCCATCTTACACCTTATCACGCCTGCATCCATCAACCACTCTCGCACGTCAGGTTACGTAGCCACCAAATCTATCTCTTCGTAACTTAGCACGAACTCAGGAAGCATCGTCTTTCCAGAGTCTACATTCTTAGATTGATAATCACCATGCTCTTCAACATCTTGCTGCATTCTCTAAATCTTCAATCCACACATCATCGATGTTATGCTCGGTAAGGTCCCACTCATCTTCAGACACATCTTCTTTGGTTGGATATGTAGCTTCGAAGTCCCACTCTTCATTTTTGGACATGTTTTCTTCAACCGCATATGTTGCCTCAAAGTCCCATTCTTCTTCACTTGCAACATCATTCTGGGTGGTCTTGATCAAATTGTTATGAACCTTCATTTGCATTCTCTTGCGTAGTGACCTTTACGACCACATGTATAACACTCCACTCTTTTATGTTTAGTGTCTTGTGGCCGATGATGCTCTTCTTTATCAGAATCTTGTTCACTTTCACTCTCTTACTTGTGGCTGCAATATTGCACTTACTTCTCTTATGCTCCCTATCATTGCCTCTCTTGGATTGTTGACTTAATCTTCTAGAACTGAGCAAAGCCTCCTCTATCTCTGGTTTGATTGTTATTTTCGACATTTGTTGTGCTAGGGCCTCTTGATTCGCTATTAGATTTTCCAATTCTACTAGCGATGGTTGTTTGGGCCATCCTTGTAGCGCCGCTATGAAGCTATTATACTCGAGCTTTAATCCATTAATTATAATTCTTCTTATCCGATCATCTCCAAATTTAGCTTCGACGTCTAACTGTTCTATCTCGCGGCACAAATTCTTTATTTTGAAAAAGTACTCATTGATAGAGAGCGTACCTTGAGTTGTGTTCTTCAACTCCCTTTCCAATAGTTGAAGTCAAGCGGGATTCTTCTTCGAGAAGAGTGAAGCCAAAATATCACATGCTTCCTTCGGTGTATCCACATCTTCTATCCTCGCAAGTAAGCTCTTATCGATACTAATTTTTATAGCATATAGAGCCTTACCAGCCTTAATATTCCGCGACTTAAATGGCTTATCATCTTTAGGAGGTGGTGTGGTTTCACTACCATCAACTATATCCCATAAGTCTTGACCTCTCAAGCAAGACTTAATACACGACCTTCATTCTCGATAATTATACTCATTAGTTTCTCCACAGCTCCAACACCACTAAACTCAGCCATCTAAGTGCAATAGATGAGAGCGTACCTTACTTGGTCCACGACCAAAAACACTTCACAGTCCCTAACTGTACTCCTCGTACTCCTCAAGCGATGCTCCAACGCTCCACACCGGTCCCGGGTCGCCTAGCTCTGATACCAAATTGTTGAGTTGTGCAACGTACTAAACAACTATTTTATTATTGAATGGAGAAACTATTACAAGAGTAACTCTCTCACATCTCACACCTCATTCACTCTTTCTTAATCAAGTGCATACAAGCATTACTAGTCACTTCCTGCCTTTATTTTCTTTGGGCTTAATAATTGATCCATATTCTTAATTTTGGGCTTATTCTTAAATTTATTTCTTAAGCTCAATTTAGACATTGATTCTCAATATAAGGGTCGTAGTGTCTGTGGTTAGTATGATAGATGATAATAGTGTTCTATTGTTCAAAGATGAATTTTCCTAATGAGAATGAGATGGTTCGAAAGAGTATCGAAGCTGCGTCGTTCTGGTCGTCTTCCAGCTGGACATTTAAGCTAGGTTTGAAATGAATTAGTGTTTATCAGATTCAGATTTGGGATTCATCAATTGCTTGCGATTCTTGAAGGCTAGTGAAAGAATAAAGCTCGATGCACACTCGTTCGACTCTCTCGTGCTCACTTGTGATCAATTGCGGCGCAATTTGGTAATTCGCACAGCTACGCATTGGTGTTTCAGGCGCTGCATTGGACTACTGCGACGGGCTATCCTTGGTTCTTCCGATACCCCTGGGGCTTCTTGCTGTTCAAGGAAGTTTAATTGTTCAATGTTGTGTTATTCTTTTACTGATTTGTCGCTTGGTAAGTTGGTAGTCATTTATAGAGAGTTAGACATAGCCCCTTGCATGCAGGATTGTGTAACCGAACTCAAGCAAATTATCATATAGTGTGAACTGACCACGAGCCTCCTCTCCCAAAGAGACTCGATCACCAAGGACGTAGTACATTTGTCCGAACCTTGTAAACTGGTTGCTTTCCAGTTTAGAACTTTCCGCATTACCTAAACTATAGAATTGGACCCTAAAATCAAGAACTTGGATTGAAACCTAAATTTGGGCAAACTGAATCCATTAATCATCTTCACTGAAACTTACAATAAATTTACTGATTTTCTTACATTTAATATTAAGTTAACTATTTTATATTTAAAAAAACATTAAGTTAACTATTTGATTAGGATGTAATGTTCTGAGTTAACTATTTGATTAGGATAAAAAAAGGGGTGACATAAAATAATTTCATTTTATTTTGGCACCAATTTTATTTACTTGGAAAAACGGTAAAGTATTTTTGTTTTCGGAAGGATAACGGGTCAAATGAAATAGAATGAAGATATTAATTAAAAATGAAATACTAAAATATATAAAAGACTAACTGGAAAAATGTATTTGCTAAACAGCTCCTTAGCTCCATTTAGAGCTTGGGACATGTGTTGGCAATTAGCCAATCCAATTTTGGGATTTTAGTGTGTGTAACTTTTTTTGTATGAGCAGGTACACGACGTTTTGGGGAGACCTTGTCCTTTTTTTTAAAGATTGTTATAGGAGAAGCCATTTGACATAAGATAAGGGGTGGGATCGGAGTACTTGAAACTGTGATGGTAGTGTTAGAGAATATAAAGAATGATTTCTTTGTATATTTTCTAACATAGCTAACACCTTTTCTTTTTCTTTTTTTTGACTACAGCTAAAACCTTTTTTGACTATGTTATTTGATTCAACATAGTGTTTGCCATTTTGGTAACCTGTTGTTGTATATCGTTTGCCATTTTAGTAACTATGTTATTTGATTCAACGTTAACATAGTGTTTGCTAACTAGTAATAACTAGATTTCTCTTATGGAGTTAGGTTCCGGTGAGAAGTGGTATAAGTTATGGTGAGAAATGAGAACTATTACATTATTCGTACATTTTCAAAGGATTCTTTCGTAGCTTCATGTTTATGCATGCTACGAAGAATCCTTTGAAAATGTACATAAGAATGTTTTGAGCTTGGATTCTGATGGAATCATATGCATGTGACATACTACAGATTGATTGAAAAATATTGAATTACATATTCAAAACATATTGTATGCATCACAATAATTCAACAACCACCTTACTCAGGAAAGACATTTAGCATAATAAAATTCGTAATTATGAAATAGCATATTTATGTAAATGCGGAACTAATTAACAAGCCTGACTCGAATCTAAGATATTTAATGTTCACGATTTATTGATAATAAAAAAAACATGTTCACGATTTATTTTCATAAGCACAAAAAGCTCTTAGAGATAGCATAGCTACCGCCAATTTCAAACTGGAAGCGACTCTGCAACGTGCCATTCAAGGTACATATGCAAACTCATCATTTTCGTCATGATCTTAAGTTGATTGGGTTTACATTGTTGATTGTTGGTAGGGTTTTTGGTTTTGAGGAGTCAATTGCGTTCTTGCAATCTTGGCAGAGTTCTGTTCTAAAGAGGGCTTGATTTTAGTACTACTGACAACTCTGCAAATTTTGTTTCAACTTTTCAAGGTACGTGTCCCAACTTTTCCAGAATCGTCTAACTTGGTTGTGGTGTTTGTAACTTCTTTGTTTTTCTGTGATTAATGTAGAGTTTTATTTGGACGTTAGCAATTACTTTTCATTGGATTCGTAACGAAATTGGAGTTCATTGGGTATAATCTTGGTAGGATTTTAGTTCATTCGCGGTGTTTTATTTGAAGTTCATTCGTAACTTGTTATTGCAGAATCTTCGTAGGATTTTAGTTACGGGTCAGTAAAGGGCCAAGTCGGATTCACTAGTCATATCGGGCCGGATTTATTAGGGTTTTTAGTAAGTCCGAGCCATAGCCCTTTTCACATTAGGGTTGGGTCGAGTCCGTAGAAAATTTATAAGTCCTAAAATTATTATCGGTTCTTCATTTTTTAGGGCTTTCCAAACTAGGATCGTGCTAACTTCGGCACTAAATGGATCACTATAAAATTAACAAATTTTGTTATGAATATATCGATCCCTTAGTAGAGAAGATAGTCATGCTTGAATGTTGCACTCATTTGGAGTGTCGTTAAACAGAGGAGATAGTCATGCTTGAATGTTGAATCGTAAGCTTTTGAGACTCTTTTAGATTATTTATAACTTTTTAAACGCAATTGCTACTAGGTTGAACGATGTGGGACATGATGGATGTGAAAAAATACAGTCTTTTTATGTCTAGAATGTCTTATCAAAGAATATACAGTTCTAAATCGGGCTCGTATTTCGGACCGAACCTAATAATCGGAGCCCTAACCCGACCCTATCTCATTCAGATCAGTCCATAATAAAACTTGTATAAGGTTAGATCATACTAGGGCTAAAACCAAACTCAGACTACCCTAAAACTTATTTTGACCTTGAGCCAAATACTAACCCCTAATTTTACTGTCATACTTATGTTCATGCATTCCTGCACTTTTGTCTCATTTCGATGTCATAATTGCTTTTACTTTTAACCCGTAGGTATTAATGGCGCAGCAGAATAGAGTAGGGGTGTACATGGGACGGGTTGGGACTGGTCCTGACCCGGCCCGAAATAATAATCAAGTTAATTATGTGAATTCAAACCCAGTCCGAAAGATCGGGTCAAATATGTGAATCCGAACCCGATCCTAAAACTAAAATTTATAAAAGAGGGTGCGGTTCAGGTACAAACCAAATTATAAATAAAAACTACAAACCGATTATAAAGCCGACACGTGTCCCAATTTAGTCGAAATCCCGGAGAAAACACGGAGGGGTATAATAGTCATTCCACACTAATGGGTATAAAACCTAATAATGTTATTTTCAATTTAGTCCAAAAATTGTTAGTGTTCAGACTTAAAATACTGATGTTCAGACTTAAAAATACTTAATAATCAGACTTAAATGGTAATGTTCAGACTTAAATGGTAGTGTTCAGACTTAAAAAGGTAGTGTTCAAACTTAAATGGTAGTGTTCAGACTTAAATGGTAATGTTCAGACTTAAAAATACTTAATAATCAGACTTAAATGGTAGTGTTCAGACTTAAAAAGGTAGTGTTCAGACTTAAAAAAAGTAGTGTTCAGACTTAAAAATACTTAATAATCAGATTTAAATGGTAGTGTTCAGAGTTAAAAAAGGTAGTGTTCAGACTTAAATGGTAGTATTCTGACTTAAATGATAGTGTTCAGACTTAAAAATACTTAATAATCAGACTTAAATGGTAGTGTTCAGACTTAAAAATACTTAATAATCAGATTTAAATGGTAGTGTTCAGACTTAAAAAAGGTAGTGTTCAGACTTAAATGGTAGTGTTCAGACTTAAATGGTAGTGTTCAGACTTAAAAATACTTAATAATCAGACTTAAATGGTAGTGTTCAGACTTAAAATACTAATGTTCAGACTTAAAATACTAATGTTCAGACTTAAAAATACTTAATAATCAGACTTAAATGGTAGTGTTCAGACTTAAATGGTAGTGTTCAGACTTAAAAAGGTAGTGTTCAGACTTAAAATACTTAATAATCAGACTTAAATGGTATCGTTCAGACTTAAGATGGTATTGTTCAGACTTAGAAATACTTAATAATCAGACTTAAATGGTATCGTTCAGACTTAAGATGGTATTTTTCAGACTTAAATGGTAGTGTTCATACTTAAGATGGTAGTGTTCAGATTTAAAAATACTTAATTATCAGACTAAAATGGTAGTGTTCAGACTTAAATGATAGTGTTCATACTTAAAAAGGTAGTGTTCATACTTAAATGGTAGTGTTCATACTTAAGATGGTAGTGTTCATACTTAAAAAAAACGCAATGATCAGAATAAAAATTCTTAATGATCAGACTAATAATTCTTAATGATCATACTTAAAAAGAATTCTATGATCAGACTTAAAACTAAAGAGGATTAAAACACGAATTTTTTTATATTATTTTTTTTCATTAAAACACAAATTTGACCCTCCAGATGATCGAATTTGCCCTAAAAACATCGACCTCACCGCATAGCTGTGAGTCTTGCTCAGAATGCCTTTTCCACCCAAAAAACACTAGGCTTTCATCAAATTCTGACACATGCGCATAAACATCAAAATTTGCGTAGAATTCTTCAGATGTTCCAATTTCTGCATGTAAGTCTGATCATTACCATATTAAAGTCTGATCATTATTAATTTTAAGTCTGATCATAACCATTTTAAGACTTAAATGGTAGTGTTCAGACTTAAATCGTAGTGTTCAGACTTAAAAAGGTAGTGTTCAGACTTAAGATGGTAGTGTTCAGACTAAAATGGTAGTGTTCATACTTAAATGGTAGTGTTCAGACTTAAAAAGGTAGTGTTCAGACTTAAAATACTTAATAATCAGACTTAAATGGTATCGTTCAGACTTAAGATGGTATTGTTCAGTCTTAGAAATACTTAATAATCAGACTTAAATGGTATCGTTCAGACTTAAGATGGTATTTTTCAGACTTAAATGGTAGTGTTCATACTTAAGATGGTAGTGTTCAGACTTAAAAATACTTAATTATCAGACTTAAAAATACTTAATAATCAGAATAAAATGGTAGTGTTCAGACTTAAAAAGGTAGTGTTCAGACTTAAAATGGTAGTGGTCAGACTTAAATGATAGTGTTTTTTTAAGTCTGAACATTGTTATTTTTTTTTATGACTGAAGTCTGAACATTGTTATTTAAGTCTGAAAAATGTTTTTTCAAGTATTATCATTACTGGTTTAAGTCTGAACATTATTATTTAAGTCTGATCGTTATGGTTTAAGTCTCATTATTATTTTTTTAAGTTTGAACAATGTTTTTTTAAGTCTGAACAATGTTTTTTCAAGTATTTGTCATTACTGGTTTAAGTCTGAACATTGTTTTTTTAAGTCTGAACAATACTGTAGCAAATTTTAGGACGATTATACCCCTCCTATCTTTTATATATTTTTAAAGAAGTCCACATGTGTTTTTTTTATTTACAAAAAGAACCCCGACTGTGGCAAATCTCGGATGAATTTTGATTGCTTCATTTTGACACGTGTCAAATTTTTTGTGGGTTTGTAGTTTTTATTTATAACTATGGTTTGTATTTGATCCAAAGCCTATAAAAGACATAAAACAATTCATGGTCATCTATCATGATATAAATACTTTAAAGTTTAGTATTACAGTTTTATTTTTCATTGCAAATCAATTACATATTCATATGTAGTGTGATATATCACGAGAACACAAATAAATTTTTATTCAGATGAGGTATAAGGCTTGAATCTCATTAAAAATCTACTATTTTTTATATTACTTATGAAATCGGGTAACCCGAGCCTCAACCCTAACCCGACCCGAAAATTATACCGGGTTGGTTAAGTGGACCCTAACTCGACATTAAGTGGACCGGGTCGGGCAGAATTTTCGAGTCGGGTTGGGTTTTGTCCACCCCTAGCACAGAGCATGTATTAATAGTGGACAATCATGTCATCCATCTCTCTCATCATTTTTGTCTCTCATCTAATCATCTCTCATAATTTTTTCAATCACATGCATCCCACTCATGATTAAAAAAAAGTTTATCATCAATCTCTCTAATCACTACATAAATTATAGCTCATTAATGTTAAGATTAATAAAAATATATCAAAGCGTATCTCATTTTATAGAGCTCCAAAAATTATGAATATTAATTGGTATTTATTTTGATTTTTTTACTTTGTAATTTAGAAAATATATTCGTTGCAAGATCAAAATAAAAAATGTACTGTTTCTTACACATGACACGTGTTGCGTTACAATTGACTCACGACTCATGATTAAATCCATTTTTTGATCATGAGAGGATCTTTTTTACAAAAAATCATTAGATGATCAAAATTATGATAAACAAGATCAAGGTGGGGGTGCATGATTTTTTGATCATCTCTCATGATCATTTTCTATGATTCAAAAAAGCATGGTGGGATGCTCTAAAAGCATCCCCAGCGCAGGCCCAACTACCGCCTGGTGACACGTGAAATGGAAGTGGCCATGAGATTTTACATTGGAGGAAAAAAAAAGTGGGCAAAGCCCATTTTGGTGGCTAAGCCCACTTCTGGCAAAAGTGAAATGTATGGGACCCACTTTTTTCTTATATAATTTTTTATATCAAATTTATTTTCTTATCAAATTTTTTATATCAAATGTGTGGAGACTTGGTTGAGCATAATTTTTTATATCAATTTTTTATTTTCTTATCAATTTTTTTTAATAATGTTTTATTATGTTGTTCTTGTTATGTTTAATTATGTAATGTATTTCAATTATAAATTAAATATAATATTTTCTTTTAGATTAAATATTTTTTATTTATTTACATTATATTAATTTATTTAAATTAAGTATAATTGTATCAAAGTAAGATATTTATATCAATTATAAATTAAATATAATATTTTCTTTTAAATTAAATAATTATAAGTGAGTATTATTAAAAAATGATAAGATTTGATGGGACCCGATTGTAAGTGGAAATGGGCTTGTGCATTGGAGGAGAATGGCCATATTTTCATGAAGCCCACTTGATGCTTATGTGGCATGAAAATGGACCCACATGTAAATGGACTTTGGCTCTCCCATTGGAGATGCTCTAAGGGTCACTAACCTTCTTAGCGTGTAGGATTACGTGGCTACTGAGTCATCAAGTATTTATTAACCCTGTATTTAATTGCCTCGATTCTAATACCTATATTTGGGAACAATAACAAACATTAATGGTTATTCCCCTTTAGCATTTAATTCTCATTAAGTATTTATTATTTCATTTACATTTCAAAAAGGAAAAAATTACTTAGAAATCGTGCAACTTGATAATCGATATTATACTTAATTTGTACCCACTTGTAATAAAAACATCAATCAGAAAAGCAATCTCCTTCCATAATATTAAACTTCTAATTTTACTTAAAGAGTGGACGAACACGGAAACAATAACTAAAACAAAAATAAAAAACGTCGAAAATGAAAAGCCTTAGAGCTCAGACTCAGCCACGTATTATAAATGAGGTGAGACTAAGAGCATCCCAGTGCAAGTCCATTTGCTGCCTGGGGACATGTGAAATGGAAGTGGCTGGGAGATGGGGCGTTGGAGGAAGAATAAAAAGTGATCAAGCCCACTTTGGTGGCCAAATCCATTTGCTGCAAAAAGTGAAATGTGTGGAATCCAATCTCTTTTCTTTTCAATTATAAATTAAATATAATATTTTCAATTATAAATTAAATATAATTATGTTTAATTATGTAATGTATTTCACTTATAAATTAAATATAATATTTATTTTAAATTAAATATTTATTTATTTACATCACATTTATTTATTTAAATTAAGTATAATTATATCAAAGTAAAATATTTATATCTAATCTATATATTATAATTATAAACAAGTATTATTAATGAATATGAAGATTCAATGGGACGCATTTGTAAATGGAAATGGGCTTGTGCATTGGAGTGACATGACCATTTTTTTTTGAAAGCCCACTTGATGTCTATGTGGTACTAAAAATGACCCACATGTAAGTGGAAATGAGCTTATGCATTGGGAAATATGGTCATTCCACTCCAAAGCGTGATGATGATGCATGATGATAATGATAATGACAATGAATGTTAAGTTGGTATAAACTAAAAGTTAAACTAAAATAAAATAAATTAAATTCGACTAAGCTAAGCTAAGCTAAATTAAATCAAATTAAAATAAATTAAACTAAATTCAGCTAACCTAAGCTAAGTTTTTTTCTATAGCAACCTAAGCTAAGTTAAACTAAATTAAATTCAAATAAACTAAATTCAGCTAACATAAGCAAAATTAAATTCAAATAAGCTAAATTTCAGCTCAATCGGACAGCACCTAATTTTACACACAACCAAATCATTTAAGTGGTTTTGTCAAAGATCCCGTAAACTTCTCCTCATTCTCATCTTGGCCAAACCATAACATATCCCCGATCTCTATTTCGTCCCCCTTCCCCCTCTATACTCCTCCTCCATCTTCCCCATGTTTGCTCCACCGTCCCTCCTTCGTTCTCTCCTTTTTCGGCCCAAAGCTCAGTGCTTCTCTGGATCGTCGTTATGTTTAAATTTACATGTGGGGTGACGCATGGTTAAAGACTTATGGATGGGAAGCTAAGGCGGCGTTGGTGGTTCGACCTGGTGGCAGTTGGAGGGGTGGTGTTTGGGGTGATTTCGGGTTGTCGGTCAGGAAGTGTGAGCTTTTTTTCCTTGTTTGTGTTTTCTTGTCCCTCTAAGTGAGCTCCTCTTATGAGGGTTGTCTTCTCAGCCGTTATGGTCTGAGCTTTTTTTGTCGTGTATGTACGGACACGATTTTTGTGTACTTATGTATCTTCTCGATCGGTGTTCGGCTAGTGTTTTTGGCAGGCAGACGTTGCTTGGATGATGATGAGTGTTGTCCTACCTTTTTCTTACTGTGAGTGACGAGGTGATCTGCCCACGCAAGAGGCGAAGTGGAGCAACATGCTCATGTCTATTCATGTTGTATTTTTATTCTATGTACGGGTCTCAGCTGGATGTATTCTGTAGCTTTAAGTCCTCTGTATGCCTTTGTCTATGTCACTTACAGCCTATCAAAAAAAGTCAGACTAAATCAAGGTCCCACTCTGTATAGGGAGGTTTCATTATTGTAAAATTCTATAAAGACTATTATATTATGATATCAGAGAAGGGATCAGGTGCAAAACTCATATTCTTGTAAAAAATACAAAATAATCACGTCCCTTGATTTTATGAGTTTGATGGATGAGATTAAGTGAAAATAAATATGTGTAAATTCAAATTGATATTAGATTAGGGGCAAATATGGTATACAATCTCTCTCTCCTCCCCTCGATGAAACAAACCCAGATCTGAGATCTCCATTGTCATTGCTCATCCATGGATTCCACCGACGATGACGTCGATGATGCTGTATTAACCAATTTGAGCCGCTTCACTTCCGACACCGACGATGTTGCCTCAACTCCTCAGCCGCTTCACTCCCGTGGCGCCGAATAGACCGTCGTGGTCGCATGAACTGACGAGAACTGAATGTAGCGTTGCGGATTCATCAGCCAAGATGTGTGCGTATTGGATGGATTTGGTGGGGATACGGTTTCGTTGAATAGTGTGTTTGTTAATGGGAGAAGGACTGGAAAATCATGGACGAATTCTTGGCGAATTATAGTCCAATTTTGACCAATTATGTCATAGTTCGTCAAAAGTGAACTATAATTCGTCAAGAATTCTGAAGAATTGTAGTACACTTCGACGAATAATGCTATAATTCGTCAAATATAAACTAAAATTCATCCAGAATTCGACCGTATCATTGTAAAATTAGTCATGACATTTTATAATTCGTCATAACCATTATATAGTTCGTCATGCCCATTTTTGAATTATTCTTTTCAAAAACTGTCGATTGCATTTTGGGTTGAGTTCCATTGATGTCGAAGATGATCCAGAGTGTGAACAACTGAGTTCGACAAAGTTTTACTCCTTTAATTTGATCAATTAATGTTGATAAAATTGGAGCTTTCTAGAGGTTAGGATTTCACGGGGTATATGATGATGAACAATAATGAGAGAGAGAAAAGAAAGGAAAAACCATGTCTATTTTACCCTTAATGAGCTTATTAATAGTGATTGAAATAAATTAATTTGTGTTTATCCCTAATTAATAGAGACCTTTGGATTTACCTGATCAAGGGTCTTAATTACTTTATATTTTGTACAGTATTTGGCTTTTGCATAAGATCTGACCTCTATGATATCAATCTAAGAGCTTATATCCAAAATGATGATATGATCCAAAACTGAAAGAAGTAGAAGCCAATCCTAGAAGAGGAGATATGATGAATATATTAATAAGTTTTCTAGATTAGTTAATTGTAGTCGTTGGATCAAAATAATCCTAGTCCTCCATTCAAAATGATCTCTATTATAAATAAGAGGTCAAATGTTTTATGCATTTGAGTATAAAGAGTGGGTGAAGTGTTAGATGTATATGAGTCTCTTTATATAATAGAGTTGTAGGAGTATTATTAAAAACAAAAAAATTAAACATAACAATATATTAAATATTAAATATTAAATAATAATATTTAAGTGTTTCATATATGTATTTTTGCTAGAAGACATGTCAGCCAACACGTCATCTCAACCTACCAGTCTGATTGGCTCTCTTCTGTCACAATGTAATTAACATAACGGACCAGTATTTATTTATTAGAGAATCTTCACGATCGCCATCTGCAAAACTACAAGGTATATATAAGCCATAAGGTAGGGTTCTTTCAAACTCTACTCTGCTACCATTGCGCGACAGGGGCAAAAGGAACATGCAAAATATTATCGAAGCAGAGGCTCACATCGTGGCACACGACCTGACCTTGAAGAAGAATAACAATGGCGATAAAAAGAAGAGAAGTGTCATATTTGTTCCCATTTAGTAGCCGACCACACCGGACTTTCGGCGCCATTAGGATTTGCACCTCAGGAAGAAGTGTCCTAAATGACACGTGGGACAAAGCTCATCTAGAGCGAAAATAATGCAAAAAGGACTAAAAGGTCTTTGTTTCGCTGGTTCAGTCCGGAGCGTCTGTAGTTTTTTTTCCGATTGGTCTTCTTCTCTTTCTTTTAATCCCTCTCTTTTTGTCCTCACTCAATCCCTCCCATAATTCGCGCCACTAATTTCTGGGTACTGCTTCATTTCGAGTTCCACAGTCCACACATCGCTTGTTGGAGAAGCCATTCAAAATGCGTCGCCTCAAACCCCATTTAAGTGTTTATGCGCATTTGTGATTCGAACTTCAAAACCCATTTGGTTCCTTTGTTTTGAATTGGGGTTTTTCTCTTTTAATAATAGTCTTTTTGTTGGTTCTGTAACGTCCCCAATTTGTAAAGATTTTTTTGATGATATTATTTTTGAGTGCGGTTCAGGTAAAAACTTCTATTATTTATAAAAATTAAAAATCGACTTTTAAGATGATACGTGTCCATTTTCGTCGAAATATCGGATATAACACGGAGGGGCATTATGGTCATTTCACATATTTCAGAATGATCAGACTTAACATGAAATGATCAGACTTAAATAATCAGACTTAAAATAGTCAAACTTAAAACTATAATGAACATACTTAAAACTATTACTGTAGCAATGATTAGACTTAAAACTATAATGATCAGACTTAAAATAACTATAATAATCAGACTGGAAACATTCATGGAGTGTTTGAGAAACTTCAATCAATCTTGGTACATACTTGTTATTGTTTGTATGTCTCTTTTTTGGAGACGATTCAATTAATTTTATGGAGATGTACTAAAAAAATGCATTTTGATTCACCCTCAATTGTTCTCAACTGATTTACAAGTGTGGTTTAGAATATCTTTTGAAGTTTTTTTGCAGATTTGTCGATTGATCTTTAAGTTGGTGCAATTTCTAGTTTTGTTGCTTGAATTGAGTTATTCACAGTTCTATCATGTTTTAATCGAAAAGTCCTTTCTATCGATATAAAATACGTATGTAGATTCTGTACGAGCGGATCTTAAATTAATTTTAAAGTTGAGTATTGAAAACTATTTTCTGAAGTTCTGGGCAGATCTATAGACTTATTTTAAGTTACCTGCAACTTCTATTTGAGTTATTGATTGCAACTGCAAAATGTGTGGTTCTTGATTCTGTGATGTTCTAGTCGAAAAGATCTTTCCAACCGTATATGACTCGTAATTTGATTTATTTTGAGTTGTTCTGAAATTGGATTTGAAGTTAGCGTTACGTGAATTTTTTTTTTCAATTTGAGCAAAATTGGAATTTGTTTTCCAATTGTATACAATCTCCAAATTCAATTTTCAAAATAGACACCTTCACTAAGGCGCCGTTAGCAAGGGCGCCTAAAACACAAGACGTTGTCCTTAACGGCGCCTTAAGCCCATTGTCAAATTTAAATTGGTAATAAAAGCTAAGTCAGCAATAATTACTGAATAAGCGTAAAGCGCTCACCATGACAGCGCCTAAAAAGCGCCAATGCATTACAAGACTGCAAAATACACGCCTTCAGCTCATCGAGATCGTCTTCTGTCAAGCTCCGGTTCTCCTTCCTCCTCTGGCTATCTTTCCTCCTCAGCCACGCTTCCTCTCGATATAAATCAACCGAATCTGAGTGAATGGGGAGTATTAGCGATTAACTAGTTTCGTTTTTCAAAGTCATGATCGATGATGATTTCTCTAGGGTTTTGGTTCGTTGATCCTCGATTTTGATTACAATTTGCAACACATGTGTTTCTCTCAAGTCTATTGTTTCTGCTTTTAGACACAGTTTCTACGTGCTACATGTTACGTTGACGGATATGTAGGGTTTAGGCTGCATTGCCGGACTTGTTGTTGTCAAGTTTTCATCTTTAGGGCTCAGTTCGTGAATTATGTTTTCTTCTCTTTTTTTTATGTCACTCATCTTTTGCGCTTGTAATTTTCTGATTTTGTAGATAAATGGCATAAAAATTACAACATATACTTCTTTACAAATTAGGATTTAGCCATACATTTTGTTGAAACAATATTTTTTTTTGCTGATTTTGACACTGGACACATTAGGCGCTCTCACTAATGACGCTTTATTCTGACATTCCATCTGTGGTTTGAGACTTCGTACGTTCCATCTGTGATTTAAGGGATGTGGTTGATGTGAGCTATTTTGGAGTTTAAAGTTTTTGGGGCTCTAATAACATTAACATCTTATTAGCATCTCTATTTCTGATCGAGACTTCTTTGAAGGAGTTGCTGACATTATTGTGCTACTGCGTAACAAAAATTTACCGTTAGCTATGCTGGAAAGCAGTAACTCGGAACATCGTACGCCGACTGGCGGCCAGTGCTATTGGCAATATTTCTTTGGGTAGAAGAAGATCATGCAGACCTTGAAAGACATACAGTGCCGCCCAGCCTGCCTTGCTTTGAATAGCCCTGCGACCTCCCTTGCCTTCCATCCCAGTTCCGCCACCACGTGGTACACTACCTTTCCTAGTCTCCCGCAAGCGACTAAAGTTGGCCTTCGAGCAAATTCTTCTAGGATCCCCAACCAATGTTTCTGCACCCCTCCGCCTAGTGACTCGTAGTCACCTTGCGAAGTTTTTTTTTCTTCAGTTTTTGCATCGTGTAGCGTTTCCTTTTAAATAAATAAAGATGAAGGTAAAAAAATATCATTAACATCACTCTAAAAAATATTCTTTGTTTGGGACATTGATATCATTAATCTTTCGGACATTAATATCATTACTCATTGGATCCCACAAATTTTCTTTCTTTGAGACATTAATATCATTAATATACTTTAAAAAAAGCCAAGCATCAACAAAAATCAGTTTTTAGAAACAAAATGTAACATCTCTTTTGTTTTTGGTAGCTTTTTAGTAGGCTTAATTGGGTTTTTCGATGTGGGTCATGATAATCCGGGCCTATAGGCCGAAACAGGCTAAAACATTACACCCTTACCCGACCCATTAAGCTTAGTTAGGCTGCCAATAGGCTTAAACATAGGCCGGGTTAGACACAAGGCTTGCAAATCATAAGGCCTCATTAGGCTTTCGGGTCCATAAGGCCATATGAAGACCACATGCATGAGAAGGAATGCCTTGGACACACTATTGCCTGAAGAAACATTTTCGATGAATTTGCAGTGTCAGTGGATTGAGTGGAGATGAAGTCATGAAGTCCTAAATGCTACCTCTCCATTAAACCGAGGAAAAAGATCAGGTACAAAGTTGAATTTTTGGTACAAAATACAAACAAATTATAATACTTGATCTTATGATTTTGATGGGTAAGATTAAATCCTGATTTTTTGTGTATTTTTTTAGTGACGAATTATTTGCAAAACTGACGAAATATGTCGTCCTTTTCAATTTTCGGCTACGAAAAGTGACGAATTATATGTTAATTTTGACGAACTTTATTGTTTGTACCAAAAATTAACTTTGTACATAATCTGAACCCTTAAACCAAAAGGCACACACAGTCCACAGATAAATAATCACTGTAATTAAACTTGTAAAACTGTAATAACAAATGAAACTCAGCTCAGGCTGTTGAAATTGTACGAATCCACTGAATATTATGAGTTGTTAGAATGACACACCGCACCACATCCTCCCTGCTGCCTCCACATCACTCTCTTCTGTACACAACAGCAACTTTGCGAAGGCGGCACAAGCGACAAGCAGAAATGGATGACGAATTTGGGTGGTGTGATTGTTGTTTCACGACGAGCTGACTTTGAATACGCTTGCAGTTACGATTTACGTGTGTTGCTGGTAGATTTCATTGTCATTGTGAGTATTTTCTAAATTAAACTTGGTTTGTTGAGCAATTGGGTTTCATTTTGATTTTGAAGCGGATGCGAGGATTTGCTTGTAGTGACGTTGCAAGCTGAATTTGGTAGACATAATTGGATAGAGTTTGGGTATAATGAAGCTTGTGTAATCAATCATGAGTCGCATTTTAAGTATCAATCTTTTGCGTGTTGTATGTAACTGATGCATAAGGTCTGAACGTTACACATCACTCGATTACGCATCGAATGAAAATCGATGCATAAACTCTTCAAAAACCGATGCATAATCCCCTATTTGTAGTAGTGTGTAAGTAAGTTCTATTCAAATTCTATTGGAATCAATTTTGGACTTTGTTTTCCTACTGGTTGCAGCTCTTGTGGGTATACTACTAGTCCAAATCTAAGTTCATAAATTAAGGAATAAGCCAAATCTAAAGAAGTAGATATTTTTACAGGACTATGGAGAAGCGTGGATGAGGATGAAGAAAGATCATGTGTGTAGTGTCTTCTAGATGTACTATTTGTTAGCCATTAGATCAAAATGATTCTAGGCATTCATTTGCTATGTAATTCAGATAAATAGGGGTGTGAGTTTAGAAGGGAAGCACTTAAGAAATCAAGAGTAAACATGAAGTGAGCGAGTTTTCTTGTGAGTGAGTTTTAATGAAGATTATTTTTATGCAATTCAGAATGTAACATATGTGTACTATCAAAAACCATGCGCATGCAGGCAAGAAAAAACAAATCAAAGAAAGAAAGGGGTCGAAAGCGAGAGAGGATGTGTCCAATTTACAATCATTTGGCGGCCGATCACAGGGCTCTTCTGGACCACCCGGATGTGAAACACACCGACTCTTCTGGACCACCCGGATGTGAAACACACCGACGGCAAGATGTGCCCCAAGTGTAGGGTTATATGGGTTACATGTGAAGAAGTAAAATCTCATCAACAAAGAAAAGAGTGCAGAAAGCTAAACTCGGGCTAGGTAGGGGTTGTATTAAAAAGTTGATAGGGTTAGTACTTAGTAGGATAGATGATAATAGTGTTCAATTCATAAACACACAGCATAAACAACAACGCATCCGAGCTCAGTAACCCCCACAACCACAACCACCCGATTCCTCCGATAAAACCAAAACAAAGCTTCAAGCTTTACGAACTCCATGAAGAATTTCAAGATCAGCCCATTAATCCCTGGATTCGCTCCATCAGGATTCTCGCCGAGGAAGCCGGAGATTCTGTCCCCAATCATGCTCGATTTTCCATCTCTCATTCCGGTTGCTCCACTTCATACCCGACCCGTTTACCCGATAACTATCAACACTAATATTAAATTTAAATTATTGTTGTATTTTGATTTGGACACATGTCTAAATTTGGATCTTTCGGGCAAAAATGTTCAATCTAAAACTAAATGTATAATTCTGAAGATAAATTTATCCATTTTATTCGATTTTTATTACAAAGTTGGAGACTTAAGACTTGGTTATGAGTTTGATGTTGTCTGAGTTTGACCCACTTGGGTTTGAAAAATACTTGAATTTATTAGAAGAATTGATGAGTATATATTAGTCAATTTTTTTAAAAATAACAATATAGAGTATTAAATAGGAAAAAGTACAAAAGGTAGTATGAACTACCACCCTTTTACAAACTCTTGTCCAAACTATGTTAGTTTTCAATTTGTGGACTAAATCGCAAGTACAGTTATTACAACAAGTATCCTAACCTTTTTAGAAATTGCAATTATATATTTGGTTCAATCTTAATTGTATTTTTTTGGTTGGACCAAAACAAACCAAGTGAATAGGGTTTTGAAACTCAAGTTTTTGTTTTCTCGTACACCATTATCGGCTTCAACCCCGCAGCTCCATCTCCCACCGACCACCGCATCATCACCAACCTCGTCGCAGGTAATGTTGAAATTATCTACAGAATCATTCCGAAAAGCATACTAATTCGACACCAATTAGATTGAAACAGTAAGTATTTATCACTTTAAATATAGGTTGATTGTTTATGATGGTTTGATTTTTGTTATTTTAATTTATAGGTTTTCACTCAACAGGAGCAAAATCGAGAATGACAATAAGCATACCATTGTATACTAGAATCAACATCAACGTCTCAGCCATTGAATTTAGCAATAGAAAGTGGACTTTGATCCGATATGCCATGACGTTTTGTTAGAATCTAACCTTTTGTTCTCTTTTTGAAAACCTTCACGGTTCAAAACATGTATCACTCATTTATTGTGATGGATGTCGATCCTGGTTAGGAGACAATGTTTAGACTTGTTTGTAAATTTTTTATTAAAGTATATTTTTCAAGCAATTTCATTATTGTATATGTTTACTTCGTAGTGTACAATCAGGTCATTTGATGCGGTTATGAAAAAGAATTTGATTTTAATATTTTTATGATAATTTGATTTTAACATTTATTGTATAAATTTGGACTAAATCGACTAGACCAAAAAAATACAAATAGGATTGAAATACATAATTGCAATTTCTAAAAAAGTTAGGATGCCTATCGTAATAACTCTAATTTCAATTTAGTCCACAAAGTGAACGTTGACTGTAATTTGAAAATTTGTATAGTCCGGACAAGAGTTTGTAAAACGATGGTAGTTCATACCACCTTTTGTACTTTTTCCTATTAAATATCATCTCAACCTATCTCTGATTGGCTCGCTTAAGTAACTAACATAACATAGCATTATTTATTAGAGAAGGTCGTTTAAGATCGCTCATTTCAAAACCCCGAGAAAATAAGGTAGCTAGGGTTTATCTTTCAAACTCGACTCTGCTGATTAGGTTTAATTGCTGATTAGGTTTTGCTGACTTCTAGCATAATACGATCTTTGGCAAGTGTCATGGTGCGGAGTAACAAGCGAAACCATGTGGATCATCATGGCGAAGCAGATGTAGAGCCACATGCCCACATACAAAGGGTGACAAACTAAAAATAATTTGCATTACGAAAAATTACTATTATTTAAAAAGAATTATTAAATTAATTAAAATAACTTTCATGAAAAGAAAATCTAAAAAAACGAAAAAACTAGAATCTAAAAAAAACTAAAAAAAAATTTTTATACGACGAAAATCATTTATTATTGAATCAAAATTTAACAAGATGTTTTATAAAATGTATCTTATTAAATTTTGTATATTACATTTATAACTAAATATCTTACTAAACTCGAATGAGATATTTTGTTTATTTTATTGTACGCAATTTATGTTTTGTATATTATATAAAATTATAAAATATGTTACTAAATTTGTGAGAAATTATTATATTTATTTTATTATACATAATTTATGTTTTATATATTATATAAATGATTTTTAAAAAAATTGGGGGTGACATGTGTCACGCGCATTACACGAGAAAAAAATGAATGAAGTAAGAGGGGACAGTGGTCTAAATGATGTTTTGCAGTCTTTCGAAGACTGCATGAAAAGAATGAAAGTAAGTAGTCTAAAAAGGATGATTTGCTGTCTTTTCGGAAGAGACTGCATGAAAAGAATGAAAGTAAGTAGTCTAAATGATGTTTTGCAGTCTCCAATGGTCAAATCGCAATTGTATTCCTGTGTTAATTCTTGGTGTTCTTACTGGAATTAGGGCTTGATTTGTATATGTGCTACTGAGAACCTCTTTTCGAACAACAAATGAAATTGCAAGTTGGGAACTCTGCTACGTTTCAAGGTACAAACCTCTCACTTGTCAGTTCTCCTATTATCAAAGCGCGAACTTTGTTCGAACAATGACCAAACAGCAAGTTGAGAGGAACTCTGCTACATTTCAGGGTATGAACCTCTCACTTCTCACTTCTCCATTTGTAAAATCGCGATTGTATTCCTGTGTTCTTGGTGTTTTGACTAGAATTATGGCTTTATGTATATGTGCTACTGAGAAACTCTGTTCGAACGACGACCAAACTGCGAGTTGAGGAGAATTCTGACACGTTTCAGGGTGAACCTCTCACTTCTTAGTTCTCTAATTTTCAAATCGCGATTGTGTTCATGCGTTAATTCTTTTGGTTTAAAGACTGCCCATATATTGATCATACTGACTCATAAGCTAGCTGAGGCTGAGTTTAGGTTCATTCTTGAATCCTATCGTTGATGTATTGTGCATATTAGAAAGAGAACTATTCACTTTGGGTTTGGGTTCATTCTTGAATCATCATAAAAGCTATTTGGAGATTCCCGTACAAAAATATAGTCTTTTGGATGCAATTTGAGAGGCACATATCATTCACCACATGAAAAAGACCAAAAACAACAGAAACTGTAGAGATTTATACGCACGATCTAGGGCAGAATGGATGAAAACGAATGCGGAAAAGAACACAAAGATATATAGTGGTTCGGATCCGGATGATCCTACTCCACTCGAGAAGAGGCACGGCTTTATTAATCAAATTGGCAATAGTACAATGAACACAACAATCACTCGAAACTACACTCTCGAAATCAGATCTCAATTCACTCTCGATCGAACGAATTTCTCTCTGCGATTCACGAACCCTAATTTCTATTTTCTGGAAAACGAAGAAGATGATTGATTCAACCCGGTGAGTTGCCTCGCTTTTATATCCGTTACTTTGAGCCGACTCGAACGCTAATCAAAACGCTGTGCTCCACATATCCGTTTCCTCAAAACGCTGTCGTCTAACTAATACGGCGTGCACTCCTTATTAATCAAACGGCATCGCTTCGATTCCAACTGTCATAACTGATTCTTCCGTCAAAACAGAACGGCATGGTTCCATTAAAACCGAACTCATCAATTAAATCAAAACGACGTCGCGCGCTCAAAGGATCAGCCGATCGGCTACTCGGTCGGCCATAGGGATCAGCCGATCGGCTACCCGGTCGGCCACCCGCGTGGACCTCCGGTCGGCTATCCGACCTTCCAGCTCGGACCTCCGGTCGGCTTCCAGCCCAATTCGCGCACAAAACTCAAAATTGGTCTTCTGCTCTTCCAGTACTATTACCAATATCCTCTAGTGATTGCAGAATCACAAACCACAATTCTCCACCTTGATTCTTAATCACTTCAAAGCCACTGATTGTACCTCTCCTCTCATCCTGCTCTAGGGTTCATCCTTCAACCCAATCAGCTCCAAGCAATACTCAAACTTATCACTTGGCACTGATTTTGTCAACATATCAGCAGGGTTGTCCTTTGTACCTATCTTCACCACTTGAACTTCTCCAGTGTCAGCCACATCCCTCACAAAATGCATCCTCACATCAATGTGTTTGGACCTTTCATGAAACACTTGATGTTTTGACAGATGAATGGCACCCTGACTATCACTATGCACCTTCACACAACTCTGGCCATGACCCAACTCTGTTAGCAGTCCCTTCATCCACAAAGCTTCCTTGACAGCCTCAGTTATTGCCATGAACTCTGCCTCAGTTGTAGATAAAGCTACCACCTTTTGAAGATTTGCCTTCCATGACACTGCAGTCCCAAACACTGTAAATACCAGTCCTGTTTGTGACTTCCTTGTGTCCACATTCCCTGCATAGTCTGAGTCCACAAAACCTTGTATAATTTCTGAACTGACTTGCTCCTTCCCAAACAACAGTCCTTTTCCCAAAGTCCCTTTAATATATCTCAATAGCCACTTGACTGCTTGCCAATGATATTTCCCTGGATTAGCCATATGCCTGCTAACAATACTCACTCCATGGGCTATATCTGGTCTTGTGCAGACCATAGCATACATCAAGCATACTACTGCATTTGAATAAGGCACCTTGTCCATATAGGCTTGTTCTTCTTTGGTCTGAGGTTCCTGATCCTTGCTCAACTTGAAATGTCCAGGAACTGGTGTAAGAACTGGCTTTGCATTACTCATCTCAAACTTCTCTATTACCTTTGTCAGATAATCAGTTTGGCACAGAAACAGTTTCTTCTCTTTTCTGTTCCTCTTAATCTGCATTCCCAGAATTTTCTTTGCTCCACCAAAATCCTTCATCTCAAAATTAACACTTAACTGCACTTTTAACTTGTTAATAGCATTAATATCATGACTAGCAATTAGCATATCATCCACATACAATAGTAAATAAATCTCAGATTCACCTTGTCCATGTTTACTATAAATACACCAATCAAAAGTCAGATCTTTTAAAGCCACAGTTAATCATGAACTCATCAAATCTCCTATACCATAATCTAGGTGATTGTTTAAGTCCATATAATGATCTTTTTAGCAAGCAAACTTTATTTTCAGGATCACCAACAACAAATCCCTCTGGTTGTCTCATATATATAGTCTCATCAAGGTTACCATGCAAAAAAGCTGTTTTAACATCAAGTTGCTCTAGTTCATAATCAAAATATGCAACCAAAGCTAACATGATCCTAATTGATCTATGTTTTACCACTGGGGAAAATATTTCATTAAAATCAATACCTTCCTTTTGAGTAAAACCTCTTGCAACCAACCTTGCTTTGAGTCTCGGCATTACCACTCCTGGAATTCCTTCCTTCCTAGTGAAAATCCATTTGCTGCCAACCAATCTTGCCTTGTGAGGTCTGTCTATGATTTCCCAAGTCTTGTTCTTCCACAAGGAATCCATCTCATCCTTCATAGCTTTTAACCACTGTTTTCCTTCACTACTATTCACTGCATCTTTATAATTCTCAGGTTCTGTGTTAGAAATATTTTCAGCCACATTACAAGCATAATTTACTAGATCCTCAAAACCATATCTAACAGGTGCTCTTCTATTTCTAGCAGGTCTATCTCTAGTTAACCAGAAATCACCTTCCTCACCAGTTATTTGATCATTCTCATTAGGATCCTCTAAATTACCTTCATCCTGATTTTCAATATCAGCAGTTGTAGTAACATGTTGTTCAAGCTCCACCTCAAGATTAATACCATCAGTTCTAGGCACAACATCAGCAACTTCATTTTCAACATTTTCAGTATGAACCTCATTTTCAGTATTAACAGTAATTTCAGCATGTTCAACATTTTCCAAGTTTGGTTCCAACTGTTTAGCATTTTTATTATAAGGAAATGTGGATTCATCAAATCTAACATCTTTACTGATAATAACCCTTTTTTGCCCATCTTCTAAACACCAAAGCTTATATGCTTTCACCCCATCAGGATAACCCAAAAACAAACATTTTAATGCTCTAGGTTCTAGTTTCCCCTGCTTCACTGTTGCATAAGCAGCACAACCAAATATCCTAAGCCTATCATAATCATCTAAACAACCAGTCCACACTTGCATAGGAGTTTTAAAGTTCAAAGCAGAAGAGGGACTTCTATTTATCAGATAACAGGCAGTATGAGCAGCTTCTGCCCAAAATACTTTAGGCAAACCAGATTGTAATAACATGCATCTTACTCTTTCTAAGATAGTTCTATTAAACCTTTCAGCCAAGCCATTTTGTTGAGGATTACCTGGGGCAGTATGGTGTTTAACAATGCCACATTCTTTACAAAAATTAAGAAAGGCACCATCTAAGTATACCAGTCCATTATCAGTCCTAAGATACTTTACCTTCCTGCCAGATTGATTTTCCACCATCATTTTCCAGTCCTTGAAAGTTTCAAAGGCCTCTGATTTCTGTGCTAAGAAAAATACCCAAGATCTTCTGGTAAAATCATCAATGAGAGACATAAAATATCTTTTACCACTATGGGATTGAACCCTTGTTGGTCCCCAAAGATCAGAATGTATATAATCAAGTTTTTCCTTGGTAACATGTTTACCTTTACCAAAACTCAATTTTGTTGATTTACCTAGAACACAGTTTTCACAAAACTTAAGTTTGTCTATATGATCATTGCCAAAACAGCCTTGATCATGTAACTTAGTTAAGCCAATTTGGCCTAAGTGTCCTAGTCTTAAATGCCATAATGCAGTTCTATCTTTGTCAGATTCAGTGTAATCCACACTATTGATCACATCAGGATATCCTTCTAACACATATATGCCATTCTGCCTTTTTCCTTTCAATTTCAGCACATCATCTTTATACACTTTTATTTCACCATTTTCAGCTTTAAAGATGCAACCATGTGCTTCTAACATGCCTAAAGAATTTAAATTTCTTTTCAGTTCAGGAACATACCTTACTCCTGAAATTTTTACCTTAGGTCCATCTTCCAATTTCATCCAGATGATGCCTATTCCCATCATCTTGCAAGCTTTGTCATTTCCCAAATGCACTGTTCCTTTGTCTTGAGATTGAAACTCCATCAGCCATTCCTTGTGAGGTGTCATGTGATATGAGCACCCACTGTCTAAAATCCATCTACTAGATGAAGAAGTCTGAGTCACTGTTAGGGCATCAGCAGTCTCATAAGAGTCTTCAGCCAAAGCAGCATCACCCTTGGGAGTTTCCTTCTTTTTCCTCTCAGGGCAGTCCTTCCTCCAATGACCAGGCTTGTGACAGAAGAAACAGGTGTGCTTCTTCTGTTCTTGAGTAGAACTGGAACTAGTACTGGCCTTATCCCTATAATTGAACTTCTGGGACTTATGCTTCTTCTGAAAACCTTTCTTGTGAAAGCCTCCATAAGCCTCCAGACCATCAGCAGAATCCTTCTTTGGTTTCATCTCCAATTGCTTTTGTTTCAGGGCTGCCAGAACTTCTTCCATAGATAGAGTTTCCCTTGAATACTTCATTGTATCCACTAGAGTAGAATATGAGGGAGGCAAAGCATTCAGCACCATAATGGCCTGATCCTTATCCTCAATCTTCTCCTTAATGTTCTCAAGATCAATAACAATTTTAGCAAAATCATCAAGATGTTCATCAATGGACTTACTTCCATCCATCTTGAATCCAAACAGCTTACCCTTCAAGTAGATCCGATTTGTCAGAGTATTGGTCATGTACAGGGACTCCAACTTCAACCACACAACTGCGGCAGTCTTCTCCTTGGATACTTCCCTTAGGACCTTGTCACCGAGATGAAGGATCAATGTGTTATAAGCCATTTCCTGCATCTCTTCCCTCTCAGCCTCAGGCACAGTTGCTGGGATACCATCGGTGACCAAAGCCTTCGCCACTTTCATCTGAACCAGAATAGCCTTCATTCTTTGTTTCCAAAGCGCAAAGTCACCTTTGCCATCAAATCTTTCGAGCTCTACTTTCGTTGACCCCGCTCGGCTCTGATACCAGTTTGTAGAGATTTATACGCACGATCTAGGGCAGAATGGATGAAAACGAATGCGGAAAAGAACACAAAGATATATAGTGGTTCGGATCCGGATGATCCTACTCCACTCGAGAAGAGGCACGGCTTTATTAATCAAATTGGCAATAGTACAATGAACACAACAATCACTCGAAACTACACTCTCGAAATCAGATCTCAATTCACTCTCGATCGAACGAATTTCTCTCTGCGATTCACGAACCCTAATTTCTATTTTCTGGAAAACGAAGAAGATGATTGATTCAACCCGGTGAGTTGCCTCGCTTTTATATCCGTTACTTTGAGCCGACTCGAACGCTAATCAAAACGCTGTGCTCCACATATCCGTTTCCTCAAAACGCTGTCGTCTAACTAATACGGCGTGCACTCCTTATTAATCAAACGGCATCGCTTCGATTCCAACTGTCATAACTGATTCTTCCGCCAAAACAGAACGGCATCGTTCCATTAAAACCGAACTCATCAATTAAATCAAAACGACGTCGCGCGCTCAAAGGATCAGCCGATCGGCTACTCGGTCGGCCATAGGGATCAGCCGATCGGCTACCCGGTCGGCCACCCGCGTGGACCTCCGGTCGGCTATCCGACCTTCCAGCTCGGACCTCCGGTCGGCTTCCAGCCCAATTCGCGCACAAAACTCAAAATTGGTCTTCAGCTCTTCCAGTACTATTACCAATATCCTCCAGTGATTGCAGAATCACAAACCACAGAAACCATCTCCCCTTCTTCACACCGTAACTATAATATTTACTCCATGGCTACAACAAAGTGAAAATTGACATGAGGTGAAACTGAAATCCAGGTCTGTATCTTTTTTACTCTGGTTTCTGGTTTCTGGTTCCTGTCACTGCCAGTGTCTAAAAACTACAAAGTTGGAATCTTTTCAATCGGATTGATGCTATCCTCCATCAACCAATGAGAGGATTGAGGCAAAGGATCAACCCCTTTTATAATAAGAACAAAGTAACGAAGTGAGTGAAAGCTATCATGTATGTTTTTTACCCAAAACACAAAAAGGATAAATGAGAATGAGAATATCTGTTTATGTCGTCCTCCTAAAATCTTGTGTTTAAATTAACCATGTTAAGAGGATTGAGGCGTGGCTTGGTGGAAGCACCCTCGCTTGTCACCGCTGGTGCTCAAGTTCGAATCCTCACTAACAATAATACTAACACTAACTCTATTACTAAGAGCCTGTTTGATTGAGCTTAAATTTATGTTATGTTAATTTATGTTATGTTATTTTATGTTAATTTATTATAGTTTATACCAACCTAACATTACATCATCATCATGTCACCATCATCACATGACATCATCATCATATTGCTATTCATCATCATCATCATCATCATGTCACCGTCATCATCATCATCATGTCACCGTCATCATCATCATCATGTCAACATCATCACATGACATCATCAACATCTTGTAACCATCATCTCATCATGTCATCATCATCATCATCATGTCACCATCGTCATCAAGTCACCATCATCACATCATCATCATCATCATGTCATCACAATCAACATCATCATCATCATCATCATCATCATCTCATCATGTCATCATCATCATCATGGCATCGTCATCATCTCACCATCAACATCATCATGCCATCATCATACCATCATCATGTCATCACCATCATCATCATCATCATCATCATCATCATGTCATCACCATCATCATATTGCTGCTATTCACCATCATATTACTATTCATCACCATGCATGACTATTCATCATCATCATCACCATATTACTATTCATCACTATTACTATTCATCATCATCATGATCACCATAGTACTATTCATCATATTACTGTTCATCATATTACTATTCATCATCATGTCACCATCATCATCACCAGCATATTAATATTTATCATCATCATATTACTGCCATATTACTAGTCATCATCATGTCACCATCATCATATTCACCATCATATTACTATTCATCATCATCATATTACTGTTCATCATATTATTATTCATCATCATCATCAGCATATTACTATTCATCTCATCACATGTCATCATCATCATATTTACTATTCATCAGCATGATGATGATGATGCATGATGCATGAAGATGATGATGGATGATGATGATGACATGATGGTGATGATGATGACATGATGATGATGATGATGGTGGTAATATGATGATGATTATGATATGATGATGGTAGTAATTTATGTTATGTTAATTTAATTTATGTTATGTTATGTTAACGATGGATTTGCTGAACACCAGTAGCAAAATTACTCCGCTTAATCACAAGCCAAGAGCTCAAGAGACCAGGACGAGGGATCAAGTACAGTTGATGATAGAGAATCTGCTTGAATCGAAGCCCTCACAAACGTGACTGCTCCTCGTTGATAAAGGTAGCAACTTTAACCACCACCACACAAAACACGAAATGGGGTTTGGTGTTGAAGCCAGGAACGATACCCAGAAAGAGAATAATAATCCAGTTTCAACATCAGCTGGGAGCAGTATGAGCATCAACAATCGCAAGAACAAAGGGATTGAGCAGTACAATGCAGATGCGAGGTTGATGGCTGAGTTTGAGCAATCAGGTGAGGCTGGTAAGTCTTTTAATTATTCAAGATCGGGTTTACCTCCACCAGATAGTGTGCCGGAGGAGCAGATGACAGCTTACTTATCGAAGATTCAGAGGGGTGGTTTGGTTCAGCCATTTGGGTGTATGTTTGTTGTTGAAGAACCGAGTCATAGGATTATAGGGTTTAGTGAGAATTGTGTTGAGATGTTGGGGCTTTCTGCTTTTGTTGAGTCTAAGCAGTTGAAGAGCTTGATTGGAGTTGATGTGAGATTAATTTTCACTCCACAGTCAACTGCTTCGTTGGCTAAAGCTGTTGCAGCTAGAGAGATTTCCATGTTAAACCCTCTTTGGGTTTATTCGAGGAGTACTCAAAAGCCTTTTTATGCTATACTTCATAGGATTGATGTGGGCATTGTGATTGATTTGGAGCCTGCACGCTCTGGAGATCCTGCATTGTCGCTTGCTGGAGCTGTCCAGTCTCAGAAGCTAGCCGTTCGGGCAATATCTAGGCTGCAGTCGCTTCCTGGAGGAGATACTGGCTTGTTGTGTGACACGGTTGTGGAAGATATTCAAAGGCTTACTGGGTATGATCGAGTAATGGTGTACAAGTTTCACGAGGATGACCATGGTGAAGTTGTTTCGGAAATTAGGAGATCTGATTTGGAACCTTATCTGGGCCTCCATTATCCTGCCACGGATATTCCTCAAGCTGCTCGTTTTTTGTTTAAGCAGAACCGTGTGAGAATGATTTGTGACTGCTATGCTGTCCCAGTGAAGGTTATTCAGAGTGAAAAGGTTAAGCAGTCTCTTTGCTTGGTTAATTCGACCTTGAGATCGCCCCATCAGTGCCACTCGATGTATATGGCTAACATGGGGTCTGTTGCTTCGCTGGTTATGGCTGTTGTGATCAACGGGAATGACTCATCTAAGCTTTGGGGCTTGTTGGTGTGCCATCACTCTTCCCCAAGATATGTTCCTTTTCCGGTACGTTATGCCTGTGAGTTCCTTATGCAAGCATTTGGGCTACAGCTTTACTTGGAGCTTCAGTTGGCAGCTCAACTCGTTGAGAAGAAAATTCTCAAGACACAAACTTTACTCTGTGATATGCTACTGCGAGATGCGCCATCAGGCATTGTGACTCAGTCTCCTAGTATTATGGACATTGTAAAGTGTGATGGTTCCGCATTGTACTACAAAGGTACCTGCTGGTTGCTCGGTGTTACTCCAACTGAATCACAAGTGAAAGACATTGTTGAATGGCTTATCAGTAACCATGCAGATTCTACCGGGTTAAGTACTGATAGTTTAGCCAGTACTGGCTATCCTGGTGCCGCTTTCTTAGGTGATGCAGTCTGCGGCATGGCAATGGCAAGAATCAGCTCAAATGATTTCCTTTTCTGGTTTAGGTCTCACACAGCGAGTGAAGTCAAGTGGGGAGGCGCAAAGCATCATCCAGAAAGTAAGGATGATAGTGGACGAATGCACCCGAGGTCATCATTTAAAGCTTTTCTTGAAGTAGTCAAAAGTCGTAGTGTTCCTTGGGAGGTCTCTGAGATAAATGCAATCCACTCGTTGCAGCTGATAATGAGAGACTCCATTCAGGAAATTGAGGATGCTGCTGCAAAGCCAACTATCTTTGGTGAACAAGAAAATCATATGAAGGATGGAGCTGATGAACTTGGTTCCGTAGCTTGTGAAATGGTTAGATTGATTGAAACTGCCACAGCTCCCATTTTTGGGGTTGATTCGTCTGGTTTCATCAATGGGTGGAATGCAAAAATAGCTGAACTAACAGGAATACAATCAAGTGGAGCGAGGGGAAAATCACTCATAAATGACATTGTTCATGAAGACTCCCGCCAAGCTACCGAAACTCTTATTTGCAGGGCTCTGCAAGGTAAGCTGTTAAGAGAATTTATGGATGTGGATCTTGTTCGTTATCCCAACTTGCGGTGTTTAAGAGTGAAACCCCCGAATAATCATTTTTCTGTTTATAAGTCATTTTTAGAGAACTTTGGTTCATTTTCATTATTTTCCGTGTTTATCCAGGTGAGGAGGACAAAAACATTGAACTTAAACTCAAAACGTTTGGACAGCATCAGACATCGCCTGTGTACATTGTGGTCAATGCTTGCATGAGTCGGGACTGCACAAATAATGTTGTTGGGGTGTGCTTTGTTGGTCAAGATGTCACGCCTGAGAAAGTGGTCATGGACAAATTTATCCGTTTGCAAGGGGATTACGAATCCATCATTCAAAGCCTTGATCCTTTAATCCCACCAATTTTTGCTTCTGACAAAAACACATGCTGTTCAGAATGGAATGCTGCCATGGAGAAGCTCACTGGGTGGTCGAGAGCTGAAACCATTGGGAAAACACTTCCTGGTGAAGTTTTTGGGGGAATGTGTAATCTTAAAGACCGCGATACACTCACTCAATTTATGATCCTGCTGTACCGAGGAATCAGTGGCCAGGCTATCGAGAAATTCCCATTTGGATTTTATGACAGAAAAGGGGAATTTGTGGAGGTGCAATTAACTGTCAACAAGAGAATCGATGCTGTTGGGAATATAGTTGGATGTTTTTGCTTTTTGCAGGTTCTACCATCTGGTGTGCACTCAGCAACAGAACAACATGAGTCATATCATAAAGAGTATCACACGAAACTGAAGGAGTTAGCTTACATAAGGCAAGAGATGAGAAACTCGTTGAATGGTATCCGGTTTACACACAAATTATTGGAAAGTACCGCTACATCAGATGATCAGAAAAAAATCTTAATGACTAGTGATGCTTGTGAAAGACAAATCATGACAATTATCGAGGACTTGGACTTTGGGAGCATAGAAGGAGGGTAAGCCATGTTTTCTTCTCTTATTGATTCTTTTCATTATATGTCCGCCCTCGCATTTCAAGCTTTGTATCAGTTTTTGCCACTAATTTACTACCCCCTCATAAATCTTCAAGAGTCTGGTGTGTCAGGATACATGTTGAGCACAATTTCAATTTGTTTTAAACCTTATAAAAATTGTATCACAATGCAAGAGTCTCAATCGGAGTGTCTCTTGTTGTGACAGTGACGTGCAGCTGAAAGAAGAAGACTTTTTCTTAAAGGACGTTGTGGATGCAGTTGTTAGTCAAGCAATGATTTTACTGAAGGAAAAAAATCTGCGCTTGGTTAACGATACCCTTCATGAAGTAGGAACATTTTCTTTCCTTGGAGACCAGAGTAGACTTCAGCTAGTGTTGTCTGATTTCCTTCTGACTGTAGTGCGCTACGCGCCTTCCTCTGATGGCTGGGTAGAAATCGCAGTATCACCTGGTCTAAAGAGGACACGTCGTGAAATGGAGTTTTTGAATGTACGACTCAGGTGATGCATTTTCTTAGCCAGTTTATTTTTCAGTAACGATGTAAATGTTCGGATGATGTTGTTTCATCGTTTCAGATTTGTACATGCAGACTGGCTCATCCCGGCCCAGGCATTCCTCCTACGGTCATCGAAGACATGCTTGAGGCAGAAATTCCTGGGAAGTCACAGGAAGGTCTGGGACTTAATATAGCACGCAAGATTCTCAGCAAGATGAATGGTCAGGTTCGGTACATCAGAGAGCAAAACCTGTGCTACTTCCTGATCGATACTGAGCTTAAACTGAAAAAAGATGTACCAAAATTATCATTGGGAATGAACTGAGAAAAACTGTATCCTAAATATCACTTGGACGCTTCCATCAGAAAAAAAATATATCACTTGGACTCTTGGAGTAACGGACACAACATCACTGCGAGGCCCTCAACCTGTTGCTAGCCAAATCGTAGGGCTGCTGTACAGTGAATCTGTTCAAGAATTGTCCTCTCATGCTTGCATTCCTTATGTATAGAAATAAGCATAGCTTGGAAAGGACATTGCAGTCGGTTATAAATTGTACACCATTTTCAGGTACCTGTGTTTTACAAGAAAATAGTTAAGGGTTCTAAATACACTTTATCTGAAATTAGGTAGTGGATTTGTCCAACTTTTAACTTGGTAACTTCTGCATCATTTTTCATACACTTTGCTTGTGAATACAAGTTTTTGAGAAATTGCATGATCGAAAACTTACGAATTCAATTATCAAAAAAAAAACTTAGGAATTCGATTATAGGGTTAACTTAATTTGGTCGAATTTATTTTTATTGTGGTCGGTTATATGATGGATCATGGTCAAATCAAATGCAAAAGTACTTAAATTAAAAAGATGTGATACCTAATTTGAAGTCAAGCAAGGGTCTGTGTTTATCTTCAAGTGAAAATCTCGGAATTAGCAAGAAAATTACTTCCTCCACAAGAGCACGTAACGAAGCTCAACCAGATTTACCAGTAATCTCCACAAGAGCAAAAACCATCTCTGAAGTGATGAAACCTGCTACAGTCTCTAACAACAATCTCCCTATTAACAACTTTGGCTATCAGTTTAACAGCAAATTGGCAGTCACCGCATATTCGAAGATTCTTCATTACCATGATAGCAGAGCCCTCGGAGCTACAAAGAAGCGCAAATGCAATGACAAGTCTTTCACTGTGAAAGTTCAGCATGGTTTCTTTCTGCTCAAGCTTCACATCATGCAGTGCATATTTTGTATCAGGCTGGTAGCCCATTTCTCTCAACTTTAAGTGTAGTGACTTTAGCTTATGGTGGATTTGATCAGTCAGAGGATGAGACTTGTCGCCTGAGATGAACATATGCTTTGTACCCTTGTGGACTACCCAACTGCAGCCTGGCTGTTTGACGATTCCTTTGTGCTACATTCATGACACAAGCCATGACAATAATAAGAAAATAAGTAAAATCAACCGAATCACAAGTGATACTACCTACCAGGAATGAAGAAAAAGAGTCGATCAAGTAGGGCCAAGAAGGCAGTCCACAGCCCATACTCGCCTCTACAAATTGAATCAAATAAGTACATTACATAGTGAATTGTGTTATAATTACCTTTGTTGGCTTGATGATTATCTTTGTGTATATTAAAACTTTAAATAAAAACAAAGAATATGTTAAAAAAGGTAATGCAATACAATATTGTACTAGTTTATTTCAGATCTTAAAAGTAAACAGATAAACATCGGACAACCTTGACTTCATTCCCAAAAGGGGATTACATAGTCCCATCATCTGTTTTTATATCTCCGCAGAACCTCAAATGGGTTACAATTCTAAACATAACAGAGTTGTATTCACTGACTTTTTTAAAGTCTTGAAACCGTAAAGCGGTCCATTCATCGCGGTACACATGATTTTTTCACTGTGAGGTACTCATTTTTTTAGATCCTCATGTAGATGACGGTGAATGAAAATCAAAGATTCTGCAATGTCTATTTCTGAGGATTTATTTCCCCCTTGATTGTCTCAGAGAGACTCATTAATTGCAAATGTATTTCTATGTCCATTGTCCAGGACATGTAATTGATTCCAGCAATGTCAAGGGGACTGAAGTCTAGTTTAACCAAGTTTGTCATAATGTTAACTAAAACAAAACAAGTAATTTTTTTATCAATTCAAGATATACAAACCTACAAATAGTGTAAAGAAGAAAAAGACATACATTATTACAAGCATTTTTAAACAATGATAAAATTCATCCGTCGGAACATCTCCGGTGAGGACACAAACAGTAATTACAAAAATAATTATGAAAACAAAAAAAGCATTAGACGAGACATTTTATGGCAAGATTTTCTTGAGAAGATTATGCAGTAGAAGCGACAATGAGTGTGATTTTGTATGGTGAATGAAATTGAATTTATAGAGGAAAATATAACTGTTTGTTACCGTTGGACATGTTATGTTACCGTTTGTTACCGTTGGGCACTAATATTAGCAACGTAATATCATCAAATAAATTATACAGTTCAAAGAGAATGAAGTATTTAAGGTAAAGATAGTTACTTTGCATATATCACAACACTTTACTATGGGGCGGTAATCCGCACATCATAATAATATGTTGTTATACATTAAGAAAGTAAAACAAGTTATAAGAAGTAGTAAGACATACATAACCGTCACCGTAATAGGATCGAATTCCAAATAAAGCAAAAAGTAAAAGAATTCTTAGTTTATTCATCCAGAAAAACTCAGATATCAAGTCACAATCTGAAATTGTGAAAGAGGGAGAGTAGAGCTCCCTTTGAGGTAGTGAACCCCTTATGATATCCAAGTAGAACAGATGAAGAACTAATCGAAAGTTGAGAGACAAGTGAGGAAAAACACTTAACCTTTTATCGAATCTTTATTCGAAACTTACAGTATCTCAATTGGTTAGAACCTCGTGCTGATAACGTGTTATAATTACCTTGGAAAATATGGAAAACTTTGGGACTAATTAGAACTCAAATGCACTGAAATATTATTGAATAACTAGATAGAAGGAGGAGGTGAAGGTATATGTTATCCTTCACCGGAACATCTCTATTTATACTACAACTTACCCAACATACATCCGCATTTCACTCAATTTATATCTCATTTTCTTTGGTGTGGGTCCCACATGTGGGTCCCACATGACATATTTTTCTCCTTATGTGCAGACCATTTATAACATAAAATGCTTAATGTGCATCCCAGAGGGAGTGTTATAAATGGTCTGCACATAATCAGAAAAATATGTCATGTGAGACCCACATGTGGGGCCCACACGAAAGAAAATGAGATGTAAATTGAATGAAATGCGAATGTATGTTGGGTAAGTTGTAGTATAAATAGAGATGTTCAGGTGAATGATAATATACCTTCACCTCTTCCTTCTCTCTAGTTATTCAATAACATTTCAGTGCATTTGAGTTCTAACTCCCAACATTTTCTATATTTTCCAAAGTATTTATAACAAATTGTAAATAAGTGCACAATTGATTGACCAAAGTTCAAAATACTCGCTTGATCCATAAAACAACGCTGTAAGGAGCCTGCAAAGCGAAAATCGGAACAATAAATGCTTTTAGAATTCCAGTACCATGAACTAAGGCCAATACCCTGCAACCCCAATCCAGATCCCAATCAATCCACAGTCCACAAATCCAAATTTTAGAAACTGATTTATATCAAAATAAACTATTGCAGTTCATTGGAAACCAAAAGGCACACAAAAGCACAGATAGATAATCAAACTTGTAAATTGTAATAACAAATGAAACTCACGCTGTTGAAATTGTACAGATCCACTGAATACTATGAGTTGTTAAAGGTGCGGAATAACACACCGCACCACACCCTCTCTGCTGCCTCAACATCACTCTCTTCCGATCCACAACAGCAACTCTGATGTAAAACGAACGACCATTAAAACCAAACAACCTGACAGAAAAATCCATCTTCGAATTCTCAAAAAGACGCAACCTTGGTTACCTCAGTGGATGAAACAGGAACGAGCTCGAGTAGGGTTTAGCAGCGATATCATAAGCGGATAAAGGGATTTCAAGGAGAGACGTGAATTTGTGCGATACACAAACGAGGGAGTTGCTGAGACAGAGATCGTCGGCATTGGGGCTCTTCTTTGATTGAAAGATGGAAGCTTTTTGGTGTATTTTAATGGCGAAGTCGGCACATGCGACAAAGCAGACATGGATGACGACCTTTGAGTGGAGTCACCGTTGTTTCATGACACGTGGACGCTCCAAATAACTCCGGGACAAAAGCACATCGGAACACTTCCCAACCATCTTTGGCTTTTAACATGAGAGTGTGGTTCTGGTGAGAAATGCTTCTCAAGTGAGAAATAAGAAATTATAATATTCACCGATCAATACAATAAATAGTTAAGATTAGGCTTGTTTTAAATTAAAATGCGTAATTATTTAATTAATTAATACGTTTTAAGGGCAAATTAGGAAGAAAAAATATAATCAAAAATCTAAATCCCGATTTTGTCTCCCGCACCCGCATATCTCTATACCACGGATTGAAATCGATTCGAAATTGAAAATCGAGAGACGGCGACCTGAGTCGAGGCGAAGAAATTCGACGAACAGAGGCGACTGGAAGCGGCGATGACAGTGGCGACGACGATGACAGTAAGGCGACGACTGTGATTCGGCGCCGACTGCGACGACGATGATTGTTAGTTTTTCATAAATCTTTTTCGATTTTTGTTGTTGAATTGAGATTTGATGCTTTGGGTGTTGGGTTTTGGTTGTTGAATTGAGATCTGATGCTTTCTAACTATAATTGGGTTTTGTCAAAAAGATGTTTTCTAACAGTTTGCATAAATCATCTGCTCTTGTACGAATGTTTCAGTTGTGTTTACGGGTTTATGACAAAGTTGAAGTAAATTACAATTAAGTCTAGATTGCGTAGAGTTGCATTGAAAATGCATATCATTGTTTCTTATTTTAATTGGCCTTCAATTTTAAAATGCGTAATGCGTAACCTTATAGAGACAAACAGGCAGCTGAAATGCGTAACTTTATAATGCGTAACCTTATAATGCGTATCTTTCTAATCAAAATGCGTAACTTTATAATGCGTATGTTTCTATTCAAAATGCGTAACTTTATAATGCATAACTTTATAATGCGTAGCTTTAGAATGCATATTTCTTTCCACTCTGCTGCATTTTCCACTGCAACTCAGCTTGTCATCATCCTCATCCCACATCAAACAAGGGAAATCGTTTTTCTTACATTATTGATGATGTCTTCAGGTGGTTATTATTACAAGCATAATACACAAGCATAATACACAATCATGGCAGAGTACTTGACTGCTCTTCAGGTGGTTATTATTTGAACCATTTTATAAGATGGCATATTATGCTAAACCTATTGAGTAGTGACTATTGAACTTTTTACAGGCATCTTATACAAACTTGCCAGATACAACCTTTAAGGTACTTGATTCTTTAGCCTCCCAGCATGGCTGTCTACTACAAAACGCTATCAGAAAATGTTCTTAAAGTTGCATTCTTGTTTTGAATTAAATGCAGGATCTGCGGAGGAAACTTCCAGTTACTCAAACTTTGTTCCCATGGCACAATACCTTGCAGTTTAGCCTAATGCGAGACTTCACCAAAGAACTGTGCTGATTATAAATATCCGTTGTACATAACGACATAATTATTAGAATGTGGCTGTGCACCTGATTGATCATGTCTCATTGCTCATTTTATGCTGATCTCACACCTTTATATAATTATAGCCCAGTATTATTTTAAAATAAGTTTACCTGTGGAATGTTTTATGAGTTCAAGAGACAAACTTTTATAATTTGCTATTAGCTAGCCATGTAGTGGGTATGCGTTGATGTCAAATATCTCTCTAATTTTCTATACAGGTGAAACAATTGGTTCATCTAGTGCAGATCCAGTTGCCATGATGGAATTTTATATGAAGAAAGCTGCTCAGGATTTGCGACCTCCGGTTAAAATGCTGGTTCCTGTTTGGAAGGCGTTGTGTGCTTCCATCAGAAGTTAATACCAAAATGAGCACAGCGAAGTAGGATGCTACTTAACACAACAGTGCCTCTACATAGTGTAGATTTATATGTCTCATGTTGTAGTCACTTCTCCAGGAAAAAAAAAGGATGATGTTGCAAATTTCATGTTACGCATTTTGTTTCAATTATTATGCATTTTGTTTCAATTACACAAATTTTCGTGATGGAAACATCATAACAGGTATTTGTCATTATAAAATGTGTAAGATTAAATGTAAAATGCGTAAGATTTAAATTAAAATGCATAAGATTTAAATTAAAATGCGTAATATTCAATAGTAACATTCATATTCTGAACCTAATAGCATAAAATGCGTATATTTATATTCAAAATGTGTAAGATCTTGTGTTTGTCAAATTCTACTTCAATAACAAATTAAATTTGATGAGAATAAAAGAAAAGAAAAGAAAATGCTTATGAAAAATATAGACCAGAATTCAAATGAACTACAAACCATGAAGCAAAACTCAAGACAAGAGGACACATTTCCTGGAAATATCAAAGATCAGATAACAACCTACTACTCTACTTGGTGGACCGGGTTGTGGAGTTGGAGGAGATGCTGAAGAGAGAACTGAGTATTGTTGCCCTGGTGACTACCCCATTTGCGACGTTGACGAAGGACTCTGCCTCCAGAGCTCAGGAGCACATGAAACAAAGCCCTGGAGCACTCATGAACCGTCTTTCAGTTCCATGAATGCTCTGGTTGAGAGTTGTGTCAAGCACTCTGAAGCAAACGCATTGATATCAGCTGTTGATGATGTTGGACATTTCACTTGCAGCTACACTAGCAAGCAAGTTCATTCCAATTATCCCAGCAGTCAGCTGAGCAGTGACAGCCTGTATTCTCTTCCTCTCCCGCACACAAAGCTCTTCACCACCATCGCCTACTCTCCGGCCAAGAAAATTACCTCCGGTCAAAGATCTCAAACTAGAGGCTTTCAATTTCACGGACGGAAATCTATTCGCCATCCGGACTCTGGTGACGCCAGCAACACGAATCGGACTCCGGTGTCGCTTCTGCTGGCTCAAACCAGAACTAATCAACCCGCTCCTCCCAATTACTTCCGCCATTGCTACAATCAAATTATATCAACCAAACAACTCCGCTCTTCCAAAGCCAAATATCCGAGACAACTAAATCAGAAATTTCGAAGATCGACGGCGGGAGATAATCTTCTTCTTCTTCGCTCGATCGGCTGAGAGGTTTGAGATTCGACGCTTGATGCGTTGAAATTGGATAGTTGTAGGCCTATCCCACTGTTTTTCCTTTCAATTGTAGATCGATTGGTTTCTTCAGAGAGTAACCTTCATGGCAGTCATCTCTTGTTCTAGTGAAACCCTAATTGGGTTTACGCGTTCCTGTTGTTCCGGGAGAAGAAGAAGATGGTGGGTCGATAAAATAGAAAATTAATATTATGATTGATAAAATTACATTTATATTTTTTATATTGAATTTAATGCAAAAATGTATGTAGATAATTTGGTTAAATCAAGACCTTTCAATTGTAGATTGAACGGTTATAATAATTTCTCATTTTTTACAGGAATTGTCATTTCTCATATGATCCTAAACTTAGGCAAAGTGAAGTGGCAAAGTGGTGACCCTTCCCCCTGCGTTCTTACTAACCCTTATACCCATAAAAAAACATGAATGTTAAACTTCTATCCCAAAAAAAAACATGAATGTAACTTTTTTGTTTATAGAAAAAAAATGCTAAATGGCCTAGAAACCTGTTTGAATTGAGGACTAATTTCTGCAGTTTTTTAGGTTGTCCTCGGCATATGTGAAATTACAGGCGGGTGTGGTACTAGGCCCAACGGCTCTGTCCAATAATGGTTATGACTTATGTCCGTGATTTCTTCCTCATGAAGTCCTCCGCAGAATATTACTACAAAACAGCAGTGGCGGGGTCCTGGACCGTGCACCCCTCTGAAATTCCGGAAAAAGAGACAATTCAAACTCCAACTCCAAGCACCTGAATACTAGGTTACAACTCTACCAATTGATTTGTTTGGTGTTTATGCTTTCACTCGGCTAAGAGTATTATTTAAATTGAACTTGATCATTTCATTTAATATTTTAATTAAATATGTTCTACCACTAAATCTTTAACAGTTCACAAACACATTTTCAGGAATTTAAAAACTTTAAATGACCTATCATATCCAAAAAAATTATATATATATATATGAAACAGGATAAACAGCGTCAAATAACTGATTACATCAACTGAGAGATAAAATTAGATTCGCTAATCCGAAGTTCCATTAAAAGAAACAATGGAGCTTTCTTTATGCTCCACAATCTGAATTATCTCAAGATCTTCAGAATTGATCGGCAGAATTGTCTCGGCCTTCTCTGATCCATAACGACAAAATAATAATCCGTCTCCCATTTCCAAACTTTGAAAGAACACTCCTTCAATACCATTGTTGAATCCTAACAAGTCAACATACTTAGGATTAGTAATAGGCCCTGCTGTACCTTTTTTAGTCCAAGATTCTGTAATGACATACTCCTTCATGATCCATACATCCGCGTACGTCTCGCCGCCTTGAATGCCATCTAATCCGCGAAATAGAAGAAGACATAGAGAACTTTCATCAATCTTAGTGAGGACAGAGAAGAAAAGATTACAATCCGAATCATGTCTGAAAGAAGGAATTTCCAACCGTCCAAAGCTCTCAGTATTCATATCAAAAGTTACAATGCACGGATCTTGTCTAGAGAACCAGTTTAGAAAATGAAATTTACCTTTTAAATTTGTGCCTTTGCATGGCCAAATAAAAGAGGAAAATTCACTAGAATGTTCTAAGATTTAGCAGTCCTTTAAGCGTCTCCAACAACGTTCACTTGACGAGTAAAGTTCAATCGTCACGACTATGTTAGAACACACATTGTATCTGTGACGCATCAAACCAACTTTATAAGAAAAAACGCCTTCTTTGTACTGGACTTGGGCGAATCCATAAACATATTCGTCCTTCTCCTTTTGCTTTGAATTGAAAGGAGACCAAGGAAGCATTTTTAGTTCTCTAATGGTAGGATTCCATAGCGCCAACTTTTTAGTACTAAATAGAAAAAGACAGTAAAATCCAAAACCAGCAGGATAAATAAGTGGCCTTCCCTCTCTCTTTTCGTCGTCTAAATCTGTACACGTACCACTACCAGATGAAATATAAGGAAGTCGAAATGTATCAAATTTGTCGCGCTTTCCATCATCGACGAACGAAACAGACAAGCGAGTGAAACATATTTGTACGTTTGTTTGGCGGAGCACCATGAAATTACCTCGAGATGGAACTGATGATGACTTAGACCATTGATGGCCGAAGGTATGGCTGGAGATTAAGTGTTTCCATCCTTTTGATACGCCTTTAAATCTGATCAACGACTCAGCAGGAAGCTTGAGCATAATTAACGTAATGATCTCGTCAGGCAACTCACTAACGATGATGCTTTGCAACTCACCAACGATGATGCTTTTGTCGCTAACGGTCCCCAAAGTAGTCTTCATAGTCGTGCAGTTACGATGAATGATGATATCAATCTGAAATAATAACTTCGATGATCTCTGGGTAAACAATTCCTTCTTGACGCTGCTTTCCTAAATTTATTTGTTGCCAAAGTAACTGTGTCAAAGTTATCTCTAATACGTACGAAATATATCAGTATTTCTTTGACATATATTTTTCTTTTTTGATAAATTATTTGACAGATATTTTAAAGCAACTGAAGAGTCCGAATATATTTTATTAAGCAGTTTTTGATAATCATAAATAATTCCCAAATTCATCACACACAAAAAGAAACATGAATAAATTTTAAAAATAATTACTTTTCGATTATTTATTTGTTTAGTATACAAACGGCCTTAATTGATTTCTCATCTCTGTTTTCGTTCCAGGCATTTGGTTCAATTTTAAGTAATTAACCGGAAAGGGTTAAGCGGATGGTCAATTGGGTAAGAGAAAAAAAAGGAGCAATTTTGATGATAACATCAACTGGAAAAAGTACAACCCTAACTTTGAAGATGCTGGTGTAGATGATAATTGCCGCTATTGAAGCGCTGAAGGAGAAAAATGGATGGAGCAGGGCAATCTATATAGCTAGGGTATACACATATCTGCCGCCAACTTCCTTCCTCATCAAATGCTGGTTAACTTGTGGTGGATAAGTATTCTTACATGCCCAATCAAAAAAAAAAAAGTATTCTTACATGCTTTCTGGATCTGAATTAAGTTCCTTGCCGAATACCGCTGCTCCATCTGCTACCCTGTTGCTCCTGTAGTTCTGTTATTACTATCCCGTGCAGTCTAAGTTATTATCTTTCATTCCAAAACAACATAGTTTTGAAAAAAAAACAAACCCTAAAGCTTAAAATTGTGTCGTTACATAATTACTATCACCCTAAATTGATAACTGAATTATTTTAAAAATTACGCATTTTCATCTTAAAATATACTTAACTATGCTGGTTCCTCAAATTGATATTAATAGATTGCCTATCAGGAGATCTTATTTCGACTCGGATTTCCAACTCAAATTACGTATTTTATTGTAAAAAATATTTAATTTTTTTTGGAAAAAGATGATATATCATTAACCAAACAATTGTACATCAAGAACTAAGAGCATCCCTACCATGACCATGACTAAAAAAATATGTCATCCATCTCTCTCTCTCATCCACTTATCTGTCATTTACTCATGATCTATTAAGTCATGAATATCCCACTCATGACCAAACATAAGGTTCATCACCCCTCTCTCTCTTATTACTACATAAATACAAGCATATTAATATCAAATATATCGAAATGTATCTCTATTTACATGCAGGTCTTCAAAAATTATGAATATTGGTGATTATTTTAGTTTTTGAATACTTTGTAATTTTCACGATATATTCGTTATTAAATCTGGATTTAAATTGATAAAGTTATGATACGTGACAGATGTCGCATTAGGATTGATTCAACTCTCATGATCAAAACTAAAAAAAGATCATCAGATGACCAAATTTTGGTTTGGTCGTGGGATGAACTTTTCTATGACTAGAAAAATCATGGCAGGAGTGCTTTCAATCACCTCTCATAACTCTTTTTCATGACTAAAAAGATCATGATGGAATGCTTTAAGAGCATCCCCACCATGCTTTTTTGAATCATAGAAAATGATCATGAGTGATGATCAAAAAAATTCTCAACAAGATGAATGGTCAGGTTCGGTACATCAGAGAGCAAAACCTGTGCTACTTTCTGATCGATGCCGAGCTTAAACTGAAAAAAGATGTACCAAAATTATCATTGGGAATGAACTGAGAAAAACTGTATCCTAATTATCACTTGGAGTAACGGACACAACATCACTGCGAGTCCCTCGACCTGTTGAGAAGGGCTGCTGTACAGTGAAGCTGTTCAAGAATTGTCCTCTCATGCTTGCATTCCTTATGTATAGAAATAAGCATAGCTTGGAAAGGACATTGCAGTCGGTTATAAATTGTACACCATTTTCAGGAAGGTATTTAAAGTGTTCCAAATACACTTTATCTGAAATTAGGTATCTATATGTTACAAAAACATTACCGATTAGTGTCTGATTTCAAATTAGTTAGTGGATTTGTCCAACTTTTAACTTGGTAACTTTGGCATCATTTTTCATACACTTTGCTTGAATACAAGATTTTGAGAAATTGCATGATGGAAAACTTAGGAATTCGATTATAGGGTTAACTTAATTTGGTCGAATTTATTTTTATTATGGTTGATCATATGATGGATCATGGACAAATCAATGCAAAAGTACTTAAATTAAAAAGATGTGATACCTAATTTGAAGTCAAGCGAGGGTCTGTTTTATCTTCAGGTGAAAATCTTGGAATTAGCAAGAAAATTACTTCCTCCACAAGAGCAAAGTAACCAAGCTCAACCAGATTTACCAGTAATCTCCACAAGAGCAAAAACCATCTCTGAAGTGATGAAACCTGCTACAGTCTCTAACAACAATCTCCCTATTAACAACTTTGGCTATCAGTTTAACAGCAAAATGGCAGTCACCACATATTCGAAGATTCTTCATTACGATGATAGCAGAGCCCTCGGAGCTACAAAGAAGCCCAAATGCAATGGCAAGTCTTTCACTGTGAAAGTTCAGCATGGTTTCTTTCTGCTCAAGCTCCACATCATGCAGTGCATATTTTGTATCAGGCTGGTAGCCCATTTCTCTCAACTTCAAGTGTAGTGAGTTCAGCTTATGGTAGATTTGATCGGTCAAAGGATGAGACTTGTCGCCTGAGATGAACATATGCTTTGTACCCTTGTGGACTACCCAACTGCAGCCTGGCTGTTTGACGATTCCTTTGTGTTTCATTAAGCTTCTGATCCTGGAAACATCAGGCCATCTGTTAGCTGAGGCGTAGAGATTGGATAGTAACGTGTAGGTGGCGCTGTAATGGGGGTGTAGTTCAAATATGTGGTTTGCCGCTCTTTCAGCAACCTCTATGTTGGACTGCGCGCTGCAAGCACTGAGCAGAGCTAGCCACACTGCTGCATTGGGCTCGAGTGGCATGTTTGCGATGAATTCCTCCGCTTCGCCCAAGTTTCCACATCGAGCCAAGATGGTTACCATTAATGAGAAGTGCTCTAGAGTCACCGTGACTGACTCGAGCAGACTGAAGTACTTGAAGACTAGCCTTCCCTTATGAATCATTCCTGAATGACTACATGCAGAAAGCAGGCCAGTGAATGTAATCTCGTCAGGCTTAACTTTAGCACGAATCATACGACTAAAGTATATTAGAGTCCACATACCAAACCCGTGTTGTGCACAGCCAACGATGATCGAGTTCCAAGACACTAAATTCTTGGCCTTGATCCCCTCGAATGCATAGACACTGCTGCTGAAATGCCCACACTTTGAATACATGACAACAAGAGAGTTACCTATGAAAGCATCTGTTTCGAATCCCAACTTGATAGCAGCCGAGTGAACAATCCTACCTTTGTCATGAGACTCTAGTTCACAACATGAATTCAAAGCACTGGTGAAGGAGGACTGATTCGGGAGGACACCCATCTTCATCATAGAGCAAAAAACCTTCAATGCATTCTCATGCTCGCTATTCAAGCCATATCCAGTTAGAAGAGCAGTGCAGATGACTACATTCTTATCTAAACTTTCATCAAAAGCCCTGTGCGCATATTCCATCTCCTTGCTAGTTGCATAAAATGTTATAAGCGAAGCGGATGCATAAGAATCAGAAACATGCCCTAGCTTGAAAAGGCAAGCATGGACTTGAAATCCAAACCACACATCAGATGATGCCGAGGCTTTTAAAACCGAACAAAATGTGCTTGAAGTTGGCTTAACGTGGTGAAACTGCGAACCCATCATTTTCTTGAAGCATTCCAGAGCTTCCTGGTTCCTACCATGTCTCTCGAGACCACTGATCACCGAGGTCCATGAAATAACATCTCTAATCGGCATCCTCTCAAACAATCGAACACCTTCTTCAACTCTACCGTTATTGAAATATCCATTAATCATTGAGTTCCAGGCAGCCGTATCCTTGTGAGGAATCTCATGGAACAGCTGTTCTGCCATTTCCAATCTCCCAAGCTGCAAGTACCCATTCAACATCGTCGTCCGAGATACAATATTCTTTTCAGGCATATCATTGTAAAGCCTCACAGCCATATCTAGCTCCCCACAATCCAGACACCCCTTGATCGTCAAATTCCATGAAACGGCATCTTTATGCGGCATTTCAGCGAACAGATGAAGGGCATCATTTAGCCTGTAGCTCTGTAGGAACTCCTTTATCATCTTTGTACACGCAATAGCATCCTTCATCACCTTGCTAATACTATTACCAGCCTCACAATGTCGTCCGCTGCCGAAGTCATGATAATTCACAAACCCGACAGATGAAGTGGTTGTATAAGTGTTATTCAAAATGCCCATAATGCACTGAGCACGATTTGGGATCAATAGATATTTTAAGTCCATTGCTTTCCGAAGGAGACGTATCATTTCCGCTTAAAGCTTCGATCTTTTGAGTCAGATGAAGCATTTTAAGCCAAAAGTGGAACACATAGCACAACTTCACAGAAACTGTAGTGAAGATCACCCAAGACATAAATAAGGTCGAAACCTGGAAATGCTTACGTTCAAATGATAAACAAAGTCGAGATTTTAAAACCAAACTGTCGCAGTGGGAAATTGGATCCGGAGACTTCAAAAGGTGAGCGTTCGACTTTCCACGTTGGATCTCTGCAAATGAAAAATACACGCGTCAACTACTGTCGACGCGATTTACGTTTGAATATGATGCCATTGTCACTTTGGTCGGTTAGGCCCGTTTCCGTTTGGCTATAAGATTTTCACGAATCTGAAAGCATCCTATCATCATCATTGTCGCGTGAGAAAGTTCGAATCTTGCGGTCGATTTCGTTCTGCGGAACATTTTTGGGCCGATATGAGGCCCATTCTGGCCCATGTATCTGGACTGCTGAGAAGTTGTCGTTATTGTTGATGATGAAAACGATGGCCGACGAAGGAGAGGAAAATTCAAGTTGACGCTACAGCTAAGCAGAGAAGAAAGATCGACCTGCGCCGTTGTTGTTGTTATTGTTTTTCACTAATCGACGCAGCTTGCAGTTACCAGCCGATTGGAAATTGGGATTTTTTTATATTTTGGAGCTGAGAGTAAGCCAGCCATGGATGCTTTTAGAAAGCAAGCGAACAAGCTTCGAGACCAAATGGCCAAGCAGCAGCAGGTAGTGTTCGGTTTAGTAATTTTTTTTTCTTGATTTGATTGAAGAGGAAATGTGGATGGTTGATGTGAAAGGAATATTCAAGCTGTTGTAAATTCTTTCGTATTGAATTCAGTTAAGCTCAATTTTGGTTCAGTTTGAAGTCATTTTGGAGTTCAGGAATTTAGGGATGGCAGTTGATTGTACTCTCCTGATGTGAGATGAGTAGAGGGATATGCGAGATGAGTAAGATCCAAAACCAAAACTCACCTTAAGATTTGGTTTTGGATCTTACTTAGTTGTTTACATTTATGTTGCAACATTGTGATTTTAGACCTGTGAAGGTTCGAATCTGTACAGAATGCAAGATGAGTAGAGCGATGTGTTATTACATTAACTTTTAAGGTTGGGTTTTTGAAAATGACGCTACGGATGAGGTGACTTGAGTATGTGAGATATAATGTGATACTGTGATATATGACGTCTTGTACTCTTGTTAAATTTGACTTCTTTTTTTTTACAGTTTCTTCCTCAGGCTGTGATCAAGCAATTTAGTGCATCGGGTTATGAGCATTCCGATGTGGTGGTGATAGATGAGGTTGAGATGCAAAGACACCAACAACTCGAAAAATTATACAGATCGACACGTGCAGGAAAGGTAGATCATATTTGGCTACTTATCATTCTATACCACTGAAGTGAAATCGCAAGTCGAGATCCGCTTGTTGCCTTCGCCATAATATGTGTTTTGTGTTTGCGACTTGTTTATCATAAATTGGGTGAATTTGCTCCATCTTTAGAAGAACTAAAATGTGTTTAAGGTTTCGTTTATCAAATGTGAACTTTAAAATATCCCTTGATTATGGTTTACTGGTCATCAAGTATTTTTTTTTCTGTTATGCTGTTTTAATTGCATGAATCTCTTTATGTGTATTTGCTAACCATAAAACATAAATACACAGGATTTTCAGAAAGAAATTGTAAAAGCAGCAGAAGCATTCACTGCAATAGGGTATAAGCATATTGAAGCAGGAAACAAGTTGTCAGAAGAATGCGTCAAATATGGATCTGAAAATTTTGATGATAGTATTCTAGCGAAGGCTGCATCTATGTACGGTGATGCACGCAAACATGTTGAGAAGGAGCAAGAAGACTTGAATAACCTTTTACATACTCAAGTATGCAAACCTTTACCAATCATCGCATCATGTCAAATTGTTATATATAAGGATTGTTCTAGTGTACATTCCTAATATCATGCCGCTAATTTTCATATCACATCGATTGTAATACGTGTCCAGTGCTTAGAATGATAAGCATGTCCAGTCACCAAATTTGGATTTCTATACTTATCTAAAAAATTGAAGGACTTGCATTTCTCTAATTTCAGGTACTAGATCAATTGAGAGCGATGATTGCTGGTTCACCTTTAGAGGATGCTCGCCACCTTGCTCAACGGTATAGTCGAATGAGACAGGAAGCAGAAGCGCAGGTGATTGAGGGTGCGGTGGAATATATAAATAGAGACCAATCTGTGTAGTGTTTTGTCCCTTGCTGCTTATTCTCATTTTGTTGTTGTATCAAAGCAAACAGGCTTTGGAGGTTTCCAGGAAACAAGCACGAGTTAGAGAAGCTGCTATTCCTGAAAATGTAGCCAAGTTACATGCTGCAGACTCCAAGATGCATGAACTGAAAGCAAACATGGCAGTTCTTGGCAAAGAAGCTGCTGCTGCCTTGAGTGCTGTTGAAGCTCAGCAACAAAGGTTGACTTTCCAGAGGCTAGTCGCTATGGTATTGCTACGCACAGTACTTATGTCTGTCTGTCTGTTGGCCTGACCTAAATGTGGTCAAATTATCAATATTACTTTTTTTTTTCAAGGTGGAAGGAGAAAAGACGTGTTATTTGAGAATGGCAGCCATTTTGGGGAACGTTGAAGCTGAGGTCGGTCCATCATAGGAATTCAGTCTGTACTTGAAATTTATTAACAGATAGAGTTTAACTTCTATTGTTGTGTTGGACTGTCGGACCTTGTCTTCCAATTTTCAGATGGTCACCGAGAAACAGCATAAGGAGTCAGCTCCTCCTGTCATTCCACCACAGAGTGGACTAGAGAGAACGTCATATTTCTTAGCCGAAGTAATTACATAGCTTTCCAATGTTTTAAATTAAAACCCTGATGTTGCTGTAAATGCATCTCATGGAAGGCGAGCTGTATATTCACAGTTACTGACATAGTTTCTTACTCGGAACTGTTGCAGATCATGCACCCTTTTACCGCTACCTGTGAAAAAGAGCTTAACTTGGCAAAGGGCGACTATGTGGTAGTACGGAAGGTATCTATTGACAAATATTTCATATCATCGCTTGCCCATAAATCTGGTCTCCCCACTTATTCCAACTTGTCACGCAGGTAAGCCCAACCGGATGGTCAGAAGGAGAATGCAAAGGAGCTGCAGGATGGTTCCCATCATCCCACGTCGAGAGACGCCACAGAACTCCGTCCACCAACGGCTCCTCTGGTCAAATCTATTAGCCCCTCCCCAGTCACCACTTCCCACTGCTCCATGTAAAATTAAAACAGATAGGCTGATACAATGTTACAAATCCAGCTACCTACATAAATGAACATTGTACCTTTTTCACAGACCAAAAAAAATCACCAGTCTTCTCACCGCCAACATAATCAAACATAGTTTGATCCGAATCACCAAATCAACCCATCCAAGTACATCAGAACTATATTAATATCCCTTCACTGTCACTATCCTCATCTGCCAACTGAAAGTAACTAATCAAAAACCAGGTTAAGACACAACAGCACTACCTCTCCTCAAAGCCTGAAACTGGTTTAAAAGGACACACAACTGAACACAGCTAGCAGAGAGCACCTTACTGATTACACTGTTACACTCTGTGGTCTAAAAAATACACACTGTGTTCTCCCTATTGTTCAATCTTTTGCGATCCCATGTTTCATTTTCATAGCTTACTGCCTTTGGAAAAGCCAAAAGCGCGCTTGCTTTAAATTTTCAAAATTTGTCTGACCCACCTCACAAGATGTCTCCTTTTCGATTTTTCACATTAATGGCCTGCCTTTCCTCTGGATTCGTGCTCATATCAAATCCCATCCGTCGGCATTATGTCCTTCTCTCTCCCTCTCTGAAGACAAAAAGATTTCTCTTTTAATGCAAAGACTCAATATTCGCAGCGTACACGCCAGACAGCATTGCTTGGTGTTAGGCTTTTCTTTTTGGTTTTTTTGGCGATTATTATTTCTTTCATCCTGGTTTGTGAAAAGATGTGGGCTTTGAGTCGATCTGGCGACTGGTGGCCATGGAGTTGCGCATTGTGGCGGGTCTGAGATGGTGGAGAAGTGGATTGGGGGTGTGAAGGTGAGGACTTTGACGTGATTTTGGGTTTGGAATTTTACTGTTTTTATTGAATGGAAGTTGATTTGTTGGATGACTAAGCGCCTTCTTTGATTCTTATTGGAGACATTGTTTGATTTGAGGCTTCATAATTCTTATGATTGGTAGATGCTGCAGTTGTGGTGTTTATATAAGTATAAGCCTCATGTGTTCATCAGTCGAGTTGAATGTGAGTAAAGATGGATTCTTGCTGAATGTTGATGATAATCTGTCTCTTTTCTTCTTCTTTTTTGCCATATGGCCTTATTGACTCTAATTGCTTTTAGAAATTTCCGCAAGTTGTCCACAGTCATTCTCATTGTCTGATTTTAGCCTCTGGTGCATTATGAATAAGGATTTGAAGTCTCAGTTGTCGTACGTAACTCTGAAACATTGGTTGATTAATTCTTCCTCTTGTTGTTTATTTGTCAGTGTGATCACAAGCAGCCATGCTGGAGATTACCATAGAGATACTGACCCTTTCTGATATTGTTACCTGAGCAAACACTTCAGTTTTGAGGTAACATTGGAAGTTTCGGGGTTAGTTTCGCGTAAGGAATTGGGAATGAAGCTATTGGTCCGTGTAATGTAGTGTAGTGTAGCGATGCTTACTTCGTATTTAAATTTATTGTAAAGAATTTTGCTCTTTCGTTTCTGCATTTTGTGCACAATGCCCTGAGCTTATTATTAAAGCTTGTTTTTTGGATCATCCAATATTAATGCACTTGACTATCATACTTCCATCACTTGTTTTGTTTGTTTTCTTGTTATTTTCACATCTCTCAGTCACTTCAATGGATATCCACAACTCATGTCACTTTTGATCCCGTTGATTAGTATTCGGACTGCTGTAAGATGTGAATAAATTATATATGAAACATCTCTTCCAATCGGATTCTCATACTTCCAATGTGTGATTTCTGGATTAGTTTCTTCGCAAATGCTACACGAAACTTAACTGTCTTGAAGGGCCTAAATGCTGCAAATAGACAGCCTCTTTTTTTTGAACTCCAGAAGTTATTATAGATACTCTTTGACACGTCTTCCCTTTAATTAAATTATCCTCACGCTATACATGACCGATTTTTCATACACATTAGAAATTACAATCTTGATTTCCTCTTTGTGCTTAAAGTCAATGTTGTAGAAATAGTCTTCCATGTCACTCATATCTTCGGAACAAGTTTTCTACAAGAAGAAAACTCTACAAAATCTAGCAACTTAATTATAGGAATTCACAGTTTTTTTTAGTTGTAATTTTATACATCTCTTACATTTGCATTTACTATCCCTGGAACATCTTTGAAAACTGAATATCTGACTTCTATATTACCCACAGCTTTCGTATTCATGTGGTTAGGTTAGGACAGCCCATGTTTGCGTTTTTTTTATAATTATAATTGTGTGCTGAGTTTTAGGTCACAGATCAATAGAAGTGCTATTATTTAGTTGTTTTCTTAGCTCAGACTCTTAACGTGGCAAATTAGCACAAGGCAACTCTATGAATGTTCCTCACTTTCTGCCTAAAGCCAAGAAATAGCTCTTACTGTCTTCAGCAAGAACCTATCTTTCACATAAAAGAAGACTTCTTGAATAAGATCTGCCTGCACCTCATGTGTGTTTTAGCCTCTTCTTTATTTATTAGCTTTATCATCTTACTGTTTCTTTGACGACTTTTTGCATAAAATCCTATCAATTTCAGTTATTTATGATTGCCAGTTTACATTTGATTTTCAACTTGATTAAGATGGCAACATGACTACATGAGTCCTAAAATGATCATTTATATCATAGCTTCATCGCAAACTTTGCTTTTGAATTCTGTCTTTGAACATTATGATCATCATAACTTGCCAGCATTCCTGGATTACAACATGTACACTGAAATGCAAATCCTGCTGCAAAAGACTTTTATTTCAGCCAGTTTTGATAACATTATTTCACAATAAGTTTACAAAATTTTAAGGCAGTGGAAGAACATAAATGCAGTGAATTTTATTCTTATGATCTTACATGGAGGTACAGTCTTTAGCAATAATAAAGTATATATATAGTGATTTTGTTCTTCTAAATCCGGAGGCTTTCCAGCTGTGATTTTCCATTCAGTTCTTTAGCGAAAAGCCCTTTGAGAAATTCCACATTGCTGATCTTATTAAACTTTGCAGGATTTTCAGGTGTGACGATGCTTGTTGCTGGACCTATCTCACCATCAATCCTTGGCATAAAAAATGTAGCCAGCGACAGCCTCTCTTTCTCCGAGTTCACTACACCTCTGTGCTCAATGCTCCTGTAAGCCCCGTTGCTCGCAATCTACAAAAAACGCTTACAACAATTAGTTTCAGATGCTTAAGAACATTAAATCATGGACTCGACCACGAGACTACCTCTAGGACATCTCCGATGTTGACGACAAAGGCGTTGGAAATGGGCTTCACAGACACCCATTTCCCATCTTTCCGTATCTCAAGTCCTTCCTTGTCATTGATCTGCAGGAGGATGGTGAAACCATCCGGATCAGAGTGAGGTGTGATTCCTATGGCCAGATCTGGCTGCGGACATGGTGGATAGTAGTTGAACCTCATCGACTGAATTCCTTCCTCAAACATCTCCTTAAACTCCTCGCTATCCATTTTCAACGACATCGATAAAAACTCCAGGAGTTTTATTGACAAGCTCTTCAGCTCTAAAGAATACTCCTCAATCGCTTCCCTACACGTACAAACACTGTTAGAATTATTCAGCTCAATTGACAGAACACGTAAGAGTGACGCGACATGACCTTAATGAGGGAGGAAGCTTGGGGAGCAAATGGGGTTTCCTCATGCTGACAGGAAGAGTGATCATGTAGAACATGTCAGCCCAGTCGAGCCTTTGCTCCTCAGAAACTACAAAAGCCTGACCATAGCCTTCCACGTCGTCCGGCAGCTGTACATACCTCTCCTTCTCTTCCCCTGGAAGGCTAAAAAATTCCTGGATCTCAATCTTCACCTTCTCTAACAGCTCTTCGCTCACTCCATGCCCAACCACCTTCACAAAACACCAAATTCATACCAACAATTTAGTTAGTGATACAAATATACATCATATAACTATCAAATATATTGACCTGGAAGAATCCCCAATCTGCGCATGCAGCGTGGAGTTTGAGCAGCTCAGAATCTGAAAACTGGTCGGACGCCAATCTCTGGAAGTCGATAACGGGTACCTCCTCTGCATGAGGATCACCATTAGCAGCTGGCTCCTGGCCAGGATGAGCATATCTAGGTGGGAGCTCTGACAGGGGTTTCTTAGCGAGCTCCTGAACATTTGGAACTTTGAGAGTGCCTCCAAGCTTCACTGGCTGAACTTCACCCATTTTAGCGTGGTGATGTTAATCTTAGCTGAATAATAATGGTTCGATAAGACGATCACTAACCCGTTATAGGTTTATATACACTATTAATGTTTTCTTATTGATATTTATCTTTTTTTTGATAGGATGTTAGGGGTTCGATTGACTCAATCTCCATTAAACTAACACAATCTAATCTAATCTCACCCAATCTCACTCAACACAATCTAAGCTCATCCAACACAATCTAAACTCATCCAAGTTCGTCCAACACAATCTAAACTCACCCAAATTCATCCAACACAACCTAATCTCCACTCACCTAAACTACTCTCCACTCACTTATTATTTCTATTATAAACTACACTCACATAAATTAAAGTAGGACCCACTCACCTAAACTACTCTCCACTCATCTATTTATTTCCATTTATATTTATAAATGACACATATATTTATTTATACCTATTTTATAAAAACACTAAAAATAAAAGTTTAATAATTCAAGGTTACGAACATTATATATCTACAAAAGTGTAAAAAAAGATTCATAATGTAACATTACAGCTAAATTTTTTTTAAATTTTTTTTATGTCTTGTCTTGATTTGTCCTATAAAAATAGTTGCCTTCATTTTTTATATTTTTTGATAACAAATAGTTGCCTTGATTTGAAAATAACAATTTTCTTTTTGAACCAAATTTTATAAATTTCTTATATAAATATTAATATAAATTCATATAATAATTTAATTAATTATTATTCAAACTTTTTATAAATATCTATCATTTTTTAATTTTAGTCTAATACAATCTAAACTACTCTCCACTTAACTATTTTTTTCATTATATTTATTATAAACTACACTCACATAAACCAAAGTAGGACCCACTCACCTAAACTACTCTCCACTCACCCACAACCTAACCTAATACAATCTAATCTAACCTCACCCAACACAATCTAAGCTCACCTAAGCTCACCTAACACAATCTAATCTCGTCCAACACAATCTAAACTCATCCAACACAATCTAAACTAATCTAACCTCCCAATACCCAATTCCCAACCTCTAAAGAACAGAGCCTTAGTGTTGTTAGAGGGGTTTGAATTCAAATATCCTTTGTGCTAGATGGATGCGTTTACTATCAGGCCATACCACTGCACTCTTACTGATATTTATCTTGAAACATGACAAAATTGAACTACAATTTTTAAGAGCATCTCCAATGCAAGAGCCCAAGTTCACTTACATATGGGTCCATTTTCATGCCACATAAGCATCAAGTGGGCTTACATGAAAATGTGGTCATTCTCCTCCAATGCACAAGCCCATTTCCACTTACAACTGGGTCCATTAAATCAAAGTGTATCTTGCAACGAATATATCTTCTAAATTACAAAGTAAAAAAAATCAAAATAAATACTAATATTCATAATTTGTTGAGCTCTATAAAACGAGATACACTTTGGTATATTTTTAACAAAAATATAATGATAATACTTACTTTAAAATAAATACCCATTTATTCTTATTTTATTAAATTTGTACATTTTTTAACAATACTTACTTATAATGATACATAAATATAAATCTTATTATAATACAAACATACTTAAATTAAACTAATAAACATAATGTAAACAGATAAAAATATTATACTTAATTTATAATCGAAATACAATACATAATTCAGTAAAACACACGACACGAATAACATAATAAAGCATTATAAAAAGAGTGAATATTTATAGGGTTACAACAAATATTTTAAAAAAAATGTAACGGCTATATTTTATTTATAAAAAGTAACGACTGCATTTGAAAAATGTTGTTAAGTAAAAAAACAGACCATTTAACCGCGCTTTTCCATAAAAGTGCTGTTAAATGTGGACTTTAGACAGCGTTTGGTTACAAGCGCTGTCTTATGTCTATTTTAGATAGCGCTTATAACCAAACGCTGTCTAAAGTCTACATTTAACAGCGCTTTTATGGAAAAATGCTGTTAAATTGTCTGTTTTTAAAAATAGTTAAAAATAGACATAAGACAGCGCTTGTAACCAAACGCTGTCTAAAGTCCACATTTAACAGCGCTTTTCTGTAAAAGCGCTGTCTAATGGTCTTTTTTTAAAAATAATTAAAAATGGTTGCGGAATATTGTTGACAAAATGGGAAATTATAATATTTTACTACAAAATTTCCATTGTAGTAAAATATTATTTGGACAAATATTATTTATGATTTATATTTAGAAAATAGTTTCATTTTATTTATGGCGAATAATAATTTATTTCGTTTAACTAATAATTGATTGGGTAGTCCAATATTAATTTGGATTTAAAAAAAAAAACAGGCAACAATGCTAAAAATAAATACATAAAAAAGTAGACAAATTTTATACATATCAATTATTTAGACAAATTTTATTTGTAACGGCTACATAGTGGATTCATTTGTAACGGCTAATTTTTTTTAAAAAAAACAAAAAGTAAAAATGTTGTAAGTTGTAACGGCATTATTTTAAAAAAAAAACAAAAATATAACTTGGGACCCACACTATTCACTTTTATGCAGAAATGATGATGAATTTTTTATTTGATCATGAGTGGGATGCATGTGATTAAAAAAATCATGAGGTATGATTAGGTAAGAGAGAGAAAAATGATGAGAGAGATGAATGACATTTTTTGGGTGTACCTCCAATGTAAAAAAAAGTGGCCAAGCCCACTTTTTTTTTGCTCCAATGCAACATTTGCTGCCCACTTCCATTTCACGTGTCTCTAGGCAGCAAATGGGCTTGCATTGGAGATGCTCTGACCACCAAAGTGGGCCTGACCACTTTTAAAACATTTCCTCCAATGCAAAGTGGACTGACCAAGTCACATTTCACGTGTCCCCCCAAACACAAATAAGCTTGCATTGAAGATGCTCTAATAGCTTAATTTTTACTTAGCTTTTTCTTTATTGGATGTCCCCCGAAGGACAAACTTTTAACCTAAAAAGTAACTGTTTAAATAATAAAAAATATTTTAAGATCTTCAACTTGACACTTGTCATTCATTACTCCAAGACAAAAGAAGGAAGATATTTAGGATTTGCGAATTGTCGAGGATAGGGATGCACAAGTCCATTTGGTGGGTCTGATCCCCGTACGCTAAGTAGCTATCGTCCTGCCATGAGATCTAAAACTGACTCTTTTGGCCTAACTGCTACAGAACAAGTCTGCATTATGAAATTTGAATCCCACCATTGCTTGTGTGTTCATTCTCAACTTGACAACTGAAAATGGATTTCATCAAGCCGAAGCCGTACTCTTTTGGCATTTAGCGACCATCATGTGCAACTTCAACTTGCAAGCCCATTTCGGCCCAATGGTCACAGCTCTGGCCTAACATCTCGGCCCGATCGACATCTGTGAGCTGAGCGGAGATTTTCCGTCGTCGGTGAAAGTGGAGCCGAGTCTGCACTGGAGATATGCTTGTTCAATAAAGCCGACGCGAAGTCGACTGGTTTGAGCATCACCATGTTCCCGATTGATGCGTTTTCCATCGTCGAGAATTTTTGGGTTAACTACTTTAGCCTTGTTGCTCGTTTGTTGATGCCGTTTTATTTTTATTTTTATTACTATTTTTCCATTTTTCACATGGTTTGAGAAACATTTTAGGGTTTTAGAATACTATTAATTTTTGTTTTGGTGATGCTCGAGTGAGTACTTTCTTGTTTATGACTAATAATCATGTGATTTTTTCTAGTGGTTTATGTTTGTGTAGTTTAGGTGTTATTGATTCTTGATGCATTGGGTGTTTAGTTGTATGATGCGTTTCGACATTTTTAAGTATGTTGAATGGATGATGTAGCTTGAACGACAACAGTCCGAGCAAGACTCTGGCTGTTTGTGTATCGGTTGGAACTAATTTTCCCATGTTACTTATCTGAAGATGCTTATTTCTCGTTTCAAAAGTGTATAAGGTGTCATTTAATAGTGATACGAATTTTGGGGAGATATTCAGGAAGCTTAAATGGACTTCAGAAGGGAATGGGAAGTAGATAAGGGTGTAGTATTCAGACACTTGCCATCATAACTTAGATGCACATGCATGGGGAACTGGACTTTATTGTTACTATTGTGGTCTTAACTTGTTCGTCTAAGAATTCAGTAGATTGTCTTTTACTTAAGTTTTGGTTCAAAAAGCTTACTTATGTGCAGTGGCGGATACAGGGGGCCTGGGGGCCAGGACCCCGCTCGATTTTGCTCAAATTTATATATATATATATATATATAGAGGAGCGCTCAAATGTTATGGTCTTCTTAATGTGTTATGTGTTACTTCAATCTCAACCTTTAGATCAAATGATCTAAAGGTGCAAAATAAAGTCAAAGTGCAAAATAAAAGTCAAAAAAAGACAAAGTTGTTTGTCATTTTGCACTTTTGTCTTTTACCTAAAAGACGAAAGTGCAAGATGTAATCTGGACCATTAGATTCAAATGATCTAAAGGTGCACAATAGAGTAACACATAACACTTTAACAACCCATAACATTTGAGCGCGCCCCTATATATATATTATTATATATATGTTTTGTAAAATTTGATCAAACATGTATTTTCGGTCACTATTTTTATGAGCTTAACCTTTGAATTTCATCTTGGAATAAACATAAAAGTTATAGAACATTCAATTATTTTTCTATCCATATAGAAAATATCTTAAACGAACACTGGATGACACCTCTATGAGCTTTCGAAGGTTGGCTCGACCCCCTCGATTTTAGCTATTTTTGATCAATCATCCATCTTTAGTGACTGTTTTTATCGGCTTAACTGTCAAATTTCATCTTTAAGTAAACATGAAAGTTGTAGAGCATTCAATTAGATTTCTATACATATATGGATCATCTTCAACGGATACCGGATGACGCCTCTATGAGCTTTAGAAAATTGGCTCGGACCCCTCAATTTCGGCAACTTTCAATTAATCATTTATCTTTGGTCGCTATTTTATCGGCTTAACTTCCGAATTTCATCATGAGTTAAACATGAAAGTTATAGAACATTCAACTAGCTTTCGATCCATATGTAGATCATCTTCAATGGACATCGAGTGACACCTTTATGAGCTTCAGAAGGTTGGATGATTATTAGCGGACCTTGTTGTTCGAAAAAAAATCACCGTATCATTAGCGGATCTTTTTTTGACGGATCCGACTTATATCATTGTTGTTCGAAAAAAAATTTGGGCCCCCCTCGAACGAAGCTCTGGATCCGCCACTGCTTATGTGCGAGTGTTATTATCTCTTCAGTTCCGAAGTTCTTGAGAACTTTGAATTATTTCTGCTGATATTACTTTGTTAATGCTTGCAGGAAGGAAACCTGTTAATTGTTGACAGATATACATGCAGAAATGGCAAATTCTACTGCCTGAGACTCTTATAATTTGGGTAGCTTCTGTTACATTTTTTTATGAAAAGTTGACGGAATTGAAGGTACAGGAAGAACATAGTGCAGTTAATTTTATTTTTCTCCTTTTGTTTAGAAATCGTATGGTGTTTTTTCTTCTAAATCTTGAGGATTTCCAGCTGCGATTTTCCATCCAGTTCCTTTGCATAAAACCCCTTGAGAAAATCAGCTTAGGTGATTTTCTTAAATTTTGCAGGATTTTCTGGTGTGACATTGCTTGATGCTGTACATATCTCAGCATCATACCTTGGCATAACAAATGTAGCCAGCGATAGCCTCTCTTTCTCTGTGTTCACCACTGCTCTGTGCTCAATGCTTCGGTAAGCCCCGTTGCTCACAATCTGCAAAAAGTGCAAACATTACGTTCAGAGAGAATTTACACAAGAAGAACAGACCATGGAGTTTATGGTGTTTGGTTATATGGTTTTACCTCTAAGACATCTCCGATGTTGATGACAAAAGCGTTGGAAATGGGCTTGACAGAAACCCATTTTCCATCTTTCCTTATCTCAAGTCCTTCCTTGTCATTGATCTGAAGGAGGATAGTGACGCCAGATGGATCAGAATGAGGTGTGATGCCTATGGCCAGTTCTGGCTGTGGGCATGGTGGATAGTAATTTATCCTCATAAACTGGCCTCCTTCCTGAAATAGGTCCTTCAAATCCATGTTATCCATTTTCAATGCTTTAGATAACAGATCGAAGAGTTTCAAGGCCAAGCTTTTCAGCTCTGAAGAATACTCATCAATGGCATCTCTGCATGTGAACAGAAAACATCTCAGTTTTATAGGACTGGAATTACGGCATGTTATAGCTTATGATACCAACCTTAATGGTGGTGGAAGTTTAGGAAGTAAATGGGGCTTCCTCGCGCTGACAGGAAGAGTGATCATGCAGAACATGTCAGCCCAGTCGAGCTTTTGCTCCTCTGATATCACAAAAGCCTGCCCATAGCCCTCAACATCGTCTGGAAGCTGCTCATACTTTTTCTTCTCCTCCCCTGGAAGGTTAAAAAAGTCTTGGATCTCCATCTTCACCTTCTCCAACAGCTCTTGGCTTACTCCATGGCCAACCATCTTCACAAAGCAGCAGATTCGCATTCAGTTCAACCTGAATTTCTGTCTTACTCAACTACTGTTGGATACGTTACGTCTGCTTGTGTAAGAGTGCCTACCTGAAAAAACCCCCAGTCTACGCATGCGGCATGGTGTTTGAGCAGCTCAGCATCTGAAAACTGGTCAGAAGACAATCTCTGCAAGTCGATAACTGGCACCTCTGCTGCATTACCATTAGCAGGTGGCTCCTGACCTGGATGAGCATATGAACATTTGGGACCCTGAAAGTAGTTCCAAGCTTCTCTAGCTGAACTTCACCTTCACCCATTTCCTTGCGGTGCTATTGATCGTAGGTGCTAGTTTCTGCTGTGAAACGTCAAGGAATACGCAAGATCGCTAGAGGCTACTGCTTATTTATTTTACAATGTTAACTTCTGGGCTGTCATGGGTAGTTTTAGTTAATCCACGCTGAAAGAAATCAGACTCAGACTGTGACACTTTTGTCTTTGCCATTAGGAGGATAGGCGTTGACCATTTGGTTTCCTCTAACTAACTACGCTAAACAGCTATCAGCCGTAAGATGTAGCCACGTTGGACCTGAAAGACGTGCTTTGGTTCTTCTACCTGTATTGACTTGAATTGTATATCCCACTACCCCACCGGTGCTTGGCTTCATTCTCAAGGGAAAATGTTCTCATGGAAAATCACATCTCTACTCACAAAAACATGATGATCCTTGATGGAGAAAATTTTGTAGTCCTTTTGAGCATAGGGATAGCCCAAGAAAACTCCAGCAATGGCTCTTGGATCAAACTTGCCCTTATGAGGACTAGTATTTGTTGCAAAACACAAACAACAAAAAAATTTCATCTGATCATAACTGTGCTTCTTTTTTAAAAGGAGTTCAACAAGGGGTTTACCATTTAGAATAGCAGATGGTAACCTGTTGCATATGTAAGTAGCAGTAAGGACACTGTCCTCTCAAAAGGGAATAAGTAACTGAGATTGGAACATGAGAGCCCTTGCCACTTTAAGAATATGTCTATGTTTTCTTTTCGCTGTTTCATTTTGATGTGGTGTATAAACACAAGAAGTTTGATGTATAGTGCCCTAGGACTTGAGGAAATCATCAACTCTAGTATTGCAAAATTCTGTGCCATTATATGTTCTAAGAACTTTAATTTTCTATCCAAACTGAGTATAGGCCATGCTGAAAAACTGAAAAATATGGTCAGCAACTTCAGATTTGTACTTCATTAGAAAAGTCCAGGTTGTTTTGGACAGGTCTTCAACAACTGTAAGGAAAAACCTTGCCCAGTGGTAGAAGGATTCTGAAAGGACCCACAAACATCCATATGTACCAAATCAAACAAATGAGAAGATTTGGAAACACTATTTTCAAAATGAAGTCTGGTCTATTTGGCTAAGGGACAAACTGTACAAACATGGTGTTCATTACAATGCAAGCCTTCAATATACTTGCTCAAATCAGAAGACAATGTTTTATATGAAACATGGCCCAACCTACTATGCCATAGAGCTGCCAAATCCTTGAATAATCTGGTGTACAAGCAACTGTATCCTTTATTCTTCAACAAAAACAAGCCATTATCAAGTGCACCAGTCCCTTCCAAAGTCTGCTTGTGATAGTTCTGTATGTAACATTTGTCAATAACAAAATGTACACTACAGCCACTATCCTTGATCAACTTTCCAACAGAAAGTAAGTTAAACTCAAAGGCAGGCACCAGCAATACATCCTTCAACTTCAAATTGTCATGAATCACACAAGTGCCTATGTGAGTAACCTTTGTAGTCTGACCATTAGGCATAGTAACTTCATGATAGTTCTCAAGAGGTCTAATATCAATCAACAAATCAGAATTCGAGGTGATATGGTCCGTAGCACCACTATCAATGGCCCAAACAGTTTTACTAACTTTATGACTATATAGACAGGCAATACTTGCTATATGCTGGGTACCTTCATTACTAGAAGAATTCAACAAACTGAATAACTTGTTCAACTGGTCATTGGTGAACTGGACAGAGCTCAAGGGAGTAGATCCTCTATTGCCATTGTCAGATTTGCCTCCAGAACCTGCATCATTAACAGGGCATGTGACTGCATTAGTAACAGCTTTGTTATGATTTTTTAAATCCACTGTTTTGAGGCCTTTGAGACTTATAGTTTACAGGGTATCCATGTATCTTATAACATGTCTCCTTGTTATGTCCAGATGTGTTGCAATGAGTACAAAACCTCATGTTCTTGTTGCCAGAATTGGTACCAGAATTGGCACCAGAATTAGTCCCATTCTTTGTGTGATCATCACCATTCTGTCTATAACTGTTACTATCAGCAAGCATAGCAGACACATCAGATAATGGATCCTTTTTAGCCTTGTTCTCAGCCTCTTCTCTGATCAGGGTTATGTAAGCTTCATGTATTGTTGAACCAGGTTTCATGAGCAACAACTGAGATCTGGCTGCAGTATAAGATTCAGCAAGCCCCATTAACAGTTTCATGACTCTATTCTTCATCTTTCTGTTATTGGCACATTTAGTGGCCACATAAGCAGCCAAAGAGTACAAGTCTCTTCATCTATCAAATTGTCCTCATCCCCCAAAGTTGGAACAATTTTCCGTAATAACTAGCAATACTTGAACCATTCTGCACACATTCAGCAATAGCTTATTGTACAGAAAAAAACTGGAACCAACTGAACCAGCAAATCTCGAGTTCAAATCATTCCAGGCTATCATACAATTACCATAATGGACTAAGAAAGCAGCTATTTCTTTTGAAACAGAATTCAATATCCAAGTAAGGACCATAGCATTACATTTATCCCATATAGCAAGTTGATAAGGATCAGTAGGTTTGGGAAAATGACCTTTAACAAAACCAAGCTTGGTTTTTACAGCAAACGCAACCTCCATTGACTTCCTCCAAGGTAGGTAGTTTTTTGCGTCGGTTAGGGCTTGAGTAACAAGAGACGCACCGACATTCTCGTTACCACTAACAGAGAGAAAGTTGGCCAGGGAGTTCAGGAAAATCAAATACAACTAATTTCTCTTCAACAAACAAAGAACAAAAGCTCAGTGGATTAAAGAATGTGACGCTAATACTAAGTTCTTCCACAACATACTCAAGAACAGAAGATGTAGGAACAATATTATTCAAGTGTCTCTAGGAGATGGGTTGGTGGGTACGGACATGATGACCATCAAGCTGGAATTCTCTAAATATTTCATAGCCTTATTGGGTCAGAACCGAGAGTGCAGCAATGTTGAGGCTGATGTGGTTGCTCAAGGGCCCTCGGTTAGTAGTGCCTTGTTGATGAGTCGAAGTCTCTACTCATTTACATATCCATTTACGAAGAGTTTTGGTCTATTCCCGGTGCTAATGTGATGCCATTTGACCCTCTTGCTTGCTATTTCATGTTAGAAACCGACCCTACGGTCTCCGGGCTCAAAAATATTAATTCTCGAAGAAAACCGAAGTTTCGGAGCAAAAATATGGATTTTCGGGCAAAACAGGGCAAACCGACCTTGCCGGCGTATTTTGGACTCATAGATCTCATACGGTGTCAAAATAAGTTGATCTTTGGCTTGTTGGAAAGGTAACTCAAAGGGCTACAACTCTCGAGTTGACGCCGAGATCAAATTCGGACGTTAAGACTGCTAAAAAGTCGCCAGAAGTTTGCTGACTCTCCAAGCTCGCCCGAGCACAATGGAGCTCGCCCAGGCCTCGTCCAATCCAATTGCCACTGCCAAAATAAGCTCGACCGAGCACAATGGAGCTCGACCGAGCTCGTCCTCGGCTTTAAAAATAAAGCTAAAAATCTGATTTTTGGGGATTTTTGGGGGAGTTCGAGCTAGGGTTTTGGAGCACGAAAAATTAAAGGTTTCTAGAGAGAGCAAGCTACCAAGGCTTCAAGGGGGATCATCCATTGAAGATTGAAGATCATTGGTATATTCTTTCCATTGTATCTTCATCTATGTACTCAATACAATTTGTGTTTGTCTATGAACATGATTTGTGAATAGTGTTTTGTATTCTAGGGTTCTATGGACCTCATGTGTGTCAATACTCCTTACCTATTATGAATGAATGCTAGAAAAACATGTTTTGGATGATTGTGGTTTACTTTGAATGAATGATCAAACTATGCACTCTAGGTGTTTGAGAAAATGTCTAAGTGAATGGTTTTGGTTTATGACTTGAGTTAAGCACTCTAGGTGTTTGAGAAAATGCCTAGATGATTAATTTCTATGGTTCTTTGGTCAAGTAGCCGAGAGGTGGAAGCCAAATTATCTAGATATTGAGTCATTAAGGAATCTTAGGCTAAGTAACCGAGAGGTGGACGCCAAAGGTTCTCGAAAACAAGTAAATCACCATTGTTAGGCGGTGTTCACTAGCGTGACCCATCCTAGCATTGAGATAGGCTAGAACTTCACCTCATCATAAGGATCGATTATGCAACGAGAGTTGACAATTGAGAGATATGAGTAGGACGCGAGCCAATAATATCGAGAGATTGAGATTCGTGTGTATAAGGTATATCTTCCTCAAGTCGGAGAAGTAACCGAGAGGTGGAATTTGACTTGATAGATATACGGGCCGTAATCTAATCATCTAGGACAAGTATCTTGCATGAAATTGAACTCTTGGAGTCTAAAAACACACATGAGTGAAGTACTTCCCTAGAGTACACCTTTTGCCTTGGTAGTGACATTTCTCTAGATCCCTTAGTTTGTTTACATTGTTCATATTCATTTTCTTTAGTAACTTCACCAACCAAACCTTTTGCAATTAGGATAGACTTATCGGAACGAAATCGAATAGTGCTCATAAGTTTGGACTTGCTCCTTGGACGACCCGGTACTTACCGGTCATTATAAATTACTTTTGACTTGTACCTAAAAATACAATGTTCACTAGTGCAGGAGCATAGTTCGCGTTGCTACGGATAAACAGATTTGGGAGGCTCTGAACAACATTGGTGCAGATAAGGCACCAGGTCCGTCCAGCTTCTTCAAGAAAAATTGGGAGATTCTGAGGAAGGAGCTTTGCGATGGAGTGAGACATTGTATGAGGCACAATGTCCTGCCCAAATGAATGAATGCAGCGTACATTGCGCTGATTCCTAAGGGCAGTCAGGCGAGCAGACCTGAGGATTAGAGACCCATTTTGTGCTGCAATGTTACTTACAAAATAATTTCCTCTTTATTGGCAGGTAGGCTTAAGAAGGTTCTTCCGGATATCATTGATCCAGCCCAAGGAGCGTTCATCAAAGGGCGCTCTATTGTCGGCAACATCTGTTTGGCTCAGTAGCTCCTCAATGGCTATGGCAGGAAGAACCTCAGTGAGAGAATGGCGTGGAAGATTGATCTCCGGAAGGCATATGACCCATTGATTGGAAGTTTCTGGTGGATATGTTAACTCTCCTGAAGTTCCCGTCCAAGTTTATTTCTTGGATGACGATGTGTGTGCACACTACCAGCTTCTCGATAATGATCAATGGTGAGATGACTGATTTTTTTAGGGCAAGCGTGGGGTTCGGCAAGGAGATTCCCTGTCTCCGTTCTTGTTTACAATAGCTATGGAGTATCTGTCCAGATTGTTTCAGAGGCTGACCAAGGCTGAAGGTTATTATTATCACCCCAAGTGTCATCGGATCAAGCTATCGCACATTATGTTTGCGGGTGATCTCCTCTTCAGTAGTGGCAGAGGATCAGCCATACAAGCGATTAAGGGTGTGGTCTCAAAGTTCCTAGAGTGTGTAGGCACTAAAAGTTTAAGGACCAAATCAAGATTATTTAAAGTATAAATGGGCTGGCCCGTAAGGGATATTTGGGTCAAAGCTACAAGCCCGGTCCGTGAGCTAGACTCAGCCCAAAGCACGGGTCCAATCTCAAGCCCACTAGTGAACTCTATAAATAGAGCACTTCACTTCACAAAGATGAAGAGACTCTGAAATTTGAGAAGAAAGCACAGAGAAGAGTGCTCTCAAAGGAAGCGTCAGCCGCCAGCAACCGACAAATACGTGCCGTCTGCTCAAGCATCCCAACGTCGTCTGCTAGAGCATCCAACCGCAACGAAGGCACGTGAGACCAAGTCCCCGCGACCCTCACTTCGCTGCGCACGTGAGATCAAGTCATCAAGACCCTCACTACGCAAGACACGTTGCGCTCCACCTTCCCCGCGATTTTCTCTATGACTTTAAATCCTTGGTTTGCCGGTAATTCCATGATTGCACCACCACAAGCCGTGTCCATTTGGCCTTTGGCCTCTTTGCTCATGCCAAGATAGAAATATCTCATAAGATCCGCTCTTCGAAAGTTATGGTGAGGGCATTCCTTTAAATAATGTTTGAATCGGTCATAGGCTTGATGAAATAGCTCATTATCCCTTTGAGAGAACGTCAATATAAAATCGGTGAATTTCTTTGTCCTTGATGGTGGAAAGAATTTGGTGAGAAAAGCATTTGCTAGCTCGCTCCAAGTCCTAAAGGATCCCGGCTCTTGGTTTTGCAACCATTCTTTCGCATCTCCGTATAGTGAAGACGGGAAGAGCTTTAGATAGACATATTCCACGGGTACATCCCTTGGCTTATAAGTGCGGCAATATTCTTGGAAGCTTGCTAAATGGGTGGAAGGATTCCCAACTCCTTGGTATTGATCATGAGTCACCATATGAACTAGGGAGGACTTCACATCAAAATCAAATGCATCTTCATCCGGGGGCATAATAGCCGAGCCATTTCCTTCAAGAGTAGGAGTCATATAATCCCCAACGGGTCTCTCATCATCCTCGTCATCATATCTATAATGTCTCTCCTCTCTTCGAGGGACATGAGGATTCCGGATAGGACGTCTCTCATTCTCATTATAATTGTCATCTCTAGCTTGAGGATCCTCTACTTCTTCCCCATCAATTCTACGATTTTGGACATTTCTTTGAAGACCCGGACGGTTCTCATTCTCCTCTTCCATAATAACTTGTTGGCTTTCTTGGATAATAGGGGGAATAGCACGAATAACCGGAGGTAAAGGTGCAATAGGGGCAATCGGGTTCTTTCGAGGTCTACCTCGTGGTTTCTTTGTGGTTGGTTGAGAAGGGTTAGAAGAACTTGATGTTGAACCTACAGCCACGTGTTTCTTTCCTTGAAACCTTGTGTTCATTCAAATGCCTACAAGGACAAAAGAAATTCTTAGCAATGAAGGGCAAGGGAAACAAACACAATCAAGCACAAAGCAAGCAATAACTACCAAGTGAGGAAAAGCAAACAAATTAAATAATCAAATAGCACCTAGTTGATTAACCTATCCCCGGCAACGGCGCCATTTGATCTTTTGTAAATATAGCTAAGTATTCGAATAATTCCAAACACTATTGCTAAGTCACGTCAATCAAAACATTTATATTGACTCGGGTGAACCGAGGTCGAACCCAAAGGATAGGTGCTTAAACTAATAGTGCTAACAATATGATTAGAATGTCTATTGTGGGGGAGGTCTATTTTTCAATCCAAAGAGAGATTAAACTTGCAAAGGGGTTAACTTCCAATTAAAAGATGACTAGGGATTACTTCACCACCAAGACAATTGTTGTGACAATGGAATGATAAACCAATGATGGAATCACATGCACACGGATAGAATTAAGCTCATGCAACATTAACACTAGGTTCAACTCGCGCTACAACCTATTATCAAGAGGTTACATCTCGCATAGCACCTCACACTCGCGCTCTATTGGTACTATAGAACATGAATTTCTAGCCTCACACTTGCGCTCTATTGGCTAAATAAACATGTTCTTATTAAATCCAAGCAATTCTCATTAGGTAAATGAATTATCCAACTAACTCAAAAGTCCTAATGTTTCTTCATTTTGTCCATTGAAGTCATGTTGATCAACGTGAGCTACATCAAACATAAGATCAAGCAAAGTTCCCATTGAGGATATTTCACAAACACCTTATAGGCAACTTGAAACATTAAGTTCAAATGAAGAAAATTCATGTGCAAACTCATTCATCAATGGCATATAGTGTTCACAATGTCATAACATGTCAAGGGGATCCATAATCCCCAATCAAGGTCACTACTCACTCATGGTGAGATTACAATCAAAATAAATGAAATAGATGGAGTTTAGGAGTCTAAAACCAATATGAGATTGAAGATGTATGGAGGATCCTTGTTGATGGTCTTGTTCTTCACCCAAGCTAGCTCGAAATCAGTTCCTCCTACCTCGGGATTCGTGCTGGTCGCCCTCAAATTTCGTGCCCCCAAAAGTCCCCTTAAAACCTAGAAAAAATTCTGGTTTTATAACTGCGACGGCATGCGTTCGCATGCTTTCGGTCATGCGCGCGCATGAGCTCCTGCGAGCAGAAGAGTTGATAGGACGCGGGCGCATCGAGTTTTTATGCGTCGGCTCAGGCTTGTGCGTTCGCATGAAATGGAATGTGCGAACGCATAAGCGAGACGAAGGCTGGCGACGCGACGAAGAAAGGTTGCATGCGTTCGCATGCTTCGACTTATGCGCGCGCACTCTTTGGTTCATGCGAGCGCATGCTTTGAGAAGTTGCGCTTCGACTTTCAATTTGCGCTTCCTTGCTCCAAAACCACTGCCAACTTGCGTTCTTCGCTTAAACTCGGTGGTTTGCCTGAAAAGAAACGCAAAGCACCAAATAGCACATGAAATCGTAATAAAATGATCGTAACATTAAGCTTAGAAGTCGCCTAGAATGCGTGTATTTTAACGCTATCAAATCACCCCACACTTAATGTTTGATTGTCCCGAGCAAGCTAATCATAGAGACCAACAACAAGAAGGCACTTCACATGGTCATGAAAACTAACCCAAAACACTAAGAAACAAATACCACTTTTGATAAACCACTTTCGTAGGTGACACGAGTGCATTTAGCGAATGCACCAAGCCTTTAAACCCCTAGGCTACCCTAGTGGAGGAGTTGTAGTCTCCTGAGAGTTTTCAGACATGGGAATACTCACAAATCCCACAAAGAGAACAACCATCCAAATAGGCATTTAAAGTTCACAATTGTCAAAGTACTAGGCAAGGTGTTTTTCATGAAGTTCATAATGTATTCAACTAGATACGTGCATTTCAATCACTACATGAAACCTCTTCGAATCCTTGTGAAAATTCATGCATTAGGACATTCAAGCAAATCAAAGCAAAGACTAATAAATCTTTAATCAAGGATTCTAGTCTTTTTCTATGTTAGTGACTTCAAGAAAACAATCTTCTAGTTGCAAAGAAATCTTGTTGGCTCACTCACAAATGCTAGCAAGGAGGCTAGTCCATTGGCTTGTGGGCTTTGAACTCATTCTCAAGCCTAGGACGCAAAGGTCACTTAGTCATAAGAGAAGAGGAGTTCCAATATCACAGTTTTTTGTATATTCTTGCAAGTCATTTCATGCCTAAGTACAAAAGAGTACGAGGTTCGTCCCTTAATGAATTCTTACTAGGAAGCATCAATTGTCTCATTGGTTTTTATGCTAGAGAATGGCGGAATAGCCGATTGTCAAGTCTAATTGAAACATTAAAGGGGGTAGAAGCCGCACTAAGCACTTTCGAGGGGGAACTTACCTTCCTAACCCTCGGCACTTAGCACATACGTCTTTAAAGTTCTTCCTAATGGTGATCAATCATAAGGAAGGGATTTGGGGCTTATTTCACATATTTTTTCTTTCTATTTTTTTTCTTGCCCTCTTTTGACCCCACACTTAGAACTTTGACAAAGGGCTAAGTGTTAAAAATGGAGCATGACAAACCAACAAGACAAATCCACAAGATAAGCAAGGTCACTAAGGTCACCTAAAGGCAATCATGACATGCAAGGGTTTTGGAGTTATAAATCGTTTTGACTTTATGCTTTCAAAGATCAACTCTTTAGTCTCAACGAGAAAAAGCTTAGACTAAAAGATAAAGAAGTGCTAGTAGATGCTTTGATCCTCAAGAATGAAAGTCAACAATCCGCTCCATTAGTCATCTAATGGATCAATCAAGTGAAATCATGCACGACTAGTTGAATTTAGAGATGAAATTTTTCAAAAATGTAGCCTTGCCTAGACTTTTTGTTTTCATTAATAATTTGAAATTTTTGGATGAATTGCACAGTAGTGTAAGTGTTTTCCCTTAAGCATGCAAGTTGATTGGATTCCAAACATGAAAGCATGGCAAGCAGGCACAAACGTCTCTTGTAGTCAAAACATAGGCCACCCCACACTTAGAACTTGCTTAGCCCCTTAGCAATGAATAGATGAAAAAGCAAAGAGAAAGTTAAGAAGAACTTCTCTCGTTTGGAGGTAGCCATAACAATGCACGAGATGTTGTGTCGCGCGCCTAGTTGACGATTGATCTTGCACAAAAGATTCGAGCAATGATTCCCTTTTACTTCTCTAAGACACGAAACAGAGAATGGGAGTGTTAATCGCACAAGGTAGGGGAAATCATCATCGTAAACATGTCAACAACATGCAAGTCAACTCAAAATTGTATCACAAGACTGCATTAAATGGGCGTGCGAGCGCATGCAGGAGTTTGTGCGAATGCATAGAGGCATAAAAAACACTGAGAAGGACGAGCATGCGAACGTGTGAAGTGCACTGTGCGAATGCACACATGAAGGCCGACGCATAGATTTAGCATGCGAGCGCATGAAGTGGTGCGACCGCGGCGTAAAGGGAGGTTTTGGCCGCGCATGCGAGCGCATGAATGTGATGTGCGAACGCACAGAGCTGGGCAATGCAAAATTTAGGCCTGAAGGTTTTTTTTTCACCCAAAGAATTGATATGCTTTTAGATGGTCATACCATTTTCCACAAATACCAAGAATGTAACATATATCATATGAGTGATCAACCATGAGCACATCCAAAGAGATTTTCATCAAAAAGTTCATCACAATCCACAAGTCATCAAATACAAAGCAACAAGCACTACAATCATATATGAAGGCTAATCAAGCGCTATCATTTGCTAGGTCCATCTCAACCGACGTAGAGCAGTCTTCATCTGAGGAAGTGGTGGCATTGGAATCATCGACTCTCACATCACCATCCCGGTCTATCTCTTCGATGGCGGCACCAAGCTCAACCTCCGGAGCAACTCCACGATCGCCATGGGGTACAACAATGAACTGATCGGCAGCAATGTCTTCATCATCCAAATCGAAACTATCCTCCTCACAACTCTTCTCTGCAGTCTCACCCAAAGGAAGTTTGCTCACCGAATCCAAGACTTGTTGTAGACTAGCCTCTATATTTTCCTTATCTAGCGTAGGAAAATCGCCGACTTTTTCTTTTCCCTTGGCACTAGGAAACACGGGCGGAGATGGAGGCGAAGGAGATCTAGGGACAAATGGGGATCGAGGAGGCAAATCGATATTAGAGGATAACCCCAGATGGTCGATAATGGCAAGAAGGGTCTTTTCCTCCCATTTGTTGTGCTGCGAGACATAAGAGGAGAGGAGGTCTTGATCCCGCGCCAATTTATTTTGCACCGAGGCAATGGCATCCAAGCGTGACAAGATAAGATCGAACCTTGCATCGCTAGAGGGAGGGGGCATGGCATGTGAGGAAGAGGGAACATCACGGGCATCAACCCGGTCTACCTCATCGTCAAAATCATCTTCTTCCTCACCCTCATTATCCTCCTCACAATCCTTCCATTTTAGCCCTTTCCCCAAAATGTGTCTCGATCTCATTTGTTGAAGATTAAGCTGTAGCTTATCACTCTCCACTCCCCCAAATGTGAAGTTAAGCTTCCTTGCAATCCACGTTACGAAAGTACCACCGCCCAATCCTCGGTTCTTTGAGGATTTGATCAGATTATCCCTAATTTCCCTAGTGATGCACCATAACCAATCCACCTTTTTCCCCCTTTCAATCATAAGCATGATTGTCAATTCAAGCTTTGACACAAGTCTGCCATAATTAGAGCGGACAAACACAATACTCGCTAAAAACTTGTGAACAACTCTCCATATGGGCACGCGGATACTAGTGGACTTGTGCTGAATTTCCTTAGCATAATCATTCCCCGTAATCTTCTTCCAAAACTTAATCACATCATCATCAACTACCTTAGGGGAAAAACCATCCCTAGGCAGCCTAAACCAATCACATAGCACATTGGCATCTACTTCCCACTGATAATTACCCATAGCAAACCTCCAACACTTCACCTTTTCCTCCCCATTATCCTCATTAATCTTATGCACGGGGCTAAAAGAACTAAGGAATTCCATAGTGACTTCATGATATGATCCCGGATCATCTCTAAATATAAAGTTCAAGCCACTAGTCCTAAGCAAATCCTTAATCTCATTTTCAATTTTCAACTTCCTCAAAGCTTCAATTTCGGGAAAAATGAGAGGGATAGGCCATTTACCTTGGGAGGAAAGCGTCGAATGCCGCACGGTATCCTTCTTATTGTGGAACCGGATGGGGCTCTCAAAGTCGTACGACTTTGGCATCGTAAAAACATTTGAATCACCGGTGCTCGGCGAAGTCGGAGGTGTATCCCTCTCCAAATCTCCATCGGCTCTACTAACCGAGCCGGGAGCCATAATGTACCTCGTGGGATCCTCGGAAGTGCGTCCATAGTGTCGTCCTTCGGAATCGGACTTCACGAACAAAATCCCTCCTCTCTTGCTCTTTTTCCCTTGTGTTGTGGGCGGTTTGGAGATTGGTGGATTGGAGATTGCTAAGCTCTTTGATGGACCCTTGGAAGGTGGCTTTGAAGAAGGAAGCTTCACCTTAACCATTTTCGGATCGGAGGAGAATTTGGGTTTTTGGAAGAATTTAGGGATTTCGGATTTCGAGGAGAACGGCGGATGGGAGGGTCGAACGGGCGGTCGGAATTGGCTGGGAATGTGACAGAAGGGGCGGAGATGGACGGACGTGGCTGGAGAGAGGCGGACGGAGCTTGAGTCGGCTGGGCACCGGTCGGAGAAGATGGAGGAGACGGGAGTTCGGCGGTTTAGGGTTTGTGAGATTTACAGATTTTAAAAGAGGAATTTATACCAGTCGACTTATGCGAACGCACAGAATGGATTGTGCGAACGCACAGATGGGAATTATGAGTTTTTCAAAGAGGCATGCGCTCGCATGAACCAGACTGTGCGAGCGCATGAAGCTGGGACGACGCATTAAATTTGTGTGCGAGCGCAAGAAGCTGTGCGAGCTTGGCGAAGTTTGGAAAAAGAGGCGGGCATGCAAACGCACGAAGGAATTTGTGCGAGCGCAATGAGATGGGCCGACGCATTGATTTGGTGTGCGTGCGCAACAGGTCATGCGAGCTCAACACTTAGAATTTTAAACGGAAATTTTTCTTATAATGCGAACACACGAGTGAGGCTGTGCGAACGCACAAATGGGTGCCGAAGCATAAAAATCGAGTGCGAGCGCCCGAGACTATGCGAGCTCAACGAAATGAGGAAAAAGGGTTGATATGCGAGCGCACAAAGAGACTGTGCGAACGCATGGAATTTGGATCAAAGTTTCTAAGCCAAAATCAAATCGTACGTCGACACTCTTGCACAAAATTTCAACACCCCACACTTGTATCCTATCAAGGCATCAAATTCACCAAGCATATGCTAAGAAGACATCGTGCTAAAAGCATTTCAATTGCACATAGATAATCAAACATAAGCATTCACGCATGCATAGTTCATATTCTCAATTCTTGCACAAAGCAATAGGAATCCAATCAAAATAGATTTACTTTGAAGATCGGGAGAGAAAACACTCACAAGCCTAGTTTAACGTCTTGGCTAAGACGGAGCCGATTCTCCTCTTAGGAGATAAGAAGCACACTAAGAGAAGTCCCGAGCGGGATCCCTTCTCTAGCGGTATTAAGTATAGCATTCACGAGGGTGCTTCCAACATGTCTTGGTTTCCATCGGCAGCATGATAGATTTTAACTCTCTGCCCATTTGCCTTGAATAAATTCCCTTGGTTGTCAACTAGCTCTAGATGGCCATCGTCGAAAACTCTATGAATTCTATATGGTCCAAACCATCTAGACTTGAACTTCCCGGGAAATAATTTGTATCTTGAGTTGAATAGCAAGACTTTGTCTCCTACCGAGAACTGCCTCTTCAGAATGAGCTTGTCATGCCATCTCCGAGTTCTCTCCTTATAAATTTTTGAACTTTCGTAGGAGTCCAATCTGATTTCATCTAACTCATTAAGTTGAAGGAGTCTCTTTTCTCCCGTAGCCTTAACGTCGAAATTAAGCTCTTTAATAGCCCACATGGCTTTGTACTCGAGCTCTACTGGGAGGTGGCAAGGTTTGCCATAAACTAACCGGTATGGAGACATTCCAATGGGCGTCTTGAAGGCGGTTCTATATGCCCATAAGGCATCATCAAGCTTCGACGCCCAATCCTTCCCGGACTTCCCAATTGTCTTGGTCAAAATGTTCTTTATCTCACGGTTTGACACTTCGACTTGCCCATTCGCTTGGGGATGATAAGGAGTAGAACATCTATGGAATATCCCGTGTTTCTTAAGCATAGATTCGAATCTTCTCTCCTTAAAATGGGAACCATTGTCACTTATCACCGCTCTTGGCATTCCAAATCTTGGGAAGATAATTTTTTTGAACATTTTGATCACCACTTTAGCGTCGCAAGATGGGGAAGCTATGGCTTCAACCCATTTAGACACGTAGTCTACCGCTACGAGAATAAAGCAATTTCCTTGTGAAGAGGGTAGAGGTCCCATAAAATCTATGCCCCATACGTCGAATACCTCAACCTCTAAGATGCCTTTCTGAGGCATTTCATCTCTTCTAGCAATGTTGCCCATCCTTTGACATTCGTTACAAGCCTTGACAAAGTGATACGTGTCTTTGAACGCATTGGGCCAATAAAATCCCGATTGAAGGATCTTAGCCGTGGTTTTGGAAGCGCAACCATGACCGCCATAGGAAGATGAATGACAACAAGCTATTATTCCTTTCACATCCTCTTCGGGCACACACGTTCTATAAATGCCGTCCGGGCATAGCTTATACAAGAAAGGGTCATCCCAAAAATACCTCGAGACGTCGTGCAAGAACTTCCTCTTTTGGTTATGGTCAAGGTCGTTCGGTAGAATGTTGCACGTCAAATAGTTCACGTAGTCCGCGTACCAAGGGGCATTCTCTTCTATACTAAGTAAATATTCTCCGATAAACGAGTCTCCTATAGGTGACGAGAATTGTTTTGAATCATGAAGCTCAACTCTTGAGAGATGGTCTGCCACTACATTTTCGACCCCCTTTTTGTCTTTGATTTCAATAGCGAACTCTTGCAAAAGGATGATCCATCGAATAAGTCTTGGCTTTGCATCTTTCTTTGTCATCAAATACTTGATAGCGGCGTGATCCGTGTAAACGATTGTCTTTGATCCAACAAGGTACGGTCTGAATTTTTCAAAAGCATATACCACGGCTAGCAACTCTTTCTCGGTGGTAGTGTAATTCACTTGAGCGTTATCTAGCACCTTGCTCACATAGTAGACTACATGGAGTCTCTTATCAATTCTTTGTCCCAAAACGGCCCCAATAGCATAATCGCTTGCGTCGCACATAAGCTCGAATGGAAGATCCCATTTCGGGGGTCGCACTATGGGTGCCGATACAAGAGCCCTCTTTAGCTTTTCAAAAGCTTCTAAGCAACTTTCATCGAAGTGGAATTGCACATCATTGCAAAGAAGGTGGGTTAGTGGTTTGGCAATCTTTGAGAAGTCCTTAATAAATCTCCGGTAAAAACCGGCGTGCCCTAAAAAACTTCTAACTCCTTTTTGATCTTTGGGTGGTGGTAGTTGCTCAATAACTTGTACTTTCGCTTTATCAACTTCCACACCTCTACTAGACACCAAGTGCCCAAGCACAATTCCCTCTTGAACCATGAAGTGGCACTTTTCCCAATTTAGCACCAAACCCGTTTCAATGCACCTAGCAAGAACGTGAGAAAGATTTGTCAAACAATCATCGAATGAAGTTCCATGAATAGAGAAGTCATCCATGAAAACTTCCATGCATTTCTCAATGTAATCACTAAAAATAGACATCATGCATCTTTGGAACGTTCCCGGTGCATTGCATAACCCAAAGGGCATGCGTCTAAATGCAAAAGTTCCATAAGGACATATAAATGTAGTTTTTCTTTGGTCATTAGGCAAAATGGGAATTTGGTGAAATCCGCTATAACCATCTAGGAAACAAAAGTATTCATGTCCCGCAAGTCTTTCAAGCATTTGATCAATAAAAGGTATGGGAAAGTGATCTTTCTTAGTTGCTTTGTTCAATTTCCTATAATCAATGCACATCCTCCATCCATTTACGGTTCTAGTAGGGACCAACTCTCCCTTATCGTTTTGCACAACCGTAAGTCCTCCCTTTTTGGGGACGACATGGATGGGGCTTACCCATTCCGAATCCGGGACCGAATAAATGATTCCCGCATCTCTTAGCTTAGTAATTTCTTTAAATACAACTTCGCTAAGGTTAGGGTTCAACCTCCTTAAAAACTCCCTAGAAGGTTTTGCATTCTCATCAACATTTATCCTATGCATGCACAACGAAGGGCTAATCCCCTTAAGATCATCAATAGAGTAGCCCAAAGCTTTTCTATTATTTTTCAAGACATGCAAAAGTTTGGACGTTTCATCCTCATTCAAGGTTGCACCAACTATAACCGGATGCGTAGAATTAGACCCAAGAAACTCATACCTTAGATTCAAAGGTAGAGGTTTTAACTCTCCTTCAAATTCCTTACCTTTTGGCATTTGGTTTTCATCATCTTGATGAGCATCAAACAATTTCTCTCCTTCGGCCCAAGTCAAGTCATACATTTCCTCATCTTCCATGTCCATTAGTGAAGTAAGAAGCATACTAGAATCATCTAAGTCCATGACTTCACTTTCAAAAGATGTTAGCTCAAGATTTTCACATGATATATCAAGCAAATTGCATTCAAAAGATGAAGTGGGAGCTTTCATGGCATTCTTCAGAAAAAATTTCAACTTTTCATCCCCTATTTTCAATTCAATAGACCCTTCTCCACATCTAATGACCGCCTCAACGGTGTTAAGAAAAGGTCTACCAAGAATAACGGGCATTTCTTGCTCAACATCCATTTCTAGCACATAGAAGTCTACGGGAATAAAGAATTTACCAACTTTAATAGGCACATCCCTAAGCACTCCCCTAGGGATTCTAGAACTTCTATCGGCTAGTTTCAATGATATAGTGGTAGGATGGAGTTCACCCACGTCAATTTGCTCAAACAATGAATAGGGTATTAAAGAAATGCTAGCTCCCAAATCACATAAAGCCCTATCAATTTCAACCTTTCCTAAAGAGATAGGAATAGAAAATGATCCATGATCTTGCATTTTCCTAGGCATTCTACTTTGCAGAATGGCACTACACTCAACATTCAATGCTACCATGCTAGATTCTTCAATAACTCTACGATTAGACACAATATCTTTCAAGAATTTTGCATAGGTAGGGTTTTGAGTGATTACCTCATGGAAGGGAAGCGTGACATACAACTTCTTCAACATCTCTACAAATCTTTGGAAGTGGGCATCTAACTTGCTCTTTTTTAGCCTTTGAGGGAAAGGTATCACGGGCACATATTTCCTCATCAAAATCGGTTCTTCCTCTTTTTCCTTTTCTTCCATTGGGGCTTGGAGTTCAACTTCGGCATTTTCGTTAGCAACCTCCTCTTCTATCTCCTTAGAATTAAGATTCGGTTTCCCTTGAGGGGTGGGCAAGACTCTACCACTCTTCAATGTGATGGCATTGATATGTTCGGTAGAATTTACATCCGGTTGAGAAGGTAGCTTTCCAAAGTGCTTCAATGTTATGGCTTGATGAGCCACTTGATTCTCAAGCACTTTGTTATGAGCTTCCAATTGCTCCATTCTCTTATTGGTCTCTTTTTGGTTTTCTAGCATTTGAGCCATCATAGACATCATAGCGTTATCTTGGGTGTTGGAAGGAGCTTGTCTTTGTGGGTTGGAGGTTCCTTGATCATTCATTGGAGGTTTGGCTTGATAAGGTCTTTGATAGTTCCCTTGGTTGGAACATTGAGAGTTTTGGGTGGAACCTTGACCTTGAGTAGAATAGGAATTTGCCCCTTGATTTTGGTTAGAGCCATACCCTTGTCTTTGGTAGCCCCCTTGATAAGAATTTTGCCCTTGAGGTCTAGGAGTGAAATTGGAGTCATTGGCCATTCTTCTTTGCGGAGGCTCATAATTTCTTGTGATGGGATTAGAATTTTGAGCATAGTTTCTTTGTTGATTTACATAGTGTGCTTCTTCATATCCGTCATCATCATCTTCATGTCTCTCATCGGGACAAGCTTTCGTAGAATGCCTCGTACTAGAGCATATGAAACAAGGTTGTTGGACCGGAGTCTTCTCTTTTTCATTCTTCGGTTTAGATACCTCCAAAGCATTTACCATGCTTATCATGGTTTCCATTTTCTTTGTCAAATCACTAAATTGATCTTTAGTCACGTAATTCGAAGAATCCTCTCTAGACTTAGCCATTTTCTTGTGATCGACCCCTTGATATCTATCGGAATTTGTGGCGATTTTCTCTATGACTTTAAATCCTTGGTTTGCCGGTAATTCCATGATTGCACCACCACTAGCCGTGTCCATTTGGCCTTTGGCCTCTTTGCTCATGCCAAGATAGAAATATCTCATAAGATCCGCTCTTCGAAAGTTATGGTGAGGGCATTCCTTTAAATAATGTTTGAATCGATCATAGGCTTGATGAAATAGCTCATTATCCCTTTGAGAGAACGTCAATATAAAATCGGTGAATTTCTTTGTCCTTGATGGTGGAAATAATTTGGTGAGAAAAGCATTTGCTAGCTCGCTCCAAGTCCTAAAGGATCCCGGCTCTTGGTTTTGCAACCATTCTTTCGCATCTCCGTATAGTGAAGACGGGAAGAGCTTTAGATAGACATATTCCACGGGTACATCCCTTGGCTTATAAGTGCGGCAATATTCTTGGAAGCTTGCTAAATGGGTGGAAGGATTCCCAACTCCTTGGTATTGATCATGAGTCACCATATGAACTAGGGAGGACTTCACATCAAAATCAAATGCATCTTCATCCGGGGGCATAATAGCCGAGCCATTTCCTTCAAGAGTAGGAGTCATATAATCCCCAACGGGTCTCTCATCATCCTCGTCATCATATCTATAATGTCTCTCCTCTCTTCGAGGGACATGAGGATTCCGGATAGGACGTCTCTCATTCTCATTATAATTGTCATCTCTAGCTTGAGGATCCTCTACTTCTTCCCCATCAATTCTACGATTTTGGACATTTCTTTGAAGAACCGGACGGTTCTCATTCTCCTCTTCCATAATAACTTGTTGGCTTTCTTGGATAATAGGGGGAATAGCACGAATAACCGGAGGTAAAGGTGCAATAAGGGCAATCGGGTTCTTTCGAGGTCTACCTCGTGGTTTCTTTGTGGTTGGTTGAGAAGGGTTAGAAGAACTTGATGTTGAACCTACAGCCACGTGTTTCTTTCCTTGAAACCTTGTGTTCATTCAAATGCCTACAAGGACAAAAGAAATTCTTAGCAATGAAGGGCAAGGGAAACAAACACAATCAAGCACAAAGCAAGCAATAACTACCAAGTGAGGAAAAGCAAACAAATTAAATAATCAAATAGCACCTAGTTGATTAACCTATCCCCGGCAACGGCGCCATTTGATCTTTTGTAAATATAGCTAAGTATTCGAATAATTCCAAACACTATTGCTAAGTCACGTCAATCAAAACATTTATATTGACTCGGGTGAACCGAGGTCGAACCCAAAGGATAGGTGCTTAAACTAATAGTGCTAACAATATGATTAGAATGTCTATTGTGGGGGAGGTCTATTTTTCAATCCAAAGAGAGATTAAACTTGCAAAGGGGTTAACTTCCAATTAAAAGATGACTAGGGATTACTTCACCACCAAGACAATTGTTGTGACAATGGAATGATAAACCAATGATGGAATCACATGCACACGGATAGAATTAAGCTCATGCAACATTAACACTAGGTTCAACTCGCGCTACAACCTATTATCAAGAGGTTACATCTCGCATAGCACCTCACACTCGCGCTCTATTGGTACTATAGAACATGAATTTCTAGCCTCACACTTGCGCTCTATTGGCTAAATAAACATGTTCTTATTAAATCCAAGCAATTCTCATTAGGTAAATGAATTATCCAACTAACTCAAAAGTCCTAATGTTTCTTCATTTTGTCCATTGAAGTCATGTTGATCAACGTGAGCTACATCAAACATAAGATCAAGCAAAGTTCCCATTGAGGATATTTCACAAACACCTTATAGGCAACTTGAAACATTAAGTTCAAATGAAGAAAATTCATGTGCAAACTCATTCATCAATGGCATATAGTGTTCACAATGTCATAACATGTCAAGGGGATCCATAATCCCCAATCAAGGTCACTACTCACTCATGGTGAGATTACAATCAAAATAAATGAAATAGATGGAGTTTAGGAGTCTAAAACCAATATGAGATTGAAGATGTATGGAGGATCCTTGTTGATGGTCTTGTTCTTCACCCAAGCTAGCTCGAAATCAGTTCCTCCTACCTCGGGATTCGTGCTGGTCGCCCTCAAATTTCGTGCCCCCAAAAGTCCCCTTAAAACCTAGAAAAAATTCTGGTTTTATAACTGCGACGGCATGCGTTCGCATGCTTTCGGTCATGCGCGCGCATGAGCTCCTGCGAGCAGAAGAGTTGATAGGACGCGAGCGCATCGAGTTTTTATGCGTCGGCTCAGGCTTGTGCATTCGCATGAAATGGAATGTGCGAACGCATAAGCGAGACGAAGGCTGGCGACGCGACGAAAAAAGGTTGCATGCGTTCGCATGCTTCGACTTATGCGCGTGCACTCTTTGGTTCATGCGAGCGCATGCTTTGAGAAGTTGCGCTTCGACTTTCAATTTGTGCTTCCTTGCTCCAAAACCACTGCCAACTTGCGTTCTCCGCTTAAACTCGGTGGTTTGCCTGAAAAGAAACGCAAAGCATCAAATAGCACATGAAATCGTAATAAAATGATCGTAACATTAAGCTTAGAAGTCGCCTAGAATGCATGTATTTTAACGCTATCATGTTTCTATAGCTAATGGCTCAGCCAACTGGAATGGGAGTGGAGAGGGATTTGTTGCTAGGGATATGTACAACACGCTGAGAGTGCACACAAATGAGGTGGAATGGCACAATTTGGTCTGGAATGTCTTCAACGCGCCGAGAGACTCTTTCAATGCTTGGTTAGCAGTCCAAGACAAGCTGATGACAAAGGACAGAATGAGTGCTTGGGGCTTCTCTGGAGCAAGAGCATGTGTCCTTTGCAAGGAGGCAGCTGAGAGTAGAGATCACTTGTTCTTCCAGTGTAGGTTTTCCGGGGCTGTGTGGTCAGAGGTGTTGAGGTATTTGAAGGAGGAGCAAGCCCCTAGCACATGGGAGCTTCTGATTCCCTAGTTTAAGGGGCTTCCACAAAAGCGTCTCAAAACAAAATTGATTGTAGCAGCGTGTACCAGAACTATGAATGGTATTTGGTTAGCTAGGAGCGCCACTATCTTTAGAGAGGAGGAAACCACTTTGATCAGACTTGTCCGAGACACAGTGTGGTACATGAAAATGAAGATTGGGGCGATCAAGAAGGAGGACTATGACAAAGAAGATTTAGCTTGGATGATTGACATGAATTTCATTGATTAATGATTGATGGATCGTTAGGTTAGCCAACTATATGAGGGAGATCCCAGAGTGGTATCCCTCAGACAGATGGCAGCGGAAAATAACTCTCGTACAGGAAATACAAGACAGAATGTAAATGCTCACGATTTAGAGTGGAAACCTTACTGCAACCTTTGCAGCAGGATAAAAACCACTTGCCTTCTGGACAGTTCCAGAAGGGCTTCAAGATCCGTATTATTGACAAGGAATATGCTTGCAGTTTGTTACACTTGTCTCACACAGTGACAGCTAACAAGACTACTCAATTCGAAGAGTCAACTAATACGATCGCCTTGCTTGCACACAGCAGCACCTTATCAGCTCCGGATTTGAACGCTCTTCAATCTCCGATCGCTATTGCCAAAAGCCGCGTGTTCACTTGAATACTCTTCCTTCTTTTATAGTGTCTTCAAGTCGGCTTCACAGATCTTCATCACAGATCTGATTGTGATCTCGCAGATGTGATATGGTTAAGATATTTCCATATCTTAACCCTGTCACATATATACTTGCCAAAGTTGGCGTCAAATATTCTCTTCGCATATTCTTGACATCTCCTCGTGTATATATTTGCATTAATGGTCTTAATCAAATAGTATACGCATATACTCTTGTATCTTCGATGTATATCTCCGTGTATCTTTTCTCAGATTCGATCTGGTTCGTATGTCGGCGTACCTCTCACACAGAGCACATTTCTCTCGCAGTTCTGCTCTCTCTCAGAGATGCCCAATGAGCTTACCTGTTAGACAGTGATTTCTGCACACTCAAGTGGATTATTAGTTAAGTGTTTGTTATCATCAAAACACAAGGGTCCAACAAATTCCCCCTTTTTGATGATGACAAACACTTCTTCACAGATAAGAAATCACACTCACAGCAATGATACCGGACTCATATCTACATTCCCTTTGGACAGCTAGCAACTTCAGAGTTTATATTCACTAGATATGTAGTTAAAGTCTAGCAAGCACAGTTCCCCCTCAGATAGACATCCGCTGAAATTTTGGTACTGAATTTCCCCCTTAGTGTATGCACATATAGTTCTTCCCCCTTTTGGCATCATCAAAAAGATATGCAAATAGGAACACAGAGTAATGGAAAGAAAAACATTTCATTCATGCCCGCAAGATAGAAGCGTGTCATGCAGACACCACACATGAGGCAGAGAATTCAGAAAACATAGAGAATTTAAGCATGAAATAAAAAAACGTTCAAAAAGAGGGGGGGCTAATGTGGGTGGGGATAGCAAGGAGGGGGATCCATGAGATAGTGCAGACTAAGGCACAATCGTGAACGAGTCCTTCATCTGGTTCACAATCTCTGTGGCAAGGTCCTTCATCTGCCCTGAGAAATCCTGGACGGCCACGGACATTGCCCCCGAGTCAACAGTTATTGCTAGCTCCAGTTCAATCACCCTCTGCTTTACGAGCTGCAATTCAGACTTCACCTCAACCAGCTCAGATTTGACCTCCTTTAGCTCTGCACGAAGCACCGTCAGCAGAGCCACCACCTCACTTAAACCCTCAGAGGTGGTTGCCTCAGCACCACTGACAGGAGCAGCAATGTTTATAGGAGTCACATCCTTGACCTCCTCATCCTCATCTTCCTTTGCCACAGCTTCCTCCGCCACATCAGGAACTGTCCAACTGATGAGTCGAATTCTCGACCCGTTCACATGCCCATTTACGAAGAGTTTTGGTCCATTCCCGATGCTATTTCGATGCCATTTGACCCCTCTCCTTGTATTTCAGGCTTGGAATAACCATACTTTGAGCTCAGGACCTTAGCACGAAGAAACGAGGAAAATTCGAAGATTTGAGCAAAAGTTGGCAGAAATTCACTCCAGTCGATCGACTGGGAAGCTCCCCTGCTCCAGTCGATCGACTCGCCAGAAGAAACAGGAGATGCTGCAAATCAGCCTATCTCAGTCGATCGACTCACCATCAGTCGATCGACTCGCTCAACTTTCAGGAGGCCCTGCAATTTGGCCCTTCTCAGTCGATCGACTGGGATCCTTCTCAGCACCAGTCGATCGACTCGCAGAACAAACAGGAGAGCCTGCAAATCAAGCAGAGCCAGTCGACCGACCGGGCCAACACACAACGCCAGTCGATCGACTGGGGTACAGTTCCGGAAAACCCTAACTTTGGCTATAAATAGAAAGTTTTTGGGGGATTTTCGGGGACTTTTTTGCACGGATTTGGAGGAGATCAAGCACGAATTTCGAGGAGATTGAGTGAAGGAGAAGAAGACCAACATCATCCTCTTGGATTCCTACTTTGGTTTTAGATTCCTAAACTTATCTTCTTCATGTTTACATACTCTTCCATGGATGCTTTTGATTGTAACCTCACTATGAGTGAGTAGTGCCCTTGATTGGGGATCTATGAATCCCCTAAACATGTTTGTGACATTATAAACATTATGGATGCTATTGATGAATGATTTGCACATGATTTTTCTTCATTTGAACTTAATGATTAGAGTTGCCCATAAGGTGTTTGTGAAAATGCCTCAATGAGAAACTTTGCTTGATTTCGTGTTTGAAGTAACTTGCGTTGAAGAGCATGATTTCAAATGATCTAAATGAAGAAACATTAGGATTTTGTGTTAGTTGGATGACACTCTTAACCTAATGAGAATAGCTTGAACTTAACAAGAGTGTGATTGCCTAGTCAATAAAGCGTGAGTGTGAGACTAGATAATTAGACTCTATAATGCCAATAAAGCGTGAGTGAGAGGTGTTATGCGAGGTGTAGCCCCTTTGTGCTAAGTTGAAGCGTGAGTTGAGCTTAGTACTAATGCCACACGGCTATATTCTAAACATGTGCATGTGATTTCATCAATGGTGTCCTAGTTTAACGTCACAATAATTGTTTAAGTGGAGGACTAGATCCCTAATCATCTTTTATTGATTGTTAAAACCCTTTCGTTATTCACATCTCTCTTTTGATAGTTAAATATTGGCTATCAACCTCTTAAGAGGAAAGTTCCCCCCATCCATTAGACATCCTAAGTAAATCATTAGCACTAATAGTTTAATCACCTATCCTTTGGGTTCGACCTTGGGTTCACCCGAGTCATTACAAATTGTTTTGATTAGAACGTGATTTAGCATAAGTATTTGAATTCTTATTCGAATATTTACACTATACATGCACTCGATCAAATGGCGCCGTTGCCGGGGATAGGTTAATTAACTAGGTGCTATTAGATTGTTTAGTTTGTCTACTCTTTCTTCGCTTGTAGTTATTGCTTGTCTTGTGCCTAAATTGTGGATTATTTCTCTTGCCTTTCATTGCTAAGGACTCTCTTTGTTCTTGCAGGCTTGTGAATGAACACGAGATTTCAAGGGCGAAAACACGTAGCTACCGGCTCTTCTTCTCACATTCCTCACCCAACCGTCAAGAAACCAAGGGGTAGACCTCGCAAGAACCCTCTACCTCTTGTTCCTATTATTCCTCCTATTATCAAAGACCAAGGACAAGAAATCATTATGGAAGAAGAAAATGGAAACCGCCCCGTTCTACAAAGGGATGCTCGGAATCGTAGAATTGATGGGGATGAGATAGATGATCCTCCCGCTAGAAATGACAACCTTGATGACCAAAACCCTTTTGGGAATCCTCTTCCTCCTCAAAGGAACAACCGAAATTATAGATACGATGATGAGGACGATGAGAGACCGGTCGGGGATTACATGACCCCTTCACATGAAGGAAATGGCTCGGCTATTGTGCCTCCGGATGAGGATGCGTTCGATTTTGATGTGAAGTCCTCCTTAGTCCACATGGTGACCCACGACCAATACCAAGGAGTTGGGAATCCTTCTACACATTTGGCTAATTTCCAAGAGTATTGCCGAACTTACAAGCCGAGAAATGTGCCCGTGGAGTATGTCTACTTGAAGCTTTTTCCCTCCTCGCTATGCGGAGACGCTAAGGAATGGTTGCAAAACCAAGAACCGGGATCTTTTAGGACGTGGAATGAGCTAGCAAATGCCTTTCTCTCCAAATTCTTTCCACCGTCAAGGACGAAGAAATTCATAGATTTTATATTGACGTTCTCGCAAAGGGACAATGAGCTATTCCATCAAGCTTACGACCGATTCAAGCATTATTTGAAGGAGTGCCCACACCATAATTTCAGAAAAGCGGATCTATTGAGATACTTTTACCTCGGCATGAGCAAAGAGGCCAAAGGCCAAATGGACACGGCTAGTGGGGGTGCAATCATGGATTTGCCGGCGAACCAAGGATTTAAGGTCATAGAGAAGATTGCTACAAATTCCGATAGATACCAAGAGGTTGATCACAAGAAGATATCAAGGTCAAGGGATGACTCCTCGAGTTCCGAAATGAAGAAGGAAATGGTTGAATTAACTAAGAAAGTGGATGGTTTGATAAACATGGTAAGTGCTTTGGAGGTGTCTAAACCAAAGAATGAAAAAGAGAAGAATCCGGTCCAACAACCTTGCTTCTTGTGTGCTAGCACGAGACATTCTACTAAGAATTGTCCCGATGGGAGGTATGAAGACGATGATGACGGTTATGAAGAGGCACACTTTGTGAATCAACAAAGGAGTTACACTCAAAATGCTAGTCCCATTACTAGAAATTATGAGCCTCCTCAAAGAAGAATGTCTAATGATTTATACGTCCCTCCAAGACCTCAAGGGCAAAGTAATTATCAAGGGAATTACCAAAGGCAAGGGTATAGCTCTAACCAAAATCAAGGGCAAACCTCCTATTCTAATCAAGGCCAAAGTTCGAATCAAAATTCGCAATATTCTCAAGGGAACTATCAAAAGCCCTATCAAGCCAAGTCCAATGTGAACGAGCAAGGGAATTCTTCTTCCAACGTTCAAGATAACCCTATGATGGCTATGATGGCGCAAATACTTGAGAGCAACAAAGAGAGCAACCGAATAATGGAAGCAAAGATGGACGAAGTAGTGGCCGAAAATAAAAGGCTTGCTAGAGAAGTTGCTCATATAAAGCAAATTGGGAAGCTTCCTTCTCAACCGGACGTTAATTTCACCGAGCATTGCAATGCCATCTCTCTTGGAGATGAAGAGCCATCTCTCATGAATGTCAATGCTATCACGTTGAAAAGTGGAAAGGTTTTGCCTACCCCTCAAGGAAAATCAAATATTAAGGATAAAGTGGTAGAAGCGGAAGTTGCCCACAAAAATCGCGAAGTTGAACTTCAAGCTCCTCCGGAAGAAAAGAAAAAGGAGGAAGAACCGGCTTTGATGAGGTATTATGTGCCGGTGGTTCCTTTCCCTCAAAGGCTAAAAAGGAGCAAGCTAGATGCCCACTTCCAACGATTTGTGGAGATGTTGAGGAAGTTATATGTTACTCTTCCATTCCATGAAGTAATTGCTCAAAATCCCATCTACGCAAAGTTCTTAAAAGATATTGCATCCGGGCGTAGAGTCATGGAAGAATCTAGCATGGTAGCCTTGAACCATGAGTGTAGCGCCCTTTTCTCCAAACAAATTCCTCTTAAAGTGAAGGACCCCGGGCGATTCACCATTCCATGCTCTATTGGCGCCATGAATTTTGAGGACCCATTAGCCGACCTTGGTGCTAGTGTAAGTGTCATGCCTTTAGCGACCTATTACAAACTTGGGTTAGAGGGAATGAAAGCTACCAAGATGACCTTACAACTCGCCGATGGCACCAAAAGGCAACCCAAGGGAGTTATCGAAAATGTCCCAATCAAGGTAGACAAGTTCTACATACCTTGTGATTTTGTAGTGATGGACACGGGGAATAATGGAAACACCTCTCTTATTCTTGGACGTCCTTTCTTGGCCACCGCCGGTTTTAAAGCCGATTTGGGGAAGGGGAAGTTGACCTTGAAAATTGGAGGAGAGAAGATTAAGATAGAGAGGCCTACGAGTGAACAAGTGGCTATGCCCAAATCTTGTGATTTGGAAGAGCAAGAGAGTGCTAAGGCCGAGAATGTTGAGGTCAAGAAGGTGACTAAGAAGGTCTTGCACAAGATGATTGATCCCAATGAAGACCCTTCCGTTGATCATTATGAATCACCATCCGGTGACGAGTTGAAAAAGAATGGAAAAGCAAATTTATCGAAGAGCGAGAAGCTACCATCACTTTGGAAAAAGGCTATTAAGCAAGTTGCTTGCAACTCTTCAAAGAACCCGGATTGAGTCACCAATAATCTACAAGTCCGCTTGAGGAGGGATCCTAGCAAAGGACTCCTCAAGTGTGTTTCTTTCACAAAAAGAGATTCGGATCGGTCTTTGCCAAGACGTTAAACTAGGCCCTAACGGGAGGTAGCCCGGTTTGTGAGTTATCCACTTATGCACAATAATTTCTATATATATGTTTGACATGTATTCATTGAACTATGTTTGAGAACATGATGCTTGGAAGGTGAAATGTTTGATTTGTGGTGTTTGGTGTGGAATTGTGCTTGCATGAAAATTCTTGGTGATGGTGATCTCTTTAGTGTGGAGTTTGATTGGTGTTTTTAGTTGGTAAAATTTTAAGTGTGGAGTGTGGTCTACTCACTCCAATTCTATTTCACATCTCCACACCCCTCACATCTCCCTTGATTTATCAATGCTTAATGATGTTGTCCCTAGTGCTCTTGTGCATGTTTTAGAGGATGTGGGTTACTTTCCTTGTTTGAATTCTATTAATCGTATGCCATGATGTTATTATGTAACTAGTGAAGCTAACTTGCTCATACTTGCGTTGAATGACCTTGTATGTCACTTGTTACTTTTAACCTTTCATGTCTTCTTGTCATCAAGGGAGTATTTACATCATGTTCAATCACGCTTTGCATAATGGCGTCTTTTTCTCTTGGTGGGGTACATCTACAAACGAGGGGAGTTCCTTTACGCCTTCATCTCATCTTCATTATTGTTTGCGGTTTTATGCGCATTGTTCACATGTTTGCATGCCATGCATATCATTTTTTGATGGACACTTGCATCTTTTGCACCCTATCCCTAACATGAGAGTGTTTTTAACCACATAGGCTTATGACTATCGATTCAAAATTCCTATAAATCACATCTAGCCTATTTGTCACATTTGTTGGATCTTGAACCTAGAACCGACCTAGTCCTACGAATGTGCATTCTTGGGAATCAATATCATTGCTATCTCTTGTCTATCTAAATCTCTAAGTATTTTCGTTGAAATACCTTGGAACAAGTTTTAGCAAGCATTTTAAAATTTCCACGAAAAACTTAGACTATTTGTTTCCTCCTTGGTGACTTGAGTTTTCTAACTCGGTGCCTTGCTCATGTTTGATTCCCGCACATTCCATACACTTCTTTTTGAACATATTGTCAAGTTTTAAGTGTGGAGTCAAAAGAGGGCGAAGCCCCATTCAAAAAAAAAAAAAGAAAAAAAAAGATTTTTGCGGTCAAAGAGGGCAAAGCCCCGACTAAAAACTTTCTCAAGAGCTCGAGAAGTTTTGCTCCAAAATATACAAATGCCGGGGGTTAGGGAGGTAAGTCCCCCCTCGAAAGCATTTGTAGGCCAAAGGCCGTTTCAAAAAAAAAGGGAAAAAAGAAACTAAGAAGCACTTAAAACTTGACTCTATGTTTTCCTCCATTCTTCATTTGTGCGGGATTCATCATTTGCATGTGTGCTAGTTGGAATGACTTTTGGACGACCCATGTGCTTGCACGGGAGTACCATTTGGTCTATGCTTGTTTTTAAGAACTCATTGTGTCGAACTCCTCTTCCCTTATGGATTACGGCTTAAGCGCCTAAAACTTGGGAACGAGTTCCGTGTCGCAAGCCCGTGGACTAGCCCTAGCTAGCATAGGTGAGCGATTGACGGTTTTTGTGCAAACTAAATACTTTACCTCTATTGTATTTCCTTGAAAATGAGTAGACTTTTGGGTGAGGCGATTGATGGCTCTAGTATTGATGATCTTGAATGCACAACCTCATAGGTACTCAAAATGGTTCAAAAGTTCTTTTGATGATATTGTGATGGTAGTCCTAGCGTGGGGTGAGGAGTTTGTTTTGAGAAATCATGGCTTTGGTTAAACACTCTTAAATTCATTTCTCATGGGATAAGTGCACTTGGGATTTGTGAGTATTCCCTTTTCTGAAAACTCTCACGAGACTATAACTCGTCCACTAGGGTAGCCTAGGGGTTTAAAGGCTTAATGCATATGCTAAATGCATTCGTCACACCTACGAAAAGGAGTTAGAGTGTATATATGTGTTAGAGTAGTTAGAAATAAAGTTTTCCTATTGTTTATCTCTGGCTTGTTCTTATTGTTTGCTCGGGACGATCAAACTCTAAGTGTGGAGTGTTTGATGAGTCGAATTCTCGACCCGTTCACATGCCCATTTACGAAGAGTTTTGGTCCATTCCCGATGCTATTTCGATGCCATTTGACCCCTCTCCTTGTATTTCAGGCTTGGAATAACCATACTTTGAGCTCAGGACCTTAGCACGAAGAAACGAGGAAAATTCGAAGATTTGAGCAAAAGTTGGCAGAAATTCACTCCAGTCGATCGACTGGGAAGCTCCCCTGCTCCAGTCGATCGACTCGCCAGAAGAAACAGGAGATGCTGCAAATCAGCCTATCTCAGTCGATCGACTCACCATCAGTCGATCGACTCGCTCAACTTTCAGGAGGCCCTGCAATTTGGCCCTTCTCAGTCGATCGACTGGGATCCTTCTCAGCACCAGTCGATCGACTCGCAGAACAAACAGGAGAGCCTGCAAATCAAGCAGAGCCAGTCGACCGACCGGGCCAACACACAACGCCAGTCGATCGACTGGGGTACAGTTCCGGAAAACCCTAACTTTGGCTATAAATAGAAAGTTTTTGGGGGATTTTCGGGGACTTTTTTGCACGGATTTGGAGGAGATCAAGCACGAATTTCGAGGAGATTGAGTGAAGGAGAAGAAGACCAACATCATCCTCTTGGATTCCTACTTTGGTTTTAGATTCCTAAACTTATCTTCTTCATGTTTACATACTCTTCCATGGATGCTTTTGATTGTAACCTCACTATGAGTGAGTAGTGCCCTTGATTGGGGATCTATGAATCCCCTAAACATGTTTGTGACATTATAAACATTATGGATGCTATTGATGAATGATTTGCACATGATTTTTCTTCATTTGAACTTAATGATTAGAGTTGCCCATAAGGTGTTTGTGAAAATGCCTCAATGAGAAACTTTGCTTGATTTCGTGTTTGAAGTAACTTGCGTTGAAGAGCATGATTTCAAATGATCTAAATGAAGAAACATTAGGATTTTGTGTTAGTTGGATGACACTCTTAACCTAATGAGAATAGCTTGAACTTAACAAGAGTGTGATTGCCTAGTCAATAAAGCGTGAGTGTGAGACTAGATAATTAGACTCTATAATGCCAATAAAGCGTGAGTGAGAGGTGTTATGCGAGGTGTAGCCCCTTTGTGCTAAGTTGAAGCGTGAGTTGAGCTTAGTACTAATGCCACACGGCTATATTCTAAACATGTGCATGTGATTTCATCAATGGTGTCCTAGTTTAACGTCACAATAATTGTTTAAGTGGAGGACTAGATCCCTAATCATCTTTTATTGATTGTTAAAACCCTTTCGTTATTCACATCTCTCTTTTGATAGTTAAATATTGGCTATCAACCTCTTAAGAGGAAAGTTCCCCCCATCCATTAGACATCCTAAGTAAATCATTAGCACTAATAGTTTAATCACCTATCCTTTGGGTTCGACCTTGGGTTCACCCGAGTCATTACAAATTGTTTTGATTAGAACGTGATTTAGCATAAGTATTTGAATTCTTATTCGAATATTTACACTATACATGCACTCGATCACCAACCAACTCCCTCAGAGTATTCCAACCCCAGCTTGGTAATGTGATCATCACACAGTGCATACGAAAGCACTCTCTCCGACTCCGGTTGATAAACATCCCAGTACACCAGTATCTCCTTCATAAACCCTGGATAGGGTAATCCATTAGACGGATTGTTGCTGTTATTTTCCATATGCTTCATCACCTGAAAGGCCAAATTCACTGGCTGCTTCTGCAAAATTTAGTCGACCAGCAGCAGATCCTGGAAGGTGACCAGATTATGTTTGGCCCGTCTCGGGGAGATATTTGATAGAAGGATCCTGTGAAGAATCCGAGGGAGTACGTCCATGTGAGTGTTTTCCCTCTAGCCCTTTACCGTGACATCTAGCCCCAGTCGTTCAAACACCTCTGCCTTGGCCACAGTGCCTGGCCACGTCCCTTTGGAGTAGGTGGCATACCCGCCTTTCGGTACCCCTAGGACAGTGGCCAGCTCCCTCATGCTGACTGAGTACGACTCACCACCGATGACAGCCAATAACTCCCAGTTTCCTTTTCCTTTTTCCACAACCTTCAGTTTGGAATAGAACTCCCTCATCAATTTTTCATCCACAATAACAGGTTTTCTAAACAGCGTGCCCCATCCTTGAGCCTCCAGTAGATCAACAACCACTCCCAACCTTTTCTCCAGCAGCCATTCATTGTTCAATACCAACTCGTGAACGAACCCCTTCCCGGCTTCCTCCGACTGTTCTGCACTTCCATCCGACTCAGCCTCACCTTCAACTAGTAGGACGGAGGACGAAGCAGTTCTCTGACTCTTTCGAGCGGATGGAGTGGCGATTGTTCTCGGACGTTTACCCACTGATCTAGTAGCCACCGAGGGCTCCTTCTTGACCGGGCGATGGGAGGAGGAGTCCGCTCGCAGAGCTTCCAGACGCTCCTCAAATCGGACTACTTCTTTGGCCACTGTAGAGTCGGTCGGACCAGAGCCAGTTGGCGTGACGGACTGCAGAATGGTTTCCAGGTTTTGGGGGTTAACTCCACTAGCAATCAGCTTAGCAGCCATGGTGGCGGCTTCAGCGGAAGAGAGATTTGACTTAGGGTTTGAAGACGCCATGGATTTAGGGTTTCGAAACTTCAGAACTTTCGTGAGAGAGAAGACAAAGTCTGAGAGTGGTGTGGGAACAGTACGCTCTCCTTTCTCTTCTTATACCGCAACAAACCCTAGCGTCCAAACAACACTGTCCTTTGTTCGAAACGTCGCCTCCTCTCAATAAATAAACCGCCTTCAATTTTGCAATTTCCACCTTTTCTTCCCTTCCAAAAACGGTTCAGCAATAACCCCTTGCCAAAATCAAATCATACTGAAAAGGCATGCTCCAATAGACAGGGGAATGACACGTGTCATCTGAATATAAGCGTGTCTCCTCATAAAGGCAACCGACGCGACAATACCCTGCTGCAGAAAACTGTTCACCTTTCAATTTAACTTTACGTCTTCCCAACGCCAAGACATCTTTACCGAAGGATGAATAACTGCCCATCTTCACACCTATCACAGAGATTGTATCCCAGTCGAAGGTGATCTATCCACGGTGATAGCTCAGTCTTACTGTCTCATGGGTACACAAGGTTTTGGTGTGATGTGCTGATTTACCCAAATGGTACAAATAACATCACACCCAATCAAGAAGAAAATAATATCATCCAAACAAATCATACTGGTTTCATACCTCATGTGGAGTAACTCCAGAAAAGGTAGTGCATCAACGGGCTCATAGGAGCATTCCACACGAGGATAGGCTAAGGTTGGTCTAGAGTACCTCCTTGGTTTATATTGTGGGATCAAATATGGAGGTCTCTTTTGGGCAGAAAGGAATCATAATTTCATGCTTTTTGGTCCCTAATGCAGTCATCAATCTCATAGCAAGCATGCATGAGTACATTATGAACACAACTTACTTTTTCACTAGCACAGAACATCCATGTTAAACTCTCCATCAGACGTGACTCATATGCATCTAGTCTAGCCAATCACTGAGGGAGTAACAGTTGAGCATAACATTAAGGAAGAGAAGCCATACCTAGTTCGAGCCTCAGCTTTTCGTAGGGTTCTCTGTGCAAAGCTTTTGTGAATATGTCTGCAATCTGTTCCTCAGTTCTGCAATATTCCATCTCAATTGTTCCCTTTTCTACACAGTCACGCAGAAAGTGATATCGAATTTCTATATGTTTGGTACGAGAGAACTGTACTGGATTTTTAGAGATGTTAATAGCACTAGTGTTATCACACAATATCTTAGCACAATTTGTAACAACACCATAATCACTTAGCTGTTGCCTGATCCACAGCAGCTGCGCACAGCAAGCGGCGGCGGTGATGTATTCCGCCTCAGCGGTGGACAGCGCAATCGAGGACTGCTTCTTTGAAGCCCAAGAGATGAGGCATGGTCCTAGATATTGAGCCATCCCTGATGTGGACTTCCTGTCTATCTTGCACCCAGCATAGTCAGCATCGGTGTATGCCTCCAGGCGAAGATCTCCTCCCCTCGGATAGAGCAAGCATAGGTCATCTGTTCCCTTCAGATATCTTAATATCCTCTTCACTGCTTTCACGTGGGTTTCTCTAGGATCAGCCTGAAACCTAGCACACAGACAGACACTAAATAAGATATCGGGTCTGCTAGCAGTGAGATATAACAGTGAACCGATCATTCCCCTGTACAGAGTTGGATCCACTCGAGGTGAGGACTCATCCTTTGCCAGGGTGTCGTTCGGGGACATTGGTGTGGCACACGTCTTGGCAGATTCTAGACCTGCACAAATCCGGGTTGGCCCGACCGGCTTGACCCGTTCGCCCAGTAATTTGAACGGGCTTGGACATACATTATAGCCCGACGGACCAGCCCGACCCGGACCGCAATTCTTTTAGGGCCGGGCCTGGACACTCATTTTAGCCCGATCGGGCTAAATAGCCAGCCCGTTAACCCGCTGAAAATCAAACATAATATTTATTATTTTATTATATTATTATATTATTTTGATCTGTTGTTATTCAGCAATTTGTTTTGATTCTAATTGAAGAGTTCCCATTTTTGAGCCCGACGGGTAACCCGGTTCAGTTAATGGGCGGGATTGGACATAATTTTGAGCCCGAATCAAACGGGTGGGCTTAGCCCGACCCGGTTGTACGGACTATAAAATATCAAATAGCCCGGCCCGAACCCGCGTTTGTGCAGGTCTAGCAGATTCCATCCCAAACTTCTTCAGAATCTCCTTGACATACTTCTGCTGATGGATTCTGGTACCTTCCTCTCCTTGAGCGACTTGAAGTCCTAGAAAGTACTTGAGTTCCCCTACCATGCTCATCTCGAACTCACTTGACATCAGATCCGTAAACCTCTTGACAAGTTTAGGGTTAGTCGAACCAAATATGATATCATCTACATATACCTGAACAACCAGAGTGTCTTTCCCTTCCTTCAGAAGGAAAAGGGTTTTGTCCACCTCTCCTCTGATGTAACTGTGGGATAGCAGAAACTGTGACAGTCTCTCATACCAGGCGCGAGGTGCCTGCTTCAGCCCATATAGTGCCTTGTCAAGGATGTGGACATGATCAGGGTGAGTGAGATCCTCAAACCCTGGTGTCTGGCTCACATACACTTCTTCCTTCAGAACTCCGTTCAGGAAGGCTGTTTTTACGTCCATCTGCTGCAGAGTAAAACCATGGTAAGTCGAATAAGCAATTAGTAGTCTGATTGCTTCTAACCTTGCGACTGGGGCGAATGTCTCGTCGTAGTCTATCCCCTCTTGTTGGTTGTATCCTTTGACAACAAGGCGGGCTTTGTTTCTTACAACCACTCCCTTGTCGTCCATCTTGTTTTTGAAGACCCACTTTGTTCCTATCACATTCTTGTCTTCAGGCCTGGGAACCAGTCGCCACACTTTGTTTCTTTCGAACTGATGCAGTTCCTCTTGCATGGCATTGACCCATTCTGGATCCTTCAGCGCATCAGCAACCGTCTTTGGTTCTGCATGAGAGACAAAAGAGGCGAATCCACAAAAATGACATAGTTCGTCTAAGCTTACCTGGTTCTGCGATGAGTAACATTGGTAGTCCCTTGTCCAGGATGGGGGCTGAGTAACTCTCCCACTCCTTGTGGTTCTGGGTTCTTATGCAGTCCCTGCCGGAGGAGGGTTATTCGCAATCACTTCCTCATTGGGGGGTTCTACGTTAACCTCTACCACTTGTGCTTCTGGACCCTGCTCTTCAGCTAATATCTCTGTTTGTGGAGCTTCGGCTGGTTCAGCAGGTCCTTGAGCAGCAGTCTGAACGATCTCTGGAGCTGGCTCTGCAGTCTCGTTTTGGGCAGGTACCCAGTCGGGATCAGACCTGTCAGTAAGCTGGAGTTCTCCATCATCCTGTGAGGAGGGATCTTTCACAAGGTGTCCAGTCATAGCGCGCTCATCAAAGGTTACGTGAATGCTTTCCTCCACCCGTTCCAACCTCAGGTTGTAGACCTTGTATGCTCTGCTATGGCTTGGGTATCCTACGAACACGCCTTCATCGCTCCTTGGATCGAACTTTCCCAGATTTTCTTTTCCGTTGTTGTGTACGTAGCACCTGCAACCAAACACTTTCAAATGAGCAATGTTAGGCTTTCTTCCTCGCAGCAGCTCATAAGGTGTTTTTCCTATCAGAAAGCGTAGGGATGCTCGGTTCAGTATGTAGCTGGCGGCATGTACTGCCTCGGCCCAGAATCCCTTGGGAACACCACTGGCAATCAGCATTGTCCTTGACATGTCTTCCAGTGTCCTGTTCTTTCTCTCTACCACACCATTCTGCTGAGGAGTCCGTGGTGCTGAGAAATTGTGATCTATCCCAGCTGTCCTGCACAGGGAGATAAACTGGGAGTTTCGGAACTCGGTTCCGTTGTCAGTCCGAATAGATACTAATTTCTTACTCAATTTGTTTTCAATTAGCTTCAGCCATGACACAAACTCAGAGAACGTTTCATCTTTAGAGCTCAGAAAGATGGTCCATGTATATCTGGAATAGTCATCCACGATGACTAATATATACATGTTGCCTCCACGGCTGACGAAGTTGACTGGACCGCATAGATCCATGTGAATCATGTCCAGAGGAGCTGAAGTACTCACTGATTTTTTTGACTTAAACGAAGTACGTACCTGCTTGCCTGTGGCACAGGCGCTGCATATCTGATCGAACGAGCTTTCCACTTTTGGTAAACCAACCACCAATTCATTTTGATGGAGTTTGTGAATCAGCCTCGTGCTTGCATGTCCAAATCTCTTGTGCCACAGCAATGTGTCGTCAGTGATGCTTGGCAGACACAGCTCCCCGTCTGGGACGAAATCTGGGTCCACTGTATATATCTGATTCTCCCGGACACCTCGAAGAATTATTTTCACTGTCTCAATGCACTTCACAACACAGTCGTTAGAGTTAAATATCACTTGGTTTCTTCCATGTTGACACAATTGTGATATGCTCAATAAGTTGTATCTCAAATTTTCAACCAGACTTACTTGTCGAATTTTAATGGTTTCTGAGATTCTTACCTCTCCAGTAGCTACTACCTTACCTGAGCTCTTGTTTCCGAAGATAATGTTGTCTCCGGAGTAGGCTTGGAGTGAGATGAACCATCCTGGATCTCCCGTCATGTGTTTGGAGCATCCACTGTCCAGATACCATGGCTTGCTCCTCACTCCATCCTGCAAAAAGAGAGGTCAGTTTTTACGAACCCAGACAAGCTTGGGCTTACTGGGCTTTGGGACAGTTTTAGCAGCAGAAGGGAACTTCGAGGGACGAGAATCATTGTCATCAGTGAGATTGATTTTCATCCTGGGGGTTCTTCTGGGTCGTCCGTGGATGGCTGTGTCATGGTGAGAACGAACCCATTCCGGTCTGTTATCCCTTCTTTGAGGAGAAGCCTTTCTCCTAGGGATGGGGGCGGTGCCGGCCTTTCTCTGACGGCTGTGATTCTTTTCGTTGACTTCTTTCCATTTCTCACAGTCGGCTCTGTAATGACCGGAGTGACCGCAGTGCCAGCAGACACGGTAGTAGAGTGTACCAGTTTTCTTGTGTTTCTCTACGTGTGCTGGTATCCTTCTCTGTGCCTGAGGGTCGATGGAGAAGGATTGACGATTGGAACTCATCCTTTTCCATATTTCAAAAGCCTTCCCAGCTTTGAAAGGTCCAGAGTCTCTGTCGTGGAGATAACTGTCCTGAGGAGATGAGGCTGCTCTTCCCGATTGTCTTGTGGGTTCCATCTTTCTCTGCTAATGGGAGCCCTCTCCGACTTCAGTCATTGGTCCCTTTCCTTTGGCAATCCTTCTGTTTGCTCCCTCTTTATCAGTTTCTTCCATATACCCAAGTCCGGGTCTGGCAAACTTTCTTTTGTAGTCTTGTTCTACCTCCTCGACCTTTTTGGCTTCTAGTTCTCTAAGCCAGACCTTCTTTCTCTCCGATTCCTTTTGTCTGAGATCTGCAACAGTCTGACGGAGCTCCTCGTTGTCCAACTGGAATCTGTCTGATTCTGCAATTGATCGTACATTCCTGGTATCGTCAACTCTCAAGTTCCTCAGTCTATCACTTAGATCACTGATCTGTGTGTCCCTTTTGTCACAGGTGAGGCATTTGCATATGTGCTCCTCCATTTCTCTCTCGAGTTGCATAGCTTTGGTTGACCAGAGATGATTGTTCTCCATGTCATCTTCATGTTCATCTTTCATGACCTCAATCTGTTCCTTGAGGCTAGTGATCTTCTTTAGCAATTCGGCGATAATTTCTACAAAGTCAGATTCACTGAATACTTGATCTACGAAAGAGTCAGATTTATTTACCTCATCGTTTGCGGAATTCGCCATCAGACATGGCTCCTTGACTTGCTTTCTATCGCTTTGTTCCTCATCAGAGTCACTCCATGCTGCAAACATGGCATGAGCTTCCTTTGGGGCAGGTGGTTCCCCCTTCTTCTTGCTGTAGCAGTCTTTAGCGAGATGTCCCTTTTTCTGGCAGTGATAGCAGGTTCTTTCTTCCTTTGCTCCAGCCTTTGTCTTGCCTTCCTCTGAGGAGGATCCCTTGCTCCACCTTTGACTGTTTCGTCCTCCGCCAGAGTTTCCTCTGTTCTGTGTTCTGCCTGTGTTCGCCATCTTGAAAGCCCTTGAGAGAAGTGCTATCTCCTCGTCCTCTCCTTTAGATGGCAGGCTTACTTGAGCTATGTCTAAGGCCTTCTCAACTTTAAGCGCTATAGCCTGAGATTTTCCAGCTTGTCTCCGGGCCATTTTCCTCTCGACTATTCCAGCTTGGCTTTGCAAATTCGCCACGAGCTCTTCCAGAGTGATATCTTTGATCCCCTTCTGAGCTTGGAGAGCAGTAGTCACTGTGTCCCATCTGGAGCAGAGAGCTTGCATAAACTGATGAGTTACTTTCCACTGAGGGAGTACCTCATCCAGGGAGTTCAGCTGCGCGACGATGACTTGAAATCTGGTGTAGAAGTCATCCAGAGATTCGTCCTTGCGCTGTTCGACAGATTCGTAATCCTTTGTGGCAGCTAGGATTCTGTTCCTTTTGATGTCCTCGTTTCCCTCGTACAGTCGAGCAAGTCCATCCCACTGCTCCTTTGCAGTTTTGTACACAGCCATCTTCACTTGGTCTCCTGGGGAGAGGGCCATGTTAAGAACTTTTTTGGCCCTGGCATTCTGCTGGAGAGCTTTGTAGTCATCATCTGTGTACTCGTCTTTCTCCTTCTCTTTTGGTTTGTTAGGATCTGTCACATCCAGAATAGGGAAGTTACCCTTTTCAAACACTCGCCACAGCTTCCCATCCAGGGAACAGACATGGGCTTCGAACTGGTCCTTCCACCAGTCATACTCTCCCGGACTGAGCACCGGCGGCTTCCAGAACGAATCGCTTCCGTTAGACATGATTTCCTGCAAAGGCTAACACACAATCTAGAGCTTCCCGGCTCTGATACCAAATTATGGATCGTTAGGTTAGCCAACTATATGAGGGAGATCCCAGAGTGGTATCCCTCAGACAGATGACAGCGGAAAATAACTCTCGTACAGGAAATACAAGACAGAATGTAAATGCTCACGATTTAGAGAGGAAACCTTACTGCAACCTTTGCAGCAGGATAAAAACCACTTGCCTTCTGGACAGTTCCAGAAGGGCTTCAAGATCAGTATTATTGACAAGGAATATGCTTGCAGTTTGTTACACTTGTCTCACACAGTGACAGCTAACAAGACTACTCAATTCGAAGAGTCAACTAATACGATCGCCTTGCTTGCACACAGCAGCACCTTATCAGCTCCGGATTTGAACGCTCTTCAATCTCCGATCGCTATTGCCAAAAGCCGCGCGTTCACTTGAATACTCTTCCTTCTTTTATAGTGTCTTCAAGTCGGCTTCACAGATCTTCATCACAGATCTGATTGTGATCTCGCAGATGTGATATGGTTAAGATATTTCCATATCTTAACCCTGTCACATATATACTTGCCCAAGTTGGCGTCAATATTCTCTTCGCATATTCTTGACATCTCCTCGTGTATATATTTGCATTAATGGTCTTAATCAAATATTATACGCATATACTCTTGTATCTTCGATGTATATCTCCGTGTATCTTTTCTCAGATTCGATCTGGTTCGTATGTCGGCGTACCTCTCACACAGAGCACATCTCTCTCGCAGTTCTGCTCTCTCTCAGAGATGCCCAATGAGCTTACCTGTTAGACAGTGATTTCTGCACACTCAAGTGGATTATTAGTTAAGTGTTTGTTATCATCAAAACACAAGGGTCCAACAATGATTCTTTTAGGTTGTGTTCAGTAGGTTTTTTGTGTGTTTTAGCTGCCTCAGTTTAGGCTTGGCAAGTTTTGGAGTCAGGTCTTGGTGCAGGGGGCTGGTTGTAGGCCTTTGTTAGTTTTGTGGTTGTCGTTTTAGTCAGTTTTGTGTCCTTGTGCAGCATTGTTCGTCCCATTTTTTATCAATGAATTCACATCATTTTTCAACAAAAAAAGCATCTGAGGGAGTACCTACAGCATTTTGAGATTGTTGGAACTGCAACAATCTCAAAATGTTGGGAGGTGCACATTGCTTTGAATGATTTACATGGCTTATTTCCTGAAACGCAGCAGCAGCCATCAGTGCGAATCCAGGATTTATCGTCACTGGGGCGACATGTTAAAAAGTAGAATGTTTTTTTACAATTGCTCTATTCGAATTTTCATTTTCATAAAGCGTCCCATCACATCTTCGTTACTAATGGAATGAAAAAAAATTCTTTTCAATGTAACAAACGAGACCGTCACACAAAAACAAATATAAAATATCACATCAAAATTCAAAATACTAATACATTAAATAATTTATTATAACCAAACTTACGTGACATAAGAACTTCTGATTTGAACGAACTTGATTCTTAACTCTTAAAATGAAACCTGTGTATTTTGTAAAATCATAAGAATCATAGTCAAATCTTAGTAACACTAAACAAGTGTTATATTTTTCAAGGCTACCAAACGACATCAACAAGTGTTATATTCTTAAGGATATCAAACGCAAACGTAATTGATTTAATGTGTGTTGTAAAGGTGTGTTTACCAAGAGGAAGATGCACAGAGGTTCAAGGGGATTAATGTGAGCAAAGACCTGATGGAAATAGGAGGAGATGCTTTGAAGACAAACATTACAACTCTTAGCCCACTCGTCCTCCCATTCTCTGAACAACTCATCTTCTTCGGCCTTCGTCACTCTCATCTGGCGAAACCTCTTTTCTTTCTTTCTCAATGATTGAAGCTTTTCTCATGGAAATCAAAACCTAGATCTGCAATTATCAAATCAAAAATGGGTTTGATTAAATGTATCGAAATAGCCAGGCTTCTACTAATGACGATAATGATTAGCCGAGATGGGGATGACTCGGATTCCGAGCGTAAATGTGAAAGTAAATTGAATTTAAAAATGAGTGACAAATTCGATACGAAAGAGAGGATGGGAAATCATAGGGGAAGAATAGTGAATCAATTAAAAATAGAGGGGGCAAAATAAAAATATGAGTGGGGGCAAACTCGAAAATGATACTACAACTAAGGTTAATTTTGCAAACTCACTGGGGCAGTTGCCCCCCTCCCTTTAAGCTAGATCCGCCTCTGCCAGCCATAGCTCATCCGGAAGACAAGTTTTGGAGAAGAAATGTTGGGTGGTCACGTGACTAAAGATGCTGAGATTTTATTTTATTTTATTTTTTTCTTTTTTTTTCTTCTGGCAGTGTGGTAGGGATCAGATAGGTATGAGGAGGGTGCCCAATTTGTCGTAACAAGCTTGGGGCGAACACCCTTTCGCAACTGATATGCGAGAACTGACCACTCATCACATCCCATGGACTGCTTTGAGATGCTGAGATTTTAAAGGCATAAAACGGCGTCGTTTGGTGATGGCAGCAAATTGTTGCGCATCACCAGATCTGGTTCCATTAACATTGACTTATTGATAATTTTCTTGAAACATAACAAAATTCCACTTCAATTTAGCTTAATTTCCATAAAAAAAATTCAATAGCTTAATTTCTACTTAAGCTTTTTTTCATTGGATGTCCCGGAAGGACAAATTTGAACCTAAAAAGTAACTGTTTAAAAAAAATATATTCATTCAAAAAAAAATATATATATATATAGAGATGCGCTCAAATGAGAATGCTCCAACCAATCAAATGGTGCCACATAAGCACTATTCACAAGCACATGCATGTCACATGTCCAAACTCCCCCATGCTTTTGAGGTGGCGCAATGTGAGCCACTCATTTCAACAAAATTAGTGGCTCACATGAGTTCTCATGTTCTTTGTGTAAGACTAGTTCTCATTTGAGCGCGCCCCTATATATATATATTAAGATCTTCAACTTACTCTTGTCATTTGATGGACCATAATTGTATGAATCATAAACACAGTTAAACCCACCAAATTAGACTCTTTGTCTATTTAACTTTTGCTTGTTAGTTCCGATATTTATCTACAGGGTATTTTGAAGTCTAGAGAGAATACAGGCTAAAGAGGCGTTTTAAAGCTGAAAATGAATTACGAGTCATTCTAGGTCACGACCAAATTCCGACTGTACAACTTTCATGGAACCGACTTGGAATCACTCAAAAATGCTAGATCCATCGCCCAAAGGTCAAGAACGCAATGCAAAGGGCCCAAGCCCGGTAAAGGCCAAACAAGGGCAATATCGGCCGTTTTGGGATTTCGACCATGTTCCAAGCAGAATTTGGCTTAGGTTCCTTCTTGAGATCATCTTAGAATGACATTTTCGTTCAGAATACACTCTCCAAAATCCAAGAAGCTCCGGTCAAATTTCGGTCAAACCGATGGCTTTTTGGAGACAAATATCTCATTCCACTCAAACTCTCCTCCTCCACCTCACATGGGCGGCTTTCCTTGTGGTGTTGACACCTTGCCCGGCGGCTTTGGGGAGGGACACCTCACCCCGATGGCTTTTGAGCTCTCCACCCTCCTCTTGCCAAGTGTCTCGTTCTCCTCCACATCTTCTCCTCTCCTTGGCCTATAAATAGAGACCTCTCCTCATTGTATCCATCATCCCAAAATGTGGAGAGCTCCTCTCTCTACAAATTCCAAAATCACAAATCACTTATCTCTCTAGATTAAGAGCACAATCATGTAATCACTTTACTTTGGAATCGAAGCTTTAACACTTTCAACGGTTTTTGTAAGTACTCTCTTTTTTACTTTACTATCTTTTCAATTCAGCAACTTTACTTTCATGTCTTTACTTTCTAAAACTTTACTTTACTATCTTTTTAATTTAGCAACTTTACTTTCCTGTCTTTACTTTCGAAAACTTTACTTTACTGTCTTTCAAAAACCTTTACTTTTCAACGCACTTAGATATAATGTCCTGTTCCATGAATAGTTGTAGCTAAACCCTTCATTCGGTTGAAGGGGTGTACTTGTAACATACAATGTTTTAGACCCTTCTCTTAGTGCCTCTTTGTGTTCAACTTGTTCTAGGTGCCTTATATTAGGTCAGAATTCCATTGGTTGAGTGGATGCTCGGAAGAGCAAAGCTCTGTCATGGGTTCGTGATCTTCTGTGGATAAGTGGAGGCTCGGAAGAGCACAGCTTATCTGTGGAAGTCAACCTCTTTTGAACACCATTTGGTTTATCAGGAATGATGATCAAATGGATGCACATACTAGAACAAGAGTTCTTTGTCTTGAAAAAGACTAGACGGTGTGGCAAGTCATGTGCTAGGAATAGCCTTGATTCACTTTTGAACACTTAGTATGATCATTAGAGGTCAATGATAAACAGAAGATGATACAAGGCCCCTAAAACCGAATCTTTCCTTTAATTGTAATATCACTGTTCCTTTACTTTTAGTTTTCAAAGCACACTCAAACCCAACCCCAATCGCACTTTAATTTATGTGTAAGCTTCATTAAAGAACAACTAATCCACACTGACTCTCTTGGGTTCGACCCCTACTTACCACTTGCTACCCAGTAGTGAAGTCGCGATTAGCGGACTTATAAATTTATTTGTACATTTGCTCTGACGACAAGCATCTGTCATCATTCATTACTCCTAAAGACCAACGAAGGAAGATTTATTTGGATTTGCGAATTGTGGAGGATAGGGATGCACAAGTCCATTTGGTTGTCTGATCACGTACGCTGAAGTAGCTATCGTCTTGCAATAAAAAAAAATTATCCTCCTGTTGGCCGATGACCTCTTTTCTCTTTCTAAAAAAATTTCTTCCAGAAGCAACTCAGGCGTCGAATTCCAGCTTAATCCATCGACGGGCGCCTTTATTCGCCCTCAAAGGGCTGATTTTTTATTCGTCGCCCTCCACCACTTTACTTTGGAATCGAAGCTTTAACACTTTCAACGGTTTTTGTAAGTACTCTCTTTTTTACTTTACTGTCTTTTCAATTCAGCAACTTTACTTTCCTGTCTTTACTTTCTAAAACTTTACTTTACTATCTTTTCAATTCAGCAACTTTACTTTCCTGTCTTTACTTTCGAAAACTTTACTTTACTGTCTTTCAAAAACCTTTACTTTTCAACGCACTTAGATATAATGTCCTGTTCCATGAATAGTCGTAGCTAAACCCTTCATTCGGTTGAAGGGGTGTACTTGTAACATACAATGTTTTAGACCCTTCTCTTAGTGCCTCTTTGTGTTCAACTTGTTCTAGGTGCCTTATATTAGGTCAGAATTCCATTGGTTGAGTGGATGCTCGGAAGAGCAAAGCTCTGCCATGGGTTCGTGATCTTCTGTGGATAAGTGGAGGCTCGGAAGAGCACAGCTTATCTGTGGAAGTCAACCTCTTTTGAACACCATTTGGTTTATCAGGAATGATGATCAAATGGATGCACATACTAGAACAAGAGTTCTTTGTCTTGGAAAAGACTAGACGGTGTGGCAAGTCATGTGCTAGGAATAGCCTTGATTCACTTTTGAACACTTAGTATGATCATTAGAGGTCAATGATAAACAGAAGATGATACAAGGCCCCTAAAACCGAATCTTTCCTTTAATTGTAATATCACTGTTCCTTTACTTTTAGTTTTCAAAGCACACTCAAACCCAACCCCAATCGCACTTTAATTTATGTGTAAGCTTCATTAAAGAACAACTAATCCACACTGACTCTCTTGGGTTCGACCCCTACTTACCACTTGCTACCCAGTAGTGAAGTCGCGAGTAGCGGACTTATAAATTTATTTGTACATTTGCTCTGACGACAAGCATCTGTCATCATTCATTACTCCTAAAGACCAACGAAGGAAGATTTATTTGGATTTGCGAATTGTGGAGGATAGGGATGCACAAGTCCATTTGGTGGTCTGATCACGTACGCTGAAGTAGCTATCGTCTTGCAATAAAAAAAATTATCCTCCTGTTGGCCGATGACCTCTTTTCTCTTTCTAAAAAAATTTCTTCCAGAAGCAACTCAGGCGTCGAATTCCAGCTTAATCCGTCGACGGGCGCCTTTATTCGCCCCCAAAGGGTTGATTTTTTATTCGTCGCCCTCCACCGCTACCTGCTCCACCATACCCTTTCTCCCCTCTCTCTCTCCCCGCCGCATGTCATCTCCGCCTCACCCCGTTGATCCCCTTTCCCTGTCGACTACATTTCCCAGTTGGTTCCTTGGGCTGAGCTGTCAATGTTTTCGTCGTTACCGCGTATCCGGAGGCGATGGTGGAGGGGCTCGACGCTGGGGATGGAGATGATGACTTGGGTTGGAGTTTTGGGGCGGTGAGAGTGTTTGTTGAGGCGGGTTCTGATGTTTATGGTGAGGCTTTTGATGTATGGTAGAGTGGTTGGGACGTAGACGATGGAGATGATGTGGGTTTAACTGGTGGTTATAGTGTTTCCGTTTTGACGGTTGGACTTCGACGACATTTCCATGGGACAGGGGGCGTTGGCGCGTTGCCGGTGACTGTTAAGAAGTTGTTTATAGGGTTTTCGGGTTTTTTTATTGCTTTTGATCATATGTGGTTGCACTTGTTGCTATAAGTTGCTTTCAGTCTTCGGTGGTACGCTAACTTCCATGGGCGTGAGGCTAAGTGGAGCAGCTCACTGTTCGCAGCTAGTCGAGTTTTCCTAGCTTTTAAGTCCTTCTTTATGCCTTTTGTGGAGTTCTGTTGGTGTGCTTCCCCTTGACGCAAAGCTGATATATGAAGAATACATGTGTAGCCTTTTTCAGTTATGAAGGTCTGAGGTTAAGTGAATAATGCAGACGAGGTCCTTTCTATGTTGGGGCCTCACAGGCGTGGAGTTTTCAGGAGCAGATGGGGAGTTTTTTTATTTAGTCTTGTTTGTCTATATTTAGTTGTTGACCAACACTTGTTCATGTTGTCGGATGTTTCAGTGTTGGTTATTTGTCTGATCTTTGGTCAGTCGTTGTATAACTGCGTTGTTTACTGTTGTGTTTAGGTTTTGTTGTGTTGTCCCCATGTGGTTGTTGTCTAATCTCCTTGTCTTTTATCCAGTTTTATTAAAACCGGACCGGTGATCGAACCGGTCAAGTCACTGGGTCAATGGGTCAGTGGTTCAATCGGGTCGAACCGGTTTGACCCGCACAAATTAAATAATAAAAATAAAATACTTATATATGATATTATAATTTAACATATTTATGACTTGAATAAATATTACATGTTTATGATCAGATTACAATAACATACCATAACAAATTGTCAAATTTAGAATTTGTTAAAGTATAAATCAATAATACAACAATAATAGAACAACAATAACAATTTTAGTCTTAATTTGCAAGTCACAACAATATGAGATTTCTAAGACTAATTAAATTTCTAGTTAAATTGATAATAAGTAAAAATATTTATAGATTTGATAAATGAATATACATTAATGAAACAAATAATAAAACAAGAATCATGTTTAGCTTGTTGGAATGAGAGGGGATAATTATAGAGGAAGACTAGGTTCGAGTGTTGTCCAAGTCAAAATAAATAAATATTTTTTCAGACCAAATCGAACCGATTGAACCGATCAAATCACCATTTTTATGCAAAATTGAGTCAATCAGCGTGTCAACCGGTTCATCCGGACGGTTCAACCACCAGTTCAACTGGGTCTTGACCGAGTTTTGACCGGTTTGATTGCAAAACAGTCTGATTACAGAACCTGACCGATCCGATGACCGGTTCCCGGTCGAACCGGCCAGTCCGATCCAATTTTAATGACACTGCTTTTATCAACAACAACAACAAGCAGCTATCGTCTTGCCATGAGATCTAACTTTTTTTTATTGAACCATGTGATCTAACTGAATCTTATGAAGTTTGAATCCCACCATTGCTTGTGTTCATTCTCAACCGAAATGGATTTCTTCAAGCCAAAGCAGTACTCTTTTGGCATTGTCGACGACTATGTGCAGATTCTGCGACGATGGGATTCGTCGCTAATGTTTCCTTGATCCAACTTGCAAGCCCATTGCGGCCCAATGGTCACAGCTCTGGCCTAACATCTCGGCCCAACTCGGGTGTCCGATCGACATCGGTGAGCTGAGCGGAGATTCGTTAATGAGGCTGCTTGTTCAAATTTCACTCTGAAGGAAACCATTACTACACTGGAGATATGCTTGTTCAATAAAGCCGCCGCGAAGTCGACTGGTTTGAGCAGCACCATGTTCCCGATTGATGCGTTTTCCATCGTCGTTTTATTTTTATTTTTATTTTTCCATTTTTCACATGGTTTGAAAAACATTTTTGGGTTTTAGAATTCTGTGTTTTTGATCATTTATATCATAGCTTCATCGCAAACTTTGCTTTTGAATTCTGTGTTTGAACATATGATCATCGTAACTTCCCAGCATTCCTGGATTACGACATGTACACTGAAACGCAAATCCTGCTGCAAAAGACTTTTATTTCAGCCAGTTTTGATAACATTATTTCACAATAAGTTTACAAAATTTTAAGGCAGTGGAAGAACATAAATGCAGTGAATTTTATTCTTATGATCTTACATGGAGGTACAGTCTGTAGCAATAAGAAAGTATATAGTGATTCTGCTCTTCTAAATCCTCAGGATTTCCAGCTGTGATTTTCCATTCAGTTCCTTAGCGAAAAGCCCTTTGAGAAATTCCACATTGCTGATCTTATTAAACTTTGCAGGATTTTCAGGTGTGACGATGCTTGTTGCTGGACCTATCTCACCATCAATCCTTGGCATAAAAAATGTAGCCAGCGACAGCCTCTCTTTCTCCGAGTTCACTACACCTCTATGCTCAATGCTCCTGTAAGCCCCGTTGCTCACAATCTACAAAAAAACGCTTACAACAATTAGTTTCAGATGCTTAAGAACACGAAATCATGGACTCGAGCACGAGACTACCTCTAGGACATCTCCAATGTTGACGACAAAGGCGTTGGAAATGGGCGTCACAGACACCCATTTCCCATCTTTCCGTATCTCAAGTCCTTCCTTGTCATTGTTCTGCAGGAGGATGGTGAAACCAACGGGATCAGAGTGAGGTGTGATTCCTATGGCCAGATCTGGCTGCGGACATGGTGGATCCTCGCTATCCATTTTCAACGACATCGATAAAAACTCCAGGAGCTTCATTGACAAGCTCTTCAGCTCTAAAGAATACTCCTCAATTGCTTCCCTGCACGTACGAACACTGTTAGAATTATTCAGCTCAATTGACAGAACACGTAAGAGTGACGCGACACGACCTTAATGAGGGAGGAAGCTTGGGGAGCAAATGGGGTTTCCTCATGCTGACAGGAAGAGTGATCATGTAGAACATGTCAGCCCAGTCGAGCTTTTGCTCCTCAGAAACTACAAAAGCCTGACCATAGCCTTCCACGTCGTCCGGCAGCTGCACATACCTCTCCTTCTCTTCCCCTGGAAGGCTAAAAAATTCCTGGATCTCAATCTTCACCTTCTCCAACAGCTCTTCGCTTACGCCATGCCCAACCATCTTCACAAAACACCAAATTCATACCAACAATTTAGTCAGTGATACAAATATACATCAGACAATCAAATATATTCACCTGGAAGAATCCCCAATCCGCGCATGCAGCGTGGAGTTTGAGCAGCTCAGAATCTGAAACCTGGTCAGACAACAGTCTCCGGAAGTCGATAATGGGTACCTCCTCTGCATGAGGATCACCATTAGCGGCTGGCTCCTGGCCAGGATGAGCATATCTAGGTGGGAGTTCTGACAGGGGTTTCTTAGCGAGCTCCTGAACATTTGGAACCTTGAGAGTGCCTCCAAGCTTCACTGGCTGAACTTCATCCATTTTAGCGTGGTGATTTTAATCTTAGCTGAATAATAATGGTTCGATAAGACGATCACTAACCCGTTATAGGTTTATGTACACTATTAATGTTTTCTTATTGATATTTATCTTGAAACATAACAAAATTGAACTTCAATTTTCAAAAGCTTAATTTCTACTTAGCTTTTTTTATTGGATGTCCCCCGAAGGACAAACATGAACCTAAAAAATAACTGTTTAAAAAAATATATTTTAAGATCTTCAACTTGACATTTACTCCAAGACAAAAGAAGGAAGATATTTTTTTGATAGGGATTATTAGTTGTACAAGATTATTATATCATATTTCAATGATACTATCTAGTACATTTAATCTGACTGAATCACGAGTCTAATGCGGCGTCCCATCCCATCTGATGTATCTTCAAAGGTCAGCGCCTTGACCTGCTACTAATTGCCGACTCCACACGGAAGAAGTCATCTTCAAGCACCTCCACGAAAGGAAGGAAATCCACCTTTTGCGAAAGGGAGGAAAACATCCACACACGGGGGCGGATGCATGTTGACAGGAGGGGGGGCAGCTGCCCCCGGTAATTTTCTAAAATTTAGCTTATTCTTAGACATATTAGGTTAATATTTCAATAAATTTTAGGTTTTGCCCCCATTGATTTTAATTTATGCCCCCCACTAGTTTAGAAAGTACATGAAAAATACATTTATATTGATATAAGTTTTAATTTGTCCCCTATCGAAAAAATTTCTAGATCTGCCACTGTCCACACATTGCTAGGTGGGGAGAAAATTTCACACCTAAATTAGGTGGGAATGATGCATTGTGAGGGTTGGAGTTTTTTTTTTAAAACTGGCCCTTTTGAGTTTGACAATTTCAAAACTAACCCCCTCGAGTTTCAGATTTCAAAACTGACCCTTTTTTTAATGAAACCGGATCGGCTATTTCCGTTTTTCCAAAAACCGGAAACTGAAAATCCGATGTTAAATAGGTCTGGCTGATGTGGACGACGGTCGAATACGTGGCTTCCACGTAAGACCGGAATGCGCCATTCCATATTTTTTTTTAAAACCAGAAATCGGAGTTCTGGTGTTCTTCGAAATTAAATTGCCGACGCAGCTTCTTCTCTTCTCCCCCATTCGAAACCCTACACTTTTGAAACTCGCCGGATCTACTTCTCCCTCATCCGATTCCGTCCGATTTCTCCCCATTTCTGTCCGATTTCTCTTGAATTTTGAAATCCTACCCCAATTCCGTCCAAATTCGTACCCAATTCGGCTCGATTCCGTCCGATTTCTCCCCCATTCACAACCTCCGAAATTGATAGGTAATAAACTGTGTAATTAGTGGTGTTGAATTGTTTGTGAAGAATTGTTGTTGTGAATTTTGATATTAGTGTTGTTGAATTATTTGTTTTTGAGATTAGTTCGGTTAATTGTATGAATTTTGTGAATTGATAGGTAATAAACTGTGTAATTAGTGTTGTTGAATTGTTTGTGAAGAATTGTTGTTGTGAATTTTGATATTAGTATTGTTGAATTATTTGTTTTTGATATTAGTGCGGTTAATTGTGTGAATTTTGTGCATTTTTAGTGTTATTGAATTAGTATATTGGAATTGGGACAATTTTTGTTGTAGTTGAATTAGCGTATTGATATATATTGTGTTTTTTTCATGAATTGGTAATAATGAATATCTGTTGTTTTTACAGAAATGTCGTCAGGTAACAGGCGAAGAAGCACTAGCCAACGCGATGTGCCGTCTTCTTCACGAGCGACTGCTAATCCAAACATGGATATGGATGATTATCTTCATCCTGGACCTATCGATCCATCCTTGTTGACGATGCAAAAGGAGCATCGCACTGAAGCGATTTGGATAAATCAGGTATGATTTTCATTAATTAATTTTTTTTCAATTCATATCATATAACAATGTTTAATTAATTAATTGCATATTATAGATGGATAAAGATTTTAGGTCTGATAAGGCATTGAAGGTAATGGGTCATAAAGTCGTAAAGATGAACCCGCGACTTACGAATTATGTTGCAAATGCTGGTTTTCTACCTTGGACCCAAGTATGCAACGTGAATTGTGATCCTAGATTAATCACCGCACTAGTGGATAGATGGCGCCCCGAGACACACACACCTTCCATCTAAATGGAGGGGAGGCTACAATTACTTTACAGGACGTGTCTCTTCTTACTGGATTAGCCATAGATGGGGAGCCCGTGTCTGGATTAGGGGAGCTTGAATGGGAGCCAGTTTGTTTGAGTTTATTGGGTGTTGTGCCTGACCGACCTAAGTATAAATCTATGGGTATCAAGACATGGTTCGATGAATAATTGACTCATATGCCAGCCGATGCGGATGAAGAGATGTTGAAGAAATACGCTAGGGCGTACATTTTATGTCTTTTGGGATTGACTCTCGTGGCAGACTTGTCCGGTGATCAGGTATTGCTCCACTACCTTCCATTGTTGGCGGACTTGGATAACGCCAGGAGATACAGTTGGGGGAGCTCTGTTTTAGCGTATCAATACAGTCAGATGTGCAGAGCGAGTTATATTAAGAAGTCGCAAATAGGTGGATGTGCACTATTACTACAGTTTTGGTGTTGGGAGCGCATGCGTATTGGACGTCCACAATCATATGGCAGAGACCCACCAGAACTTGAAGATGATATGCATCCATATTACAGACCTTGTTGGTCGTACTTGTGAGTAAACTTTTCATTTATTTTGATATTGAAAATTGTTACATATTAAATTTGTAACGCTTTTATTTATGCACAGGAGTTGGGTCGGACCAAAACATTTTGAAGAGACCCCACGTGGTTCTTTAATCTTCTATCGGGATCAGCTCGAGCGAATGGTCCACGCTGATTTTATTTACCGACCATATGAGGAGGATTTGATGGAACGATTGCATCCCGTATGTCTCGAGTCACGAGAATTATGGGTGGCTGATGTGCCACTTATTTGCTTCAACGTCATTGAGTGGCATCATCCTGATCGTACTATGAGACAATTTGGATGGAATCAGATCATTCCATCTGCTCCTATAGCTTTTACGCATACTCGCCATGGATTAGAAAGAAAAAAGAGAGTTGATTGGAGAGTGTACTTGGCCCAGGATGTTCAGATATGGAATAGTATATGGGAGAGACTAATATATGGGGATCCGGGCGAGGAAGGCGGAAACATTGATATTTGACAAGCGTATTTTTAACCCTTTATAGTTGTCAAAGTGTGAGTTTTAGGGGTCAAGTTGCAGTCAAACAATATTTATAAACCTTGGTAAGCCAAGGGTCGATTCTAGGAGCAGCGCGTGTGAATACTAGCATACGGTGTGACCTATATAGCTATTCCGAGTTAACAAGTGTAAAACAGTTTGGTTGTCACGAAAAATTGCAGAAATTAAATAGCAGAAAATTAAATGGTTGTGTTTAAATCAGAGAAAGAATCCCAGAATCCGTACTTCACCCGTGCTAACCCCACTAATCATGCAATCATTCTACGTTAATTTTTCATGCTATCGAATATGGAATATAACCGAAATAATACTAGCAAAGCCGCCCATCCACGGATCATTTTGTCTAGATTAATCTCAATCGTTGAACGCCGCCCATCCACGGATTATCAACGATTTCGATTTATTAAATTAAAGGTTTTCCTATTAGTTCATGTAAACATGACCTAACATCAATTTCATGCAATCCGGTTAATGCCTAGGGCCCATCCACCTCTCGGCATATAACCTAAATACGTTCTATTAATGCAAACATACCCTTCGATGTAAATACATGCATAGAACGATAGTATTAAGCACACATTGAAATTGAATAATCGAATCGCATAAATAATAAACTTCAATTGATCACATGAGAGTTAGGGTTACATAGCACGGGATCCGTAGGATCCCGGAATTAAGAAGACTACTCACTATTCATGGTGGTTAACCAAAAACAGTGTATATTGAAAGGAAGAAACGAGTAAACCGTAAAGACGCGGTGTAGCTCGATGATCCTCACGCTAAAGCTCTGTCTTCTCTCCCAAGTTAGGGTTTTCTCCAAAATAACAGCACACAGCTCTCCAAAATCAGCCTCTTTTTGAATCTGGTCGAATCCCCTTTTTATATCTTCGAATTTCCATAATTATCTAAAACCAAAATTAGGCAAGTCCCGTGACATCTCAACTGTCATGGTACGTCACGGGCTGTCACGAGACCCAAAAATACCGTTGCCACGGCCAAGTCTCGTGACCATTCTATTGTCCCGTGACTGCAGGGACTGTCACGGGACCTGAATTCTTTTGCCATTTTGGAGGTCTAAACCTTCGAATCTGCTCTTTATGTAAACTACAAAGTTGTAGGTATTTGAATTAGCTTTCCAACAAGCTAAATTTCGACTCATTTGGACACCGTATGAGCCCTGGGCATGCAAAATACGTCGCAAAGGTCTGTCTGCCCTGTTTTGTCCCGTTTTTGCCCAAGTCGGCACCAATTGCTTTTCTTTGCTTCTGATCAATCCAAAAGTATTAGATATGTGATATATGACCTGAAACACTAGAAAAGATATCAAATGACAATAAAATGTCGGGAAAACAAACATAATACATCATCGAATGAAGTGAATAATAGGTCAAGAATTCGACCGATCAAAACACTCCACACTTAAGATTTGTTCGTCCTGAACAAAAATTAAGCACAAGTCAATAAATCTGCAGAATAGTTACCCGCTCAAGTATCATGTGATCAATTCTAACTAAAACAAAAAATAAAAAGATAATTCACTGTCGTAGAGGACACGAATGCATTTAGCGTATGCATCAAGCCTTTAAACCTATAGGCTGCCCTAGTAGGACGAGTATAGTCTCGTGAAGGTTTTCAAGAATGGGACTACCTACAAATCCCCTATACAACTAACTAACGTGTATGCATGAAATGATGCTCAACGAGTCACGGTAAAATCATATCATACCTCGGATTCATCGTGTTACCTCAACTTCAAGTCAAACATCTTCATCAAAGTTTTCAGACAATCATAGATTATACGAGTTATGCATTCAAATGGTCAGTACACACGGCTAGCAATCGACTAATCACATGTTCTAAATAGTTCTATTGCAACGTATAAAGAATATGAATAGTTACACAAAACATGCTCGCCATTCACCTATGCTATCTAGGGATAGTCCACGGGCTCTTGGCACAAAGCTCATTCTCAAGTGCCAAGGATTAGACAATGACCCGTAAGAGAAGAGGAGCCTGACTTAAGGTTTTTCTAAAAAATAGTACGAAAATCACATCAAAATTTTTAGTGCAAGCATGAGGATCGTCCCTTAGTTTCTATTACATGAATTCTCAAGATAAGTTATGATTTGCACGTAATGAGAGGATGAAATTACACTATATCAAGCAGAAGAGGGCATAAATTGTTTCAAGAGTGTTTTCCATATACCAGGGGTGACTTTTCTCACCAGGTCCTTGGTATTCTTTTGCTTTCGCAGAATCAACAAAAGCATATTATTTTTTTTCGTTCAAACTGGTTTTCTTTCAAAAACAACTATGCTTAGGGCTAATGTTTCACCCACTTTCCAAAATTAAGAACTTTGTTTTTTAGGGAAAAACTTGAAGGTCAATTGTCTAACTCCACATTTAAAGCTTGACATAGTGTATGAGTAAAGGCGGGTGCATGCAAATCACGACGAGTGTAGAGAAAAACATACTAGTACTAAGGTCACCTAGAAAAAGAGATGCAATTTAAGTTTTTAGACGTTTTGAACCGGTGCCTACTAATTTCAAGTCCCAAACATGCTTCAAGAAATACGTAAAACACGTGATAGTCAAAGGCTAGCAATGGTGCTGACTCAAGTAATACACACACGATTAAAACTATTTCAAGTCCTAGAATTCGAATCCAAACGAATGTCAATCAGTCAAGGAGTATCGTAGAAAACGAGGATTTCAATCGCATTACATAGACAGTTGAGCATATGCAAGAGTGAATGTGTGACATGCGATGAATGTATATGTGACTATGTGCTACCCACTCCACACTTAAAAATGAGCTTAGTCCCTAAGCAAAGAAATAAAAGATAACAAAAAGCACATAGGAACTTCCCTCGTGTGTGAAAGCGTGATATCCATGGAGATTAAGTGATGCCCGGGGAGTGAAATGCGACTCGTGAGCTGGTAGTTAAATAGATAAAACCACAGAGCTTCACAAGTATAGGTTAGCATCGAAAATCATGGAGGGGCATTCCACACTTAGAACCTTGAAATGTTCACACATAATGCAAATGCAGATAAAAACTAGCTAAATACATACATCGCGGGTTACTCCTCGAAGAGGCCTAGTTTAACGTCTTGGCTAGACTCAGCAAGGGAGGTAGTGTCAATCCACCTTCAAATCCCATTGAAATTTACATCCATCTAGTATGACATGAACGTCACGGGCTGTCACGAGACCCAAAAATACCGTTGCCACGGCCAAGTCTCGTGACCATTCTATTGTCCCGTGACTGCAGGGACTGTCACGGGACCTGAAATCTTTTGCCATTTTGGAGGTCTAAACCTTCGAATCTGCTCTTTATGTAAACTACAAAGTTGTAGGTATTTGAATTAGCTTTCCAACAAGCTAAATTTCGACTCATTTGGACACCATATGAGCCATGGGCATGCAAAATACGTCGCAAAGGTCTGTGTGCCCTGTTTTGTCCTGTTTTTTCCCAAGTCGGCACCAATTGCTTTTCTTTGCTTCTGATCAATACAAAAGTATTAGATATGTGATATATGACCTGAAACACTAGAAAAGATATCAAATGACAATAAAATGTTGGGAAAAAAAACATAATCCATCATCGAATGAAGTGAATAATAGGTCAAGAATTCGACCGATCAATATTCTCAGTGATGAATATGTGAATTGGTATTCACAGATCACACGTCGCCTTATCCAGCCCAGATTGGAAGAAGAGGACACTCACGCGTATCGCCCTAGTGCACATGAATTACCTAGCAATGTAAGTTTTCACATATTTTTTAATATATTATTATTATACTGTTTCACATGTGTAACTAACAATTTGTTCATATAGATTCGCACGTTGCTCATCTGCGCTTCCCAGGCTGCAGAAGGATTCACCAGTACTGCAGACTCGCGACCAATTTTTTATCGCATTTTCCATACTGCAGTGGACGAACTACGGGTGTTGGGGGAGTTGCGGCTACCGAATATCAACCCTGATACTATTCAGTTTGGAAACGGTAAATTTCCTCATTTAAATTGTATATGTAATTTATTCAACTAATATACTAATACATTTTAATTATAGGTGACGATGATGATATGAGTGTAGACGATGATCATGTCACCAACCTTGACTCACAGACACCATGTTATGATCGTCCATCAAGCTCACATGCACCATGTTATGATCGTCCATCAAGCTCACAGGCACCACCTTCACAACCATCTCGGGCATCCATGTCATATGACACACCTTCACCACCAGGTCACGGGCACAACCTCCGTCCTGCAAAGGCACCTAAACAGTCATGGCAGCAGAAGTTATGTAATAAAAGAAAAGATTGAGATTAAATTTAACTTTAATGTATTGTTTTGTTTTATTTGTGCTACATTTTGTAACAATGTCTTAATTTCATCTATCAAAATATCTCATGGTACGTTTTCTATTGCACACGAAGAAATCTAACAATGTCTTATTTTTTATATTTTTAACAGTTTGGATTTCCTTTTTTAAATGCGACACTATCCCCGGATCTGATTTTTTAAATGCGACACTATCCCCGGATCTGATTTTTTAAATGTGACACTATCTTCGGATCTGATTTTTTAAATGCGACAATATCACCGGATCTGTGTTTTTTTTCAATTTCCCCGGATCTAATTTTATACGTACAAATTTATTTGTTTTTTTAAAAACCGGATTCCCCTGATCCATTTTTTAGGAAAAAAATAAAAAAATTAGGTTCTCAAAAATTGGATATCCGAGTTCCGGTTTTAGGTGACCTAATTTTGTTTTTTTATAAACCGGATTCTTCTGATCCGTTTTTAAGGGAAAAAACAAAAAAAATTAGGTCATAAAACACCGGAATTCCGAGTTCCGGTTTTCACCGGGACCCGAATTTCTGACGCCTCGACCAGAAGTGACCGGACGGGCACGGGTCGAGATTCCCCTAAACACGGAATCAGGAATCCGGTTTTTGACCCCCTATATATGCATGCTCTCTTGTTCATTTTCTCCGTCCAAATACACTACGATTATATATCTCTCATCATTCCACTCGTTGTATCAACTTCCTTCGACATGGAAACTCCAACTCTTGATAATTTAGATGTTCCAATCATGGACGAGTACCACCGGGAAGAAATGGAAAATTTGGAAATTGTCGCTGTTCATGACCCGTAGGAGGAGAATGCAATACCCCGTTACGTATGGGATCATCCGGATTTTGAAGATATTTCGGCATGGGAAACCAATCAACCTGCCGATGAGTATATGAGAGGAAATTTCGACCATCCGGCCCACCACGAATCCCTTGGAGTTGGCAGTGAGTTTGAATGAAAAGAACTTGCCGTACATGCGGTGCGAAAGTGGTCGATCATGAATTGGGTGGAATACGTGGTTAAAAAATCTAACCCTTCTTTTATTGTATTTCGCTGTCGAAAAGCTGAAGAAGGTTGTCCATGGGGCCTCCGGATATCTGCACTGAGAAACGGTTACCGTTGGGAAGTGCGAAAGCATCGTGAGCACCACATATGCCAGAACGACACAATTATGGCCAGCAACGTTCATATGACGCCCAAGTATATCGCTAAAGAACTGTGGGATGTGATGACAGAAAAATTACGATTGAGTGGATCAGAGATACAAGCAAGAATTTATAAAGACTATGGGCTTGAAATTTCCCCATTGAAAGCTTGGCAAGCGAAGCAACAAACAATGATTGACTTATTTGGAACATTGGATGGCTCCTTCGCATACCTGCCACACTTGATGAAGGCTTTAGTTGATAATAGTCCAGAAACAGTTGTCTATTGGGATACTGACAAAATCGATGGTGAGTACATTCAGGTAAATCGTGTTTTTTGGGCATTTGCTGAATGTATTCATGCATTTAAGCATTGTCGTCCCATATTATCCATTAACGGAACTCATTTGTACGGTAAGTACGATGCAAAGCTCCTCGTAGCATGCTCATTGGACGCAAACAATGGTGTTCTACCAGTTGCGTTTGCTTTGGTCGAGAGTGAAAACACATCGAGCTGGAGTTGGTTCATGAGTTGCATTCGAGAGGGTGTCACTTCACGTCGAGGCTTATGCGTCATATCTGACAGACACGGAGGAATAATGGCTACTATAAAAGAACCACAATGGTCGCCTCCTAATGCTTACCATCGTATCTGCGTTCACCACTTCCAGAGCAACTTCAACACAAAGGTGAAAGACTCTTATTTGAAGAAAAAACTTGGCAAGGTTGCATATGCCAAAAAAGAGTACAAGTTTGCAAATCAATATCAGGAGCTGATGCAAGAATTGAAAGACAGACCTGACGTACGAGACTGGTTGTGCAACGTGGACGTTCATTTATGGTCTTTGGCAATGGATACTGATGGTATGAGATGGGGCTCAATGACCACGAACGTTTCGGAATCGTTCAATAACGTTCTCAAGCACGGACGTGATTTACCAATTTCAGCATTGGTTATGTTCACTTTCAAACAGTTGAATAAATACTTCCACAGCCTTCGTTATCGGTTCGACAATACGGAATCAGCTTTGCACCAAAGGTACACGAGAGGTTGGAGGTACTCTGAAAAATGGCACAGTTCCACAGAGTCGTACTTTTTAACCCGGCCCAGCAAATTTATCAGGTTACCACGGGAATTAAGCATCATATGTGGAGAGTTTGCATGCCCGGGAGAACATGTTCCTGTGGAAAATGGACTCAAGCACGAGGCTACCTCTAGGACATCTCCAATGTTGACGACAAAGGCATTGGAAATAGGCTTCACAGACACCCATTTCCCATCTTTCCGTATCTCAAGTCCTTCCTTGTCATTGATCTGCGGGAGGATGGTGAAACCATCTGGATCAGAGTGAGGTGTGATGCCTATGGCCAGATCTGGCTGCGGACATGGTGGATAGTGGTTGAACCTCATCGACTGAATCCCTTCCTCAAACATGTCCTTAAACTCCTCGCTATCCATTTTCAACGCCATCGATAAAAACTCCAGGAGTTTCATTGACAAGCTCTTCAGCTCTAAAGAATACTCCTCAATCGCTTCCCTGCACGTACGAACACTGTTAGAATTATTCAGCTCAATTGACAGAACACGTAAGAGTGACGCGACACGACCTTAATGAGGGAGGAAGCTTGGGGAGCAAATGGGGTTTCCTCATGCTGACAGGAAGAGTGATCATGTAGAACATGTCAGCCCAGTCGAGCTTTTGCTCTTCAGAAACTACGAAAGCCTGCCCATAGCCTTCCACGTCGTCCGGCAGCTGCACATACCTCTCCCTCTGTTCCCTTGGAAGGCTAAAAAATTCCTGGATCTCAATCTTCACCTTCTCCAACAGCTCTTCGCTTACGCCATGCCCAACCATCTTCACAAAACACCAAATTCATACCAACAATTTAGTTAGTGATACAAATATACACAAGATAACAATCAAATATATTCACGGAAGAATCCCCAATATGCGCATGCAGCGTGGAGTTTGAGCAGCTCAGAATCTAAAAACTGGTCGGACGTCAATCTCTGGAAGTCGATAACGGGCACCTCCTTTGCATTAGGATCAGCATTAGAAGCTGGCTCCTGACCAGGATGAGCATATCTAGGTGGGAGCTCGGACAAGGGTTTCTTAGCGAGCTCCTGAACATATGGAACCTTGAGAGTGCCTCCAAGCTTCACTGGCTGAACTTCACCCATTGAGCTAATTAGCTTGGATTTTTTAATCTTAGCTGAATGATGATGGTTCGATAAGACGATCACTAAGAGCATCCCCATCATGGTTTTTTGAGCATCAAAAGTGAGCATGGGAGATGATCAAAAAAATCATGCATCCCCACCATGATTTTTTTTAGCATCAAAAAAAGCATCACATGGTTTTTTATGAAAATGAGCATCCCATGCTCTTTTTTCATGTTTTGAGCATGAGAATGAACCAATCGCAATGCGACACGTGTCCTGTGTAAGAAACAGTACAGTTTTTATTTTGATCTTGCAACGAATATATCTTCTAAATTACAAATTAAAAAAAATCAAAATAAATACCAATATTCATAATTTTTTTAGCTCTATAAAACGAGATACACTTTGATATATTTTTATTAATCTTAACATTTATGAGCTATAATTTATGTAGTGATGAGAGAGATTGATGATAAACTTTTTTTTGGATCATGTTGGGGTGCATGTGATTGAAAAAAAATGAGGGATGATTAGATGAGAGAGAAAAAGGCTGAGAGAGATGGATGTTATGGTTTTTTTGATCATGGTGGGGATGCTCTAACCCGTTATAGCTTTATATACACTATTAATGTTGACTTATTCAATAGCTTAATTTCTACTTAGCTTTTTTTTTGGATGTCCCCCGAAGGACAAACTTGAACCTAAAAAGTAACTGTTTAAATAAAAATATATATTTTAAGATCTTCAACTACTCTTGTCATTCATTACTCCTAAAGACCAAAGAAGGAAGATTTATTTTGATTTCCGAATTGTGAAGGATAGGGATGCACAAGTCCATTTGGTGGTCTGATCACGTACGCTAAGTAGCTATCTACCTGCTGGCCGACCTCTTTTCTCTTTCTAAAAAAAATCTCTCTTCCAGAATCAATCCAGGCGTCGACTTCCAACTTAATCCGTTGGCAGGCGCCTTTATTCGCCCCTAAAGGGCTGATTTTTTCTTCGTTGCCCTCCACCGCTGCCTGCTCCGCCATACCCTTTCTCCCCTCGCTCTCTCTGCCCGCCGCCTGTCATCTCCGCCTCACCCCGTCGATCCCCTTTCCCCGCCCACTCCATTTTCCATTTCCCGGTCGGTCCCTTGGGCTGAGCTGTCATCGTTTTCGTCGCTGCTACGGATCCGGAGGTGATGGTGGAGGGGCTCGGCGCTGGGGATGGAGATGATGACTTGGGTTGGAGTTTTGGGGCGGTAGGAGTGTTTGTTGAGGCGGGTTCTGCTGTTTGTGGTGAGGCTTTTGGTGTATGGTAGGGTGGTTGGGGCGTAGACGATGGTGGTGATGTGGGTTTTACTGGTGGTTATAGCGTTTCCATTTTGACGGTTGGACTTTGATGACGGTTGGACTTTGACGACACTGCCATGGGACATGGGGCGTTGGCGCGTTGTCGGTGACTGTTTTGAAGTTCTTTAGAGGTTTGTTTGGTTTTTTCTTGCTTTTGATTATATATGGCTGCATTTGTTGCTGCAAGTTGCTTTCAGTCTTCGGTGGTACGCTCACTTCCCTGGGCGTGAGGCTGAGTGGAGCAGCTCACTGTTCCCAACTAGTTGAGTTTTCCTAGCTTTTAAGTCCTCTTTTATGCCTTTTATGGAGTTTAGTTGGCGTGCTTCCCTTGGCAGGAAGCTGATATATGAAGAATACATGTGTAGCCTTTTCCAGTTATGAAGGCATTAGCTTAAGTGAATAATGCAGACAAGTTCCTTTCTCTATTGGGACTTCGCAGGCGTGGAGTTTTTCAGAAAGCAGCTGGGGAGTTTTTTTATTTAGTCTTGTTTGTCTATATTTAGTTGTTGACCAACACTTGTTCATGTTGTCGGATGTTTCAGTGTTGGTGTCTTATCTTTGGTCAGTCGTTGTATAGCTGCGTTGTTTGTGTTGTTTACTGTTGTGTTTAGGTTTAGTTGTGTTGTCCACAAGTGGTTGTTGTTTAATCTCCTTGTCTTTTATCAACAACAACAACAAAAAAGTATTTATCGTCTTGCCATGAGATCTAACTTCTTCTTCTTTTCATTGAACCATGAGATCTAACTGAATCTTATGAAATTTGAATCCCACCATTGCGTGTGTGTTCATTCTCAACCGAAAAGGATTTCTTCAAGCCGAAGCAGTACTCTTTTGGCATTAGCGACCACCATGTGCAGCTTCTGCGACGATGGGTTTCGTCGCTAATGTTTCCTTGATCCAACTTGTAAGCCCATTGCGGCCCAATGGTCACAGCTCTGGCCTAACATCTCGGCCCAACTCGGGTGTCCGATCCACATCGGTGAGCTGAGCGGAGATTCGTTAATGAGGCTGCTGCTGGAGTTCCGTCGTCGGTGAAAGTGTAGCCGAGTCTGCACTGGAGATATGCTTGTTTAATAAAGCCGCCGGGAAGTCGACTGGTTTGAGCAGCACCATGTTCCCGATTTGTGCGTTATTCATCGTCGAGGATTTTTCGGTAACTACTTTAGCATTGTTGCTCGCTTGTTGATGCCGTTTTATTTTTATTTTTCCATTTTTCACATGGTTTGAAAAACATTTTTGGGTTTTAGAATTCTGTGTTTTTGATCATTTATATCATAGCTTCATCGCAAACTTTGCTTTTGAATTCTGTGTTTGAACATATGATCATCGTAACTTCCCAGCATTCCTGGATTACGACATGTACACTGAAACGCAAATCCTGCTGCAAAAGACTTTTATTTCAGCCAGTTTTGATAACATTATTTCACAATAAGTTTACAAAATTTTAAGGCAGTGGAAGAACATAAATGCAGTGAATTTTATTCTTATGATCTTACATGGAGGTACAGTCTGTAGCAATAAGAAAGTATATAGTGATTCTGCTCTTCTAAATCCTCAGGATTTCCAGCTGTGATTTTCCATTCAGTTCCTTAGCGAAAAGCCCTTTGAGAAATTCCACATTGCTGATCTTATTAAACTTTGCAGGATTTTCAGGTGTGACGATGCTTGTTGCTGGACCTATCTCACCATCAATCCTTGGCATAAAAAATGTAGCCAGCGACAGCCTCTCTTTCTCCGAGTTCACTACACCTCTATGCTCAATGCTCCTGTAAGCCCCGTTGCTCACAATCTACAAAAAAACGCTTACAACAATTAGTTTCAGATGCTTAAGAACACGAAATCATGGACTCGAGCACGAGACTACCTCTAGGACATCTCCAATGTTGACGACAAAGGCGTTGGATATTAGGATATATTTATTAATGTAAATATTCCTTTTGTCTATATAAATAGAGTTGTAATCCTGTGCATTCATTAATAAGAAATCCCTTTCTATATGGTATCAAAGCAGGTTTTCTAAAAACCCTACCTTTTTCTTCTCATTGGCTGCCTGTGCCCAATCGCCGCCGCCTTTGGTGTCGAACCACAGCTGTCGATCTCATCGACCACTGTCGATCGTCGTTCCTCTCTTGCTCTTCCGCTGTTTGCTGTTTGCTGTTTTTCTGATTCACCATGTCTGATGCATCTGAAACAACTCATGCTCTTCCAAATCCGGCAGATCCTGATACTCCCATTCTCTCTGTCAATATGACGGGAATCACGAAGCTTACAACAACAAATTACATCGCCTGGTCTCTTCAGGTTCGTCTTTTCCTTGGTGGTCATGCCTTCTCCAGTTTTATTGATGCTACTACGACAGCCCCACCGGCAACAATCACCACTGATACTGTCGTTTCCTCGAATCCCAAATACATCTCTTGGATTCGGCAGGATCAGTTGATTTTCGCATCCCTTTTGGGCACCATCTCTCAGCCTCTGCAGTCACTTGTTACAAGTGCGTCCACAACGTTTGAAGCCTGGACCATTTTAGCCAAGACCTATGGGACTCCATCTCGTGGCCATATCAAGCAGTTGAAGGATCAGCTGAAGAAGACAACTAAAGGATCTCGTACGATTGATGATTTTATGCAGCTGATGAAGGCTAAGGCTGACGAGTTATCTCTTCTCGGCAAGCCTGTTGATCAGGAAGATCTCATTGAGTTTATCATTGATGGTCTTCCGGAAGAGTATCGTGCTCTTTGTGATGCGATTCAGAATCGCGATACCCCGATCTCGTTTGAAGAGTTTCATGAGAAACTGCGAAATCGTGAAGCTGATGTTTTGTGTCGTGTTTCTCCGGTTGAAGTTTTTCCAGCCACGGCTCAAGTAGCGAACTTTCGCCAACGTCCCAGCAACAACAATATCTGGCAGCCGGCGTACCGTACTGACTCTCGCAATCAGTCCTCTGACAATCGATCGCAGCAGAGGAGGCCATATCTTGGAAGGTGTCAGGCATGTGGCAAGCCTGGTCACAGTGCTCAACGGTGTTATCAGTTTCGTTTGATTCAGAATCAGAATCCCTCTGCATCGCAGCCAGTCTGGAATCCACGGGCTAATGTGGCGCAGACTGCTGCTCAAGAAACGCCCTCCTGGCTTCTTGATACTGGCGCCACACATCACATCACTTCAGATCTCCAGCATCTTGCGTTGCATCGACCATACAATGGTTCAGACACTGTGGTTATTGGTGATGGTAATGGTCTCGCAATAAAAAACACAGGCCTTTCTTCTCTTTCTACTCATACTCGTGATTTATGCTTGTCTGATGTGTTGCATGTTCCTAGTATGGAGAAGAATTTGTTATCAGTTTACAAGTTGTGTGTGGATAATAATGTTGCTGTGACGTTTGATTCTTTGGCATTTCAGGTGAAGGATCTAAACTCAGGGGTCCAAATCACAGAGGGCAAGGTTAAAGATGGGATGTATGAGTGGCCGCTGCTTTCGTCTTCTTCTTCATGCTGTGCTTTTAGTAGCTCTAGGGTCTCTTTTTCGGATTGGCATTCCCGTTTGGGCCATCCTCATGTAGAGCTTTTAAGTAAAACTCTATCTCGTTTTGATTTCCCTGTATCTACTAAAGTTCCTTCTTCCCATCTTTGCAAATCGTGTTCAATTCATAAGAGTCATAAATTACCTTTTGGAATCAACTCAATCACATCGACTAAGCCCTTAGAAGTTGTTTACTCAGATGTATGGACCTCGCCAATTTACTCCTTTGATGGCTACAAATACTATCTAGTTTTAGTGGATCACTTCACTCGCTATACCTGGATGTACCCTCTTAAGAAAAAGTCCAATGTTCTGGAAACATTTGTTAAGTTCAAAGCTCTAGTGGAGAATAGGTTTTCAACACGTATCATTACTCTCTATTCTGATAATGGTGGGGAATTCATAGCTATGTCTAGTTTTCTTTCTACTAATGGGATTTCACACTTCACTACACCACCTCATACTCCTGAGCATAATGGGATTTCTGAGAGAAAACATAGGCACATTGTAGAAACGGGTTTAGCTCTTCTTAGTCATGCTTCCTTACCGGTCGAGTTTTGGTCTTTTGCCTTTGCCACTGCGGTTTATCTTATTAATCGTTTGCCATCTTCTTCTTTAGGTTTTCAGTTTCCGTTTGAAAAGCTCTTTGGGGAACAACCAAACTTTCATAAGCTTAGGATCTTTGGGTGTCTCTGTTTTCCTTGGTTACGACCTTATACAGCCAATAAGCTAGAGCCTAGGTCCTCTCCGTGCATCTTCTTAGGTTACTCTCTCACTCAAAGTGGCTATCTCTGTTATGATTCTCATAATTCTCGTCTCTATGTTTCTCGTCATGTACAGTTTCATGAAGCTGTTTTTCCCATGAAGGCGAAAGTTTCCGTTTCCTCAGGTGTATTAGTAGAAGAGGATTCTCCTACTCTCCCTCTCTCTGTCACACCATTACAATCGCCACTCGTGCATCCCCAACCACTAGTGACTCCTGAGTCGGCTCCTTCACCAAGACATGAAGAGCTGTTGACGACATCCTCAGCTTCCTCCTTGTCGTCGATCGACGCATTGCCTAATGAGGCACAATTGGATGACGTTCAAGTGCCAGTTAACACTCACCATATGGTGACTCGTGCCAAGAATAGGATCACAAAGCCTATAAATAAGCTTTCCCTTGCTGCAGTGGTCTCTCCTTATTTGGAAATTGAACCGGCAACCTATCGTCAAGCACTCACTGATGAAAAGTGGCGTGGAGCAATGGGTGAAGAAATTGATTCACAGTTACGTGAGCATACTTGGGACTTAGTGCCGCCAGATGCAGTTGAAAATCTAGTTGGTTGTCGTTGGGTGTTTCGTATAAAACGTCTTCCTAATGGTGAGATTGAACGATATAAAGCACGTCTTGTTGCAAAGGGATATAGTCAACGTCCAGGTATTGACTACTTCGAGACATTTAGTCCAGTTATTAAACGACCATCGGTTCTTCTTGTTCTCAGTTTAGCAACTTCGCGAAACTGGACTTTGCGTCAGCTTGATGTCCATAATGCATTTCTTCAAGGACCTCTTGCTGAAGTTGTGTATATGGAGCAACCTCCTGGTTTTGTTGACAAGGATCGCCCTGATCATGTGTGTGTCTTACGGAAAGCCATCTATGGTTTGAAGCAGGCTCCGCGCGCTTGGTATAATGCCCTTCGTAGTTTTTTACTTGACTCGGGTTTTGTTAATGCATTGGCTGATACATCCTTGTTTATTCTGTTGAAGTCGGATGTGATTATCTTTGTCTTGGTTTATGTTGATGACATTGTCATTACTGGGAACTCAGCTACTCATGTGCAAAAGTTCATTGCTTTGCTTGGAGAGCGGTTTTCGCTTAAGGATCTTGGAACTCTAAGCTATTTTCTTGGTGTTGAGGTTGCTCGCACATCCTTGGGACTTACGCTTACTCAGCACAAGTACATTAACGATCTTCTTCGAAGAGTTAATATGCTTGATGCTAAACCTGTTTCGACGCCTATGGCAGACAAACCACCTTTGGCTAAGTTGTCTGGCACACTACTTGAGGATGCTACGGAGTATCGTATGGTGGTTGGTAGCTTGCAGTACTTGCTTTTCACTCGTCCCGATATTGCCTTTGCAGTGAATAAGCTCTCTCAGTATATGCATCAGCCGACAACGGAGCATTGGTCGGCTGCTAAGAGGATTTTGAGGTATCTTTGTGGTACGCGTAATCGTGGTCTCTTCTTCTCTTCTTCTAATCCTCTTGTTCTTCGTGCATATTCTGATGCTGATTGGGCTGGTGATAAGGATGATTATTCATCTACGGGGGCGTACCTTGTGTATCTTGGTCAACATCTAATTTCTTGGTCTGCAAAGAAGCAATCTACAGTTGCTCGTTCCTCTACTGAGGCTGAGTATAAGTCAGTTGCTAATACTGCTGGGGAGGTTCAATGGGTTCGATCCTTATTGACTGAAATGGGTATCCAGTTACCCTCTGCACCGGTTATCTACTGTGATAATGTTGGTGCCACATATTTGTCTGCCAATCCGGTCTTTCATTCTCGTATGAAGCATGTTGCAGTTGACTATCACTCTATTCGTGGTTTGGTGCAATCTGGTGAGCTGCGTGTTAGTCATGTGGCTTCTGCAGATCAGTTAGCGGATGCTCTTACTAAGCCTTTGCCTCGTGCTCGATTTATACCACTCTGTTCCAAGATTGGACTCACTCCGATCCGTCCATCTTGAGGGGGCGTATTAGGATATATTTATTAATGTAAATATTCCTTTTGTCTATATAAATAGAGTTGTAATCCTGTGCATTCATTAATAAGAAATCCCTTTCTATATTGGAAATGGGCGTCACAGACACCCATTTCCCATCTTTCCGTATCTCAAGTCCTTCCTTGTCATTGTTCTGCAGGAGGATGGTGAAACCAACGGGATCAGAGTGAGGTGTGATTCCTATGGCCAGATCTGGCTGCGGACATGGTGGATCCTCGCTATCCATTTTCAACGACATCGATAAAAACTCCAGGAGCTTACATGGAGGTACAGTCTGTAGCAATAAGAAAGTATATAGTGATTCTGTTCTTCTAAATCCTCAGGATTTCCAGCTGTGATTTTCCATTCAGTCCCTTAGCGTAAATCCCTTTGAGAAATTCCACATTGCTGATCTTATTAAACTTTGCAGGATTTTCAGGTGTGACGATGCTTGTCGCTGGACCTATCTCACCATCAATCCTTGGCATAAAAAATGTAGCCAGCGACAGCCTCTCTTTCTCCGAGTTTACTACACCTCTGTGCTCAATGCTCCTGTAAGCCCCGTTGCTCGCAATCTACAAAAAACGCTTACAACAATTAGTTTCAGAGGCTTAAGAACACAGACATCATGGACTCGACCACGAGACTACCTCTAGGACATCTCCAATGTTGACGACAAAGGCGTTGGAAATGGGCTTCACAGACACCCATTTCCCATCTTTTCGTATCTCAAGTCCTTCCTTGTCATTGATCTGCAGGAGGATGGTGAAACCAACTGGATCGGAGTGAGGTGTGAGGCCTATGGCCAGATCTGGCTGCGGACATGGTGGATAGTAGTTGAACCTCATCGACTGAATCCCTTCCTCAAACATGTCCTTAAACTCCTCGCTATCCATTTTCAACGACATCGATAAAAAATCCAGGAGTTTCATTGACAAGCTCTTCAGCTCTAAAGAATACTCCTCAATCGCTTCCCTGCACGTACGAACACTGTTGAAATTATTCAGCTCAATTGACAGAACACGTAAGAGTGACGCGACACGACCTTAACGAGGGAGGAAGCTTGGGGAGCAAATGGGGTTTCCTCATGCTGACAGGAAGAGTGATCATGTAGAACATGTCAGCCCAGTCGAGCTTTTGCTCCTCAGAAACTACGAAAGCCTGCCCATAGCCTTCCACGTCGTCCGGCAGCTGCACATACATCTCCTTCTCTTCTCTTGGAAGGTTAAAAAATTCCTGGATCTCAATCTTCACCTTCTCCAACAGCTCTTCGCTTACGCCGTGCCCAACCATCTTCACAAAACACCAAATTCATACCAACAATTTAGTTAGTGATACAAATATACATTAGATAACAATCAAATATATTTACCTGGAAGAATCCCCAATCTGCGCATGCAGCGTGGAGTTTGAGCAGCTCAGAATAGGGTTATTGGCTTATTTGCCCCTCTTTGAAACTCAAATAACCCGTTTGCCCTTCTTCAAACTCAAATAACTGGATTGCCCCTTTTTGTTAAATTCTCGGTTTATGAGTTACCGGTAATGTTAATTTTGCATATTCTCGGTTTCTGATTTACCGGTAATAATATTTTCGGTTTTTTGAAAATTTTGATTAAACACCCATCTTTGGTCATTATTTTTATCAGCTTAACCTTTTAATTTCATTTTTGAGTAAACATGAAAGTTATAGAACATTCAATTATCTTTCTAACCATATAAAGAACATCTTAAACGGATACCGGATGACGCCTCTATGAGCTTCCGAATGTTAGCTCGGACCCCTCGGTTTTTTGAAAAATCGATCGATCGAAATTTGCCGAAACCAAGGGGGTCCGAGCTAACATTCGGAAGCTCATAGAGGCGTCATCCGGTATCCGTTTAAGATGTTCTTTATATGGTTAGAAAGATAATTGAATGTTCTATAACTTTCCTGTTTACTTGAAAATGAAATTCAAAGGTTAAGCTGATAAAAATAGTGACCAAAGATGGGTGTTTAATCAAATTTTTCAAAAAACCGAGGGGGTCCGAGCTAACATTCGGAAGCTCATAGAGGCGTCATCCGGTATCCGTTTAAGATGTTCTTTATATGGTTAGAAAGATAATTGAATGTTCTATAACTTTCATGTTTACTCGAAAATGAAATTCAAAGGTTAAGCTGATAAAAATAGTGACCAAAGATGGGTGTTTAATCAAATTTTTCAAAAAACCAAAAATATTATTACCGGTAAATCATAAACCGAGAATATGCAAAATTAACATTACCGGTAAATCATAAACCGAGTGTTAGTGATTTTCAGGTTTTCATGCGACCGCATGATAATCATGCGAACGCATGAGAATATCATGCGACCGCATGAGAATCATGCGAACGCATGAGAATATCATGCGACCGCATGAGATTCTCATGCCTCGGGTTGGGCCATGCGACCGCTCATGCGAACGCATGAGATTTCTATGCGACTGCTCAAGGTCATGCGACCGCATGAAATAATTCATGCGACCGCATGAAATAAGGCAAAAGATGCAACGTTTCATGGAGCATGCGAACGCATGCCATGGAGCATGCGAACGCATGAATGCAACAGATGTGTCTGTTCAGTCAATAGTCTATAAATTGAGATTGTTTTCTCAATTATGATATACGAAATTGTGCTGGGCAATTGCTAGAAACATCAAATCCTTTCACTTGATTTACAACACACCCAAACCCTAGTTTTGCTTTGTTTTATTGCCTAAAAACAAAGTGTTCTTCAATTTGGATTGAATCCCACATTCACATTTCCTGTAAACCCAAGGCAAAGAGTAGGGAGGAAATATTGAATTCGGACAGCGACTTCGTGGTCCAAATTTGATATCCAAGGCACTATTCAACATTCACACAAGAAAAAGCTACAAAGAAGACGAAGTTTTCTCACTACCATTGAAGGTCCTACTCAAACCGTTGCTGGAAAAGTGAAGCAAAAGACAACCCAGCAACTACAAACGAATTCAATATTATTCTGCAAATCAATGACGAGCGTGAGAGAAATGATGTCGCAATTCCAAAAATTGGACAAGTTTGAAGGAACCGATTTTCGACGTTGGAGGAAGAAGATGCACTTTCTGTTAACACATCTCAAGGTGGTGTACGTGCTGTCCACGCCATGCCCTGAAGTTGGAGACAACGCAGCAGTAGGAGCATTCCGTGAAAGAAGCAAATGGGAGAACGACGACTACATCGCAAGAGGACACATCCTCAACGGTATGATCGATCCTCTTTTCGATTTATATCAAAATGTAGAATCTGCAAAAGAGTTATGGGATACTCTTGAAGCTAAGTATATGGCTGAGGACGCTTCAAGCGTGAAATTCCTTGTTAGTAATTTCAACAATTACAAGATGGTGGACTCTCGTCCGGTGATGGAACAACTCCATGAGATACAACGTATCTTGGGGCAATTTGCTCAATCAAATCTGAAAATGGATGAGGCCATCTCGGTGTCAAGTATCATTGACAAACTACCACCGGCATGGAAAGACTTCCGCCGTTATTTGAAGCACAAGAAGGAAGACATTAGTCTTGTGGAACTCACAAAAGAGTTGCGTATGGAGGAGGATCTTCGTATGCGTGAAAATGATGCTATGGAAGTGGATACAACCTTGCCTAAGGTAAATGTATTGGAGACAAACACTCAAAAAGGGAACAAAAACAAAGGAAAGAAAAGGCCAAGTGAGTATGTTAGCAAAGGACCTAACAAGAAGAGGCATGTGACAAAAGAAAAAGTTTGTTGGACGTGTGAAAAGCGGGGCACTTCAAGCGTGACTGCCGCGTAGGAAAGGGGAAGAGCGAGAAGGCTCAAGACAAGGCTGTTGGTAATAAAAACCAAGAGCAGAAATCTCAAGGTCAGAATTTGATAATTTCAGATTTGAAAAATAGAAAAGATACATACTCTAAAGTAGATTATGTTTCTGATTTTTCTGAAATTTTAATTATGCAGGATGATGAGATTTCATGGTGGGTTGACTCCGGTGCTACGGCACATGTATGTAGAGACAGAGGATTATTCAAGTCATTTGCCGATACAAGTGAAGAAAGAGTTCTTCACATGGGTGACGAGTCAACTGCCCCCATCCTTGGACTAGGCCGTGTAGAATTAGAATTCTCAAGTGGAAAAACTATTGTTTTGTGTAATGTTTTGTATGTACCAAATATTAGAAAAAATATTGTGTCGGGTACTGTTTTGAATAAACAAGGTTATCGGCAAGTATATGAAGCCGATAACTATGTGTTGTCTAAAGGTGGTATTTTTGTTGGCAAAGGTTACTTATGTAATGGAATGTTTAAGTTAAGTATCAATAAAAGTATTTGTTGTATTTATATGAATTATGAGCATGATTTTCCTAATCAATATACAAATTCACATGTTAACATATCTAGACTATGGCATGCACGTTTAGGACATGTTCATTATAAAAGATTACATAATATGTCAAAGCATGATTTAATTCCCTCATTTGACATGAACATTGATAAATGTAGAACTTGTATGCTTACTAAAATTACTAGGCAACCATTTTATAATGTCACTAGAGAAAGTAAAATACTCGATTTAATACATAGTGATTTATGTGATTTTCATGCATCACCATCTCTAGGAAATAAAAATATGTAGTCACATATATTGATGATTTTTCTAGATTTTGCTATGTATATTTATTGCATTCAAAAGATGAAGCTCTTAATAAATTTCAGATTTATAAGAATGAAGTTGAACTTCAAAAGGGAATTTCTATTAAGAAATTGCGCACCGATAGAGGTGGGGAATACTATAATCCAAGTTATTTCCAAAGTGTGGGTATCATTCATGAAACCACAGCTCCTTACACACCACAACAAAATGGTATATCCGAAAGGAAAAACAGAGTTTTAAAAGAAATGGTTAATGCCATGCTTTCTTACTCGGGTCTAAATGACGGATTTTGGGGTGAAGCAATGCTAACAGCTTGCTACTTACTGAATAGGGTTCCTAATAGTATTAGTAACCTTACTCCTTATGAAATTTGGCATCAAAAGAAGCCAAATTTAACACATGTTAGAGTTTGGGGTTGTAGAGCAGTGGTAAGATTACCATTACCTAAGATAAAAACTTTAGGAGAAAAGGGAGTTGAATGCATATTCATAGGATATGCTCAACACTCTTTGGCTTATAGATTCTATGTTATAGAACCTAACAAGCAAGTACCAATTCATACTATTATTGAATCAAGAGATGTTATATTTGATGAAAAGAGATTTTCATCAATTAGCTTGCCTAAAGATTTGACTCTAGAACCAAGTTTAGTTCAAGAGTCAAGTGAACCACAAATTTCAGCAACTAGGAGGAGTAAAAGAGCTAGGAAAGAAACATCATTTGGAAATGATTTTCAAATGTACCTAGTGGAAGGAACTCGGGAAGACATTGGCTTGCAATATTTATATTGCCATATCATGGAGGATGATCCAAAGACCTATGATGAAGCAATGAAATCCCAAGATGTATCATTTTGGAAAGAAGCCATTAATGATGAAATGGACTCTATAGTGGGAAATAACACTTGGATTTTGGTTGACTTACCACAAGGTCATAAAGCGTTAGGGAATAAATGGATCTTCAGGAAGAAGACGAAAGTAGATGGAACCATTGATAAATTTAAAGCAAGATTGGTGATTCAAGGCTTTAGACAAAAATTTGGTTTGGACTATTTTGATACCTATGCACCGGTTGCTAGAATATCAACAATCAGATTGTTGATAGCTTTAGCATCTATACATAAGTTGCTAGTACATCAAATGGATGTAAAGACTGCTTTCCTAAATGGCGATTTAGAGGAAGAAATATATATGAAACAACCGGAAGGTTTCATTGTAACGGGACAAGAGCAAAAGGTATGCAAGCTTGTTAAGTCATTGTATGGACTTAAACAAGCACCTATGCAATGGCATCAAAAATTTGACAAGGTGGTGCTTTCCGATGGATTTATCTTAAATCAATCGGATAAATGCGTGTATAGCAAGTTTGATGATTCTGGAAATGGAGTTATCATTTGTCTATATGTAGATGATATGTTGATTTTTGGCACTAACATAAAGTGTATAAATCAAACAAAGGAATTTTTATCATCTAAGTTTTCTATGAAGGACATGGGGGAGGCGGAAGTTATTCTAGGTATAAGAATAGAAAAAGTAAAAGGGGGTCTAGCTTTGACACAATCTCATTACATTGAGAAAGTGTTAAAGAAGTACAAGTACTTGGACTGTCATCCAGTCAATACTCCTTTCGAATCTTCCAAACACCTTCTCTCCAATAAGGGAGCCCCAGTGTCACAGCTTGAATACTCAAGGGTCATCGGAAGTTTGATGTATGCGATGACAAGTACAAGACCGGACATAGCTTTTGCGGTGGGCAAGCTAAGTCGATATACAAGTAATCCTAGCAAGGATCACTGGCAAGCGGTTCATAGGGTACTCCGGTATCTTAAGGGAACGATGAACTTAGGTCTTGTATATTCTGAATTCCCTTCGGTAATTGAAGGATATTCGGATGCAAGTTGGATTTCTAACGAGGAGGATCATTCTTCCACAAGTGGATGGGTATTTCTGCTTGGGGGAGGTGCAATCTCGTGGGCATCAAAGAAACAAACTTGCATCAGCTGTTCAACAATGGAATCTGAATTTATTGCTCTAGCGGCAGCTTCGAAAGAAGCGGAATGGCTAAAGAATATGATTCATGAAATACCATTGTGTGAGAGACCGATATCACCCATATTAATTCATTGTGATAGCGCTGCAGCGTTGGCTAAGGTATATAGTCATGTATACAATGGGAAGTCTAGACACTTAGGTGTTAGACATAGTGCGGTAAGAGAGCTCATTACGCATGGGGTAATATCTGTGGATTTTGTAAAATCACAACAGAATCTAGCCGATCATTTGACTAAGGGATTGGTTAGAGAATTGATCAATAAGTCTGTGAAAGGGATGGGATTAAAACCCACATAATCATCTAGTAATGGGACACCCAATTCACATCTAACTAACGTTAGAGCTGAATTCAATGCGGAAAGCCCATTCCTAGAAGATTGATGAACACAAATATGCATCCCCAAGTATGTGTTCAGAACCTACAAAGGTCTAGGTTGAAGATGAACTCTTCTTAATAGATTCTTTGAAAAAGTGCTAAATGTAGGAGCACGATCGAGCGGTGTGACTCATTAAAGAATTTACCTATGTAAACGTGAAGTTTCTGGTCGCTTCATGAGATATTGGGTTAAATCTCAAAACGTTTATGAATGGATAGGGACTCAAGGACCATTAAGAGTCAAGTTAAACTAACGGTTTGTGAAGTAACACATGCGTGTGTCGCCGTCCAGTACCCAAATGAATTGATTGGTTCAATCCTTAGTGACACCATTTCAATTCGGGTATATTGTATGCGTGATTACACTATGCAGAAATTCAATCCGTAGTGACATTTCTGCTTATGCGTGTTTTGCTTAAAACAAGGTAAGTTGTGAATCAAAAGAAAACCCAAAAATGGGGGAGGATTGTTAGTGATTTTCAGGTTTTCATGCGACCGCATGATAATCATGCGAACGCATGAGAATATCATGCGACCGCATGAGAATCATGCGAACGCATGAGAATATCATGCGACCGCATGAGATTCTCATGCCTCGGGTTGGGCCATGCGACCGCTCATGCGAACGCATGAGATTTCTATGCGACTGCTCAAGGTCATGCGACCGCATGAAATAATTCATGCGACCGCATGAAATAAGGCAAAAGATGCAACATTTCATGGAGCATGCGAACGCATGCCATGGAGCATGCGAACGCATGAATGCAACAGATGTGTCTGTTCAGTCAATAGTCTATAAATTGAGATTGTTTTCTCAATTATGATATACGAAATTGTGCTGGGCAATTGCTAGAAACATCAAATCCTTTCACTTGATTTACAACACACCCAAACCCTAGTTTTGCTTTGTTTTATTGCCTAAAAACAAAGTGTTCTTCAATTTGGATTGAATCCCACATTCACATTTCCTGTAAACCCAAGGCAAAGAGTAGGGAGGAAATATTGAATTCGGACAGCGACTTCGTGGTCCAAATTTGATATCCAAGGCACTATTCAACATTCACACAAGAAAAAGCTACAAAGAAGACGAAGTTTTCTCACTACCATTGAAGGTCCTACTCAAACCGTTGCTGGAAAAGTGAAGCAAAAGACAACCCAGCAACTACACCGAGAATGTGCAAAATTAATATTACCGGTATATGTTAAGCCGAGAATTTAACAAAAAGGGACAATCCGGTTATTTGAGTTTGAAGAGGGGCAAACGGGTTATTTGAGTTTCAAAGAGGGGCAAATAAGCCAATAACCCCTCAGAATATGAAAACTGGTCAGACAACAGTCTCCGGAAGTCGATAACGGGCACCTCCTCTGCATTAGGATCACCATTAGCTGTTGGCTCCCGGCCAGGATGAGCATATCTAGGTGGGAGCTCTGACAGGGGTTTCTTAGCGAGCTCCTGAACATTTGGAACCTTGAGAGTGCCTCCAAGCTTCACTGGCTGAACTTCATCCATTTTAGCGTGGTAATTTTGAGCTTAGCTGAATAATAATGGTTCGATAAGAGTCTTAGGTACAACTTAAGACGATCACTAACCCGTAATAGCTTTATATACACTATTAATGTTTTCTTATTGATATTTATCTTTCTTTTTTTTGATAGGATTATTGATATTTATCTTCTTCTTTTTTTGAAAGGGGATTATTGATATTTATCTTGAAACATAACAAAATTGAACTTCAATTTTCAATAGCTTAATTTCTACTCTGCTTTTTTTTTATTGGATGTCCCCCGAAGGACAAACTTTAACCTAAAAAGTACAAAAATATATTTTAAACGACAAACTTTAAGGATAGGGATGCACAAGTCCAATTGGTGGGTCTGATCACGTACGATGTAGGTGTAGCTATCGTCCTGCCATGAGATCTAAAACTGACTCTTGGCCTAACTGCTACAGAACAAGTCTGCATTATGAAATATGAATCCCACCATTGCTTGTCTACCGAAATGGATTTCATCAAGCCGAAGCCGCCGTACTCTTTTGGCATTTAGCGACGTGCAACTTTTAACTTGAAAGCCCATTTCGGCCCAATGGCCACAGTTCTGGCCGAACATATCTGCCCGATCGACATCTATGAGCTGAGCAGAGATTTTCCGTAGTCGGTGAAAGTGTAGCCGAGTCTGCACTGGAGAATGGAGATATGCTGGTTCAATAAAACCGCGGCGAAGTCGATTGGTCTGAGTAGCACCATGTTCCCGATTGATGCGTTTTCCATCGTCGAGAATTTTTGGGTAACTACTTTAGCCTTGTTGCTCGCTTGTTGATGCCGTTTTATTTTTATTTTTATTTTTTCATTTTTCACATGGTTTGAGAAACATTTTAGAAAAGTATTAATTTCTTGTTTATGACTAATAATCATGTGATTTTTTTCTAGTGGTTTATGTTTGTGAAGTTTAGGTGTTGTTATTGATTCTTGATGCCGCGGGTGTTTAGTTGCGTGATTCGTTTCGACATCTTTAAGTATGTTGTAGCTTGAACGACAACAGTCCGAGCAAGACTCTGGCTGTTTGTGTATCAGTTGGAATTAATTTTCCCATGATACTTATCTGAAGATGCTTATTTCTCATTTCATAAGTGTATAATGTGACATTTAATAGCGAAATGAATTTTGGGGAGATATTCAGGAAGTTTAAATGGACTTAAGAAGGGAATGAAAAGTAGATAATGGTGTAGTATTCAGACACTTGCCATCATAACTTAGATCCACATGCTTGGGGAACTGGACTTTATTATTACTATTGTGGTCTAAACTTGTTCGTCTAAGAATTCAGAAGATTGTCTCTTACTTAAGTTTTGGTTCAAAAAGCTTACTTATATGTGTGAGTGTTATTATCTCTTCAGTTCCGAAGTTCTTGAGAACTTTGAATTATTTCTGCTGATATTACTTTGTTAATGCTTGCAGGAAGGAAACCTGTTAATTGTTGACAGATATACATGCAGAAATGGCAAATTCTACTGCCTGAGACTCTTATAATTTGGGTAGCTTTTGTTACAATTTTTTATGAAAAGTTGACGGAATTGAAGGTACAGGAAGAACATAGTGCAGTTAATTTTATTTTTGTCCTTTTGTTTAGAAATCGTATGGTGTTTTTTCTTCTAAATCTTGAGGATCTCCAGCTGCGATTTTCCATCCAGTTCCTTTGCATAAAACCCCTTCAGAAACTCAGCGTAGGTGGTTTTCTTAAATTTTGCAGGATTTTCTGGTGTGACATTGCTTGATGCTGGACATATCTCAGCATCATACCTTGGCATAACAAATGTAGCCAGTGATATCCTCTCTTTCTCTGTGTTCACCACTGCTCTGTGCTCAATGCTTCTGTAAGCCCCGTTGCTCACAATCTGCAAAAGTGCATACATTACGTTCAGAGAGATTTTACACAAGAAGAATGAAGAACAGACCATGGAGTTTATGGTGTTTGGTTTTATGGTTTTACCTCTAAGACGTCTCCGATGTTGATGACAAAAGCGTTGGAAATTGGCTTGACAGAAACCCATTTTCCATCTTTCTTTATCTCAAGTCCTTCCTTGTCATTGATCTGAAGGAGGATACTGACGCCAGATGGATCAGAATGAGGTGTGATGCCTATGGCAAGTTCTGGCTGTGGGCACGGTGGATAGTAGTTTATCCTCATGAACTGTCCCCCTTCCTGAAATAGGTCCTTCAAATCCCTGTTATCCATTTTCAATGCTTTTGATAACAGATCGAGGAGTTTCAAGGACAACCTTTTCAGCTCTGAAGAATACTCATCAATGGCATCCCTGCATGTTAACAGAAAATATCTCAGTTTTATAGGACTGGAATTATGGCATTTTATAGGTTATGATGCCAACCTTAATGGTGGTGGAAGTTTCGGAAGTAAATGGGGCTTCCTCGCGCTGACAGGAAGAGTGGTCATGCAGAACATGTCAGCCCAGTCGAGCTTTTGCTCCTCTGACATCACAAAAGCCTGCCCATAGCCCTCAACATCGTCTGGAAGCTGCTCATACTTTTTCTTCTCCTCCCCTGGAAGGTTAAAAAAGTCTTGGATCTCCATCTTCACCTTCTCCAACAGCTCTTGGCTTACTCCATGGCCAACCATCTTCACAAAGCAGCAGATTCGCATTCAGTTCAACCTGAATTTCTGTCTTACTCAACTACCGTTGAATACGTATGCTTGTGTAAGAGTGCCTACCTGAAAAAACCCCCAGTCTACGCATGCGGCATGGAGTTTGAGCAGCTCAGCATCTGAAAACTGGTCAGAAGACAATATCTGCAAGTCGATAACTGGCACCTCTGCTGCATTACCATTAGCAGGTGGCTCCTGACCTGGATGAGCATATATTGGTGGGAGCTCTGACAAAGGTATTTTGGCAACCTCCTGAACATTTCGGACCCTGAGAGTGGTTCCAAGGTTCTCTAGCTGAACTACACCTTCACCCATTTCCTTGCGGTGCTATTGAACGTTGGTGCTAGTTTCTGCCTTGAAAAGTCAAGGAATACGCTAGATCGCTAGAGGCTACTGCTTATTTATTTTATAATGTTAACTTCTGGGCTGTCATGGGTAGATTTAGTTAATCCACGCTGAAAGAAATCGAAGACTCAGACAGGGACACTTTTGTCTTTGCCATTAGGAGGATAGGCCTTGACCATTTGGTTTCCTAACCAACTACGCTAAACAGCTATCAGCCGTAAGATGTAGCCACGTTGGACCTGAAAGACGTGCTTTGGTTCTTCTACCTGTATTGACTTGAATTGTATATCCCACTACCCCACCCGTGCTTGGCTTCATTCTCAACTTGACAGTTGAAATAGATGTCACCAAGCCAATGGGGCACTCAGCGAATTGATTACTTAATAGCATTTCTTATAGATAGATGTGTTGGTTAATTAGTCCTTTTTTGGATGTTATAGTTCGTAAGCATGGCTGAGTTTGCACATCAGTTTATGCGTCGAGCCGATGTCTTTTTGCATACCGCCTTTCTTCTTAGAATGAAAATCACTTTTTTGTTAGAAAAAATAGCTCTAAACAGAAATGTGTACATCTGTTTGTGCAAAATAAGTTTTTTGATGATAGTCTGTAATCTGTATTCACAGTTCAGTGCAAGTTGTTCCAGCTATTCTTCTTCAAAAGGATTTTTTCAATGCACTACTGAATTTTTATATGGCTGAACCCCCAATCATTTGATCCCATGAGCAATAATGTCTTTCTGTTGAACTTCTATCTTCAATAGTTCTTTTTTTGTTGTTGTTGAAAAACGAGTTTAATTTTCTGTAGTTCTTGTTTTGGACTAGGCATGTGATTTTTCTCCGTGGTTTGCATTTTTTGTTGTTTAGGTGGTATCCCTGTGTGTTTGGCATTGTGTGATGTATGATGTATTTTGACAGTTTTAAGTATGTTCAATGTTTGATGTAGCTTGTAGGACAACAATCCGAGCAAGATTTTGGTACAATCAAATTTCAGTTGTTTTAAGGAAAAGACACTGAGGTTAAGTGGGAGGATCCTTTGTGTGCTAATGGAGGAAAATGGACTGTAGTTTTTCTGAAAGAGAAGCCGGATCTTTCTTGGTTCTACACTATGGTTTTATGATGCGTATGTTGGGAGAGCAATTTGATTATAGGGATGAGATTTGTGGGGCGGTCATCAACGTGAGAGGAAGGGAAAAAGTGTCTGTGTGGACTAAGAATGCTTCAAATGAAATTGCGAAGGTAAATGGCTTGTACTCTGCTTCAAATTCCAGCATGAAATGAATTGAGATGCTTTGATCTGATTGTTCTTCTACTACTGTACACTTGTTAGTGCCTGATCAGGTAAATGGCAGACTCTTATAACACGATGACTCATTTTCTATTCTGAGGTATCACTAGAGTTGTTTTTAATACCTGATTAATTATCCTGTATGTCCGTCGTTGCTTGATTATGATACGGATCTGGACTCATGTGTCATGTGATATGTCAGCTGAGTTATCTGAAGAAAGCTGTCAGCACACTTCACTCTGTTCTGGCTTCTCTTTTAACGGTCGAATTCTAATCCTTTCAGCCTCAGCTACTCCTTTTCTCTTAATTTCGAGGGTTCTTGAGAACTTTGAATTATGTTTGCTGATATTACTTTGTTTAAACTCGCAGGAATTGCAAATTCTACTGCCTGAGAGACTCTTATATTTTGGGTAGTGTCTGTCTGCTACAATTGTTTATGAAAAGTTGATGAAATTTAAGGTACAGAGAGAACATAGAGTCGACAATTTTATTTTTATCCTTTTGCATGGATGTCTAGACATCATTTTGTGTTCTTTCTACTAAATTTTGAGAATTTCCAGCTGTGATTTTCCATCCAATTCCTTAGCATAAAACCCCTTGAGAAACTCAGTGTAAGTGATTTTCTTAAATTTTGCAGGATTTTCTGGTGTGACAGTGCTTGATGCTGGACTCAACTCAGTATCAAACCTTGGCAGAAAGAATGTACCGAGGGACAGCCTCTCTTTTTCCGAGTTCACCACCACTCTGTGCTCAATGCTCCGGTAAGCCCCGTTGCTCACAATCTGCAACAACAACAAAAAACATTCAGAGAGGTTTCAGACAAAATGAAGAGTTTATGGATGGTCGTCGGTGGTACCTCTAACATGTCTCCGATGTTGATTACAAAAGCGTTGGGAATGGTATTGACAGAAACCCATTTTCCATCTTTCCTTATCTCAAGTCCTTCCTTGTCATTGATCTGAAGGAGGATAGTGATGAAGCCAATAGCATCGGTGTGAGGTGTAAGGCCTATGGCCAGCTCTGGCTGTGGGCACGGTGGATAGTAATTGAACCTCATCGACTGTCCCGGTGTCCCCCTTCCTCAAACAGTTCCTTCGAGTCTTTGACATCCATTTTCAACGCCTTTGATAACAGATAGAGGAGTTTCAATGCCAAACTTTTCAGCTCTGAAGAATACTCCTCAATAGCATCCCTGCATGCATTTGAACAGAAAACATGTCAGTTTCAGTTTACAGGAATATCTTAGAAAAACGACTAACCTCAATTTGGGTGGAAGTTTGGGAAGTAAATGGGGCCTTCTCATACTGACAGGAAGAGTGGTCATGTAGAACATATCAGCCCAGTCGAGCTTTTGCTCCTCTGATTTGACAAAAGCCTGCCCATAGCCCTCAATATCGTCCGGCAGCTACTCATACTTTTTCTTCCTTTCTAACGGAAGCTTGAAAAATTCTTGGGTCTCCATCTTCACCTTCTCCAGAAGCTCTTGGCTTACTCCATGGCCAACCATCTTCACCAAGAAGCAGATTCAACTACAGTTTATCTTGAATCTCCCAACTGGTGTAGTGTAAGGAGAGTGCCGCTTACCTGAAAAAATCCCCAGTCTGAGCATGCAGTGTGGAGTTTGAGCAGCTCAGCCTCAGCATCTGAAAACTGGTGAGACAACAATCTCTGCAAGTCGATAACTGGCACCTCGGCTGCATGGAGGATATGATCACCATTAGCAGCGGATTCCTGACCAGGATGAACATACCTTTGTGGGAGTTCTGACAAAGGTTTTTTGGCAACCTCCTGAACGTAGGGGACTCTGAGAGTTGTTCCAAGCTTCAACGGCGGCTGGACTTCTTCACCTTCACCCATAACTGCTTAACGATTATGTGTGGAGGAGGGTATTGCTTAATTATACTAGTAGTTACATTATTACCATCATGGACATATATATGTCTTTGTCATTAGTGGAGAGCAGGCAGGCATGGGCAATTTGGTTATCTAATCCGAAAGATTCTTTGACAGAAATGTCAAGAACATGTTTACTCTTTAAAGGCTGCTCACTCAATAATGTGAATAAAGTAGAGAGTAGGAGCAAGTAATAGCTTCTTATTGAATTCTTTGACCTCCTGATTAGTTAGAGATAGATGAGACAACTCAACCATTACCCTTTTTCGTGTAACTAAATCAGATCGTTTTATTTAAAGATAAAATGTAGGAATACATTTAATTACGTAATATTCATTATATCTACACGTATGAGGATCCATTTAGGTCGGATGGGATTCAACAAATAAATGCAAGTGGCAGAGACAGAGGAACAAAAGATACTCCGTACTAATTAGGATCAGAGAATCTTGTGCATTCTTGCCAGAAAAGAATGTACTGACAAGGTAGGATGTGAAGCATGCATCATCTTCAGCTTTTGACCTTGAAACAACAAAGGTACTCTGTGCATTCTTGCCAGTACTCTTTTAACTAAAAGTAACTAATAATAAACTGTTCGGTCTATGTGGCAGAAAATTCCGCAGTCTATTTACCCAAGTGAGCCTCTGAAGCATCACATTGCAGCTCAAAAATATTACAGAGACTTGGATGAAATTGCCACATTTCAACCCCCCTTCAAGTGGCCTAGTCAAACCATTATGCCGAGATGCAATATCAAGCAGGTCCTCAGCACAATTGGACGAGACGAATCGGGAACGAAGGTCGAGCGATCGACGAGGAAGAAAGCGAATTGGGGAAAAAGCATCAATTGATTTAAATTGAGCTCGAAAATCTGTTTTAACAGATTTTCGAGTTTACAAAAATTACACTTGAGTCCTTCAGGTTTATGCAAGTACATGAAACAAAAATACACTTTGACCCGTAGTAACAAATCGTAAATTAGGTCAAGTCATTCCCAAATCAACTCAATCGGGGATACTCCGGCCGCCTGAGCTACACCGGTCAGCTCCGGTATGGTCGCTGTCCTCAATAAAGAGTTTTTTGCACTTGGCTAGTTGAATGATTAAAGCAACCTGCTTAACATTGGGTTTTTGGAGTTGGCCAAATCTCGTGGGGAAGATGCTGTGCATCTGTCGGTCATCTCATCTAAGGATGAAACATGATTGGTTAAATGAAAATGAACTTTAGGTTGATACAATCAAGGCTGCATCAATTGGTTTGGATAAATGAAGTCATCATATTGTTACACTGACTTGGAGGCAAAGTCTATTGACAGCTGAAGTCAGATGGAGGACGAGTTCTTCAACCGATTATATAGCACCAGAAGGGTTGTCAGTATGAGTGAACTGACAAATACGAAACAATGGGAAGAAGAACCTGTGGTTGACTATATCAACCGGTGGCGTTCATTGTGCCTTGAATGTAAAGATTGCATCAGCGAGACGTCAGCTGTAGAGATGTGCATCGATGGAATGAACTGGGATTTGCTATACATCCTTAAAGGTATCAAACCTAGGAATTTTCAAGAATTAGCCACACGCGCACACGACATGGAAATCACCATGAAAGGACATGGAAGGAATCACATATCCTCGTCAAAGGCAATCATCGATAAGAAGGAATACAAGAAGTCTGATATGGTCAACAAAAATGCTCCAAAAGAGGCCATGGCCATCAGCACCAACGACGCTCCTGTGAAGATTTCATCAAAACCAAAGCAAGAGAAGAGGAAAGAAGTCACCTCAAAAGACTTCAAGCGCACGAAGCCTACACAGAAAGAATTACAAGCCAAGAAGTATCCGTTCCCTGACTCTGATCTATCAGGCATGCTCGATGACCTGTTGGAAAAAGGCATCATCAACTTACCGAAAGCAAAACGTCCAGATGAAGTCAACATGACGAATGATCCCAAATACTGTCGCTACCATAGATTGGTTAGTCACAATATCGAAAACTGTGTCACTCTCAAGGAGCTTATAATGAGATTAGTCAAAGAAGGACGCATCGAGCTTGACACAGATGAAACAATAGAAGCAAACCACGCCTCTGTGACGACTAGTTGCGACTCACTTTGCAAGCCACAAGAATGGTACATGCAACAAATCCAATTTGGCACCCTTGAGCCAACAAAAGTGTGGATATCAAAGCCATCTATTGAAGCTGAATCAAAGAAGTTGAGATGCAATTATAACCCAAAAAGAATCGAAACTTATAGGATCATGAAAGAGGTTGAATGCATGGAGGATGATAAAGGATGGACTCTTGTAACTCGAAGAAGGTCAAAGAAGCAAGTCAGTCCACAACCAAAACCTGTCCGCCGAAAGAAGAGGCAGGTGACCAAGAAGAGACTACGTCAGGCGAAAGGGAAGAAAAGACTCAAGAGGAGTCTGAGGTCACATATACTGCCTATTGATCCTTTGAAGCAGATTCCACCAAGTCCCATTACCTTAGAAGACTTCTTTCCGGAGGATTACTTCAATAAAGTTGGTGTCAACGCAACCTCAGGGGCAATAAGCGAAGGAAGTGAAGAAGAACAAAAAGCTGAGCGGGGGAATGAAGCTCCAACCACAAAGACACAACCACCTTCGGATCCTCAAGATGACGCTGATGTGCTTGATATCCTGGAAGATCTCCCTAAACACGAGCAGTGGGAGCAGATTTTCCACTTGCCAGAGGAATCACGACAACAAATAGCGCAAGCACTCCTAAAGCTGAAGATGGACATCATAAAAAATCCAGAAAAGCTAAGGAAAAGTCAAGCCAAATGCACCTCCTGCAACACGACCTTGACATTTTCTGACGAAGATCTTCTCCTTGGATCCAAACCTCACAACAGACCTCTGTATGTCACGGGCTACATTCGAGGACAAAAGGTGGGAAGAATTTTTGTGGACGAAGGCTCTGGAGTAAACCTCATGCCAAAAGAAACCATGGACTTATTGGGAATCACTATGGACGAACACTCCAATAGTCAGCTTTTAATTCATGGATTCAACCTAAAAACTGAACGTGCGATTGGCATGATCCGTGTCAATCTAGCAATTGGAGAGCTATCTACTGATACCTTGTTTCATGTCATTAACGTTAGAACTTCATTCAAGTTGTTACTCGGTCGACCATGGAAGCATGAGAACGGAGTTGTTGCATCAACTCTTCACCAATGCTTGAAATATTATTGTGACGGTGAAAGAAAGATAAATGGGGACGTCAAACCATTTACCAAGGCAGATTCATTTTTTGCAGATGCTAAGTTCTTTGAAGAAGACGGTGTGTCAAGTGAATTACTACCATCAATCATCCCTTCCACTAGAGAAAACGATAAGGAAAGATCGAAAGCAAACCAAAACCAGTCGAAAATAAAATCAAAAATTGAATCAAAGGCTAGGAACAGGGCATGTGTTGTGACACCTGTACAAACGCAAAGGCTGACTCCTGAAAGCACGCTCCCTATCTTGCGATATATACCTAAATCTCGACGTAAAGCAGGACAAAGATCCTTGGAAGACTGTCCAAAATCATAGACAAGTTTTGCAGATCAAAAGAAGGTCAGAAGGATGGTCAAACAAGAATGGGTGGCAAAAGTAGTCATTCCATTACCCAGCGCAAATACAACACAGGTTCTGAGGCCTCCGCCGGAAGAATTCATTTCGGAGTCAGTCGAACCACATGAAGGGAATGTAAGTGTGGAGGGAAAATTCGGTCCAAACGCCTATAAGTTGATGGAGAAGTCAGGATACGATTTCAAAAGACCAGCTATGCTCGGAGAAGTGATCGAACCTCATCCTTACAGTCTCGCCCAGATTCACGGAACGGCTCACAAACATGCTGGTCTGGGTTACAAGCCTCCACCACCTGTGAAAATTTCCGTCCGTCGTAAAAAAGATGCTACATCAGCTCACCAAATCACTGCAGATGAAATCGAAAACAATAAAGAGGAAGACATAATGGAGTATGTTGTAGCGACATTCTAGCACGTAATTGCCGAAGAAGTTCCAAATGAAGTTGAAGAAGTAGAGGCTGATCAAGCTACGGAGGTACTCGAAGACGGGGGGCAATCAACTGTTGACGACTTGAAAGAGGTGAATCTCGGAACCACTGAAAATCCACGTCCAATATATGTTAGCACCCTACTAACCGAAGAAGAAGAGGAGCAGTACTTCAAATTATTGGCAGAATACAAAGACGTTTTTGCTTGGAACTACACAGAGATGCCGGGGCTTAATCCAAAGATAGCTTTGCACCATCTAGCGATCAAGAGGGGAGTCGGACCAAAGAAGCAATCCCAACGGCGATTTAGGCCAGAGCTGGTTCCTGAAATTGCGAAAGAAGATAATAAACTCATTGACGCAGATTTCATTCGTGAAGTTAAATATCCAACGTGGATAGCCAATATTGTTCCAGTAAGGAAGAAGAATGGGCAGCTGCGAGTGTGCGTGGACTTTTGAGATCTCAACGAAGCATGTCCAAAGGATGACTTTCCCCTACAAGTTACGTAGCTCATGATAGATGCAACAACTGGGCATGCAGCTCTCTTCTTCATGGACTGCACGGCTTGATACAAGCAGATACACATGGCGCCTGAAGACCAAGATGCTACAGCATTTCGAACTCCGAAAGGGATCTTCTGCTACAAAGTCATGCCTTTTGGCCTAAAAAATGCGGGAGCCACATATCAGCGTGTGATGGACCATAATTATATGAATCATAAACACAGTTAAACCCACCAAATTAGACTCTTTGTCTATTTAACTTTTGCTTGTTAGTTCCGATATTTATGTGCAGGGTATTTTGGAGTCTAGAGAGAATACAGGCTAAGGAGGAGTTTTAAGCTGAAAATATATTACGAGTCATTCCAAGGTCACGACCAGATGCCGATTGAAGAAATATCATGAACCTGACATAGAATCACTCAAAACAAGTCCAACCGAAGAGCAACCTGAGTCAGTCCGGAGCGGAAATGAACCGATAGTTTTGTGAAAACCTCACAAAACTCACAAAACCTCTTCCACCTTGCCTTGTGACCGGCGGCTTTGGGAGATTGATGAGTCATGGGAGGCGGCTCCTCCCCCTCATGACTCACAACCGGCGGCTATTTGGCAACCATGGATGTTGTGCCATGTGTTGTGGTTTACACCACATCTTCCTCCTCCCCTTAGCTATAAATACCCCCTCCCCTTAACTTGTGTAAATAATCCACACATCCATAATCTCATTCCAACAAATCACTTATCTCTCTAAATTTTGGGCACTTTTGTAAGCTTTTGTGTTAAATCTATAATAATCCTGTTGGTTCTTGAGTATTCTAGTAGTTTTTGAGTTTACTCCTGTTGGTTCTTGAGTATTCTCCTTTACTTACTGTCTTTCAAAAACCCTCGAGTACTTAGTTATGGTATCCACCTCTATGGATATTCGTAGCTAAACTCTTCATTCGATTGAAGGGGTGTACTTGTATCATAAAATGTTTTAGGCTATACTCTTAGTGCCTCTTCTTTGTATTCAAAATTTGTTCTATGTGCCATATATTAGGTTAGAACTTCCAAGGTTGAGTGGATGCTTGGAATGGCAAAACTCTTCCGTGGGGTTCGTAAACATACTCGGATAAGTGGATGCTCGGAATGGCAAAGCTTATCTAAGGAGTTTGACCTTTCTAAAACACCATTTGGTTGGTCGGGAATGACTGGTCAAATGGATGCACACAGGCTAATATACCTTGGAATGGGGTATTAGTCTAAATAGAACAAGTGCTCTATGTCTTGGAATGGACAAGACAGTGTGGCAAATCGAGTGCTTGGAATGGCCTTGATACACTTTTGAATACTTAGTAGGATCACTAAAGGTCAATGATAAACATGCTATGATACAAGGCCCCCGAAACCGAATGCTTTCCTTAAATTAAAACACCACCTGCATTTCCTTTCTTAGTATAAACTGCAATATCAACTGCTGACGTTCCGCAAGACTTGCCGATCACGCAACAATCGCTGTAAGTCTTTTCCTTTTATTTTCAGTATTTACTTTTCTGTCATTTAATTTTCCGCACAAAAAACCAAAACCAACCAAAAACTCACTTAGTTAGTAGTACTAAAACCTCATCAACCTAAAATCACGCTCCCCACCAGTATAGTTCTCAAAGAACAACTTATCCCCTAATTCCCTTGGGTTCGACCCCTACTTACCACTCTACTATCTAATAGTAGAATCACGAGTAGCGGACTATAAATTTATTTTGCACAAAGAACGCTGCACCTTAACGACAGTGCGGTGGGCTCCGTCAAAATTGGCGCCGTTGCCGGGGAATTAGCCATCGAATTAGTTGTTCTTTCCCTCCCCTTCTCATTTCTTCATCACGCTACCCACTATGTATGCATGGACAACAAGACATCTTCCTATGTTCGGAGGTACGGATGGAGAAGACCCAGTACAACATTGTCGAAACATTCACCACATTTGCCGCCACATAAAACCTGAAAATGAAATGTTAGAGGAATTTAAGCTTAAATGCTTCAAATTTTCTTTAACTGATTTTGCGACGATTTGGTATTACACATCAACTGCTAGTCGTGCAGAATATTTTGTGGACCTTTGTGTTCCATTCCTGAAGGAATTCTCCCCCCATCCTTACGACAAAAAACCCGTGAGAAGATCATGTGCCTGTAACAATCCCGGGATGAGACTTTGGACGAATACTACACAAACTATGACACCATCGTCTCAAGCTGCCCGCACCATGGATTCACGAAAAAAGTTCTTCTTCAAAAATTTCTTCGTGGGATGAGGGCCGATGAGCTGACAAGGATTAACAAAGCAATGAAAAGATCAGCCAGGAACTTATCCATGGCAGATATGTGGAACCTCATAAATGACCTGGCTCGCCACAAAATGAATACCCCAAGCTGACAGAGGAATGCAGACAGAAGAGGCTGGTCCAGAGACAGATGAAGAAGATACTCCCGAGCCATCTGAAGAATCAGACTTAGAAAGCATCGGAAGCAACGAGGAAAAACCCTCATGGGAACTCGAGGCCGTACCAACAAGGGAAGAAGTCCAAAACACCACTGACAAGCTACCCGAGTCATACCCAACTATCATTACCAGAGCAGCAGAGACCATCTACAATCAGATCCTCACAGACGGACATGACGAGGCAGAACCGAGCCTTAAGATGCAAGCTTCCCAACTTTTCCCCTTGATCAATAGACAAATCGCAGAAAACTATGTGATCCATGAAGAGGCTAAAAAGAGGATGGGAAAAGGGCCTGAGCAGAACGACTCCTAGATGGAGGATTTTTTCGCCACAACTGGACAAGACAGCCCTAAACATAAGAAAACCCAGTTCAAGAGACTAATGGTCAAAGGTCCCTCGCCTTCTCAGAGACGTTGGAAGGAGAAACCACCAGAACCATGGGAACTGGACCCAAGCCCGTCATCCCCCAAAAACCCAGGAAGAGTCAAGGCTAGAATCAACACAGGAACAGTGGCGAAATTCGACTTGAGCCACCCATGGGATCCAAACCAGTGATCCCCATGCGTCGAGCCAACGCCGTTAAACAAAGGTACTGGTCAGGAGGTAACCCGACACCTATCTTACTTTCAGTAATTTTATTTTCTGTCATTTAGTTTTTACCAATAAGTCGCTCTCACCCACTTGGTGCATAGAATGAAATGACTATTTAGGAATCGGGTTTGGGTGCAACATCAAGCCAGCCAGGACTATGCCAAGAGTTCAAGGCCCCAGCCGAACTCCCTCGATTATCCAGCCTCATGCCATGTCGTTCGCTCGACACTTTAAAGGGAGTTCTGTTCTTCCCTTTTCCTTAATGTCATTTCCTTCTCATAAATGTCTGCTTGCATGGCTTTTGAACTAAGTCAGTTTGTAAAGAATGCCTTCGTTTAAAAGTGTGGGGTGAGAACCACCTTTTGTCAATAGTTAGTTGTCATGTTTTCTTTTTTCTTTTTTCCTTTTTCCTTTTCCCTTAATATTATCTTTTTGAAAATATGAACTTGAGAATGTGAGAAAGATAGATCATAATTCATGCATTTACCTTGTGAAAATTCAACTGTTTAAAAACTTAGGATGTAACTTCTCACTTGTCCCTTTGTGCTGAGACAAACAAAGGATGTGGAGTTGATAGAAAATGCCCTAGAGGGGCTTGGAAAGCATTCAAAGGACTGAATTTCGCTATATGGCTTACGAAGTCAGTGGAGGCTGCACTTCGGGTTTCAGTGAAGATTGAAGTCATCTCCGCCGTGCAGCGTTTATGCAAGAGGCGGGACGGGAATCAAACCGTCCTATCTCTAGTCCTAGTAGCCGGGAAAATAGATGAGCGACCCTCATCTTGACCCGCGCGAAACGGCAAGGATGAGAAAGAGCGGGGAGGTATTTCCATATGCTCGCGGGCGATGATTGGACCTCCCAAAAAGGCTGAGAAAATGGACTAGCAAGCCACAAAAGGCAAAAGCTCAAAGAAGCAAATCAAGAGGCCAAAGGCCCAAAATTGTGAAGGTTTTAACCGAACAAAAGTGAAGTACTCAAAGAGTCAAATCAAAGGCCAAAGGCCTAATCACTACAAAAGCTGTCCCTCGCCAAAAGAAAATCAAAGACCAAACCATTGAAACCCGAACCGAATCACGTGCTAGAGAAAGCTACAAGTTAAACCATATAGTGCGAGACGGTCCCGAGGATGCAGTCCAGGAGCCTAAAAAGGGCTATCTCCCGAAACATCCAAAATAATTTGCATCTCAGCACGGAGGTACAAGTATCAAGTTTCTTCTAAGTATTTACACGGTTTAATTTGGTAATAAGTAAGTAATGCATGAATTAGGATAAATCTAGTCCCACAGTCTCATTTTCATATTTTAAAAGTTTACTTAGATAGTGTGTGCCGCCCTTTAATAGCATTGTTCGGGACGAACAACTAAAAGTGTGGGGTGATCTGATGGACCATAATTATATGAATCATAAACACAGTTAAACCCACCAAATTAGACTCTTTGTCTATTTAACTTTTGCTTGTTAGTTCCGATATTTATGTGCAGGGTATTTTGGAGTCTAGATAGAATACAGGCTAAGGAGGAGTTTTAAGCTGAAAATATATTACGAGTCATTCCAAGGTCACGACCAGATGCCGACTGAAGAAATATCATGAACCTGACATGGAATCACTCAAAACAAGTCCAACCGAAGAGCAACCAGAGTCAGTCCGGAGCGGAAATGAACCGATAGTTTTGTGAAAACCTCACAAAACTCACAAAACATCTTCCACCTTGCCTTGTAACCGGCGGCTTTGGGAGATTGATGAGTCATGGGGGGCGGCTCCTCCCCCTCATGACTCACAACCGGCGGCTATTTGGCAACCATGGATGTTGTGCCATGTGTTGTGGTTTTACACCACATCTTCCTCCTCCCCTTAGCTATAAAAACCCCCTCCCCTTCACTTGTGTAAATCATCCACACATCCACAATCTCATTCCAACAAATCACTTATCTCTCTAGATTTTGGGCACTTTTGTAAGATTTTGTGTTAAATCTATAATACTCCTGTTGGTTCTTGAGTATTCTAGTAGTTTTTGAGTTTACTCCTGTTGGTTCTTGAGTATTCTCCTTTACTTACTGTCTTTCAAAAACCCTCGAGTACTTAGCTATGGTATCCACCTCTATGGATATTCGTAGCTAAACTCTTCATTCGGTTGAAGTGGTGTACTTGTATCATAAAATGTTTTAGGCTATACTCTTAGTGCCTCTTCTTTGTATTCAAAACTTGTTCTATGTGCCATATATTAGGTTAGAACTTCCAAGGTTGAGTGAATGCTTGGAATGGCAAAACTTTTCCGTGGGGTTCGTAAACATACTCGGATAAGTGGATGCTTGGAATGGCAAAGCTTATCTGAGGAGTTTGACCTTTCTAAAACACCATTTGGTTGGTCGGGAATGACTGGTCAAATGGATGCACACAGGCTAATATACCTTGGAATGGGGTATTAGTCTAAATAGAACAAGTGCTCTATGTCTTGGAATGGACTAGACAGTGTGGCAAATCGAGTGCTTGGAATGGCCTTGATACAATTTTGAATACTTAGTAGGATCACTAAAGGTCAATGATAAACAGGCTATGATACAAGGCCCCCGAAACCGAATGCTTTCCTTAAATTAAAACACCACCTGCATTTACTTTCTTAGTATAAACTGCAATATCAACTGCTGACGTTCCGCAAGACTTGCCGATCACGCAACAATCGCTGTAAGTCTTTTCCTTTTATTTTCAGTATTTACTTTTCTGTCATTTACTTTTCCGCACAAAAAACCAAAATCAACCAAAAAGTCACTTAGTTAGTAGCACTAAAACCTCAATCAACCTAAAATCACGCTCCCCACCAGTATAGTTCTCAAAGAACAACTTATCCCCATAATTCCCTTGGGTTCGACCCCTACTTACCACTCTACTATCTAATAGTAGAATCACGAGTAGCGGACTATAAATTTATTTTACACAGAGAACACCGCACCTTAACGACAGTGCGGTGGGCTCCGTCAGCGTGCGATGCAAAAGATCTTCGAGGACATGATGCATAAAACGGTAGAATGTTACGTCGATGATGTGGTGGTCAAGTCAAAAGCCAGGAGTGACCATGTCGAAGATCTTCGTACGGTCTTTGAAAGACTCCAAAAGTGCCAGCTCAAAATGAATCCACTCAAATGTGCGTTTTGCGTCACATCAGGGAAATTCCTTGGCTTTGTAGTCACACACAGGGGCATCAAAATAGACAAGACAAAAATCAAAGCTATTCAAGAAATGCCTGAACCAAAAAGCTTAAAAGAACTGCGCGGATTGAAAGGATGACTGGCTTACATACGAAGATTCATCTCCAACCTCGCAGGGCGTTGTCAACCATTCAGTCACCTCATGAAAAAAGATGCTCCATTCGTTTGGGATGACAAATGTTGCAAAGCTTTTGATAACATAAAGAGGTACTTGTCTACTGCACCAGTGCTTGGGGCACCGACTCCAGGAAAGCTACTCATACTTTACGTTGCCGCTCAAGAGAAGTCGCTTGGGGCAATGTGTGCACAAGAAACCAACGAACGTAAAGAAAGACCCCTATATTACTTGAGCCGAACTTTGGTGGGAGCTGAACGCAATTACTCTCCAATCGAGAAGATATGTCTTGCATTAGTGTTCGCAGTACAGAAGTTGAGGCACTATATGCAAGCACATACAATACACGTAGTTTCCAAAGCTGATCCCATCAAATACATACTTGCAAGACCAGTCTTGTCAGGTCAACTAGCAAAGTGGGTTGTGCTTCTCAAGCAATATGATCTAGTGTTCGTACCTCAGAAGGCAACAAAAGGGAAAGCCATAGCAGACTTCTTCGCTGGCCACCCAGTTCCTGCCGAATGGGAGTTTTCCATCGACCTTCCATGCGAAGACATATTCTACATCGATGTGATACCTCCATGGCAGATGTTCTTCGACGGAGCTGCAAGACGCGATGGAGCTGGAGCTTGAGTTGTGTATGTATCACCAGAGAATCATCTTCTCCCCTTTTCATTCACACTCACTCAACTATGTTCAAACAACATGGCTGAATATCAAGCACTTCTCTTGGGACTTCAAATGGCCAGACAAATAAATATCGAAAAATGGATATCTATGGAGACTCACAACTAGTAATCAATCAAGTGCTTGACGATTACGAATTTAGGAAGGGTGACTTGATCCCTTATCATAGACATGCGACACAATTGCTTAACGAGTTTGACTCCATCAGTATAGGACATGTTCTGAGAAGTGCCAACAAGTTGGCTGACGCGCTTGCTAACCTCGCAACCAATTTGGCCCTGGGGGCAGAGGAGACCATGTCCATTCCAGTTTGCAATCGTTGGGTAGTCCCGCCGTTGAAGGAAAACGAAAAAAACAAGGAGTCGTCAAACGTGGTATATGCCTATGAAATCGAAAGAGAAGATTGGCGTCAACCTATCATCGACTTCTTGGATCATAAAAAGTTACCAGCCGATCCAAGACACAAGATAGAAATCCGTCGATGTGCCCCAAGGTTTATCCGCTACAAAGGGACATTATACAGACGCTCGTTCCTGGGGCAATGGTTAAGGTGCTTGAGCGAAGAAGAAGTAGTGGAAGTTATGCAAGAAGCTCATGCCGGCATTTGTGGTGCTCACCAGTCTGGTACAAAACTTTATGATCGCGTCAAGAGGATGGGATATTATTGGCCAACCATTGTGCAAGATTGCATAGATTTTGCAAAGAAATGCAATGCATGTCAGTTCAACGCAAATTTCATACATCAACCTCCAGAACCTCTACATCCGACAGTTGCATCATGGCCTTTCGAAGCATGGGGACTCGACGTAGTAGGACCAATTAATCTTAAGGCATCCAACGGGCACACATATATTCTTGATGCGACCGACTACTTCTCCAAGTGGGCAGAGGCAGTGACACTACGTGAGGTAAAGAAAGAAAATGTGGTCGACTTCATAAAAAAGCATATCATCTACCGACATGGCGTTCCACAAAGAATTGTAACCGATAATGGAAAGCCGTTCTCCAACAAACTCATGACAAGCCTCTGCAAAAAGTTCAAATTCAAGCAGTACAAGTCGTCGATGTACAATGCTCCTGCAAATGGACTGGCCGAAGCATTTAACAAGACTTTGTGCAATTTGTTGAAAAAGGTGGTTGGGAAGTCAAAACGTGATTGGCACGAAAAGATCGGTGAAGCATTGTGGGCGTATCGAACAACATACAAGACACCGACCCAAGCAACCCCATATGCTCTAGTATATGGAGTGGAAGCAGTATTACCACTTGAACTTCAAATTCCATCCATGCGCATAGCCATCCAAGAAGGACTTAGCAGTGTCGAAAACGACATGCTACGCTTAGAGGAGTTGGAAGCCCTCGATGAGAAGAGATTGCAAGCACAACAGAGCTTACAATGCTACCAGGCAAGACTCTCACGTGCATTCAATAAGAAAGTGCGTCCTCGCTCTTTTCAAAAAGGAGACTTGGTTCTAGCGATAAGAAGGCCAATCATCACCTCGCACAAGACGGGAAGTAGGTTTAAAGAGAAGTGGGACGGTCCCTACGTGGTGCAAGAAGCTTACACGAATGGGGCATACAAGATCGTGGATCAAGAAGGATTACGCGTCGGACCAATCAATGGAAAGTTCTTAAAACACTACTACTCCTAAAGCTACAGATCGACACTCCTGGCCCGTAAGAGTATAAACTGTGAACGGCTAAAAAACAAAAATGAACTACGTTGACTTGCTCTTGCGAAGTGTCACGCACGTGACTTTGCAAGTACGTAGGTAGCTTGATTATAAAAAAATCAAGTGCAGTCTCAAAAATTAAGAAAATAACAAAGTAGTCTGCCGGTTCTAATGCATAGCTGCCGGGATGGCTTTCTTGCATTGATCCAACTCACGCTTCACCTGCACCAAGTCGTCAGAGCTTGCTCGAAATGTTCTCAATTCATCTAACTTCTGTTAAAGTGCACCAACGTTTGACTCGGCCGCAGCAATTACTTCCACTTGTCGGCTTTGCTGATGTCTTATGCTCTTTGCCTCATCGTGCAAAACTCGTAATTTGGCTTCAACTCCCTCTATTGCGTGCGCCACTACTTCTCCATGTATCTCCAAACTCTTGCTAGTTTAGAGAGCGCCCTTATAAGTCGCTCGAGCAGAACATAGACTGCCCTTAACCGTAGAAATCTCATAGGCATGACGGGCAGAGTTGCTAACAACACTCTGCTGGACTACAAGGAGTTTGGTAACGCTCTTTACATACGCATCAACGGCCGCCTGAAGAATGGAGGTTTCATCGCCAACATCTCGAAGGCTAGCAAGGAAGTGGGTAACATGCGCAGCTACATCACTCACTTCTGCGTAGGGAGCTTCCGTAAGAGCACCATTGCGCCTGCCTTCTTTTGGTAAAGACTTGTATCGTAACGTGAGTTCGTCACAAAATGAAAGGACTATGTCGAAGAAATTAAGACAAATAAAGAATTCTTAGGAAATTGGTGGAGTCACAAACGGTCTCACTCAAAAATCAATCTCCTTAGACTCGTAAGTCTTGGTGACAGAATCCTCAAAAGCTTATTTTCTTGACACAATGTATTCAAAGTGTGAAACTACCCCCGATGGATAGCAGTCTTACGCAAAGAAGGATAGCGAGTTGGTCTCTCAACAACAAGCCAAAGTACTGTCAACAACAGCGCATCAACGTCAGAGCTGGAAAATCGGCAATTGTGGATAAAAGGGGGCCTAGTCATGAACAAGGAAAAGAAAATCGATGAGACAAGATGTAGTCACGTTGCTCAATATAGTCGCACAAAAAAAACGAGTATGTCAAAAAGAACAAAGTTGTCGAAGGATGACTACATCGCCAAAGGCGAGAAAACATGGATACGGGGAATGTGGGGAGGTCTTTGTATCTGTTGTGGTCAAGCTTTTAGCTTTCAAAGAGGGCGGCAGAGTGCTAGGGCTTTTAAAGGTAACTAGAGGAGTGAGGCTCTCAGTTTTGGGATGCCTTGAACTCTTGACTTGAGGCTCTATTTATGGAGGGGATTAGAGCTGGCCAATTCCTAAGGATTCTGCCCAAAAGTCGGTCAAACCAAGTAGATTTAGGAAAGGTTTCCTAATCTCATCTAACCGACTTTGCTTTATCTTCAAGCTGACTTAGTTGGCAAGTCATTCTAGAAGATTCTAGAACCGCCACGCATGGAATTAGGAACTTTCTCGAAAACACTGTTCACGACCCGAAGTACTGTTCATCCTGGAATTACTGTTCATGGCCCGAAGTTACTGTTCACGACCTGAAAATACTGTTCACGAGCCAAAGTTACTGTTCACGGCTCTGACATGTTTTTGGCAGCAACAGTCACCAATGCTTAGGCTTCTTCCAGATGGATCACCCACACCATTTCAACTCATAAAAAGGGGGATCAATAGAAGATAAAAAAAATTTCTCATTTGAAGTTCGAAAAGATGTCATTCGCCAAGTCAGAAAATGACAGATGACAAACACGAAGAAAAAGTGAAGCCCTAACGATAAGTTGGATATTCACAAAAATCTCAAGTCAACCGTCAAGTTGGAGAACGACATGGTGACTCTCAAGAAAAAAATTATGTGGAAGCTCTTACGACAAGTTCGGCATTCACAAAACTCTCAAGTCAATCACTCACGATCACGTCGCGCTGAGACACTCAAATTATGCCGCACAACATGATCATGAGGGGGCAATTTGTAGGCACTAAAAGTTTAAGGACCAAATCAAGATTATTAAAGTATAAATGGGTTGGCCCACAAGGGATATTTGGGTCAAAGCTACAAGCCCGGTCCATGAGTTAGACTCAACCCAAAGCACGGGCCCAATCTCAAGCCCACTAGTGAACTCTATAAATAGAGCACTTCACTTTACAAAGAGAAAATCGATTCTGAAGTTTGAGAAGAAAACAGAGAGAAGAGTGCTCTCAAAGAAAGCGTCAGCCGCCAGCAACCGACAAGTACGTGCTGCCTGCCCAAGCATCCCAACGTCATCTACTAGAGCATCCAACCGCAGCGCAAGCACGTGAGACCAAGTCCCCGCGACCCTTACTTCGCTGCGCATGTGAGATCAAGTCATCAAGACCCTCGCTGCGCAAGACACCGTCATCCGCACACATCAAGCTGAGTAGACCGAAGCAAGCAATACAGTAGAATCAGAGGAGCATTTGAGATTACGAACACAACTTCTGCTTCAAGCATAAATCATTTATAAAACATTATTTTGTATTTGATACGAAATATTGTGACCTTACAATCTTACTGTTTCTTGGAAGACTTTTTGCATAAAATCCTATCAATATCAGTACTTATTTATGATTGTAAGTAATTTACTTTTGATTTTCAACTTGATTAAGATGACAACATGTGTCCTACAATGATCATTTATATCATAGCTTCATCGCAAACTATGCTTTTGAATTCTATGCAAATCCTGCTGCAAAAGACTTTTATTTCAGCCTGTTTTGATAACATTATTTCACGATAAGTTTACAAAAAATTTAAGCCAGTGGAAGAACATAATAATGCAGTGAATTTTATTCTTATGATCTTTACAGTCTGTAGCAATAAGAAAGTATATAGTGATTTTGTTCTTCTAAATCCTCAGGATTTCCAGCTGTGATTTTCCATTCAGTTCCTTGGCGTAAATCCCTTTGAGAAATTCCACATTGCTGATCTTATTAAACTTTGCAGGATTTTCAGGTGTGACGATGCTTGTTGCTGGACCTATCTCACCATCAATCCTTGGCATAAAAAATGTAGCCAGCGACAGCCTGTCTTTCTCCGAGTTCACTACACCTCTGTGCTCAATGCTCCTGTAAGCCCCAATGCTCGCAATCTACATAAAACGCTTACAACAATTAGTTTCAAATGCTTAAGAACACAGAAATCATGGACTTGACCACGAGACTACCTCTAGGACTGTAAATGTTAATCTACTCATTAAGCTCAAAGCAAGCTCCATTTAAGATGATAGTTCAAGTCTAGAAGTTGGGATCAAAGCAGCAAGAAATTCAGCTGTTGATGCTTGGGCTGTAACGGGAGCTCCAGCAAGAGTAACGGGTGTCACGGGTCATGCCTATTTCTCGGATGCATTTGCTAGCCGTTACAGCCGTGACAGGCCTGTGTCACGGGCTGTTGTCGTCTGTCACGGGACCTGAAGAAGTTTTGGATTTTAAAGGAAACGATGGCGTATTGGCTGGCGCGAAAGTCTGTTATGTCCGTTACTGGTCGAAACGATTGCGTTTCATCTGAGTTGTAGCTGAGTTTATAAGGAAGCTCGAATTGGGATTTAGGGTTAATCCCGAAATCCAATTTTCTCAGAGCGATTCCCAAATTCGAGTTCGTCTTCAAGAATCGATTGAGATTTCATTCGTGCGAACGTGTTCCTAAACAGTCTGAAGGTGTGCGTGGCGTCAATTGCTACTGGAAGCGCATCGACTGTGAGGATTCACTGGTGGTTCGTGCGAGGTTGCGAGACGAGTCCGGCGAAGCTGCTCCGGCGCTGCTCCTCCGTTTTCAGGGGCTTCGAGGGGGCTTTGATCCCTCATTCCTTCCTTAGTCTTACTGCTTTGATTCCTTATTGTATAAGACTAGTTTTTCATGTGGGGCTTGCTTTTGGACATTCTTGCCGATTTGTGCTTGAGTGCTGTGTATCCTTTGCTTATGATCTATAAAATCTACCATTCACCTAATTGAATATATAACATTGTGGTATCAGAGCAAATTATTCATCAATCAGAATTGATTTCGGTGAAATTTGGTTGATCTTTGGTCATTGATTGTGTTGAATGTCATTGTCGGTTCCGCCGTGTGGCCTGTTGAACCTGGACTGGCATTTGATCATATCTTGCTTGATTTCTTGCATTGTTGTGACCTTAGATTGTGAATCTTGTGGCCTGTGGTGATTGTTACTGTTTTATTGATCATTGAAAGCATTGAAACTGTTTTTTTCTTGCAATTGACATTGAACTGATCTTGCACTCTCTCTTGCTATAATGTCTGACATTAGACTTAAGCCTTTTGATGGGCAAATGGACTTTTTTATGTGGATGATGAGAATGCAGGGAATTTTGGTTAAGGAAAAATGTTGGAGGGCTGTTAGTGAAGAGTGGTTGTGTCCTACTTCTGATCAATCTAAGAGAGACCTTAAGGAGGTGGCCTTGTCTGAGATTAGGCTGAGATTAACTGATGATGTAGTTAGGCCATTTATGAAAATAACAGATCCAAAAGTATTGTGGGATACCCTTAAGGCAACCTACCAGAAAAAATCCCTGCCCAATAGAATATTTCTTCTTAAGAAATTGTTTACATTTAAAATGGATGTGTCCTTGAGTATCCAAGAAAACTTAGATAGTTTCCTTAAGATTACCCAAGAGTTAGATAGATGTGAGGACTCAATTAAGGAGGAACACCAAGCTGTGATTCTTCTTAGCGCCTTGCCTCATCAGTTTGACAATTTAATAGATGTAATCCAGTTTGGAAGGGAGGATCTGACCTTAACTAAAATCACAGAGTTTATCACTCAGAAAAATGAGTCTCTAAGGGTCTTTAAGTCTAGGAATGGTCATGGAAGTAAGACTGAGGCTAAGAATGAAGTTATGTTTGTGAAACATAAGAAACAGCACCCTACTAAATCCAACAAATCCCATAAGCCTAAGGATAAATCCAAGGAAGCTGAAAAATCAAAAGAGAATGTAAAGTGTTTTTATTGCAAGGAAATGGGACATTACATGAATAGCCGCCCTAAGAAAAAGAAGGATAACCAACAGAACAAGCCTAGTGGGTCTAAGACTGATTTTACAAATGTGTGTGAGACCATTTATGACAATGAATTGCTTGTTGCTGCTGGTTCTAATGATGCAAATGCTTGGATTCTTGATTCTGGATGTACAATGCATGCTACACCTAATAAATCTCTATTTGATTCTTTGAAAACATGTAATGGGGGTGAGGTCAAATTGGGTGATCTCACTGTTTTGCATGTTAAGGGTATGGGCAATGTTTCCTTAAGAATGTATGATGGAAAAATCAGAGTTTTGCAAAATGTTACTTGGGTTCCTAATCTTAGGAGAAACTTGATTTCTGAATCTGCATTAGAACTGAAAGGATGCCATATAATATCTAAGAATGGAATTAGAGAAGTCATTAAAGGAGATCATACTGTTATTAGAAGCATGAGAATAGGAGGACTTTATCATGTTTCTTTGATTCCTGAAATGAATGTGATGCATGCTAGTACTGAAAATCTAGAAGAAACCAAACTTTGGCATGCTAGGCTTGGTCATATAGGGAACAATGGCTTGCAATACTTGTTTAAAAATGGATTGCTGAAAAATAAGCCGTGTGATATTGACTTTTGCGAAATCTGTGTACTTGGGAAGAAAACTGCACATTCATTCTCTAAATCTAAAATGACTGTTAATGCTAGACTTGAATATGTGCATTGTGATCTTTGGGGCCCTGCCCAAGTACAAACTGTTGGTGGTAGGAATTATTTCATCTCTTTTGTTGATCATTACTCTAGAAAGGTTTGGGTTTATTTGCTGAAATCAAAAACTGAAGTGTTTGATTGCTTTAAATCCTGGAAATTGTCTGTTGAGAATGAAACTGATCTGAAACTGAAATGTTTAAGAACTGACAATGGCCTTGAGTTTTGCAACAAAGTGTTTGATGATTATTGTGCTGAATGTGGTATTAAAAGGCACTTGACTGTTCCTGGTACACCCCAACAAAATGGGATAGCTGAAAGAATGAATAGAACTCTCTTAGATAGAGCTAGATGCATGTTGTTTAGTTCAGGGCTTAAGAGTTCTATGTGGGGAGAAGCTGTAATGACTGCTGCTTATCTTGTTAATAGATCCCCTTGTTCTGCTATTGACTTTAAGTTACCCCAAGAAATGTGGCTAGATAAGAAAATAAATTTAGATCATTTAAGGCCATTTGGATGCACTGCCTATGCTAAAACTTCTGATGGAAAACTTGAACCTAGGGCCATTAAATCTGTAATGCTTGGATATCCTAGTGGTGTTAAAGGCTATAAACTGCTAGTTGTTCAGCCTGGTGGTTACAAAGTGATTAAGTCTAGATCTGTTACCTTCAATGAGAAGGAATTTCATTTTAAGACTTTACTTACCTCTGCTCCTGCTGTTTCAGGAAATGCCACTGAAAACACTACAAGTTTCATCCCTTCTGGATACTTTATGGGAAGACCAGGAGATGATGGAGCAGGGGATGATCCTCCAGCTAACTCACATGAATCAGGAGGGCACTTGGATCTAGAAACTCCACCACAACTCAGCTTGGAAAACCAAGAAGAAGGGGGGAGTGATGAGCTTGGAGAAGGAGGTTCTTCTCCCCATCAACAAACTGATGGGGACCAGATAAGCCCTTCTTCTTCTTCTAGTAGAGTAAATGATTCTGCTAGAAATATTGATAATCCTGTGCAAAGTGCCTCTATAAGCAACAGTGATAGAGGCACTAATATTGATTTTCCTGCTGATGTTGTTGATCGAGTGCATGTATAGTGTAAATATTCAAATAAGAATTCAAATACTTATGCTAAATCACGTTCTAATCAAAACAATTTGTAATGACTCGGGTGAACCCAAGGTCGAACCCAAAGGATAGGTGATTAAACTATTAGTGCTAATGATTTACTTAGGATGTCTAATGGATGGGGGGAATTTTCCTCTTAAGAGGTTGATAGCCAATATTTAACTATCAAAAGAGAGATGTGAATAACGAAAGGGTTTTAACAATCAATAAAAGATGATTAGGGATCTAGTCCTCCACTTAAACAATTATTGTGACGTTAAACTAGGACACCGTTGATGAAATCACATGCACATGTTTAGAATATAGCCGTGTGGCATTAGTACTAAGCTCAACTCACGCTTCAACTTAGCACAAAGGGGCTACACCTCGCATAACACCTCACACTCACGCTTTATTGGCATTATAGAGTCTAATTATCTAGTCTCACACTCACGCTTTATTGACTAGGCAATCACACTCTTGTTAAGTTCAAGCTATTCTCATTAGGTTAAGAGTGTCATCCAACTAACACAAAATCCTAATGTTTCTTCATTTAGATCATTTGAAATCATGCTCTTCAACGCAAGTTACTTCAAACACGAAATCAAGCAAAGTTTCTCATTGAGGCATTTTCACAAACACCTTATGGGCAACTCTAATCATTAAGTTCAAATGAAGAAAAATCATGTGCAAATCATTCATCAATAGCATCCATAATGTTTATAATGTCACAAACATGTTTAGGGGATTCATAGATCCCCAATCAAGGGCACTACTCACTCATAGTGAGGTTACAATCAAAAGCATCCATGGAAGAGTATGTAAACATGAAGAAGATAAGTTTAGGAATCTAAAACCAAAGTAGGAATCCAAGAGGATGATGTTGGTCTTCTTCTCCTTCACTCAATCTCCTCGAAATTCGTGCTTGATCTCCTCCAAATCCGTGCAAAAAAAAGTCCCCGAAAATCCCCCAAAAACTTTCTATTTATAGCCAAAGTTAGGGTTTTCCGGAACTGTACCCCAGTCGATCGACTGGCGTTGTGTGTTGGCCCGGTCGGTCGACTGGCTCTGCTTGATTTGCAGGCTCTCCTGTTTGTTCTGCGAGTCGATCGACTGGTGCTGAGAAGGATCCCAGTCGATCGACTGAGAAGGGCCAAATTGCAGGGCCTCCTGAAAGTTGAGCGAGTCGATCGACTGATGGTGAGTCGATCGACTGAGATAGGCTGATTTGCAGCATCTCCTGTTTCTTCTGGCGAGTCGATCGACTGGAGCAGGGGAGCTTCCCAGTCGATCGACTGGAGTGAATTTCTGCCAACTTTTGCTCAAATCTTCGAATTTTCCTCGTTTCTTCGTGCTAAGGTCCTGAGCTCAAAGTATGGTTATTCCAAGCCTGAAATACAAGGAGAGGGGTCAAATGGCATCGAAATAGCATCGGGAATGGACCAAAACTCTTCGTAAATGGGCATGTGAACGGGTCGAGAATTCGACTCATCAAACACTCCACACTTAGAGTTTGATCGTCCCGAGCAAACAATAAGAACAAGCCAGAGATAAACAATAGGAAAACTTTATTTCTAACTACTCTAACACATATATACACTCTAACTCCTTTTCGTAGGTGTGACGAATGCATTTAGCATATGCATTAAGCCTTTAAACCCCTAGGCTACCCTAGTGGACGAGTTATAGTCTCGTGAGAGTTTTCAGAAAAGGGAATACTCACAAATCCCAAGTGCACTTATCCCATGAGAAATGAATTTAAGAGTGTTTAACCAAAGCCATGATTTCTCAAAACAAACTCCTCACCCCACGCTAGGACTACCATCACAATATCATCAAAAGAACTTTTGAACCATTTTGAGTACCTATGAGGTTGTGCATTCAAGATCATCAATACTAGAGCCATCAATCGCCTCACCCAAAAGTCTACTCATTTTCAAGGAAATACAATAGAGGTAAAGTATTTAGTTTGCACAAAAACCGTCAATCGCTCACCTATGCTAGCTAGGGCTAGTCCACGGGCTTGCGACACGGAACTCGTTCCCAAGTTTTAGGCGCTTAAGCCGTAATCCATAAGGGAAGAGGAGTTCGACACAATGAGTTCTTAAAAACAAGCATAGACCAAATGGTACTCCCGTGCAAGCACATGGGTCGTCCAAAAGTCATTCCAACTAGCACACATGCAAATGATGAATCCCGCACAAATGAAGAATGGAGGAAAACATAGAGTCAAGTTTTAAGTGCTTCTTAGTTTCTTTTTTCCCTTTTTTTTTGAAACGGCCTTTGGCCTACAAATGCTTTCGAGGGGGGACTTACCTCCCTAACCCCCGGCATTTGTATATTTTGGAGCAAAACTTCTCGAGCTCTTGAGAAAGTTTTTAGTCGGGGCTTTGCCCTCTTTGACCGCAAAAATCTTTTTTTTTCTTTTTTTTTTTGAATGGGGCTTCGCCCTCTTTTGACTCCACACTTAAAACTTGACAATATGTTCAAAAAGAAGTGTATGGAATGTGCGGGAATCAAACATGAGCAAGGCACCGAGTTAGAAAACTCAAGTCACCAAGGAGGAAACAAATAGTCTAAGTTTTTCGTGGAAATTTTAAAATGCTTGCTAAAACTTGTTCCAAGGTATTTCAACGAAAATACTTAGAGATTTAGATAGACAAGAGATAGCAATGATATTGATTCCCAATAATGCACATTCGTAGGACTAGGTCGGTTCTAGGTTCAAGATCCAACAAATGTGACAAATAGGCTAGATGTGATTTATAGGAATTTTGAATCGATAGTCATAAGCCTATGTGGTTAAAAACACTCTCATGTTAGGGATAGGGTGCAAAAGATGCAAGTGTCCATCAAAAAATGATATGCATGGCATGCAAACATGTGAACAATGCGCATAAAACCGCAAACAATAATGAAGATGAGATGAAGGCGTAAAGGAACTCCCCTCGTTTGTAGATGTACCCCACCAAGAGAAAAAGACGCCATTATGCAAAGCATGATTGAACATGATGTAAATACTCCCTTGATGACAAGAAGACATGAAAGGTTAAAAGTAACAAGTGACATACAAGGTCATTCAACGCAAGTATGAGCAAGTTAGCTTCACTAGTTACATAATAACATCATGGCATACGATTAATAGAATTCAAACAAGGAAAGTAACCCACATCCTCTAAAACATGCACAAGAGCACTAGGGACAACATCATTAAGCATTGATAAATCAAGGGAGATGTGAGGGGTGTGGAGATGTGAAATAGAATTGGAGTGAGTAGACCACACTCCACACTTAAAATTTTACCAACTAAAAACACCAATCAAACTCCACACTAAAGAGATCACCATCACCAAGAATTTTCATGCAAGCACAATTCCACACCAAACACCACAAATCAAACATTTCACCTTCCAAGCATCATGTTCTCAAACATAGTTCAATGAATACATGTCAAACATATATATAGAAATTATTGTGCATAAGTGGACAACTCACAAACCGGGCTACCTCCCGTTAGGGCCTAGTTTAACGTCTTGGCAAAGACCGAGCCGAATCTCTTTTTGTGAAAGAAACACACTTGAGGAGTCCTTTGCTAGGATCCCTCCTCAAGCGGACTTGTAGATTATTGGTGACTCAATCCGGGTTCTTTGAAGAGTTGCAAGCAACTTGCTTAATAGCCTTTTTCCAAAGTGATGGTAGCTTCTCGCTCTTCGATAAATTTGCTTTTCCATTCTTTTTCAACTCGTCACCGGATGGTGATTCATAATGATCAACGGAAGGGTCTTCATTGGGATCAATCATCTTGTGCAAGACCTTCTTAGTCACCTTCTTGACCTCAACATTCTCGGCCTTAGCACTCTCTTGCTCTTCCAAATCACAAGATTTGGGCATAGCCACTTGTTCACTCGTAGGCCTCTCTATCTTAATCTTCTCTCCTCCAATTTTCAAGGTCAACTTCCCCTTCCCCAAATCGGCTTTAAAACCGGCGGTGGCCAAGAAAGGACGTCCAAGAATAAGAGAGGTGTTTCCATTATTCCCCGTGTCCATCACTACAAAATCACAAGGTATGTAGAACTTGTCTACCTTGATTGGGACATTTTCAATAACTCCCTTGGGTTGCCTTTTGGTGCCATCGGCGAGTTGCAAGGTCATCTTGGTAGCTTTCATTCCCTCTAACCCAAGTTTGTAATAGGTCGCTAAAGGCATGACACTTACACTAGCACCAAGGTCGGCTAATGGGTCCTCAAAATTCATGGCGCCAATAGAGCATGGAATGGTGAATCGCCCGGGGTCCTTCACTTTAAGAGGAATTTGTTTGGAGAAAAGGGCGCTACACTCATGGTTCAAGGCTACCATGCTAGATTCTTCCATGACTCTACGCCCGGATGCAATATCTTTTAAGAACTTTGCGTAGATGGGATTTTGAGCAATTACTTCATGGAATGGAAGAGTAACATATAACTTCCTCAACATCTCCACAAATCGTTGGAAGTGGGCATCTAGCTTGCTCCTTTTTAGCCTTTGAGGGAAAGGAACCACCGGCACATAATACCTCATCAAAGCCGGTTCTTCCTCCTTTTTCTTTTCTTCCGGAGGAGCTTGAAGTTCAACTTCGCGATTTTTGTGGGCAACTTCCGCTTCTACCACTTTATCCTTAATATTTGATTTTCCTTGAGGGGTAGGCAAAACCTTTCCACTTTTCAACGTGATAGCATTGACATTCATGAGAGATGGCTCTTCATCTCCAAGAGAGATGGCATTGCAATGCTCGGTGAAATTAACGTCCGGTTGAGAAGGAAGCTTCCCAATTTGCTTTATATGAGCAACTTCTCTAGCAAGCCTTTTATTTTCGGCCACTACTTCGTCCATCTTTGCTTCCATTATTCGGTTGCTCTCTTTGTTGCTCTCAAGTATTTGCGCCATCATAGCCATCATAGGGTTATCTTGAACGTTGGAAGAAGAATTCCCTTGCTCGTTCACATTGGACTTGGCTTGATAGGGCTTTTGATAGTTCCCTTGAGAATATTGCGAATTTTGATTCGAACTTTGGCCTTGATTAGAATAGGAGGTTTGCCCTTGATTTTGGTTAGAGCTATACCCTTGCCTTTGGTAATTCCCTTGATAATTACTTTGCCCTTGAGGTCTTGGAGGGACGTATAAATCATTAGACATTCTTCTTTGAGGAGGCTCATAATTTCTAGTAATGGGACTAGCATTTTGAGTGTAACTCCTTTGTTGATTCACAAAGTGTGCCTCTTCATAACCGTCATCATCGTCTTCATACCTCCCATCGGGACAATTCTTAGTAGAATGTCTCGTGCTAGCACACAAGAAGCAAGGTTGTTGGACCGGATTCTTCTCTTTTTCATTCTTTGGTTTAGACACCTCCAAAGCACTTACCATGTTTATCAAACCATCCACTTTCTTAGTTAATTCAACCATTTCCTTCTTCATTTCGGAACTCGAGGAGTCATCCCTTGACCTTGATATCTTCTTGTGATCAACCTCTTGGTATCTATCGGAATTTGTAGCAATCTTCTCTATGACCTTAAATCCTTGGTTCGCCGGCAAATCCATGATTGCACCCCCACTAGCCGTGTCCATTTGGCCTTTGGCCTCTTTGCTCATGCCGAGGTAAAAGTATCTCAATAGATCCGCTTTTCTGAAATTATGGTGTGGGCACTCCTTCAAATAATGCTTGAATCGGTCGTAAGCTTGATGGAATAGCTCATTGTCCCTTTGCGAGAACGTCAATATAAAATCTATGAATTTCTTCGTCCTTGACGGTGGAAAGAATTTGGAGAGAAAGGCATTTGCTAGCTCATTCCACGTCCTAAAAGATCCCGGTTCTTGGTTTTGCAACCATTCCTTAGCGTCTCCGCATAGCGAGGAGGGAAAAAGCTTCAAGTAGACATACTCCACGGGCACATTTCTCGGCTTGTAAGTTCGGCAATACTCTTGGAAATTAGCCAAATGTGTAGAAGGATTCCCAACTCCTTGGTATTGGTCGTGGGTCACCATGTGGACTAAGGAGGACTTCACATCAAAATCGAACGCATCCTCATCCGGAGGCACAATAGCCGAGCCATTTCCTTCATGTGAAGGGGTCATGTAATCCCCGACCGGTCTCTCATCGTCCTCATCATCGTATCTATAATTTCGGTTGTTCCTTTGAGGAGGAAGAGGATTCCCAAAAGGGTTTTGGTCATCAAGGTTGTCATTTCTAGCGGGAGGATCATCTATCTCATCCCCATCAATTCTACGATTCCGAGCATCCCTTTGTAGAACGGGGCGGTTTCCATTTTCTTCTTCCATAATGATTTCTTGTCCTTGGTCTTTGATAATAGGAGGAATAATAGGAACAAGAGGTAGAGGGTTCTTGCGAGGTCTACCCCTTGGTTTCTTGACGGTTGGGTGAGGAATGTGAGAAGAAGAGCCGGTAGCTACGTGTTTTCGCCCTTGAAATCTCGTGTTCATTCACAAGCCTGCAAGAACAAAGAGAGTCCTTAGCAATGAAAGGCAAGAGAAATAATCCACAATTTAGGCACAAGACAAGCAATAACTACAAGCGAAGAAAGAGTAGACAAACTAAACAATCTAATAGCACCTAGTTAATTAACCTATCCCCGGCAACGGCGCCATTTGATCGAGTGCATGTATAGTGTAAATATTCAAATAAGAATTCAAATACTTATGCTAAATCACGTTCTAATCAAAACAATTTGTAATGACTCGGGTGAACCCAAGGTCGAACCCAAAGGATAGGTGATTAAACTATTAGTGCTAATGATTTACTTAGGATGTCTAATGGATGGGGGGAATTTTCCTCTTAAGAGGTTGATAGCCAATATTTAACTATCAAAAGAGAGATGTGAATAACGAAAGGGTTTTAACAATCAATAAAAGATGATTAGGGATCTAGTCCTCCACTTAAACAATTATTGTGACGTTAAACTAGGACACCGTTGATGAAATCACATGCACATGTTTAGAATATAGCCGTGTGGCATTAGTACTAAGCTCAACTCACGCTTCAACTTAGCACAAAGGGGCTACACCTCGCATAACACCTCACACTCACGCTTTATTGGCATTATAGAGTCTAATTATCTAGTCTCACACTCACGCTTTATTGACTAGGCAATCACACTCTTGTTAAGTTCAAGCTATTCTCATTAGGTTAAGAGTGTCATCCAACTAACACAAAATCCTAATGTTTCTTCATTTAGATCATTTGAAATCATGCTCTTCAACGCAAGTTACTTCAAACACGAAATCAAGCAAAGTTTCTCATTGAGGCATTTTCACAAACACCTTATGGGCAACTCTAATCATTAAGTTCAAATGAAGAAAAATCATGTGCAAATCATTCATCAATAGCATCCATAATGTTTATAATGTCACAAATATGTTTAGGGGATTCATAGATCCCCAATCAAGGGCACTACTCACTCATAGTGAGGTTACAATCAAAAGCATCCATGGAAGAGTATGTAAACATGAAGAAGATAAGTTTAGGAATCTAAAACCAAAGTAGGAATCCAAGAGGATGATGTTGGTCTTCTTCTCCTTCACTCAATCTCCTCGAAATTCGTGCTTGATCTCCTCCAAATCCGTGCAAAAAAAAGTCCCCGAAAATCCCCCAAAAACTTTCTATTTATAGCCAAAGTTAGGGTTTTCCGGAACTGTACCCCAGTCGATCGACTGGCGTTGTGTGTTGGCCCGGTCGGTCGACTGGCTCTGCTTGATTTGCAGGCTCTCCTGTTTGTTCTGCGAGTCGATCGACTGGTGCTGAGAAGGATCCCAGTCGATCGACTGAGAAGGGCCAAATTGCAGGGCCTCCTGAAAGTTGAGCGAGTCGATCGACTGATGGTGAGTCGATCGACTGAGATAGGCTGATTTGCAGCATCTCCTGTTTCTTCTGGCGAGTCGATCGACTGGAGCAGGGGAGCTTCCCAGTCGATCGACTGGAGTGAATTTCTGCCAACTTTTGCTCAAATCTTCGAATTTTCCTCGTTTCTTCGTGCTAAGGTCCTGAGCTCAAAGTATGGTTATTCCAAGCCTGAAATACAAGGAGAGGGGTCAAATGGCATCGAAATAGCATCGGGAATGGACCAAAACTCTTCGTAAATGGGCATGTGAACGGGTCGAGAATTCGACTCATCAGTTGTGAATGCTGATATGTCTGCTAATGATGGTGTGACTGACAATGTGATTGATAACACTGATTTGTCAAACTATCAGTTAGTAAGGGATAGGCCTGTTAGAAAAAAGTTTCCAGTTAAAAGATATGCAAGTGTGGCTGAATTTGCTAATGTTCTTGAATATGCCTTGATTGTTGCTGAAAATGTCAAATACATTGTGCCTGAAACTTATTCTGATGCTATGAAAAGTAAAGAATGTGATAAATGGAAACTTGCCATGTGTGAGGAAATAGAGTCCATGTATAATAATGGCACTTGGGTATTAGTACCAAAACCTGCAGGGGCTAAGGTAATTGGTTCTAAATGGGTATTTAGGATTAAAGAAGGTAATAATCTAGATGATCCTCCTAGGTTTAAGGCCAGGTTTTGTGCCAAAGGCTTTAAGCAAAGGGAGGGGATAGACTATAATGAAATTTTTGCCCCTGTAGTGAAATACAAAACATTAAGACTCTTACTTGCAATGACAACTGTTAATGATTGGCATTTACAACAAATGGATGTAAAAACTGCTTTTCTTCATGGAAACCTAAATGAAACAATTTATATGTCTCAACCTGTTGGTTTTGAAGATAGTAGTAAGCCCAATCATGTTTGTCTATTGAAGAAATCCATTTATGGCCTAAAACAATCACCAAGGCAATGGAACATTAAGTTCAATGAGTGCATGATGTCTCTTGGTTTTATTAGAAGCAAGTTTGATACTTGTCTATATTTGAAGAGACCTAAATCTGGCATGTGTTTGTATTTGCTCTTATATGTTGATGATATTCTGATAATGAGCAATGCTGAGTCTGAAATTGAAAAGATAAAGAAAGAGTTGAGCAGAAACTTTGACATGAAAGATTTGGGAAATGCTAAGAAAATCTTAGGCATAAACATAATCAGAGATAGAAAGAATAAAAAAATGATTTTGTCACAAGCTGAATACATTGATAAGGTTGTTAAGAAGTTCAGTATGGAACATAGCAAACCTGCAGTAATTCCTTTAGGAGGGCACTTAGTGCTTAGCAAACAAGATTGCCCTGAAACAGTAGAAGATAAGAAAAAAATGGCTGATATTCCATATGATGTTGCTGTTGGGTCTATCATGTATTGTATGCTATGTACTAGGCCTGATTTGGCTTTTGCTATAAGTGTGTTAAGTCGGTTTATGGCCAACCCTGGTGAGACCCATTGGCATGCTATGAAATTCTTGTTGAAATACTTGAATAACACTAAGAACTTAGGCCTTGTGTATGCTTGTAATGGACAGAAATCTGATTTGTTTGGTTATGTGGATTCAGACTATGCTAGTAATAGGGACAACAGAAAATCTACAACTGGTTTATTCTTTACATGGTTTGGTAATTGCATTTCATGGAAATCACAATTACAATATGTTGTTGCTCTGTCTTCTACTGAAGCTGAGTTTATTGCCGCAACTGAGGCAGCAAAGGAGGCTGTCTGGTTGAAGGGCTTATTGTCTGAAATCACATTAACTGATTATGTTCCATTGATCTATTCTGATAGTCAAAGTGCTCTACATTTATGCCGTGATCCTGTTTATCATGAACGTAGTAAACATATTGATGTTAGACTACATTTTATTAGGGATATGGTAGAGAAGGGTATGATTAGAATTGAGAAAATTCTAGGTGATATCAACCCTGCTGATTTTGGCACAAAGGTGGTACCTTATGTTAAATTTGAGTTTTGCAGGAAGGCATTACACATTGACAAAGTGACCTGAAGCCTGGATGGTGTCTGAGAAAATCTGGTGAATGGTTAGAAGATCAAGCTCAAAAGAAGATCAAGCAAAGATGTCAAGTGCAAGTAGATTAGGAGGGCAGATTGTAAATGTTAATCTACTCATTAAGCTCAAAGCAAGCTCCATTTAAGATGATAGTTCAAGTCTAGAAGTTGGGATCAAAGCAGCAAGAAATTCAGCTGTTGATGCTTGGGCTGTAACGGGAGCTCCAGCAAGAGTAACGGGTGTCACGGGTCATGCCTATTTCACGGATGCATTTGCTAGCCGTTACAGCCGTGACAGGCCTGTGTCACGGGCTGTTGTCGTCTGTCACGGGACCTGAAGAAGTTTTGGATTTTAAAGGAAACGATGGCGTATTGGCTGGCGCGAAAGTCTGTTATGTCCGTTATTGGTCGAAACGATTGCGTTTCATCTGAGTTGTAGCTGAGTTTATAAGGAAGCTCGAATTGGGATTTAGGGTTAATCCCGAAATCCAATTTTCTCAGAGCGATTCCCAAATTCGAGTTCGTCTTCAAGAATCGATTGAGATTTCATTCGTGCGAACGTGTTCCTAAACCGTCTGAAGGTGTGCGTGGCGTCAATTGCTACTGGAAGCGCATCGACTGTGAGGATTCACTGGTGGTTCGTGCGAGGTTGCGAGACGAGTCCGGCGAAGCTGCTCCGGCGCTGCTCCTCCGTTTTCAGGGGCTTCGAGGGGGCTTTGATCCCTCATTCCTTCCTTAGTCTTACTGCTTTGATTCCTTATTGTATAAGACTAGTTTTTCATGTGGGGCTTGCTTTTGGACATTCTTGCCGATTTGTGCTTGAGTGCTGTGTATCCTTTGCTTATGATCTATAAAATCTACCATTCACCTAATTGAATATATAACAAGGACATCTCCAATGTTGACGACAAAGGCATTGGAAATGGGCGTCACAGACACCCATTTCCCATCTTTCCGTATCTCAAGTCCTTCCTTGTCATTGATCTGCAGGAGGATGGTGAAACCAACGGGATCAGAGTGAGGTGTGATTCCTATGGCCAGATCTGGCTGCGGACATGGTGGATAGTAGTTGAACCTCATCGACTGAATCCCTTCCTCAAACATGTCCTTAAACTCCTCTTTATCCATTTTCAACGCTATCGATAAAAACTCCAGGAGCTTCATTGACAAGCTCTTCAGCTCTAAAGAATACTCCTCAATCGCTTCCCTGCAGATACGAACACTGTTAGAATTAATCAGCTCAATTGACAGAACACGTAAGAGTGACGCGACACGACCTTAATGAGGGAGGAAGCTTGGGGAGCAAATGGGGTTTCCTCATGCTGACAGGAAGAGTGATCATGTAGAACATGTCAGCCCAGTCGAGCTTTTGCTCCTCAGAAACTACAAAAGCCTGACCATAGCCTTCCACGTCGTCCGGCAGCTGCACATACCTGATACCTCTCCTTCTCTTCCCCTGGAAGACTGGCCGAGTACTTGAAGACTTTCTGGAGCATGACTGCTGCACAATCAGGTAAAATTCCGACTATGTGTTTCTCTCATTATAAGATCACACCATTATAGGCCCAAACAATAACTTTACTAAGTTGCTAACAAAAAGAAGTCATGGTTTAATAAGATGATCATTACGGTTCAATAAATAATGATATGTTTTATGGTTCTCATTGATTTGTTCGCAGCTAAGTTTAAAATCCAAAGAAAAGTCTCAGTTGTCGTACGTAACTCTGAAACATTGGTTGATTAATTCCTCTTGTTGTTTATTTGCCACTGCCAGTGTGATCGCAAGCAGCCATGCTGGAGATTACCCTAGAGATACTGCTCATTTCTGATATTGTTACCTGAGCAAACACTTCTGCTTTGAGGTAACATTGGAAGTTTCGGGATAGTTTCGTGTATGGAATTGGGAATGAAGTTATTGGTCCGTGTAATGTAGTGTAGTGTAGCGATTCTTACTTCGTATTTAAATTCATTGTAAAGAATTTTGCTCTTTCGTTTCTGCATTTTGTGCACCAATGCCCCTGAGCTTATTATTAAAGCTTGTTTTTTGGACCATCCAATATTAATGCACTTGACTATCATTCTTCCATCACTTGTTTTGTTTGTTTTCTTGTTATTTTCACATCTCTCACTTCAATGTGTAAGGATTGTAATCTACTTGATCAGCACTTATCAAGCACACACCATTAGGTTTAGATTAGTCTTGAGCATGTGATGCAGGGCAGATCGCGGTGCAAATTGAAGACCTATATTCACAATTTTTGAAGACCTATAAATAGAGATACATTTCGATACATTTTGATATTTATATGCTTGTATTTATATAGTAATAAGAGAGAGAGAGGGATGATGAACCTTATGTTTGGTCATGAGTGGGATATTCATGACTTAATAGATCATGAGTTATGAGTAAATGACAGATAAGTGGATGAAAGAGAGATGAATGATATGTTTTTTAGTCATGGTCATGGTAGGGATGCTCTTAGTTCTTGATGTACAGTTGTTTGGTTAATGATATCATCTTTTTCCAAAAAAAAATTAAATATTTTTTACAATAAAATACGTAATTTGAGTTGGAAATCCGAGTCGAAATAAGATCCCGATAGGCAATCATTGCATAATTTTTAAAATAATTCAGTTATCAATTTAGGGTCATAGTAATGTAACGACGCAATTTTAGGGTTTAGGGTTTTTTTTCTCAAAACTATCACTACGCCATTTTGTCGCTTATGTTACTGACCTAAAATAGCCGCGCAAGGACTTTTTCAGTCGCATAAGGTCTTATGCGACTATAGTCAGTGACATAAGGCCTAGTCGTATTACGGATGCGACATAAGTGAACTTGCGACTGACTAATGTACATCAGTCATATAACATATGTTAAGTGACAAACATATGACAGTCGCTCAAGGAGGTACATCAGTCGCGTTAGGATATATGAGTGTCAATTGCAGACCACGAATTACTTTAATATGTCTGACGCCTAAGTAATTCTTGTATAATGTCAGTCGCTTTATGGTTTTTATTTGTAGTACAACGTGACGCATAAGGTAAATTTTTTGTTAGAATGAGTCGTTTAAGTATAGTTAATGTGATTTTTTCTGTCGCGTAAGTTTTATATCACCATAGTGTTGTACTAGCTTGCAGTCGTGTAAGAACAACGAAGCATTTACAAATTCACGTACATTCTGAAACCACCTGTTTTAGCAAATGGTCTAAATTGTTACACAATAATGCTAGAAACAGTTTTTCCAGCACCAAAAAGGATCACAAGTTCAACGAGCAACACAAAACATCACACAAAAGTTTAGTTTCAAATCTCAAGGATGCACGAAACTAGGAGACACCCATATCAAAGCTCGCACCATCAGAGACATTGCATCCATGCCCAGCAACCCCCCACTCCCTGTCGGACCATTTCTTCAAGTGCCTTTAGCCATGCTCAACCACAGCATCCCTTCTGACAGCCTCTTCTTTTGCCTTTAAGAGCTCTTCCTTCAGCATGTGGTTAGACGCACCGCCTCTAGGGCGAGGAGGCCTCCTTATATTACCACCTACACCGGACACTTGAGTCCCTTTCTTTTTCCCAATAACCTTATAAATAATTTCCAGTTGTTTGTCTGTTGGAAGGGCTTCATCATCAGCAACAACGCTATCCGGGTCATCAGAATCATGGTCATGGTTATGGGTGAGCAACTTGACTTCAGCACACATTTGCTCCTATGTAAAATTAGAAAACAATTTATAAAAAAGAACATCTGATGCGTAAAGAAACCAAATACTTAAATATAGTTATAAACTTTCATCTTCGTGAACAAATAACATGATATATATTAATAATATGATAAAACCACATAACATTAAAATTCATAACCAACACATAACTTAAAACAAAATAGATAGTGACATTACACAAAAGACCAATCCATTTTTAGTGAAACACTTGAAATTAGTCCTAGTATAAAATATGTGGCATTAACACTTTGTTATTGTACAACAGGATTGAGTAAGTTACCACTAAAGGACCGCTTTCAGCCTCCTGTGAATAAACCTCCTCATACGCAACAACATAGGGCGCTTTGTGTCCCTTTTCCAGATGCTTTAATGCTCGGATGCAGAATGGAGTTTTACCAGAATGATGGTTCATTTTTTTGAGCCTAGCATCTTTCATTCTTGCAGATATAGCCTACATAACAAAGGAACAATTAGTAAGACATAAAACAGTGAAGTTAATTTTTTTAAAAGAGTAAAGGATAAGTTACAAAACATAACCTGCTGACCAGGCTCCTAAAAGTGCTGCACAAGCCATTTCCACTCATCCTTTCTATGCATGAACTCCTTGGGGGTCTTCTCTCCATGGGCCAAATAGTGAGAGCGGCAATCTGATTTCCAGTCTTTATAGCGAATGTTGGCTGTCCTTGTTATAAACTCCCAGAGCAAAGTGTCATCCTTGGGTAGGAAGAAATGTGTCTACAAAAAAAAGCATTAAAGTAAACAAGTAAGTATACACCCTCTATAAATAAAGAGTTTGACAGTAATGCTTAATTATTACTAAACTAATTAAACTCACGCTAAGGTAATTGCCGACTATGTCCCAGTGCTTGGGGTCCAGTTTGGTATATGTTGAGGCTACAATTGGCACTTTCTCCATTACACAACTCCCAATATGATGAGTCACCATGCTGCAAATCTTCACACTAACAGGCCCATTAGCCTCTATAGTGCATTCCACTTTGATCCCGGTCCCAAGCCTGTGAATCAAGTCTGCTATCTTGGCGCCACAAACCACACCACGACGCTTTCGCTTCTTGCCAGGTTCACATTCATCAGCAGTTTCTGTGACATTTGAATCACAAACCAATATTAAAATACATACAAATATGAAACAATAACGGACTAATTCATCAAAACAGCAGCATAAAATGAAATTTTGAAGTAAAATGCATAATATTACCAGTGGATTTGGACTTCTTGCAACGGATGCTCAAGGGTTCTTCAACCGGTTCATCAGTAACCATTGCTTCAATGTCCTTATCATCAACAATAGCATGAGGGTCTTCATCATCAGGGTCTTTATCAAGAGGGTCTTCATCAACATGGTGGTCTTCTTCAACATGGTGGTCTTCATCAACATGGTCCTCATCAACATGGACTTCGTCATCAGCAGGGTCTTCATCAACAGAGTCTTCACCAAAAGGGTCTTTATCTATGGCATTCAATTCTTTGTCAGTAGATGCAGGGGAGGGTGTAAGGGATGTATATGGGGCGGAATGAGTTGAACGGGGCGGCAGGGACGCAGAACTAGTGTACGGGTGGGGTATTTAGAAGTGACAGTGGGTGGAGCGATTTTAGGGTTGGAATCATGAGTGGGTGCTGGATTAGCTGTGGGTGGAGCGATCTCTGGTGGTATCATCAGTGGTAGGTTTGTGTACTCGGAGCTTCGAGGAACATCTAGGGCTTCTACGGAGTTGGAGTTGGATGGATTTACTTTTCTTCTTAGGAGTAGTGGCCTCCTTACTTTTCTTCGTAGGAACAGCTAGGGCTTCAACCGATTCATCAGTCGTTGCAGTCTCAACGTTAACATTTTGGCCTGCTTGAGGCTCAGACGAAGTCTCAGCAGGTGCAGTGGCCTCCTTGCGCGGTGGTTTCAGTGGTTTGGAAGCTTTCGTCTTCATCACCACCTCAGCAAGGTTCATCGTCTTCGTCACCGCTCCTCTCTTCGCTGTCGGCTCTGGTGTGTGTACCTTGGCCGGCTTCCTCTTAGCAGGCGAACGTAACTTCATTGGACGGTTGCTGCAGGCTTCGACGACATCCACGAGGGTCTTCTTCTTCGGAGGCATTGGCGCGCGGAGAGACTGATCGAAGATGGTAAAGTGGAGAGAGATGCGGCAGTATGTGTGAAATGAGAAGAAGATGGGTGAAAACCCTAAGTAAAATGAGACATTGTTGTTTACCGCCCAACACGTCGAATTGTGTACGACACATGTACGGATTAGATGCAGGTTATCCTTAGGCGATGGAGCAACTATATCAGTAACATAAGTTCGTTACTTCAAAATTTGAAAATTATAGCCTGTGAAAAAAAAATTCCGAAGTTCCGCCCGGGCAAATAATTTTCCCACCTAATACTGCAAGTCTCATAAGTGACTGATTTGTATAAACTCAGTCGCCTAAGTTCAAACAGATTCCTTCAAAATACAAAATACATCTATCAATCCTTACACCACGAAACATAAAACATTCATAACTTACACATCCAAAATATACTGAAGCACATTGACTAATCAGATAGATCATCCCCATACTCCTCATCATCAACTTCATCAATTCCCTCATGAACACTTTGGTATTCTTCTACTTCACTTTCTTCATCTTCTTGAAAATCACCATCTTCATCATCTTCATCCTCCACAGCAGCATCATGATCAGTTTGTATGTCGAAGTCATAGTATAAAGCAGGATTTGTTCTTGGCAGCTCCAACCCTTCGTCATATTCATCTTCATGATCAATATCATTGTACATGTAGACTGTGGGTATGTTTGTTATATCATCTTCTTGGTACGCTTCGTCTGGAACTTGTGTACTTTCATCATTCCGAGCTATGCAAGAACTGTTTTAAGTACCTCTTTGAGCAATGACATTGACAACTTTCCAATTATCTCCGAATTTTGGATCTTCCACATAGAACACTTGTTGTGCATGTTTTGCAAGATAATAAGGAGCATTGTTATACCAAGTGGATGAAGTGTCAATCGAGATTACTCCATGGTCCACCTTAATATTTCCCTCTATCGGATCGGTGTTAAACCACTTGCATTGGAAGATGATTACCGGTAGTCCTTTAGCATACTTAAGTTCGATGATCTTTTGAAGAATCCCGTAGTACTTAACGTTTCCTGAAAAGGTAATAAAATATCGGATTATTTTAAACGAATGAAATGCCCACAACATGTACGACTTAACATTTAGAAAATATAGTTTCTTACCGGCTAGAACCATAACTCCACTGTTTTGGGTCTTCAAACCTTGGTCCCTATCCCAAACAACAAATTTTAGGCCATTCACGATACAATGTGTGTAACAATAATGAAATTGTGGTTTACAAGCAAGGATGTGAAGCTCTTTGGAATATGAGGCATCTGCTTCATTAATTCAACCATCTGTACATAGGTAATTAATTCATTATGACTCTGTACATAGGTAAACGTAGCATTCAACAAATATTATTAACAAGTTCTTACCAAATCAAGCAAATGTGAATAGAAATCATCAATTCTTGAATCATTATCACCATTAGGATTTGTACGATGGAAAATGTCAACATGTCTATTAATATACTCTCTGGCCTCCTCACAATTCTCCATGACACACCAGTGCATGACATCGATGGCATTGTTGTCGTACTGCATCCTTCTAAGGTAACCCATAGGCTTTATGACGTGTGAAACATCTGATATGTTCCAATAATCTTCCTCAACCTCCTCATGATCTGATTTGTCCCCAATTTCCCCCATGTACAGTTTGCAATACATTACACATTCTTGGGCCACATACTGCTCATCAATGCAACCTTCCGGATACCGCGTGTTCCTCACGTACTTCTTGTATTGACCAAGCTGCCTGCAATAAAAATAAAGTACATTTAAATTAGTAACACACATAACTATATATATATATGTCTAAAATGTAAATAAATTACCTTTCCATGGGGTACATCCAATTATAGCGTACCGGGCCCTTAAGCAAAATCTGATCCGGTAAGTGGACCATGAGATGTGCCATAATTGTGAAGAAAGACGGTGGAAAAATGCGATCTAACTGACACAAAATGTGAACTATGTCGGCCTTAACTCGATGCACCTCTTCCTTTTCAAACTCTCTGCAACAGAGTCTCCGAAACCAGTGCGACAGTGCTATAGGAGGGCTAATTACATTCGGGGGTAAATAAGGTCTAATACAAACTAGCAACAACCGATGTAACATAATGTGACAGTCATGTGTCTTCAAGCCTATAAACTTTTTATCGTCGAGATTAATCTTATTCTTTAAGGTTCCTGCATATCCATATGGATACTTAACATTTTGATCAGTTCTAAGATCTCCAACTTCTCACTCGGAGTGACAGTGTAAGGTGCCTTACTCACCTTCTCTTTTCTCGAAGTCCCAGAGGTTGTTGGCTTAAACCACAACTTTCTTATTACCCCTAACTCTTCCAACCCTTTTCTTGCATGTATATCATCCTTGGTCTTCCCTTCAAGTCCTAGAACCGTGCCAATTATATTATCAAAACGTTCTTTTCAATATGCATCACATCAAGTGAGTATGGCTAAATCAATGTATGCCAATAAGGTAACTCGTAAAATGAAGACACATGTGTCCAACAAAGCTTCTCACTTGTAGCTCTTAGCTTAAACTGTGGATGTACGCTCAAAGTGGGGTATTCATGACACATAATCTGATGGAATACTTCAGGTCCCGATAGCAATTTTGGTGGATCCCTAGACTCAACCTTCCCATTAAATCTATTTGCTGCAAACCTTCAAGAAAGATCTTTTGGTAGCCATCTTCGGTGTCCCTGATATGACATCCTTCCAAAAAGATGGATGGCATCAATTACTTCTAGACATAAAGGACATGCTTTATACCCTTTCGACTTAAGGCCTCCCAACATCCGTAGACCTGGGAAGTCACTAATAGTCCACAAAACAGCAGCTTTCATAGTGAAGGATGACCCATCATGCCGGTCATAAGTACAAACACCTTGTTCCCATAACTCCTTCAACTCATCAATAAGAGGCCGCATAAAAACATTTAAGCACTTTCTAGGAGACTTCGGTCCCGAAATCAACATACAAAGTATGTTCATCTCCTTCTTCATACATGTTTGGGGTGGCGAATTGTAAGGAATAGGAACAATAGGCCATGTGTTGTGAGAGAGGCCCGATGCTCCAAAAGGATTAAAACCGTCAGTTGCTATTCTAAGTCTCACATTTCTAATCTCACTTGCAAATTCAGGATAGTCCTTGTCAAATGTTTTCCATGATTCCCCATCTGCAGGGTGTTGAATATATTCATCGACATTAACCTTTCTTACAGCGTGCCATCGCATTTGCCCTGCAGTGTGTGGTGTCATATACAAGCGCTTCAATCTTGGAGTCAAAGGGAAATACTTCACCGTCTTCTTTGGAACGCCGCTTCTACTACCACGCTGCGCGTATCTTGGCTCACCACAGACTGGGCAAATAACATGATCTTGAAACTCTTTGTAGTATAATATACATCCATGCTCGCAAGCATGGATGGTCTCATAACCCAAACCAATGCTCTTCAAAACTTTTTTAACATCTTTGTAAGAACCATGATAGATGTTATCGTGAGGAAGAATTTCTTTCGTGATTTTCAGCATTTTGTTAAACCCTTTGTCCGACAGTCGACTCTCCACTTTCATTTGCATTGCCCTCAGAATTGTTTCAAGAACATATTTCTCACAATTTCTGTACAGAGGAGTTTGTGCTTCGCCTATAAGATTGTGATAGCTTTCATAAGCTCTCCAACTCCCTGAATCATCATTAAATGAATTCATATTCATATTATCATCCTCTTCATCCAAATGTCATATTCATATTCATATTATCTTCCTCTTCATCCATATTATCATAAGCTCTCCAACTCCCTGAATCATCATTAAATGGTTGGGTTTGTTTGATCATGATGCATCGTCCCATCACTACTTGATTCTCCATGATTCTGATCTACAAGCCATTGTTGTCTCAATGCAAACGCTGAAAGTTCGTTACTCTGTTCACCATGTGATGTCCAAGTAGTGTAACCATTCATAAACCCATAATTGATCAAATGCACAAACATCTCTTTTGATGGAATTCGTCCTCTTACCAACAGTCCCTTTAATGTATCGTTGATCACCCCTTTGTAACCCCATCCAACTTTTGTCCATGTTCAAAACCACCTTCATAAACAATAAACACTCGTCTCAAGCTCAAGCACGGCTGGGAGCTATAGAGGAGGAACATGATGGAATTTATATATTATGCCAAGCAAATACGAACTCATGAAATTACAAAAACGAATGCCAAACATAGTAATCACTACCAAAAACGAACTCAAATTACAATTTATGTGCATACCTGAATGTATTCGCCGGCTATGGAGCTCCAAAGATGGTTTCAGCCGTGGGTGAGAAGAACCAGAGAAAAGGAGTAAGAAAAAGTGGGTGATGAAGTTGATCTTCGTTCATTTAATGCGGTTCACTTATGCGACCCACTTTGTTTATATCAGTCGCTTACGACACTAATTGCTGCACCTATCTTCTTTAATGCGGGTAAGGCACGGTCAACTCCCGTACAGTCAACGATTTTCAAATCCGGATATCATATGTGGCACTTATACGTCTAACATCGGTTCAGTTACATAAGATGGAGTCGTATAAGATCTTTTAAGCAACAGAGTTAGTCATGTGACCTAAGATTGTGTCGTCTAAGATACTTTAAGTAACGAAGTTAGTCATGTGACTTAAGATCCAGTCGCGTAAGTTTCCTTATGTAACTAACTTATGTGTGCGACATAAGATATAGTCGTATTAAGTTTGTTGTGTCACAGACCTGTATTACTCAGTCACCTAAGGATACTTATGCGACTGACTCTTATGTCACTGTCTCAAAATATGTTACATAAGCGACCAAATGGCGTAGTGTATGTTGTTTTGGAATTAAAGATAATAACTTATACTGCACGGGATAGTAATAATAGAACTACAGTAGCAACAGGGTAGCAGATGGAGCCGCGGTATTCGGCAAGGAACTTAATTCAGATTCAGAAAGCATGTAAGAATACTTATCCACCACAAGTTAACCAGCATTTGATGAGTGAAGGAAGTTGGTGGCAGATATGTGTATACCGTAGCTATATAGATTGCCTGCTCCATCCATTTTTCTCCTTCAGCGCTTCAATAGCCGCAATTATCATCTACACCAGCATCTTCAAAGTTAGGGTTGTACTTTTTCCAGTTGATGTTATCATCAAAATTGCTCCTTTTTTTTTCTATTACCCAATTGACCATCCACTTAACCCTTTCCGGTTAATTACTTAAAAGTGAACCAAAAGCCTGGAACGAAAACAGAGATGATAAATCAATTAAAAGGCCGTTTGTATACTAAACAAATAAATAATCGAAAAGTAATTATTTTTAAATTTTATTCATGTTTCTTTTTGTGTGTGATGAATTTGGGAATTATTTATGATTATCAAAAACTGCTTAATAAAATATATTCGGACTCTTCAGTTGCTTTAAAATATCTGTCAAAGAATTTATCAAAAAAAAAATATATGTCAAAGAAATACTGATATATTTCGTTTTAGAGATAACTCTGACAACAAATAAATTTAGGAAAGCAGCATCAAGAAGGAATTGTTTACCTAGATCATCGAAGTTACTATTTCAGATTGATATATATCATCATTCATCGTAACTGCACGACTATGAAGACTACTTTGGGGACCGTTAGCGACAGAAGCCTCATCGTTGGTGAGTTGGAAAGCATCATCGTTAGTGAATTGCATGACGAGATCGTTAGTGAGTTGCCTGACGAGATCATTACGTTAATTATGCTCAAGCTTCCTGCTGAGTCGTTGATCAGATTTAAAGGCGTATCGAAAGGATGGAAACATTTAATCTCCAGCCATACCTTTGGCCATCAATGGTATAAGTCATCATCAGTTCTATCTCGAGGTAATTTCATGGTGCTCCGCCAAACAAACGTAAAAATATGTTTCACTCGCTTGTCTGTTTCGTTCGTCGATGATGGCAAGCGCGACAAATCTGATACATTTCGACTTCCTTATATTCCATCTGGTAGTGGTACGTGTACAGATTTAGATGACGAAAAGAGAGAGGGAAGGCCACTTATTTATCCTGCTGGTTTTGGATTTTACTGTCTTTTTTTATTTTGTACTAAAAAGTTGGCGCTATGGAATCCTACCATTAGAGAACTAAAAGTGCTTCCTTGGTCTCCTTTCAATTCAAAGCAAAAGGAGCAGGACGAATATGTTTATGGATTCGCCCAAGTCCAGTACAAAGAAGGCGTTTTTTCGTATAAAGTTGGTTTGATGCGTCACAGATACAATGTGTGTTCTAACATAGTCATGACGATTGAACTTTACTCGTCAAGTGAACGTTGTTGGAGACGCTTAAAGGACTGCTATATCTTAGAACATTCTAGTGAATTTTCCTCTTTTCTTTGGCCATGCAAAGGCACAAATTTAAAAGGTAAATTTCATTTTCTAAACTGGTTCTCTAGACAAGATCCGTGCATTGTGACTTTTGATATGAATACGGAGAGTTTTGGACGGCTGGAAATTCCTTCTTTCAGACATGATTCGGATTGTAATCTTTTCTTCTCTGTCCTCACTAAGATTGATGAAAGTTCTCTATGTCTTCTTCTATTTCGTGGATTAGATGGCATTCAAGGCGGCGAGACGTACGTGGATGTATGGATCATGAAGGAGTATGGCATTACAGAATCTTGGACTAAAAAAGGAACAGCAGGGCCTATTACTAATCCTAATTATGTTGACTTGTTAGGATATTTCAACAATGGTATTGAAGGAGTGTTCTTCCAAAGTTTGGAAATGGGAGACGGATTATTATTTTGTCGTTATGGATCAGAGAAGGCCGAGACATTTCTGCCGATCAATTCTGAAGATGTTGAGATAATACAGATTGTGGAGCATAAAGAAAGCTCCATTGTTTCTTTTAACGGAACTTCGGATCATCGAATCTAATTTTATCTCTCAGTTGATGTAATCAGTTATTTGACGCTGTTTATTCTATTTCATATAATTTTTTTTTGGATGATAGGTCATTTAAAGTTTTTAAATTCCTGAAAATGTGTTTGTGAACTGTTAAAAGATTTAGTGGTAGAACATATTTAATTGAAATATTAAATGAAATGATCAAGTTCAATTTAAATAATACTCTTAGCCGAGCGAAAGCATAAACACCAAACAAATCAATTGGTAGAGTTGTAACCTAGTATTCAGGTGCTTGGAGTCGAGTTGGAGTTTGAATTATCTCTTTTTCTGGAATTTCAGAGGGGTGTACGGTCCACGACCCGCCACTGCTGTTTTGTAGTAATATTCTGTGGAGGACTTCATGAGGAAGAAATCACGGACATAAGTCATTAGGGCTGGGCAAAAACCGTTCCGCATGTAAAAATTGGCCACTCCGTACCCCAAAAGCATGTTCGGTTAACCGCACCGCTTTTTGGAAAAAAAACGATTTGTCAAAAACCGCACCGCAACCAAATAAAGCGGTGCGGAAACGGTTCTTTATCTTAAACAACCCGGTTTAAACCGCACCGCATATATAATTAATTATTACACAATTAAATAATCTAATATTTAAATAATTAAATAATTAAATAATCAAAATTAATACGTTTAAAAAACAAATCATATAATTTCAGGCCCAACCCCTTGCCAAAACACAAAATTTAATTAAATTTTGGTTGACTCTTATGTTTAGGGTTTGATTTGTACATCTTTTGTCATTTGAATGTTTCAGCATTGTTTATAACATCCGATTTTAATGTTTGAAGCTTTGTTGTTGTAGGTAAACAAGTCAAATAATTGTAGGAGAGCATATAAGTTTTAAACTTTTGTAATGCGGTTTTTAAACCAAACCGCACCGGACCGCACCACACCACATAATGTGGTGCGGTGCATATTTGGTTTTTACTTTTGTAATGCGGTTACGATTTGAAAAATTTCCAAACCAGATTATGCGGTACGGTTACGAATTTACCCTTAAACCGCACCTACCCGCACCTCGCCCACCCCTATAAATCATAACCAATAGTGGACAGAGCCGTTGGGCCTAGTACCACACCCGCCTGTAATTTCACATATGCCCAGGACAACCTAAAAAACTGCAGAAATTAGTCCTCAATTCAAACAGGTTTCTAGGCCATTTAAGCATATTTTTGTCCTGAAACTATATAAACAAAAAAAGTTACATTCATGTTTTTTTTGTGTGGATAGAAGTTTAACATTTATGTTAAAGGGAAAAGTAGGGATGTGCATCCGGGTCGGAGCGGTGGACCGGATTTTTCTGAAAATGTGGACCGGATCGGATATATCCGGGTCGGATGTGGACCGTGGACCGGATTAGACCGGACCGGACCGGAAAATTAAAAAAAATCATATATTTCTACTGAAAAATGAAGAAAAATGAAGAATTTTTTTTATTTTATGCAAGCCGGATGTGCTTGAAATCAATGATTCAATATGTTTCCATCTTCAATTTTGTGAATATTTTTTAAAAAATAAGGTTCTATTTGTATTTTATTTGGTATTTACAAAATCAAAATTAAGTTACGGTCCAGACCGGACCGGACCGGACCGACCCGGAACCCGAAATTTCAGAAATATGTGGACCGTGGACCGATCCGGAACCGGTCCGGGTCAAATTTGCACATCTCTAGAGAAAAGATCACATGAGAACAGCAAGCTACCATGAGAAATGAAAAGGCTTAATGACCATTAGATTACAGATCTAATGGTTGTAAACAAATAGTAATTTTAACATTTAATTAAATGAAAATTAATGGTTTAAAGGTATTTTGGACAGAAAAACACAATCGTATTTGGTTATAATATTACGGATCCTGTTTTCTCGCTAGTCTGATTCAGAAATCTCGCCCCAACCACCACCTGTGCATTCCCCCCGATCAGATTTCCCTTCCAGCAATTGAATTGTCGCCGGCGAGAATCAGCGACGCGACGTTGGATTAGGGTTCTGTCGACTGGCGAATCCAAGTGAGCAGCGTTTCAAGCCGAATCGAAAATTGCGATGAGCGACAATTTGCAGATCTATCTACACCCAAGTCGAGTGATCCGAGATAACCCTCGTCTCGATCTCCTCTACTAAATATCGCGGATGCGTACTTAGCGCTGTTGAATGTCGTGGTCAGAAGGCGGATTGGCGATGCCGTTGGTGACGGAGGTTGAAGGATTGTCTTTGAGGTTCACGAATGATCTGGTTATTGACGATGATGGCAATGTTTACTTCACTGATAGTAGCAGCGCGTGCCAGAGAAGGTGAATAAGATGTTCTTCATTTTCTGCTGAATTAAAAAAGGTTGAATTATTTGCTAAGATTTATTTTTTGTACATATGAGTAGGAATTATATGCTGCTTGTATTTTCTGGGGAGACCAGTGGAAGAGTTCTTGGGCATTGAAATGGGATGAGTTTTATTAAATCTGATAATGCCTTATTGTTTCACTTTTGTTTCACTATGTTGAGCTTTTAGAAACTCCACTTTTGTTTCACTATTGTTTTGTACTTTGGATGACATATATGGTTGTGATATCATTTGGTAGAGCTTTGTAGATTTGTTATTGGTGGTTGGATTTATGTTTGAGGCACACTTATATTGATGCATTATCATCTCCATTTTTTTTGCAGTTGTTTGACCGTGAATTGTGAATGATCAGGTTGAACTGGTAATTTTTATTAATCAGGTTTACTCTGATAATTTTTTTGATGTAAAATTTCCAATGATGCAGGCTGACAAGGCAATGCTTCCAGAAACCACAACCACTTATTTGAAAGAGCTTGAGAAAAGAGTCCAACAATTGGAATCTTTCAGGGAATCAACAGACTTACGAGACAAGTTTATACCTAAGAAACGTCAAGACATAGTCGAGCACAGTTCAGACAACTACGAGATTCATAGAACTTCCAGTACTATTATTTGTATTACCAGATTTATAATTTGTAGAAACAGATTTATCTTTCGTAATAACAGGTTTATAATTTGTATTACCAGATTTATATTTGTAGTAACAGATTTATCTTTCGTAATAACAGATTTATAATTTGTATTACCAGATTTATAATTTGTAGTATCCTGCGTGATGTGTATTACAAATAATGTATTATGAATAATGTAATACGGATAATGGTGCAGTGCCCACATGGCTGCATTATTTGTAATAATGTATTACAAATAATGTAATACGAAGGCTACGAATAATGATGCGTACCCACATGGCTACGTAACTAATGACAGATTTATCTTTCGTAATAACAGGTTTATAATTTGTATTACCAGATTTATAATTTGTAGTAACGGATTTATTTTTCGTAATAATAGATTTATAATTTGTATTACCAGATTTGTAATTTATAGTATCATGCGTGATGTGTACTACAAATAATGTATTACGAATAATGTAATACGAATAATGGTGCAGTGCCCACATGGCTACATTATTCGTAATAATGTATTGCGAATAATGTAATACGAAGGCTACGAATAATGATGTGTACCCACATGGCTACGTAACTAATGACACAGTAGGCTATGAATAATGATCAAAAGTCACTCCATGTATCACAACAGCTACGAATACAGTTACGAATGATGTGTGTCATACTACGAATAATAATAACTTATATTTTGGATCAAAATACGTAGCAATTAATTGGATAAGGTTTTGATATGCTCTAATCTAACATAACAAAATCTTGAACTTGAATATGCTCTGTTTTCGTAAGGTTCATAATATTTGTAAGGTTTTGATATGCTCTGTTTTTTTTCAATCAAAAGTGAGAAACAAAAAAGAACATGCTCTGTTTTAACACAACATTGAAATTTAAATTATACAGAGGATGGTGATCAAGACGAAGAGCGTAGAATTCATGCCCTTCTTCCGTCGTCCGTCGGAGCTTCGTTCCGGCCCCACACTCGTCTCCGCAGGCGCGTCCTCTCGATCCGAGGCCGGTGGACTAGTAGATCTGACGAATGAAGAAGCGGTAATGAATTCAGATCTCGGTTGAACTCGAATGCGTTTCGACGTCCTTAAGATCCGATTTTTTTCACTCTGCTGTGTTTTGGTCGCCGGAATAGATGGAGAAGATGAAGGTCAAAAATCATACATCGAGTGAGGGTTCTGAGAGTTGCCGACGTCGCTATGATTTTGATTTTACAATTTGGAATCGCATCGCTACAAATTTTGTTCCCCAATCAACGCTTTAGAGAGTCGAGATTTTTGTGAGAGAAATTGTGTTTGGACTAAATTAACCTTGATACGTAGATTAGCAGAGGGATTAGGTTTATTTTGGTAATTATGTGATCTAATCTTAACCGTTGATTGAAAAAGATGAATGACTCACATTAATTCTCATTCCTCACCATAACTACACTTCTCACACGGGAATTGGACTCTCATGTTAAAAGCCAAAGATGGTTTGGAAGTGTTCCGATGTGCTTTTGTCTCGGAGTGATTTGGAGCGTCCACGTGTCATGAAACAACGGTGACTCCACTCAAGGTCGTCACCCATGTCTGCTTTGTCGCCTGTGCCGACTTCGCCATTAAGCTTCGATCTTTCAATGAAAGAAGAGTCCCACTCAATCAAAAAAAAAAAGAAGAAGAGCCCCAATGCCGACGATCTCCGTCTCAGCAACTCCCTCGTTTTTGTGTATCGCACAAATTCACGTCTCTCCTTGAAATCCCTTTATCCGCTTATTCATCGCAACTGCGACGATGTCGCTGCTAAACCCTACTCGAGCTAACCAAGGTTGCGTCTTTTTGAGAATTCGAAGATGGATTTTTCTGTCAGGTTGTTTGGTTTTAACGGTCTTTCGTTATACATCAGAGTTGCTGTTGTGGATCGGAAGAGAGTGATGTTGAGGCAGCAGAGAGGATGTGGTGCGGTGTGTTCCGCACCTTTAACAACTCAATACTATTATTCAGTGGATATGTACAATTTCAACAGCGTGAGTTTCATTTGTTATTACAATTTACAAGTTTGATTACACAGTGATTATCTTTTTTTTTTCTTTTTTTTTTTGAAGCTCAGTGTTGAGCAGGTTAGTATCTGTTCCAGATTGTTAGGCATGTTATATTAGCGTGAGGATTTGATCCCTAACTGCTGAGCAAACACAGAAGAGGTTCTCCACTTGAGCAACCCACTTGACCTCTACACAGTGATTATCTATCTGTGACTTTGTGTGCCTTTTGGTTTCCAATGAACTGCAATAGTTTATTTTGATATAAATCAGTTTCTAAAATTTGGATTTGTGGACTCTGGGTTGATTGGGATCTGGATTGGGGTTGCAGGGTATTGGCCTTAGTTCATAGTACTGGATTCAAAAAGCATTTCTTGTTCCGATTTTTGCTTTGCAGGCTCCTTAGAGTATCCCACCATGATAAAAAAAAATCATACCATACCATTCATTTCTCATCCTTTTTCTATGTCATCTAATCATCCTTCATGGTTTTTACAATCACATGCACCCCACTCATGATCCAAACAAAAGTTTATCATCATTCTCTCTCATCACTATATAAATTATAGCTCATAAATGTTAAGATTAATAAAAATATATCAAAGTGTATCTCGTTTTATAAAGTTCAAAAAATTATGAATATTGGTATTTATTTTGATTTTTTTTAATTTGTAATTTAGAAGATATATTCGTTGCAAGATCAAAATAAAAAATGTACTGTTTCTTACACAGGACACGTGTCGCGTTGCGATTGGCTCATTCTCATGCTCAAAACATGAAAAAAGAGCATGAGAGTATCTCCACCATGGTTTTTTTTAGCATCAAAAAAAGCATCACATGGTTTTTTATGAAAATGAGTATCGCATGCTCTTTTTCATGTTTTGAGCATGAGAATGAGCCAATCGCAACGCAACACGTGTCTTGTGTAAGAAACAATATAATTTTTATTTTGATCTTGCAACGAATATATCTTCTAAATTACAAATTAAAAAAATCAAAATAAATATCAACATTCATAATTTTTCGAACTCTATAAAACGAGATACACTTTGATATATTTTTATTAATCTTAACATTTATGAGCTATAATTATGTAGTGATGAGAGAGATTGATGATAAACTTTTTTTGGATCATGAGTGGGATGCATGTGATTGAAAAAATCATGAGGGATGATTAGATGAGAGAGAAAAAGGATGAGAGATGAATGGTATGATATGATTTTTTTGATCATGGTGGGGATACCCTGAGATGCTCATTTTCATAAAAAATCATGTGATATTTTTTTTGATAGATGCTCAAAAAAACCATGGTGGGGATGCATGATTTTTTGATCATCTCTCATGCTCACTTTTGATGCTAAAAAAAGCATGATGGGGATGCTCTTACAGCGTTGTTTGGTCAATCAATTGTGCACTTATTTACAATTCACTATGTTGATGATGTAATGTACTTATTTGATTCAATTTGTAGAGGCGAGTATGAGCATCTCCAATGCAAGAGACCAAGTCCACTTACATGTGGGTCTATTTTTATGCCACATAAGCATCAAGTGGGCTTACATAAAAATGTGGTCATTCTCCTCCAATGCACAAGCCCATTTCCACTTACAACTGGGTCCCATTAAATCAAAGTGTATCTTGCAACGAATATATCTTCTAAATTATAAAGTAAAAAAAATTAAAATAAATACTAATATTCATAATTTTTTGAGCTCTATAAAATGAGATACACTTTGATATATTTTTAACAAAAAAATAATGATAATACTTACTTTAAAAGAAATACCCATTTAAAGGTTAATGTGAAACTGCGAAATATGCTCTACCAAGTCCGCTTGTAGTTGACGATGTTTTGGCTTATCACGAATTCGGATATTGCTTTGAATGTAGTTTTCGTAGGGAGCAAACGGTTCGTCACCTAAATTTGGTTGTGATAAACCATCTGATATGTCATCGTAAGATGGAAGTGGACCAAATGGAGTGGCATACGTGTTCCTCTCATCTTCGACAATCATATTGTGTAATATGATACACGCTCTCATTATTCTTGCGAGATCTCTTTTGTCCCAGAATCGGGCCGGACCACGTATGATTGCGAAGCGTGACTGCAACACGCCAAATGCTCTTTCTACATCTTTTCTTTGCCCTTCTTGATATTTAGCAAATAATTTTCTCTTCTCCCCTTGTGGACGTGGGATTGTCTTCACAAATGTTGCCCATTCAGGATATATTCCATCCGCCAAGTAATACCCCATATCATAGTTGTTCCCATTGATACTGTAATTTATCTCTGGAGCGCGGTCTTCTAGAATATCATCAAAAATTGGTGAGCGATCTAACACATTGATATCATTGTTAGATCCGGCAACTCCAAAAAATGCATGCCATATTCATAAGTCAGACGACGCAACCGCTTCAAGTAAAACGTTGGAACTCCTTTGTGACCGCTCATGAACATCCCTTTCCATGCTTTCGGACAATTTTTCCATTGCCAATGCATGCAATCAATACTGCCCATCATACCAGGAAAACCACGAGCCTCTCCCATCTCGAGTAGACGTTGTACATCATTTGAGTTTGGCTTTCGTAGGTATTCACCCTCAAATATGACAATCACATCGGTGACAAACTTTTTCAAGCATTCAATCTCAGTGGACTCGCCAATACGAACATAATCATCAACAGCATCGGCAGATACTCTGTACGCAGCATACGCATGGCTGCAGTGCATTTTTGTAAAGGTGAAAGACCTTTTCTTCCCAATGCATCAACCCTTTGCTGAAAATACGGATCATAATGCGATAGGGCATCGACAATACGAAGAAATACATGTTTTCCCATTCGATACCTACGTCGAAATGTCTCAGCAGGATACACTGGATTGGGTGAAAAATAATCATTTTCCAGACGTTCGTGACCAGCTTCACGATCTCGATCTATCACTCTCTTTGCCGTGGATGATGATCCTCCATAAATTTGGTTATGGAGTTCGTATTGACGTTGCTTCAACGAATCATCGAAAAAAAACTCTTGAATAAATTCTTCAGTGACATCAGGAAAGTCATCAGAATCTGATGAATTAGACATATTGGGTATTTTGTATAAGGCAACGAATATAGTGAGAGGTGAGATTGGGAGTAATGAAACCCAACACTTAAATAGAAGGCTTCAACAACGGCTAGATTACAACGGCTAGTTTACAACGGCTAATTTACAACGGCTATATTTTACAACGGTTATATTTTACAACGGCTATATTTTACAACGGCTATATTTTTCAACGGCTATATTTTACAACGGCTGTATTTTACAACAACGGCTATATTTTACAACGGCTATATTTTACAACAACGGCTATATTTTACAATAACGGCTATATTTTAGTTAAATAATGTTAAAAATGTAATAATCACGTGTCCCCAAGCAGGAATTGTCCACCAAAGAGGGCTTGACCACTTTCATTGGTGGGGGCTCACACGTGCCACTTCATTTCACGTGTCCCCAAGCAGGACTTGGGCTTGCCTCCAATGCAAAGTGGGTCTGACCAAGTCACATTTCACGTGTCCCTAAGCAAAGTGATCTTCCCTCCAATGCAAAGTGGGCCTGACCAAGTCACATTTCACGTGTCCCCAAACACAAATGGTATTGCATTGAAGATGCTCGTATGGGCTGTGGACTGCCTTCTTGGCCCTACTTGTTCGACTCTTTTTCTTCATTCCTGGTAGGTAGTATCATTTGTGATTCGGCTGATTTTACTCTCTTTTTTATTGTCATGGCTTGTGTCATGAATGTAAACACAAAGGAATCGTCAAACAGCCAGGCTGCAGTTGGGTAGTCCACAAGGGTACAAAGCATATGTTCATCTCAGGCGACAAGTCTCATCCTCTGACTGATCAAATCTACCATAAGCTAAAGTCACTACACTTAATGTTGAGAGAAATGGGCTACCAGCCTGATACAAAATATGCACTGCATGATGTGGAGCTTGAGCAGAAAGAAACCATGCTGAACTTTCACAGTGAAAGACTTGCCATTGCATTTGCGCTTCTTTGTAGCTCCGAGGGCTCTGCTATCATGGTAATGAAGAATCTTCGAATATGTGGTGACTGCCATTTTGCTGTTAAACTGATAGCCAAAGTTGTTAATAGGGAGATTGTTGTTAGAGACTGTAGCAGGTTTCATCACTTCAGAGATGGTTTTTGCTCTTGTGCAGATTACTGGTAAATCTGGTTGAGCTTCGTTACTTTGCTCTTGTGGAGGAAGTAATTTTCTTGCTAATTCCGAGATTTACACCTGAAGATAAAACAGACCCTCGCTTGAAGAGGTATCGCATCTTTTTTAGAAGAGGTATCACATCTTTTTTTTATTATAGTATGCTTGCATTGATTTGTCCATGATCCATCATATGAGTTATGACCAACTTCAATAAAAATTGAAATCATTCAACTAAGACCCCTTTCGCAACATTTGTAAGTTGAGATAGTATAATGGTATGTCCAGTACAAGGAGTGGGGTTTGAACCCTCCACCTTATGAATACAAGGTAGATGCTCAGCCACTACGCCACATTCTTGTTTGCATCACTAATTAGTAATAGGCTTAAACTTATGGTTAGAAAAACAAAGATTTCATAGATCCAAAAAATCAAGTTCAAATGATATCCCTCTACCTCTCAACTTGAGTGAAGATTGCTTTCAACATGGTTCCGTGCGATATTAGATTCATTATGTACTTTGCCTTCCTTAAGACGAGACTCGCCAATTTTGGGTGGAGTAAACAGATTAATTTATAGAATTGGTTTAATGATAATTTAAATTTAGGGAAAAAGAATAAAAGGGTGGTGAACTATCACCTATTTTCAATTTTTGGCTGAACTATTAAAATTTTCAAAATTGGATGCGAACTAGATGTGTCAAATAGGGCGGGCGGGAGGGTTAGTGGAAGGGTTCTTAATGGACAAGGGTTAAAAGGGTTGAACCCTATAAAACCCTTTTAAGTTAAAGGATTTAGGGAAAATGACAAAGAGGGGGGGGGTACGAACTACCGCCTATTGACAAATCACGGTCCAAACTATCAAAATTGACAAATCACGGTCCGAACTATCAAAATTGACAAATCACGGTCCGAACTATCAAAATTGACAAATCACGGTCCGAACTATCAAAATTGACAAATCACGCTCCGAACTATCAAAATTGACAATCAGGGACAATTTTCCAATTTTATAATATCCATATGATACTCATTAATCTCACGCCGTCAACTTAAAAGAATATATATATGCTTAGATGCTTGCAAAAGGGTTTTTATTATTATAAATTTATTTGTTTAAGTTGACGGCGTGAGATTATTAAGTATTATATAGATATTATAAAATTGGAAAATTAAATATTAAATGAATAAATTTAAACGAATAAATTTAAATGAATAAATTTAAACGAATAACTTTATACGAATAAATTTAAATGAATAAATTTAAACGATTGTTTAAACGAATAAATTATAAATTTATGACCAGAAATTAAATGAGATGTTGCGCTGAATTTATTCATTTAAATTTATTCGTATAAATTTATTCATTTAATATTTAATTTTTCAATTTTATAATATTCATATAATAATTACTAATCTCACGCCGTCAACTTAAACGAATAAATTTATAATAATAAAAACCCTTTTGCAAGCATCTAAGCATATATATATTCTTTTAAGTTGACGGCATGAGAATAGTGAGTATTATATGGATATTATAAAATTAGAAAATTGCCCCTGATTGTCAATTTTGATAGTTCGGACTGTGATTTGTCAATTTTGATAGTTCGGACCGTGATTTGTCAATTTTGATAGTTCGGGCCGTGATTTGTCAATTTTGATAGTTCGGACCGTGATTTGTCAATAGACGGTAGTTCGTACCCCCTCTTTGTCATTTTCCCAAGGATTTAATGGATGGGTCTTAATGAGTAGAATGTTAAAAGGTCAAACCCTTCAACACTTTATGAACCATTTTAACCATTTGAACCTCTTAACCCTTTAGACTCTTTTAACCATTTTAGGCATTTTACACTCGTGTAACCCTTTTAACGTTAACCCTTTTAAACGTTTATAATTCTTTTAACTAAATAAATGGAAAAATCAATTAATTGATATGTTCTAATCTTTTATTCGTTTGTAAAAACTTTTATATACATATTTCATTGTTTTTTAAATATTTCTGTTTTTATTAGTTTAGTTCCATATATGAATATGCTACAGAACAAGAAAAATTATATGTAATATTGATTTTTATAAATAAATATATTTACAGACGAGACTCAAAATGTAAATTTTGAAGATGATCGACCTAGTCCGAGAGATGAATGAATTTCATATTTTTTATTATGTTTATTTTTTAAAAAAAATAGGAAACGACAATAAGCCAAACAAACTGGAACAAACTGGAAAACCAGATAAGAGCAAAGATACAAGATCCGACACCAAAACACAACCCACACCTCCAAAAAAAACCACACCAAGACACCTGAAAAAAAAACTTCATATAAAAAAAGTGTTAAAACTTATGTTTATTGTTAACATAAGTTAAAAGGGTTGAAGGGTTATCCGGGTAAAAAATTTTAAATCCGTTTATAAAAGGATTCTTAATAGACAAGGGTTCTTAATAGCCAAGGGTTTGTTCAACCTTTTATTAAAAGGACGGGTTAACGGGCGTGTTTTATAGGGCGGTTAATGGACGGGTGGAGGGTTTAGGGTTTATTTGCCGGGTCTAATGCGAACTATATAGATTTTTTCCAACTTGAGGTAAATCCTATATAATTTAACGGAATTATAAACAGCGTTGACGGTGTTATAACCACGTATTATTTTTTCCTTTTTTCCAATAATTATTATATTAGATTACTAGAGTTTTGTGAATGACTCATTATCATAAGATTTGAGAATAATGAGTCCTTTTCAATTGTTCAGCGAACATACCTTAATATTCCTATTTGGATTACTTAATACGACTTCATCTAGTCCATGACTTGTCTTTGGTCGATCTGGGAATGAAAATGAATTTTCATCTGAGGAATAATCCTTTAACACATTATACAATAACCTTTGATTCTAATATTGTAAAAAGAGAAAATTCATTTTCATTCCCAGATCAACTAAGGACAAGTCATGGATTAGATGAAACCATGTTAAGTAATTCAACAAAAGAATATTAAGGTATATTCGTTGAGTAATTAAATAGGACTGAGTATTTCCAAATCTTATGTTAATGACTTATACACAAAACTGTAGTAATCCAATCTAATAATTATTGAAAAAAAGATAAAATAATACGGGATTATAACACCGTGGACGGTGTTTATAATTTCGTAAATAATATAGGTTTTACCCCATTTTGAAAAAAAATTATATAGTTCACACCTATTTTGGAAATTTTAATAATTCTGACAAAAAAATGGAAATGAATGGTAGTAGTTCGCTACCCCTTTTGTACTTTTACCTTAAATTTATGGATTGATTCACAAAAGGACATTATGAATTTGTTCATCAGTAAGTGTCCTAAAGGAAATTAATGAGATTGATTTTGGATTAGGTGATAGTTGAGAGACAATAAGTCCCCATTTGAATGAAGTCTTGAGATGGGAACGTGAGCCCAATAAGAGTATATACACCCGTTGAGGAAGTTCTCTGTTTTGAGGACCTCCTCAAATAGCACTTCATGTTACTATTTATGATAATAGGCAGTTCTATTGTCGCTATTTGTACAGTCGTTGAACATGCATGACCTCATATTACTATTCATTGAATAATTTTCTTTTGAATTATCTTCACAAGTAACTGTATTTAAATTATAGGTGAAAATTTGACACTATGAGCAATAGAATAATTAATCAAATAAGGCATGGGCATCTTTATATTTGCCCTAAAACGCGAATTTGACCCTTCAGATTAGGCCTCAGCAATGGGCCGGGCCGGGTCGACCCGACCCTAATATATTCGGGTTCGGGCCGGATACGTTCTGAATTATAATGACCTGTCACTAGTCATCGGGCCGGGTCGGGTCGGGTTAGCAAAAAATTGAAAGCCTTAGGGTCAAATGCAGTTCGGGTATTTTTCGGGTCAGCCCGGGCTTTGAAAGCCCGTACACTAAAATAACTAATAATAAAAACATTTTGTTTTCTTCCGATGCGTTACAGGAAAGACCTTACACCAAAAACTCGTTTAGACTATCATCAAAATTCATCCTAACTCACACCAGCAAGCCTACACTACCAACAACCACAAATTACATAGTTTACAACAGCTATTTCTCAGCAATGTCAAAAGCAACCGAGAAAGGCATCATAACATTGTAGGCAGTAAGAAGGTCGTCAGGCAGTGCAATGCAAGGGTTGAGGCGAGGCAATCAACCAGCAGCTGCAAAAAGTTAAAAGGTCGTCGACAATATTGACAATCCTAGTTCAGGTAGTTTGATATACTTCAGAAATTGAGCATTGAACTTCTAACTTTCATGTAACTTGTGTATCTGCAAAAGTTTAAATATATTTGGCTTTAGTGCATTTTTTATGAAGACTGATAGACAAAAAATAATAGAATAAATTGAATAATTCATCGCAATTAGTAAACAACATTATACAAACAAATAGACAAGCTACAGATCGAACAAACATATAAACAAGCCAATAGCATATTATAACCCACTGACTCTTGATCAAAAAAAAAAACCCCACTGACTCAAATTAAAAAAACTTGGCAGTATTTTTTAACATACACATGTATATAAAGAAATCTAACGGTTCGAATGACCATTACAATATATGAACCCAACAGTAACAGGCATATCTGTCAACCGATCTAAACATATAAGTATATATCTACGCAGGTTTCATTCAGACATATAAAAATGGATATGAACAACTACGGTTGCAGGTAGACCGAATATAAAAATGAAAGATAAAAATCATCGGATTTGCGCAAATATTGACAACTCTGCGCGTATCCATACATCAAAGTGTAGAAAACTAGAAAAAAACATATAAAAATCACATAGGCAAGATTATTCAACAGATCTGCGCAGATATTGACAGATCTCTCAAATCCGTTCATGTATAAGGCTATAAGCAGAAAAACCAAGGAAAAAAAGGATACACATATGCAAGAGTTAAATTAGCAGATCTGCTTAGATATAGACGGATCTTCACATATCTGTTCATCTAATAATAAAAAAATCGACAAAACCAAATACAAATATTCGGAAAAAAAATCTCCAGAACGATTCTGAAAAGTGATATTCCACAGAACAGGGAGAAGAGAAGAGACGATTACTATGAAGACGGTGGAGATGTGAGAATGAGATGAAGATTTTCGATTTTCAGCAGTTGAATATCGAGAGAAACGAGTGCCACGGCTTATAGTGAGATACAGATCGAAATTTTAGGGTTTTCTAATAGAATATGATATATAGGGCTTAATCGGACTCGGGTCATCGGGCTGGTCGGGTTTTAAATGTTGAGCCCTGACCCTTTTTAATGTAAATCGGGTAGGGTATAAACCAGCCCCATAGTCGGGTCGGGTAATGGGCCTTCGGACCTTTGGGCTTTGGCTGGGCTGGATATGGCCTTGGGCCATTTGCTGACCCCTACTTCAGATGAAGGAATTCTCACTAAAAACGCCGAACTCATGGCAAAGTCATGAGTCTTGCTCAGAATGCCGTTTCCACCCTAAAAACACTAGGCTTTCATCGAATTCTGACACGGACTCAGAAGCATCAAATGATCAGAGCTTGCCGCGTCCCACCGCAACATTAAGCGTCGCGTTCTCTTCAGACATTATTGCTAATGTCAACGTATAACGCAGTGATAACGTTGAAGCAAAACGTGCGACACTTCCTCTCCGCGTCACATGTAGACTTTAAGGTTGCATCGCGTTATGTTCAGACATTATCACGTAATGTCAACGTGAGATGCGGTGATAACGTTGAAGCAAAATGCACGTAGACTTCCATGTTCTGTTCATCACCTTCTTCAATAGGGCAATCGATCGGGACGGGTTTAGGGTTTCAGACCTCCACGAATTGTAGTGATTTTTGTGGTTTAATGAGGGTTAATTGAATTTTAAAACAATGCAATTAATTTTGTGGAACGTCCTCGCGGACGTCCTTGGCAAAGCAGGACGTCTTTCAACGGCTGCCCAATTTTTTTTACCGGACGTCCTCAAAACAGAATAGAACATTCTCAATTTTGGTACCGGGGTATATGCTCTAAGCGCACTACATTAGTACATTGTTGGTGATACAAATCTCTAGAGGCCACACTACCCAATTTTTGTGGCATCTTCAGCAGTAAGAGCATCTGCACCGCGCCCCAAAAATAGGACGTTCCCTGGAGGATTTTAGAACGTCCGAGTAAAAGAAATCATGCACCCGTTTTAGGCACAAGGTTTGCTATCAGCACGTCCGCCAGGACGTCCGCGAGGAGGATGTTTGAGCGGACGTTCTCCAAGTCAGTTGGGTTAATCAATTACGCGGGGAAGCCTCGGAAATCGATTGGGTTGTTCTGAAATCGGTTGGATTTCGATTGGACGTTCTCCAAGTCGGTTGGGTTTCGATTTCCATCGCCGATCTGGTGAGATTCTCTTTGTTTTTCCTTCACCCCATTGTGTTGACGGAGGTGTTGGCGTGTGGCTGTTGTGAAGTGAAATGAATTCATTTGGGGTTTTGGATTGGGTGGAATTTGTTTATTGGTATTATTCTAGCAGTTGTCTGGTTTCCAAATATGAGATTGGGTGGATTGTGGATGGATCTGTTTGAGAAAATCTGATTGGGTTCTTGGTATGTGCAGATAATCTTTCTCTGAGAATTTGGCTGTGAAGAGAGGCGAATGTCTGGTAATTTAATTGGTTTTGAACATATTCTTTTGTTGTGCTGTTTGTCTCAATGAAATTTAGATCGAGTGTTGTGCTGTTTGTCTCAATGTAATTTAGATTGATAACTCGACTGGATTTGGGAAGGATTTTGTTAATGATGTTGGGAACATTTCAGACAGCCATGAGGTATATATTCCAGCACCCTTATCTACCAAGAACTCGCATATGACTGTTTTGTTGGTTTTATTAGTGGATTTGAGTTTTTTTGTGCATTGATAGGTTTTTGTGTGCAAGTTCACATCTAGTTTCTTGTTTCTGAAAATCTGTCCCCTGCCTTGCCCAGCCCAGTTAAATTTAGGGAAAAGTACACATTGGTGCCTCGAACTATCGCTTTTTTCCAATTAAAGGTCCAAACTATTGATTTTTCCAAACAAGGACAAAATAAAAAATAAATTAGCAAATCTTCTAATACTGAGCACCATATCTACATCGTGATTAAATTGCGAACTCAACCATGTAAACACCATCGAAAATAACCCGACTATCTCATCATGAACTCTTAACGTATTAAAATCGATCTTTCTTCTTTAGCACCAATAGACCTTTTTATTGAGTCGTTATTAACGGGGTTCACATGATTAGGTTTGTAATTTAATCACAGTGTAGCTACCGTGCTCGTTGTTCGAAAATTTGTCAATTTATTTTTTATTTTGCCCTTGGTTGGAAAATTCAATAGTTTGGACCTTCAATTGGAAATGGGCGGTAGTTCGGGGCACTAATGTGTACTTTTCCCTTAAATTTATATATCTCATTTATAATCAATTAGAGTTGTAGGGTGGTGCTCAACAATACCCAATTAAGTTTCTATATCTCATTTGTAAAAGCTTTAGTTGTGTTACAGGTTGATCCAACATCCTTTTTGCTTCTACACGTGTACATTTTCATAGCTGATGAGTGTCGCGTAGATTTGAAGATAAGACATTGTCTTGTGGTTGTGGTCAGTGGCGGATCCAGAGCTTCGTTCGAGGGGGGCCAAAAAAAAATTTTCGAACAAGAATGATATAAGTCGGATCCGTCAAAAAAAAGATCCGCTAATGATACAGTGATTTTTTTCGAACAACAAGGTCCGCTAATAATCAACCAACCTTCTCAAGCTCATAAAGGTGTCATCCGATGTGCATTGAAGATGATCTACATATGGATCGAAAGCTAGTTGAATGTTCTATAACTTTTATGTTTAACTCAAGATGAAATTTAGAAGTTAAGCTTGTTTCAAGTGGTTTAAACTTTAAACACACACAGGGAGCCAAGCTTTGTGACCGAATCTTTTTGGGCCTAAAAAATTGCTGTGTTCTCATTCAAAAAAAAATTCGGAAGTTAAGCCGATAAAATAGCGATCAAAGATAGATGATTAATTGAAAGTAGCCGAAATTGAGGGGTCCGAGCCAAACTTCTAAAGCTCATAGAGGCGTCATTTGGTACCCGTTGAAGATGATCCATATATGTATAGAAATCTAATTGAATGCTCTACAACTTTCATGTTTACTTAAAGATGAAATTTGACAGTTAAGCCGATAAAAACAGTAATCAAAGATGGATGATTGATCGATATTAGCCAAAATCGAGGGGTCCGAGCCAACCTTCGAAAGCTCATAGAGGTGTCATCCGATGTCCGTTTAAGATGTTTTTTATATGGATAGAAAGATAATTGAATGTTCTATAACTTTTATGTTTACTCCAAGATGAAATTCAAAGGTTAAGCTCATAAAAATAGTGACCGAAAATACATGTTTGATCAAATTGTACAAAACATATATATAATATTATATATATATATATATAATGTTATGGCTTACTAATGTGTTATGTGTTACATGATTCTTAGCCAATCATTTAAAACAAGGAACCAATCAGAGGCGAGGAACACGGTTCTTATGGTGCACCTCACAAGCACGGGGGGTTTATGGGTGAGGGTGCACCGTAGTTACGGTGTTCCTCGCTTCTGATTGGTTCCTTGTTTTTCATTAACCAATCAGAAGCTCCGTAACACATAAAACTCTAATTTGGCCATAACATTTGAGCGCTCCTCTATATATATATATATATAGGGGCGCGCTCAAATGTTATGGTTTACTAATGTGTTATGTGTTACATGATTCTTAGCCAATCATTTAAAACAAGGAACCAATCAGAGGCGAGGAATACGGTTCTTATGGTGCACCTCACAAGCACGGGGGGTTTATGGGTGAGGGTGCACCGTAGTTACGGTGTTCCTCGCTTCTGATTGGTTCCTTGTTTTTCATTAACCAATCAGAAGCTCCGTAACACATAACACTCTAATTTGGCCATAACATTTGAGCGCTCCTCTATATATATATATATATATATATATATATATATATATATATATATATATATATATATATATATATATAAAATTTTGAGCAAAATCGAGAGGGGTCCTGGCCCCCAAGCCCCCTATATCGGCCACTGGTTGTGGTTGAATAAGTATGTGGCTGAATGAAGAACATGTCTAATAATATATATTTTTTGATAATACATGTCTAATAATATTGAATGGCATTTTTGTGACTGTCATCACAAATAAACAGAGTTATACAATTACCAAAGGACATTGTGAGGACCATCTTTTTGCAAGAGCTCCCTTTCCGGCAAACTTCAAGGACATTGTGAGGACCATCTTCAAGAAGCTGTTCCCAATGTACACATATATACCAGTCCCCGGCGATCCTGGTGCCTCTTCCTTCCCTGTAATTAATCCATCCTTCATTTATTTTGCTGCTAAAAAAGTCTATGCTTGTTTTCTATAGTTGTAAACTTTGTCTGTTTGTAGGTTATCTGTTTGGTGAAATATATCAAGAGGTCTTTTGCAGTTTTTCATGATTTTACTATCATTACCATTTTTATGTTTTGAAATTTTATTTAATGTCAAATCGAAAAAATATCATTTAATATTATTTTTTAATTATGAATAGTAATAGGATGTCGTCTATGTCATGAGTGCACAGAATGCTAAAAATTCTATTACTGTTAAATAAATAGTAACAGAAAATTCTATTTGAGGATGTCCTCAAAGAGATAGGATGTCTTCAGTGGTGCGGATGCCCTAAATATCAACTCAATTTTCAGTAGAGACTAAATTGTAAATTAGAGATCGCAACATTTTATACAGGAAAAGAAATGGTCACTTCATCTGACGTGTTTGTTCCAACTTTGCCCGAATTCACTCGCTTTTCCGCCTTTTGGTAAGGGCACTAGTAATCTCAGCTGGGTATGCTGATGCGCATAGTTCACATATTCGCATGCTATGCATATCATTTTGAGATGGACTCTTGCATACTTGCACCTTATCCCTACATAAGAGTGTTCTTACCATATAGGCTTGTGACTATCTATTCTTAATTCCTATAAATCACATCTAGCCTATTTGCCACATTTATTTGATCTTGACCTTAGAACCGACCTAGTCCATTGAATGTGTATTCTTGAAAGCCAATATCATTGCTATCCTTCGTCTATCCAATCCTCTAAATATTACCTTGGATCAAGTTATAGCAAGCACCTTTTAAAATCTTCGTGAAAAACTTAGACAATTTGAATGCTCCTTGGTGACTTGAGTCCTCTAACATGGTGCCTTATTGATGTTTGATTCCCGCACATTCCATACACTTTTTGAACATATTGTCAAGTTTTAAATGTATAGTCAAAAACAATTTGTATTTTAAGCGATTATACGTTAGGTCTATCGATGGCTAACTCGGCTATTCCTTTAATTCAAGTGTGATGATGATTATCAATGATGAAAACAAGTAATGAAATGGTTTTGGGGGAATTAATTCAATTAAAGCGAGTTTCGAGGGGTTAATCCCCTCCTTGGCAATTTTCCAATGATCATGTATACAAGAGTTTAATCATTTAAGAGTTGATAGGTTTAAAACCTAGCTTAGGCTAAAATTAGACAAACTACTATTGCAAGTCTAATCTTAGTCAAGCCTTCTTATGTAGAATCTCACTAATTAAAGGTATTGATTCACTATATAGCACCTATTCTCACAAATGTTATATGCATAAAGTCTTGGTTAGCCTCTCATCCATGCATTTACTCTCATAAATGCTTGATAAGTTTATTTTTACTATATCCAAACCATCACTAAGCTCTCTCGATACTTAGATCATAGTTCTAACACAAACAAGTCACTTAGGCATTTTATCAAACACTTAGCAACATGTCTGGAATGGAAACCATAGTAAAATGAAATCAACTTCATAAATTGCATGTTAATGTGTATACAATGATCATTGAGTACCAAGGAGGATCATAAGACCCGCAAAACACAAAAGGGACTACTCACACATCATGTAAGACAACATGATGTGAGTAGGGTTTCTAACAAAATCTAAGAGAAGAGAAGAGGAATAGAGTAGGATGATTAGTCCTAATGAACTCCCTTGATCTTCACTCCTCCTTGATTAGATGATGATGGATCCCTTGATTGAGCTCACTTTTCCTTGTCTTTTTTTCCCAAAGAAGCCCAGATACTAGGTCAAACTTACCACTTTCTATTTATAGCCTCGCTGAAAATCTGGAACTGTAGCAGTCCCAATCGGTCGGTTGAGCGGAAGGCCTTTGGACTCCAGCCGGTCGGTTGGGACGTGAGGAAATTCGGGCTACGTTGGAACGCTGATGGACCATAATTATACGATTCAAAAACACAGTAAAACCCCCTTATTTAGACATTTTGTCTATTTAACTTCTACGTGTTAGTCCCGATATATTTCCACAGGGCATTTTAGAGACTGAAGTGAAAACATGCTAAGGAGAGGATTTTATGCTGAAAAGATAACAAGAGTCAATCCAAGGTCAAGATCATATGCCGAATGAAGAAATATCAAGGATCCTGACGTTGAATTGATCATAACAAATTAATCAGAAGAATCAGGAGTGGAGTCAAGACAGCCCGGGGAATAAACACATCGACAGTTTTGTGAAAAGACTGCACAAAACTGTACAAATCTCACATATGGGCAAGGATGACCGGCCACTTGAAGAAGTGGTGGCCAAGGGAGGAGCTCCTCCTCCTTGGCCACCGCCTACCGGCGGCTTGAGGGGTGGTGACCGGCGGCTTTTGGAGCTCCTCCACATGTCACCACCACCTTCCTCCTCCTCCACCACTCTTCCTCCTCCACATGTGGCCATCTCCTCCCTCCATTTTCTTCTCCAATCAAAATGCAACACTTGCCACCCATCTCCACCACCCATCTCCTCCCCTTTGGGCTATAAAAGGAGGAGCTCCTCCTCCTCCAAAAACACACCTCAATCTCATTTCACTTCTCTCTCTAGAAGTTGTAATATTTGTAACGTTGTAATCTTGGCTTTGGAAATAAAGGATAGCTCCCTTGGCGCTTCAACGGTTGTAAGTAATTCTTCGTATTTATTCAACTGTTTATTTCCTTAGTTATAATGTTTAGCGCGATGAATAGTAGCTAAACTTGTAGTTCGGTCTAAGGGGCGCACTTGTATTATAAAATGTTTTAAGACTATTAACTTAGTGTCTAGTTTAAGTATTCAAAACTTATTCTATGTGCCATATATTAAGTCAGAACGTCCAAGGTAGAGTGGATGCTTGGAAGGCAAAACTCTACAGCGGGGTTCGTAAACTTGTACGGATAAGTGGATGCTTGGAATGGCAAAGCTTATCTGAGAAGTTTGACTCATCTTAAACACCATTTGGTTGATCGGGAATGATTGATCAAATAGATGCACATAGGCTAATATAACCAGGAATGGAGTATTAGTCTAAATAGAATAAGTGTTCTACGTCCTTGGAATAGGCTAGACAGTGTACGCAAATCGAGTGCTTGGAATGGCCTTGATACACCGTTTGAATACTTAGGAGAGGAAGGTCAATGATAAACAGGATATAATACAAGTCCCCTGAAACCGAACATTTCTCTTTAATTATAAACTGTAATTTACTTTCCAATATTAAAATCAACCAACCAACCAATCAATCAATCAAAATAGCTGGTAGCTTTAAAACCAACCAACCGACCTTAAACACGCTCCCACGCTGCGTAATTCCCCCGAAGAACAATTATTCCCCTAGTTCCCTTGGGTTCGACCCCTACTTACCAAGTACTACCCAGTAGTATAGTTGCGAGTAGCGGACTATTATAAATTTATTTGCACAAATCGCTTTGACGACGAGCGGTTCTGTCAAATTGGCGCCGTTGCCGGGGAACTAGTCATCGGATAACTGTTCTTTGAACCGTTACGCATTTCAAAAACAAACCATGTCTCGCGAAGAAAGTCACCATGACTACCAGGATGACGAAGAAATAAACCTGTACGATCAAAATGATGAGGTACCGTTTCCATTCGTCGACGATCCGGAACAACTCATCAGAAACAGAAGAGCTCGTGATAGGGAAGCAGTCAGAAGAAACCAAGAATTACCCGAGGACCGAAATGCAGCTGGTCCAGTACAACCTCCTATCCACCCCCCACGACCACAACCTCAACCTCGATACATGCCAAGAAGAGAACCCGCTTTCGACGACTACTACGGAGATAACTACTACCGAGAACCGACGATGGGCGAGTTAAATGCCCCTAATTTTGAGACACAGCCGTGGTGCATCTATGAGAGCCCTGAATTAGAAAACATAACCATCAACGCATCAGTGGCACACAGCTTGCCCAAATTCTCAGGAGCTCTTGGAGAATCTGCGACAACTCACCTCCAACGTCTACATGGCATTTGCCAGAATCTAAAGCCCAACCGGGTGAATATGGACGACTTCAAGTTAAAAGCGTTCTATTTTTCCCTCATAGACTCGGCAAGCGACTGGTTCCTTTCATTGCCTTCCGGAAGCATCAGAACATGGGCTCAGATGCAGAAGAAATTCTTAGACAAATACTATCCGGCTGGAAGAGCAATGCAAGTAAGGAAGCAACTACAGGAAATCAAACAAGGTCCCAATGAAACCATGTACGATTACCTGGAAAAATTCAATCACCTAGAAAGGAGCTGCTGTACCCTTGGATGGCCTGAGAAACTCGTCATCGAATACCTCATTGATGGATTAAGACCATTAGACAAAATGCTCTTGGATGCCTCAGCTGGAGGATCCATGATGAATATATCATTGAGTGGCATAAGGAATCTCATCGCCAACGTTGCTGAAAATGCCCGATTTAGAGAAGAGACAACTCGCCAAGATGAATTCTCTCGATCAAAAAAGGTAGCACAAGCCGAGGCATCAGTAAACTCCATAACTGAAGAGATGAAACAGTTAAAGGAGATGATGATTGAGATCATACGCAGACAGCCAGTTCCGGTAAAACCTTGCGAATTTTGTGGCATGACAGACCACAAAACTGACGCATGCCCGACTTTAATGGAAGAAGAACCAGCAGAAGTGAATGCGGCAGGAGGATACCAAGGATACAACGACAGAACTGGACAAAACAGACAGTATGGTCAATCAACCATCCCGAATTGGCATAACAACTATCCGCAAAGAATGCTCAACCATCTGTCCCCCAATCTGCTCAGTCATCCTACCAACCTCCACACCGGCAGTATAACCAGAACACTCCATCAGCAGGTCAATATCAGCAAAAAGGACCAAATCAGTACCAGACTAGCCAGCATAATCAGCAGGAACCAAGCAAGTCGCTCAATGACACGATGAAGGAGCTCGCGGGAAACGTTAATCAATTGGGAACTTCGCTACACCAGTACCAGGCAAAGACTGACGGGGCAATTTCAGAATTGACCAAACAAATGTCCCAGTTCGCCACCGCAATGTCAACACTCACTACTGAACCTGGCAGACTTCCTTCACAGACCGTCCAAAATCCTAAGGCGAACATAAGCATGATAAGGAGGTCAAACATGAAAGCTACACTAGGAGAAGTAGCACGGTCCCCAACCTATAGACTTACGAACAATCACTTCAACCGAAGGCGTCGACCTGATTGGAATCAAGAAGAAGACCGACCCAAGGATGGCAAAACATGGGTTACACATGCTGACAATGGACGGTACGCGTTCACTGTTTGCATAACACCACCGCCGATCACACACTTTGACATACCAGCATCTGGTTGGGACTCCCCAACTAATACTTATGCTTATAGCTCGACAAAAGAAAGTACCCTCACTTCAGATCATGAGCCACAACCGGAAAGAAATAAAGACCCGGGGGCCTTTACAATCACCTGCGGTATTGGTGAAACCCAGATCCACAAATGCTTAGTCGATCTTGGGGCTGCTGTCAACGCCATGCCTTCTTCCTTGTATTACTTACTAGGGCTTGGTCCATTGAAACCACCCCGGTCGAACATCGAGCTAGGAGATAAATCATGCATCCGCCCGGTTGGAGAACTGGAAGATGTAATACTCCATGTGGGAGAACTCGTCGTTGCTGCAGACTTCTATGTAATACCAACAGAAGAGACCTGCGAAGACGACCGACCAACAATAATATTGGGACGGCCATTCCTCTACGCCACTAAAGCAAGAATCGATGTGGGCAAGGGCTCATTGTCGCTTAAGTTCGGCGGCAAAATTGCACACTTCTACATTAATCAGAGCCGCCCGGGCACAAAGAAACCGCCTGACATAACACCTATCTCAGATCACGGTGCACAATTTTCTAACCTGTCATTAGAGACCAACAAAGTAACAAGACCAGCAGCTATGGTCAAAGGTCTCCCGCCTTCTCAGAAACAATGGAAAGAGAAAACACCAAAACCATGGAGCTCTTACTCCAGCAAAAAGTCAGGAAGAAACAACACAGGAACGGTGGCGAAGTTCAACTTGAGCCACCCATGGGACCCAAACCAGTAATCCACAAACGAGGTATCGTCGAGCCAACGACGTAAAACAAGTGCACTGGTCGGGAGGTAACCCGACACTATCTTACTTTTCCGCACTTTAATTTCTGTCATTTAAATTCAGTATTTAGTTTTAAGCTTGCATGACTTTTGAACTAAGGCACGCCTTCGTTCAAAAGTGGGGGGTGAAAACCGCCTGTGTACATAAATAACATGCTTGCTGTTTTTTCTTTTTAGTAATAGTATCTTTTTGAAAATATGAACTTAAGAATGTGAAAAAGATAAATCATAATTCATGCATTAACCTTGTGAAAATTCAACTGTTTAAAAACTTAGAATGTAACTTTTCATTTGTCCTTTGTGCTGAGATAACCAGGGATGTGGAGTTGACATAAACTGCCCTAGAGAGGCTTGGCAAGCAATCAAAGGATCAGATCAAACTATATGGTTTTCGAAGTCAGTGGAGGCTGCACTTCGGGTTTCAGTGAAGAATTGAAGTCATCTCCGCCATGCAGTGTTTATGCAAAAAGAAAAGAAAAGGTGAGGACGGGAATCAGACCGTCCTCTCTCTAGTCAAAGTAGCCGAGAAAATAGAGGAGCGACCCTCTTCTTGACCCGCGCGAAACGACAACGATGAGAGGAGCGGGGAGGTATTTCCATAGGCTTGCGGGCGATGATTGGACCTCCCAAAAGAAAGGCTTGAGAAAATGGACTAGCAGCCACAAAAAGGCGAAAAGCTCGAAGAAGCAAATCAAGAGGCCAAAGGCCCAAAATTGTGAAGGTTTTAACCAAACAAAAAAGTGAAGAACTCAAAGAGTCAAATCAAAGGCCAAAGGCCAATTCACTACAAAAAGCAATCCCTCGCCAAAAGAAAAAAAAATCAAAGTACTCAAACCATTGAAACCCGAACCGAATCACGTGCATGAGAAAGCTACCAGAAAACCATATAGTGCGAGACGATCCCGAGATTGCAGTCCAGGAGCCTAAAAAGGGCTATCTCCCGAGACATCCAATATAATTTGCATCTCAGCACGGATGTACAAGTATTAAGTTTCTTCTATTTATTTACACAGTTTAATTTGGTAATAAGTAAGCAATGCATGAATTAGGATAGATCGAGTACCACATTCTAAAATTCATATTCCAAAGCCAAACTTAGAACTTACGCCCTTTAATAGCATTGTTCGGGACGAACAACTAAAAGTGGGGGGTAATCTGATGGACCATAATTATACGATTCAAAAAACACAGTAAAACCCCCTTATTTAGACATTTTGTCTATTTAACTTCTACGTGTTAGTCCCGATATATTTCCACAGGGCATTTTAGAGACTGAAGTGAAAACACGCTAAGTAGAGGATTTTATGCTGAAAAGATAACAAGAGTCAATCCAAGGTCAAGATCATATGCCGACTGAAGAAATATCAAGGATCCTGACGTTGAATTGACCATAACAAATTAATCAGAAGAATCAGGAGTGGAGTCAAGACAGCCCGGGGAAGAAACACATTGACAGTTTTGTGAAAAGACTGCACAAAACTGTACAAATCTCACATATGGGCAAGGATGATCGGCCACTTGAAGAAGTGGTGGCCAAGGGAGGAGCTCCTCCTCCTTGGCCACCGCCTACCGGCGGCTTGAGGGGTGGTGACCGGCGGCTTTTGGAGCTCCTCCACATGTCACCACCACCTTCCTCCTCCTCCACCACTCTTCCTCCTCCACATGTGGCCATCTCCTCCCTCCATTTTCTTCTCCAATCAAAATGCAACACTTGCCACCCATCTCCACCACCCATCTCCTCCCCTTTGGGCTATAAAAGGAGGAGCTCCTCCTCCTCCAAAAACACACCTCAATCTCATTTCACTTCTCTCTCTAGAAGTTGTAATATTTGTAACGTTGTAATCTTGGCTTTGGAAATAAAGGATAGCTCCCTTGGCGCTTCAACGGTTGTAAGTAATTCTTCGTATTTATTCAACTGTTTATTTCCTTAGTTATAATGTTTAGCGCGATGAATAGTAGCTAAACTTGTAGTTCGGTCTAAGGGGCGCACTTGTATTATAAAATGTTTTAAGACTATTAACTTAGTGTCTAGTCTAAGTATTCAAAACTTATTCTATGTGCCATATATTAAGTCAGAACGTCCAAGGTAGAGTGGATGCTTGGAATGGCAAAACTCTACAGCGGGGTTCGTAAACTTGTACGGATAAGTGGATGCTTGGAATGGCAAAGCTTATCTGAGAAGTTTGACTCATCTTAAACACCATTTGGTTGATCGGGAATGATTGATCAAATGGATGCACATAGGCAAATATAACCGGGAATGGAGTATTAGTCTAAATAGAATAAGTGTTCTACGTCCTTGGAATAGGCTAGACAGTGTACGCAAATCGAGTGCTTGGAATGGCCTTGATACACCGTTTGAATACTTAGGAGAGTCACTGAAGGTCAATGATAAACAGGATATAATACAAGTCCCCTGAAACCGAACATTTCTCTTTAATTATAAACTGTAATTTACTTTCCAGTATTAAAATCAACCAACCAACCAATCAATCAATCAAAATAGCTGGTAGCTTTAAAACCAACCAACCGACCTTAAACACGCTCCCACGCTGCGTAATTCCCCCGAAGAACAATTATTCCCCTAGTTCCCTTGGGTTCGACCCCTACTTACCAAGTACTACCCAGTAGTATAGTTGCGAGTAGCGGACTATTATAAATTTATTTGCACAAATCGCTTTGACGACGAGCGGTTCTGTCAAACGCCAATCGAGCCGGTCGGCTGGTACAGGGCTTCGGATCCCAATCGGTCGATTGGGGTAGGAAGAATTTCGGCCTGCGCTGAGACTTAATCGATCCGGTCGGCTGGTACAGGGCTTTGGATCCCGACCGGTCGGTTGGGGCAGGAAGAATTTTGGCCTGCGCTGAGACTTAATCGAGCCGGTCGGCTGGTACAGGGCTTCGGATCCCAACCGGTCGGTTGGGCTCCTGTTTAGGGAACTTTTGCTTCAATTCTTCAATTTTCCCGAATTTTCTAATCTTGGTTATTGACACTGAGACATCTTGTTTTGTACCTGAAACGCACGGAAAGGGGATCAAATGACATCAAATGATCGTCGGAAACGAACTAAAGCTGTAGTGAAAAGGGTATTAACGAGTCGAAAACTCAACTCATCATATGCAAATCTAAATGTCAAACGCTGTTTAGGACTTCGGCGGACCTATTTATAAAATAATCCCTCCTCCGTCCCTTAAAAATTACTATTTCAATCCATAGGAATTTAGGGTTTTGAGCGAATCACCAATTTGAAAATAATTGATTGAGATTAATAATTAGAGTTTGGATCAAATACAAACTACTATTATAAATAAAAATTACAAATCCATAAAAAATTTGACACGTGTAAAAATCGACCAATTAAAATTCATCCGAACTTCATCCCGTCGGGGTTCTTTTTTTGATGGGGGTTAGCGGGTTAAAGTTAGTATCTGCTCATTTTGAGCGGATGAGGACTTGAACCCTGACCACTTTGGGCGCAGGGGGGCGCCCTTCCACTGAGTTCTTTTTGTAAATAAAAAAATTACACGCTGACTAATTTAAAAATATATAAAAGATATTAGGGGTATAATCGTCCTAAAATTCGCTACGGTAAAAGTCGACTTTCGCTACAGTACGTTTTTAAGTCTGATCATCATGCGTTAAGTCTGATCATTTAGAATAAATTTTGACTTTTGCTACAGTAAAATTTACTTAAAATAGTTGATGATCAGACTTAAAATAGATGATGATCAGACTTAAAATAAATAAATACTTAGACATAAAATAGATGATGATCAGACTTAAAATAGATGATGATCAGACTTAATATAGATGATGATCAGACTTAAAATAGATGATGATCATACTTTAAAAAAAATAGACTTAAAATAGATGATGATCAGACTTAAATTAGATGATAATCAAACTTAAAATAGATGATGATCAGACTTAAAATAAATGATGATCTGACTTAAAATAGATTTCTAGTCTTTTAGTTACCAATTTTTAAGTCTGATCATTAAGTCTTTTAAGTCTGATCATTAAGTCTTTTAAGTCTTTATCATTGCCGCTTTTTAAGTCTGATCATTTCCATTTTTGAGTCTGATCATTAAGTCTTTTAAGTCTGATCATTATCTATTTTTATGTCTGATCATTCAGTCTTTTAAGTCTGATCATTATCTATTTTAAGTCTGATCATAAAATCTTTTAAGTCTGATCATTAAGTCTTCTAAGTCTGATCATTATCTATTTTAAGTCTGATCATTGTTTATTTATAAGTCTGATCATTTAGTCTTTTTAGTCTGATCATTTTCAATTTTAAGTCTGATCGTTTAGTCTTTTAAGTCTGATCATTAAGTCTTTTAAGTCTGATCATTAAGTCTTTTAAATATGATTATTGTCTATTTTAAGTTTGATCATTAAGTCTTTTAAGTCTGATCATTGCTGCTTTTTAAGTCTGATCATTCCTGCTTTTTAAGTATGATCATTAAGTTTTTTAAGTCTGATCATTAAGTCTTTTAAGTCTGATCATTAAGTCTTTTAAGTGTGATTATTGTCTATTTTTAAGTCTGATCATTGCTGCTTTTTAAGTCTGATCATTACCATTTTTAAGTCTGATCATTAAGTCTTTTAAGTCTGATCATTGCTGCTTTTAAGTCTGATCATTAAGTTTTTTAAGCTTGATCATTAAGTCTTTTAAGTCTGATCATTAAGTCTTTTAAGTCTGATCATTAAGTCTTTTAAGTCTGATCATTAAGTCTTTTAAGTCTAATTATTATCTATTTTTAAGTCTGATCATTAAGTCTTTTAAGTCTGATCATTGCTGCTTTTTAAGTCTGATCATTATCATTTTTAAGTCTGATCATTGTCTATTTTTAAGTCTGATCATTAAGCCTTTAAGTCTGGTCATTAACAACTCTTGGACTAAATTGAAAATAATATTATAAGGTTTATACCCCTCCGTGTGGAATGACTATATTACCCCTCCGTGTTTTGTCCGGGATTTCGACTAAAATAGGACATGTGTCAGTTTAATAATCAGTTTGTAATTTTTATTTATAAATTGATTTGTACCCGAACCGCACTCTAATAATTAATATTATAATTAAAAAGTATATAAATATTAGAGACAATAAAAAAGAAAAGTGAAAAAACATTCAAAATCACCCATTTTGAACTTAACCGTTTGAAATCGAACCGGTCAGTACGGGTCTCGGGTCATACATATTCCACGTTTTCAGGGTAATTTCGTATTTTCAAGTTTTGTTTGCTTGTTTTTCTTGCAATGCAAATCTTTGTTGCTCATAACGTCAGTGTTGGGCAAAAGTTTGGTGGATTAGTGGTGGATTAGCTTTTTGAATTTGAAGCATGTTTCAAAGGTCTTTGTGCATTTACCTTTTTCTTTCATCAGTTGCATAGGACTTAACTTGAAAATACGAGAACGGACGTCCACGTATTCATAGAAGGCTAACAAAGCAGTACATGTAGATTGACGTCTTGGTATATTGTTAAATATAGAAATTATTCGACTAAGACACCCCTTTGGCAACGTTTTTTAAGTTTGAGATAGTAGAATGGTACTATATGTCCATCATTTAAGATTCATAATGTGTGCGGCTTAATGCACCAACTCATATAAAGGAATACACAAGCTACCACCAACAACGGAAGTATGGCTTAAATTTGATGCATGGTTGGAAATAAAGATTTGATAGATCCAAACAAATCAAGTTCAAATGATACCCCTGCCCTCTACCTCTCATCCTACTTGACTTTTGTTGTACACAAACTCAAGATTGCTTTCAACATGATTCCGTGCGATAATAGATATAGGTTCATTATGTAATTTGCCTTCCTTAAGTTAAGACCAGATGCACCTATGTTGGGTGGAGTAAACAGATTTATTTATTAAGCTTGGTTTAATGATGAATTAAATTTATTAAGGACATTATGAATCAGTACGTGTTCTCTTAAGAAATTAATGAGATTGATTTTTTTTGGGGATATAAAATGAGATCGATTTTGGATTAGGTGATAGTTGAGACTTGAGAGACAATAAGTCCCCATTTGAATGAAGTCTTTGGGATGGGAACGAACGTGAGCCCAATAAGTGTACACTACCCTACTTTTGTGGCATCTTCAGCACTAAACATCCAACTCAAATCTTCAGTAGAGACTGAAAATTGTACTGTAATTCGATAATCCCCAACTTTTTATACAAAAGGAAAAGAAATGGTCACTTCATCTGACGTGTTTGTTCCAACTTTGCCCGAAAATTCACCGACTTTTCCGCCCTTGGTGGTACTAGTCATCTCAGCTGGATATGCAAATCTATAAATGTCAAGCTCAGTTTAGGAGGACTTCGGCGGACCTACTTATAAAATGTAGTCCCTTCGTTTTTTTAATGGTTGTCCAAAAGGACAATTGAAATGTTAGAGCATCTCCAATCGTGGACATTTTACGTGTCCGGACGTGTGCAAGTGTCCACCATTTAGAGCATCCACAATGGTGGTGGACATTTGACATGGACACTTGGAGTCCACTTTATACTTTATTTTGGACATAAAGTGGCTTTGGGACGCGTGAAATGTCCATGTCCATGGACACTTGATGTTCTCACCATTGGAAGTGTCCAACAACAAGTGTCCATGCCCACCATGGTGTCCATGGACACTTGGCCATAGAAACTTCCAATGGTGAGAATATCAAGTGTCCTTGGACATGGACATTTCACGCGTTCCAAAGCCACTTTATGTCAAAAATAAAGTATAAAGTGTACCCCAAGTGTCCATATCAAATGTCCACCACCATTGTGGATGCTCTAAAATGGTGGACACTTGCACGCGCCTCAAAGCGTCCATGTCCACGATTGGAGATGCTCTTAGAGTTGAGATCCTGTGAGAAAGGTTTATTAGATGAGAAAATTTAATAATCATTAGATAAAAAAAATGGATGGTTAAGATCAGTACTAATATAATTAAAATTTGTATTTAATTAATTGCCAAATACGGTTAAGGGGCAAAGTAGGAAGATAAAATTAGGTCTAAACTGCATCAGCTATTCTCTCGCATATAATCACTAAAAATCAGAAATTACAAATTTTTGATTTCGATCCTGACACGACCGTCGGCGACTGAAGGCGAAATCAACCGTGCGAGCGACGCGACCAATTCGTTGTGCGACCGACGGCAACTGAAGGCGTGCGACCGACGGCGACTGAAGGCAACGACCGACGGCGACTGAAGGCGAAATCAACACATGTTTACGGTAGGTCGTATTCGTTGATTCGCTGTTTGTTTGATTTATTGTGAATTTTATGATAGGTCGTGTTCTTCGATTTTGGTTGCTTTAGGTTATTTGTTTGATTTATTGTGAATTTTATGGTAGGTCGTGTTCTTTGATTTGTTGTTTTAGTTCGCAGATTACCAATACGATTTAAAATGCGTAGCTTCCAATCCAAAATGCGTACTAGTATTTCCATTGTTAACTGCCCTTGCATTTAAATGCGTACCAGTGTTTTCATCAGTTGATGACTATTCAAAATGCGTAGGAGTGTGTCGTAGTGAATTGTCTTAGCGTTTAAAAAGCGTAGCTTCCCTATTCAAAATGCGTAGTCGTGTTTCCTATTTAATTGACTTTGCATTTAAAACGCATAGCTTCATATCCAAAATGTGTACCAGTGTTTCCATTGTTGATGGGAATTCAAAATGTGCAGGACTTTGTCCTAGTTATGGCTTTGCGACTAAAATGCTTTTAAAATGTGTAGCAGTGTTTCCTAGTTAATTGGCTTCGCATTAAATGCTAACGGTGATTCCATTGTTAATGGGCAATCAAAATCCGTAGCTGCAATAGAGAAACTGAGTTGAAAATGAAATTCTCTAGAGGACCTCTTCCCTTCATTTAATGAAATTGAGTTGAAAATGAAATTCTGCTATTTTATTTGATTACCAGGGCCGGACACAAGTTAGAAGCTGCAATAGAGAAACTGGATGTTCATGTCACTGGCAAAGTTGCCCTTGATTCTGGTTTGTCAACTGGTGGATTCACGGACTGTTTGCTTCAGCATGGGGCTTCATTCGTTTATGGAATTGATGTTGGTTATGGGCAGGTATTTATTCATTCCTCTTGGGCTTAACCAAGTTTGTTTCAGTTGATATCCCCAAACCAATGTATCCACTATAATGCCTGGGACTGGGATGGTAGTGTTTACGGACAAGTGCATAATATTCAGCAAGGTTTATATTTGGATTCGATTTATTTAAGTTTTATTTCCGGTGGGAATCTGAGTTGTTCAGTTTTATATTATGCTTTTGGAGGACAGCATCATGTATGTAAATTGATTTTGATAGATTACCAATGCGGACATTTAGGTAGCTGACAAGATTCGGCGAGATGAGCGTGTTTCTGTTATTGAGCATATCAACTTGCGATATTTGACAGAGCTTCCTCAAAAAGTTGACCTGGTGACACTGGATCTTTCGTTTATCTCTATTCTAAAGGTAATATTCCCGATGGTAATAAATCCCTCTTATATGCAACAAATAAAAGTAAACTATTCGCAGTTCTTTTTGGTCTTGTATTTGTGCTCTTAGTTATATTGGCTGCGTTTTTCCACTTGTTGAATAATGAAGTTTTGGCGAGAATTTCCACCTCAGTCAAGCATATTATAATCTGTACTGATTGCAACAAAGAGATGATACATTTTTGTTTGATACACTTCAGTCGTTCTATTGTCCCAAGAGATCATGAAAGTTTAAACAAAACAGACAACTATTTTTAAAACACTAGGGAAAAAAGTACAGTATCATATAAATATAATTGCAATTTGAAGCTAGTTTGAAGATTTTTGTTTTCCTGAACAGCCAATGCGTCTGTATATACTTCTTTAGTACCAGAATAGCATCTTTTTGATAAGGTGTCTTTTTATGTACCCCAATTAACATTCAACAAGAAATTGATAAATTCTTATATTGATTTTGATATTTTATATAAACATTCGTGTATTATGACTTTTCCAATGCAGGTGATTCCTGCTGTCATGAAAGTCATGAAGGAAGAGGCAGCATTAGTGACTCTGGTCAAACCTCAGTTTGAAGCCCCACCGATCCCAAGTAAGATGCCTTTGTTTTCTAAACTCACATTCTGCCTTGGATACTCCTCGTTTTGATTTGAGGATGCGACTTGCAGGCTTAATTCACTCTCTTTGAAAGGGTGTTATTGAAGAATTCGGGTTTGAAAGAAAAGGATGGATTGAATCTCCTTTAAAGGGTGCTGAGGGTAATACCGAGTTTTTAGTTCACTTTACCAGAGTCATTGAGAAAACGTCCATATCAGAATCTCAAATAAGTTCATCTCTCTCTACAATAGAAGACGCAGACAAGCTGATTGAGTAGAAGCTATTAACTTTTTCACCACTTGATCAGAAGTCGTCACATTTCACAGCTCTATCAGTTTCATATCTCAGAACGTCAATTTTCATTGTACATCTTGCTTTCACATGATCCGCCTACAGGTTTTTCACTTCTCAATTGCAGTGTCTAGTGACTACTATTAGAATTTATGTTTTGTCCTGAGTGTAAAAAATGATTTCACAATATTATGTAGCACAACCCATTGATTTTAAATCTCATTTTCATTTTTACTTATAATTAATAATTTGAAAGATGAAAAAGGGAAAAAGGGCCTAATTCCATCTAATTTGCATGAGGTGTGACTTGTGAGTGAGTTTAGATTGGACAGATCGACTTAATCATAAATTTATGCCAAACAATGGGCTGAGTGAAACCCTAGTGTGGCACATTTATATCAACCACTCAAATTTTTGTAAGGAAATCAATAATAAAAAAAGAATAAGTAAACATATATTGATATATTCTTCAATTATCTATATTCATTATCAGAAGTTGATTGATAATTAAAATACTTATTCAGAGTAGTGGGTACGTAATCACAAACTTGATTATATTTAAAGTAGTTAATTATTTTTTGTTATGTGGAATAATTGGGGGTTTTTGATAGAAAGGAGAATTCAAAAAGAGTTGGATGTCACTGTCAAAAAATAGAGAAGAGAGTTGGATGTCTGCTTCCATTTGAACTTTGTTGTATTTTTGTACCTTTCAATTAACAATGTCCAATTGAGACTTGCATTCATGAAACAAAGTATAGTGCTAGCGATGGATGAGAAGGGGTCGGCAACGGGCAACCCTTATCCTAATGTGCAGGGTAAGGGAAATATATGATCATTTTTTCGTGATTCAATGAACAGTACATGGCAGAGTAAGGCAGGGTAGAGTAGTTTTTCTATGTTCGTAGAGTACTTATGGGCCAAGTAAAATTAGAATAAAGTATGGCATGGTCTATAATAAATTTAAGCATAATTTGAGGAAAACTTATAATATGAATGAAAATATTAGGGTAAGACATGATATGATAGGATAAGAGGGCAGGGTATGAGGCTAGGGTAGTAGGGCAGGGTAATGTCTTTTTTTCGTGGCCATTACCATGTCTTAGGCTTTGTGGGCAGGGTACGTTTACGAAGATTAGGACATGGTACGGATCGAGCAGGATAAGGGTAATCTTATGAGCATTTTGACCCTAGGTCAAATGCCTACCCCTAGATGAGATGGTGAAGAGATACACGTGGCATTCTCCCAGTCCCAACCCTTTATGTCTCATTTCATGATTTGAGGTTGTACACAAGCGCTTCAATCTTGGAGTCAAAGGGAAATACTTCACCGTCTTCTTTGGAACGCCGCTTCTACTACCACGCTGCGCGTATCTTGGCTCACCACAGACTGGACAAATAACATGATCTTGAAACTCTTTGTAGTATAATATACATCCATGCTCGCAAGCATGGATGGTCTCATAACCCAAACCAATGCTCTTCAAAACTTTTTTAACATCTTTGTAAGAACCAGGATAGATGTTATCGTGAGGAAGAATTTCTTTCGTGATTTTCAGCATTTTGTTAAACCCTTTGTCCGACAGTCGACTCTCCACTTTCATTTGCATTGCCCTCAGAATTGTTTCAAGAACATATTTCTTACAATTTCTGAACAAAGGAGTTTGTGCTTCGCCTATAAGATTGTGATAGCTTTCATAAGCTCTCCATCTCCCTGAATCATCATTAAATGAATTCATATTCATATTATCATTCTCTTCATCCAAATGTCTAAAACGAAACCGATCTTCAATCATCTCTATGGTTGGGTTTGTTTGATCATGATGCATCGTCCCACCACTACTTGATTCTCCATGATTCTGATCTACAAGCCATTGTTGTCTCAATGCAAACGCTGAAAGTTCGTTACTCTGTTCACCATGTGATGTCCAAGTAGTGTAACCATTCATAAACTCATAATTGATCAAATGCACAAACATCTCTTTTGATGGAATTCGTCCTCTTACCAACAGTCCCTTCAATGTATCGTTGATCACCCCTTTGTAACCACATCCAACTTTTGTCCATGTTCAAAACCACCTTCATAAACAATAAACACTCGTCTCAAGCTCAAGCACGGCTGGGAGCTATAGAGGAGGAACATGATGGAATTTATATATTATGCCAAGCAAATACGAACTCATGAAATTACAAAAACGAATGCCAAACATAGTAATCACTACCAAAAACGAACTCAAATTACAATTTCTGTGCATACCTGAATGTATTCGCCGGCTATGGAGCTCCAAAGATGGTTTCAGCCGTGGGTGAGAAGAACCAGAGAAAAGGAGTAAGAAAAAGTGGGTGATGAAGTTGAGCTTCGTTCATTTAATGCGGTTCACTTATGCGACCCACTTTGTTTATATCAGTCGCTTACGACACTAATTGCTGCACCTATCTTCTTTAATGCGGGTAAGGCACGGTCAACTCCCGTACAATCAACGATTTTCAAATCCGGATATCATATGTGGCACTTATACGTCTTACATCGGTTCAGTTACATAAGATAGAGTCGTATAAGATCTTTTAAGCAACAGAGTTAGTCATGTGACCTAAGATTGTGTCGTCTAAGATACTTTAAGTAACGAAGTTAGTCATGTGACTTAAGATCCAGTCGCGTAAGTTTTCTTATGTAACTAACTTATGTGTGCGACATAAGATATAGTCGTATTAAGTTTGTTGTGTCACAGACGTGTATTACTCAGTCACCTAAGGATACTTATGCGACTGGCTCTTATGTCACTGTCTCAAAATATGTTACATAAGCGACCAAATGGCGTAGTGTATGTTGTTTTGGAATTAAAGATAATAACTTATACTGCACGGGATAGTAATAATAGAACTACAGTAGCAACAGGGTAGCAGATGGAGCTGCGGTATTCGGCAAGGAACTTAATTCAGATCCAGAAAGCATGTAAGAATACTTATCCACCACAAGTTAACCAGCATTTGATGAGTGAAGGAAGTTGGTGGCAGATATGTGTATACCGTAGCTATATAGATTGCCTGCTCCATCCATTTTTCTCCTTCAGCGCTTCAATAGCCGCAATTATCATCTACACCAGCATCTTCAAAGTTAGGGTTGTACTTTTTCCAGTTGATGTTATCATCAAAATTGCTCCTTTTTTTTTCTATTACCCAATTGACCATCCACTTAACCCTTTCCGGTTAATTACTTAAAAGTGAACCAAAAGCCTGGAACGAAAACAGAGATGATAAATCAATTAAAAGGCCGTTTGTATACTAAACAAATAAATAATCGAAAAGTAATTATTTTTAAATTTTATTCATGTTTCTTTTTGTGTGTGATGAATTTGGGAATTATTTATGATTATCAAAAACTGCTTAATAAAATATATTCGGACTCTTCAGTTGCTTTAAAATATCTGTCAAAGAATTTATCAAAAAAAAAATATATGTCAAAGAAATACTGATATATTTCGTTTTAGAGATAACTCTGACAACAAATAAATTTAGGAAAGCAGCATCAAGAAGGAATTGTTTACCTAGATCATCGAAGTTACTATTTCAGATTGATATATATCATCATTCATCGTAACTGCACGACTATGAAGACTACTTTGGGGACCGTTAGCGACAGAAGCCTCATCGTTGGTGAGTTGGAAAGCATCATCGTTAGTGAATTGCATGACGAGATCGTTAGTGAGTTGCCTGACGAGATCATTACGTTAATTATGCTCAAGCTTCCTGCTGAGTCGTTGATCAGATTTAAAGGCGTATCGAAAGGATGGAAACATTTAATCTCCAGCCATACCTTTGGCCATCAATGGTATAAGTCATCATCAGTTCTATCTCGAGGTAATTTCATGGTGCTCCGCCAAACAAACGTAAAAATATGTTTCACTCGCTTGTCTGTTTCGTTCGTCGATGATGGCAAGCGCGACAAATCTGATACATTTCGACTTCCTTATATTCCATCTGGTAGTGGTACGTGTACAGATTTAGATGACGAAAAGAGAAAGGGAAGGCCACTTATTTATCCTGCTGGTTTTGGATTTAACTGTCTTTTTTTATTTTGTACTAAAAAGTTGGCGCTATGGAATCCTACCATTAGAGAACTAAAAGTGCTTCCTTGGTCTCCTTTCAATTCAAAGCAAAAGGAGCAGGACGAATATGTTTATGGATTCGCCCAAGTCCAGTACAAAGAAGGCGTTTTTTCGTATAAAGTTGGTTTGATGCGTCACAGATACAATGTGTGTTCTAACATAGTCATGACAATTGAACTTTACTCGTCAAGTGAACGTTGTTGGAGACGCTTAAAGGACTGCTATATCATAGAACATTCTAGTGAATTTTCCTCTTTTCTTTGGCCATGCAAAGGCACAAATTTAAAAGGTAAATTTCATTTTCTAAACTGGTTCTCTAGACAAGATCCGTGCATTGTGACTTTTGATATGAATACGGAGAGCTTTGGACGGCTGGAAATTCCTTCTTTCAGACATGATTCAGATTGTAATCTTTTCTTCTCTGTCCTCACTAAGATTGATAAAAGTTCTCTATGTCTTCTTCTATTTCGCGGATTAGATGGCATTCAAGGCGGTGAGACGTACGTGGATGTATGGATCATGAAGGAGTATGGCATTACAGAATCTTGGACTAAAAAAGGAACAGCAGGGCCTATTACTAATCCTAAGTATGTTGACTTGTTAGGATATTTCAACAATGGTATTGAAGGAGTGTTCTTCCAAAGTTTGGAAATGGGAGACGGATTATTATTTTGTCGTTATGGATCAGAGAAGGCCGAGACATTTCTGCCGATCAATTCTGAAGATGTTGAGATAATACAGATTGTGGAGCATAAAGAAAGCTCCATTGTTTCTTTTAATGGAACTTCGGATCAGCGAATCTAATTTTATCTCTCAGTTGATGTAATCAGTTATTTGACGCTGTTTATTCTATTTCATATAAATTTTTTTTGGATGATAGGTCATTTAAAGTTTTTAAATTCCTAAAAATGTGTTTGTGAACTGTTAAAAGATTTAGTGGTAGAACATATTTAATTGAAATATTAAATGAAATGATCAAGTTCAATTTAAATAATACTCTTAGCCGAGCGAAAGCATAAACACCAAACAAATCAATTGGTAGAGTTGTAACCTAGTATTCAGGTGCTTGGAGTTCGAGTTGGAGTTTGAATTATCTCTTTTTCTGGAATTTCAGAGGGGTGTACGGTCCAGGACCCGCGCCCGCCACTGCTGTTTTGTAGTAATATTCTGCTGAGGACTTCATGAGGAAGAAATCACGGACATAAGTCATTAGGAGTGGGCAAAAACCGCTCTGCATGTAAAAATCGCCCACTCCGTATCGCAAAAGCATGTTCGGTTAATCGCACCGCTTTTGGAAAAAAACAATTTGTCAAAAACCGCACCGCAACCAAATAAAGCGGTGCGGAAACGGTTCTTTATCTTAAACAACCCGGTTTAAACCGCACCGCACCGCATATATTATTAATTATTAAACAATTAAATAATTAAATAATCAAAATTAATACGTTTAAAAAACAAATCATATAATTTCAGGCCCAATCCCATGTCAAAACACAAAATTTAATTAAATTTTGGTTGACTCTTATGTTTAGGGTTTGATTTGTACATCTTTTATCATTTGAATGTTTCAGCATTGTTTATAACATCCGATTTTAATGTTTGAAGCTTTGTTGTTGTAGGTAAACAAGTCAAAAATAATTGTAGCAGAGCATAAGTTTTAAACTTTTGTAATGCGGTTTTTAAACCAAACCGCATCGGACCGCACCACACCACATAATGTGGTGCGGTGCATATTTGGTTTTTACTTTTGTAATGCGGTTACGATTTGAAAATTTTCCAAACCAGATTATGCGGTGCGGTTACGGATTTACCCTTAAACCGCACCTACCCGCACCTCGCCCACCCCTATAAATCATAACCAATAGTGGACAGAGCCGTTGGGCCTAGTACCACACCCGCCTGTAACTTACAGATGACATCGACTGTGGTCAAGCCATTGCTGAATCTCCCTGTCGGCCCGCCATTAAAATCAATCCCATATGGGAAATAATTTGCTCTAGCTAGAGACGCAATGCCATTGTTGTTCCCATTGTCCACCAAGGAGTCACCAAAGATAAAGTAACATGGGACTTGAGGCTCAGCAATAACATTGTGAAAGCTCAAACCCAGAACAAGCACCACAGCACAATAATAACTCACATGCAAACCCATTTTCCAGATCCCACAAGTATCCCTGATCCAAACTCTAGGCCAGAAAAAAAAAGTTAAAAGAGACAATGGCAAGATAATGCAGATTAAAGACCTGAAGAGGGTAATAATACTAAAGTGGTGTGTGATGGTGAAACAAGAAGTGTGTGACAGAACAATAATGGTGGAGTAAAGTATATATAAGGTAATGTGGCTAGAGGCATCTGGATTCGCCGCTCAGGATATCACAGTTGGGGAAGGTGGATGCAATAACTCCATAGTGTTACTAACAAGATATAACTACTCAGTTTATGTGTCATTATGTATAGTCATTTAAGATGAGACTCTTGGTGTGATGACCTTTTCATTTCATATTCTGAATCATCTTGTATATATGTTTGTTAAAGACTTGAATGAAAAACAACAATCAAATTTGTCATGGTATCACAGCCAAAGGTTTGAGGATACAATTTTTTTCACCAAGAGTTTGGTGTGTGATTTTTTTTCCAATATGGCCGATGGTGGGATTGGCACAGACAAGAGTGTTAGTGGCGTGAAAAAGAAAGATGTTTTTTCACTTGGATCCAATGATAATCCGGGTAATCTCATCACTCTGGTGCAATTGAAAGGAGATAATTATGATGAATGGGCAAGAGCCATCCGCACTGCCTTGAAAGCAAAGAGGAAATTTGGGTTTCTAGATGGAACCATCTTGATTCCAGAAGATGAAGACAAACTTGAAGATTGGTATACGGTGCATTCCATGTTGGTCGCATGGTTGATGAACACCATTGATCCTTCACTCCGTTCCAATCTTTCGTACTATGATGATGCACGAGAACTGTGGACAGTCTTGAAGGAACGATTCTGTGTAGTGAACGGGACACGAATCTGTCAACTAAAAGCATCTCTCGCTGAGTGTAAGCAAGGAAAACTGAAACTATCGCATCATACTTCTCACGACTGAGTAAGATTTTTGATGACTTAACCAATTACATTATTTTGCCGACTTGTACTTGTGATGGATGTAAGTGCAATCTGGCTGCACAATATAGTAAGTTGTCGCAGGAGGAACGGTTGCATTGGTTTCACATTGGTCTGGATAGTGCCTATGGCTCCATTCGCTCAAATCTTTTGACTCAAGACCCGTTGCCGTCGCTAGACAGAGCATACAAGACTTTGATACAAGAGGAACGCTTGCCGAGCGGCACGTTTCACCATGAGAACAATGAGCGTGATAGTGTCATGGCTTTTAAGCTTAAGATGGATATTCACGGTAAATCTCATTCTATTGATAATTCTGGCAAGTTTTGTGTGCATTGCAATCGTCAAGGCCATGATCAGAATTCATGTTTTCAACTACATGGCTTCCCGGATTGGTGGGGGGAGGGGATCGGCCTCGCGGTGTTCGTGGTCCAGGCCGCGGAGGAAGAGGTGGTGGCTGTAATGGTGCGGCTAGTGATCGAAGTGGTAGAAGTGGAGGCAATAATGAGAATCAGTCAGTCCGCGTAAATAAAACCACTACTATGTCTTCAGGACAATCGAATATTTCTCAGGCATTACCAAATACTTCAGAGGCAGCTGGCTTATCTGGTATTACGCCGACTAAATGGCAATCTATTCTTGATCTTCTTAATCTGCAGAAGCCCAAAGATCGTTTGTCAGGTGAGTGTTTATGGATAATCGATACTGGGGCCACTCATCATGTCACAGGTACATTAGATTGGTTAATTGATAAGAAGAGTGTCACTCATTGCCATGTTCAACTACCAGATGAACGCTCTACAGCTGCCACTCATGAAGGAAGTGTGATGTTATCCAGCAATTTGAGACTTAACAATGTGTTATATGTTCCCAATTTGGATTGTAATTTGATATTTGTGGCGCAGCTCTTGGATGAGTATAAATGTGTTGTTCTAATCACTGATACTTTGTGTGTTATACAGGACTGAGTAACGAGGAAGTTGATTGGAGTGGGTGAGCGCAAAGATGGACTTTTCTTTTTCCGTGGTGTTCCTTACATCAAAGTTTTAGCTGTTAATGGTGGTGAGTCCATGTTGTTATGGCACAAGCGTCTGGGGCATCCTTCGGAGAAAGTTTTGCGGAAGTTTCCATTTATTAGACAGTTCAGTAGTTTGAATAAAAATGGTTGTGAGGTATGTTTTCGTGCAAAGCAACATCGAGACAGCTTTCCTATTAGTACTAGTCGGGCTAGTAGGATTTTTGAACTTGTTCATTGTGATTTGTGGGGACCATATCGAACTCCCTCTTCATGTGGTGCTTCTTATTTTTTTAACGATTGTGGATGATTTTTCAAGAACAGTATGGGTTTATTTGCTTTATAACAAATTGGAGGTTGGCATCATGTTTCAAGATTTTGTTGCATTGGTTGAGAGACAGTTCAATCAGCACATTAAGCGTGTTCGAAGTGACAATGGAACTGAGTTTACATGCTTAACTGGTTATTTTAAAAAACATGGCATTATTTTTGAGACTTCTTGCGTTGGGACACCACAGCAAAATGGTCGAGTTGAGCGTAAACATCAACATATTTTAAATGTCGCTCGTGCTTTGCGGTTTCAAGGCCATTTGCCGATTCAATTTTGGGGAGAGTGTGTGATGGCGGCATGTTACTTAATCAATCGGACTCCTTCCAGTGTGCTATGTTATAAGACTCCTTATGAATGCTTGTTTGGTACTGCTCCTAATTTACAAGACATTCGGATTATCGGCTGTTTATGCTACGCTCATAATCAAAAACATCAAGGTGACAAATTTGCTAGCAGAAGCCGTAAGTGCATTTTTTTGGGTTATCCATTTGCGAAAAAGGATGGAAGTTGTACGATTTAGAAAAAAAAAAAGATATTTTTTTCTAGGGATGTTAGATTTATTGAAACTATATTTCCATTTTCTACACAAAGAGCTGGCTCTTATGAGGATGTGTCTACTATGGATCCACAATCTTTCTATGAAGAGAACCATGATGATTCTGTTGGATATTTCTATCTGAATATACTTGTAATTTAAGTTAACATTCACATGAATATACAGAGAGCAGCAAGCATTAAAACCGAACTCATGCAACTTGAACTCATGAAGCTTTTAACAAATGAAATAGCAACTAACAGCAAGTTAATTTGAGCATATAAATAAATTCCTGTAGCTTTACTGAAACTGAAACAGAGAATATTATTTCATAAACTAAAAATAACAGGAACCATGCAGTAAACGAGAGCATTCAGTAAACAGCAAATTACTTGATCTAAATAAAACGCTTGGAGCAGCTATCTGAATTAATTGATCCGAAAATAAAACAGTAGCAATAAAATTGAACCAGTTTTACAGAGAACTAAAACATAGAACATTCACTGCCGCACATGCATGTTAACATACAACAGCAAACATATATGAATTTACAAACACAGATTAGGTAAAAGCATATATGGAAATTGCGAGATGTTTAAAATAGTGAAAAACAGAAGGACAGCAAACCGAGATGTTGATTCAGTCACGTCGATGACTGACAGAACCGCTCGTCGTCAAAGCGATTTGTGCAAATAAATTTATAATAGTCCGCTACTCGCAACTATACTACTGGGTAGTACTTGGTAAGTAGGGGTCGAACCCAAGGGAACTAGGGGAATAATTGTTCTTCGGGGGAATTACGCAGCGTGGGAGCGTGTTTAAGGTCGGTTGGTTGGTTTTAAAGCTACCAGCTATTTTGATTGATTGATTGGTTGGTTGGTTGATTTTAATACTGGAAAGTAAATTACAGTTTATAATTAAAGAGAAATGTTCGGTTTCAGGGGACTTGTATTATATCCTGTTTATCATTGACCTTCAGTGACTCTCCTAAGTATTCAAACGGTGTATCAAGGCCATTCCAAGCACTCGATTTGCGTACACTGTCTAGCCTATTCCAAGGATGTAGAACACTTATTCTATTTAGACTAATACTCCATTCCCGGTTATATTAGCCTATGTGCATCCATTTGATCAATCATTCCCGATCAACCAAATGGTGTTTAAGATGAGTCAAACTTCTCAGATAAGCTTTGCCATTCCAAGCATCCACTTATCCGTACAAGTTTACGAACCCCGCTGTAGAGTTTTGCCATTCCAAGCATCCACTCTACCTTGGACGTTCTGACTTAATATATGGCACATAGAATAAGTTTTGAATACTTAGACTAGACACTAAGTTAATAGTCTTAAAACATTTTATAATACAAGTGCGCCCCTTAGACCGAACTACAAGTTTAGCTACTATTCATCGCGCTAAACATTATAACTAAGGAAATAAACAGTTGAATAAATACGAAGAATTACTTACAACCGTTGAAGCGCCAAGAGAGCTATCCTTTATTTCCAAAGCCAAGATTACAACGTTACAAATATTACAACTTCTAGAGAGAGAAGTGAAATTGAGATTGAGGTGTGTTGTAATGAGGAGGGGGAGGCCTCCTTTTGTAGCCAAAAGGGGAGGAGATGGGTGGTGGAGATGGTGGACATGTGCATTTGATCCAAGGGAGGAGAAGGGAGGAGGAGGAGGAGGTGACATGTGGAGGAATAGTGAAGCCGCCGGTCAAGGGAGGAGGAGCCGCCGGTTGCCGGTGGTGGAAGGGGAGGAGCTCCTCCCTTGGCCACCACTTCATCAAGTTGCCGGTCACCTTGCCCAAATGTGAGTTTTGTACAGTTTTGTGCAGTCTTTTCACAAAACTGTCAATGTGTTTCTTCCCCGGGCTGTCTTGACTCCACTCCTGATTCTTTTGATTAATTTGTTATGGTCAATTCAACGTCAGGATCCTTGATATTTCTTCAGTCGGCATATGATCTTGACCTTGGATTGACTCTTGTTATCTTTTCAGCATAAAATCCTCTCCTTAGCGTGTTTTCACTTCAGTCTCTAAAATGCCCTGTGGAAATATATCGGGACTAACACGTAGAAGTTAAATAGACAAAATGTCTAAATAAGGGGGTTTTACTGTGTTTTTGAATCGTATAATTATGGTCCATCAGATTACCCCCCACTTTTAGTTGTTCGTCCCGAACAATGCTATTAAAGGGCGTAAGTTCTAAGTTTGGCTTTGGCATATGAAAATTAGACTGTGGTACTCGATCTATCCTAATTCATGCATTGCTTACTTATTACCAAATTAAACTGCGTAAATAAATAGAAGAAACTTAATACTTGTACCTCCGTGCTGAGATGCAAATTATATTGGATGTTTCGGGAGATAGCCCTTTTTAGGCTCCTGGACTGCAATCTCGGGATCGTCTCGCACTATATGGTTTTCTGGTAGCTTTCTCATGCACGTGATTCGGTTCGGGTTTCAATGGCTTGAGTACTTTGATTTTTTTCTTTTGGCGAGGGACTGCTTTTTGTAGTGAATTGGCCTTTGGCCTTTGATTTGACTCTTTGAGTTCTTCACTTTTTTGTTCGGTTAAAACCTTCACAATTTTGGGCCTTTGGCCTCTTGATTTGCTTCTTCGAGCTTTTCGCCTTTTTGTGGCTGCTAGTCCATTTTCTCAAGCCTTTCTTTTGGGAGGTCCAATCATCGCCCGCAAGCCTATGGAAATACCTCCCCGCTCCTCTCATCGTTGTCGTTTCGCGCGGGTCAAGAAGAGGGTCGCTCCTCTATTTTCTCGGCTACTTTGACTAGAGAGAGGACGGTCCGATTCCCGTCCTCGCCTTTTCTTTTCTTTTTGCATAAACACTGCGTGGCGGAGATGACTTCAATCTTCACCGAAACCCGAAGTGCAGCCTCCACTGACTTCGAAAACCATATAGTTTGATCTGATCCTTTAATTGCTTCCCAAGCCTTTCTAGGGCAGTTTATGTCAACTCCACATCCCTAGTTATCTCAGCACAAAGGACAAATGAAAAGTTACATTCTAAGTTTTTAAACAGTTTGAATTTTCACAAGGTTAATGCATGAATTATGATTTATCTTTTTCACATTCTTAAGTTCATATTTTCAAAAAGGTACTTATTAAAAAAAAGAAAAAACAGCCGCATGTTATTTATGTACACAGGTGGTTCTCACCCCCCACTTTTGAACGAAGGCGTGCCTTAGTTCAAAAGTCATGCAAGCTTAAAACTAAATACTGAATTTAAATGACAGAAATTAAAGTGCGGAAAAGTAAGATAGTGTCGTGTTACCTCCCGACCAGTGCACTTGTTTTACGTCGTTGGCTCGACGATACCTCGTTTGTGGATTACTGGTTTGGGTCCCATGGGTGGCTCAAGTCGAACTTTTGTGTTACCGAGTTGATCTCGCTATGGTAATGTTTGACTCGCTGCCCATTTACTGTGAATTTTCTTCCATCGTCCGGGCTTTCTAACTCAAGCATCCCATGGTTATATACCTTAGTTATTGTGAATGGGCCGGTCCATCTAGATTTAAGCTTTCCGGGCATCAACTTCAGTCGTGAGGAGTAGACTAGCACCTGTTGTCCTTCCTCAAATGAGCGGCGGAGGATGAATTTGTCATGATACAACTTGGTTCGTGCTTTGTAGTCTGTTTGCCCTTCATAGGCCTCAAGCCGCAACTCCTCAAGTTCGCATAGCTTAAGTTTCCTATCTAATCCTGCGGCTCTTAAATCTGGATTGCACTGTTTGAGCGCCCAATAGGCTTTATGTTCTAATTCCACCGGAAGATGGCATGCCTTCCCATAAACTAGTCGAAAGGGGGAGGTACCAATCGGCGTCTTGTATGCAGTTCGATACGCCCAAAGAGCTTCGTCTAGCCTCTGACTCCAATCTTTTCTGCCCGGTTTCACTATTTTTTCGAGAATACCTTTGATTTCGCGGTTGGAGATCTCCGCTTGACCATTGGTTTGGGGGTGATATGCCGTGGATGTTTGGTGGAGGACATGGTAGCGCTTTAAGGTGGCTGTCATCATGCGGTTGCAGAAATGAGTTCCTTGGTCGCTGATTATAGCCTTGGGTACCCCGTACCTACAAAACAGGTTAGTGCGCAAAAAATCTATGACAGTTTTTGCATCGTCGCACCTTGTGGCCTTAGCTTCTACCCATTTTGACACATAATCTACAGCAACTAGAATATAAGTATAACCGCATGAAACTGGGAATGGTCCCATGAAATCAAGACCCCAAACGTCGAAAACATCGTTGACTAATATGGGTACTTGAGGCATCTCATTTCTAGCTGTCACGTTTCCTACTCTTTGACACCTATCGCATTTTCTACACTTTTTATAGGCATCTTTAAATACATTAGGCCAGAAAAAGCCACTATCTAAGATTTTTCTAGCGGTTCTCCTAGGCCCGAAGTGTCCTCCACATGCAAACTCATGACAAAAGCTAATAACAGAAGCTATTTCATTATCAGGGATGCATCTCCTAAGTATTTGATCTGCTCCCATTTTCCATAAATAAGGATCATCCCATAAATATTGCTTAGCATTATGTCTAAGTTTCATGCATTGTGCTTTAGTGAAAGAAGGAGGAAATGTACCTCCTACAAGGTAGTTGACGATTGGGGCATACCATGGTACTTTGGTTGAGACGGTGTATAGGTGTTCGTCTGGGAATGACTCGGTTATGTGCCCTCTTCTTCTTTTCGGACAATCCTGCTTAGGTGATCTGCCACAGTATTCTCGATTCCCTTTTTGTCCCTTATTTCCACATCGAACTCTTGCAGTAGTAATATCCACCGAATGAGTCTTGGCTTGGCCTCCTTTTTCTTCATCAGATAACGGATGGCAGCATGATCAGAGTAAACTATTACTTTTGCTCCAAGCAAATAGGGTCTGAATTTTTCTAAGGCGAATACTACTGCCAAGAGTTCCTTTTCAGTGGTGGAGTAGTTCCGTTGGGCAGGATCTAGGGTTCGTGAGGCGTAGTAGATCACTCCCGCCTTTTTATCAATCTTTTGGCCGAGAACCGCTCCCACAGCAAAGTCACTTGCATCACACATGATCTCAAATGGTTTTTTCCAATCCGGAGTTTGGATGATGGGTGTGCTAGTGAGGGCTTTCTTAAGCTCGTTGAATGCTTCCTTGCATGCATTGGTGAATTCAAAAGGAACTTCTTTTTGAAGAAGAGTGGATAGAGGCAACGCCTTTTTGGAGAAGTCCTTGATGAATCGTCGGTAGAAACCCGCATGTCCAAGGAAGGATTGGATGTCTCAGACAGTGGAGGGATATGGTAGAGTCTTGATCAGATCTATTTTGGATTTATCTACCTCTATGCCTTCTTGAGAGACGACGTGCCCTAAGACTACTCCATGAGTTACCATGAAGTGGCATTTCTCATAATTGAGCACGAGGTTCATTGAGACACATCGTGCCAGAACTGTGTTTAGGTTATCAAGGCAAGCGTCAAATGTATTGCCATAGATGGTGAAGTCGTCCATGAAGACTTCAATGAATTCCCCGATCATGTCTGAAAAGATGCTGGTTACTACCCTTTGAAACGTCCCCGGGGCATTGCATAGGCCGAACGACATTCTTCTGAAAGCGAATGTACCGAATGGACAGGTGAATGTAGTTTTCTCTTGGTCTTCAGGTGCTATGGGGATCTGATTGTAGCCTGAGAATCCGTCCAAGAAGCAGAAATACGGTTTGCCTGCCAGTCGGTCTAACATTTGATCGATGAATGATAGGGGAAAATGATCTTTTCTTGTGACAGCATTCAACTTCCTGTAGTCGATGCACATTCTCCAGCCGTTCTTGATTCTCGTTGTTATCATGTTTCCCTCGGCATCTTCCTCGACTGTGATTCCACTTTTCTTGGGAACCACGTGGACAGGACTCACCCATTGGCTATCTGAAATGGGATAGATAACGTCCGCATCTAGCAGTTTTTGTATTTCCTTTTGGACGATTTCCATCATGATTGGGTTGAGCCGTCGTTGGGGCTCTCTTGATGGCTTTGCTCCATCCTCAAGTAGAATACGGTGCATGCACACAGCCGGGCTGACTCCCCTTAAGTCGGCCAGTGTCCATCCGATAGCCAGCTTGTGTTGTTTCAGTACTTTTATCAAGCTTTGCTCCTGTCCTGCTTCCAAGCCACTCTTGATAATTACTGGGAGAGTATCATTATCTCCTAAGAAGGCGTACTTTAGATGTCCAGGCAGGGGCTTTAAATCTATTTTGGGGGCTTGCATTACCGAGGGCAAGAAAGTATTTGATTTGAACAGTTTTACCTCGTTGACTTCATATTCTGGTGTGAGAGGCTCCGAGATTGTTAAGTGGGCCACCATTTCGTGCAAGTCTTCAGTGAATTTGTATGAGCTTTCAGCTCCGTTGAGTATGGCTTCTAAGGGATCTACTCTTGGTTCTGATTGAATTTCTTGAACCAGGTCGTCCAAAGCATCGAGAGCATGAACTTCCTCGAAATCCATAGGGTGCTTCATTGCTTGGAATATGTCGAAACTGAAGACTTCTCCTTCTACTTCCATTGAGAGCATTCCACTTCCACAGTCTATCTTCATTTTTGCTGTTTTTAGAAATGGACGGCCGAGAAGGATGGGTGCATGATTAGTAGGTCCGCCATTCTCCATTTTTAAGACGTAGAAGTCTACTGGAAACACTAACTTGCCAACTTGAACCAGGACGTCTTCTATTTTGCCCTCGGGTTGTTTGCAGGACCGATCCGCTAGTTGAATAGTGAGATCGGTGGGTTTGAGTGGTCCAATCTTAAGACATGAGTAGATAGAGAATGGGAGGACATTGATTGATGCTCCAAGGTCTAGCATGCAATTCTCGATCCTTATGTTACCAATTGTGCATGGAATGGTGTAAGTTCCTGGATCTCCACATTTGGGGGGAACTTTTCGTTGTATGACGGCCGACACGTTTTTACTCATCAGTTCCTGATCGTTTCCAGCATTCCTTCTCCGGTTGGTGCATAGTTCCTTTAAAAACTTGGCATACCGAGGAATTTGTTTGATGGCTTCTAAAAGGGGAATGTTGATTTCGACCTTGCTGAACAACTCAAGTACTTCCTTATCCATGACATGTTGTTTTTGCACGCGACCCGGTACTGGAAATGGAAGTGTCGTGCTTATTTTAGGGGTTTCGGTTCTGGGTACCGGGTTAGGCCTGTGTTCTTCAGACGTATTTTCTTCTTCTTCGGTAACTTCCCGCTCTTCCTCAAATATGTCGTCATCTTTATCGGTCTCTTCTTCATCTAGAATTTCGAGAGGCTCGGGCCTTATTTGCTCTTTTCCGGGTAACCTTGGGTCTCTGTCTTTCATTTGCTCCACAGGTTTGCCGACAAGCGTTTTTCCACTCCTAAGAGTCACAGTATTCATGTTTTCCTGCAAGCCTTGAATAGTTTGAGACAGGAGTTTGCCGGGTTCACTAGAGAGTGCGGATACTGATGCAGCGAGTTTGGAGATATGCTCCTTCAAGTCTGATAATTCTTTTTTTGTTTCGGTTTGATTTTGATGCATAGTAGTATTCAACTGCTGCACAGTACTAGTTAATTGCAGCATCATGTCCTCTAGTGATTCGTTTGGCCCTCGAGAATTGTTTGAGCTTGCATGGTACAGGTTTGGCTCCTCCTGTTGGTATTGACCTGGTGATTGAGTGTTCTGGTTATACTGCCAGTGTGGAGGTTGGTAGGATGACTGAGCAGATTGGGGGACAGATGGTTGAGCATTCTTCTGCGGATAGTTGTTATGCCAATTCGGGATGGTTGATTGACCATACTGTCTGTTTTGTCCAATTCTGTCGTTGTATCCTTGGTATCCTCCTTCCGCATTCACTTCTGCTGGTTCTTCTTCCATTAAAGTCGGGCATGCGTCAGTTTTGTGGTCTGTCATGCCACAAAATTCGCAAGGTTTTATCGGAACTGGCTGTCTGCGTATGATCTCAATCATCATCTTCTTTAACTGTTTCATCTCTTCAGTTATGGAGTTTACTAATGCCTCGGCTTGTGCTACCTTTTTTGATCGAGAGAATTCATCTTGGCGAGTGGTCTCTTCTCTAAATCGGGCATTTTCAGCAACGTTGGCGATGAGATTCCTTATGCCACTCAATGATAGATTCATCATGGATCCTCCCGCTGAGGCATCCAAGAGCATTTTGTCTAATGGTCTTAATCCATCAATGAGGTATTCGATGACGAGTTTCTCAGGCAATCCAAGGGTACAGCAGCTCCTTTCTAGGTGATTGAATTTTTCCAGGTAATCGTACATGGTTTCATTGGGACCTTGTTTGATTTCCTGTAGTTGCTTCCTTACTTGCATTGCTCTTCCAGCCGGATGGTATTTGTCTAAGAATTTCTTCTGCATCTGAGCCCATGTTCTGATGCTTCCGGAAGGCAATGAAAGGAACCAGTCGCTTGCCGAGTCTATGAGGGAAAAATAGAACGCTTTTAACTTGAAGTCGTCCATATTCACCCGGTTGGGCTTTAGATTCTGGCAAATGCCATGTAGACGTTGGAGGTGAGTTGTCGCAGATTCTCCAAGAGCTCCTGAGAATTTGGGCAAGCTGTGTGCCACTGATGCGTTGATGGTTATGTTTTCTAATTCAGGGCTCTCATAGATGCACCACGGCTGTGTCTCGAAATTAGGGGCATTTAACTCGCCCATCGTCGGTTCTCGGTAGTAGTTATCTCCGTAGTAGTCGTCGAAAGCGGGTTCTCTTCTTAGCATGTATCGAGGTTGAGGTTGTGGTCGTGGGGGATGGATAGGAGGTTGTACTGGACCAGCTGCATTTCGGTCCTCGGGTAATTCTTGGTTTCTTCTGACTGCTTCCCTATCACGAGCTCTTCTGTTTCTGATGAGTTGTTCCGAATCGTCGACGAATGGAAACGGTACCTCATCATTTTGATCGTACAGGTTTATTTCTTCGTCATCCTGGTAGTCATGGTGACTTTCTTCGCGAGACATGGTTTGTTTTTGAAACGCGTAACGATTCAAAGAACAGTTATCCGATGACTAGTTCCCCGGCAACGGCGCCAATTTGACAGAACCGCTCGTCGTCAAAGCGATTTGTGCAAATAAATTTATAATAGTCCGCTACTCGCAACTATACTACTGGGTAGTACTTGGTAAGTAGGGGTCGAACCCAAGGGAACTAGGGGAATAATTATTCTTCGAGGGAATTACGCAGCGTGGGAGCGTGTTTAAGGTCGGTTGGTTGGTTTTAAAGCTACCAGCTATTTTGATTGATTGATTGGTTGGTTGGTTGATTTTAATACTGGAAAGTAAATTACAGTTTATAATTAAAGAGAAATGTTCGGTTTCAGGGGACTTGTATTATATCCTGTTTATCATTGACCTTCAGTGACTCTCCTAAGTATTCAAACGGTGTATCAAGGCCATTCCAAGCACTCGATTTGCGTACACTGTCTAGCCTATTCCAAGGACGTAGAACACTTATTCTATTTAGACTAATACTCCATTCCCGGTTATATTAGCCTATGTGCATCCATTTGATCAATCATTCCCGATCAACCAAATGGTGTTTAAGATGAGTCAAACTTCTCAGATAAGCTTTGCCATTCCAAGTATCCACTTATCCGTACAAGTTTACGAACCCCGCTGTAGAGTTTTGCCATTCCAAGCATCCACTCTACCTTGGACGTTCTGACTTAATATATGGCACATAGAATAAGTTTTGAATACTTAGACTAGACACTAAGTTAATAGTCATAAAACATTTTATAATACAAGTGCGCCCCTTAGGCCGAACTACAAGTTTAGCTACTATTCATCGCGCTAAACATTATAACTAAGGAAATAAACAGTTGAATAAATACGAAGAATTACTTACAACCGTTGAAGCGCCAAGGGAGCTATCCTTTATTTCCAAAGCCAAGATTACAATGTTACAGATATTACAACTTCTAGAGAGAGAAGTGAAATTGAGATTGAGGTGTGTTGTAATGAGGAGGAGGCCTCCTTTTATAGCCAAAAGGGGAGGAGATGGGTGGTGGAGATGGTGGACATGTGCATTTGATCCAAGGGAGGAGAAGGGAGGAGGAGGAGGAGGTGACATGTGGAGGAATAGTGAAGCCGCCGGTCAAGGGAGGAGGAGCCGCCGGTTGCCGGTGGTGGAAGGGGAGGAGCTCCTCCCTTGGCCACCACTTCATCAAGTGGCCGGTCACCTTGCCCAAATGTGAGTTTTGTACAGTTTTGTGCAGTCTTTTCACAAAACTGTCAATGTGTTTCTTCCCCGGGCTGTCTTGACTCCACTCTTGATTCTTCTGATTAATTTGTTATGGTCAATTCAACGTCAGGATCCTTGATATTTCTTCAGTCGGCATATGATTTTGACCTTGGATTGACTCTTGTTATCTTTTCAGCATAAAATCCTCTCCTTAGCGTGTTTTCACTTCAGTCTCTAAAATGCCCTGTGGAAATATATCGGGACTAACACGTAGAAGTTAAATAGACAAAATGTCTAAATAAGGGGGTTTTACTGTGTTTTTGAATCGTATAATTATGGTCCATCAATGACGCTGTCCTTAAAGCTGTATTGCCTCCCGTAGGTGCTAGGTCTGATGGCAATGAGCTTCCCAGGATGAAAGAATCGCAGCAAGCGCTTGAGCACCGTAGCCTTGCTGCTCGAACTTATTGGACCTTTCACTATCACCACTGATCGGAAATAAAACAAAAGTGAAGTCGAGATATGTGAGGAAATTTAGGCATTCGTTTTTTTTTCGTGTATTTAGTGAATCACCAAACATCAATTTATAGGATAGGTTTGGAACCACCCAAACCACCCATGATGCCATGATCTACATCTTCACACTACGTGAAAGACTTAGTCAATCTTTGACTAGATTTTCTTGACACATATTCCAACAATCCCCCACATGAAGAAAATTGAGTGGTGAAAATGATAAAACAATAATCCTCGATAATCAAACTCGACTCAATGTGGTGATAGCTTCTACGGTTAATATCTGCACAGGATAGGTAGGTTACCCCCTTGAACCTTCCCTTGGGATAACATGATCTCTTTACTGACTATTCAGTAGACGTGATTGTCTTTGAACTGTTCGTCTTATACTGTAAACGAAATCATGTTCCCACAGATATTATCCTGATCTTATTCAGTTCTTATTGTGGGCTCATTTTGGTCATGACACCCCTTTCCTGGTTCTGCAAGAGTTTCTAAAGAATTAAGCCCTTTGAATTCTCCTTTGAAGCGACCCCACTTCTCTCTCACATAGGTGATTCTTTCTTAAAGTAAACCCGCGTTACCCATTTGAATCTCACTATTCAAATTACTAGAATCATTAAAAGCTCCAAGCTTAGCCTCGTGCGGGAGTCACTGTTTATCAGGGAATAGGACTGGGGTGTTACCCCCACAGTGACCTCATAGTCTTAGCAGTTAGGTGGTCCCTTTGAACCAAGTTCTTGGGATCTCCAGTCATCATGGTAGGGTTTTCCGTTGCCTCGACTTTATTTCCAAAAGGGCTTAAGCCTATGTTTTGATATTAACAATCAAAAGGCTTCAGACCCATTCCCTTGGACAACTTCTCTATTAGGTCCTTACTTAACCCTTTGGTTAGCGGATCCGCATTATTCTCTTTGGACCTCATATAGTCTACATGACTCATATGAAGAGGAGTTGTTTAATGGTATTGTGTCCTCGATGTATACGTCGAGACTAACCATTATACATAACAATATTTGCCCTAGAAATCAATGATTGATTCTCACAATGCAAACACATTGATGGCACAGATTTTGTCCTTGTAGGAATATTCTCCTCTATATTTCTTAACCACTTAGCATCTTCGCCACATTTATCTAATGTGACGAACTCAGCCTAAAAATAGTTTTGACTACCACAGTCTGTTTGGAGGATTTCCAAGAAACGTTTGCATCACCCATAGTGAACACTTAGCCATTCGAAGCCGAACTTCATTGAAACCCTCAATGACCTTCGAATATTTGGTATAGTGTAGACCATATTTACGAGTAAATCGTAGATACTTTAATACTTACACGATAACCTTCCAGTGTGCACTTTCTCGATTACTCGTGAAGCTCACCAGTCTACAGGTAGTGTAAGCAATGTCTGGTTTAGTACTATTCCTCAAGTACTTAGTCTGCTTATCACTCTAGCATATACCGCTTGGGAGATGCATTCACCTTTATTCTTGGACATGTATTGATTTACATCAATCATGGTCCCTAGACAGTCATTGACTATCTTTTCCAAATGTGTCTAAGAATTTATCAACGCAGTGTGACTAACTTAAGACAAGTCCATCTAACCTTCGTGTAGTTTTATCTCCTAAAATTACATCGGTCAACCTCAAACCTTCTTATCAAACTTCCAGTTTAATAAGCACTTGGTGGACTTTATTATTTCCTCATTGCTTCCCACAATGAGAATGTCTTCACCATTAAGACACAAAGTCACGTATCCGTGTTCAATGTTCTTAATGTATACACAATTGTCACACTTGTTGAACTTAAAGCCATTAGACATCATTACATTGTCTAATTTCAACCGTCACTGCTTTGGCGCTTGCTTCAGGTTATTGAGAGATTCACAACCTTTGTTCTATTGCCCAGCAATAACAATTAAACCCTCAAATTGTTCAGTGTAAATCTCTTCCTCAACTTTCCATTGAAGAAGCATGTATCTTGTAAATATCCAGATTGCGCAAAGCAACAATGACCACAATCCTTGATGTTATTCTCGTCACTAGAGAATAAGTATCAAACTAGTATAGTATAGACCTTTCTTTTATCTATACTCTCTTATTACAAGTCTCGTCTTGTATATTGAAATGCAGATCCATCTGCATTCATCTTCCTCTTGAAGATCCACTTTGAACCATGTGGTTTACATCCAGGAGGTAGGTTAACCAACTCTCAAGTATGGTTCTCAAGGATGGAGTCTCAATCACATCTTATGGTTTCTTTCATAAGAGACCCTCTCACTGACTGCCAACCTCTTTCTACATTTGAGGTTCAGTCTCAAGCATAGGTTAGAAAATCAAGTCCATATGATTTTATCTATCCTTCCTAGCTTAATTTCTCTGAATTGATCTCATGTTCAGGTTCTTCCTCATCCTCTTGGGACCAATGGCCATTACCACATGTAGGCACCCCCACACTTGCAAGTATTTATGGGAATTTGTCGTTCCCTTAAATGTCATATAAAGAGACTTGTACTTCTTGCGAGGTATCTTACTCAAAAGATACTTTGCTGATGGCCTCCCCCCACATTAGTTGGGTTAACCCGGAGCTTACCATCATCACATTCATCATCTCTTTCGAATGCAATTTTTCCATTTCGAAAAATGTTCGACTAAAGAGAGTATAATAGAGTGATCATGCTCACTTTCAATATCACTTTTCTCAACTCGTCAAGTTGGTACTCGACCTCTGAAATTGATATCTTCACATGACATATATTTCCTCAACTGTCACAACTTTGCTATTAAGCAAATATTTATAACAATATTTTGTACTATCAATGAAAGTCACAAATACTTGTTACCACCCCATATTTCAAATCACATAACTCATTATGGATTAACTCAAGGGATTTCACACTTTCAACACTATGAAAGGATTTACTATTAAATTTACTTCAATGCAAATTTACATTTGTGCTTTTATAATAAAATGACATTTGGAGATAGCGTCCAAAATCATCAAGCACTATGGCGGGCACTCATGCCACTCATCGTTTGGAACTACACCCTCAGGTATATTCCTTTCTTGAAACTAGATTCATAAGTCTATTCCTGGCCGTAGCCATCACTCTAAGTGATGTAACACCACATCATGTGCTACTCCCACATCGAGAGCCACCGACATATCACGTCAGGATCTCCATGTCTGATTAAACCAATGTTCATCTTGAACCATTCCCAGCTCATCCGAACATGCACATTAAACCAGATATGTTAAACTGAATCAATAGCATTTAATCAACTTAAATATATTGGAAATTCAATTATTCATATTTCAAATCAGACAGAATTGAGACATTCTCAATTTTATTGGATCAAGATAATGACCGAACCTGGATCAAGTGGTACCAACTTAATCTGAATTTTACCAACACAATCCATTTCCATCGAGTCTAAAAGCCCAATCGGAGTTTCCATGGCGAAACTGCTGGCATCACCATGCTCATTAACTTGACTCAAGATAGCACCAATCTAGCTTTCTGTTGAATCTCCTACCATGCTGTCAGTGGTTAATTGATTCTCGAGCCTCCAATCTCGATCAAGGCCCAGGTGGAAGCTTTCTCCTTCATTTCTATATTGTCAGAAGAATGCCAGCCACTGTCAAGCATTCTTGGTCACACCGGCCGACAAGCTTGTCGACTGTAAACCATCCTCATCATTCGTTCCTGACATGGTGATACCAAAACCACACCAGAGATTAGAGAAACGTAGAATGGCAAAAATTAAACCAAACTTGATTGATCTAAGCCAAACAAAGTTAGGATTTATCAGTGAAGATGATCCAGCATCAGCCGTCTAATTTTTTTTTCTTTCCGCGGCACTATCGGCATCCATCAACACGATACAAGCTGTCATAAAGCCTTGCATATTATCCCGTGATTTCTGAGAAGCATTGACATTATCGATCCACCCATTTAGGACCTCAGTCCGTCCCCTTCTCAGGCATGCCGACACTAGAACGACCCGCTTTTAATCCAGTTACAATCGACTGCAGCAACGATCTGATCACTGCGTCCATCCATGCTTCCCTGCACAAGCAATCGAATCAACTTCAGTAACTCAATTCACTACATATCGAAAGCCAAGCTTTGATAGAATTAGATGAGCAAGATGTCAAATTCAGCCATGGCATCATCATCCTCTTCGACTTTCATCCACCGGTCGCCGCTGCCCGCTGTCAAAGATCTCCGATTTTCTCTACATATCCTTCTGGCATCAGCCATTTTCATGGCAGCAAGCAGAGATAATCCATCGTGACCTCATTCGGCCGCATACCCACTTCAAGGTTTTCTCCCGGAAGCAAAACCCCATAAGTCAACATCACTTCCCAGAACGTGTTGACTAAAAATGAGGACAGCCAATACAATCCCCATTCTTGATGCCGTGACTCCCTCATCGCCTCTCCCCATCTTGTTGTGTTTATCGATGGCCAAACGAGCGAGCGAGGTCTTCAACCTCGACGCTGTTCATCGGCGGTCTTGGAGTTTCGAAATCCTCCCATAGTGGCCATCATTTCGTAGTCACAAAAGCCGATGATCCGTCCAGACTTCCGTTTCAAGCGAACACAACTAGGAGGGCATCAATCCTCTTTCGCATCAGTTTCCAGTCAAACCCAACTCTCGTAAACCTGGCTGGCATCAGTACCAATTGAAATTTGCTTAATATTAAAATTGACCCAATAAGACGAACAAATTGGACCACAAAAATAATAGAACCAAATTTCGATTAAACCAAAAACCCATTTAGGGTTTCATCAGTTTGATGATGCGGCCGCAACCAGTAATCCATTGTCGCATCTGCATTTCTAACCGTCACCGCCACCGCCACCGCCACCGCCACCGCCACCGCCACGTCTCCACAACCTCAACTTTGACGAAATCAGTTACTTCATATTTCAGCAACCTCGTCACGTCTCTGTTCCCAAACGAAAACTACTTTATCACCATTCTCTCCACGACCAAGCAACTGCCTTCAGTTTCTCCATCACGTAGTCATGTTCTGAGAACGTGTTGCTCGGAAGAATTTTCTCCGGAGAAACCGACCAATTTCCGGTCTCTATCGATCGCCGTGTTCATCGACGGCTTAGCCTGCACAGCCAGACAAATCATAGTCAGTATGAGTTTAATAAACGGCGTAGCCTTGATTGAATCAAACGACTAAAAGTCGAGCGAGATGTTAGATCCAGGTGGTTTCAAAATCCTCAATGAGTTTCAACTGGCCACTGCCTATGTCGAAGTTTCCAAGACTGGCATCCGCATCTCGGTCATGCCCACAACATAGGCATTGTATCTCCAAGACTCCAACTGCCTGTCTTATACATCCTTCTTCTCCTCAACTGTTCTGATCTGATCGTGTAAATCATTTCATCATAGAGACAGACAAGGTCAGAGAATTGTGCAAGTTACTATTGTATAAACTCGAAAATTCTCCTTTTTCATCAGAACGTTCTTTTCCTTCCACCAGTTCTGATTTGATCCCAGATCTGTTTATAAACATCCACGGATTGTTTTCTGTATTCACGTCAGTAACTTCAACAGATATTCAAACAGATATTCAGAACAAAATACAGCTTTAAGAATGTTGGATATTTCTATCTGAATATACTTGTAATTTAAGTTAACATTCACATGAATATACAGAGAGCAGCAAGCATTAAAACCGAACTCATGCAACTTGAACTCATGCAGCTTTTAACAAATGAAATAGCAACTAACAGCAAGTTAATTTGAGCATATAAATAAATTCATGTAGCTTTACTGAAACTGAAACAGAGAATATTATTTCATAAACTAAAAATAACAGGAACCATGCAGTAAACGAGAGCATTCAGTAAACAGCAAATTACTTGATCTAAATAAAACGCTTGGAGCAGCTATCTGAATTAATTGATCCGAAAATAAAACAGTAGCAATAAAATTGAAGCAGTTTTACAGAGAACTAAAACATAGAACATTCACTGCCGCACATGCATGTTAACATACAACAGCAAACATATATGAATTTACAAACACAGATTAGGTAAAAGCATATATGGAAATTGCGAGATGTTTAAAACATTGAAAAACAAAAGGACAGCAAACCGAGATGTTGATTCAGTCACGTCGATGGCGCTGTCCTTAAAGCTGTATTGCCTCTCGTAGGTGCTAGGTCTGATGGCAATGAGCTTCCCAGGATGAAAGGATCGCAGCAAGCGCTTGAGCACCGTAGCCTTGCTGCTCGAACTTATTGGACCTTTCACTATCACCACTGATCGGAAATAAAACAAAAGTGAAGTCGAGATATGTGAGGGAATTTAGGCATTCGTTTTTTTTCCGTGTATTTAGTGAATCACCAAACATCAATTTATAGGATAGGTTTGGAACCACCCAAACCACCCACGATGCCATGATCTACATATTCACACTACGTGAAAGACTTAGTCAATCTTTGACTAGATTTTCTTTACACATATTCCAACAGATTCTTCATATGGTGGGGAGACTTTGAATGATGACAATGGGGACACTGTGACACAAGAGGAGACAATGATGGAGATGGTAGATGATGATGGACAGGGCCATGAAGTGGGGTTGGAGGTGGCCCAAGAGTCAGTAGTTGCAATTATACCTACTGATGATGCTCATGATGCAGAGATAGTAGAAGAACTGGGAAGAGGAAAGCGTTCTAAATTTCCAAATACACGTTTGCGTGACTTTGTGACTCATACCATTGTGAAAAAGAAAAGTCCATCTACAAACTCAAACTCATGTTCTTCCACTTCCTCAGGTACTCCTTATCCTATCTCACACTTTGTATCTTGTGATAAATTTTCTGATAATCATAGAAAATATATAGCAGCAGTCACTGCAGGCCATCCTCCCAAAACTTTTCAGCAAGCTGTTAAACACGAAGGTTGGAGAACATCGATGGCCAAGGAGATACGAGCTTTAGAGGATCAAGGTACTTGGGTCTTGCAAAAATTGCCACACGGAAAGAAGGCTTTAGGAAGTAAATGGGTGTATATTGAGAAGTATGATGCACAAGGAAATTTGCAGAGATTGAAAGCTAGACTTGTCATATTTGGTAATCATCAAATTGAAGGTATTGACTACAACGAGACCTTTGCTCCAGTTGCAAAAATGGTGACAGTCCGCACTTTTCTTGCAATAGCTGCTGTCAAAAAGTGGAAAATTCATCAGATGGATGTAGATACTGCTTTCTTACATGGTGACTTAACCGAAGAAGTCTACATGAAAATACCTCCGGGATTCGACCAAAATTGATCTGATTTGGTGTGTAGATTGAAGAAGCCGTTATATGGTTTAAAACAAGCACCTAGATGCTGGTTTGCTAAGCTTGCAACGGCATTGAAGAATTATGGATTTCAGCAATCATATTCCGATTACTATTTATATACCTTGACAAGGGGCGCAATTCAGATTAATGTGCTTGTATATGTCGACGACATGATTATTGCTAGCAATGATAAAGTGGCATTGACGATATTCAAAGACTATCTGGGAAAATGCTTCAAAATGAAAGACTTGGGGGTCTTGAAATATTTTCTCGGACTTGAAGTTGCTCGCAGTTTAGAAGGCATTTTCATTTGCCAAAGAAAATATGCATTGGACATTATTTCTGAGACAGGATTATTAGGCTCTAAACCTGCCGAGTTCCATATGGAACAAAACCATCGATTGGCATTGGCTGCTGGAAAGCATCTAGATGATCCAGAGCGATATCGTCGGTTGGTTGGGCGGCTGATTTATTTGGGTGTTACTCGTCCTGATTTAGCTTATTCCGTTCACATTCTCTCTCAGTTTATGCAGCAACCCAGAGAAGAGCATTGGGAGGCAGCGTTGCGTGTTGTTCGCTATTTGAGAAAAAATCCTGGCCAAGGGATATTATTACATGCCGATAGCAAATTAATTTTGGAAGAATGGTGTGATTCTGATTGGGCAAGTTGTCCGTTGACACGACGTTCTTTGAGTGGTTGGTTTGTGTTTCTAGGATCTTCTCCTATTTCTTGGAAAACTAAGAAGCAACCAACTGTCTCACGCTCATCAGCCGAAGCGGAATATAGATCGATGGCATCTATTACTTGTTAACTAAAGTGGCTTAAACAATTACTTGGAGAGTTGGGTGTACAACATAAGGAGGGCATGAGACTTTACTGTGATAGTAAGTCTGCGTTATATATAGCACAAAATCCGGTATTTCATGAGCGGACGAAACATATTGAGGCGGATTGTCATTTCGTTCGAGATGCGGTTACATGCGGCTTAATTTGTCCTTCTTATGTGCCTACGAAGCATCAGTTGACGGATATTTTTACAAAAGCTTTGGGTCGTTCACAATTTGAATTCCTGTTACGCAAGTTGGGTGTTCGAGACCTTCACGCTCCAACTTGAGGGGGGTAACAAGATATAACTACTCAGTTTATGTGTCATTATGTATAGTCATTTAAGATGAGACTCTTGGTGTGATGACCTTTTCATTTCATATTCTGAATCATCTTGTATATATGTATGTTAAAGACTTGAATGAAAAACAACAATCAAATTTGTCAGTTATGAGGGTCATTTATACCACACATGAGAGGAAAAGAGAGCCCTAGGATCACCAAATAATCACAACTTGCGGGTACTTTGAAGGTTTCAAAGTTCAAACTCACGCTTAAAAATATGTGTTCAAAATTACCGTTATTAAGATAAGAAATCGATTAGAAGTTGTAAAACACCAGTAACTTTGTATCAGGATTAGTACACAAATTAGACAGAAAATCATTCAAGTGAAATCAGTCAATAGGTACGTAGTGCCGCAAGTAGCATAATACAAAAAAATTAATGTGCTAATCAGGCCAGTCATAAAATAATAATCCATGTTAAAGACTGAAGCAACTGAGAAAGGTAGGTGAAGAAAATAAATACAACGAGTAAAAGTAAGATTTCCAGTTGAATGCTAACATGCAGAGAAAGGGTATGCAATTAAACAAAGACTCATTAATGTACTCAGGCAGAGCATTGAATATCTATCGCATAAAAGGACCCATGCCCGCTACATATGTCCACTTTTTAGTCTACTGAAAGATATGGTTCAAAGAGTCATACTTCTTGCATATTTCGTTGCAGGTTTGCGCGTTGAGTAAAAATTAAAGTCAACCCTTTGAACGTCGGTTCTCAAATAGCCAAAAATCCTACAGCAATTTGCACAAAGAGTTGTAGTCGGTAAAAATAAATACTGAACTGTCTGAAACTCAATAGCAAAATTTTCTAAGTACAAGCTGGATAAACGATTAACCACCAGAAGAGTAGAAAGAGCAGCATCCCATAACTGCGAACGTGAAGACAGCTATGGTGTTGTAACTTGTAACAATCCAGCTTAGCAGTGTTAAGAAATGTAACACTACAAAACTGTCGATAAAAAAAATGTATATAGGAAATGGTTGACGAGAGGGCCACAGCATTAAGTAGCAGCATGTGAGCAAGCTTTCAAGGATTGGTCATGGAGGAAGGCAATGAATTAAAGTCATGTAGTTGAATAAATATACCAACAAAGAAGCCAGTGGGAATTGAGATTTTGTGATTCTACGACTCTACTTTTGGGAATTGAGATTTTGTGTCCTCAATCAGTCACCTAACACATGAGCCAAAAAATAGAGACTTATCTGTAATTAGCAGTCTCTTCAATTTTCAATATACAGCAAATGTGATGAGCTCCTGCCCTCGTCACTCTCGTGTAATTACAAGTACCTAACAGAGTCGCATATTAGTTATCTTTCTCAACAAATGTCTTAGAGTAACATGTATAAGTTCATTTTCTTACACTTAGTGCAGCACCAAGCAACTTTATCCAAGCTCTGAATTTCTGCTGCAACTTCTTTTCGCATTGAAGTAGTCACATTTGCAATAGCATCTTTTAAGCACTAGCTAGCTAGATTCACATACCCTCTCCTTCGCATCAATTGTCAGGACTCAGGAGAAGTGTGTCATATTTCGCAATTGTTGTGCCTTCGCCCAACATCCATTTGGCAACCTAAATTAGCATCATAAGCCACCCTAACCTTAAACAATGACTAAATGAGAAAGATGACTACCACTGAATCCTAATCCACTCAATTCTCACCACTGAATCCTAATCCACTCAATTCTCACCACTGAATCCTAATCCACTCAATTCTCACCAATAATTGGGGTTTTTTTTATAGAAAAGAGAATTCAAAAAGAGTTGGATGTCAGTGTCAAAAAAAAAAGAGAATTGGATGTCTTCTTCCAATTGAACTTTGTTGTATTTGTAGCTTTCAATTAACAATGTCCAATTGAGACCTTTTTGTGTGATAGAATGTCCAATTGAGACCTTTTTGTGTGATAGAATGTCCAATTGAGACTTGCATTCATGAAACAAAGTATAGTGGATAGTGCTAGCGATGGATGAGAAGGGATCGGCAATGCGCAACCCTTATCCTAATGTGTAGGGTAAGGGCAGTGTATGACCGTTTTTCGTGACATAATGAACAATACATGACAGAGTAAGGCATGGTAGAGTAGTTTTTCTATGCATGTATGGTACTTATGGACAGAGTAAAATTAGGATATGGTATGGTATGGTCAGGTACGGTCGGGTCCTATAGGATAAATTTAAGCATAATTTGAGGAAAAACTTATAATATAAATGAAAATAGTAGGGTAAGACATGATATGATATGGTAGGAGGGCAGAGTATGAGGTTATGGTAGTAGGGCAGGGTAATGTTTTTTTTCATATTCATTACCATGCCTTAGGCTTTATGGACAGGGTAAGTTAGGATACGAGGATAGGACAGACTACGGATCGGACAAGATAATGGTAACTATATGTGCATTTTGACCCTAGATCAAATGACTACCCTAGATGAGGTGGTGAAGGGACACACGTGACATTCTCCCAGTCCCAAACCCTTTCTGTCTCATTTCATGATTTGAGGTTGTACACAAGTACAAACCTTGAAATGCCCTATGACGTTTGGATGATTTACGAAGAAATGGCGGATTTCGACGGTGAGAGAAAAGTGAAGCGGCGTTTATGGTTAATATGGGCTGCTTCGACAATGAACTAAAATAGGCCTAAAGCCCAATGGTCTTATGCAGCACTAGTGCACAACCCATTGATTTTAAATCTCATTTTCATTTTTACTTATAATTAATAATTTGAAAGATGAAAAGGGAAAAAGGGCCTAATTGATTCCATCTAATTTGCATGAGGTCCACTTAGTCATAAATTTATGCCAAACAATGGGCAGAGTGAAACCCTGGTGTGGCACATTTATATCAACCACTCAAATTTTTGTAAGGAAATCAATAATAACAAAGAAATAAGTGAACATATATTGATATTTTTCAATTATCTATCTTCATTATCAAAAGTTGATTGATAATTAAAGTACTTAATCAGAGTGGGTACGTAATCACAAACTTGATTATATTTAAAGTAGTTATTTTTCTATAAAAAAAAAAGTAGTTATTTTTTGTTATGTGGAATAATTGGGGTTTTTGATATAAAGGAGAATTCAAAAAGAGTTGGATGTCTGTATAAAAAAAAGAAATAAAAAAGAAAGAGTTGGATGTCTTCCATTTGAACTTTGTTGTATTTATAGTTTTCAATTAACAATGTCCGATTGAGACCTGCATTCATGAAACAAAGTATAGTGCTAGCGATGGATGAGAAGTGGTCGGCAATGGACAGGGTAAAGATAATTCTTACCGGGCAGGGTATGACTATTTTTTCGTGACCCAATGAACAGTATAGAGCAGTGTATAATAGTTTTTCTATGCACGTATGGTACTTATGGGTAGGGTAAAATTAGGATCAGGTCCGATAGGATAAATTTAAGTATAATTTGAGGAAAAACTTATAATACGAATGAAAATTGTAGGGTAAGACATGATATGATAGGGTAGGAGAGCAGAGTATGAGGTTAGAGTAGTAGGGCAGAGTATGGTCTATTATTTCGTGACCCTTATCTTACCTTAGGCTTTGTAGGCACATTACGTTATAGTACGAGGATATGACAGGTAAGGGCAATGACCTATAGACATTTTGACTCTAAGGTCAAATGCCTACCCTAAATGAGATGAGAAGGGACACACGTGGCATTCTCCCGATCCCAACCCTTTTTGTCTCATTTCATGATTTCAAGGTTGTACACAAGTACAAACCTTGAAATACCAACGAAAAAGAAGCCAGTGGAAACAACAGCTTGATCAGAAGCTCATCCCTATATACAGACCTCCGAAGCAAAAGTAACGAAAATTCCTTTCAATTCTTTAAAATCATGCAAAATATCACAAGTTTCTCGCCGGCGGCAGTTGAAGTTGGAGACGGCGGCGGCGACGCATCGATGGGTGCGGCGGATTTCGACGGTGAGAAAAAAGTGAAGTGGTGTTTCTGGTTAATATGGGCTTATGGGCTGCTTCGACAATGAACAAAAATGGGCTTAAAACCCAATGGTCTTATGTAGCCTCATTTTCATTTTTACTTATAATTAATAATTTGAAAGATGAAAAGGGAAAAGGGCCTAATTTCATCTAATTTGCATGAGGTGTGAGTGAGGAGTTTAGATTGGACAGATCGACTTAATCATAAATTTATGCCAAACAATGGGCTGATTGAAACCCTAGTGTGGCACATTTTATATCAACCACTCAAATTTTTGTAAGGAAATCAATATAAAAATAAGTAAACATACATTGATATTCTTCAATTATCTATCTTCATTATCAAAAGTTGATTGATAATTAAAATACTTATTCAGAGTGGGTACGTAATCACAAACTTTTTTTCTCGATTTAAAGTAGTTATTTTTTGTTATGTGGAATAATTGGGGTTTTTGATAGAAAGGAGAATTCACTACAAATTTATACATTTTTTCCGGCAAGAAAAAAGTACCGTAACTGCGCCGCACAGCTGCCGAAGTTTCTGAAAAAAGAGGCAAATTTCCGGCCAATTTTGAGTCCCCGACAAAAGGTCCCCCGAACTCAAGAAAAGGGGCAAATCCGGGGAAGACGTACGTGACAAAACAGGCAAAAATCAGGGGAATTTTCGTCTATTAAATCTTTCGGCGATTTTCAGTTGACAATCCGGAATCAATATATCGGTAATATACCGGGCATAATCCGGCCAAGTTAAATAAATGATTATTCTGGGAGAATTCGGGGAAATTTCGTTATGATAAACACTTAAACAGTACATTAATACGGCGAGTTTACGGTGCTAATCCGGCAATTTTTAATCCGGCAAGATGTAGTTGACAGAGCGCCGGCAAGATGTAGTTGACAGAGCGGGGCTAAGACATATGTGGGGGAAGTTTGTACTGTTAAATAAACCGGCGATAGTAAGTGGATTTTGCGACCAACAACAATTTTGGCGAAATTAAGGGGAAAGATTGTACTGTTCTATATACGGTCCTGATCGCAAATCCGGCAATTTTCCGTTACAAGTGTTGTAATTTTGTATTTTTAAAATACAATATAAATGAATTGTTTCATACGAAGATAATTTAATTTTGCATAATTTTTATTTTTGGATTAGAATTTGGCAGTTTTTAATTAGCGTACTTTCGACTAATGAACAGAAAGTAAACGTCAAAAGTAAAGCATATACAGAACAATAACTGCCAAATAAAGTGTCAGAAATCAAACAAGCGAAGAATATGTTTGATTTAGGCTGGGGATTTTGGGTTCGAAGATGGTGTCTGTGAATCTGTATTAATGTTTTGTTTAAAAGATGTATCCATTGGGAACCCTTCAACCGGATTACCATGAACCTGTGACTCAGGGACTAAATTTGAATTCCCACTAGTTGTCCTAAGCCTAACATTTCCAACACCTCGACCGTTGCCGCGCCCGGTGCCATTATCTCTATATGTATTTCAACTTTGACCTGCAGAGCTTGGCTGGCCGGAATTAGGTGTATTCATATTGCCTGAATACACAAGTATACAATCACCGTTAGTCAACATTTGGAAATCACATCTGCATCTACCAAAAAAACAATTTAACAAACACATTGTTTGCAAAAATAGATCTGTTAGGTTGCGTAAATTTGTTGTAGTAAAGAACATTTCTTATACAACATAAGTCATTATAGCTGTCCATACACACAAACCCTGCAATTTGTTGTAATGCATACTCTGAATTTTGCAAGTAACAACAGAAAGATAGCTGTCCATACATTACACAAACCCTGCAATAAGAAATCATTAATAGGCTTCCAATGCGACTATATTACAAGTCAAAGCTAATATGAATCATGAATATGAATCATTATATAAGAGTGGAATTGTAACTCCAAAATCAGCCCATGAATATGAATCATGCTTTCCAATGGATGCACAAGATAAGTCATCAAGATCAATAGAGTCATATGTTTCCGTACTCAGTTGTTCCCCAGATGCAATTACAGGCACAGCAGAAGCGAAGAATATGTAAAATGTAGGAGCCAATATCCTGAACACGAGAGATGTTCAATCATGTAATGAAATCAGCAAATGCAGTGGAGTTAGAGAATGACCATACAGCATGAGCTGTGAAACCAAAGATACCTTGTCAGGCTGAATGTACTGCACTGGTCCAATCTTGTTTATAGCACTGCAACCTTCCTCGGACATCCCGTTTAATTCCTTCAAATAGAGTTTTGACACTGTCCATTACTGGAACATTAGAGTACCCAAAAAAACATTACATAATGAATTAAGTAAAACAATTGCTAAGTTAATTTACAGTATATACTGGATAAACATTAATCAATGAGTAAAAACACAAATCAGCAATCTGCAAGATTCATAAGACATGAACTTCTTATACACCAATATATGACCTGCAAATTCTGTACGATCACTCACATGTGAAACATTAATAAAATTAGGAACTTAAAATCAGGCTGTAAAAGAGCCAATTATCTGATCTCACCTTCTTTAGAACATTTTCATAGCTTCGACGACTGACCAATGAAAATGCCACCACTTCAAATTCTGCTCCTCTATAGCTTAACGGACTTAATCTGATGTAGTCTTCCTGACGAAGCACGAAATGACAAGAGAAGAACCACAAAATCCAAAAAACACGAGATGGCCGTACAAGATAGTGATTACCCGGGCAGAAAATTAAGTAAATATACTGAAATTAAAGCATCAGAGATACGCAAGATAGTGATCAAACCATAACCCCAACATCCGCATCACATAAAATCGCCTTACCCTTCTTCAACAATCCGTTCCTTCTCTTCGAGAAGGTCACCTGCCTGCTTGTCAACCTGTCGATACTCTGAAGCACAACTTTTCCTATCCCCATTATAATCTCCAATTTTCAAAATAGGTTTTCTGCAGTTCAGAACAAATCAATCAATCGCTGTATTTGAATATTTCAATCTCATCGAACTATGAACTCCATCAGATTCTTTACAAGCAAAGTTTTAAGGGCGCTTCTACCGACGAATTCAGATTAATCATTGAAAACGAAAACGAGACAAAATAAGGCTAGAAAACGATGCAAAATCTGAAAAAATCTGATTCAAAGACGAAAAGTACACTTACTCGCGATGTAGACAACGAGAGCCGTCTGCAGATCAACGCAAGCGTCGTCGTCCGGTTGGCGCTTTCTCTCTATCCCGCTCGCTCTCGAAAAATCTGATCTAAAGCGAGCAGCCGGACCGAAGCGAACAGGCGACACGAGCAGGCGGACTGAAGCGTCCGTTTCGTTTCCGGCATCGAAAATCAGGCAATTTTCCGGCACAAATACGGGATATACTAACATCGCAGGAACATCTACGGACTGTAGCCGTAAATAAACGCCAAATGAAAGAGAAGTATCCGGGGATACACTTGTCGCCGAACTTATTCTCCCCGGATATATTTATATTTCCGCATAAATTTTCTGAATCGCCGGTTTATGGCCTCATCAACGCATGTTTAATTCCGGGGACTAATTCTAGCGCCGCAATTATGCAGGAAAATGTGGCCGGTTGATTTGCCAAAATTTGTAGTGATTCAAAAAGAGTTGGATGTCACTGTCAAAAAAGGATGAAACAAAGAGAGTTTTTTTATTTGATATAAAAAAAAAAAAGAAGAAAAAAGAGAGTTGGATGTCTTCCATTTGAACTTTGTTGTATTTGTAGCTTTCAATTAACAATGTCCAATTGAGATTTGCATTCATGAAACAAAGTATAGTGCCAGACTGCTAGCGATGGATGAGAAGGGGTCGGCAATGGGCAATCCTTATCCTAATGTGCAGGGTAAGGACAGGGTATGATCGTTTTTCATGACCTAATGAATAGTACATGCATGGTAAGGTCGGATAGAGTAGTTTTTCTATGTCCGTAGGGTACTTATGAGCAGGGTAAAATTAAGATAAGGTATGGTAGGGCCGGTATGATACGGTAGGAGGAAAAACTTATAATATGAATGAAAATAATAAGGTAAGACATGGTATGATACGGTAGGAGGACAGGATAGGTTATGGTAGTGGGGCAGGGTAAGGTCTTTTTTTTTTGTATCCATTACCGTGTCTTAAGCTTTGTGGGCAGAGTACCAAAATAGGACTGGATACAAATCGGATAGGGTAAGGGTAACCTTATGGACATCTTGACCTTATATCAAATGCCTATCCCTAGATGAGGTGGTAAAGGGACACACGTGGCGTTCTCCCAGTCCCAAACCCTATCTGTCTCATTTCATGATTTGAGGTTGTACACAAGTACAAACCTTGAAATGCCGTATGACGTTTGGATGATTTACGAATAAATGGCAGCCAAGCATTGTGTCTTGATGTATGTGAGATCCACAAAGGTTGCGTACTTGGCAGATGCTCATTGTCCTAACTTTAACGAGTTGCTAAAATTGATTTCTTCTATGACGATATTATGTCACATGTGATTAGTTAGTACTTGGTTTTAATTTATGGGAAATGTACAAAAAAGAGTCCCAAATTATTATTCAATTCTAATCTGAGGTCCGAATTGCCACATTTTCCAATCAAGGGGGCAAAATCAAAATTTCTGTTAAAGTTAACGGATGGAGCTAACTCCGTTAGTCAAATTACAATTAATTATTTTTTCTTTAATTTAATTTTTGTATTTCTCATTGTATATTTTTTTATTGACTCATTGTATATTTTTAACTTGTAGTTTCATTATAATATTTTTATTTTCCTAAATTTCTATATTTTTGTTCTATTATAATTAAATGTTTTTTCTCTTAAATTTTATCGATATATCTCTTATTGTATTCTTTTTGATATTCATTCTCTTATGAACTCGAATCAAGAAACAATAATTTAGTTTTGATCCATACGTGTTATATGGTGAATTATCACACTATATAAATTTAAAATATTATACTCACCCATCATGCATATAAGGGAAAGATTTTGTAAAAATTACAATATGAATCAAGAAAATAAATATTTTATTTTTATTCATACATGGTATATGATAAATTACGAAACCGTAAATTATTGATTTAAAAATAATACGCATTTTTTATATGAAATTTAAATAAATTTAAAGATATTATAATAAAATTAAAAAGCTACAATGAGAAATATATAGATTAAATTAAAAGGGTTGAGATCCGGTGAAAAGTGACTTTAAGGTGAGAAATAGGAATTAATCATGTCCATTGATTTATGATAATCAATAGCCATGATCTGTTTATTTTTTTAACCAAAAACACGCCGTTTTCAACCTCAAGGGTATCATCGTCCGTATACAATTCCCAAAATCAAATCCAGCCGCGTACGAAGTAAACCCTATTCCGTCCCATTCCGTTTTGCTCAGAAGGCGACGCTACGGACGACCAGCACGGCCGCATCATCTGATTCCGAAAATCGATTCGAGGCTACACCATCCCAGTCGCACCTGAAGCCGAATTCATGGCTCGACACACGGCGACCGACGACGACAATTCGAAACCTCCGACGACTCAGCCGATTCAAAATTCGGGTTAGCTTTTTAACAAATCAATTTGTCGATTAGGGTTTAGTTGTTTTCGGAATTCGTCGAATATAGTGCCAATCATAATCCGTGGCTAATTTGTTGAGTGCGATTTCAACCATTAACGTAGCGTTTTAGGGTTTCTTGTTGATAAATGTGTGATTTAGCATGTCCACTTGGGTTTGTAGTTGTACAAATTTTTTGATTTGAGGTTATGGAAAGTTCAATTCAATTCGTCAATCGCCAAAAAAATGCATTTGTTGGTAAATACTTGATATCTTAATCCGTAGCGTAAATACGTAACTACCTAGTATGATAATGTTTTTTCAAAAGTGATGAATACGTTGCCCTGTTAATTCTTTGTATTCTAAGATTTGTACAAACATTTGTTACAGTTCGCAAGAGGAAAAGAAACATAGGCAACGAAATACCTGCAGAAATCCAACCTAATTTGAAGCTAAAACAGATTCCTTACCAAACAAGCACCCAAACTCTCAAAGGTGTTGTGTTGATTTCAAGTATATTCAATGTAGTTTTATTAAATTACCTGTTTTGCAACTGAATGTGGTTTCTCGCTTTAGTTGGGAGATATCCATCTCATACAAAACGGATCAATGAAGTAGTGGATACAAAAACAGCCAACTACTTGAAGAAACCAGGTACATGTTGGGTCATTACCCACAATTATAGGTTTTTTTACATAGTCTGTAATAGAAGGTGCATTATCCGTATTAAATGTAGGATAGTCCGTCACTAATGGGTTGTTTCATTTTCCGTAAAAAGTGTATCATAATCCGTATTCGTCATTGGGGTTTTTTTGATTCGTCATAGGGTTTTATTTACATAGTCTGTAATAGAAGGTGCATGATCCGTATTCGTCATTTGTTTTTTTTAATTCGTCATAGGGTTTTTTTTACATAGTCTGTAATAGAATGTGCATTATCCGTATGAATAGTAGGATAGTCCGTCACTAATGGATTGTATCATATGATAAAATTCATCTATGTGTTAACTATTCTCTTAAAACTCCTACATTGTCATTGCAGCAAGATGGTCAACTCTGTGCGTTGCGTGACATTTACATGAACTTGATTATACGGTCATCACTCAGCAATAATCGAGCAATGTGTTGCAGCGCGCCAATGAATGGTTGAGAAGTAATCCAGATGAATATTGTAAAGGGAACATGAGCAAAAGCACCTATTGTTGATTTGAAGGAGAACTATAAACGTGATTACTACAAAAGACGTAGTTTGTAATACATTTTGTTTTGGCACCACGCAGTTTGGCAAGCAGGGTTTTTACTTGTCTGTTATTGTTTGATGTTCTTAAAATAGTTCAGAATGTAAACCGGTTATGCGTAATTTTTTTTAGCATAGTCCATAGAAAACAAATCATTATCCGTAGATAACATAGCATATACGTAGAGAAAAATCTATAGTCCGTATTAACTAAAGCATTATTCGTATAACTGTTGACTCGGAGCCGTATCAGTAGACTCATTATCCGTAAAGAACATAACATAATTCGTAGTGAGCATAGGAAAGTCCGAAGCTGACCAGACATTATCCGTATAATTTCCTTGTTCAAGAAAATCTATATCCGTATAAAACACATAATAATCCGTAGAAATCACTGTATTGTTCGTAGTACGGATAACATTATCCGTAGCAATGTGTTTTTTTAAAGGCAGAAAGTAAAATAGTTTAATAAAATGCCGTTCCCCTAGCAAATGAATATACATTTCAGAACACATGTGTTATGACAACCATATGAACAATGAAAATGTTGAAATAAGAAGAATAAATCTTAATGTTAAATGATACACTTAAATGCTGTGAGTGTCCTCAAGTAGAGTAACATTAACATCCCCTTGCTTAGAAGTTGCATCACGCATCCGTGAGTCATCTTCTGCTCTTTTTGGACAGGTCCTTTTGTCATGGAGCCCTAACTCTCATTGAAATCACATCAGCCCAAAACAATCTGGTTAGGATTCCTTCCTCATCTAAAAAGTACTCAAATAAAAACCCAGGGCAAGTCTTTATCTTGTCCGATAAATTGTCAACAACCATCTGAGCATCATTAAGTCCAATATAAAGCTTCAAATCCCTCTTAAAATTCTTGTAATCAGTCACCGTGGCTCCAATATTCATAAACCCACCGCATAACTCTTTCCTAATATGATGGGCTTTGGTAGCACCTATACGGACTTTACCGCACTCCATTACAAGCTGCTTGTCAATAAGGGACATCTCTCTGTGTGAAGTCAAAAACTACTTACCTATGTCCGATTCTAAAGAATGATTGTGTGATTCCTCAAAGAAATAGACACGATATCTGCCACCTTCACCTATGTTAAGCTGTATTCTTGCTTGACACCCACATCGAGTGTCCCTCCTCGACCTAGAATTGTGATCAGCAATATTTATACTGTCCACCACTTTACTCTTTGGTTTGAACCCCTCCCTTTGACACACCAAATACTTGATGGTGATGATCCCAGCAGACCTATAACTCGTAGCCAGACGCACAACAAAACCAGCTATTCGTGCATATTCTTTATAAAATAATACAGCTTTTTCAAGATTTGGAAATTGCATCCCAACGTATGGCTTAAACTCAACGGGACACTTGGGGATCCAACAATTTCTCCCATTGACAGACACAAACGAGAAACTTTCATCCTCGAGTCCAGCAATTTGTTCATTGTTAACACCTACAAAAACAGCAATATGTTAAAAATGTTACGGATTATGACTTGATTACTAAGTTATATACAAGAGAAAAAATCGTAATTATACAAACCATGTGATTAGTTTAATGGAGGAATACGACAGCAGTTACACACAAAAGTAGAACAAATCGACAGAGTTAATCAAAAATTTACAGAATCGATTGGTAGGATAATATCTTAAATAAACATGAATCTGCAGAATAATTTTACGTATGTTTCAATCAGAATTAATCAACAATAACAGAAACGACGGATATGTATCCATGAGTGTACCTGAATTATTGTCGTCAGCCATGTTCGTCGGAGTTGATCGTCGCCGGACGAATCGTCGGGGTTGATCAACAACAAATTAATCGTAGCCGGACGAATTGGGACGCGTCTCAGATTGGGACGAACTGAATGGATAGGGTTGCCGCACGAATTGGGTTGCGAAGAACAGTACGAGGATCGGAAAGAATCGGTTGACGCACGAATTGGGTTGACGCATGCGAACGAACATGAACGAATCGGTCGCACCACGATTGATGCTAAGTTATCTTCTAAATATACCTTTTAACCATATTTATCAATAAATATATTCTAAATATTATATTTAATCACCACCATTAGATATATAAAATGAATGATCAAGATAAATTCTTATTTCTCAAAAATATGCCTACTTCTCACCTGATCTTTTTCCTAAATTAAAAACACATTTAATTATACTTTGACTGGCGAAGTTGACTAACAGAGTTAGCTGCATCCGTTAACTTTAACGGAATTTTTGATTTTGCCCTCTAATTAAAAATGTGGTAATTCAGACCTCAGATTGGAGTTGAACGGTAGTTCGAGCCCCCTTTTTATACTTTTCCCTTAATTTATTGTCAATATCACTGATATAATGAGAAGGAAACTAATCTAAAAATACGATATTTTGTTCATCCTTTGTCGAAATACAAATTTAAAGTACAAGTGGAGATACTGTAAAAGTATATGCAAGGTTTTTCTATTACTTTCTATAAATGTTACAATTACAACAATTAATGTGGCTATAAATAGGGAAAAATAAAATATTAATCCTTCCTATATGTATATATTTACTTTTGAACTAATGACAAGAATAAAAAATGTTCAGTTCCACATGACCCCAAGAAATATTTTGTTAGAATGATTCAAATAAACATCAAGCAAGGTCTCCCAAACTAGGGTGGACAAAACCCGGCCCGGCCTGACAATCCAGATCGATCCGGTCCATTTAATGTCGGTTTAGAGTCCAATTAACCAACTCGTTATAATTTTCGGGCCGGGTTAGGGTTGAGGCTCGGGTTACTCGATTTCATAAGTAATATAAAAATATTATATTTTTAATGGGATTCAAACATTATACCTCATTTGAATAAAAATTTATTTGTGTTCTCGTGATATATCATACTAGTACATATGAATATGTAATTGATTTGATAAAAATAAAACCGTAATACTAAACTTTAAAGTATTTATATCATGATAGATGACCATGAATGTTTTATGCCTTTTATAAATTTTAGTTTTAGGGTCAGGTTCGGGTTCACATAATTGACCCGGTCTTTCGGGCCGGGTTAGGGTTCGAATAAATGACCCGATCATTATTTCGGGTCGGGTTAGGACCAAGCACAACCCGTCCCAACCCGTCCAACGCCCACCCCTATACGAAACTAGCAATGTACAAAATTATTCAGTCGCAACAAATAATCCAAAGACAGTTAATTATGACAAATAGTAGTAGTCCAAATTCCAATAAAAACAAACAAACTTTAACACATTACAACATATCATTTTGACTAGGTTTTGTTTTCCAACATGTATTAGATTAAATCAAAACTCAAGCAAGTTATGAATCATATATCCGACATACAAAGTCTTTGAGAATAAGATATTAAGTTTAAGTTCATTAGGGTCTTCTTATCAAACCAGAAATAAAAGTTCATTAAGGGTCTTAAGCCGAATAAGAGAATTAATTTTAGTATAAATTAGTAAAGTGTGCTCACCAAGGATGTATGAACTATGAAGCTGGAAAACAATAATCTTAATTGTTGGACCCTTGTGTTTTGATGATAACAAACACTTAACTAATAATTCACTTGAGTGTGCAGAAATTACTGTCTAACAGGTAAACTCACTGGGCATCTCTGAGAGAGAGCAGAGCTGCGAGAGAGATGCGCTCTGTGTGAGAGTTACACCGAATTCGGAACAGATCGGATCTGGGAAAAGATTCTCGAAGATGCATATCAAAGATACAAGAATATATGCGTGTAATATATGATCAAGGCAATTAATGCAAGTATATACACGGAGATAGTTCGAGAATATGCGAAGAGAAGAATCGAAGCCACATTTGGAAGGCGAATATGTGATGTAGTTAAGATATGGGAATATCTTAACAATATCACATCTGCGAGACTGAAATCGGATCTCTGATGGAGATCTGCTAAGCCGACTTGAAGATGCTATAAAAAGAAGAGAAGTCTTCAAAGAGAAGCTCGGCTTTCTGGCAAAGTGATCGGAGATTGAAGAGTGTTCAAATCCGGAGCTGACAAGGTGCTGCTGTGTGCAAGCAAGGCGATCGTATTAGTTGACTCTTCGAATTGAGTAGTTTTGTTAGCTGTCACTGTGTGAGACAAGTGTAACAAACTGCAAGCATATTCCTTTGTCAATAATACGGATCTTGAAGCCCTTCTGGAACTGTCCAGAAGGAAAGTGGTTTTTATCCTGCTGCAAAGGTTGCAGTAAGGTTTCCACTCTAAATCGTGAGCATTTACATTCTGTCTTGTATTTCCTGTACGAGAGTTATTTTCCGCTGCCATCTGACTGAGGGATATCACTCTGGGATCTCCCTCATATAGTTGGCTAACCTAACGATCCATCAATTGGTATCAGAGCCGGGAAGCTCTAGATTGTGTGTTAGCCTTTGCAGGAAATCATGTCTAACGGAAGCGATTCGTTCTGGAAGCCTCCGGTGCTCAGTCCGGGAGAGTATGACTGGTGGAAGGACCAGTTCGAAGCCCATGTCTGTTCCCTGGATGGGAAGCTGTGGCGAGTGTTTGAAAAGGGTAACTTCCCTATTCTGGATGTGACAGATCCTAACAAACCAAAAGAGAAGGAGAAAGACGAGTACACAGATGATGACTACAAAGCTCTCCAGCAGAATGCCAGGGCCAAAAAGGTTCTTAACATGGCCCTCTCCCCAGGAGACCAAGTGAAGATGGCTGTGTACAAAACTGCAAAGGAGCAGTGGGATGGACTTGCTCGACTGTACGAGGGAAACGAGGACATCAAAAGGAACAGGATCCTAGCTGCCACAAAGGATTACGAATCTGTTGAACAGCGCAAGGACGAATCTCTGGATGACTTCTACACCAGATTTCAAGTCATCGTAGCGCAGCTGAACTCCCTGGATGAGGTACTCCCTCAGTGGAAAGTAACTCATCAGTTTATGCAAGCTCTTTGCTCCAGATGGGACACAGTGACTACTGCTCTCCAAGCTCAGAAGGGGATCAAAGATATCACTCTGGAAGAGCTCGTGGTGAATTTGCAAAGCCAAGCTGGAATAGCCGAAAGGAAAATGGCCCGGAGACAAGCTGGAAAATCTCAGGCTATAGCGCTTAAAGTTGAGAAGGCCTTAGACATAGCTCAAGTAAGCCTGCCATCTAAAGGAGAGGACGAGGAGATAGCACTTCTCTCAAGGGCTTTCAAGATGGCGAACACAGGCAGAACACAGAACAGAGGTAACTCTGGTGGAGGAAGAAACAGTCAAAGGTGGAGCAAGGGATCCTCCTCAGAGGAAGGCAAGACAAAGGCTGGGGCAAAGGAAGAAAGAACCTGCTATCACTGCCAGAAAAAGGGACATCTCGCTAAAGACTGCTACAGCAAGAAGAAGGGGGAACCACCTGCCCCAAAGGAAGCTCATGCCATGTTTGCAGCATGGAGTGACTCTGATGAGGAACAAAGCGATAGAAAGCAAGTCAAGGAGCCATGTCTGATGGCGAATTCCGCAAACGATGAGGTAAATGAATCTGACTCTTTCATAGATCAAGTATTCAGTGAATCTGACTTTGCAGAAACTATCGCCGAATTGCTAAAGAAGATCACTAGCCTCAAGGAACAGATTGAGGTCATGAAAGATGAACATGAAGATGACATGGAGAACAATCGTCTCTGGTCAACCAAAGCTATGCAACTCGAGAGAGAAATGGAGGAGCACATTTGCAAATGCCCCACCTGTGACAAAAGGGACACACAGATCAGTGATCTAAGTAATAGACTGAGGAGCTTGAGAGTTGACGATACCAGGAAGGTACGATCAGTTGCAGAATCAGACAGATTCCAGTTGGACAACGAGGAGCTCCGTCAGACTGTTGCAGATCTCAGACAAAAGGAATCGGAGAGAAAGAAGGTCTGGCTTAGAGAACTAGAAGCCAAAAAGGTCGAGGAGGTAGAACAAGACTACAAAAGAAGGTTTGCCAGACCCGGACTTGGGTATATGGAAGAGACTGATAAAGAGGGAGCAAACAGAAGGATTGCCAAAGGAAAGGGACCAATGACTGAAGTCGGAGAGGGCTCCCATCAGCAGAGAAAGATGGAACCCACAAGACAATCGGGAAGAGCAGCCTCGCCTCCTCAGGACAGTTATCTCCAAGACAGAGACTCTGGACCTTTCAAAGCTGGGAAGGCCTTTGAAATATGGAAAAGGATGAGTTCCAATCGTCAATCCTTCTCCATCGACCCTCAGGCACAGAGAAAGACATCAGCACACGTGGAGAAACACAAGAAAACTGGTACACTCTACTACCGTGTCTGCTGGCACTGCGGTCACTGCGGTCATTACAGAGCCGACTGTGAGAAATGGAAAGAAGTCAACGAAAAGAATCACAGCCGTCAGAGAAAGGCCGGCACCGCCCCTATCCCTAGGAGAAAGGTTTCTCCTCAAAGAAGGGATAACAGACCGGAATGGGTTCGTTCTCACCATCACACAGCCATCCACGGACGACCTAGAAGAACCCCCAGGATGAAAATCAATCTCACTGATGACAATGATTCTCGTCCCTCGAAGTTCCCTTCTGCTGCTAAAACTGTCCCAAAGCCCAGTAAGCCCAAGCTTGTCTGGGTTCGTAAAAACTGACCTCTCTTTTTGCAGGATGGAGTGAGGAGCAAGCCATGGTATCTGGACAGTGGATGCTCCAAACACATGACGGGAGATCCAGGATGGTTCATCTCACTCCAAGCCTACTCCGGAGACAACATTATCTTCGGAAACAAGAGCTCAGGTAAGGTAGTAGCTACTGGAGAGGTAAGAATTTCAGAAACCATTAAAATTCGACAAGTAAGTCTGGTTGAAAATTTGAGATACAACTTATTGAGCATATCACAATTGTGTCAACATGGAAGAAACCAAGTGATATTTAACTCTAACGACTGCGTTGTGAAGTGCATTGAGACAGGGAAAATAATTCTTTGAGGTGTCCGGGAGAATCAGATATATACAGTGGACCCAGAATTCGTCCCAGACGGGGAGCTGTGTCTGTCAAGCATCGCTGACGACACATTGCTGTGGCACAAGAGATTTGGACATGCAAGCACGAGGCTGATTCATAAACTCCATCAAAATGAATTGGTGGTTGGTTTACCAAAAGTGGAAAGCTCGTTTGATCAGATATGCAGCGCCTGTGCCACAGGCAAGCAGGTACGTACTTCGTTTAAGTCAAAACAATCAGTGAGTACTTCAGCTCCTCTGGACATGATTCACATGGATCTATGCGGTCCAGTCAACGTCATCAGCCGTGGAGGCAACAGGTATATATTAGTCATCGTGGATGACTATTCCAGATATACATGGACCATCTTTCTGAGCTCTAAAGATGAAACGTTCTCTGAGTTTGTGTCATGGCTGAAGCTAATTGAAAACAAATTGAGTAAGAAATTAGTATCTATTCGGACTGACAACGGAACCGAGTTCCGAAACTCCCAGTTTATCTCCCTGTGCAGGACAGCTGGGATAGATCACAATTTCTCAGCACCACGGACTCCTCAGCAGAATGGTGTGGTAGAGAGAAAGAACAGGACACTGGAAGACATGTCAAGGACAATGCTGATTGTCAGTGGTGTTCCCAAGGGATTCTGGGCCGAGGCAGTTCATGCCGCCAGCTACATACTGAACCGAGCATCCCTACGCTTTCTGATAGGAAAAACACCTTACGAGCTGCTGCGAGGAAGAAAGCCTAACATTGCTCATTTGAAAGTGTTTGGTTGCAGGTGTTACGTACACAACAACGGAAAAGAAAATCTGGGAAAGTTCGATCCAAGGAGCGATGAAGGCGTGTTCGTAGGATACCCAAGCCATAGCAGAGCATACAAGGTCTACAACCTGAGGTTGGAACGGGTGGAGGAAAGCATTCACGTAACCTTTGATGAGCGCGCTATGACTGGACACCTTGTGAAAGATCCCTCGTCACAGGATGATGGAGAACTCCAGCTTACTGACAGGTCTGATCCCAACTGGGTACCTGCCCAAAACGAGACTACAGAGCCAGCTCCAGAGGTCGTTCAGACTGCTGCTCAAGGACCTGCTGAACCAGCCAAAGCTCCACCAACAGAGATATTAGCTGAAGAGCAGGGTCCAGAAGCACAAGTGATAGAGGTTAACACAGAACCCCCCAATGAGGAAGTGATTGCGAATAACCCTCCTCTGGCAGGGACTGCAGAAGAACCCAGAACCACAAGGAGTGGGAGAGTTACTCAGCCCCCATCCTGGACAAGGGACTACCAATGTTACTCATCGCAAAATCAGGTAAGTTTAGACGAACTATGTCACTTCTGTGGATTTGCTTCTTTTGTCTCTCATGCAGAACCAAAGACGGTTGCGGATGCGCTGAAGGATCCAGAATGGGTCAATGGCATGCAAGAGGAGCTGCATCAGTTTGAAAGAAACAAAGTGTGGCGACTGGTTCCCAGGCCTGAAGACAAGAATGTGATAGGAACAAAGTGGGTCTTCAGAAACAAGATGGACGACAAGGGAGTGGTTGTAAGAAACAAGACCCGCCTTGTTGTCAAAGGGTACAACCAACAAGAGGGGATAGACTACGACGAGACATTCGCCCCAGTCGCAAGGTTAGAAGCAATCAGACTACTAATTGCTTATTCGACTTACCATGGTTTTACTCTGCAGCAAATGGACGTAAAAACAGCCTTCCTAAACGGAGTTCTGAAGGAAGAAGTGTATGTGAGCCAGACACCGGGGTTTGAGGATCTCACTCACCCTGATCATGTCCACATCCTTGACAAGGCACTATATGGGCTGAAGCAGGCACCTCGCGCCTGGTATGAGAGACTGTCACAGTTTCTGCTATCCCACAGTTACGTCAGAGGAGAGGTGGACAAAACCCTTTTCCTTCTGAAGGAAGGGAAAGACACTCTGGTTGTTCAGGTATATGTAGATGATATCATATTTGGTTCGACTAACCCTAAACTTGTTAAGAAGTTTACAGATCTGATGTCGAGTGAGTTCGAGATGAGCATGGTAGGGGAACTCAAGTACTTTCTAGGACTTCAAGTCGCTCAAGGAGAGGAGGGTACCAGAATCCATCAGCAGAAGTATGTCAAAGAGATTCTGAAGAAGTTTGGGATGGAATCTGCCAAGACGTGTGCCACACCAATGTCCCCGAACGACACCCTGGCAAAGGATGAGTTCTCACCTCGAGTGGATCCAACTCTGTACAGGGGAATGATCGGTTCACTGTTATATCTCACTGCTAGCAGACCCGATATCTTATTTAGTGTCTGTCTGTGTGCTAGGTTTCAGGCTGATCCTAGAGAAACCCACGTGAAAGCAGTGAAGAGGATATTGAGATATCTGAAGGGAACAGATGACCTATGCTTGCTCTATCCGAGGGGAGGAGATCTTCGCCTGGAGGCATACACCGATGCTGACTATGCTGGGTGCAAGGTAGACAGGAAGTCCACATCAGGGATGGCTCAATATCTAGGACCATGCCTCATCTCTTGGGCTTCAAAGAAGCAGTCCTCGATTGCGCTGTCCACCGCTGAGGCGGAATACATCGCCGCCGCCGCTTGCTGTGCGCAGCTGCTGTGGATCAGGCAACAGCTAAGTGACTATGGGGTTGTTATAAATTGTGCTAAGATATTGTGTGATAACACTAGTGCTATTAACATCTCTAAAAATCCAGTACAGTTCTCTCGTACCAAACATATAGAAATTCGGTATCACTTTCTGCGTGATTGTGTAGAAAAGAGAACAATTGAGATGGAATATTGCAGAACTGAGGAACAAATTGCAGACATATTCACAAAAGCTTTGCACAGAGAACCCTACGAAAAGCTGAGGCTCTAACTAGGTATGGTTGCTCTTCCTTAATGCTATGCTCAACTGTTACTCCCTCAGTGATTGGCTAGACTAGATGCATATGAGTCACGTCTGATGGAGAGTTTAACATGGATGTTCTGTGCTAGTGAAAAAGTAGGCTGTGTTCATAATGTACTCATGCATGCTTGCTATGAGATTGATGACTGCATTAGGGACCAAAAAGCATGAAATTATGATTCCTTTCTGCCCAAAAGAGACCTCCATATTTGATCCCACAATATAAACCAAGGAGGTACTCTAGACCAACCTTAGCCTATCCTCGTGTGGAACGCTCCTATGAGCCCGTTGATGCACCACCTTTTCTGGAGTCACTCCACATGAGGTATGAAACCAATATGATTTGTTTGGATGATATTATTTTCTTCTTGATTGGGTGTGATGTTATTTGTACCATTTGGGTAAATTAGCACATCATACCAAAACCTTGTGTACCCATGAGACAGTTAAACTGGGTTCAATGTGGACGGATCACCTCTGGCTGGGAAACAATCTCTGTGACAGGTGTGAAGACGGGCAGTTATTCAACCTTCGGTAAAGATGTCTTGGCGTTGGGAAGACGTAAAGTTGAATTGAAAGGTGAACAGTTTTCTTCAGCAGGGTATTGTCGCGTTGGTTGCCTTTATGAGGAGACACACTTATATTCAGATGACACGTGTCGTTCCCCTGTCTACTGGAGCATGCCTTTTCAGTCTGATTTGATTTTGGCAAGGGGTTATTGCTGAACCGTTTTTGGAAGGGAAGAAAAGCTGGAAATTGCAAAATTGAAGGCGGCTTATTTATTGAGAGGAGGCGACGTTTCGAACAAAGGACAGTGTTGTTTGAACGCTAGGGTTTGTTGCGGTATAAGAAGAGAAAGGAGAGCGTACTGTTCCCACACCACTCTCAGATTCTGTCTTCTCTCTCACGAAAGTTCTGAAGGTTCGAAACACTAAATCAATGGCGTCTTCAAACCCTAAGTCAAATCTCTCTTCCGTTGAAGCCGCCGCCATGGCTGCTAAGCTGATTGCAAGTGGAGTTAACCCTCAAAACCTGGAAACCATTCTACAGTCGGTCACACCAACCGGGTCTGGTCCGACGGACTCTACTGTGGCCAATGAAGTGGTCCGATTCGAGGAACGTCTGGAAACTCTGCGAGCGGACTCTTCCTCTCAGCGCCAGGTCAAAAAGGAAACCTCGGTGGCTACCAGGTCGGCGGGCAAACGGGCAAGGAAAACTGCTCCTACATCCGCCAGGAAGGGCCAGAGATCCAGCCGATCCTCTGCTCCGCATGTTGAAGAGATAGGCGAGTCGGATGATAGTGCCGAAGAATCGGAAGAAGCAGGGAAAGGGTTTGCACAGGAGTTGGTGCTGAACACCGAGTGGATGTTGTCGAATGGGTTGGGAGAAATTGTGGAACTGATGGAGGCCCAAGGATGGGGTACTTTATTTAAGAAGCAGGTTGTGGTAGATGAGAAAATGGTGAGGGAGTTTTATTCAAAACTGAAGCTGGTTGAAAAGGAAGAAGGAAGGGTAACTGGGAACTCTCGGCCGTTGTTGGCGGTGAAGCGTACTCAGTGAGCTTGAGGGAGTTGGCCACAGTCCTGGGGGTGCCCAAAGGAGGGTATGCCACCTACTCAAAAGGTGCCTGGCCAGGCACTGTGGCAAAGGCAGAAGTGTTTAAACGGCTCGGGCTGGATGTCACAGCAAAGGGTCAGAGGGAAAACACTCACATGGACGTGCTCCCTAGAATCCTGCACAGAATCCTTGTTTCAAATATCTCCCCCAGGAAGCACAAGCACAGTCAAGTAACCTTCCAGGATATGCTATTGGTGGATCAAATTCTGCAGAGGAAGCAAGTGAACTTGGCCTTTCAGGTCATGAAACATATGGAGAACAACAACAACAATCCGTCTAACGGGCTACCCTTTCCGGGCTTTGTAAAGGAGATTCTGAAATACTGGGAGGTTTATGAACCAGAGTCGGAGAAAGTGCTTTCGTATGCACTGGCAGAGGATCATATCACTAAGCTAGGCTTAGAATATTCTGAGGGACTCGGGTGGACAGTTCCTGCAATCGAAGAAGCGACTGAGGAGGAGGAGGATGATGTCCAGGAGGTGACCCCCATCAATATTGCTGCCCCTGTAAGTGGTGACGAGGCAGCTCCCTCTGAGGGCTTAAGTGAGGTACTGGCGCTGTTGAAGGTGCTTCGTGCAGAGCTGAAGGAGGTCAGATCTGAGGTGGTGGAGACAAAAACTGCTCTGACAGAGGTAGAGTCTGAATTGCAGCTCGTGAAGCAGAAGATGGTTGACCTGGAGCTTGCGATCACTGTTGACTCGGGGGCAATGTCCGTGGCCGTCCAAGACTTCTCAGGTCGGATGAAGGACTTGGCCACAGAAATTGTTGAGCAGATGAAGGTCTCGTTCCACATTGAATCGGCCTAACTGTCTCATGGATCCCCCTCTTTGCCACCCTCCCACATCTACCCCTATGTTTTTTTGTTTTTTTGTTTTGAATTTCGTGCTCTAGTTCCCTTTGCCTTTTGAAATCTCTGCTGCACGTACGGTGTCGGCATGACACACTTATTACTTGCGAGCATGAATGAAATGTTTTTCTTTCCATTACTCTGTGTTCTTGATATCTTTTTGATGATGCCAAAAGGGGGAAGAACTATATGGGCATACAGTAAGGGGGAAAATCAGTATCAAAATTTCAGCGGATGTCTATCTGAGGGGGAACTGTGCTAGCTAGACTTTAAATAAATATCTAGTGAATATAAACTCTGAAGTTGCTAGCTGTCCAAAAGGAATGTGATGTGAGTCCGGTATCATTGCTGTGTGTGATTTCTTATCTGTGAAGAAGTGTTTGTCATCATCAAAAAGGGGGAATTTGTTGGACCCTTGTGTTTTGATGATAACAAACACTTAACTAATAATCCACTTGAATGTGCAGAAATTACTGTCTAACAGGTAAACTCACTGGGCATCTCTGAGAGAGAGCAGAGCTGCGAGAGAGATGCGCTCTGTGTGAGAGTTACACCGACTTCGGACCAGATCGGATATGGGAAAAGATTCTCGAAGATGCATATCAAAGATACAAGAATATATGCGTGTAATATATGATCAAGGCAATTAATGCAAGTATATACACGGAGATAGTTCGAGAATATGTGAAGAGAAGAATCGAAGCCACATTTGGAAGGCGAATATGTGATGTAGTTAAGATATGGGAATATCTTAACAATATCACATCTGCGAGACTGAAATCGGATCTCTGATGGAGATCTGCTAAGCCGACTTGAAGATGCTATAAAAAGAAGAGAAGTCTTCAAAGAGAAGCTCGGCTTTCTGGCAAAGTGATCGGAGATTGAAGAGTGTTCAAATCCGGAGCTGACAAGGTGCTGCTGTGTGCAAGCAAGGCGATCGTATTAGTTGACTCTTCGAATTGAGTAGTTTTGTTAGCTGTCACTGTGTGAGACAAGTGTAACAAACTGCAAGCGTATTCCTTTGTCAATAATACGGATCTTGAAGCCCTTCTGGAACTGTCCAGAAGGCAAGTGGTTTTTATCCTGCTGCAAAGGTTGCAGTAAGGTTTCCACTCTAAATCGTGAGCATTTACATTCTGTCTTGTATTTCCTGTACGAGAGTTATTTTCCGCTGCCATCTGTCTGAGGGATACCACTCTGGGATCTCCCTCATATAGTTGACTAACCTAACGATCCATCATTAATCTTTTTCCAATCAATCACTCAACCCTATTTCATACAAACGTGTCTCTCTATATATAAAACCATAATCTTGCCACATTTATTTTATAAATCAAATCCACACATTTTCTCAACACTGAGAAACCTAATCTTTATACGCAATTAAATTCTCAATTTTGATCAGAGATTTTCATGGCTTGTGAATACCAAGAAGCTGACATTGTGTTCTCGGAGCAAAGCGGCAAGAGCAGCTGCAGCTACTACATCCAACCGCCGCAGCGAAACAATTCTGCTTCGAAGATGATCAAGTCGTTGCCAATTTGCATACCTGAGCGTGATCATTATTTACAATGGCGGGGATGGGGAGTGCAAGGGAAGTGGAGAGGAAATCATATATAGTTCCGCCACATCTAATCGTGGCGAGGAGGTTGGCTGAGAAAATTGAGTTTTCGGTTTGCTCCGGGAAGGGACGGACTTTGAAAGGGAGAGATTTGAAGGAGGTGAGAAATGAGATTCTTAGAATGACTGGATTCCTTGAAGTTGATTGATGAAATCCCAAAATGCTAGCTAATTGATTCGGGTACTACTTCCAGCTAGAGACGATTTGTTTGGTCAGTGGATTATGAGAAGAAGATTTATGATACATTTTAAGGGCTTAATTCAGATCCAATGGATTTTGTGAATTACACGAAATCGGTTTGTAAAACCCTAGCTAGGCAGTTATGTAAGTAGACATGTTCCTGTGATGCTGGAACTCAAAAGTCTCAAATCCACACTGAAGAGGAATTTCTGGAAGCTACTGGAGTAATAATTTGCAACAAGACATAATGATTGGGAGTCGTAGATAAAAGACAAGCTCATGTTATACCGCACGTGTCAAACCAGGATAAGTTTCATAGCATGAATTTATTGGGCTCATGCTTGGGCTTGTGATAACATTGGGCCGTTTTGTGCCCGTTTTAATTTGGTGAATTTAAAATAGATAAAAAAATTTAGATGGCAGATAATTGTTTTTATTTGTGTGAAAGCATATGCTTTCATGGAAACAAGTACATTCTTTTTTTTTGGATCAAAGTACATTCTTAAATATTGACCAAGTGTCCATGTATAGTTGTTGGACCCTTGTGTTTTGATGATAATAAACACTTAACTAATAATCCACTTGAGTGTGCAAAAATCACTGTCTGACAGGTAAGCTCACCGGGCATCTCTGAGAGAGAACAGAGCTGCGAGAGAGATGCGCTCTGTGTGAGAGGTACACCGACATACGAACCAGATCGGATCTGGGAAAAGATACACGGAGATATACATCGAAGATACAAGAGTATATGCGTGTAATATTTGATTAAGACCATTAATGCAAATATATACACGAGGAGATGTCAAGTATATGCGAAGAGAAGATTGACGCCAGAATTGGCAAGTATATATGTGATATCACATCTGGGAGATATCAATCGGATCTGTGATGAAGATCTGTGAAGCCGACTTGAAGATACTATAAAAGAAGGAAGAGTATTCAAGTGAAGGCTCGGCTTTTTGGCAATAGTGATCGGAGATTGAAGAGTGTTCAAATCCGGAGCTGACAAGGTGCTGCTGTGTGCAAGCAAGGCGATCGTATTAGTTGACTCTTCGAATTGAGTAGTTTTGTTAGCTGTCACTGTGTGAGACAAGTGTAACAAACTGCAAGCATATTCCTTTGTCAATAATACGGATCTTGAAGCCCTTCTGGAACTGTCCAGAAGGCAAGTGGTTTTTATCCTGCAGCAAAGGTTGCAGTAAGGTTTCCACTCTAAATCGTGAGCATCTACATTCTGTCTTGTATTTCCTGTACGAGAGTTATTTTCCGCTGCCATCTGTCTGAGGGATACCACTCTGGGATCTCCCTCATATAGTTGGCTAACCTAACGATCCATCAATTGGTATCAGAGCCGGGAAGCTCTAGATTGTGTGTTAGCCTTTGCAGGAAATCATGTCTAACGGAAGCGATTCGTTCTGGAAGACGCCGGTGCTCAGTCCGGGAGAGTATGACTGGTGGAAGGACCAGTTCGAAGCCCATGTCTGTTCCCTGGATGGGAAGCTGTGGCGAGTGTTTGAAAAGGGTAACTTCCCTATTCTGGATGTGACAGATCCTAACAAACCAAAAGAGAAGGAGAAAGACGAGTACACAGATGATGACTACAAAGCTCTCCAGCAGAATGTCATGGCCAAAAAGGTTCTTAACATGGCCCTCTCCCCAGGAGACCAAGTGAAGATGGCTGTGTACAAAACTGCAAAGGAGCAGTGGGATGGACTTGCTCGACTGTACGAGGGAAACGAGGACATCAAAAGGAACAGGATCCTAGCTGCCACAAAGGATTACGAATCTGTCGAACAGCGCAAGGACGAATCTCTGGATGACTTCTACACCAGATTTCAAGTCATCGTCGCGCAGCTGAACTCCCTGGATGAGGTACTCCCTCAGTGGAAAGTAACTCATCAGTTTATGCAAGCTCTCTGCTCCAGATGGGACACAGTGACTACTGCTCTCTAAGCTCAGAAGGGGATCAAAGATATCACTCTGGAAGAGCTCGTGGCGAATTTGCAAAGCCAAGCTGGAATAGCCGAAAGGAAAATGGCCCGGAGACAAGCTGGAAAATCTCAGGCTATAGCGCTTAAAGTTGAGAAGGCCTTAGACATAGCTCAAGTAAGCCTGCCATCTAAAGGAGAGGACGAGGAGATAGCACTTCTCTCAAGGGCTTTCAAGATGGCGAACACAGGCAGAACACGGAACAGAGGTAACTCTGGCGGAGGAAGAAACAGTCAAAGGTGGAGCAAGGGATCTTCCTCAGAGGAAGGCAAGACAAAGGCTGGAGCAAAGGAAGAAAGAACCTGCTATCACTGCCAGAAAAGGGGACATCTCACTAAAGACTGCTACAGCAAGAAGAAGGGGGAACCACCTGCCCCAAAGGAAGCTCATGCCATGTTTGCAGCATGGAGTGACTCTGATGAGGAACAAAGCGATAGAAAGCAAGTCAAGGAGCCATGTCTGATGGCGAATTCCGCAAACGATGAGGATGGAGTGAGGAGCAAGCCATGGTATCTGGACAGTGGATGCTCCAAACACATGACGGGAGATCCAGGATGGTTCATCTCACTCAAAGCCTACTCCGGAGACAACATTATCTTCGGAAACAAGAGCTCAGGTAAGGTAGTAGCTACTGGAGAGGTAAGAATTTCAGAAACCATTAAAATTCGACAAGTAAGTCTGGTTGAAAACTTGAGATACAACTTATTGAGCATATCACAATTGTGTCAACATGGAAGAAACCAAGTGATATTTAACTCTAACGACTGTGTTGTGAAGTGCATTGAGACAGGGAAAATAATTCTTCGAGGTGTCCGGGAGAATCAGATATATACAGTGGACCCAGAATTCGTCCCAGACGGGGAGCTGTGTCTGTCAAGCATCGCTGACGACACATTGCTGTGGCACAAGAGATTTGGACATGCAAGCACGAGGCTGATTCATAAACTCCATCAAAATGAATTGGTGGTTGGTTTACCAAAAGTGGAAAGCTCGTTTGATCAGATATGCAGCGCCTGTGCCACAGGCAAGCAGGTACGTACTTCGTTTAAGTCAAAACAATCAGTGAGTACTTCAGCTTCTCTGGACATGATTCACATGGATCTATGCGGTCCAGTCAACGTCGTCAGCCGTGGAGGCAACAGGTATATATTAGTCATCGTGGATGACTATTCCAGATATACATGGACCATCTTTCTGAGCTCTAAAGATGAAACGTTCTCTGAGTTTGTGTCATGGCTGAAGCTAATTGAAAACAAATTGAGTAAGAAATTAGTATCTATTCGGACTGACAACGGAACCGAGTTCCGAAACTCCCAGTTTATCTCCCTGTGCAGGACAGCTGGGATAGATCACAATTTCTCAGCACCACGGACTCCTCAGCAGAATGGTGTGGTAGAGAGAAAGAACAGGACACTGGAAGACATGTCAAGGACAATGCTGATTGCCAGTGGTGTTCCCAAGGGATTCTGGGCCGAGGCAGTTCATGCCGCCAGCTACATACTGAACCGAGCATCCCTACGCTTTCTGATAGGAAAAACACCTTACGAGCTGCTGTGAGGAAGAAAGCCTAACATTGCTCATTTGAAAGTGTTTGGTTGCAGGTGTTACGTACACAACAACGGAAAAGAAAATCTGGGAAAGTTCGATCCAAGGAGCGATGAAGGCGTGTTCGTAGGATACCCAAGCCATAGCAGAGCATACAAGGTCTACAACCTGAGGTTGGAACGGGTGGAGGAAAGCATTCACGTAACCTTTGATGAGCGCGCTATGACTGGACACCTTGTGAAAGATCCCTCGTCACAGGATGATGGAGAACTCCAGCTTACTGACAGGTCTGATCCCGACTGGGTACCTGCCCAAAACGAGACTGCAGAGCCAGCTCCAGAGGTCGTTCAGACTGCTGCTCAAGGACCTGCTGAACCAGCCGAAGCTCCACCAACAGAGATATTAGCTGAAGAGCAGGGTCCAGAAGCACAAGTGATAGAGGTTAACGCAGAACCCCCCAATGAGGAAGTGATTGCGAATAACCCTCCTCCGGCAGGGACTGCTGAAGAACCCAGAACCACAAGGAGTGGGAGAGTTACTCATCCCCCATCCTGGACAAGGGACTACCAATGTTACTCATCGCAGAATCAGGTAAGTTTAGACGAACTATGTCATTTCTGTGAATTTGCTTCTTTTGTCTCTCATGCAGAACCAAAGACGGTTGCGGATGCGCTGAAGGATCCAGAATGGGTCAATGCCATGCAAGAGGAACTGCATCAGTTCGAAAGAAACAAAGTGTGGCGACTGGTTCCCAGGCCTGAAGACAAGAATGTAATAGGAACAAAGTGGGTCTTCAGAAATAAGATGGACGACAAGGGAGTGGTTGTAAGAAACAAAGCCCGCCTTGTTGTCAAAGGGTACAACCAACAAGAAGGGATAGACTACGACGAGACATTCGCCCCAGTCGCGAGGTTAGAAGCAATCAGACTACTAATTGCTTATTCGACTTACCATGGTTTTACTCTGCAGCAGATGGACGTAAAAACAGCCTTCCTGAACGGAGTTCTGAAGGAAGAAGTGTATGTGAGCCAGACACCAGGGTTTGAGGATCTTACTCACCCTGATCATATCCACATCCTTAACAAGGCACTATATGAGCTGAAGCAGGCACCTCGCGCCTGGTATGAGAGACTCTCACAGTTTCTGCTATCCCACAGTTACGTCAGAGGAGAGGTGGACAAAACCCTTTTCCTTCTGAAGGAAGGGAAAGACACTCTGGTTGTTCAGGTATATGTAGATGATATCATATTTGGTTCGACTAACCCTAAACTTGTCAAGAAGTTTACAGATCTGATGTCGAGTGAGTTCAAGATGAGCATGGTAGGGGAACTCAAGTACTTTCTAGGACTTCAAGTCGCTCAAGGAGAGGAAGGTACCAGAATCCATCAGCAGAAGTATGTCAAGGAGATTCTGAAGAAGTTTGGGTTGGAATCCGCCAAGACATGTGCCACACCAATGTCCCCGAACGACACCCTGGCAAAGGATGAGTCCTCACCTCGAGTGGATCCAACTCTGTACAGGGGAATGATCGGTTCACTGTTATATCTCACTGCTAGCAGACCCGATATCTTATTTAGTGTCTGTCTGTGTGCTAGGTTTCAGGCTGATCCTAGAGAAACCCACGTGAAAGCAGTGAAGAGGATATTAAGATATCTAAAGGGAACAGATGACCTATGCTTGCTCTATCCGAGGGGAGGAGATCTTCGCCTGGAGGCATACACCGATGCTGACTATGCTGCGTGCAAGATAGACAGGAAGTCCACATCAGGGATGGCTCAATATCTAGGACCATGCCTCATCTCTTGGGCTTCAAAGAAGCAGTCCTCGATTGCGCTGTCCACCGCTGAGGCGGAATACATCGCCGCCGCCGCTTGCTGTGCGCAGCTGCTGTGGATCAGGCAACAGCTAAGTGATTATGGTGTTGTTACAAATTGTGCTAAGATATTGTGTGATAACACTAGTGCTATTAACATCTCTAAAAATCCAGTACAGTTCTCTCGTACCAAACATATAGAAATTCGGTATCACTTTCTGCGTGACTGTGTAGAAAAGGGAACAACTGAGATGGAATATTGCAGAACTGAGGAACAGATTGCAGACATATTCACAAAAGCTTTGCACAGAGAACCCTACGAAAAGCTGAGGCTCGAACTAGGTATGGTTGCTCTTCCTTAATGCTATGCTCAACTGTTACTCCCTCAGTGATTGGCTAGACTAGATGCATATGAGTCACGTCTGATGGAGAGTTTAACATGGATGTTCTGTGCTAGTGAAAAAGTAGGCTGTGTTCATAATGTACTCATGCATGCATGCTATGAGATTGATGACTGCATTAGGGACAAAAAAGCATGAAATTATGATTCCTTCCTGCCCAAAAGAGACCTCTATATTTGATCCCACAATATAAACCAAGGAGGTACTCTAGACCAACCTTAGCCTATCCTCGTGTGGAACGCTCCTATGAGCCCGTTGATGCACTACCTTTTCTGGAGTTACTCCACATGAGGTATGAAACCATTATGATTTGTTTGGATGATATTATTTTCTTCTTAATTGGATGTGATGTTATTTGTACCATTTGGGTAAATTAGCACATCATACCAAAACCTTGTGTACCCATGAGACAGTAAGACTGAGCTATCACCGTGGATAGATCACCTTCGACTGGGAAACAATCTCTGTGACAGGTGTGAAGATGGGCAGTTATTCATCCTTCGGTAAAGATGTCTTGGCGTTGGGAAGACGTAAAGTTGAATTGAAAGGTGAACAGTTTTCTGCAGCAGGGTATTGTCGCGTCGGTTGCCTTTATGAGGAGACACGCTTATATTCAGATGACACGTGTCGTTCCCCTGTCTATTGAAGCATGCCTTTTCAGTCTGATTTGATTTTGGCAAGTGGTTATTGCTGAACCGTTTTTGGAAGGGAAGAAAAGGTGGAAATTGCAAAATTGAAGGCGGTGTATTTGTTGAGAGGAGGCGACGTTTCGAACAAAGGGCAGTGTTGTTTGGACGCTAGGGTTTGTTGCGATATAAGAAGAGAAAGGAGAGCGTACTGTTCCCACACCACTCTCAGACTTTGTCTTCTCTCTCACGAAAGCTCTGAAGTTTCGAAACCCTAAATCAATGGCGTCTTCAAACCCTAAGTCAAATCTCTCTTCCGTTGAAGCCGCCGCCATGGCTGCTAAGCTGATTGCAAGTGGAGTTAACCCTCAAAACCTGGAAACCATTCTACAGTCGGTCACACCAACCGGGTCTGGTCCGACCGACTCTACTGTGGCCAATGAAGTGGTCCGATTCGAGGAACGTCTGGAAACTCTGCGAGCGGACTCTTCCTCTCAGCGCCAGGTCAAAAAGGAAACCTCGGTGGCTACCAGGTCGGTGGGCAAACGGGCAAGGAAAACTGCTCCTACATCCGCCAGGAAAGGCCAGAGATCCAGCCGATCCTCTGCTCCGCATGTTGAAGAGATAGGCGAGTCGGATGATAGTGCCGAAGAATCGGAAGAAGCAAGGAAAGGGTTTGCACAGGAGTTGGTGCTGAACACCGAGTGGATGTTGTCGAATGGGTTGGGAGAAATTGTGGAACTGATGGAGGCCCAAGGATGGGGTACTTTATTTAAGAAGCAGGTTGTGGTAGATGAGAAAATGGTGAGGGAGTTTTATTCAAAACTGAAGCTGGTTGAAAAGGAAGAAGGAAGAGGTAACTGGGAGCTGTCGGCTGTTGTCGGAGGTGAGTCGTACTCCGTGAGTCTGAGAGAGTTGGCCACTGTTCTAGGTATACCCAAGGGCAAGTATGCCACCTACTCCAAAGGAACGTGGCCTAGCACTGTGGCAAAGGCAGAAGTGTTTGAGCGTCTCGGGCTCGATCCCTCAGCAAAGGGTCAGAGGGAGAATACTCACATGGATGTACTTCCCAGAATTCTGCACAGAATCCTCGTATCAAATATCTCCCCGAGGAAGCACAAACACTCTGCGGTCACATTCCAGGATCTGTTACTGGTTGATCGAATCTTGGTGAAGGAGCCAGTGAACCTGGCATTTCAGATTATGAAGCATATGGAGAACAACAGGGACAACCCGTCCAATGGGCTACCCTTTCCAGGATTTGTGAAGGAGATACTGAAGTACTGGGAGGTTTATGAACCGGAGTCGGAGAAAGTGCTTTCGTCTGCACTATGTGAGGATCACATTACCAAACTGGGTTTGGAGTTCTCTGCCGGAGTCGGATGGACAGTTCCTGCTGTTGTCACAGTGGATGAGGATGAGGGTGAAGATGAGGAGGTCCAGGATGTGACTCCTATCAATATTGCTGCTCCCGTCAGTGGTGCTGAGGCAAACCCCTCTGAGGGATTAAGTGAGGTGTTGGCAATGCTGACGGTGATTCGTGCAGAGATGAAGGAGCTCAGGGGTGAGATGAAGGAGGTAAAATCTGAGGTGATGGAGGCAAAAACTGAGCTGGTAGAGGTGAAGTCGGAACTGCAGCTTGTGAAGCAGAAAGTGGTTGATCTGGAGCTGGCAATAACTGTTGACTCGGGGGCAATGTCCGTCGCTGTCCAGGACTTCTCAGGGCAAATGAAGGACCTTGCCACCGAGATTGTGAACCAGATGAAGGACTCGTTCACGATTGTGCCTTAGTCTGCACTGTCTCATGGACCACCCCCCCTTGCACTTCCCACCCACATTAGCCCCCCCTCCTTTTGAACTTATTTTTTTTAATTTCATGTTTAAACTCTCTATGTTTTTTATTCTCTGCCGCATGTATGGTGTCTGCATGACACGCTTCTATCTTGCAGGCATGAATGAAATGTTTTTTTCTTTCCATTACTCTGTGTTCTTATTTGCATATCTTTTTGATGATGCCAAAAGGGGGAAGAACTATGTGCATACACTAAGGGGGAAATCAGTACCGAAATTTAAACGGATGTCTATCTGAGGGGGAACTGTGCTAGCTAGACTTTAAATAAATATCTAGTGAATATAAACTCTGAAGTTGCTAGCTGTCCAAAGTGAATGTAGATGTGAGTCCGGTACCGTTGCTATATGTGATTTCTTATCTGTGAAGAAGTGTTTGTCATCATCAAAAAGGGGGAATTTGTTGGACCCTTGTGTTTTGATGATAACAAACACTTAACTAATAATCCACTTGAGTGTGCAGAAATCACTGTCTGACAGGTAAGCTCACCGGGCATCTCTGAGAGAGAACAGAGCTGCGAGAGAGATGCGCTCTGTGTGAGAGGTACACCGACATACGAACCAGATCGGATCTGGGAAAAGATACACGGAGATATACATCGAAGATACAAGAGTATATGCGTGTAATATTTGATTAAGACCATTAATGCAAATATATACACGAGGAGATGTCAAGTATATGCGAAGAGAAGATTGACGCCAGAATTGGCAAGTATATATGTGATATCACATCTGGGAGATATCAATCGGATCTGTGATGAAGATCTGTGAAGCCGACTTGAAGATACTATAAAAGAAGGAAGAGTATTCAAGTGAAGGCTCGGCTTTTTGGCAATAGTGATCAGAGATTGAAGAGTGTTCAAATCCGGAGCTGACAAGGTGCTGCTGTGTGCAAGCAAGGCGATCGTATTAGTTGACTCTTCGAATTGAGTAGTTTTGTTAGCTGTCACTGTGTGAGACAAGTGTAACAAACTGCAAGCATATTCCTTTGTCAATAATACGGATCTTGAAGCCCTTCTGGAACTGTCCAGAAGGCAAGTGGTTTTTATCCTGCTGCAAAGGTTGCAGTAAGGTTTCCACTCTAAATCGTGAGCATCTACATTCTGTCTTGTATTTCCTGTACGAGAGTTATTTTCCGCTGCCATCTGTCTGAGGGATACCACTCTGGGATCTCCCTCATATAGTTGGCTAACCTAACGATCCATTAATAGTCATTGTCAATTGTCATTTAGATATTGTACTAAGTAGACCCTAGCCCTACCAAATATATATGGTATGAGGAGTGTTCAAATGTTATGTGTGTTTTATTGTGTTATGTGTTACATCAATCTCAGCCTTTAGATCAAATGATCTAAAGGTGCAAAATGAAAGTCAAAAAGTCAAAAATAGACAAAGTTGTTTGTCATCTTGCACTTTTGTCTTTTACCTAAAAGACAAAAGTGCAAGATGAAATCTGGACATTTAGATCAAAAGATCTAAAGGTGCAAAATCATGTAACACATAACACAATAAGAACACATAACATTTGAATGCCCCTTATATGGTATTTATACCAGTCTTGTCCTAGTCACACGACTCACACAAACACTGAAACACTATTTTCACACACAATAATCATTATTCGTTTTTTTTATGCAAACAATAATAATTATTCAATTATCAGTAAATGTTTATCGAAACTATTTTGATTATGTTGGCATATTTTTGAAATTCGGTCCTATTCATATCACATATCAGTGAAATGTAATTAGTGTTAATAATAATTTAAAATAGTGTATCAATTTTCTATAAAAAAATTAGTGTATCAATTGAGCCAAATTCAAATGACCTGTGTTGGTTAAGAAGTACGTCATAAATCTTTATATTTCGGGTTCTAATCCTAGTGTTACCAATTTTCCTCACAATTTTGTGAGATTTTTTTCTGTACGCGGATGTGTCTTCCTCCCCGTGGAGGTGATGCTTTCTACATCCATCGTGGATGCATTTCTCCTCACGCCTCGTGCGTTGATGTTGTCTTCCTCCCCGTGGAGGTGATGCTTTCTACATCCCTCGTGAATGCATTTCTCTTCACGCCTCGTGCGTGGATATGTCTTCCTCCCCATGAAGGTGATACTTATTACATCCCCGTGGATACATTTCTATTCACGCCTCGTGCGTGGATGTGTATTCCTCCCGTGGTCAATTATTTTTTTGTTGAATATAATTTCTTTTGGCCAATTCTTTTTTTTTTTGTTGAACTTTTTTTGGTCGGTTCTATGAATATTATCATTATAAAAAGTAAATGAGTGGACGATAATGCTTCACATCACATGTGCCGGATCGAAACTGAATAAAAATAGCAAATTAAATGTGGATCATATGCTTGTTGGATTTTTCAATATTTAATCAATTTACTTTTTTATGTCAAGATACTTTGCAAAAATATTTTGGATCTAACCAATTGTTGACAGCTAAAATCAGATTTTTTTTTCTCTTATTAAATTAAATATATAAAGAACACTAATAATGAGTATAAAGACAATTGGCTTAATGAAGAGAAACACAGAGACAGAGCAGATATAGATTGAGAAAAGTTTAATAAAGGACACAGCTTTCAATGGATTCGTCATCTGTTTTCGCAATCTGCACCAATGCTGCTGGAATCGCAGGTGACCCTTTTCTTCCCTTCCCTTGATTTTGAATCTCTTTTTTGTAAAGTTTCCTTCTTTCGTTGAATTGACGAAGTAGGAGAGGCTTTAGGGCTGGTTAGAGTTGACCTGTACGAATCGGTAGAGTGCATCTCAGCCTGTGTTTGGTTTTGTTGAATTGTGTGAATCTCTGGCAATGTATGGAATTTGATTTCGTTGGTATATGTAAGGTTTGTTTTTGATGTTGATGTATCGCAGTACTTGTAAAATGTGTTTTGTCTTTGTGGCCTGTGAGATTTGATTAACTTGGGAGACTGTAGAAAAGCTACCTGCTATGATTGGAATTGGAAGGATTCGATGGGGAGTGGGTTTGAATGTTTGATTTAGATTCTGAGTAAATCATAAATGGGAATGTGTTTGCAGTTGTGAAAAGGACTTAGTGAAGTATTACTCCATTTTTATGTTAGAATCCGGGTTAGTTTCTTGTATGCAGTGTTAATGGAAACTATGCAACTTTCTGTTTGCAGGAAATATTTTTGCATTTGTGCTGTTCGTCTCGCCCATGTAAGTAGTTATGGTACTTGTAGACGGAATGGAATATACTTGTCTTGTTGTGAATCCATGTTTTTCATAGGAATTGTAGATGTAGCTGGACAACCTTGATATTGAATTGCTAGCATAAAACACGAGTAAATAAGATATATTATGATACTATATGAAATCCGAACTAACTGATTCTTGAAAAAAAGATATATTACAATACTATATGGGCACTTGGAACATTGTTGTTTACTTACTTGATATGCTTGTGTGGCTTTCAGACACACATTTCAGAGGATCATCAGAAACAAATCAACTGAACAGTTCTCGGGGCTGCCATACATATATTCCTTACTGAACTGCTTAATTTGCTTATGGTATGGGTTGCCTGTTGTTTCTCATGGCATTATATTGGTGGCAACTGTCAATTCGATAGGGGCAGCTTTCCAGTTGACTTACTCAGTTATTTTTATCACGTATGCTGATAAAGAAAATAAGGTCAACCTCTCTCTCTTCTTATCGTTGTTCCTCAAAATTATATCGAATAAATCTCTCCAATGAGGAATTGATACTAACATTCGACTCCAAATTGGCTTGTGATAATGTTCAAATCTAATTTTGTATAAGCCGGTAGTAAAAAAAAAGTGTGAAAATCTGTTTAGTATTTGAAGCAACCTCTAATGGACATATTCATTATATGGCCTTTTCTTTACAGGTTAAGATGGCTGGACTTCTATCAGCAGTTTTTGGCATATTCGGGTTTGTAGTATTCATAAGCTTGAGATTATTTGATCACCCGGCTCGCCAAATGTTTGTTGGTTGGTTGAGCATTGCTTCTCTTATATTCATGTTCGCTTCTCCCTTGTTCATCATTGTGAGTAAACTCCACTCTATTCATCATCATAATCATCACATAACTTTGCTTTCACATTTATTTGCAGTTGACTTTTATTTGAACTTCCTTTCCAATTTTCAGAATCTGGTGATCCGTACTAAAAGTGTTGAGTTCATGCCGTTCTACCTCTCCCTCGCTACCTTCTTAATGAGCATATCCTTTTTCGCTTACGGACTGTTTAACTTTGATCCCTTCATTTACGTAAGCTTCCTACAACTCTACCAATATGAAGCATGTACATAACCAAACAACCGAATAATTTCTTTTCATTTTAATTTGTAGTTTCCAAATGGGATAGGCTCGATTCTCGGCCTGATTCAGCTAGCACTCTACTGTTACTACCACCACACATCCACATCATCAGACAGATCAACCGAGCCCTTGCTCGGATAACCCATGAGTTTCACCACCGAGACCACGACATATACATAACGAGCTCCACCGCCCATATATAACCAGAGTCTTCAAGCTGCCCTGTTGTTTTTTCCCAAGGTCAAACGCGGAAGATGCTTCACATTGTTGTATCCTATCTTGTTGTTTCATCATATTCTTTTCAAATAAAGCTTTTTTTGAAGAAGAATAAATAGCTGGAACAACTTGACATTGAACTGGGAATACAAGATATCAAAATTATTTTGTTGGATCGAAGTGTTAGCGAAATACGATAATCTATCAGACGGAAATTAAGAGTTGATTTTATATTGTTTTCCGTTTGATAGTTTAACGTAGCAGCGGAATATTGATGCAGGAAAGTGACCGCAGAAATAACAACACAAGGATATATAGTGGAAAACCTTATCAAAACTATGATAAGATTAAAAACCACTACCTTTCAGTTTCCACTGAAAGGATTTTCGAAATCAGATTATTCCTTTTATACCCGATATGCTTGTAGGGTTTACAAACTAGATCACACAGATTCTATTTGATGACCTCTACTCAACCGGATGGAATAATCGATTTCTACCACAAACCTCCGTGTGTTGCTACAACGAGCTTTCTTCCTTCAGTGCGATTCCGCCGTTCTTTTCTCAAGAACACTCTGTCGTTCTGCTCTCTAGAACTGCGCCGCAATCTCTCTAGAAGCTATCTTGGAAAACCGCACTTTGCATCTGCAAACCCTAGCTCCTTTTATTGGGCGGCTGGGTCTCGTTATCTGGGCCCAATGTCCTGGCCCAGTCTTGATTTCCGAAACCCTAGCGTCTTTTCCCAAAACGACAGAACTCCTTTTTCTTCTGGAATCTTCTCTTTGTCTGTTTGTTTACTTAACACAATTTGCCACATCCAACCTGTAGGGTATATCCATCTCATGGAAATTTGTTCTTTAATCTGTTAGATGGATTTTTGCACACTTATATAAACCATTAGCTAAGTGTTTGTGATCATCAAAACAAATGGGTTCCAACAAATTCCCCCTTTTTGATGATGACAAACACTTCTTCAATAAAAAAGAAATCCATCATAAGTAATTCAATTCATCACTAGTCTAGCAGATAGACTTTTAATCAGTTTCTGTTAGCAAGACAGAAGCCAGACAAATTTACGAACTCATGACAGTTCCCCCTTAGATGGGCATTAGATTTGAGTTTTAGTGATGACTTCCCCCTCAGGTGGTGCATCCATGTTATCTTCCCCCTTTTGGCATCATTAAAAAGGTCGCAATTTAAGAAAACCAAGTAATGGAAGGAAACTGCAAATTTCATTTTCAACTAGGCAAAAGTCCCCTGAGGGGCACACAGCAAGCAGACGATTAAAAGTACTTTCAAACATAAACAGAGCAAAGTCACGAAGTAAAAATCATGAAGGAGGAGGATGATGTGGGATGGATATCAAGGGAAGGGAACCATGAGACAGAGGCTGGGTTAATCTCTCACTAAAGTCTTCAAATGGTCAACCAATTCTGTCCCAACGAATCTTAACTGGCGATTCAGCTCCTGAATCTCGTCCTTGATTTGCGTCCCATGTATCATATTGATCTTAGCGGACTCATCCAACTCCTGCAACATGACAGGCAGCGATGCAAGCACATCCACTTTGGCTTGCAAATCCTCCATTCCATCAACAACTGACTTTTGCAACATCTTCTCACACAATTCCTCCAGATTTCCCACCTTATCTGTCAGCAGCACTACCTTCTCAGACAAGCTTTTCAACACCTCAATCACAGCTGGTGATCCCTCATCTGGATCCAGCGGTTGCTGATCCAGAGGATCCACCTCTTGAGGTGCCTCTTCCATAACAGGGGTAGGAACGTACGAGTCGTTCTTCCAACCAGTCCCTTGTACAAACTCCCAGTTCCAGCTCGCCATGGTCTGTTCCTCAAGAGCGAAGGACAGCTGACTCTCCACTTCTGGCTGGTAGATTCCAAGTTTGACAAGGATTTTCTTAACAATTCCTGGGAATGGCAGACCTTGCGTCTTACTGCTGGCCGCTTTATCCATGTGCTTGAATATCTGCATTGGAAGATGGATCTGAGCCTTCCCTTGGAGTTTATCCAGCAGAAGAAAGTCCTGGAAGTTGAGCACATCATGCTTCTGTGTTCTGGGAGTGATAGAGGTGCAAATCAGCTTGTGAAGGATTCGATTGGTTAAGTACAACGTGTTGGCTTTCCCTTGATGAGAGACGTTGTTGGGATCTCCCCCCACTCTTCTAATCACGTCCCCCTTCGCCACCGACTCAGGCCAAATCCCCTTATTATAATCCTCATATCCTCGAGCTGGAACTCCTAGCAGATCACCCAACTCCCGGCAAGAGAATACTTGCTCTGCTCCGCCAATCACAAACGTGGCCAAAGGCATTCCTCTCAACTCCTCTAGCTTAAACTTTGAATAAAATTCCCGCACTCTATCTTCATCCACCAACACCTCCTCTCGAAATAAATGATCCCATCCTTGGGCAATAAGAGTATTACTAACCTTATCAAGTTGGAACTGAGCCAAAAACTCACGATCAATCGTCATTTCAGGAATTACGAACCTTCTCTTCATGAGCTTTTCCTCCTCTGCCTCCGGAGCAGGAACCTCCTTCTTCACTACTGGCGGAAGATCCTTTGAGGTACGCTTGCTTTTCCGGGTGGGTTTTTCTGAGGCGGCCGGCTTCCTCTTCTTACTGCCAGAAGCTGCAGCGACACTGGTTCTCTTTTTGTTCGGTGGAGACCCCTTCGTCACTGGGTTTGTCACCTCTTCCGGCACACATCGGACTGTTTCAGAGGATGCTTCCAAGGTCTTCGATTGTTCCACCGCAGCTTCACTCACGCTCATTCCTTGAGCCCTTAGTTTGGCAATCATTTCAGAGATTGACATTTCTCCTGAGGCAGCCATGGAATTTTCTGGGCAGAATTAGGGTTTCGGCAATTAGGGTTTTCTTTAAGGAAGAGAGCAAATAGTTGTGAGGCTTTGCCGACTCGCTTCTCTTTAATACCGAAAGCAAACCCTCGAAATTACCTTTCAAAATTTAAAAAGAGGCCCAACCGCCATATCAATTAGATTCATCGAATCAATTTGTGCAGATAATCTGCCTTTCGAACTTCAAAAAGATAATTAATGACCGCCTTGAGAATTCCTAAAACAAATAGAATTCCACCACGTGTCCGTCTGGGAGAAGATCTAATATTATTTGCCTTGACTACACACGCCTTTTGGCTTGTTCCTTTCCCCAATAGTCGGTCCACATTCCAATGGCATCAATTACAGTACACGCCATCATTCAAGTCTGCTTTACAGCTTTTTGCTTTTTACTGAGTAATCAAATCACCATAAATGCATGTCTGAACTGCCATACAGCTTGTATCCATTCTTTAGCAATGATCAGAGATCAACCCATCCACAGAGTCGATTGAACCAATTTTGTACCAGCTTGAGATTAACCCGTTCTCTATTGTCTCATGGTTTACACAAGGGTTGTAGTGCTTTCGGTTTACCCAAGAGGTACAAGGAAAAACACTACTTATTCACGAAACAACCAATTTTTCAAGTCTGAGCGAAGTAATATCATGCAATGTGGAGAAAAAAAATGTGATATTTCATAATCAAAGGGCTAATCAATCACCAAATAGTCTCCACATGTTATAGGCTTAGGTTGGTCTTAGAGAACTTCCATGGCATGTATTGAGGGTTCAAATTGGAAGTCTCTTTTGGGCTACAAGGAAGTCTGTGACATGCTCAGATTTGCTATCCAGCAATTTTAATTTATCAAGCAAGCATGGTGAACACACAGAGAGACTTTCACACGGTTTTTCAACTTCATAAGCAGCAACTCCATGCAATGGTAACTTAGCAGGCAACCTAATCTAGCCAATCATTGGAGAAATCTACCATGTAATACAGACTAGGTAAGGGAGGTCATACCTAGTTCAAGCCTTAGCTTCTCATAGGGCTCCCTGTGCAGTGCTTTCGTAAATATGTCGGCAATCTGCTCCTCAGTTCTGCAGTAATTCATGGCAATAATTCCTTTTTCTACACAATCACGCAGAAAGTGATATCTGATTTCTATGTGTTTGGTGCGTGAAAACTGCACTGGATTTTTAGAAATGTTAATTGCACTAGTATTATCACATAGAATAGAAATGCAATCAAGATTGACACCAAAATCACTTAGCTGTTGTTTTATCCATAGGAGTTGTGCGCAGCAGGCGGCGGCAGCAATATACTCGGCCTCTGCAGTGGATAGAGCAATGGAAGATTGCTTCTTGGAACCCCATGAGATCAGACAGGGTCCAAGGAATTGTGCCATCCCTGAGGTGGATTTTCTATCTGACTTGCAGCCAGCGTAGTCAGCATCTGTATAGGCCGTCAAGCGTAAATCCCCTCCCTTGGGATAGAAAAGGCCTAGATCATCCGTCCCTTTTAGGTACCGTAGAATCCTTTTCACGGCTTTGATGTGTGTCTCTCTGGGATCTGCCTGAAATCTGGCACATAGACAAACACTAAACAGAATGTCAGGCCTACTAGCCGTTAGATATAAGAGAGAGCCTATCATTCCCCTGTATAGAGTTGGATCCACTTGAAGGGAGGACTCATCCTTTCCCAAGGAGTCATTGGGTGACATCGGTGTGGCACATGGCTTTGCGGATTCCATCCCAAATTTCTTCAGAATTTCCCTCACATATTTCTGCTGATGGATCTGGGTTCCATCTTCATTCTGAAATACTTGAAGCCCCAGAAAATATTTCAGCTCTCCCACCATACTCATCTCGAACTCACTTGACATTAGATCTGTAAACCTTTTCACAAGCAAGGGGTTAGTTGATCCGAAAATAATATCATCAACATATACCTGAACCACAAGAGTGTCTGCTCCTTCTTTCAGAAGGAATAGCGTTTTGTCCACCTCTCCTCTGACAAATCCATGTGATAGAAGGAACACAGACAACCTTTCGTACCAAGCGCGAGGAGCCTGTTTCAGCCCGTACAATGCCTTGTCCAGGATATACACATGATCAGGATGATCTTTGTCCTCGAATCCAGGAGTTTGACTTACATACACTTCTTCTTTTAACACCCCATTGAGAAAGGCCGTCTTCACATCCATCTGTTGCAAGGCGAAGCCATGATATGTTGAGTATGCAATAAGCAATCTAATTGCTTCAAGTCTGGCAACTGGAGCGAAGGTTTCATCGTAATCTATTCCCTCTTGTTGATTGTAACCTTTTACCACCAGACGGGCTTTGTTCCTTACAACTGTTCCCTTATCATCCATCTTGTTCCTAAAGACCCATTTTGTTCCAATTACGTTCTTATCCTTAGGTATAGGAATCAGACGCCAAACTTTGTTTCTCTCAAATTGGTGCAACTCCTCTTGCATAGCATTGATCCATTCTGGGTCTTTGAGCGCTTCCGTCACCGTCTTCGGTTCTGCAAAAGAAACAAAAGATGCGAATCCACAGAATTGATGTAAATTATTACGATCTACCTGTTCCTAAGATATGTAGCATTGATAGTCTTCAAATCTGTCAGGTCGACGAACCATCCGTCCATAACGAGTGGTTCTGAATTCCCCCTCAGTATTTGCGGGTGTGGGTTCAGCAGCTATTGCTCCATCTCCAGGAATCTCTTGGTTGGCTTCCACCACAGGGTCATCATTTTCATTTCCACCCGGCGGATCAGTAATTTCCTGATGATCTGCCTGATTGACTGGTAGTTCATTATCTGCCTGGTGGATATCCATGTGAGGCACTTCAGCAGGGGGTGCTTGAGGAGGTTCCCAGTTGGGATCTGACTCATCGATGAACTGAAGCTCCCCAGCATCAAGCATAGCCGCTGATGAGGAATCCCGTATCAAGTGACCAGCTATCACTATTTCGTCGAACTTCACGTGCACACTTTCCTCAACTTGTTCTAACCTCAGATTGTAAATCTTGTAGGCCTTGCTGTGACTGGAATATCCAACGAAAACTCCTTCATCGCTCCTCGCATCAAACTTACCCAAGCTATCTTTTCCGTTGTTGTGGACAAAGCATTTGCACCCGAAGACCCTTAGATGGGAAATGTTTGGCTTTCGTCCACGCAGAAGTTCATAAGGCGTTTTTCCTATCATGGCTCGAAGTGATGCTCTGTTTAGAATATGGCAAGCAGCATGCACTGCTTCTGCCCAGAAGCTTTTTGGAACCTTGCTGGCAATAAGCATCGTCCGTGACATATCCTCCAAAGTCCTGTTCTTTCGTTCCACCACGCCGTTTTGCTGTGGTGTCCGTGGGGCGGAGAAATTATGATCAATACCTTTATCCCTGCACAACGAAAGAAACTGCACATTCCGGAACTCAGTTCCGTTGTCAGTACGAATGGAGGCCAATTTTCGGTTTAGCTTATTTTCTATCAGCTTTAACCATGCTTCAAATTCAGCGTAAGTTTGAGATTTTGTGCATAGAAAGATAGTCCAAGTATACCTGGAGTAGTCATCGACTATGACCAGAATATACCTGTTTCCACCACGACTAATCACGTTGACGGGGCCGCATAAATCCATGTGGATCATGTCCAGTGGTGCAGATGTGCTTACAGCTTGCTTTGATGGAAACGACGTTCGTGTTTGCTTTCCTGTAGCACACGCACTGCATATCTGCCCAAAGGCGCTTTCCACCTTGGGCAATCCGACGACCAGTTCTTTCAGATGGAGCTTGTGCAATAATCTCATGCTCGCGTGCCCGAATCTCTTATGCCATAAGATGGAATCTTCAGTGATGCTTGCAAGGCAGAGTTCTTCTTCACGAGTGAATTCTGGATCAACAGTATAGATTTCTCCCATACGAATTCCCCTTAGAACTGTTTTACCTGTCTCATTGCATCTTACTAGACAGTCATTAGAATTGTGGTTCAAGAAGATTCGAATTGAACCAATTAAAGAGCCTTGAGAACCACGCAACTAGGGCGAGTTGGCGTGTTGAGATCGAAGATAATTCGTGAAGATTAATCACAGATTTGGAAATCAAGAAGAAGATATCTGATTAGCAGAATATGGAGAAGAATATTCTACAGATCAGATTTGGCAAGTTCTGTTTGATGGATAAACAGATTAAATGAAGATTGGAGAAGAAAGGAAGATAACATGATTTTTTCCATTTAAGCACAACTGAGATACGCTTAGCAGATTATATCTCAAGTTTTCAACCAAGCTCACCTCCCTTATTCGGATAGTGTCCGAAATCCTTACCTCTCCTATAGCTTTCACCTTTCCTTCACTTTTATTTCCGAAGATTATGCTTTCTCCGGAGTGTTTATGGAGCGAGTCGAACCATTCTTGATTCCCGGTCATGTGTCTTGAGCAGCCACTGTCCAGGTACCAGGGACGGGACCTCACTCCTTCCTGCAGAAAAAAGATTAGTTTTTGCGAACCCAGATAAGCGTGGGCTTACTGGGTTTAGGAACGAATCTAGCAGTTGGAACATAAAGAGATTGATAAGAAACATCATTGTTAGTTAGATCAATCCTTTTCTTGGGTGTCTTTCTTGGTCTACCACGGATTGCTGGGTCATAGTGAGAGCGATAGTGATCGACTCTGTCCTTTCTGCAATATAGATTGACCCTTTTCTGATAGTGATCAATTCTGTCTTTTCTACCATATGGATTGACTGTCCTCTGATGGTGATCAACTCTGTCTTTTCTACCATATGGATTAATCTTCCTCTGACGGCCTGCCACTACCCAGTTGCGGTTCCTTTCATCCATCTCCCTTAGCTTTGGGCATTCAACTCTGTAATGTCCTTGCTGCCCGCAGCCATAGCATAATCTATGACACGGAAGATCCACATACTTGCTTCTACCCGGTGGTGTAGATGCTCTCTTCTTCCTCGCCAGAAAGTCTATCCTTGAGGGCCTTCTACTCAGATTCATCTTCTGCCACATTTCGTAGGCTTTCCTTGCCTTGAAAGGGACAGAGTCCAAGTCATGGATGTGGTATCCCTCCTGTGGACTAGCTTCCTTTCTTGTCTGTCTGACGGTTTGAGTTCTTCTATTCGGGCGAGAACTCTCTCCTGGTTCCATCATTACATCTTTTCCTTTAGACATCTTTTCTTCTTCGTATCCAAAGCCTGGTCTAACAAATTTTTCTTTGTAGTCCTTCTTTTCTTCTTCAACCCTTTTAGCTTCCAACTCACGGAGCCATTTTTCTTTCTTTACAGCTTCCTCGCTTCTGAGCTCAGCTACTATATGGAGGAGTTCCTCATTATTCTGTCTGTGGTTTGCCAGCTCCCTTTCCAACTCTTCAACCTTGGTGTTGAAGTCAGTCATCTCGATGTTTCCGATTGTCATGCGTTCCAACTCCTCACTCAGTTTGCTTATCTGTCTTTCTTTTCTTGCACAAGTAAGACACTTGCATACATGCTCTGCCATTTCCTTCTCAAGACGCATAGCTTTGTTTGCCCATAGATTGTTCTCTTTTATGTCGGCGTGATGTTCCTGTTGCATACTAGATATTTTGTTCTCCATTCTTCGAATTTTCTCGAGGAGTTTGGTTATTGTTTCTGCAAAGTCAGATTCAGAAAATACCTCATCAGTAAAGGAGTCAGTATCTGTTACCTGGTTTGATGCAGAGTGAGCCATCAAGCAGGGCTCCTTGGCGCATTTTCCATCATCGCTGTCTGAATCTCCCCAAGCTGCAAACATGGCGTGAGCTGGCTTTGGAGCAGGTTCTTCTCCTTTCTTTCTGCTGTAGCAGTCTGCGGACAGATGTCCCTTCTTTTGGCAGTGATAGCATACCCTCTCTTCCTTTTCCTTTGACTTCCCTTTATCTTCATTTGAAGCGACACCCTTGTTCCATTTGGAGAATTTTCCACGACTTCCTCCAGCTCTAAAGTCTCTCCTGCCTTTGCCAAGGTTGGCCTGATTCAATGCTTTCGTTAAGAGTGCTATCTCATCATCTTCCTTTGGTGATCCATTTCCATGTGACAGATCAAGAGCCTTTTCAACTTTCAGGGCTATGGCCTGAGATTTTTCCGACTGTCTCCTAGCCATTTTCCTTTCAGTGATGCCAGCTTGACTCTGAAGGTTAGCGACCAGTTCCTCAAGAGTAATATCCTTAATTCCCTTTTGAGCCTGCAGCGCCAAGGTTACGTGATCCCACTTTGAGTTCAAAGCCTGCATGAACTGGTGTGTGATTTTCCATTCCGGGAGCTTCTCATTCAAGTATTCCAGCTGTCCAATGATGACTTGGAACCGGGTGTAGAAATCTTCAAGAGATTCATCCTTCTTCTGCACAACAGATTCATAGTCTTTTATAGCAGCCAAGATTCTGTTCCTCTTGATATCCTCATTCCCTCCATATAATCTGACCAATCCATCGTACATCTCCTTTGCGGTTTTGTACATAGCCACTTTTATCTGATCTCCGGGAGAAAGAGCCATGTAGAGGACCTTTTTTGCTCTAGCGTTTTTCTCAAGTTTTTTGTAATCCTCATCCGTGTATTTGTCCTTTGTCTTCTCCACTGGCTTCTCAGGATCTGATGTATCAGGAGGAATGGTGAGTGGTCCTGACTCGAAGATGCTCCAGAGCTGTCCATCCAGCGAGCAGACGTGTGCCTCGAACTGGTCCTTCCACCAGTCGAACTGCCCGGGCTTCAACAGCGGCGGTTTCCAAAATGAATCACTGATAGACGACATACTTTTCCTGCAGGCTAACACACAAATCTAGAACCGTCGGCTCTGATACCACGTGTTGGATCGAAGTGTTAGCGAAATACGATAATCTATCAGACGGAAATTAAGAGTTGATTTTATATTGTTTTCCGTTTGATAGTTTAACGTAGCAGCGGAATATTGATGCAGGAAAGTGACGGCAGAAATAACAACACAAGGATATATAGTGGAAAACCTTATCAAAACTATGATAAGATTAAAAACCACTACCTTTCAGTTTCCACTGAAAGGATTTTCGAAATCAGATTATTCTTTTTATTCCCGATATGCTTGTAGGGTTTACAAACTAGATCACACAGATTCTATTTGATGACCTCTACTCAACCGGATGGAATAATCGATTTCTACCACAAACCTCCGTGTGTTGCTACAACGAGCTTTCTTCCTTCAGTGCGATTCCGCCGTTCTTTTCTCAAGAACACTCTGTCGTTCTGCTCTCTAGAACTGCGCCGCAATCTCTCTAGAAGCTATCTTGGAAAACCGCACTTTGCATCTGCAAACCCTAGCTCCTTTTATTGGGCGGCTGGGTCTCGTTATCTGGGCCCAATGTCCTGGCCCAGTCTTGATTTCCGAAACCCTAGCGTCTTTTCCCAAAACGACAGAACTCCTTTTTCTTCTGGAATCTTCTCTTTGTCTGTTTGTTTACTTAACACAATTTGCCACATCCAACCTGTAGGGTATATCCATCTCATGGAAATTTGTTCTTTAATCTGTTAGATGGATTTCTGCACACTTAGATAAACCATTAGCTAAGTGTTTGTGATCATCAAAACAAATGGGTTCCAACATATTTTAGATAAACACCTTCTCTTTCTAACGAAAAGATGATTTTCATTTTAATAGGAAAGGCTTGACGCAGAAACTGATGCGATAACTCAGCCAACCTAAACGAGACAGACAACTATAACAACCAAAAAACCACTATAAACCAACACATCTATGATCTATCTATAAGAAAAGTTGAGATCATATGAGCAATAACAATTATGGTGAGAAATGAGAAATAATAGTATTCGTTGGATTTTAGACTGAACGGCTCGGATTTTTTTAATATTATTATGCATCAAATTCGCATTTAAGGGTTAATCAGTCATTTATGCAATTCTGAATGTTCTTTGAACGCTCACGATCCTTTTTTTGTTGTTGCAAATACTTGAACAATATTTGCTTTTTTTTCTCAATCAGTCATTTATGCAATTCGAAATATTCTTTGAAAGATCACGATCCTATTTTTTGCGGATACTCGATCGATTTTTGCACTTTTTTCTCAATCAGTCATTTATGCAATTCGAAATATTATTTGAAGGATCACGATCCTATTGTTCTGTGAATACTCCATCAGTTTTTGCATTTTTTTCTCCTCCTGCGCACGTTCGTTAATCGAAATACGAAATTATACACTTCTCAAAGTGTCATAGCCCTTTTTATAATGCGTATATTTTTAGTTAAAATGCGTAGCTATGCAATTTCTCATAGGCATACATTATAATGCGTAGCTTTTCTATTTAAAATTCGTAACAGTCACTGTGACTGTTACGAATTTTGTTTGTAAATGCTATGCATTTTAGTTGGAAAGCACCCCCAATTACAACTACGAATTCTGATTTTGGAACTACGCATTTTAGTCATAGTGAGCTTTAATAGAAGATAGTAGCACTAAAAAGAACCTTTAATAAAATTACAACGGAATTCACAAAATGTGTACTGTTATACTGAGGTACAAAGGTGCTTGTGTTTAGGAAAGTTGCTACTTACTAATGCAAAGGTTCATCAAGTTTGGGAGGACAATCATCTGATATACTGAAATATAGGAGCTTTTGCAGTTCACCCTATACTCATCCTTGAGATGTGGGATCTCAGAGATGTTTGACTGAGGAGGTGGCGCAAGAAGAAAGTGCTCTCCCAGTATGTGTCAGTGTTCTCAACATGAACACCTTCAAGAACCTTACTAGCCACCACCACCAGCTCCTTGAATTTTCGCTCCATACATTCTGTATAATGTTCTTTTGCCGGCCACTCCCCTGTGTCTGGGAATTCAGGTGACAATCAATAATTCACCAGCTTACAGTTCGTAGATAACAATCAGTACAAATTATTCCCGCAGCAGTATAATGCATAGCTTTACAATTAAAATTCGTAGGTATTCAATGTCTTATAGGAATACACTTATAATGCGTAGCTTTTAATGTAAAATTGTACTGTTGATGCCAAACATATCAAACACGTATTCACTAAAGCAATGCAGTCGCATGAAATAAACCAACAAACAAATTGAATGTATCTGTAGTCGATTAACTTTAAACCCTAAAAAACTGGAGAAGTTCGATTGGTAGGGCGATATACCATAAACGTGGTTGACCGTCATCGATTTGCTAACCTCATCGTTCGATTTATCAGTCATTGATGATGCAGTCGTCGAAATTGTCTCCAATAATCGCAGTTTCAATCGCAAATTAGGTCGTAGGTGGGTTTCGCTAATAACGGGATTTTTGTTGAGATTTTGAGTGTTCTTAATTTGCCCTTAAGCTCCTAATTAACCTTTAATTAAATACGTATTATAAAGAAATTCTATTTAATCTGAGCCATGGATATATTAGAATATATGATTGAGATTATTTCTTATTGCTCATGTAACTTACCCTTCTCATAGGATCTCAACTCAAGTTGAAAAAGAAGCCAAGCAGGGGTGGGGTAGTGGGAATGAGATATCCAATTCAAGTCTTTCAGGTCCAACGTGGCAACTTAATCAAAAAAAAGTACAACTACCCAAGACTTGCCCAGAACTTTAACATTGCAACATAAATAAGCCCAGAATTTTAACATTGTAACATAAATAAGCAGTAGCCTCTAGCGATCTTGCATATTCCTTGACTTTTCACAGCAGAAACTAGCACCTAAGATTAATAGCACCGCAAGAAAAGGGAAATTTTCCAAATTGCACAAAATTTGAGTTTCAATTCCAATTGTACATACTTTTTAGATTGGTTTCCCAATTTACACTAGTTTTTTAATCCGTCGTTGCCAACGGCGTCTTAATATTAAGACGCTCTTGTTGAGGGTGTCTTAAGCTGAGGTGGTCTTTCGCGCCCCAAACACCAGACATGGTGGCATAATGTTGCCAAGAAGACATTAGCCGCTGTTGCAAACAGCGGCCAAAACTAAGCCGCTCTTCGTAACAGCGTTTTAGTGGTTTTGAATCTCTCAGAGGGGTTGGGTTTTTGGTTGTTTATGATGTCCCTTGAGTGTCATGTATTTGGCAAAACGTAGCTTAGACAGTTCGAGCAGGTGTTCAGGGGGAGTTCGGAAATATCCTGGAACTCATGTACAACGTTGATCAAACGCGAGGATATCTTCGGACGGATTTCGAAAGAGAAGATCTCGTCATCTTGGAGTCGGCCAGCGAATTTTTCGAGCATCAAAATATTCGGAGGAATATCTTCATTAAAGAGGTGTGACCGACTTGGACAAGAAGACATCTTCGTATTTTCTTCCAACCGATTCAAAAGATATACATCAAATATATATGAATATCTCTTAAAATATTTGATGGGATTATCTTGTGCGAATTAGGGTTTCGCTCGAGCATATAAATACAATGCAAGGGCAACCCTAATTCCTATCTCTTTCCAAGATCAAATACAAACGAGCAAACCCTGCTGATTGGAGAAGGAGAAAGCGACGCCCACTTGTATTTTCTCATCGGAAATACATTGGTGCAAGTGCAGTCTGCTCAAGTGCAACTCAGACTGCCTGAAGCGATTCAACTGGTGCACGAAACAAAGAGCAAACAAGCTTTCGCGAGAAAGCATCCGAGCTTCGAGGAGAAGATCGAGAACGTTCGGACAGAAGGTTTGAACGAGGGGGATCGAGGGGGATTGCGGTGAACCTTGGTTGCAAATCTGAGAGACGGAGTATTAGAGGCTAGGCAATTACAAGGAGTAAGTGTAAGTCCCTGTGTAAGCCCCATACTCGTAATAAAGATTTGATGTCCCCTTTTCGGGTGTGGAAAACCCCCCAGAGTAGGCGTAGCCGAACTGGGTTATCATTCTGTGCGTATCACTTTTTGTTCTGTTTGCTGAACTGTTGTGAGGGAGTTCAAGGAGTGTCTCAACAGTGCCTTGAACACAAGCTTGAACATGGGGTAGAATTTCAGTTTATTACAGGACTAAGCCGCTACTAGTAACATCGTTTTAATATTAAGACGCTGTTAGTAGCAGCGTTTTAGTGGTTTTGAATCTCAGAGGGGTTGGATTTTTGGTTGTTTATTACAGGATTAAGCCGCTGCTACTAACAACGTTTTAATATTAAGACGCTGTTAGTAGCAGCGTTTTAGTGGTTTTGAATCTCAAAGGGGTTGGGTTTGTGTTTGTTTATTACAGGACTAAGCCGCTGCTACTAACAACGTTTTAATATTAAGACGTTGTTAGTAGCAACATTTTAGTGGTTTCAGGTCAAGACGCTGTCCATGACAGCGTCTTCGTCTGAATTTTTGGCATGTTAATTTTGTTTCAGTTCAAAACCCAATAAACCTGCACAAATCCCCTGAACATACAAAAACTACGCACAATACAATCCACTGAACATACCTAACCCGCACAATTTATCAACGGTACACCAAATTCCCCATCAAACATAAATGAGGTGTTCAAAAATAACATGACAACATGTATCATGTATCAAAATACATCAACGATCAAAATACATCAACGATAAACGCCCGGAGTGAAACGCTTTGTTGTCTTTCTAGCTCATGTCGACACCCAGTGGCGGATCCAGGACTGGACCGATGGGGGGGGGGGGGGGGGGCGGATTCAGAGTTTCGTGTGATAGGGGTCCCAAAAATTTTTTTTGATGAATAAGGGTATATGTTGTATTCGGAAATTTTTTTCCCTATATATATGTGAAAAACCTTATATTTGATGATATAAGTAAAGTAAGAACGCATAACAAGTGTACATAGTCAATCACATGTAACCTTAATAACAACATATAACAGGTAGACTGAGCCCCACTTGAGAAATCAATCACCTTGCGCATGAAGCTGACGATAAGGGCTACAATTTCTATACTTACATCTAGGAACAAGTCTAATGTTAAGGTGACTGAAAATTAAGTCGAAACATGACATATGTTTGAAGTCCGCTAATGATTAGCCAACTTTTTGAAGCTCATAAAGACATCATCCGGTATCCGTTGAAGATGATCTATGTATTGATAGAAAGCTAATTGAATTTTCTATAACTTTCATGTTTAATGCAAGATGAATTTCGGAGGTTAAGCTGATAAAAACACGATCAAAGATAGATAATTAGTTGAAATTTGCCGAAATTGAGGGGATTCGAGCCAATCTTCTGAAGCTCATAAAGGCATCATCTGGTGTCCGTTGAACATGATCTATATATGTATAGAAAGCTAACAGAATGTTCTATAACTTTCATGTTCACTTAAAGATGAAATTTGAGGTTAAGCTGTTAAAAACAACGACCAAAACTAGATGTTTGATTGAAGTTTGCCGAAATCAAGGGGGTCCGAGCCAACTTTCGGAAGCTCATAGAGGCGTCATGCATTATCCGTTGAAGATGATCTATATATGGATAGAAAGTTAATTGAATTTTCTATAACTTTCATGTTTAATGCAAGATGAATTTCGGAGGTTAAGCTGATAAAAACAACGATCAAAGATAGACAATTAGTTGAAATTTGCCGAAATTGAGGGGATTCGAGCCAATCTTCTGAAGCTCATAAAGGCATCATCTGGTGTCCGTTGAACATGATCTATATATGTATAGAAAGCTAACCGAATGTTCTATAACTTTTATGTTTACTTAAAGATGAAATTTGAGGTTTAAGCTGTTAAAAATAGCGACCAAAACTAGATGTTTGATTGAAGTTTGCCGAAATCAAGGGGGTCCGAGCCAACTTTCGGAAGCTCATAGAGGCGTCATGCATTATTCGTGGGGGCGAGCGAACGAACGTGGGGGCGGGCCAAGGAGCGGAGGGCAGACAAGGCATCGGAATGAACCAAAAACAGAGGATTTTCCGGTGAACGTGGGGACGGCCGCCCCCTGCATCCGCCACTGTCGACACCCTCCTCCTCGATGCCTATCGAAAATAATGCATAATCCTTTTCGTTGTGTGACGCCATTTCGAATGCACGCCATGAACCACCTCCAACTATCAATGTTTTCACTCTCCACCAATGCATAAATAAGAGGGAGAATTTCATTTTCCGCACCGAGAGCTGCTACAATCATAAAATCCCTTTCCACTTCCCGTTCAAATGAGTTGCGTCAATAGAAATAGCGAGACGACAATGTGCGAATCCATTAATAGACGGGCCGAATGCCCAAAACACTCTATTTACGCTTTCATTGCCACTATCAAGTGTTGATTTGTCCCAATAAATAATACTACCGGGATTGGTCTCTTTTAGCACACTCATATAAGCCGGTAATTTTGCAAACGATTCTTCCCACTCTCCGAATAAATAAACGAATGCTTTTTGGCGCGCTTTCCAAGCTTTTATGTAACTTATCTTATATTCATACTTTGATCGCATCAACTCCCTCACTTGCTTAGGACTATATCTCAAGTCCTCTCGAATTAAATCTTTTATGTCCATTCCAATAAAGTGTTTGTTGAAATGGACGTTGTCAGGGCGGATAATATCAACCTCACATGTATGATCTCTGCTGTATGTGGTGATTCTCCACATACCTTCCTTCTTTTTCTTCGAAGCTCGTAATTCCCATTGACATTTATCCTTGCCTCTGCGACATTCAAGTATCAATCGTTTTGTATCCGAAAATCTAACGCCATACTCACGACGTTGTTTAAAGGAATATCTCTGAGAAGCATATATAAGAGACTCCTTGCTCAAAAATAGTCCATCTTTGCGCAGCTCTTTTGTATTGAACTGTTCATTGTGAGACCCATGGTCGTCTATCGCTGAATGGTTAATCCAGGTCGAAACATCATTGAACGGTGGGAAATCCCAAAGGGAGTTATTATCTTGAACAACGCCGATGGGTACTTCCATATACCCTTTCTCAGACAGAACAGAGCCGAGTCGGATGAGGGAGCGGTTGTCGGACGAGGGAGCGGCTGTCGGACAGAGCAGAATCGAGCGGACGGACGATGACGATAAATCGATCGATCGGTCGGACGATGGCGATGGATTGGTGGGTCTGTTGGACGATTCGATTTTTGGAAGAACATAGCGAGGAGGAGAAGAGTTAGGGCTCGCAACTTAGATTAGACTAAACCACTGTTGGTAACGGCGTCCAAATAAAAAAAATTCTAATCATCCACATCAGCCTGCTGACTCATTTAATAATCCACCTCAGCTTAAGATGCCCTCAACAAGAGCGTCTCAATATTAAGACATCGTTGGCAACTGTGGCTTACAAACTAGTGTAAATTGGAAAACTAATCTAAAAAATGTGTACAATTGAAATTGAAACTCAAATTTTGTGCAATTTGGAAAATTTCCCGTACAAGAAAATGGGTGAAGGTGAAGTTCAGCTAGAGAAGCTTGGAACTACTCTCAGGGTTCCAAATGTTCAGGAGGTTGCCAAAATACCTTTGTCAGAGCTCCCACCAATATATGCTCATCCAGGTCAGGACCCACCTGCTAATGGTAATGCAACAGAGGTAGGGATGCACATCCGGTCCGGATCGGACCGGACCGGACCGGAATTTACGATCCGGTCCGGACCGGTGGACTGGAATTTTTTAAAATCTTGGACCGTGGACCGGACCGGATATATATGGACCGAGACCAGACCGGGACCGGAATTCGTGTGAAAACTTGGACCGAAACCCGGACCGGGACCGACCGTAATTTAGGGTTAAAAAATAAAAAATAAATAAATAAATTAGGAAAATAAAAAAATTCGGTTTATTCCGGTCCAGACCGGACCGGACCGGAACCCGTAATCCTCCAAAAGTATGGACCGTGGACCGGACCGGACCGAGACCGGACCGGACCAGAAAAATCCGGTCGGTTCCGGTTTTCCGATCCAGGCCAATTTTGTGCATCCCTAAGCAGAGGTGCCAGTTATCGACTTGCAGATATTGTCTTCTGACCAGTTTTCAGATGCTGAGCTGCTCAAACTCCATGCGGCATGCGTAGACTGGGGTTTTTTTCCAGGTAGGCACTCTTACACAAGCATATGTATTCAACAGTAGTTGAGTAAGACAGAAATTCAGGTTGAACTGAATGCGAATCTGCTGCTTTGTGAAGATGGTTGGCCATGGAGTAAGCCAAGAGCTGTTGGAGAAGGTGAAGAAGGAGATCGAAGACTTTTTTTTTTGATGAAGCTCAGTGTTGAGCAGGTTTTTGTGATATCAGAGGAGCAAAAGCTCGACTGGGCTGACATGTTCTGCATGACCACTCTTCCTGTCAGTGCGAGGAAGCCCCATTTACTTCCTAAACTACCACCACCATTAAGGTTGGTATCATAACCTATAAAATACCGTAATTCCAGTCCTATAAAACTGAGATATTTTCTGTTCACATGCAGGGATGCCATTGATGAGTATTCTTCAGAGCTGAAAAGCTTGGCCTTGAAACTCTTCGATCTGTTATCGAAAGCATTGAAAATGGATAAACTACTATCCACCGTGCCCACAGCCAGAACTGGCCTTAGGCATCACACCTCATTCTGATCCATCTAGCGTATCCTCCTTCAGATCAATGACAAGGAAGGACTAGAGATAAAAGGAAAGATGGAAAATGGGTTTCTGTCAAGCCCATTTCCAACGCTTTTGTCATCAACATCGGAGACGTCTTAGAGGTAAAACCATATAACTAAACACCATAAACTCCATGGTCTGTTCTTCTTGTGTAAAATCACTCTGAACGTAATGTTTGCAAATTTTGCAGAGTGTGAGCAACGGGGCTTACCGAAACATTGAGCACAGAGCAGTGGTGAACACAGAGAAAGAGAGGCTATCGCTGGCTACATTTGTTATGCAATGTCACACCCGAAAATCCTGCAAAATTTAAGAAAACCACCTACGCTGAGTTTCTGAAGAAAAAACACCATACGATTTCTAAACAAAAGGATAAAAATAAAATTAACTGCACTATGTTCTTCCTGTACCTTAAATTACGTCAACTTTTCATGAAAGATTGTAACAGAAGCTACCCAAATTATAAGAGTCTCATGCAGTAGAATTTGCCAATTCTGCATGTATATCTGTCAACAGTTAACAGGTTTCCTGCAAGCATTAACAAAGTAATATCAGCAGAAATAATTCAATGTTCTCAAGAACTTCAGAACTGAAGAGATAATAACACTAACACATAAGCAAAGACGGCTCCAGGGGGGTCCCCTGGGTCCCGGGACCCACCTCAAATTTGGGTATTTTTTTTTGAAAAAATTGTTTAAACATCCATCTTCGGACACAATATTTGTGAGCTTAACCTTTGAATTTCAGTTTGGAGTAAACATGAAAGTTATAGAATATTCAATTAGCTTTCTAACCATGTAAAGAACATCTTAAACGGACGCTGCATGACGCCTCTATGAGCTTACGAAGGTTAGCTCGGACCCCCTCAATTTCGGCTAATTTCGATCGATCATCTATCTTTGGTCACTGTTTTTATCAGCTTAACCGCCAAATTTCATCTTTAAGTAAACATGAATATTGTAGAGCATTCAATTATATTTCTAGACATATATGGATCATCTTTGACAGACATCTGATGACGCGTCTATGAGCTTTAGAAGATTGGCTCGGACCCCCTCAATTTCGTCGAATTTCAATTAATCATATATTTTTTGTGGTTGTTTTTATCGGCTTAACCTCTGAATTTCATCTTAAGTGAAACATGAAAGTTGTAGAACATTCAATTAGCTTTTGATCCATATGTAGATCATCTTCAGTGGACACCGGATGACACCTTTATAAGATTCAAAAGGTTGATTGATCATTAGTGGACCTTGTTGTTCGGAAAAAAATTCGTCGTCCCTGTAGTTGATTTTTTTTTGCCGGATCTGACTTATATCATTGTTGTTCGAAAAAAAATTTTAGGACCCCCTTCGACGAAGCTCTGGAACCGTCACTGCACATAAGTAAGAGACAATCTTCTGCATTCTAAGACGAACAAGTTTAGACCACAATAGTAACAATAAAGTCCAGTTTCCCCAGGCATGTGCATCTAAGTTATGATGGCAAGTGTCTGAATACTACACCCTTATCTACTTTTCATTCCCTTTTTAAGTCCATTTAAACTTCCTGAATATCTCCCCAAAATACATTTTGCTATTAAATGACACCTTATACACTTATGAAATGAGAAATAAGCATCTTCAGATAATTAAAATTAATTCCAACTGATACACAAAGTAGTTACCCCAAAAATTCTCGACAATGGAAAACGCATCAATCGGGAACATGGTGCTGCTCAAACCAGTCGACTTCGCGGCGGCTTTATTGAACCAGCATATCTCCAGTGCAGACTTTGGCTTCACTTTTACCGACGACATCAACGAATCCAGCTCACCGATGTCGATCGGACACCCGAGTTGGGCCAAGATGTTAGGCCGGAGCTGTGACCATTGGGCCGAAATGGGCTTGCAAGTTGGATCAAGGAAACAATTAGCGACCAACGCCATCGTAACAGAAGTTGCACATGGTGGTCGCTAAATGCCAAAAGAGTACTGGCAAGAATGCACAGGACAGACGTAGGCTCGTTAACGCTCATGAACTGGTTATAACTTTGCGTGTCGTTTATTTTTCGGCACTGCATTTTTTTCCGCATAAGTTGTTCTAATATTTGTTCTGCACTCAACCAGAACAACATCTGAACTACTACGGAAAGATTTCTCAGTGTCATATGGTCATCTGTTACTCTAACATTTCTAAGACGCGCAAGCATTAAGGCTAGACCGGGCTTGCATGCCTGCACGTAAGGGGCAGGGTGGGTCGTGAAGATGCTCCTGGCTAGTGTAGTAGTGTTCTGCTCCAGACCCTGGGCATGGTACACATGGCCACAAACTAAAACCTTAACCACAGACACGTCAGAGGAAGAGATTGTGGCTCCTGAGAACAGGGTTTTCGTCTTAGAGACTTGTTGCAGATGATACATAACGGTAGCTTTGTTGTGTCTGGGATGTGCGCTGGTATTGTTTCCATTTCCATGGGGTTGAACCGGATTCAGTTGTCTGGGCGGAGTAGTCTCTCTGGAGAATAGAACATGAGCCTTAAATTAGTAACGGAAAAGACAATACTATTACTAGCAATGTTTTACAGCGAAACACCAAATACTGCAAAATTTCAGCGGCAAAGAGAAAATAGAAAAAGAGATGAAAGCAATTTGAGCCTGGGAATTTTAAAGTAAAAAAACTGGAACATGTACTGTACGTGTATGTTGATCCCTAAACAAAGTAACATGAAAATTAATATTGTGCTGAGGACTGATGGGGACTAGCAGAGGAAAGGTAGGAGGAGGGAGATAGAAGGAGATAAGGGAAAAGGGATAATATGTTAATTGATTGATTGCCTTACAATTCATTCGAACGATTGCCTTTATACTATTGTCATATTGCCTGCCATGAGAATGTCGTCATTCACTGACACCCTAACTAATTCTTCAGTATGAATTTGTTAGCTGGAAAACGCCTAGAAGTTTCCTTGAGCCGAGCTCCTCTACGCGGCAGCACAGTTGGTTTTGGTGTTCCGTCCTCATGCGTCTCACGTGTTGAATATAATGCAAAAGATAAATATCCGGTTGTTACCTATTATTCCTACGAGATATATATCTATAGGATTTAGGTAACATTATCTTCACTCAACTAAATTTTAGGAAATATTTCCTAATTAATTTAGTTTGGACGTGTGATGAAGGGGTATATATATTTGAGTTTCTTGTATTCTCATATATACAAAAATAAGAGAAGAAAAACCCTAGTAGAGATTTGAGCAGTGTTTGAGCAGTTCCACCTTCCAAGTTCGGGTGCACGGATTTGGAGGAGGATTGTGTTAACCTTGGGGGGCGTTCGTCACTTGAGAGCCTGTACCGGTAGTGGCGAAATTCGCTTCTAAGTCAGTGGCCTCCATACCACGGCACAATCGTATTAATTCAGAGATCGTCAATCAAGGAAAGTTATTCTTGTTGTCTCACTTATTTGATTTCAATAGCTTTATTTCCTACAATTTAGAAGCGAATTTGTTCTATTGAAATCATGTCTGGATTACCTCAAACTCGTATGGTGCTGGATTTATCAAAATTGGAACCTCTTGATGGAACCAATTATAAGAGGTTGTCTCAAAAATTGCTGATTTATTTCGAACAAGCTGAAATTGATTGCATGTTGTTCAATGATTGTCCTGTGCTCAAGCCCCTACTGAGAAAGCTATTACAATTCTTGATACTCCTGTACAAACTGGAAAAACAACCAGTAGTACTACTGCCACAGGTAAGGCTGAGGAAGAATATGCTAAGAAATATGAGAAACATAATAAGCAGGTTGTTAGGGCTCACATGGTGTATCACATAGCTACACCAAATTTTGACCTGTGCATCGTCAAAGAAAAATCAGCGAAGGCAATTTGGGAATCTCTTGAGAAGAAGTATGGTGCAGATGATGCAGGGAAGAAGAAGTATGTTACTGGTGTCGAGAAGAGCACATCAGATCAGTTAAACCAAGGAGAATGGTGACACCGAGCAAAGCCGTGACAGAGCCTGTTTGTGGGGGCGGCATTGGACTGCTGTCCCGATGGTTGTTTCAGCTCTGAAAGGGAACCTGAGGAACGTTTCTGATGAGATGAATCTCAACTTTATGAGATCGAATCCAGAGATTCGGAGGAGACTTGTGTTCCTTGGTTCATGGCTGTGAAGTACTGACAAAACTATTTGTTTTTGAACTTTGCTCCACACAGGAACTTGTGTTGCTAGGGATGCCGCCGAGAAAACATGCAGGGGTCTCTAACGGCTGTTGGGCCGTAAAACATACGGTGAAGGTTGGTTGGTGTAACCGATGCAAGGATGGTGCCATGGTTGATGACTTGATGAGCACGAGAGGACTGACAATTGAGCTGGCGGCCATAATGGAAAGGATGAAACCCTAGTTGGGTTTTGATTCACAATAAAATAATTGGTCTGATCCAATTTGGTTCAATCAGGTAGTATGCTACTTAACTTTAATTAATCATATTTGTTTGATATGAATATGATTAATGCAGATCAGTCCAAATGTGATTGGCCCAGTTTAAGTTTGATTCTAAAAGCAGGGATGATTAAACTATTTGGTCAAATTATTTATTGCTCAAATTGTTACGCCATTTAATCTCCTTTTGACGTATTGAGATTAAATTTTGTCTGAGACTCTGAATTGATTCCATGGAGTGAGAATGAATTGGGACTCGTTTGAATAACATTCATTGTGTCTTAATTTAATCATGATTGATTAAATGTGTTCCTTCTTTTATGGAAATCTAATCCTATTTAAATTGCATGATCGGATGAGATGGAGCTGGCTCAAGTTAGATTTTGATCAAATCTACATGGAGCAACCACCTATGTTTGTAGTTCCTGACATGGAGGATGAAGTATGCGCAGGCATCGAGCAATGTACTGCGATGCGAACTGGGTGACAGACAGTTCGGAGATCTTGCGATGCTGGAAGCCGATTGGTTGAGAAATTCATTGGCAGACGTTCCATTGTGGGGGTAGCAAACTCCTTCTGTACCTATACATTGTGATCCACAAGCCGCCAGAGCCATTGTGAAGAACATCGCGTATAATGGCAAGAGGAGACACCTTCATGTCATACATGAGTCTGTAAGACAATTTATTGTGAATGGTGTGGTTTCTCTGTATTATGTGAGAATGGAGAAGAACCTGGTGGATCTTGGACAGGAGGAAGGTACTTGAGTCATCAAGAGAGGTATGTGTATGATAATTATTATACCTGTGTGTGGTGAGCCATCCCGAAATGGATGATGAGTTTGAGCTTAAGGCTTTTGATGTATCTAGCCTCATAGACCGAGGTCACTTGTCTAAGTGATGTCATGAGATGCTTTTGTAGATTTGGTGGTTTCTTTGATTAGCCTCATAGACCAAGGTCACTTGTTTAAGTGATGTCATGAGATGCTCTTGTGGTTTATTTGATTAGCCTCATAGACCGAGGTCACTTATCTAAGTGATGTCATGAGATGCACTTGTACATACAGTGATTTCTTTGCAGATCCTCATAGACCAAGGCCATTCGAGTTAATGGTGTCATGAGAAGATCTATTATAACTAGCCTCACAGACATAGGCCACTCGAGTTAGTGGTGTCGTGAGATGACCGGTGAGTTATATAGATGAAAGGTTGAACTTAAATGTTCTTAATGTTCGTGGAACACCTGCGGTGAATGTGAAGGGATAGCCTCCTTCTATGAGTGATGGGATATCTCTCTAGAGCGTTCACTTAGAGTCCCAAGATGAGTGGCTGTGTTATCGAGGAATTGCTCAAGCTTTGAAGGTGATGTGCGTGTTGTCGGGTCCCTTCAATAATCTAGGAGTTCAATCCTTTGGACACTCTCTAGACCATTGAACACCCCACTCCACTATGTGTTAGTTCAAACCTTTGGATACTAACATTTAAGTACTAAGCCTTCTACGTACTGCTCAGAATCTCTAGGTCTCAGACTCTTTTGCATTAGTGGGGGATTGTTGAATATAATGCAAAAGATAAATATCCGGTTGTTACCTATTATTCCTACGAGATATATATCTATAGGATTTAGGTAACATTATCTTCACTCAACTAAATTTTAGGAAATATTTCCTAATTAATTTAGTTTGGACGTGTGATGAAGGGGTATATATATTTGAGTTTCTTGTATTCTCATATATACAAAAATAAGAGAAGAAAAACCCTAGTAGAGATTTGAGCAGTGTTTGAGCAGTTCCACCTTCCAAGTTCGGGTGCACGGATTTGGAGGAGGATTGTGTTAACCTTGGGGGGCGTTCGTCACTTGAGAGCCTGTACCGGTAGTGGCGAAATTCGCTTCTAAGTCAGTGGCCTCCATACCACGGCACAATCGTATTAATTCAGAGATCGTCAATCAAGGAAAGTTATTCTTGTTGTCTCACTTATTTGATTTCAATAGCTTTATTTCCTACATCACGTGCTGTGTGTGCTTGATCGTTTTCTGTATCCGTCACCTTTCGTATCCCATCAATACCACCCCCATCGAAAGCCACCTTGTCCTCAAGGTGAAAATGAGGAAACTCAGTGGTAAGCTCATCCTTGAATTCCCATGTGGCTTCGGAGTCTGGCAACCCGGTCCATTTCACAAGCCATTGTGGCTTCCACCCTTGCTGTACTTGAACGAGGCGTGATTGTAGGACTTTATCCGGGCTAGGACAGGTTTGAGGCCGTCCATGTGTTCTGGGAAATGCTGGGTTGCACTGGAAGGGCACCGATGAAGCGACGCAGGAGGGCGATGTGAAATACATTGTGGATGCGAGTGGTTGGTGGCAGTTTTAGACGGTATGCCACAGAGCCAATGCGTTCTATAATCTGAAAAGGGCCATAGAACCGCTTGGCAAACTTGTTGGTTCGGTGGTTGCGCAATGAGTTCTGTCGGTATGGTTGTAGGCGTACCCAAACAAAGTCACCGACGTTGAATTCTTTGTGATGTCGTTTGAGGTTGGCCTATTGTGTCATGCGATGTTGAGCTCGAGCTAGGTTTTGTTTGAGTGCTTGCAGGAGTTGATCACGCTGGTCCTCCAGTGTAGCTACAATAGTACTGCCTGGAACATGCTCGAGTAGTGTTGGGGGTGGCCTTCCATAAACGACTTGAAATGGAGTTGCACCCAAGGAAGAATGAAGGGCAGTATTATAAGAAAATTCAGCCCAAGGGAGCAGCTGAATCCAATCACGCTGGTGATCACTGACGAAACATCTAAGGTAATCCTCCAAGCTACGATTTACGACTTCGGTTTGACCGTCGCTTTGAGGGTGGTAGGCGGTCGAATGGGCTAGCAGAGTGCCTTGTTGTCGAAATAGTTCCTTCCAAAATTTGCTCATGAAAATAGCATCACGGTCAGAGACGATACTTATTGGAAAATCATGTAATTTGATGATGTCGCGGATGAATACTTGTGCCACATCACTTGCCGTGTAGCCACGCTTGAGGGGCGAGAAGTGAGCATACTTAGACAGGCGGTCCACTACCACCATAATAGCCATTTTCCCGGCTGACGGCGGAAGATGTGTTATAAAATCCATGGAGAGGTCGTTCCATATTTTATCCGGGATAGGCAGAGAGTTAAGGAGACCCGCTGGGGCTATATTAGGGGCTTTAACCTGCTGACAAGTTTCACAGTGATGCACAAAGGTTTTCACATTGTCGCGGAGGTTCTTCCAATAAAAATTTGCGCTAATGCGAGCTAGGGTGCGTCGTATGCCTGGGTGGCCACCTGACGAGATATTGTGAAACTCATAGATGATAAGTTCCTTAAGAACAGTGTCCTCTGGTACTCTCAACTTGCCCTGCCAAAGTACAATACCATCCCTTAGTGTCAGCTCTGTATGTTGCAATGGGTCAGTGGTGATGGATTTTACAAGTTCGCAACCAATTGGGTCGGTTGCGTTGTAGCGGTGGAGGGCCCGGAGAATACCGAATTCGGGTTTATTCGTGGCTAAGGTGACCATGCAGGACGCTCCCCCGTCAGTTTCATGGAGCCTGGACAGAGCATCGACCGGTGCGTTTTCTTTGCCTGGTCTATAGCGGACCTCAAAGTCATAATCGAGTAGTTTTACTATCCAGTGTTATTGTTTCGGTGTGTGGATCGTTTGTGAGAGGATGGTCGTGAGAGGTTGATGGTCCGTTTCGATGATGAACCTTTGGCCTAGGAGATATTGTCTCCATTTTTGCACTGCCGAGGTGAGAGCACAGAGTTCCCGGTTATAAGCAGAGGTGCACTGTAAGTGTGGGCATAGTTGCTTGCTATAGTAAGAGACGGGACGACCCTCTTGTGCTAGGACTGCTCCGATTCCTGAACCAGAAGCGTCTGTATGTACATGAAATGTTAAGTTGAAATTAGGAAGTACCAATACAGGGGTTGTTGAGAGTGCCTGGCGCAGTTCTTTGAATGCTAATGTGGCAGCGGGTGACCAGATATACGCATCCTTGCGGAGGAGATTAGTGAGGGGCGCTACCAATGATGCGTAGTGCCGGACAAAGCGACGGTAATAATCGGTGAGACCGAGAAAGCCCCGCAATTGTTTTATAGTCTTTGGCTGAGGCCACTACTAAATAGCCGTTATCTTGTCTGGGTCGACCGACACGCCCTCTTGGCTGATAACGTGGCCTAAGTACGTCAGGGAAGTCCTGGCAAAATCACACTTGGAAGGTTTAGCAAAAAAATGGTGAGAGCTAAGGGTCATGAGTACCTCTCGGAGGTGAGTTATGTGGTCTGACGGCGTGGCACTATACACCAATATATCGTCAAAAAAGACTAGTACGCATCGTCTAAGTAAGGGCTTGAAGATGGCGTTCATCTCGGCTTGGAAACTCGCCGGCGCATTAGTGAGACCAAATGGCTTCCTTGTAATGGCCCTCATGAGTCCGGAAAGCGGTCTTGTACACATCAGTGTCTCGCATACGCACCTGGTGGTACCCTGCTCGGAGGTCCAGCTTTGTGAAAAGTGTTGCTTCATGCAGCTCGTCTAACAGTTCATCAACTGTCGGGATGGGAAACTTATTGATGGATGCACAGTCGTTATGTGCAAACGTCAAGAATAAATTTATAAAAGTCCGCTACTCGCGACTTTACTACTGGGTAGCAAGTGGTAAGTAGGGGTCGAACCCAAGGGAATCAGGGGAATAGATGTTCTTTGAGGGGGTTATCCAGCGAGAGAGCGTGTTTTAGGTCGGTTGGTTGGTTTTAAAGCTACCAGCTAAGTGATTGATTGATTGGTTGGTTGGTTGGTTGGTTGATTTTAGTACTGGAAAGTAAATTGCAGTTTATAATTAAAGAGAAATGTTCGGTTTCAGGGGTCTTGTATTATATCCTGTTTATCATTGACTTTTAGTGAATCGTCTAAGTATTCAAACGGTGTATCAAGGCCATTCCAAGCACTCGATTTGCGTACACTGTCTAGCCTATTCCAAGGACGTAAAGCACTTATTCTACTTAGACTAATACTCCATTCCCGGTTATATTAGCCTACATGCATCCATTTAATCCCTTTGGCCCAGTTTTCAAATGGTTTTTAGAATAGTCGACCTCTTCAGATAAGTTTATTCATTTAATCCCTTTGACCCAGTTTTTAAATGATTCACTTACCCGAGCGTGATCACGAATATCTAAGGAAGAGTTTACGAATTTGGACCCCTATGGTCACATTCCCAAATGGTTGACTAGACCTTAGACATTCTAACTTTTATATATGGCACATAGAGTAAGTGTTGAATACTAATACGAGACTCTAAGTTAATAGTCTAAAACATTTTATAATACAAGTGCGCCCCTTCTACCGAACTACTAGTTTAGCTACTATTCATCGCGCTAAACATTATAACTAAGGAAATAAACAGTTGAATAAATACTAAGAATTACTTACAACCGTTGAAGCGCCAAGGGAGCTATCCTTTATTTCCAAAGCCAAACTTTACAAATACATAACTTAGAGAGAGAAGTGATTTTTTACAAGTGAGGGATGATTCAAATGAGGGGAGGAGCTCCTCCTTATATAGCCATGGGAGGAGGAGGAGATGGAGGCAAGTGTTGCATGGTGATTGGATGAGGAAATGGATGGAGGAGATGGCCACACATGGAGGAAGGAGAGGAGGAGCAAGGAGGAGCCACCATGTGGAGGAGGAGCAAAGCCGCCGGTCAAGGTGGAGGAGAGCCGCCGGTTGCCGGTGGTGGAGGAGGAGGAGGGGTGTCTTTGGCCACCTCTTGCCCAAGTGGCCGGTCACCTTGTCCAATGTGTGATTTTATACAGTTTTGTGCAGTCTTTTCACAAAACTGTCAATGTGTTCCTTCCCCGGGCTGTCTTGATTCCTCTCTTGATTTTTCTGATTAATTTATTACGAGTGCATCAACGTCAGGATCCTTGATATTTCTTCAGTCGGCATATGATCTTGACCTTGGATTGACTCGTAACATCTTTTCTGCTCTAAAAGCTCCTCTTTAGTGTGTATTCTCTCTAAGCTCTGAATTACCCTGTAAAAATATATCTGAACTAACAAGCAAAAGTTAAATAGACAAAATGCCTAAATAAGGGGGTTATACTGTGTTTATGATTCGTATAACTTTGGTCCATCAGATTACCCCACACTTTTAGTTGTTCGTCCCGAACAATGCTATTCAAGGGCTGTATTCTAAGTTGGCTTTGAAATATGAAAATTAGACTGTGGTACTCGATCTATCCTAATTCATGCATTGCTTACTTATTACCAAATTAAGCTGTATAAATAAATAGAAGAAACTTAATACTTGTACCTCCGTGCTGAGATGCAAATTATATTGGATGTCTCGGGAGATAGTCCTTTTCGGGTCCTGGCTCGTATTCTTGGGATCGTTTCGCACTATATGGTTTCCTGGTAGCTTTATCTAGCACGTGATTCGGTTCGGGTTTCATTGAGTTGAGCCTTTTTGATTTCTTTCTTTTTTGGCGAGGGACTGCTTTTTTGTAGTGAATCGGCTTTTGGCCTTTGACCTTTGGTCTTGATTTGACTCTTTGAGTACTTCACTTTTTTGTTCGGTTAAAACCTTCACAATTGGGCCTTTGGCCTCTTGATTTGCTCTTTGAGCTTTTCGCCTTTTTGTGGCTGCTAGTCCATTTTCTCAAGCCTTTCTTTTGGGAGGTCCAATCATCGCCCGCAAGCCTATGGAAATACCTCCCCGCTCCTCTCATCGTTGTCGTTTCGCGCGGGTCAAGAAGAGGGTCGCTCCTCTAATTTCTCGGCTACTTTGACTAGAGAGAGGACGGTCTGATTCCCGTCCTCGCCTTTTCTTTTCTTTTTGCATAAACACTGCATGGCGGAGATGACTTCAATTATTCACTGAAACCCGAAGTGCAGCCTCCATTGACTTCGAAAACCATATAGTTTGATCTGATCCTTCGATTGCTTCCCAAGTCCTTCTAGGGCAGTTTATGTCAACTCCACATCCTTAGTTATCTCAGCACAAAGGACAAATGGAAAGTTACATTCTAAGTTTTTAAACAGTTGAATTTTCACAAGGTAAATGCATGAATTATGATTTATCTTTTTCACATTCTTAAGTTCATATTTTCAAAAAGATACTATTACTAAAAAAGAAAAAAAACAGCAAGCATGTTATTTATGTACACAGGTGGTTTTCACCCCCCACTTTTGAACGAAGGCGTGCCTTAGTTCAAAAGTCATGCAAGCTTAAAACTAAATACTGAATTTAAACCAGTAATCCACAAACGAGGAGCTCTTACTCCAGCAAAAAGTCAGGAAGAAACAATGGAAAGAGAAAACACCAAAACCATGGAGCTCTTACTCCAGCAAAAAGTCAGGAAGAAACAACACAGGAACGGTGGCGAAGTTCGACTTGAGCCACCCATGGGACCCAAACCAGTAATCCACAAACGAGGTATCGTCGAGCCAACGACGTAAAACAAGTGCACTGGTCGGGAGGTAACCCGACACTATCTTACTTTTCCGCACTTTAATTTCTGTCATTTAAATTCAGTATTTAGTTTTAAGCTTGCATGACTTTTGAACTAAGGCACGCCTTCGTTCAAAAGTGGGGGGTGAAAACCGCCTGTGAACATAAATAACATGCTTGCTGTTTTTTCTTTTTAGTAATAGTATATTTTTGAAAATATGAACTTAAGAATGTGAAAAAGATAAATCATAATTCATGCATTAACCTTGTGAAAATTCAACTGTTTAAAAACTTAGAATGTAACTTTTCATTTGTCCTTTGTGCTGAGATAACCAGGGATGTGGAGTTGACATAAACTGCCCTAGAGAGGCTTGGCAAGCAATCAAAGGATCATATCAAACTATATGGTTTTCGAAGTCAGTGGAGGCTGCACTTCGGGTTTCAGTGAAGAATTGAAGTCATCTCCGCCATGCAGTGTTTATGCAAAAAGAAAAGAAAAGGCGAGGACGGGAATCAGACCGTCCTCTCTCTAGTCAAAGTAGCCGAGAAAATAGAGAAGCGACCCTCTTCTTGACCCGCGCGAAACGACAACGATGAGAGGAGCGGGGAGGTATTTCCATAGGCTTGCGGGCGATGATTGGACCTCCCAAAAGAAAGGCTTGAGAAAATGGACTAGCAGCCACAAAAGGCGAAAAGCTCGAAGAAGCAAATCAAGAGGCCAAAGGCCCAAAATTGTGAAGGTTTTAACCGAACAAAAAAGTGAAGAACTCAAAGAGTCAAATCAAAGGCCAAAGGCCGATTCACTACAAAAAGCAGTCCCTCGCCAAAAAAAAAAAATCAAAGTACTCAAACCATTGAAACCCGAACCGAATCACGTGCTAGAGAAAGCTACCAGAAAACCATATAGTGCGAGACGATCCCGAGATTGCAGTCCAGGAGCCTAAAAAGGGCTATCTCCCGAGACATCCAATATAATTTGCATCTCAGCACGAAGGTACAAGTATTAAGTTTCTTCTATTTATTTACGCAGTTTAATTTGGTAATAAGTAAGCAATGCATGAATTAGGATAGATCGAGTACCACTGTCTATATTTCATATTCCAAAGCCAAACTTAGAACTTACGCCCTTTAATAGCATTGTTTGGGACGAACAACTAAAAGTGGGGGGTAATCTGATGGACCATAATTATACGATTCAAAAACATAGTAAAACCCCCTTATTTAGACATTTTGTCTATTTAACTTCTACGTGTTAGTCCCGATATATTTCCACAGGGCATTTTAGAGACTGAAGTGAAAACACGCTAAGGAGAGGATTTTATGCTGAAAAGATAACAAGAGTCAATCCAAGGTCAAGATCATATGCCGACTGAAGAAATATCAAGGATCCTGATGTTGAATTGACCATAACAAATTAATCAGAAGAATCAGGAGTGGAGTCAAGACAGCCCGGGGAAGAAACACATTGACAGTTTTGTGAAAAGACTGCACAAAACTGTACAAAACTCACATATGGGCAAGGATGACCGGCCACTTGATGAAGTGGTGGCCAAGGGAGGAGCTCCTCCTCCTTGGCCACCGCCTATCGGCGGCTTGAGGGGTGGTGACCGGCAGCTTTTGGAGCTCCTCCACATGTCACCACCACCTTCCTCCTCCTCCACCACTCCTCCTCCTCCACATGTGGCCATCTCCTCCCTCCATTTTCTCCTCCAATCAAAATGCAACACTTGCCACCCATCTCCTCCCCTTTGGGCTATAAAAGGAGGAGCTCCTCCTCCTCCAAAACACACCTCAATCTCATTTCACTTCTCTCTCTAGAAGTTGTAATATTTGTAACGTTGTAATCTTGGCTTTGGAAATAAAGGATAGCTCCCTTGGCGCTTCAACGGATGTAAGTAATTCTTCGTATTTATTCAACTGTTTATTTCCTTAGTTATAATGTTTAGCGCGATGAATAGTAGCTACACTTGTAGTTCGGTCTAAGGGGCGCACTTGTATTATAAAATGTTTTAAGACTATTAACTTAGTGTCTAGTCTAAGTATTCAAAACTTATTCTATGTGCCATATATTAAGTCAGAACGTCCAAGGTTGAGTGGATGCTTGGAATGGCAAAACTCTACAGCGGGGTTCGTAAACTTGTACGGATAAGTGGATGCTTGGAATGGCAAAGCTTATCTGAGAAGTTTGACTCATCTTAAACACCATTTGGTTGATCGGGAATGATTGATCAAATGGATGCACATAGGCTAATATAACCGGGAATGGAGTATTAGTCTAAATAGAATAAGTGTTCTACGTCCTTGGAATAGGCTAGAAAGTGTACGCAAATCGAGTGCTTAGAATGGCCTTGATACACCGTTTGAATCCTTAGGAGAGTCACTGAAGGTCAATGATAAACAGGATCTAATACAAGTCCCCTGAAACCGAACATTTCTCTTTAATTATAAACTGTAATTTACTTTCCAGTATTAAAATCAACCAACCAACCAATCAATCAATCAAAATAGCTGGTAGCTTTAAAACCAACCAACCGACCTTAAACACGCTCCCACGCTGCGTAATTCCCCCGAAGAACAATTATTCCCCTAGTTCCCTTGGGTTCGACCCCTACTTACCAAGTACTACCCAGTAGTATAGTTGCGAGTAGTGGACTACTATAAATTTATTTGCACAAATCGCTTTGACGACGAGCGGTTCTGTCAAATTGGCGCCGTTGCCGGGGAACTAGTCATTGGATAACTGTTCTTTGAACCGTTACGCGTTTCAAAAACAAACCATGTCTCGCGAAGAAAGTCACCATGACTACCAGGATGACGAAGAAATAAACATGTACGATCAAAATGATGAGGTACCGTTTCCATTCGTCGATGATCCGGAACAACTCATCAGAAACAGAAGAGCTCGTGATAGGGAAGCAGTCAGAAGTAACCAAGAATTACCCGAGGACCGAAATGCAGCTGGTCCAGTACAACCTCCTATCCATCCCCCACGACCACAACCTCAACCTCGATACATGCCAAGAAGAGAACCCGCTTTCGACGACTACTACGGAGATAACTACTACCGAGAACCGACGATGGGCGAGTTAAATGCCCCTAATTTTGAGACACAGCCGTGGTGCATCTATGAGAGCCCTGAATTAGAAAACATAACCATCAACGCATCAGTGGCACACAGCTTGCCCAAATTCTCAGGAGCTCTTGGAGAATCTGCGACAACTCACCTCCAACGTCTACATGGCATTTACCAGAATCTAAAGCCCAACCGGGTAAATATGGACGATTTCAACTTAAAAGCGTTCTATTTTTCCCTCATAGACTCGGCAAGCGACTGGTTCCTTTCATTGCCTTCCGGAAGCATCAGAACATGGGCTCAGATGCAGAAGAAATTCTTAGACAAATACTATCCGGCTGGAAGAGCAATGCAAGTAAGGAAGCAACTACAGGAAATCAAACAAGGTCCCAATGAAACTATGTACGATTACCTGGAAAAATTCAATCACCTAGAAAGGAGCTGCTGTACCCTTGGATTGCCTGAGAAACTCGTCATCGAATACCTCATTGATGGATTAAGACCATTAGACAAAATGCTCTTGGATGCCTCCGCGGGAGGATCCATGATGAATCTATCATTGAGTGGCATAAGGAATCTCATCGCCAACGTTGCTGAAAATGCCCGATTTAGAGAAGAGACCACTCGCCAAGATGAATTCTCTCGATCAAAAAAGGTAGCACAAGCCGAGGCATCAGTAAACTCCATAACTGAAGAGATGAAACAGTTAAAGGAGATGATGATTGAGATCATACGCAGACAGCCAGTTCCGGTAAAACCTTGTGAATTTTGTGGCATGACAGACCACAAAACTGACGCATGCCCGACTTTAATGGAAGAAGAACAAGCAGAAATGAATGCGGCAGGAGGATACCAAGGATACAACGACAAAACTGGACAAAACAGACAGTATGGTCAATCAACCATCCCGAATTGGCATAACAACTATCCGCAGAAGAATGCTCAACCATCTGTCCCCCAATCTGCTCAGTCATCATACCAACCTCCACACCGGCAGTATAACCAGAACACTCCATCAGCGGGTCAATATCAGCAAAAAGGACCAAATCAGTACCAGACTAGCCAGCATAATCAGCAGGAACCAAGCAAGTTGCTCAATGACACGATGAAGGAGCTCGCGGGAAACGTTAATCAATTGGGAACTTCGCTACACCAGTACCAGGCAAAGACTGACGGGGCAATTTCAGAATTGACCAAACAAATGTCCCAGCTCGCCACCGCAATGTCAACACTCACTACTGAACCTGGCAGACTTCCTTCACAGACCGTCCAAAATCCTAAGGCGAACATAAGCATGATAAGGAGGTCAAACATGAAAGCTACACTAGGAGAAGTAGCACGGTCCCCAACCTACAGACTTACGAACAATCACTTCAACCGAAGGCATCGACCTGATTGGAATCAAGAAGAAGACCGACCCAAGGATGGCAAAACATGGGTTACACATGCTGACAATGGACGGTACGCGTTCACTGTTTGCATAACACCACCGCCGATCACACACTTTGACATACCAGCATCTGGTTGGGACTCCCCAACTAATACTTATGCTTATAGCTCGACAAAAGAAAGTGCCCTCACTTCAGATCATGAGCCACAACCGGAAAGAAATAAAGACCCGAGGGCCTTTACAATCACCTGCGGTATTGGTGAAACCCAGATCCACAAATGCTTAGTCGATCTTGGGGCTGCTGTCAACGCCATGCCTTCTTCCTTGTATTACTTACTAGGGCTTGGTCCATTGAAACCACCCCGGTCGAACATCGAGCTAGGAGATAAATCATGCATCCGCCCGGTTGGAGAACTGGAAGATGTAATACTCCATGTGGGAGAACTCGTCGTTGCTGCAGACTTCTATGTAATACCAATAGAAGAGACCTGCGAAGACGACCGACCAACAATAATATTGGGACGGCCATTCCTCTACGCCACTAAAGCAAGAATCGATGTGGGCAAGGGCTCATTGTCGCTTAAGTTCGGCGGCAAAATTGCACACTTCTACATTAATCAGAGCCGCCCGGACACAAAGAAACCGCCTGACATAACACCTATCTCAGATCACGGTGCACAATTTTCTAACCTGTCATTAGAGACCAACAAAGTAACAAGACCAGCAGCTATGGTCAAAGGTCTCCCGCCTTCTCAGAAACAATGGAAAGAGAAAACACCAAAACCATGGAGCTCTTACTCCAGCAAAAAGTCAGGAAGAAACAACACAGGAACGGTGGCGAAGTTCGACTTGAGCCACCCATGGGACCCAAACCAGTAATCCACAAACGAGGTATCGTCGAGCCAACGACGTAAAACAAGTGCACTGGTCGGGAGGTAACCCGACACTATCTTACTTTTCCGCACTTTAATTTCTGTCATTTAAATTCAGTATTTAGTTTTAAGCTTGCATGACTTTTGAACTAAGGCACGCCTTCGTTCAAAAGTGGGGGGTGAAAACCGCCTGTGTACATAAATAACATGCTTGCTGTTTTTTCTTTTTAGTAATAGTATATTTTTGAAAATATGAACTTAAGAATGTGAAAAAGATAAATCATAATTCATGCATTAACCTTGTGAAAATTCAACTGTTTAAAAACTTAGAATGTAACTTTTCATTTGTCCTTTGTGCTGAGATAACCAGGGATGTGGAGTTGACATAAACTGCCCTAGAGAGGCTTGGCAAGCAATCAAAGGATCAGATCAAACTATATGGTTTTCGAAGTCAGTGGAGGCTGCACTTCGGGTTTCAGTGAAGAATTGAAGTCATCTCCGCCATGCAGTGTTTATGCAAAAAGAAAAGAAAAGGCGAGGACGGGAATCAGACCGTCCTCTCTCTAGTCAAAGTAGCCGAGAAAATAGAGGAGCGACCCTCTTCTTGACCCGCGCGAAACGACAACGATGAGAGGAGCGGGGAGGTATTTCCATAGGCTTGCGGGCGATGATTGGACCTCCCAAAAGAAAGGCTTGAGAAAATGGACTAGCAGCCACAAAAGGCGAAAAGCTCGAAGAAGCAAATCAAGAGGCCAAAGGCCCAAAATTGTGAAGGTTTTAACCGAACAAAAAAGTGAAGAACTCAAAGAGTCAAATCAAAGGCCAAAGGCCGATTCACTACAAAAAGCAGTCCCTCGCCAAAAAAAAAAATCAAAGTACTCAAACCATTGAAACCCGAACCAAATCACGTGCTAGAGAAAGCTACCAGAAAACCATATAGTGCGAGACGATCCCGAGATTGCAGTCCAGGAGCCTAAAAAGGGCTATCTCCCGAGACATCCAATATAATTTGCATCTCAGCACGTAGGTACAAGTATTAAGTTTCTTCTATTTATTTACGCAGTTTAATTTGGTAATAAGTAAGCAATGCATGAATTAGGATAGATCGAGTACCACTGTCTATATTTCATATTCCAAAGCCAAACTTAGAACTTACGCCCTTTAATAGCATTGTTCGGGACGAACAACTAAAAGTGGGGGGTAATCTGATGGACCATAATTATACGATTCAAAAACACAGTAAAACCCCCTTATTTAGACATTTTGTCTATTTAACTTCTACGTGTTAGTCCCGATATATTTCCACAGGGCATTTTAGAGACTGAAGTGAAAACACGCTAAGGAGAGGATTTTATGCTGAAAAGATAACAAGAGTCAATCCAAGGTCAAGATCATATGCCGACTGAAGAAATATCAAGGATCCTGATGTTGAATTGACCATAACAAATTAATCAGAAGAATCAGGAGTGGAGTCAAGACAGCCCAGGGAAGAAACACATTGACAGTTTTGTGAAAAGACTGCACAAAACTGTACAAAACTCACATATGGGCAAGGATGACCGACCACTTGATGAAGTGGTGGCCAAGGGAGGAGCTCCTCCTCCTTGGCCACCGCCTACCGGCGGCTTGAGGGGTGGTGACCGGCGGCTTTTGGAGCTCCTCCACATGTCACCACCACCTTCCTCCTCCTCCACCACTCCTCCTCCTCCACATGTGGCCATCTCCTCCCTCCATTTTCTCCTCCAATCAAAATGCAACACTTGCCACCCATCTCCTCCCCTTTGGGCTATAAAAGGAGGAGCTCCTCCTCCTCCAAAACACACCTCAATCTCATTTCACTTCTCTCTCTAGAAGTTGTAATATTTGTAACGTTGTAATCTTGGCTTTGGAAATAAAGGATAGCTCCCTTGGCGCTTCAACGGTTGTAAGTAATTCTTCGTATTTATTCAACTGTTTATTTCCTTAGTTATAATGTTTAGCGCGATGAATAGTAGCTAAACTTGTAGTTCGGTCTAAGGGGCGCACTTGTATTATAAAATGTTTTAAGACTATTAACTTAGTGTCTAGTCTAAGTATTCAAAACTTATGCTATGTGCCATATATTAAGTCAGAACGTCCAAGGTAAGAGTGGATGCTTGGAATGGCAAAACTCTACAGCGGGGTTCGTAAACTTGTACGGATAAGTGGATGCTTGGAATGGCAAAGCTTATCTGAGAAGTTTGACTCATCTAAAACACCATTTGGTTGATCGGGAATGATTGATCAAATGGATGCACATAGGCTAATATAACCGGGAATGGAGTATTAGTCTAAATAGAATAAGTGTTCTACGTCCTTGGAATAGGCTAGACAGTGTACGTAAATCGAGTGCTTGGAATGGCCTTGATACACCATTTGAATACTTAGGAGAGTCACTGAAGGTCAATGATAAACAGGATATAATACAAGTCCCCTGAAACCGAACATTTCTCTTTAATTATAAACTGTAATTTACTTTCCAGTATTAAAATCAACCAACCAACCAATCAATCAATCAAAATAGCTGGTAGCTTTAAAACCAACCAACCGACCTTAAACACGCTCCCACGCTGCGTAATTCCCCCGAAGAACAATTATTCCCCTAGTTCCCTTGGGTTCGACCCCTACTTACCAAGTACTACCCAGTAGTATAGTTGCGAGTAGTGGACTACTATAAATTTATTTGCACAAATCGCTTTGACGACGAGCGGTTCTGTCAGTGATGATAGGCGGGAATGGCCTGGAAAGCTCGTCAGTGGTGTTTTGGACTCCTACTTCGTTGCTTCCGGTGCTTTCCATGTCTGATTCCTCAGACGGTTCAGGAGTCTCTTCTGACGGCTCGGTGGTTTCTTCTTTGTCTGCCTCAGGGTCAGCTTCTTCTGTCTGCATTTCCTCGTCAGTTTGGGGTGTTCGTCTTGTGGCAGCGGCCAGGCCGATTATAAGGTACCACATGTCTGCAATGGTGAAGTTTGTGGCAGACCTTCTCATAGCTTCGTTAACTCTTCCCAGCTCTTCGGCCCTCATCCCACGAAGAAATTTTTGGAGAAGAACTTTCTTCGTAAATCCATGGTGCGGGCAGCTTGAGACGATGGCATCGTAGTTCATGTAGTATTCGTCCAAAGTCTCATCCCGGGATTGTTGAAGGCACATGATCTTCTCACGGGCTTCTTGGCGTAAAGATGGTGGGGAGAATTCTTTCAGGAACGGAACGCAGAGGTCTACGAAACGTTCTGCAATGCAAGCGGTGGATGTGTAGTACCATATCGTGGCGAAGTCGGTTAGAGAGAATTTGAAGCATTTCAGCTTAAATTCTTCTAACACTTCGTTCTCAGGTTTGATGTGGTGGCAGACGTGGTGGAAGTTTCGGCAGTGCTGTACTGGGTCTTCTCCCTCCGTTCCTCCGAACAGGGGCAGAAATCGCGTTGTCCATGCATGCATAATGGGTAGTGACATAGGGAAAAGAAAAAGAAAGGGGAGGAAAAGGAAAGAACAACTATCCGATGACTGATTCCCCGGCAACGGCGCCAATTTTTGATGGATGCACAGTCGTTATGTGCAAACGTCAAGAATAAATTTATTTAAGTCCGCTACTCGCGACTTTACTACTGGGTAGCAAATGGTAAGTAGGGGTCGAACCCAAGGGAATCAGGGGAATAGATGTTCTTTGAGGGGGTTATCCAGCGAGAGAGCGTGTTTTAGGTCGGTTGGTTGGTTTTAAAGCTACCGGCTAAGTGATTGATTGATTGATTGGTTGGTTGGTTGATTTTAATACTGGAAAGTAAATTGCAGTTTATAATTAAAGAGAAATGTTCGGTTTCAGGGGTCTTGTATTATATCCTGTTTATCATTGACTTTTAGTGAATCGTCTAAGTATTCAAACGGTGTATCAAGGCCATTCCAAGCACTCGATTTGCGTACACTGTCTAGCCTATTCCAAGGACGTAAAGCACTTATTCTTCTTAGACTAATACTCCATTCCCGGTTATATTAGCCTACATGCATCCATTTAATCCCTTTGGCCCAGTTTTCAAATGGTTTTTAGAATAGTCGACCTCTTCAGATAAGTTTATTCATTTAATCCCTTTGGCCCAGTTTTTAAATGATTCACTTACCCGAGCGTGATCACGAATATCTAAGGAAGAGTTTACGAATTTGGACCCCTATGGTCACATTCCCAAATGGTTGACTAGACCTTAGACATTCTAACTTTTATATATGGCACATAGAGTAAGTGTTGAATACTAATACGAGACTCTAAGTTAATAGTCTAAAACATTTTATAATACAAGTGCGCCCCTTCTACCGAACTACTAGTTTAGCTACTATTCATCGCGCTAAACATTATAACTAAGGAAATAAATAGTTGAATAAATACTAAGAATTACTTACAACCGTTGAAGCGCCAAGGGAGCTATCCTTTATTTCCAAAGCCAAACTTTACAAATACATAACTTAGAGAGAGAAGTGATTTTTTACAAGTGAGGGATGATTCAAATGAGGGGAGGAGCTCCTCCTTATATAGCCATGGGAGGAGGAGGAGATGGAGGCAAGTGTTGCATGGTGATTGGATGAGGAAATGGATGGAGGAGATGGCCACACATGGAGGAAGGAGAGGAGGAGCAAGGAGGAGCCACCATGTGGAGGAGGAGCAAAGCCGCTGGTCAAGGTGGAGGAGAGCCGCCGGTTGCCGGTGGAGGAGGAGGAGGAGGGGTGGCTTTGGCCACCTCTTGCCCAAGTGGCCGGTCACCTTGTCCAATGTGTGATTTTATACAGTTTTGTGCAGTCTTTTCACAAAACTGTCAATGTGTTCCTTCCCCGAGCTGTCTTGATTCCTCTCCTGATTTTTCTGATTAATTTATTACGAGTGCATCAACGTCAGGATCCTTGATATTTCTTCAGTCGGCATATGATCTTGACCTTGGATTGACTCGTAACATCTTTTCTGCTCTAAAAGCTCCTCTTTAGTGTGTATTCTCTCTAAGCTCTGAATTACCCTGTAAAAATATATCTGAACTAACAAGCAAAAGTTAAATAGACAAAATGCCTAAATAAGGGGGTTATACTGTGTTTATGATTCGTATAACTTTGGTCCATCACTTATCCTTGATCATGATAGTGTTTAAGGCACGGTAATCCACACAGAACCTCCATGTTCCATCTTTTTTCTTTACCAATAAGACTGGCGAAAGAATGGACGGTTGCTGTTGCGGATAATACCATCAGCGAGCATGGTTTTGATCATGGACTCAATCTCTGTTTTCTGGAAGTGAGGGTACCTGTAAGGGCGAACATTCACTGGGTTAGAGCCGTTAATAAGTGGTATAGCATGATCAGTACAACGTGTAGGTGGGAGGCCATGTGGTGGGCGAAAAACAGTCGAGTAAGTGTATAAGAGGTCAGTGAGAGTGGCCTGGAAGGTTGGCTCCAGGTCGGCTGGTAGGACCAGATCAGGGGGTGTGGTGGACGGGCTGGTTGGTGTAGAAGTCCAAGTGGTGAACATCTGAAGGAAGAATAAGGCGCCCTGCTGGTGGGCTGTTTTCTTAATTTGAGCCGCCGATGTCTGCGTTATGTGAACTGTGGGTCGTATTCCAAACAATTTGATGCATTGATCTTCCTTTTACAGGCTCATCCACATGTTGCGGTAACAGAAAGTTATTGGGCCGACCTCAGCGAGCCATTGTGTCCCCAACACAAGATCAGCGCCAAAGACTGGCAAAAGATGCAGCTCAACGTCGAAGGTAGTCCCTTTTATTTGGACAGAAACGGCGCGGCAAACCCCTTCACATTTCATCTCGTCACTATTGCCTACTGTGACATTGAGATGATTAGATTGTTCAATGGGAAGCTTGAGGAAACAGGCGACCCTTGTTTGAATGAAGTTATGAGTGGAGCCACTGTCCACTAAGACAAGGACAGGTTGTCCGTGTATCGTCGCCTGAAAACGAAGAGTAGAAGGTGCTGCATGGCCCTAAAGGGCGTGAAAGGTGATGCATGGGGTTGGTTCAATAAGGGTCTCTGGTTCTGGTGCGTCATGGTGTTCCAGGGTGTCGGCTGTTTCATGCTCTACTAGTTCGAAACCGTCTGCATCGTTGGGATCTTCCATGAGGAGACATTGGAATTTCGGACGGCAGTTGTGACCTAGGATGAACTTCTCGTCGGAGTTAAAACAGAGGCATTTTTCTCTTCTTGCGGCCATCTCCGTGGTGGATAAGCGTTTAGTTGGCAGTGGGTTAGGATGAGAACGAGGTTGGTCGGTGGATGGTTTATGGTATGAGCGTGTGTAGGATGGTCGATAGGTAGAACGTCGCAGGGCTTGGAGTTTGTCATCGGCGACATGAGCCATCCCCATGGCTTGCTCCAAGGACTGAGGTCGCAGCATGACAATCTCGTGATGGATATCCTCTTTGAGACCTGCAATGAAGCGAGTGAAGAGGTTGTAACCGATCAAGCGCGGAGCGCTAGCTGATAGTTTCTCAAACTCAGCAATGTATGCCGAGACGATCGTGTTTTGAATGAGTCAGTTGATGGCCACCTCTGCATCATAGTATTCACTAGGGCCGAACCGGCGTTTGATATCGCAGGCAAGCTGTGCCCATGTAGTGATCTGGCCGGTGGTGTCCGTCCATTGATACCATAGCAAGGCGTCACCTGCCATGAAGAGTGGGACTGAGTCTAGTATTTGGTCTGGTGGAGTATGGTTGAGCGTGAAATAACGGTTGAGCTGGTACAACCATCCGACCGCACCTTCGCCATTGAAGATGGGGACCTCCATGCGTGGTGTGCGTAACGGGCGCTGCTGTGTGTCGTTGGAGTAGTGTTGGTGCTGGTCGTTCCACTGCTCCTGGGTGACACCTGAGTGAGGGGAGGTGATGGTGGGTGGTGTTTGAGGTGGTGGTTCGGTTTGAGGGAAAGCCGGCTGTTTGCCTGCGCGGTGCTTTGGTTGGAGTACCTCCACAGCCTTGGCCACACGTTCAATGGCAGCCATCATTTGCTGGACATCGGTGGTTCGGTTTTCCTCCATTGTCGTCATGCGTTTCTCCAGTGATTCCATGCCAGTATTGAGAACTGTGATTGATTCGGCGTGGGTAGGCATGGTGATAAGACGTATTTATACGATTCTTTAGGACATTAAAACCCACCATTTATGACATTTAACCCAAAGAACTTATGCTTGTTAATGTCGTTTTACATTTCAGGGCCTTTTGGAGTCTAAGATGAAATCGGGCTTAAAAGACGCAAATTAAGCACAAAATATCACAAGAGCCAAAGAAAGACCGAGAGAGGCAAGCCGAGTGCCAAGAACCCATACCGGGCTGACCAAGGCATGCCAGGCGCGAGACCGGGTACCGCGGGACGCGTCCGAGGCGCGAGACCGGGTACTGCGGGACGCGTCCGCGGCAGTGCCAGGCTGATCGAGACCCCAACTTTGAGGACTGCCCGAGCTCTAATTCCTATTCAAAAGTCTGATTTCAAGGTCCTAGCATCGAGTACACATGACCACCTTGCGGCCGTGCCCAAGAGTTGGAATAACCTGCTATCTTGAGCCAGACCAAATCGAGCTCCAAAGTCCGGGCCCGATCAGCGCCTAACCGAAGGGCACACTCAAGACCCTTCAAGGCCAACCATTATTCCACTCAAACAATGGCAATTCTGGCTTGAAAGACTAACCCCCATATCACGTATGCATGCTGAATCAAGAGCTAGCCCGGAGAAATTCGAAGGGGAAGGACCCGAGCCCGGTCAAGGCCAATCTAGGGCAAAAATGGGTAATTGTGGACTTCAACCGAGTTCTAGGCATATTCTGACCAAACTCTCTTCTTGAGTTAGGCTTAGAATTGCCTAAGGAAGCCAAATCCATCGGCCAAAGACCCAGATCTCAAATTCCAAAAATGGTCCTTCCGTAGGGTCATTTACACAAGGTTAAGGTCAAAGGGTCAATGGTCAACCCTCCATTGACTTTCTCGGCTCGTGAATCAAGGCATGACGTCAGCATGCGTGTCCCAATGCCAGAGCCAAAGTTGTTTGTGCCAAGGAACCCTAGGCCAAGGGTAAAGTCGGTTTAAGTCTTTGCCACTCCAAACTTGAAGGCCAAGCCAAGGAAGGGACCTAGAACCTTCCTCAATCCTCTATATATACGGCCTCTTGGCATTGTAAATCATATTCAAAAATCTCTATAAAGTTTACAAGTCGAAACTCTTGTAAATTGGTTTTGGGAAATCAACATCTCTCTACTCCTTCTTACTTTTATGCAATTTACTTTTCGCTCTACACGATTAGGGTTTGAGCTCTTATACTCCGATCGTGAATCCCTTAGCTCTCGTGTTCTTACCATGAACATGAGTGGCTAAAACCCTCGCGATTCGGTTTGGGGTCCCCTAATGTTGTAGCAAGGCTCTAAGACCTTGAATCTTCATGTTATCTTGTACTCATTTGCTAGTTGTGGCAATAGATTGGGAATGAGTACCTAGGTTAATCTAATGCTTGGAATGTCAAGGGTTAACCGTGTGGTCTCTTCACATCTATTGAGTTTGATCTTATTGGAAGATGAATCAAACCGTGCACCTAGTCTAGCATACCTTGGAATGGGGTGCTATACTTTAGTATACTAGTGATTTATTCTTGGAATGGAACGAATCATGGAACAAGTGCTTGGAATGGCCTTGTTTGGGTGATCTCTTGGAATGGAGTAACCACGCCTATGAGTGCAAGATAGATCATTAGAAGGTCAATGATGAGTTGAGCTACAACAAGGCCCCTAGACCGAATTCTAATCTCTATTACTCACAACCTTTTGCATTTACTTTCAGCTCTCGTATTTACATTTACAAACCCTTTTCCAAAACCCCCCCCAAAACCATTTACTTAATCGTTCCCGCACCAAAGAACAACGTAGTACCCGTGATAGCTCCCTTGGGTTTGACCCCTTTCTTGCCACTTTACTAGTCTATAGTAAGGTACAAGTTTGCGGACTATAAATTTAGATTTGATTTGCACACCACGACATTGTGCATTGTCAAATTTTGGCGCCGTTGCCGGGGAACTAGTGCAAATCGGTGAAGTTGTTCTTTGTTTATTTTTGTTCATTTTCTTTGTTGCTCGGTTTACTCTTGGGGAGTGATCTTGCAAGCCATGTCTCATCATGGTGGAAACTATGATGATGATAATGACGAGGTTAACAATGATATGAATCATTTCCCCCAAGAAGAGAACCCACCCATACTTGATGATCCGGAAATATTGGTTCGACAAAGGAATTTGAGAAGGAGACAAGCGGCCCGAGGGGGTCTTGGAGGTGCACTTCCTAGGGGCCCTTATAGGGCACCTTCACCACCTCCACCCCAACCTCGAGCCCGGGAGGAGTACTTCGAGTACAATGATCCCCACGAGCCTACCTTGGCTGAGCTCTCAATTCCTCGATTCCGGAATCACTCATGGTGTATTTATGAGGATCCAAACCTCGAGGACATAGCCATAAACTCGGGCATAGTTCATAACTTGCCCAAGTTTTTGGGTTCTCAAGGAGGGTCGGCAACAACTCACTTGCAATGTTTCCATGGCGTTTGCCACAATTTGAAACCAACTCGGGTAGATGTAGAGGACTTCAAGTTGAAGGCCTTCTACTTCTCACTCGTAGATGGAGCAAGTGATTGGTTCCTCTCCTTGCCCTCGGGTAGTATTCACACGTGGACTCAAATGCAAGCTAAGTTCGTGGAGAAATACTACCCGGTGAGCCGGGCTATGCAAGTGAGACGGCAGCTCCAAGAAATGAAGCAAGGATCTAACGAGTCGATGTACGACTATGTTAAAAAGTTCAACCGTTTAGAAAGGAGTTGCTTCAATCTTGGACTGTCCGAGAAGATCCTCATTGAATACTTATTAGAGGGTTTGAGACCTTTGGATAAGAGATTGCTTGATGCCTCGGCTGGAGGATCGGTCATGCATTTGCCCTTGAGTGGAATCAGAACATTGATAGAAAACATGGCCAAGAATGCTAGATATCAAGAGGAAAACTCTCGGGCAGAGGAGATGAGCCGAACTAGGGGTGTAGCTAAAACAGAGGTTCATTCGGATCGTTTGGTAGAAGACATGAAACAGATGAAGGAGATGATGACTCATTTGATGAGAAGAGAACCGGTTAAGGTCAAGCCATGTGAGTTATGTGGGGCTATGGACCACAAAACCGACTCTTGCCCGACTTTACAAGAAGAAGATCATGGGGATGTGAATGCCGTGGGCAATTATCAAGGGTACCAGAACCGGGCCGGGCCGAGTCGCCCCTATGGACAAGGACCGGCCGGTGAAGCTTGGCGCCACGGCATTCCAAAGGACTTCGCTCAACAATCTCACCATCAACAAGCCCCTCCCCAAGTGGCTCATGATGTCTATAGGCCTCCCCATAGGCAGTTTCAACAAGGCGGACCTAGCCAAAGCCAGCCGGGACCAAGTTACAATCAAGGCAACCCGAGCCCGGTTGGACAAAACCGGGCCTTAGAGGATATGATGAAGGATGTAATGAAGGACGTGATGAAGGAGGTGGCCGCAAGTCATGCCAAATTGAATGCCACCATTCTGCAAAAAGAAGCCAAGGCCGATGGACGAATGGCCGAGCTTGAAAAACAAATGTCCAGCCTCATTGCAACCGTGACCGAAATAAAGAAGGAGACCGGTCGGCTCCCCTCTCAAACAATTCAAAATCCGAGGGGTAATGTTAGTGTCGTGACTCTAAGAAATGGTAAGAGGTTGGGTAATGATCTAGAGGGGCATGAGGAAGGTGAAGGCTCAAAGGAAATTGAAGAAAACCGAGTCGGGCCTGATTTCATCAATGGACGGTCAGACGCGTCCCAGGCGCCCGGAACTTCAGAGTCGGACGCGTCTGAGGACTTGCAGCCGGGCCAGCCGGACGCATCCGAGGACTTGCAGCCGGGCCAACCGGGAGCATCCGAGGACAAAGGGCCGAGCCCGGTTCCTGCGTCCGAAGAAATGGGACCAGGCCCGGTACAGGAACCCGAGGGCCAAAATACAAGTTTGAGCATTCCTTTGCCATTTCCTGTCCAAACACGAAAGTCTAAGAAATATGTGCTGAACAAGGACGTTTGGGAGCTCTTTAGTAGAGTTGAGATCAACATTCCCCTATTAGAGGCCATAAAGCAAATTCCAAGCTATGCTAAGTTTTTGAAGGAATTATGCACCAACCGAAGGAGAGGGGCTCATGTTGACCAAGAGTTGATGAGTAAGAATGTCTCGGCAATGATACAAAGGGCAGTGCCCCCAAAATGCGGTGATCCGGGCACTTAAACCATTCCTTACACCATAGGCAACATTCGGATTGAGAATTGCATGTTAGATCTCGGGGCCTCAATCAATGTTCTACCCTACTCCATCTACTCTTGCCTTCGGATTGGACCTCTTGAGCCCACTGGACTCACCATCCAATTGGCGGACCGGTCATGTAAGCAACCCAAAGGGAAGATTGAGGACGTCCTAGTCCGAGTGGGAGAACTAGTATTTCCGGCAGATTTCTATGTCCTCAAAATGGAAAACTGTGGTCCGAATGATCATGCCCCCATATTGCTTGGACGACCCTTCCTCACAACCTCCAAAATGAAGATTGACTGTGGGACCGGAATGCTATCTTTGGAAGTTGAGGGGGAGGTGATTAACTTTGATATTTTTCGGGCCATGAAACACCCTCTAGAGAATGAGACCGTCCATGCCTTGGATACACTGGATGATCTAATCCATGAGGTCCAACCCGAGAGAGCACTTGACCCGCTTGAAATTGTGCTCAATAAAGCCTTATACTCGGTCGAGGGCTCATGTGAATTGGCCGATGGAATAGAAGAAGCCTTTACTGATTTGGGCATTTCTTTGCCACTTACACCATGCTATGAGGTTAATGAAATTAGTCTTTTCATGACTAACACATGTTTACCTTCTATTGTGCAGGCGCCCGAGTTGGAACTCAAGCCATTGCCCGGTCATTTGAAGTATGTGTTCTTGGGAGAAAATGGGACTTTTCCGGTCATCATTAGGAATGGGCTTGAGATGGATCAAGAAAGAAAGTTGATTTAAGTGTTGGCCCGGTAAAAAATGGCAATTGGTTGGACCTTGGGAGATTTGAGAGGCATAAGCCCGGCGGTGTGCATGCATAGAATATTGATGGAGGATGGAGCTAGACCATCAAGGGAGCCTCAACATCGTCTCAATCCTATCATGATGGAGGTGGTTAAAAAGGAGATCCAAAAACTTCTAGATGCAGATGTGATCTACCCCATTTCGGATAGCAAATGGGTGAGCCCGGAGCATGTTGTGCCAAAGAAGACCGGCATCACCATTGAGGAAAATGCCGAAGGTAAGATGGTGGCCACAAGAGTAAAGAATGGATGGAGGATGTGTATGGATTACAGAAAGTTGAATGCTATGACAAGAAAAGATCACTTCCCATTACCATTCATAGACCAAATGTTGGACCGGTTGGCGGGCAAGCCCTTCTTCTGCTTTCTAGATGGATTCTCGGGGTATAATTAGATTCCAATAGCCCCCGAGGATCAAGAGAAGACGACATTCACTTGCCCATTTGGTACCTTCGCTTTTAGAAGAATGTCGTTTGGGTTATGCAATGCCCCGGGCACATTTCAAAGAGTTGTCACTAGCATCTTTTCGGATATGATTGGAAGCTTTATAGAGGTCTTCATGGACGACTTTACAGTGCATGGAGGCACCTTTGATGACTGCTTGAAGAACCTAAGTGCGGTTCTTGAAAGATGCGTGGAGATGAACCTAGTTCTCAACTACGAGAAGTGCCATTTCATGGTCACCCATGGGGTAGTGTTGGGACATATTGTGTCTAAGGAGGGGATAGAAGTGGACAAGGCAAAAATCGATGTTATTAAGACCCTTCCCTACCCTTCCACAGTGAGAGATATCAAATCATTCCTTGGGCATGCCGGGTTCTATAGGAGGTTCATCAAAGATTTCTCAAAAACAGCCTTGCCTTTGTCTAGCCTCCTACAAAAGGATGTTCCTTTTGAATTCACCAAGGAATGCAAGAAGGCATTTGATGAGTTGAAGCATGCCCTCACGATCGCACCTATCATTCGTGCTCCGGATTGGAGCAAAGGCTTTGAGATTATGTGTGACGTAGTGACTACGCCGTTGGGGCGGTCCTAGGGCAAAGGGATGAAAAGAAACCGGTGGTCATCTATTATGCATCAAGGACATTAGACTCGGCCCAAAGAAACTACTCAACAACGGAAAAAGAGCTATTGGCGGTCGTGTTTGCCTTGGAAAAATTTCGACCTTACTTGCTCGGTGCAAAGGTGATAGTCTTTTTGGACCATGCGGCTATTCGGTATTTGATGACCAAGAAAGAAGCTAAACCGAGGCTGATTCGATGGATTCTATTGTTGCAAGAGTTTAATGTGGAAATCAAGGACAAGAGGGGCATTGAAAATACAGTGGCAGATCATTTGAGCCGGCTAGTCCGAGATGAGGAGCCCGGGCATATCACCGAAAGCTTCCCAGACGAGCACCTCTATGCCCTTTCAACCGGGCCGGGCAAGCTCCCTTGGTACGCTCCTCTTGTGAATTTCTTGGTTGGAGGTACATTCCCCCCTTTTTATTCTAAGGCACAATGCATGAAATTAAAACATGATGCTAGATTTTACATTTGGGATGATCCCTACTTATGGAAGATAGGAAGTGATCAATTACTTAGGAGATGCATCCCCGATATTGAGATTGCTTCTGTTGTTAGCTTTTGTCATGAACATGCTTGTGGTGGGCACTTTGGGCCAAGGAGGACCGCTAGGAAGATCCTTGATAGCGGGTTCTTTTGGCCTAGTGTCTTTAGAGATTCATATGAGCATTGTAGGAAATGTGATAGATGCCAAAGGGTTGGCAATATTTCGGCTAGAAATGAGATGCCCCAAGTGCCCATATTAGTTAGTGAAGTATTTGACATATGGGGCATCGATTTCATGGGGCCTTTTCCTATTTCGTGTGGATTTGCTTATATTCTTGTTGCGGTGGATTATGTCTCAAAGTGGGTAGAAGCAATAGCCAATAGATGTGATGATGCTAAAACTGTTGTGGGTTTTCTTCGTACTAACATTTTTTGTAGGTATGGGGTGCTTAAGGCCATCATAAGTGATCAAGGAACCCATTTTTGCAATAGGACGATGGCGGCCACTTTGAGACACTACCAAGTCCATCATAGAACCTCTACGGCTTACCACCCACAAACGAATGGACAAGCGGAGATCTCCAACCGCGAAATTAAGGGAATTCTTGAGAAGATGGTGAAGCCAACGAGGAAGGATTGGAGCCAAAGACTAAATGATGCCTTGTGGGCATATCGGACAGCCTATAAGATACCCATATGGACTTCCCCATTCCGATTAGTCTATGGGAGGCATTGTCACTTGCCGGTTGAGTTGGAGCACAAGGCCTTTTAGGCTTTGAAACAGTGCAATTGGGATATTGGAGCGGCCGGGCTTGATAGGAGGATGCAATTGAATGAGTTGGAGGAGCTACGCTTAGAGGCCTATGAGGGGCAAGCCGATTACAAGGCACGCACCAAGATCTATCATGACAAATTCATCCTCCGGCGTTCGTTTGAGGTTGGAGAACAAGTCTTGGTCTTCTCGTCTCGACTTAAGTTGATGCCGGGTAAGTTGCGTTCTCGGTGGATCGGGCCCTTTAAGGTGACAAGGGTTTTCAATCACGGGGCACTAGAGTTAGAGAGCCCGGACGATGGACGATGGTTCACAATCAACGGGCAGAGGGTTAAGCATTATTATGAGTACATTCCGCCAGCCCAAGAAGTCGACCAAGCCGAGCCATTCCATCCTCCCTAAAGGGAGGTACCATCAAGCCAACGACGTTAAACAAGTGCGCTCGCCGGGAGGCAGCCCGGCATTTTACCATGCTTTCTTACATTTTGTTTTCTTGCATTTTATTCTAACCCTCGCCCTATTTTACATTTGGAAAAGAAAATTGATGTTTTTGTAGGAATGGTACCGGGTCGGGCACGAATGATACCAGGGGAACTACGAATTTTAGTAACCGGGCCTCGGACGCACCCGCAAGAGAGCCGAGCCCGCGTCTGAGAGAGCCGAGCCCGCGTCCGAGAGAGACCAAGGGCACTTGACCCCCCCCCCCCCCTGAGTTTCGACGGGATTTCTCCGGGCAATGCATTGTCATTTGCTCTCCTAGCAATGACAATGTCAGATCGTAAAGAAAAACACATTTGGCCCGAGGGAATCTGGCTGTGTCCGAGAGGTGCCCATAGCGTCCCGGGCCGCATCCGAGAAAAACCAGGACGCGTCCGGCAGGGACCTAGCCGACCCGACTTCCCCAATTTCATCTATTTGGCACCAGTCCGGGCTTGTCGTTCCACGCCATGCAAGGACTTCATTAGGGGAGTACCGTTCTCACTCAATTCTTCATGGCCATTTTTTCTTTCCTTGAATTGTGCATTATTGACTTGATTGAGTTGTGCCATGAGGACACGGCTCATTTCAAAAGTGTGGGGTGGGGTGTTTAGTAGTTTATTGTGTCATCACGTCTATTTTCTTGCACATGCATGAGTCAGCACGTTTCCCGTTGAAATTTTTAAATTTTTTGAATAAAATGAGTAGATTTGAGAATGAAATGCGTAGGAAGGGGGAGTTGGTGCTTTCATGATGTGAAATAGATGGATCCTAGTACATGCATGCCTCTTATGAAATTATAATTGTGCGACTAACATGTGATCTAACTTCTTATGTGACCTTATGAGTTGGGATAAATAGGGGATGTGGAGTTGATAGAAACGTCCTAGTGAGGCTTGACAAAGCACTCAAGGATCGGGGATTCGAGTTACATGGTTATATGAGTTCGTGGAGGCTGCACTTCGAGGCCTCAATGGTTGGAGTCTGCTCCACCACCGCGGCAACCATTGCGGTTGGTCGGGACGGGAAAACTTCACACCGTCCAAGCTCTAGCCCGAGTAACCGGGAAAATAGCCAAGCGACCCTTGGCTTGACTCGTGCCAAAGGACGATTATGAGTGAGAGCAAGTAGGAGCAAGCCATTCAAAGAAAAGAAATCAGCTCAAAGTGTGAAAGTTATTCCCGAAAAAAAAAGAAAAAAAAAGTGAGATCCATCATTGCTACATCAAGGCCAAGGGCCAAAAATCACTATAAGCTGCCCGAACAGTACTCAACCCGTGAACTCGAATTCATCACGTGCTAGAAGAAGCAACGAGTATAACCATGTAGCAAGATCCGAATCCAAGAGTGTAGATCATGGGTCTGAAAAGGACTATCTCCCACTCATCCGAATTGGTTTGCATTTCGACTCAAAGGTACATGTATCAAGTTATTTACATGTTTTTAGCAAAATGCCTTGAGTAGTAATTGAGGATGCATGGAAAGGGGAAATCTATACTAGCACTTATATAGAGGCCGAGAAAGATCTTGTGATGTTTGCATGTGTTTTTCCTCTTGTGACTTAAGGCCTTGTTCGGGACGAACAAGTTTAAGTATGGGGTGTTTGATAAGACGTATTTATACGATTCTTTAGGACATTAAAACCCACCATTTACGACATTTAACCAAAAGAACATATGCTTGTTAATGTCGTTTTGCATTTCAGGGCCTTTTGGAGTCTAAGATGAAATCGGGCTTAAAAGACGCAAATTAAGCACAAAATATCACAAGAGCCAAAGAAAGACCGAGAGAGGCAAGCCGAGTGCCAAGAACCCATACCGAGCTGACCAAGGCATGCCGGACACGAGACCGGGTACCGCGGGACGCGTCCGAGGCGCGAGATCGGGTACTGCGGGATGCGTCCGCGGCAGTGCTGGGCTGATCGAGACCCCAACTTTGAGGACTGCCCGAGCTCTAATTCCTATTCAAAAGTCTGATTTCAAGGTCCTAGCATCGAGTACACATGACCACCTTGCGGCCGTTCCCAAGAGTTGGAATAACCTGCTATCTTGAGTCAGACCAAATCAAGCTCCAAAGTCCGGGCCCGATCAGCGCCTAACCGAAGGGCACACTCAAGACCCTTCAAGGCCAACCATTATTCCACTCAAACAATGGCAATTCTGGCTTGAAAGACTAACCCCCATATCACGTATGCATGCTGAATCAAGAGCTAGCCCGGAGAAATTCGAAGGGGAAGGACCCAAGCCCGGTCAAGGCCAATCTAGGGCAAAAATGGGTAATTGTGGACTTCAACCGAGTTCTAGGCATATTCTGACCAAACTCTCTTCTTGAGTTAGGCTTAGAATTACCTAAGGAAGGCAAATCCATCGGCCAAAGACCCAGATCTCAAATTCCAAAAATGGTCCTTCCGAAGGGTCATTTACACAAGGTTAAGGTCAAAGGGTCAATGGTCAACCCTCCATTGACTTTCTCTGCTCGTGAATCAAGGCATGACGTCAGCATGCGTGTCCCAATGCTAGAGCCAAAGTTGTTTGTGCCAAGGAACCCTAGGACAAGGGTTAAGTCGGTTTAAGTCTTTGCTTGTGCCAAACCGGTATTGCCACTCCAAACTTGAAGGCCAAGCCAAGGAAGGGACCTAGAACCTTCCTCAATCCTCTATATATACGGCCTCTTGGCATTGTAAATCATATTCAAAAATCTCTATATAGTTTACAAGTCGAAACTCTTGTAAATTGGTTGTGGGAAATCAACATCTCTCTACTCCTTCTTACTTTTATGCAATTTACTTTTCGCTCTACACGATTAGGGTTTGAGCTCTTATACTCCGATCGTGAATCCCTTAGCTCTCGTGTTCTTACCATGAACATGAGTGGCTAAAACCCTCGCGATTCGGTTTGGGGTCCCCTAATGTTGTAGCAAGGCTCTAAGATCTTGAATCTTCATGTTATCTTGTACTCATTTGCTAGTTGTGGCAATAGATTGGGAATGAGTACCTAGGTTAATCTAATGCTTGGAATGTCAAGGGTTAACCGTGTGGTCTCTTCACATCTATTGAGTTTGATCTCATTGGAAGATGAATCAAACCGTGCACCTAGTCTAGCATACCTTGGAATGGGGTGCTATACTTTAGTATACTAGTGATTTATTCTTGGAATGGAACGAATCATGGAACAAGTGCTTGGAATGGCCTTGTTTGGGTGATCTCTTGGAATGGAGTAACCACGCCTATGAGTGGAAGATAGATCATTAGAAGGTCAATGATGAGTTGAGCTACAACAAGGCCCCTAGACCGAATTCTAATCTCTATTACTCACAACCTTTTGCATTTACTTTCAGCTCTCGTATTTACATTTACAAACCCTTTTCCAAACCACCCCCCCAAACCATTTTCTTACTCGTTCCCGCACCAAAGAACAACGTAGTACCCGTGATAGCTCCCTTGGGTTCGACCCCTTTCTTGCCACTTTACTAGTCTATTGTAAGGTACAAGTTTGCGGACTATAAATTTAGATTTGATTTGCACACCACGACATTGTGCATTGTCACATGGCTCAATGAAAGCGTCAGTTGATGGGGACTAGCAGAGGAAAGGTAGGAGGAGGGAGATAGAAGGAGATAAGGGAAAAGGGATAATATGTTAATTGATTGATTGCCTTACAATTCATGCCAACGATTGCCTTTATACTACTGTCATATTGCCTGCCATGGGAATGTCGTCATTCACTGACACCCTAACTAATTCTTCAGTATGAATTTGTTAGCTGGATAACGCTTAGAAGTTTCCTTGAGCCGAGCTCCTCTACGCGGCAGCACAGTTGGTTTTGGTGTTCCGTCCTCATGCGTCTCACGTGCTGTGTGTGCCTGATCACTTGAAGGGGAGTTTCTCATCATGGACACGAACACCCTTGACTTGACATAAGGACTGGAGACTGGACGTCGAAGCATGATTATTTGATTTTCTTCGGGAGTACTGATGGCCATAATGCTGATGTTGCGCCTGTTTCAAGAATACTGAGCGACTCAGAGTATGACTGTGGCGAGGGATTGGGGGTTGAAGTGTGGCAATTTCATCCAAGTTTCTGTAATATTTTTGAGCTGCAATGTGATGCTTCAGAGGCTCACTTGGGTAAATAGACTGCGGAATTTTCTGCCACATAGACCGAACAGTTTATTATTAGTTACTTTTAGTTAAAAGAGTACTGGCAAGAATGCACATGTGGCCATGTGGGCCGAAATGATGCTTCGTATCCTACCTTGTTGTTTCTTCACATTCTTTTCTGGCAAGAATGCACAGGATTCTCTGATCCTAATTATCTTTTGTTCCTCTTTCTCTGTCACTTGCATTTTATTTGTTGAATCCCATCCGAAATGGATCCTCACAAATTCAGGTCCTCATGTTTGCTGGCTTTCCTATTTTATACGTGTAGATATGAATATTACGTAAATGTATTCTAACATTTTATCTTTAAATAAAATGATCTGATTTACATCCAAATAGTTACACAAAAAAGGGTAATCGATGAGTTGTGTTGGAAATTAAAGCAGACATTGCTGGATTTTTTCTGGAGTCCCATGACAGCCGTGACCACCGTAACAACTTGCTGTGACAACAAAGGGTGGAAAGCTTCTGACCAAAAGACATGTCGTGACTGCCGTGACACCAGACCTTGTTACGGGTGCCACGAGCATGAACCAGTACAATACATAAGAAGATCTCAAGTCGTTGCTAAAGCCGCTTATCCGTTGCTGAAGCCCTGAAGTTCGTACCCGAGGGATTCGAGCGGAGCTAATCGGAGGACGCCACGTCATGGCGGGAATCCGTATTCAAAAGGCAATTGAGTTCGTTGCTCATGGACGACTCAGATTAGAAGGATGTTGGCTGCATCTGACGGACGAGGTTTGATCTGGCAAAAACAGTCGGGCATATAAATTAGGGAAGAACAGTTTAGGGTTCTATTCCGCGCAAATACGTTTTCTCTTTTGTTCGAACCCAAAGCGTGATCGTTCGGTGGAATTGGAAGAGGGCTTCGACTCAGCGTTCGTCGGCGAGTAGTTCAGCATTCAATCGAGTGAAGTGGTGTCCGTTTGTGCTGTAATCAGTTCAGTCCTGTAACTATTCATATGTATCTCCTCCGGGCAATCTTTGGTGCGATTCTGGCCACCCATAGTGCATACGGGGCTCCGACAGTAAGCCAACTAGATTACCTCCTCACCTAGGGGGACCAGTATAAATCTGGTTGTTCTTGTCTTTACTTTAAGTTCTCAATTTTAGGGCTTAATTAGACATTGAATTGAGCTAGGTTTATTGCTAGTAATCTGATTCGATTCTGATAATAAGGTTACATAATTACTACAGTGGTATCAAGAGCTTTGTATTGACTGCTAGCTGTTGGCTAATTCCTTATTGTGAATCTTGTTTGTGCCTATTGATACTCTTTCTTTCTGTTTTTGGTTGAGAGGTATCATGGGGACAAGACGAATGGAAATTGCACCGTTTAATGGGAAGACTGACTACCAAGTGTGGAGCATAAAGATGAAGGCTTTACTGGCTCATCACAAGGTAGCAGATGTTTTGGAAAAGGAGGATGGACTGTGGACTGAGGATGAAAAGAAGAGGAAAAGGGAAATTGAAGCTGATGCATACAATCTGATAATACTTAGTCTAAGTGACAATATTATCAGAAAGGTATGTACCCTTAAGACTCCTCTTAAAATATGGGATAAGATGAAAACCCTGTTTGAAAACCAAGTCACACCAAATCTGAGTTACTTAAAGGCTTATTTGTTTTCTTTCAAAATGGATTCAACTAAATCTATTGATGATAACTTGGATGATTTCTTGAAAATGAATTTGATGTTGACTGGTACTGCACATGCTCTAGATGATACTAGCATTGTTATGATTTTAATGAATTCCATCCCTGATACCTATCAAGTTGTCAAGGATGCCTTTCAATATACTGGAACTGTTCCCTCCTATGATCAGTTCTGCCACAGCCTTGAGGACTAGAGAAATGGAACTTAAGGGTTCCAAGTCCAAGGCTGGGTCAGGTTTGTTTGCCAAACAAAGCCTAGTCATTCTAATTCATATAAGGATAAATCACATGCTAGTAATGGATCATATGGAAATAAGCCTAAAAATGAACAGAAAAAGAATGATAAAAATCAGGGACCTCCAAGAAAATGTTATTATTGTGGTAAAACTGGCCATTTTAAAAGAAACTGTCATAAGTTTCTTGCTAAGAATAAAACACAGGAAAATGAAACAAATCTTGCTGCTGTAAAAGACCAAAACACAGATCCCCTGTTGTTCTCAATGTAACTGATAAACCCATAAGTGACTAATGGGTACTTGACTCTGGATGTTCTTTCCACATGTGTCCTCATGAGTCATGGTTCCAAAACTACAAGTCTTGTAGTGGAGAGACTTGTTCATGAGGAATGATAATGTGTGCAAAGTAAAGGGTCAAGATTCAGTCACATTAGAGATGTCAAATGGTAAGATGGTCATTCTTACCAATGTTAGACATGTTCCTGATCTGAGGAGAAATTTAATTTATCTTGGTGTTTTGGATGATATGTGTTGTTCTTATAATGTTAAAGGTGGTGCCATGAATGTGTTTAAAACAGATAAGCTTGTTCTGTGTGGAAAGAAAAATGACAGTTTATACTATTTGGATGGTTTTTTCCCTGATAAGGGTATGCATGAGGCTAACATTGTGAGTGCAGATAAAATGTTCACAATTAAGTGGCATTTGAGGCTTGGGCATATGAGTCATAAAGGGTTGATTGTGTTGTTTAAAGCTGGTTTGTTTGGTAAGGAAAAACATCAGTGAACTGGATTTTTGTGAACCTTGTGTTTTGGCTAAACAACATAGGCTAAAATTTACTGCTGGAGTTCATGCTAGTAAAAATGTTTTAGATTACATGCATGCTGATTTGTGGGAACCTGATGCTCAATTAACATATGGAGGAAATAAATATTTCTTAAGTATTGTTGATGATTTTTTAGAAGAGTTTGGACTTTCTTGCTAAAAACTAAAGATGAAGCTTTTCAGAAATTTAAAGAAAGGAAACTGTTAGAGGAAAATCAGTGTAGTTCTAAAGTGAAAACTCTTAGGACGATAATGGTTTGGAATTTTGTAATGCTGAGTTTGACAATTTCTGTAAATAAAATGGTATACTTAGGCATAAAACTGTTAGATTAACTCCTCAACAGAATGGTGTTGCTGAAAGGATGAACAGAACTCTTCTTGAAAAAGTTAGGTGCTTATTGTTTACATCTTGTTTACCTAAGTCTTTTTGGGGTGGAGCTTTGTATACCGCTTGCTATTTGATTAACAGGAGTCCTAATAGAGCCTTAGAGTTTAAGTGCCCTATGGAACTGTGGAGTGGTAAACCACCAGACCTGTCAGAATTAAGGGTATTTGGTTGTGCAGCTTATGCACATAACAAGAAGGGTAAGTTGGATCCTAGAGCCATTAAGTGTGTGTTCTTTGGATACCAGAAACAGTTGGAAACAAAATGGTATAGATTGTGGGATAGAAGTGCTAGAGGGGTAAAAATTCTTGTAAGTAGAGATGTAACCTTTGATGAGGATAGTTTCCCTTGTAAGGAGAAACCTGATAACAGCCTTAGAAATTCCAGTGATATAGCAGTTTCCCCTGATCTTATAGATTTAAGCGCAACTCCCTTAAATCCCCCTACTGACCCTGATATAGAGCAAGTAGTGGAGCAAGCTCATGAAAATCCCCATGAAGAACCAGGCAATGAACCAGAGGATGAACAAGGCAATGAAGATGACCACAATCAGGTGGAGGAACATCATGCTGAGAACCAGCAGAATCTGGAAGGATATCAGTTAGCTAGGGATAGAACTAGGACGGAAGATAGGAGACTAGTTAGGTATGCTGCCTATGCTAATTTAGTTATATCTGCACTAGTTGCTGCTCAAGACTTGAAGGGAGAATCTGAACCTCAAACATATTTGGAGGCAATGACTTCAAGGAAGAAAGAAAAATGGCAGACTACCATGGAAGATGAAATTAATTCCCTGAAGGTAAATAAAACTTGGGAGTTAATTCCTTTACCTAAATCTCAGAAAATTGTTGAGTGCAGGTGGATCTTCACATTAAAGGAGGGACTGACCAAGGAGGAACCTCTGAGGTATAAAGCCAGATTAGTGGCTAAAGGATACACACAAAGGGAAGGTATTGATTTTACTGAAATCTTTTCATTTGTAGTTAAGTTTAAAACTATAAGACTTATGCCATCTTTGGCTGCTTGCTTGAATCTTGAAGTAGAACAGCTAGATGTAAAAATTGCCTTTTTATATGGTGATTTAGATGAAAAGATTTATATGAGACAACCTGAATGTTATGTTGATAAAAAATTCCCTGAACATGTGTGTTTCCTTAAGAGGTCTCTGTATGGTCTGAAACAAAGTCCCAGACTTTGGTATCAGAAGTTTGCCAAATTTGTGTTAAGTCTTGGCTTTAAAAGAAGTGAGTATGATACTTGTTTCTACTTTGCATATGTTGATGGTCTGCCAATATATTTGCTGCTATATGTTGATGATATGCTATTGATATGCAAATCCATGGATAAGATTAAGTCATTAAAAAAGACTTGAATTCTGTTTTTGACATGAAAGACCTTGGGTATGCTAAAAGAATTTTGGGCATGATAATTGAAAGGGATAGAAACAATTTTTCTCTCACCAAAGACCTTACTTAGAGAACTAGTATCTAGGTTTGGTGACTTGACTGTAAAACGGTTTCACTACCTTTTCCTGCACATTTTGATTTGAATAAATCACAATGCCCTGTTACACAATCTGAGAAGGTTAAAATGGAAAAGTTTATGTATGCTAATGCCATTGGATCTATAATGTATGCTATGATTAGTACTAGGCCTGATCTGTCCTATGCTATTTCAGTGTTAAGTAGACATATGAGGGAAAACAAAATTTTCATTTTCGGCAAATGAATGAAAGAAATCGGAAGAATCTCATATTTGTTATGGCTTATTGCGATTTTATTATTTTTGAAATCTTCCCTGATGATTGAGATGTTGTTCTGGTCGGGTGCAGAACAAGATCTAGAACAACTTATGTGTAATGCAGAAAAGTAAGAGACACGCAGCGTTGTTTACCCAGTTCGGCGTTAACGAGCCTACGTCTGGGGGGTCGTCTCTTAACCCAGTGGATAGCAATTCACTAATGACGAGTATTGCAAGTACAGGGTTTTATGTTTACAGAGTACCTCTTAAACTACCTGAGCCTTAGACACTCTAGTAATTGCGTTCTAGGTCTCCCTCTAGATCTTTGCTCCCGCTCCGTATCCACCAATGAGATTCTCCGAGAGAATCAGAGCCTTCTTCCGAAAGCGCAGATCAGAACTTCAGTGCGCGAGCCTTCAGTTTGTTCCATGATCAATCTGCTGAGCACCAGCACAGATTGATTCCGAGCGCCTTTGAGTAACCAGTGACGGTTATATCTCCGGCCGACGACGAGCTATGTGAATAACCAGTTACGATTAGTTCACCGCCGTATACCTCCTCCTCCCTTCAATGAGTATGAGTGTGTATTGTATCTCCGTAAGTGCTACTAATAACCGAGTATTAGCACTCTTTAAATAGGGCGGAAGAAACCCTAATGACGCTAGGGTTTCCAAGATAAACCGACCCTAGAAATTAGGAATCTATCCTAATCTTTTGCGCATCTCCTTAGAAGATAATTCTTCGTGAGTCTTTTAACTCGTTTAGGCAATCTTCGAATATCTTCTTGAGTAGATAACTTTAGGCGCAAGCAACCGACTTGAGTAGCGACTTCAATTATCTTTAAGCACCGACTTGCCAATTTTGATATCGGAGATATATTCCTGCAAAGTTGTGCTGCGTCGGTCTTTGTCGGTTGTAACAACTTTCCAAATCTGATTTTGGAAATAACCAACTTCTGTCCATGGATGAGAGACCGCCTAGCTCTTCCAACGGTCGGCTAGGTTTCCTAAATTGAATTAGGAAACATCCATCTAACACGACTTGTTCCAGGACAGTTGTCTTAGCTAGACTAGAACAACAGCCTGAACAACTCTTCTAAGTTTTGCCAAACTACATGACATAATCTAACAATCTTCCCCTTGGCATTTTTGGCAAAACTACCTATCTGTAATCTACCTGTACTACTATTACAGTTGAATCTTTGAGGAGATTTCAAACTCTCAAGCTGTGCAACTAACTAGACTACTGAATCTTTGAGGAGGTTTCAAACTCTGAACAATTTTAAGCACACAATGAATCTTTTAAAGAGATTTCAAACTCAAAACAAGACACCCAATAAACGCACAGCTGAATCTTTTAAGGAGCTTTCAAACTCTGAAACTACTCCCCCTTTTTGCCACAAAAGACAAGGAAAGAGATGGCGATACCGAATGATCGAAGCTTTGAAGACGCTCGCCCTTCCTACTAGGTCAACTCATCATTCATATGACAATTTTACTCGGGTTGACCACCTTGTACTGGAACAACTTAGTTGTCGATAACACAAAGACCCAGTGAGGAGCTAAGTGTTTCAAACTGTAGGTTGTCTAAGGCTTTTGTGAAGATGTCCGCAAGCTGCTTATCGGTAGATACATGGGTCAGGGTGATTACCTTTTTCTCTACTAGCTCTCGAATGAAGTGATGCCTGATGTCGATATGCTTTGTTCTGGAGTGTTGGACTGGATTCTTGGATATGTTGATAGAACTCATGTTGCCACAGTAGAGAGTCATCATATCCTGCTTTATTCTGTATTCTTCTAGCATCTGTTTCATCCATAACATTTGGGTGCATGAGCTTCCGACAGCAATATATTCCGCTTCAGCAGTAGATAAAGATATACTGTTCTGCTTCTTACGGAACCAAGAGACCAGGTTGTTTCCAAGAAAGAAGCATCCACCAGACGTACTTTTACGGTCCTCCGCATTGCCAGCCCAGTCTGCATCGCAATACCCTACTAAGCAGGAATTAGTGTCCTTAGTATACCACAGTCCATAGTCGGCTGAACCACAAACGTATCTGATAATTCTCTTTGCATTCATTAGGTGACTCTCCTTGGGATTGGCTTGATATCTTGCACAAACTCCAACCGCATGAGCAATGTCTGATCTACTGGCTGTTAGGTATAATAGACTCCCAATCATACTTCGGTACAAGGTTTGATCCACCTTTGTACCAGCTTCATCCTTTGTAATCTTGACATGGGTAGCCGCAGGGGTTCTCTTGTGAGTTGCCTTTTCGAGATCAAACTTCTTAATCAGGTTCCTAGCATACTTGCTTTGAGAGATGAAGATGCCATCCGCCTTCTGTTTGACTTGTAGTCCAAGAAAGTAGGACAACTCTCCCACCATGCTCATCTGGAATTCACTCTGCATTTGCTGGACGAATTTGTCGACCAGTTTCTGGTTGCTTGAGCCAAAGACAATATCTTCAACATAAATCTGAGCAATGATAAAATCTGAGCCAGTGTGTCCAACAAACAGCGTCTTGTCCACTCCCCCTCGCACATAGCTATGGTTGATCAGGAATTCAGTGAGCCGCTCGTACCATGCTCTAGGCGCCTGTTTGAGACCATAGAGGGCCTTCTTCAACCGATACACATAGTCGGGATGATGAGGGTCTTCAAAACCTTTTGGTTGAGCCACATACACTTCTTCACTGAGAAGCCCATTCAAGAATGCGCTTTTGACATCCATCTGGAACAACTTGAACTTAAGGTGGCATGCAAGAGCAAGAAGTAGGCAAATGGCTTCTAAGCGAGCAACCGGGGCAAACGTTTCATCAAAGTCTATACCCTCAATCTGAGTGTAGCCTTGAGCCACAAGCCGTGCCTTATTTCTGGTTATGTTTCCGTGTTCGTCAGACTTGTTCTTGAAAATCCACTTTGTCCCAATAACGTTCACACTATCCGGTCGAGGAACAAGATCCCAGACATCATTCCGCTGGAATTCTCCGAGTTCTTCTTGCATGGAGACAACCCAGTATTCATCATTGATGGCTTCTTTGATGTTTTTGGGCTCAATAGTAGAAATGAAACATGTAAAGCCAGCCAATTGGCGAAAGTTAACTTGTTTACCTCTAGTTTGTATGCCATCCGTGGGATCACCAATAACTTCACTGACAGGATGGTATTTTTCAACAGCTCTTGAAGGATGAAGGACACGAGGAGAAGCAGGGGGTGTTGGATCAGATTATGTGTCATCATTCTCTTGTGATTTATGATCGTTTGTCTCAGAGAGCTCTGGATCTGTATCTGTGGCGATCTTTTGCCCAAGAGACTTGGCTTCAGGTTGTTCTTGATGAAATGGAACATCATCGTCATCTGCAGAATTTATCTCAGACGCTCTTGGCACAACATTTTGAACAACAATATTGATAGATTCCATAACAACTCCAGTGCGTTTGTTGTAAACACGGAATGCTCTGCTGTTGGTAGAGTATCCCAGAAAGATGCCTTCATCACTTTTGGGGTCCAGCTTCTACTGATACTCACGATCTCTGAGAATGTAGCACTGGCTTCCGAAGATATGGAAGTACTTGACTATGGGTTTTTTGCCTTTCCACAGCTCGTAGCATGTCTTTTCGGTGCCGGATCGAATCATCACTCTGTTGATGACATAGAAGGCTGTGTTCATAGCTTCTGCCCAAAATTTTAAGGGAACCTTCTTTGCATGGAGCATTACTCGCGTCATCTCTTGTGGAACGGTTCTTCCTTTCAACGACCCCATTCTGCTGAGGTGTGATTGGGGAAGAAAATTACTGAGTGATCCCTCTTTGTGAGCAGAAGTCGGCAAGAGCAGCATTCTCAAACTCCTTCTCGTGATCACTTCGTATTTGCATAATGTGTTCATTTTGTCCTCTCTTTCACGCTACAGGCGAGTGCATAGTTGGACGAAGGCTTGAACCGCTTCTGACTTTTCCCGCAGGAAACAGGGCCAAGTGAACCTTGAGAAGTCATTAACGCAGATAAGGATATACCTCTTCCCAGAGTAGCTTTCTACTTGCATATGTCCCATTAGGTCAATGTGAAGTAGCTTGAGGGGCCGACGAGTACTGATCTGAGTGGTGCTCTTGTGCGAAACTTTGATTTGTTTTCCAATCTGACAGTCTCCACAAACAATGTTTAGTTCTCCTTGAACTTTGGGGATTCCACGAACAAGACCTTCGGAGGCAATTTTCTGTAGAGTCCTTAGATTCACGTGACCCATCCGCTGGTGCCATAAGTTCATCTCGTCAGTTTTGCTTAGAAAGCACGTGGTCTCAGAATAGGGTTTACCAAGATTCAGAAGATAACAGTTGTTAGAAGACCTTCTTCCAGTAAGGACCGGTTCATTGTCCTTGTTTGAAACCACACATTCATCTTGTGTGAAACGCACATGGTGCTCTCCATCACACAGCTGACTGATGCTAATCAGATTTGCCTGTAAACCTTTGACCAAATAGACCTCTTTCAACTTGGGTAGCCCTTGAACGTTCAAGGTTCCTTTGTCAAGGACTCTTCCTTCGACTCCATCACCAAACGTTACATTTGAATTCCCCTTGGTTCTTCAATGTTGGTCAGGAACTCAGAATTCCCTGTCATGTGTCTAGAGCATCCACTATCAAAGTACCACTTTTCTTTCTTCAGATGACTGGTTGAGCTGAAAGCAACGAGGCAAGTCTCACTTCTTTGCTTGATTCTCCATTCTTGTTTAATTCGTGGTTTCTGAACATGCTTCATCTTCCTGAGAGACATGTGGAATTCATGACACCTTGATTTGATATGACCAATTTGATTGCAGAAGAAGCATCGTCGCCTGTCATGTTGTCTTGGGAGATACCGAGTTGTTCTTCTTTGCGAGCGAGAGAAGGCTGGAATAAGTGGTGATCGAGTCTCGCCAAAGACTTTTCTTCGCGAGGAATTATAAGTGGACATAATATGTGATCGTGATTCACCAAAAGTGTTCCTTCGTGGATGATAATCAGCTGGGACAGGTTGTGAAGCAGTTTTAACAATGGTCGTCTTTCCAGGGCTGGGTCCTTCATCAAATCCAATGCCTTCGCGTCCGCCCCCATACCTTTGAGCTCCCATAATGGAATTCAAGTCTGTTGTTCTAGAATTCAGCATTCTGACGGATTTTGTCAATTTGTTTAGTTCCTCAGTAGTCTCCTCATGAGCAAGTTTCCCTGTCTTAATCTCACATTTTAGAGCATCGACAATGTTAATGAGGTTTACCTCTCTCCGTTTAAGGGCATCATTATCCCGCTTTAGATCATCCACAAGCTCTGGATGTTCTCCCTTCTCCTTTTCATTCTGAATCTTCAAGGATGAGATAACAGCAAGTAGCTCAATCTTTTGAGAAGTGAGCTCAACCCGGTCCTTCTTTGCTTTAATTAACTGAGTTTTAAGATCAGTAATTATCTGAAGATGTTCCAGCTTCACCGCATCCGCAGTCCTGATCATTTCTTCCAGACTTTCGACTGATTTCTGAAGGTTTTTGTTTTGCTTGACTTCTGCTAACCACTCCTGGTATAACTCTTTGTAGTTATTGGCAATCTCTTCATCAATGATTTCTTCATTGTCACTGCAGGTGGAATGCAGATTATGATCTTTAGGAAGGTCCTTCTTCTCTTCTTTGCAGGATTGGTCTTCTGTTGGTATAACACTGCTGGAAAGAGCAACGAAGTTGTTGGTTTCCCCTTCTGAGTCACTGTCGCTCCAGTTAACGGAATAGGAGTTTTTCTTCTTCTGTGTATTGATACATTCTGCCCGAATGTGCCCAAAACCTCCGCATTCTCTACATTGAATCCCTCTCCCGTTATTGTTGTGAGTTGAGTCTCCCGATTGGTTCTTTCTCTAGAAATTGCCATCCTTATGGAATCTTGAGTTGGAAGGTTGTCCTGAATTAGTTCCTTTGTTGTTCTGCTTCCTCATGAACTTGCTGAAGTTTTTAGCAAACATAGCAAATTATTGTTCTGACTGATCGTCCATTGTGTCTGGAATAACTGAGACTTCAGCATTTAGACCAACACTCTTATTCTTCATGAATTGATCCTCTTCATTCATGTCTGTCTCATGAGTCTGAAGATTCCCCATCAGTTCGTCCAATCTCAAGGTCTTTACATCATGGGCTTCCTTAATAGCAAGAGCTTTCATGGCAAATCGTTTTGTAAGAGATCTCAGTACTTTTCTTACCAGTGTTTCCTCGGACATAGGTTCTCCGAGAGAGAACGCTTCATTTGAGATGTCGAGAACCCGTGTGTTGAAATCAGCAATGGTCTCATCTTCCTGCATCCTTAGGTTTTCGAATTTTGAGGTGACCGTCTCCATCCTAGAGATTTTGACTTTGGTTTTGCCTTCCTGAGCAATTTGCAGGATATCCCAGGCCTTCTTAGCAATCTCACAGTTGGAGATCATCTTGAAGTTCTTCCCATTGACTCCCGAAAAAATAGCATTCATTGCTTTGGAGTTTGCTGCTTCAGCCATCTTCTGAGCATCTGTCCACTTGTCTTTGGTCAGAGGACTGACTTCATTGTCTTTGGTGACAACCGGTGGTGTCCACCCGTTCTCAATAGCTTCCCAAACAGATTCATCTTGAGACTTAAAGAAAGCCTTCATTCGAACTCTCCAATAGCCATAATTGTTTCCTTCAAGCAGCGGCGGACGGGTGATGTTCTGCCCTTCTCTTAAATCCATCTCAACCAACTTCTGGATCCTACTCTGTATGTTGAGTATTTGCTCTGATACTGATAAGACGTATTTATACGATTCTTTATGACATTAAAACCCACCATTTACGACATTTGATCATGAGAACATTTACTTGTTAAGGTCGTTTTGGATTTCAGGGCCTTTTGGAGATCAAAGAGGAAATGAGCTTAAAAATGGCATTCTAGGCCATAAAAGCATCACAAGGTGATTTGGAGGCAAAATGGGACCTAAGGACCTCAGCCGGGTACCCAGGCGCCCGAGATGAACAGTACCGGGCTGGCCGAGAAATACCAGGCGCTCGTCCGAGACGCGTCCGAGCCAGTACCGGGCGTGAGAAGAAAACTTTGGACTTTGTCGGGCCAAAGGCATTCGGAACGCAACTCATAGTGATATAGAGTTCCTGCATCATTTGGAACCTTATAGACCGATTTGGCCCGAAGAAATGTGTCGGCGTCCCAGTGTTGGCCGGAAGCACCCAAGAAGGACCCGGCCGCGCCCAGGCCGCGACCAGCCAAGCCCGGCAGGTTCCAATCAACTTTTGACCTAGCTCCGGGCATTTCTGGCAAAACTTCCTTCTTGGAAGTTGCTTAGAATCATCCAAACTATTCAGAACCGGAGCCCCGAGACCCAGAACTCAAAATCCAAAATGGTCCTTCCGAAGGGTCAAATACACAAGGTCAAGGTCAAGAGTCAATGGTCAAGCTTTCCATTGACTTTTTCAGCTCGTGAATCGAGGATGACATCAGCCCTAGCGTGTGCTACTGCCAAGGCCAAAGTCGTTTGTGCCAAGAAACCCTAGGCCAAAGGTTTGAGGAGGATTGAACTTTGCTTGTGCCAAACCGATATTGCCACCCAAACTTGAAGCCCAAGCCAAGCAAAGGTCCTAGAACCTTCCTCAAATCTCTATATTAGCAGCACCTTGGCCTTTTGTAAATGACATTCGAAAATCTCTCTAAAAATCATAGTTGTTACTCTTATCATTTGGCTTGGAAATTGGAAAGTTCAACATCTCTCTACTCCTTCTTACTTTTATGCAATTTACTTTTGGTACTACACGATTAGGGTTTGAGCTCTTATATTCCGATTGTGGATCCCTTAGCTCTTGTGTTCTTACCATGAACATGAGTGGCTAAAACCCTCACAATTCGGTTTGGGGTCCCCTAAAGTTGTAGCAAGGCTTTGAGGCCTTGATCTTAATGCTTCCTTGTATTTCATTTGCTAGTTTTGCGCCAAGGATTTGGGGATGAACACCTAGACTAAACCGATGCTTGAAATGGCAAGGTTTAATCGTGTGGGTTCACTACCTCATTAGGCTTGTTTCATTGAAATATGAAACAAACTCGCATTTAGTCTAGCAACTAGTTCTTGTGTATTCCATTCGGATTGCGCTACAAAGTTGAGTAGAGGCTTGAAATGGCAAAGCTCCTCCTAATAGCTCAATCTCCCATTAGTTGCTTGGTCGATAATAAATCATGACACCAAGCGACTACACTTAGGCTAACATATCTTGAAATAGAGTGTTAGTCTAGCTAGAACTAGAAGTGGCGTAAGTGCTTGAAATGGCCTTACCTTAGGGTTTATGTCTTGAAATGGAATAAACCCACACTTATGGATACAAGGATAGATCATTAGAGGTCAATGATGATTTGAGCTACAACTAAGGGCCCCTAGACCGGATTCCATTCTTTTGATCATAATCCTTGACATTTACTTTATGCACTTGTATTTACATTCATCAAAACCTTTTCAAAACCCCCCTTGCACTTACTTTCCTTACTTTTACAAGAACAACGAGTAGTTGAACTATTTCCCTTGGCTTCGACCCCCTACTTACCCTTGCTACCCTTGAGGTGAGCTCTCTAAGTAGTGGAGTTTATAAATTCTTATTTGTCACTTTTTCCCTTCGACAAGGAATTAGTGTCAAATTTTGGCACCGTTGCCGGGGAATTAGTCATTCGGTGAAAGTTGTTCTTATTTTTTGTTCTTTTCTTTTTTTCGATCCTAGTACTTGACCCTTGTGAACCATGTCTCATCATAGTGCCAATTTTGATGATGATGTGGTGAACAATGACATGGGCCAAGACGACGGGGCACCTCTATTCTATGATAACCCCGAGGAACGGTTTCGAGAGATGAGGCATAAGCAAGCGGCAGAGAGGAACCATGGGCAGCCCGAGGACCAAGCCCGACACGGTCCTAGGCTGCCGGTTCAGCCCCCGCCTAGACCTCATCACCATGCCCCGCGAGCACCACATGCCCGGGAGGAAAACTTTGATGATGATGTCTTTGATGAGCCCACTATGGACGAACTTTCGGCTCCCAATTTTAGAACTCAAACTTGGTGTATCTATGAGAGTCCGGAACTAGAGGATATATTGGTTAGCACCGGAGTTATGCACAATTTGCCTAAGTTCTCGGGTACTCAAGGGGAGTCTGCGACCTCTCATCTCAAACGTTTTCATGGCACTTGCCAAAACTTAAAACCCCATGGAGTAGACATAGAGCATTTCAAATTGAAGGCCTTTTACTTCTCTCTAATGGATGCGGCTAATGATTGGTTTCTTGGCTTACCTTCAGGGTGTATTCGATCTTGGGCACAAATGCAAGCTAAATTTTTGGCTAAATATTATCATGCGAGCCGAGCTATCCAAGTGAGGAGACAATTGCAAGAATTGAAGCAAGGGCCAAATGAGTCCATGTATGACTACTTGGAGAAGTTCAACAGGCTAGAGGGAAGTTGTTGCAATTTAGGCTTGCCCGAGAAGCTCATTGTGGAGTACTTAATGGACGGGTTTAGGCCATTAGATAAGATGCTATTGAACGCCTCGGCTGGAGGCTCAATGTCGAGCTTGACATTAAGGGAAATAAGAGAGTTGATCACAAAGGTGGCCGAGAATGCCCGGTATCAAGAGGAGACTAGCCGACAAGAGGAGTTTGTGAGGACTAAGAATGTGGCCAAGGCTGAGATCCCTATGAATCAAATGACCGAGGAAATGAAACAAATGAAAGAGATGATGATGCAATTCATTAGGAGACAACCGGTGGTGACAAAGCCTTGTGAGTATTGCAGCTCTACAGATCATAAGACCGATGAATGCCCAACCTTGTTTGTAGAAGAGCATGAAGAAGTAAATGCGGTAGGGGATTACCAAAGGTACCCGAACCAAGCCGGGCCAAGCCGGCCCTATGGACAAGGCCCGTCCGGAAATACTTGGAGGAACGACGGACCTCCCCCTAGGAATTCAGCGCATCACTCCCAACATGCCGTCCCTCAAGCTACTCCACAACCCTATAGGCCTCCTCAAAGGCAATATCAACAAGGCGGGTCCGGGTCCTATCAACACGGGTCCGTTCCAAGCAAGTCGGGCCCGAGTCACCACCAAAATGGTCCAAATCAACCGGGCACAAGCAAGTCACTAGAGGAAATAGTGATGGACTTGGCCATTAGTCAAGCTAGAACCGAGGGAGCCATGACCGACCTCACTAAAAAGGTGGACCAACTCTATGAGATGTTCTCCGAATCAAGGAAGGAACCGGGCCGGCTCCCCTCACAAATAGTACAAAACCCGAAGGGGAATGTGAGCGCCGTGATGTTGAGAAGTGGAAAACAGCTTGTGGATGAGCTAGAGGAGCTAGGAAAGGCAGGAGAGACGGGCATGACCGAGGAAACTCGACCCGGGTCTGAGGAGCCCGGTACCGCAGAGCCGGACGCGTCCGAAGAGCCGGTGCTAGAACAGTCGGGCCAGACGGGAATGCCCGAGGCTCCCGGGCCTGAGCTGAGACCAGTACCCGCATCCGAGGATGTTGCGCCAGAACAGTCGGGCCAGGCAGGATCATCCGGGACGCTCGGCAATGCCGGGCCAGACCAGGGACAGACGCCTGCGTCCGAGGACTTGCGGCCGAGCTCGGTACAAGGACCCAAGGGCCAAAATACAAATTTAAGCGTTCCCTTGCCATTTCCTGTCTCGGCATGAAAGTCTAAGAAGTATGTGATGGACAAGGACGTTTGGGAGCTCTTTAGTAGAGTTGAGATCAACATTCCCCTATTAGAGGCCATAAAGAAAATTCCAAGGTACGCTAAGTTCTTGAAGGAACTATGCACCAACCGAAGGAGGGGGGCTTATGTTGACCAAGAGTTACTGAGTAAGAACGTCTCGGCATTGATACAAAGGGCGGTGCCCCCAAAATGCGGTGATCCGGGCACTTATACCATTCCTTGCACCATAGGCAACATTCGGATTGAGAATTGCATGTTGGATCTCGGAGCCTCAATCAATGTTCTACCTTACTCCATCTACTCTTGCCTTCGGATTGGACCTCTTGAGCCCGCCGGACTCACCATCCAATTTGCGGACCGGTCATGTAAGCAACCCGAAGGGAAGATTGAGGACGTCCTAGTCCGAGTTGGAGAACTAGTTTTCCCAGTGGATTTCTATGTCCTCAAAATGGAAAACTGTGGTCCCAATGATCATGCCCCTATATTGCTTGGACGACCCTTCCTCAAAACCTCCAAGATGAAAATTGATTGTGGGAGTGGAATGCTATCTATGGAGGTTGAGGGGGAGGTGATTAGCTTTGATATTTTTCGGGCAATGAAGCACCCACTAGAGTTTGAGACCGTCCATGCCTTGGATACCTTGGATGATCTAGTCCATGAGGTCCAAGCCGAGAGAGAGCTTGACCCGCTTGAAATTGTGCTTAATAGAGCCTTGTACTCTGCCGAGGGCTCCTGTGAATTGGCCGAAGGAATAGAAGGGGCCTTGACTGATTTGGGCATTTCTATGCCACTTACACCATGCTATGAGGTTAATGAAATCAGTCTTTTCAAGACTAACACATGTTTACCTTCTATTGTGCAGGCACCCGAGTTGGAGCTCAAGCCATTGCCCGATCATTTGAAGTATGTGTTCTTGGGTGAAAATGGGACTTTGCCGGTCATCATTAAGAATGGTCTTGAGATGGACCAAGAGAGGAGATTGATGGAGGTGTTGTCCCGACACAAGATGGCAATCGGATGGACCTTGGGTGATTTGAAGGGTATTGACCCGGCCGTTTGCATGCATAGAATTCTGTTGGAGGATGGGGCAAGATCATCAAGGGAGCCTCAATGACGTCTCAATCCTATCATGGTGGAGGTGGTTCAAAAGGAGATCCAAAAACTTCTAGATGCGGATGTGATCTACCCCATTTCGGATAGCAAATGGGTGAGCCCGGTTCATGTTGTTCCTAAGAAGACCGGGATTACCGTTGAGGAGAATGCCGAGGGGAAAATGGTGGCTACAAGAGTCAAGAATGGGTGGAGGATGTGTATAGACTACCGGAAGTTAAATGCCGTCACAAGGAAGGATCACTTTCCCCTACCATTCATCGACCAAATGCTAGACCGGTTGGCGGGCAAGCCATTCTTCTGCTTTCTTGATGGGTTCTCGGGGTATAATCAGATTCCTATAGCCCCCGAGGACCAAGAGAAGACTACATTCACATGCCCATTCGGCACATTTGCCTTTCGGAGAATGTCTTTTGGTTTGTGTAACGCCCCGGGAACTTTTCAAAGAGTTGTCACTAGCATCTTCTCGGACATGATCGGGACGTTTATAGAGGTCTTCATGGATGACTTTACAGTACATGGAGGAACCTTTGATGACTGTTTGAAGAACCTAAGTGCGGTCCTTGAAAGATGTGTGGAAATGAACCTTGTCCTCAACTATGAGAAGTGTCACTTCATGGTGACCCATGGCGTGGTATTGGGACATATTGTGTCTAAGGAGGGGATAGAGGTAGACAAGGCAAAGATAGACGTCATTATGACCCTCCCCTACCCTTCCACAGTGAGAGATATCTAGTCGTTCCTTGGGCATGCCGGGTTCTATAAGAGGTTCATCAAGGACTTCTCCAAAAAAGCCTTCCCTTTGTCTAGTCTTCTACAAAAGGATGTTCCTTTCGAGTTCACAAAGGAATGCAAGGAGGCATTTGATGAGTTGAAGCATGCCCTCACTAGCACACCTATCATTCGTGCTCCGAATTGGAGCAAAGGCTTTGAGATTATGTGTGACGCTAGTGACTATGCCGTTGGGGCGGTCCTAGGGCAAAAGGATGAGAAGAAACTGGTGGTCATCTATTATGCATCAAGGACATTAGACTCGGCCCAAAGAAACTACTCAACGACTGAAAAAGAGCTCTTGGCCGTTGTCTTTGCACTTGAGAAGTTTAGGTCCTACTTGCTTGGGACCAAGGTGATAGTATACTTGGATCATGCGGCTATTCGATATTTGATGACTAAAAAGGAGGCAAAGCCGAGACTGATTCGATGGATCTTGTTATTGCAAGAATTTGATGTGGAAATCAATGACAAGAAGGGGATAGAAAATACCGTGGCCGACCACTTGAGTCGGATTGTGAGAGAGGAGGAGCCCGGGGCCATATCCGAGACCTTTCCGGATGAGCATCTCTATGCCCTCTCGAGCCAAGCACCTTGGTACGCTACTCTTGTGAACTTCTTGGTTGGAGGTACATTTCTCCCTTCTTATTCTAAGGCACAATGCATGAAATTGAAAAATGAGGCTAGGTTTCACATTTGGGATGATCCCTACTTATGGAAGACAGGAAGTGATCAATTACTTAGGAGATGCATCCCTGATGGACCATAATTATACGAATCAAAAACACAGTTAAACCCACCAAATTAGACTGTTTGTCTATTTAACTTTTGCTTATTAGTTCTGATATATTTCTACAGGGTATTTTGGCACTTAGAGAGAATATACGCTAAGGAGAGGATTTTACGCTGAAAAGATAGCAAGAGTAAATCGAAGGTCAAGATCAGACGCCGAACGAAGAAATCTCAAGATTCTGACCAAGGATTACTCAAATTAAATCCAACCGAAGGATAATTAAAGTTAGACCGGAGCAGAATTGGATTGATAATTTTGTGAAGACTGTACAAAACTGTACAAATTCACAAAACTCATCTTCTCCTCATGGTGACCGGCGGCTAAGAGGAAATGGTGACTCATTGGGTGGCTTTCTTCTTTCTCCTCCTTGGATGACTTGAAGACTTGTTGGGAAGGTTGCAAAGCTACAAAAACCTCCTCCCATTTTACCTATAACCGGCGGCTTTAGGGAGTCCATAAGGTGGTGCCACTTGTTGTCTCCTCCATCACCACCCATCTCCTCCCTTCATCCAAAACCACATGCCTCCCATCTCCACCCTTCATCCTCCACCCTCCTTCCTATAAATAGAGGCTTCTCCTCCTCATTTCAAAACATCCAAAAATTGTGTAAAACACTTCTCTCTCTAAAGTTGTGATACTTTGTAAGCTTTGTTTGGATCAATAAAGTTACGATATTTGGCTAGGCGCTCCTCTTCCATGGACAGGCGTAGCTAAACTCCTCATTCGGCGGAAGGTATAATCTTGTATTATTTAATATTTTAATTAGTTTAGTTTATTTTCTCTGTATTCAATGCTTGTTCTATGCGCCATATATAAAAGTTAGAATGTCTAAGGTCGAGTAAACCATTTGGGAATGTGATCATAAGGGTCCAAATTCATAAGCTCATCCTTAGAAATTCATGATCACACTCGGGTAAATAAAACTTATCTGAAGAGGTCGACTATCCTAAAAACCATTTGGAACGAAGACTAGTACGCCTTAAACAGTGTTCACGCTAGTACGCTAAATGGATGCACACACACTAGTACGCCTTAATCCGTGTTCACGCTAGTCACCTTAGAACAAGTAGCCGATGTTGCAAATCTTGCGCCGGACCAAGGCCTCGATTCATCCGTTTGAATACTTAGAAAGTTTACTAAATTAATTAACATGTTATAATACAAGAATACCTGAAACCGAATACTTCACTCATAATACACAACCCCCCCTGTATTTACTTTTTAATTAGTTAGTATAAATTGTTAAATCAACTACAAACCCCCAACCGCTCAACTACCGGAGGAATCACAATCACGCATCAACCACTGTAAGTCTTCTTCCCTTACCTTTTTATTTTCAGTATTAGTTTAGTATTTTAATTTCTGTATTTATTTTCTGTATTTACTTTTCCGCATAAAAATCATAAAAACCAAAAACAATAGTTTAGTAATTAGCAGTAAGTCCGCAATCACCTAAAATCACTCACCGTACGACCCCCTAAAGAACAGTTATCCCTCTAATTCCCTTGGGTTCGACCCCTACTTACCACTTACTACCCAGTAGTGTAGTTGCGAGTAGCGGACATTATAAATTTATTTGTACAGAGAACACTACACCTTAACGACAGTGCGGTGGGCTCTCGTCAAATTGGCGCCGTTGCCGGGGAATTAGTTAGTTAATAGGATAAAGTTCTTTAAAATCAATACGCGTTTCGAAACAACCATGTCTCGCGAAGGAAGTTACCATGACTACCGAGACGACGAAGAAATAAACCTGTACGACCGAAATGATGAGGTACCGCTCCCATTTATGGACGATCCGGAGCAAGTCATCCGAAGCAGAAGAGCTCGTGACAGGGAAGCCATCAGAAGAAACCAAGAACCACTCGAGGACCGAAATGCAGCTGGTCCAGTGCAACCCCCTAGATATCCACCACCTCCGCAACCTCGACAAGTGCCGAGACGAGAACCCGCTTTCGATGACTATTACGGAGATAACAACAACTACCGTGAACCTACTTTGGGAGAGCTCTCGGCACCATATTTGAGAACCCAGCCATGGTGTATTCACGAAGGACCTGAACTGGAGAACATCGCCATCAACACTTCAGTGGTCCACAACCTGCCAAAATTCTCAGGGACACGTGGAGAGTCAGCAATGACTCATCTCCAGCGCTTACAAGGTATTTGCCAGAACCTAAAACCGAATGACGTAAACATAGACGACTTCAAGTTGAAGGCGTTCTATTTTTCCCTCATTGACGCGGCAAACGACTGGTTCCTTTCATTGCCTTCCGGAAGCATCAGAACATGGGCTCAGATGCAGAAGAAGTTCTTAGACAAATACTACCCAGCAGGAAGAGCAATGCAAGTACGGAGGCAACTGCAAGACATCAAATAAGGACCCAATGAAACTATGTACGATTACCTGGAAAAATTCAACCACCTGGAGAGAAGCTGCTGCACCCTTGGACTGCCTGAGAAACTCACCGTCGAGTATCTCATTGACGGATTAAGACCCTTAGACAAAATGCTCCTGGATGCCTCAGCTGGAGGATCCATGATGAATCTATCGTTAAGTGCCATAAGGGATCTTATCACCAGCGTTGCTGAGAACGCCCCATTCAGAGAAGAGACAACTCGGCAGGAAGAATTCTCCCGGACAAAGAATGTGGCAAAAGCTGAAACATCGATGAGCTCTATACCAGAAGAGATGAAACAGCTAAAGGAGATGATGATTCAACTCCTAAGAAGGCAGCCAGTTCCGGTAAAACCTTGCGAGTTCTGTGGTTCTACAGACCACAAAACTGACGCATGCCCGACATTAATAGAAGAGGAACCGGTAGAAGTGAATGCAGTAGGAGGATACCAAGGATACAACAACAGTAGTAATGACAGAGCTGGACAAAACAGACAGTATGGACAAGCCACCAACCCGAGCTGGCGTAACAACAATTATCCTCAAAAGGAAACACAGCCAACTGTCCCTCAAATAGCTCAGTCATATTACCAACCTTCCCAACGTCAGTATAATCAGAACACTCCGCCAACAGGCCAATTTCAGCAAAGAGGACCAAATCAGTACCAAACCGGCCTGCGTAATCAGCAAGAACCAACCAAGTCGCTTGATGATACGATGAAGGAGCTCACAGGAAGCATTAGTCAATTGGGTACTACGTTACACCAACACCAGGCGAAAACTGATGGGGCAATCTCAGAATTAACCAAACAAATGTCCCAGCTCGCCACTGCGATGTCCACACTCACTAGTGAGCCTGGCAGACTCCCTTCACAAACCATCCAAAACCCAAAAGCGAATCTTAGCATGATAAAAAGGTCAAACGTGATGACAACACTGGGAGAAGTCGCGCAATCCCCAACCTACAGACTGACTGACAAGCACTTCACCCGCAGGCGTCGTCCTGACTGGAATCAAGAGGAAGACCGACCCGATGATGGTAAAACCTGGGTCACACATGCTGACAATGGACGGTATGCATTTACTGTTTGCATAACACCGCCACCAATCATACCTTTTGACATACCAGCATCTGGGTGGGATGACGACAACAATTTGAAGTGGGACTCTCCGACTAATATTTATGCTTCAAAGCAAAATATTAAAGGGCCCGATTATACAAACCCTAAGTCAAGGAATGGGCGGAATGGCACGACAATAGAAAGAGCCCTCACTTCAGATCATGAGTCGCAACCGGAAAGAGATAAAGACCCAGGGGCCTTCACAGTAACCTGCAGTATTGGTGAAGCACAGATTCATAAGTGCTTAATCGATCTTGGAGCTGCTGTCAACGTCATGCCTTCCTCCTTATACTATTTATTAGGACTTGGTCCACTGAAACCACCCAGGACAAATATCGAGCTAGGAGATAAATCGTGTATCTGACCAATTGGAGTATTGGAAGATGTGATACTCCATGTGGGAGAGCTCGTCGTTGCTGCAGACTTCTATGTGATACAAACGGAAGAGACCAGTGAAGATGACCCTCCAACAATAATCCTGGGACGACCATTCCTCTACGCTACTAAAGCAAGGATCGATGTGGGCAAGGGCTCGTTATCGCTTAAGTTCGGCGGTAAAATTGCATATTTCCACATTGACAATAGCCGCACGGATACAAAGAAACCGCCAGATATAATACCCATCTCAGATCACGGTACGCAGATTTCTGATCTGCCTAAGGAGACCAAAAGAGTAACAAGACCAGCAGCTATGGTCAAAGGTCCTCTGCCTTCTCAGAAACAATGGAAAGAAAAAACACCAAAACCACCAAGCTCCAACCCAGGCAAGAAATCAGGAAGAGTCAAGGCCAGAATCAACGCAAGAACAATGGCAAAATTCGACCTGAGCCACCCTTGGGATCCAAACCAGTGATCCAAGACAAAGGTACTGTCGAGCCAACGACGTTAAACAAGTGCACTGGTCGGGAGGTAACCCGACACTATCTTACTTTCCGCACTTTATTTACTGTCTTTTATTTTCTGTCTTTTAATGCTTATCAATAAGTTGCTCTCACCCACTTGGTGCATAGAATAAATTGACTATTTAGGAATTGTTCTTTGGAGCACGATCGGATCAGCCAGGCAGCTTCCGTGAATTTACCGGGCCTGCGTTGAGAATTCAAGGCCCCAGCCGAACTCCCTCGATTATCCAGCCTCATGCCATGTCGTTCACTCGACACCTTAAGGGAGTTCTGATCTTACTTTTCCTTAATATCATTTCATTCTCGTATAATATCTGCTTGCATGGCTTTTGAACTAAGTAGTGCTGAAAGGCACGACTTCGTTCAAAAGTGTGGGGTGAGAACCACATCTGTACATAAATAAATAAGCATGTTTTTCTTTTTTTAGTGTTATCTTTTTGAAAATATGAACTTAAGAATGTGAAAAAGATAAGTCATGATTCATGCATCAACCTTATGAAAATTCAACTGTTTAAAAACTTAGAATGTAACTTCTCATTTGTCCCTTTGTGTTGAATTAAACTAGGGATGTGGAGTTGATAGAAATGCCCTAGAGGGGCTTGGCAAGCAATCGAAGGACTGAATTTCACTATATGGTTTACGAAGTCAGTGGAGGCTGCACTTCGGGTTTTTTCAGTGAGTCAAGAGTCAGCTCCGCCATGCAGTGTTTATGCATAAAAAAATGAAGAAAGGCGGGACGGGAATCAAACCGTCCTATCTCTAGTCAAAGTAGCCGGGAAAATAAATGAGCGACCCTCATTTTGACTCGCGCGAAACAACAATGATGAGAGAGAGCGGGGAGGTATTTCCATATGCTTGCGGGCGATGATTGGACCTCCCAAAAAGGCTAAAAAAAGATGGACTTGCAATCACAAAAAGGCGAAAAGCTCGAAGAATCAAATCAAGAGGCCAAAGGACCAAAATTGTGAAGGTTTTAACCGAACAAAAGTGAAGTACTCAAAGCGTTAAATCAAAGGCCAAAGGCCAAGTCACTACAAAAAAGCAGTCCATCGCCAAAAAGAAAAAAGAAGAAAAAAATCAAAAGGGCTCAACTCACCTGAGAAACCCGAATCGAATCACGTGCATGAGAAAGCTACAAGGAAACCATATAGTGCGAGACAGTCCCGAGGTTGCAGTCCAGGACCTGAAAAGAGCTATCTCCCGAAACATCCAATATAATTTGCATCTCGGCACGAAGGTACAAGTATCAAGTTTCTTCTATTTATTTACGCAGTTTAATTTAGTAATAAGTAGTAATGCATGAATTAGGATAAGTCTAGTATCACAGTCTAATTTTCATATTTTTAACAAAACTTACTTAGTGTGCCGCCCTTTAATAGCATTGTTCGGGATGAACAACTAAAAGTGTGGGGTAATCTGATGGACCATAATTATACGAATCAAAAACACAGTTAAACCCACCAAATTAGACTGTTTGTCTATTTAACTTTTGCTTGTTAGTTTCGATATATTTCTACAGGGTATTTTGGCACTTAGAGAGAATATACGCTAAGGAGAGGATTTTACGCTGAAAAGATAGCAAGAGTAAATCGAAGGTCAAGATCAGACGCCGAACGAAGAAATCTCAAGATTCTGACCAAGGATTACTCAAATTAAATCCAACCGAAGGATAATTAAAGTCAGACCGGAGCAGAATTGGATTGATAATTTTGTGAAGACTGTACAAAACTGTACAAATTCACAAAACTCATCTTCTCCTCATGGTGACCGGCGGCTAAGAGGAAATGGTGACTCATTGGGTGGCTTTCTTCTTTCTCCTCCTTGGATGACTTGAAGACTTGTTGGGAAGGTTGCAAAGCTACAAAAACCTCCTCCCATTTTACCTATAACCGGCGGCTTTAGGGAGTCCATAAGGTGGTGCCACTTGTTGTCTCCTCCTTCACCACCCATCTCCTCCCTTCATCCAAAACCACATGCCTCCCATCTCCACCCTTCATCCTCCACCCTCCTTCCTATAAATAGAGGCTTCTCCTCCTCATTTCAAAACATCCAAAAATTGTGTAAAACACTTCTCTCTCTAAAGTTGTGATACTTTGTAAGCTTTGTTTGGATCAATAAAGTTACGATATTTGGCTAGGCGCTCCTCTTCCATGGACAGGCGTAGCTAAACTCCTCATTCGGCGGAAGGTATAATCTTGTATTATTTAATATTTTAATTAGTTTAGTTTATTTTCTCTGTATTCAATGCTTGTTCTATGCGCCATATATAAAAGTTAGAATGTCTAAGGTCGAGTAAACCATTTGGGAATGTGATCATAAGGGTCCAAATTCATAAGCTCATCCTTAGAAATTCATGATCACACTCGGGTAAATAAAACTTATCTGAAGAGGTCGACTATCCTAAAAACCATTTGGAACGAAGACTAGTACGCCTTAAACAGTGTTCACGCTAGTACGCTAAATGGATGCACACACACTAGTACGCCTTAATCCGTGTTCACGCTAGTCACCTTAGAACAAGTAGCCGATGTTGCAAATCTTGCGCCGGACCAAGGCCTCGATTCATCCGTTTGAATACTTAGAAAGTTTACTAAATTAATTAACATGTTATAATACAAGAATACCTGAAACCGAATACTTCACTCATAATACACAACCCCCCCTGTATTTACTTTTTAATTAGTTAGTATAAATTGTTAAATCAACTACAAACCCCCAACCGCTCAACTACCGGAGGAATCACAATCACGCATCAACCACTGTAAGTCTTCTTCCCTTACCTTTTTATTTTCAGTATTAGTTTAGTATTTTAATTTCTGTATTTATTTTCTGTATTTACTTTTCCGCATAAAAATCATAAAAAACCAAAAACAGTAGTTTAGTAATTAGAAGTAAGTCCGCAATCACCTAAAATCACTCACCGTACGACCCCCTAAAGAACAGTTATCCCTCTAATTCCCTTAGGTTCGACCCCTACTTACCACTTACTACCCAGTAGTGTAGTTGCGAGTAGCGGACATTATAAATTTATTTGTACAGAGAACACTGCACCTTAACGACAGTGCGGTGCGATCTCCGTCAATCCCCGATATTGAGATTGCCTCTATTGTTAGCTTTTGTCATGAACATGCTTGTGGTGGGCACTTTGGGCCTAGGAGGACCGCTAGGAAGATCCTAGATAGCGGTTTCTTTTGGCCTAGTGTCTTTAGAGATTCATATGGGCATTGTAGGAAGTGTGATAGGTGCCAAAGAGTTGGCAACATTTCGGCTAGAAATGAGATGCCCCACGTGCCCATGTTGGTTAATGATGTCTTTGACATATGGGGCATCGATTTCATGGGGCCTTTTCCTATTTCATGTGGATTTGCTTATATCCTTGTTGCGGTTGATTATGTCTCAAAGTGGATAGAGGCTATAGCTACTAGATGTGATGACGCTAAAACTGTTGTAGATTTCTTGAGTGCTAACATCTTTTGTAGGTATGGGGTGCCTAAGGCCATCATAAGCGACCAAGGAACTCATTTTTGCAATAGGATGATGGCCGCCACTTTGAGACACTATCACGTCCATCATAGGACCTCCACGGCTTACCACCCCCAAACAAATGGACAAGCGGAGATCTCCAATCGCAAAATTAAGGGGATTCTCGAGAAGATGGTAAAGCCCACAAGGAAGGATTGGAGCCAAAGGTTGAATGACGCTTTATGGGCTTATAGGACGGCTTACAAGACGCCGATTGGGACCTCTCCCTTTCGGTTAGTCCATGGTAAGGCATGTCACCTTCCGGTGGAGTTGGAACACAAGGCATATTGGGCCTTGAAGAATGCAACTTGGATTTGAGGGTGGCCGGGCTAGAAAGAAAGATGGTTTTGAATGAGCTTGAGGAGTTGCGCCTATAGGCCTATGAGGGCCAAACCGACTACAAGGCGAGGACCAAGTTTTATCATGATAAGTTCATCCTTCGTCGCTCCTTTGAAGTGGGGCAACGAGTCCTAGTGTTTTCTTCGCGACTTAAGTTAATGTCGGGCAAGTTGCGCTCTAGATGGACCGGTCCCTTCAAGGTGACTAAGGTCCTCAATTATGGGGCCGTTGAGCTAGAGAGCCCAACCGATGGGAGTCGATTCACAATCAACGGGCAAAGGGTAAAGCACTATTATGGATAGGACAGTCCGCCCGCCCTAGAGTTTGACTTAGCCGAGCCACCCGAGCCTCCTTGAAGGAGGTACCGTCGAGCCAACGACGTTAAACAAAGGCGCTCGCCGGGAGGCAGCCCGGCATCTTACAATGTTTTCTTGCATTTTGTTTTCTTGCATTTTATTCTAACCCTCACCCTATCTTGTGTTTGGAAAGGAAAATTGATGTTTTTGTAGGAATGGTACCGGGTCGGGTACGAATGATGCCAGGGGAGCTACGAATTTTAGTAGCCGGGCCTCGGACGCACCAGCATGAGCCGAGACCCGCTACCGGGTAACACCGAGCAGCGCCTAGGACGCATCCGAGAAAGCCTAGCTGACCCCCCTGAGCTTTGATGGGATAATTCCGGGCCATGCATTGTCGTTTGCTCACCTAGCAACGACAATGCCAGAACACAAAGAAAATTGCAATTGGCCCGAGGGAATCAAGCTGTGCCCGAGAGGTACCTATGGCGTCCCGGGCCGCGTCCTAGAAGGACCAGGACGTGTCCGACAGGGACCTGCCTGACCCGACTTCCCCAATTTAATCTGTTGGTACCTGTCCGGGCTTTGTCGTTCCACGCCATGCAAGGACTTCATTAGGGGAGTACCGTTCTCACTTATTCTTCATTGCCATTTTTCTTTTCCTTGAATTGTGCATTATTGTCTTGATTGAGTTGTGCCATGACGACACGACTCATTTCAAAAGTGTGGGGTGGGGTGATCAGTAGTTTGTCGTGTCTCACGTCTATTTTCTTGCATATGCATGAGTCAGCACGTTTTCCTTTGAAATTTTTAAAATTTTTGAATAAAATGAGTAGATTTGTGAATGAAATGCGTAGGAAGGGGGAGTTGGTGCTTTCATGATGTGAAAGAGATGGATCCTAGTACATGCATGCCTCTTATGAAATTATAATTGTGCGACTAACATGTGATCTAACTTCTTATGTGACCTTATGAGTTGGGATAAATAGGGGATGTGGAGTTGATAGAAATGTCCTAGTGAGGCTTGACAAAGCACTCAAGGATCGGGGATTCGAGTTACATGGTTATATGAGTTTGTGGAGGCTGCACTTCGACGCTTTAATGGTATGAGTCTGCTCCACCACCGCGGCAACCTTGCGGTTGGTCGGGACGGGAAAACTTCACATCGTCCAAGCTCTAGCCCGAGTAACCGGGAAAATAGCCAAGCGACCCTTGGCTTGACTCGTGCCAAAGGACGATGATGAGTGAGAGCAAGTAGGAGCAAGCCATTCACAGAAAAGAGCAAGGCTCAAAGAAAAGAAATCAACTCAAAGTGTGAAAGTTATACCCGAAACAAAAGTGAGGTCCATCATTTCCACATCAAGGCCAAAGGCCAAGATCACTATAAGTTGTCCGAAAAGTACTCATCCCTTGAGCTTGAATTCATCACGTGCTAGAAGAAGCAACAAGTATAACCATGTAGCAAGACCCGAATCCAAGAGTGTAGATCATGGGTCTAAAAAGGACTACCTCCCACTCATCCGAATTGGTTTGCATCTCGACTCAAAGGTACATGTATCAAGTTATTTGCATGTTTTAGCAAAATGCCTTGAGTAGTAATTGAGAATGCATGGAAAGGGGAAATCTAGACTAGCACTTATCTAGTGGCCAAGAAGGGCTTGTGATGTTGCATGTGTTTTTCTTCCTCTTGTGACTTAAGGCCTTGTTCGGGACGAACAAGTTCAAGTGTAGGGTGTTTGATAAGACGTATTTATACGATTCTTTAAAACATTAAAACCCACCATTTACGACATTTGATCATGAGAACATTTACTTGTTAAGGTCGTTTTGGATTTCAGGGCTTTTTGGAGATCAAAGAGGAAATGAGCTTAAAAATGGCATTCTAGGCCATAAAAGCATCACAAGGTGATTTGGAGGCAAAATGGGACCTAAGGACCTCAGCCGGGTACCCAGGCGCCCGAGATGAACAATACCGGGCTGGCCGAGAAATACCAGGCGCTCGTCCGAGACGCGTCCGAGCCAGTACCGGGCGTGAGAAGAAAACTTTGGACTTCGTTGGGCCAAAGGCATTCGTTTTTATTAATTATCAACTCTTTTTCAATTATCAAGTATTTTTATTTTATCGTAATATTTTATAATAATAAAAATACTTGATAATTGAAAAAGAGTTGATAATTAATAAAAACGATTACAATAATTATTAATGAAATATGCTAATGCTTATTTTGAGGAAATCGTGAACTACGTCTTGTATGACCTTCTTGTCCACATTTTCCACACATTAATGAAGTATGACCTTCTTATTTTGAGGACATCGTGAACTACGTCTTGTATGCTTATCGTAATATTTTATAATAAGTTTTATTCGTCCAAAATATAAATTTTATTTAAGTGAAATATGAATTACATTATAAAATATAATTAAAAATAATTACTTTATATAATTTGATTGATATTATAATACATAATATATAAAACAATTATGATAAATGAAATGAAATTAAAAAAAATCAAAAAAACTGAGTTTGAATAGTAAAGTAGGTTAGTTTGGGAAAGATTGAATAAACTAGGTTAGTTTGGGAAAGTGAACACCAAACTAGGTTAGTTTGGGAATGGATTCGACTTGTTGCCTATATGAAAGATTACATCATGTGTACAATGAATGAAAATAATAAACTCTTTGCTGTATGGCAACACATCGTCCCTGAAACAATACTTCATATTTGTGGTGATGAGAAAGGATCCGGTGCAAAGTGATAATTGTTGTAAAAAATACAAAGTTATCCCAACCCTTCGTTTATTCTTTTGGATGGTGCTAATTAATTGAAAATAAATATGTTTAATTGTTTTTTTTAATGTGTTGAGGGCAAATTTGGCATTGGAAAATTCGGTTTTCACATAACCGATTGATCCCTTTCCTAAACTGTCGCGTTCTTCAAATCAAATCTGCCGACGACGACGACATCGACGCTCATCCATGGACGACGACGGCTGCTGGCTTCCCTTTGATCGATGGATTGGTTTCTGTGTTGGCGCTCTGCCTTTGAAGTCGTCTACTGGCTACTCTCAGTTTTGATGATGTTGAACTGATTTGTTCGCGGAAGATGCTAATTTCGATTCAGCGGCTGCTGAAACTGATATCTTTGGTGAAGGCGGCGTTGCTGTGGAATCCGAACCATTGGATTCATCCGCTGATGGGTATGACGAGTCCGCCTTTGGGCAGGGGTTGAATTTGAGTGAGTCTGTGTTGGATGAGGCAGTAGATGGTGTTGAGGGAGAAGAAGCGGTTGGGAGCGATGATGTGAATAAGCATATGAGCATGGTGTCTTTATTACGCAGTACCACCGACCTGTCTTTGGAATCTGCTTTGAGTGAAATGGAGTTGGATTTAGATGAAAGTTTTGTTGCGAGTGGGTTGGAAACTGAACTTATTCCTGGTGGAAATTTGTTAGGTTTTTTCAATTGGGTAAGGATGAATCCCGAGTTCACGCTTACTTCGCGTGTTCTGGAGGCACTCGTTAAGTCTATTAGTGTTCAAATGCGGAAGAAGGATGCATATGCAGGGATATGGTGAAGGAGATTGGCGAAAAGGATAATGGTGTTTCAAATGTGTTCTCCGGAATTTTTTAACGAATTATAATCTAATTTTGACGAATTATATCATAGTTCGTCAAAATTTGACTATAATTCGTCATGAATTACGACATATTGTAGTACACTTCAACGGACAATGCTATAATTCGTCAAATGTAACTAAAATTTGTCCAGATTTTGGCAGTATCATTGTATAATACGTCAAGACATTTTATAATTCGTCACAGCCAATTTATAGTTCGTCATGTTCACTTTCGAATCTTTCTTTATGAAAACTGTTGATTTGATTTTGGGTTGTGTTCCATTGATGTTGAAGATGATCTAGAGTGTGAAAAATTGAGTTCAACAAAGTTTTATTCCTTCAATTTGATCGAATTTAGTCCAATTTTTTATAATTCGTCACGGCCATTTTATAGTTCGTCATGTTTAGTTTCAAATTTGTGTTCAAATGCGGAAGAAGGATGCATATGCAGGGATATGGTGAAGGAGATTGGCGAAAAGGATAATGGTGTTTCAAATGTGTTCTCCGGAATTTTTTAACGAATTATAATCTAATTTTGACGAATTATATCATAGTTCGTCAAAATTTGACTATAATTCGTCATGAATTACGACATATTGTAGTACACTTCAACGGACAATGCTATAATTCGTCAAATGTAACTAAAATTCGTCCAGATTTTGGCAGTATCATTGTATAATATGTCAAGACATTTTATAATTCGTCACAGCCAATTTATAGTTCGTCATGTTCACTTTCGAATCTTTCTTTATGAAAACTGTTGATTTGATTTTGGGTTGTGTTCCATTGATGTCGAAGATGATCTAGAGTGTGAAAAATTGAGTTCAACAAAGTTTTATTCCTTCAATTTGATCGAATTTAGTCCAATTTTTTATAATTCGTCACGGCCACTTTATAGTTCGTCATGTTTAGTTTCAAATTTTTCTTCATGAAAACTGTTGATTTGATTTTGGTTTGAGTTCCATTGATATCGAAGATGATCCAGAGTGTGAAAAATTGAGTTCAATGAAGTTTTACTCCTTCAATTTGATCGAATTAAGTCCTATTCTTTTATAATTCGTCATGCCAATTTATAGTTCGTCATGACTAATTACCCAATTGAAAAAACCTAACAAATTTCCACCAGGAATAAGTTCAGTTTCCAACCCACTCGCAACAAAACTTTCATCTAAATCCAACTCCATTTCACTCAAAGCAGATTCCAAAGACAGGTCGGTGGTACTGCGTAATAAAGACACCATGCTCATATGCTTATTCACATCATCGCTCCCAACCGCTTCTTCTCCCTCAGCACCATCTACTGCCTCATCCAACACAGACTCACTCAAATTCAACCCCTGCCCAAAGGCGGACTCGTCATACCCATCAGCGGATGAATCCAATGGTTCGGATTCCACAGCAACGCCGCCTTCACCAAAGATATCAGTTTGTTGAATAAAAAAACAACCAATCAAATCGAAGAATTGCGATGGCAACCAACCAACTGAATAAACAACCATGATTTCTCCATGGTTGTTTGTTTGCGATGGCGAACTGGACGAATTGCGATGGCGACTATGTGCAGATTTCCGTTTCTAAATTCGTCGGATTTTGTGAGATTTGAGGCACAGAAATTGGGGGATGAATTGGTGCCCTTAAATTTTACAAAATTTGTGTCAATTATGCCCTTTTGAGAGAGAGAAACACTACTAAAATTTAGTTTTAATTCATTTAATTTGATTAAATAAGCATCGTTGGATTAACAAAATCAACGGATAAGATGACTTTGTATTTTGCACCAGATCTGGGCTTTGCACCAGATCTGGCCTCTTGTGGTGATAAATAAACATAAAACGATGATAGCATACTCTGTTGAGTAAAGATTGCTCGGCATCGCTTCCTTTCTTTGACGATCGGTTCTTCAGTTCATCCTCTCTGCGTTGCCTCTCCAATCTCCATCCTAGCATTATAAGATAATCGTTAATTAACATCATACATTCTGGTTCAGCCATTCCTTTCCATTATGATACAAGAAATGATAAATAACAGTGTAGCCATTGCAATAGACCCCAAAGATGGAGTCCACTGATGATTAGATGCAGCAACATAGCCCCATTTAACGAGCCAAAAACCAAGTGTGCATAAACCAGGCGATCAAAGCAATGTAACTACTCATCTTAACTACACAACATGCACCAAGTATATTTGGTTGTATCATGTACATCTTTCCTATCAATTCTCTCTCATCTCTTTTATTTGTCAATGCTAAGCAGATGAAGACATTTAAATTTCGGAATATGTCGCGTTCCAGACTTTCGTCTTTCACACACAAGGCATGTCAATACAGGCATGAATCTTCTGTGATTGATGTTTCACATAAATGTAGCTGATGCAGACGGCTAAGTAGCATATTTCAGCAAAAAGCATGCATCCTACCTCCTCTGGACCAAGCGTATGAAATGTTGTGGAGGTACAAAAGCCCTCTCCATGTCAACTAGGGCAACAACCATCTTCTTTGCTTCACTCTTAAAAATCTCTAACGCAGAACTTGCAAGAGTCACAATCTGTAATGGACAGACATATATAACATATTCAAAATCTTGAGAACTATGATGCAGAATGAGGTAACAAAAAGGAGAAGGCGAATTACGGACTATATGCACACTGGTTCTTCGACATAATTTGATATTTGAATATCCACGCCCTGCACCATAACAGAATTGTTCAACATCTGTCACGACCCAAAAATGTAGGCCGAGACCGGCGCTTGACACTTATGCAAATGCCAAGCAAGCCTCTATACCTTAACAACTATTAATAAGTAATTCACAAATACTAACATATAACTGAACAATAAAATAGTTTGCGGAACAAAACAACATTCTCTAAGTCCTACTCAAGTACTACGGAGCAATACTCTAAAGTGGAAGAAAGAAATAACTGCAAGGACTCCAATGAGGGAACTGGTTGGATGGCACCATACGTGAACGCGAAGACTCTTGCGTGAAGAAGAATGACAGCTCTCGAAATAGTAGATCACTTATCTGAAAATTAGGGGAAAATATGGGGGTGAGTCGGGGGAGACTCAGTAAGTAAATAACATACTTTATTACCGTGAGTTTGATTTTCTATACATGCCTTTTCCATATATTATATTAATAAATTGTATCATTTAGTGCACACATAAACAAATGAATCCGTAACCATCTCATACAACTTTTCATATATGCTCAAATACTCGTATCACATCAATAACTCCATATATCACATGCGTATATAAAATGCGTGGATGCGTGAATGCGTGAATGCACAGAGGGCAGTCGTCACTGTCGGTCCGGATCATATCAGAGTGCGGGCTGAGCCTCGCCAGAATATCTCAGCGGGCCATGCCTCGCCAGAATCATATCAGAGTGCGGGCCTTGCCTCGCCAGAATCATCTCATGTCATGTATGTCGTGAATGCAATGATGCATGTGCAACGTCAGCTCATCTCCACAAGTATATCAGTACGTAGTCACCATATCAATATATCTCATAACGTGTTTTACGTCTTGTAAAGACGAGGGGGGAAATATCGTTTCTCTACTTCTCTTATTTTTACCCAAGTAATATTATACGTACTAATATATAGCTAATATAACATAAGCATATTATTTACTCACGTCGTATAGTTTAACGTCTTTGTCAAGACGAAAGGGGATTTCGATCTCGTATCGTTTTTGCCATTAACCAAGTATAACTTTTAATGTATAATTAGTCGATACGATAATAAAATATATTATAAACTTACCTCACGCAATTCAATCTCCTTCGAATTTCATTGACCTTGGACAACTCAGATTGTTTTGTCGAGAATATTACTCAGTGAAGACTAACATGTCTTCTGTCACAAGCTTGGCACCTAGCAAAGTGTCCTTGAACATGTAATCCATTGCAACAACTATATAAATCTGCACCAATTACCTCCTCTTAACCCAACATAATTGAACTACCTGTGGGCTGTGGCCAACATAACATTACTCACCTGTTATGCTTGAAGTCTCACTACACCTTGCCACAAAACTCGCTTAGCTCCTCAACTAAAATTTATTTGATCTCAAAGCCTACCGCCCAACTAATGACTTCCTGTACCCCAAAAAACAGATTGGGATCGCTGCTCAAAATTTGGTTTGTTAACCTACAACGTGAATCTCTCGATTAACTTCCATATCGACCCAACAGTAATACAGATGATTAAATTAAACCAAACTGAATCGACATCTTTGTTCACCTTTGATGCTCAACACGTCACAACCATCATTCATCTAAATCCAAAGTGAGTCACTTACGTTGACTGCATGTACACCATCTTTTGACTGCAACATACATTGAAATCCATTTTATAATCACTATCTGGCTAGAGATTGTAGTGTATTTCAAAAGTAAATCACAACCCACCTTAGCTTAACTTGTTGAGGTCGTCGCCTGATTTCTCTAGGTTCTCTGTAGGGATTTCGACTGAAGAGGTGAAAGGGGGGTTATGAGTACAATCTAAAATGCGATTTATATCTCAAGTTTGCTATAAAAACGGATCCAGGAAGTTGGCTTCGTCGACGCCGAAGACTTAGGGATTTTAGATGCACATCCTCTTAGCCACTCGTCCACATCTTCTTCTCTTTTTTTTTCTTTTTTTCTTTTTTTTTTGGTCAACAGCAAAAGTAAAAGAAACCATACTCATTTAAATGTGGGGTATAACATTCTACCCTCCTTCAAAAAATTTGGTCCCCAAATTTAACTGATTATATCTTTGGATTCAAAAAGATGAAGATATCTTGCTTTCATTTCTTTCTCATAATCCCAAGTTGCTTTAGCTTCAGTACGATTTTTCCAAAGGACTTTGACAGAAACTATCTCCTTGTTTTGTAATCTTTTTACTTGTCGATCCAGAATAGCCACGGGTTGCTCATCATAAGATAGAATACCATCCATTTATAGTCGCTCATATTCCAATACATGACTAGGATTTGATATATACTTTTGCAGCATCGAAATGTGAAATACTGGATATACGCATTAGATAATGTCGAAGGTAAAGCCAATTTATAAGCAACATCGCCAATTTGCTCAAAATTCTTACAATGACTCGTGTAACGCGAACTGAGCTTGATTGCTTGTCAAATCTCACAACTGACACTCCAATTCTCTATTTTTGAGATCATCATAAGATTGTCGACCTTAAGCTGCTAACAATTCATCTTCGATCACAGGGTCCTTGTCGGTAGCGTCTCATAGTAAATATGATCCAAGTAACTTATTCTCATTCAAATCAAATCACCCAATATGCGACCTAAACTTCTAGCCATGAAGCGCCTCGAAAGCAGCCATCTGGATGCTAGAGTGACAACTGCTATTATAAACAATTTTATCAATGACATATCTCGGTACCAACTGCCTCTGAATTCGATAATATGTCAATGTTTGACTAGAGCTCTTATTCAGTATGTCTATTGATGGTTGAAATACATTGCCCAAATATAACTCTCATTTTGTCGTCTCTTGTAACAATCTTTCAAACTGAGACGTAGATTAGAAACTAGAAACCAAGATAACAAATAGTGGAAACTGAAACGTTGTGAAGATGCGCAATGTCATCAATATACACATAAATATTTCTTCACAGTATGACCGATCTTTGCTGCAGTAAGGTGGACAGTTTTAGAGAATCTATCACTCAGGGTCCAAATAAGTTAATGCCCTTTACTAGTAGTAGAAATTCCATAGCAAGAGTCAAAATATGATTTTCTCTCCGAGGGCTCAATGGTCTGAAGCAAACAAACTAGTCTCTGATGTTCGCCTTTTACTTATTGACAAGTTATACTTTTTTTTTGAACCAATGTAAGACAGACACGCTTTTCACAACCTCACTGATACACCATTTTACTGATACGCGTCTCATAGATCATGAAGTATTGTAGTTGCGCCTTAATGCATAATCCATAAATATGAACATGTCTCGGTTTTTTTTCTTTCCAACTCTGTGGGTTATGGGCCCACCATGCTTCCGCTGCGCCACTCTAATGACCCTTTGAAACCATTATTCTTATATACATAACATTTCAAACGATTCTTCACAGATAGCCTCGGGGCTACTCCATACTAAACATAAATACTATTTTCTCTCATTACCAACAGGTCTAAGAAATAATCTAACCAAATCGTATAATTGCACCTTCCAATTAACTCTTAAAGCATTAGGTCCACATATCCAAAGTTGGGACGATGACTTGTATACTCCTCTTCTATCTCCATCAACGGATACTTATCATCCATCAAGTCCTTACTCGACTTTCGATAGCCCGTGAATTAGCTATCTCAATTTATCCATCTTCCTAAGTAAGTCAACCAGTATATTGATGAAGCACACTGGAGTGAAAAGTCTTGACGAACTCATTCTTTCAATATTAAAATCACCTAACTAAACATCTTCATCAAAAGTAATCCAACCTTGACAATTGCAAATATCTTATCTGTCACGTGCATCTGAATTCTTGTGTCTTATATCACCATCAAACACTTCAAATATTTTCAAGCTACGAACCATCCATACCTCGTATTAGATGATGATAAACTTTTATCTCATATAGAATTGACTTGATATCCAAAGCATGACATATGATTGCGTCCTCACATAAATCTAGGGCTACTAATTTATAACAGTCTTAAATTTGCGATTATCACATATATTGGTTTCTTAAGGTACATCCTTCATAGCTCGAAAATACTCTTACCATTTCAGACAAGCAACTTTCATACTCATCATTTTTTTGTTATCCAAAAACCACTGTCAAACTAAGCCACAACGAATTCTTTTTATCAACCATAATTATAATTAACATCGCCGTCTTCGTCCCTTTCCTTCAACTATATAATACCTAGTCGCTCTTCATATAATGATAACTACAATTTAACCGATAAATCAGATGATCTCCAAAGTAAAAAAAAATACACGACTTTTAACTTCGCAGTATCTTCAATTCTCGTACAGCTCTATCTTCTTCCTCTGTTTCATGTGAACTCCATAGCAATTTTTAACACAGTTCAATCTTTTTGGCATAAGTATCCCAATAAATATCTACTTTCGTACTTTATTCTTCCCATGTGATTATTATCACATCTACAACTTGTCGTGAACCTTACAAGGATTTCGATTACTACTATAAAACAGAAGTACGTAACGGTGCACTAATCACCCTTTTCTTATCACTCTCATTCTATAATCATGTAGTAATTAACTTTCATATATCATTCTTATGAACTTGATCTTTCACTATTCGTATTAAGTAGGGTCTCTCTTTAACTGTCAATAATTTGACTAATAATCGAACGACTAGAAAATGCCACGTTTTTCATTTTAAATTACCGATGCCATCACAACTTAGATGAGAACTTATACTACTAGAAATCAAAGAGACACGAGGATCAAAGAATTGACTTAAGATAGAAAAACGAGAGAAGGATTCCTAATAGTCCTAGCAGAATGTCGTTTATGGCGGTGGGGCCCTTCACTACCATAATCAAAATTCTACTAGTCCTAGCTCCGTGTACTATGAGGACCTAAGGGCTTTGATACCAACTTTGTCACGACCCAAAAATGTAGGCCGAGACCGGCGCTTGACACTTATGCAAATGCCAAGCAAGCCTCTATACCTTAACAACTATTAATAAGTAATTCACAAATACTAACATATAACTGAACAATAAAATAGTTTGCGGAACAAAACAACATTCTCTAAGTCCTACTCAAGTACTACGGAGCAATACTCTAAAGTGGAAGAAAGAAATAACTGCAAGGACTCCAATGAGGGAACTGGTTGGATGGCACCATACGTGAACGCGAAGACTCTTGCGTGAAGAAGAATGACAGCTCTCGAAATAGTAGATCACTTATCTGAAAATTAGGGGAAAATATGGGGGTGAGTCGGGGGAGACTCAGTAAGTAAATAACATACTTTATTACCGTGAGTTTAATTTTCTATACATGCCTTTTCCATATATTATATTAATAAATTGTATCATTTAGTGCACACATAAACAAATGAATCCGTAACCATCTCATACAACTTTTCATATATGCTCAAATACTCGTATCACATCAATAACTCCATATATCACATGCGTATATAAAATGCGTGGATGCGTGAATGCGTGAATGCACAGAGGGCAGTCGTCACTGTCGGTCCGGATCATATCAGAGTGCGGGCTGAGCCTCGCCAGAATATCTCAGCGGGCCATGCCTCGCCAGAATCATATCAGAGTGCGGGCCTTGCCTCGCCAGAATCATCTCATGTCATGTATGTCGTGAATGCAATGATGCATGTGCAACGTCAGCTCATCTCCACAAGTATATCAGTACGTAGTCACCATATCAATATATCTCATAACGTGTTTTACGTCTTGTAAAGACGAGGGGGAAAATATCTTTTCTCTACTTCTCTTATTTTTACCCAAGTAATATTATACGTACTAATATATAGCTAATATAACATAAGCATATTATTTACTCACGTCGTATAGTTTAACGTCTTTGTCAAGACGAAAGGGGGTTTCGATCTCGTATCGTTTTTGCCATTAACCAAGTATAACTTTTAATGTATAATTAGTCGATACGATAATAAAATATATTATAAACTTACCTCACGCAATTCAATCTCCTTCGAATTTCATTGACCTTGGACAACTCAGATTGTTTTGTCGAGAATATTACTCAGTGAAGACTAACATGTCTTCTGTCACAAGCTTGGCACCTAGCAAAGTGTCCTTGAACATGTAATCCATTGCAACAACTATATAAATCTGCACCAATTACCTCCTCTTAACCCAACATAATTGAACTACCTGTGGGCTGTGGCCAACATAACATTACTCACCTGTTATGCTTGAAGTCTCACTACACCTTGCCACAAAACTCGCTTAGCTCCTCAACTAAAATTTATTTGATCTCAAAGCCTACCGCCCAACTAATGACTTCCTGTACCCCAAAAAACAGATTGGGATCGCTGCTCAAAATTTGGTTTGTTAACCTACAACGTGAATCTCTCGATTAACTTCCATATCGACCCAACAGTAATACAGATGATTAAATTAAACCAAACTGAATCGACATCTTTGTTCACCTTTGATGCTCAACACGTCACAACCATCATTCATCTAAATCCAAAGTGAGTCACTTACGTTGACTGCATGTACACCATCTTTTGACTGCAACATACATTGAAATCCATTTTATAATCACTATCTGGCTAGAGATTGTAGTGTATTTCAAAAGTAAATCACAACCCACCTTAGCTTAACTTGTTGAGGTCGTCGCCTGATTTCTCTAGGTTCTCTGTAGGGATTTCGACTGAAGAGGTGAAAGGGGGGTTATGAGTACAATCTAAAATGCGATTTATATCTCAAGTTTGCTATAAAAACGGATCCAGGAAGTTGGCTTCGTCGACGCCGAAGACTTAGGGATTTTAGATGCACATCCTCTTAGCCACTCGTCCACATCTTCTTCTCTTTTTTTTTCTTTTTTTCTTTTTTTTTTGGTCAACAGCAAAAGTAAAAGAAACCATACTCATTTAAATGTGGGGTATAACAACATCTTACCTCTCTCTTGAATGGAGGATATTGTCCAAGTCCTGGGGTCGCATTTGCAGCAGCAGAGACAATATCTACCAAGACTCGGTGTACCTAGAAACCAGAAAAGTTAGAACCATATAATACAATAAAAAAAGCAAGGCCATTATACTTTTTAGCTTACCTCGTCAACACAGAGTTGGGAGGGCTCCTTTGCAAGCTCCAGTACTATTTTTATCAAAGATCATAAACCTTTCTCCGGAGAGATAAGATAGGGCTGATAGCCATCAGCTTCTAACACAATCTGGTAGTGGTACATAATTGTCAGATTGAATCATAAAAGTGACCAACTGCAAACCACATATATATAGGATAATAGGAACCTAAATGAGTAAGGCAAGAGGATTATACTCTTTTGACATTGTTAATATCGAAATGTCTATCCAATGGCAGCTGCTTGATTCTGTTTGGAAAGTTTCCCTCAAAACTAGCGACAACTTTCCAACCAGCCCCCTGCAATTATTTTTAATAATAATGATATCAGAAGGGGATTGTGAACTATGAAGATCATAAATTTTTACAAAGATATAGACCCCTTGAGACAGAATGGTCTCTTCGTACTAAAATTTAATTCCCATGGTCTACATTACTCAAAAGTATTCAAAAATTTCAAATTGCACAATTTTCTTACCAGGAAAACAAAGCATATTTAGTCGTGACACTAATACGACACCAGCTTTGGTCCAGAACTAATCTAATGCAGCCATATTGATTATGGTATAGCTGAGCAAGAGCATCCCAAATCAACTGAAAGTACCAGCACTTTTTTTTTCGATTACATTTGTTAGTAGGTTAGAAATTGTTAATGGGAGGAATCGACCCCTGGCACCAATCGGTGCTGGGAACATGCTAACCACTGAGCCACTATCGATCCTCGAAAGTACCAGCACTTTGACCTATATATAACTAATAACAATAACGAGGGACAGCTGCTGAGCCGATAATGATGCCTACCATTTTTAGGATCAGGTGTTTGGTTAAAGAAATCACAAATGGCAGTTCCAACAAACACTGCTCTCAAAATAAAATTAAAATATTTCTTATGAAGTACTAAACAGAAAAAATAAAACTACACCACACTGAATATCCTGACATGTACTTCCACACCTTTAAACTCATATAGACGGCAATGTGCATGGAAATGTAAATACCTAACCTCACCCCCAGCGATATGTTGGAGAAATTTATCCTCAAACTCTCGACAAAGCTCTAAAGCAACCGCCCTCGTTCCTTCTGAACTATGAATCATCTGCTCTCCAAGTCTTGCTAATTCATCTTGTACTATTTGAGATTTGCCTTGTATTCTGCACAAAAGAAGATCAACCGATACAACAGATAACAAACAATAGTGCACACATAGATAAATAAGGAGCAACAATGCATCATGAAATCTTGCAATGCTAGCGAAGACTGAGATTGTAGTAACAATTGCAGAGTGTAAAAATCACAAAGAACATTACCCAGAAAGGAGATTTGGAAGTCGGATTTTCATGCGGTTGCGGATCTGATGAGCTAGAGTGTCCACCAATGCGACTCTGCCAAGCTTATTTTGAGGCGCACCAGTGAGTATGGACTTAAGACTTTCACTCTCAGCCTTCGAAGCAGTTTCCAAAGAGTTTTCTGAGCCAGATTGTGCAGAAGCTATGGAAACCGACTGACCAATTAATGCAACCCATGAGATGTCAGCTGTTTTAGGTGGTCCCTGATCTAACAAGAGGGCCTGAACAGCAGCAAGCACTTTAGGTTTAGACGCAGCTTGGTCTACTTTACTAATAACACCAACTGTTCTGGTACTTGTATTGGCAAACACATGTCAAATGATATTTAAATAGTCCAACTAATAGCAGGGCAAGTTTACTGCCCAGCTTAAATACCATACACAGACACTTACTCTCTGCATCATATTCCTTTGCAACCCTGATGGCCTTAGAAGAAGATATTTCAGGGGCTTGGGCAGCAGGCACGATAACCAGCAATATTGCATCATTGTGCTCAATATATTCACTTAACTGAATAGAAGATTGTGTTTCATTAGTATTGAAATTGACTATCTGCAATTTAAGTATCAAAATGTAGATGACTGTTTCCTACCAAGGAATCACTGACAATCCTTTGATCCAGTCCAGGCAGGTCAATTAGTTTTAGAGGAGGCGCTGAATGAAAAAGTCAAACTGTAAAGTTATAGTAAAATGGGCAAATACTACATACCGTATTTCCTACGAAATCGAGTTCCTAATGCAAACTTCACCAATTGAGATATCTGATGAGCATGTCGAACAACAAGCTTAAATGGTGATCAGGGACCAACCTGTACTAGTGCGCAGCTTCAGATATATTTCATCTTGTTTCTTACCAGAAGAGCCTTTGCTCAACCGATCCTGAAGAGAGTGACGAAAAGCACCTAAAAAGCACCCAGTTTAATGTTTATATTCAAGCAGTTTACAAAAAAAGGAAGTCATGAAATTATAATCTACCGATGTACAGACATTTTAAAAACACTAACTTTAAGTTTATGGTGCACACTCAGACATATTATACTAGTTTACCACTTGGAACATGGTTTGCTGGAAGATCAATATGAAATACTGAAGGTATTTATTTTACTTCAATCCTGGACTACTAAGCCAAACTCAGAAGACATAATCAACATTGGTATCTGTAAGGCAAGGTCAGTCATCATATACTAACTTGCAGAAACTTGCTGGGATTTATTATCAATCTGCAAGACAATTGATTTGCTACTCAAGGAGTCATCTCTCTGTAGATCGATAGATATGGGAGCTCGAGTGGCACCATTTTCTCCAGTCGGCTATATTGATAAAGTCAGTCATTAATCAACAGGCTAGAGAAGCGAATGATATATCAGAAGATATTCATGACTCACCAAAACAGGATGCCCGATTAAGCTGTTTAAAACGGCAGATTTACCAGCACCCTAATCGTGCCGAAAAAATAAGGGAGATTGTAATGTCAAAATTAATGTACACTTAGAGAAATTATGGTAAATGAGGCATACAAAACAAAGAAAAAGGGTGCGATAATTCATGTAACTGTGTGTGTTTACACATAGCTGCAAAAGCCATAGTATATCCGGCAGTAAATTTTCTTCTTATCAATAATACAAATTTCTAAAAACGAAAAAAGGGAATATTATGATCGTGATTATACAAGATATGCGACTAGCGTGCATTCTGGTTTCAGTACAAGCACAGATAGTGCACATAGGTGTGATGTGAAGTCTCTGAATAATTTGAAGTAAATCTCTGTGATTGAGCAGTTCATTAGAGGTGCCAAATGGTATTAGAGTGTATATGTATTCAGGGCCCTGCGAGGAGAATATGTTGTACAATAGACAAATGTGCCAAGGTCTACTCTTAAATAAGTTGGCGATATCACTCTTATCTAAAAACAGTCACTTCCAAAATAAACCTACACATCAACTTTATGCATACGCAGAGACATTAAAATGTGCTGAAGGAGCTTACGACGTTGCCAAGCGCGATGAGATTAAGGAAAGTGGAAGGCCTCCTGGAAGGCGTATTTTCATCAACATCTTCATCGGCAAGCAAAGCGGCGGCTTGACGCATCGAATCAGATAGCTGCGAAAGCTCATCGATTGCGTCCATTTTGTCAAACAATTTTCGCAGAGATCGGATCCGAACAAAATGTCTACACTACCGGCGACAATCTAACCCTAAGAAACTGTCGATCGGATAACGATCTGGTACGAGTGGATCGGAAAACGAAAATGAAAAGAGAGAGAAATGATGATGTGAAATGCGGAGCCGAACGCAAGCGTCGCTGATGAATAGAAGAAGCTCTCCGCTGATTTTGAAATACGGAAAAAGGATGGTTGGTTGGTTACTTGGTTACTTGGTTATGAGTTCATGATTCACTTTCTGAACTTGCTTCCCTTTTACGACGACGTTTCGACCCGTTTGCTTATGTGCCGATTGTAAAAGTAGTATCAGATTATTAAAAGCAGTTTTTTAACCTAATTCTTTTGTATTATTTTTCTTTCAATTTTGTTTTGATAGGAGTATTATTTTTCTTTCATCAATTAAACTAAAGGAAAATTAGGGTAAGCGTAAAAGAAATTATGAATATCAAATAAATAAATAAAATAAATAAAAATACAACTATATATTTTGTGACCTATTTCCAGAACCTTCCCTGTTCGATTCATCATTAGCGTCTCTCCAGGCAACTCAGCAGAAAAGGAATAATAAACAGAAGCAATCGAATCCGTTTTAGGGCATCATTGGTATTTGGGAAGGATGTTTAAGAAGGCAGTGGAGTCGAAGGCACTGCAGAGATTATCAGGAGCCGATAAGAAGAAGCTGAAACGAACTGTTAAAGACCGATTTCGTAATGCTTCTGATGCTGATATCAACGCCTTATTTCCCCCAAAGGTACTTGCTTTCCCTTCCCTTGCTCAAACACTAGATAGCTGTGTGTCCAAGTTGCTATTGTTTTTAATGCTAATTTTGTTTGTTAATTGTTTTTTGTTGTTGTGTGGAATTACAATGTGCAGGCTGAGGTAACGATGGCCAAGCTCGAGAACCGAGTTCATGTGTATTGGGTGGAAGGGGGCTTACCCATGATTTTTGATGTGGATGGTCGTGGAACCGAAATTTATCCTACTGGTACTTTGTTGCCCAGCTTAATCATGAAAAATGCTTTGTTTTTATTCTTTAATGTGTGAAGCAGAAATATTGTGCTACTATAAGTATAGTGTATAGGTATGTCCGCTTTGTTAGAAAAAAGATAAGAACTTTGACGGGTGGTTACTGGTAGTGCTTACAGTTGTTTGAATTTTATTTTAATTCGATGTGGGTGGTAATGAAGTAAATTGGAGAAAGATTGTATCAATTAAATGGTGAATATATATGTGGAAGATCCACCTCTCATGTAGATGGATCTTTTCTCCCGTGCTTTCAAATGATTTTATATGTGCTTTAACCTTAATGGTATCTTTTCTGTACATTTTTAGTCTTTGCTCTCTGGAAAGTCCCTGAGCTTCTCCGGCATTCATTTTGAAGGGAGGAGAAGTTTCACATTATATCATCGGTGGGGCTGATTTGATGTTCCCTGGTATTCGTGTGCCTGAGGAAGGGTTGCCTACGTTTTTGGCTGTGGAGAGCCATGGGCAGTTACAGTTCCTGGCAATCCTGCCCCTATAGCAGTAAGTTTAGGCTTATGTTGGTTGCCGTCTTAGTGCAGTTGTGCTCGGTGTCTGTGATTCGGCTAAGGCAAGCTGGGTTGGGCTCTTCATATTTTCAGGTGGGAATTACTACCATGAGTAGTGAGGAAGCATTAAAAGCTGGTTTGCGCGGGAAAGCTCTCAGAATAACTCATTGTTATGGAGATGCACTCTGGTAAGTATCCATATAGTTTTTGTATACGTACCATCTGGTGCATGCAACAATGTGATATATTAATATTTGCAGGGCATCAGTTGAAGGCCATTATGTTCCAAATGGAGGGTTTTTGGATAATGTTGTCTTTGAAGATCCTTCTTTATCTTGTTTGGACTCTGATCTACCCCGTGGTGATACTGCTGTGCCAGCTGTTAATCCAAATGGTGAAAACAATGCAGGAGACCAGACTGATGACTTAGATGTATCATCTGATGTTGGTCTTCCTTCATCTGTATGTGATGCAGTAGAACAAATCGCGGATGATTTCTCGGAACTGAATGTCGCTGATAGGGGTTCTTCGACCGAAAATGCTGAGGAGCAGCATAACTTGTCCCCTGAAGATGTCGATGTACTTCTAGACCAGTGCATGTTGCAAGCTTTGCACACAACTGTTAAAGATAAAGATCTTCCCATTGCTGGAAGTACAGTGTGATAAGAAATCCTCAACGTCAAGTGTCTTTCACACTCGTGTACATCCCATAACAGCTTTAACACTTGATGCACCATTTATGGAAGCTTGCATGATTACTTTTAAAATGTACGTGGTGTAGTAGTTGCCAATCCTATTCACACAATTTGATTCTGACAAGTTGTTTATGGTCATAAAATACTTGTCTTCATGTTATGTGACACAACATATTGGAAGAGCACGTTGTGGTATTCATCAGTTGCCATGACCCTCCATAACTACTAATTTAGTATCATGCATGGCCAAACATAATTGCTACTAAAATTTAGCCTTACTCGAAAAAGAAGTCCTTTGCAAACTGAAACACTTCAATTAGCCTTTATTTCAAATTGGATTCAAACACTTCAAAAAGAAGTCCTTCGCAAACTGAAACACTTCAATTAGTCTATTTGTGCATCAAACACTTTTATCATCCTTGACACAAAACTTCCATTTGAATACCCTACAATTCCAACAGCTACTTGCTCTTGACACACTTATTTTCACCAGCATGCGCTGTCAGCTGTGCTGCAGTTGCGAAAACCGTGTGACATTTGGTGCATTTCTTATTCTTCCCCCCAGAGTGCTTAGCACGTTGATGATCCTTCAAAGCCTTGAGCGAGTTGCCTGTATAGGTGCAAATATCACACTTTACGAGTAGCCTTGGATTAGCCATGGATGAGGGTCTGTACGAAGCGAACAACACAAGAAAAAAATTAATCAATAATGTGTTTCTTTTTTTTCGATAGCAGAATTAAAACAACCCTAACAGAAAGACTGAAAAAAAACAGAGCACTACAACATCAATAGCCAATTGACAATTATTGAGATAAAACAACCAAGAACCACTACCGGCGATCGCATATTAGAGAATTGATAGATATACTTACAGGCCTGCTTCGTTAATCGTTTGCAAAAGGAGGATTTGAGACTTCGACTGCAAAACAGAGCACTGCAACATACGCACAATAACATCAATAGCCAATTGACAATTATTGCGATAAAAGTGTAAAACAACCAAGAACCACTACCGGCGATCGCATATTAGAGAATTGATAAATATACTTACCGGCCTGCTTCGTTAATCGTTTGCAAAAGGAGGATTTGAGACTTTGACTGCAAAACAGAGCACTGCAACATACGCACAATAACATCAATAGCCAATTGACAATTATTGTGATAAAACAACCAAGAACCACTACCGGCGATCGCATATTAGAGAATTGATAGAGATTCTTACCGGACTGCTTAGTTAATCTTCGCAAAAGGAGGATTTGAGACAGAGACTGAAAATTGGAAACGTGGAGAAGTTATAGGGATTAATGACCAAGAATGTTAATATTTCAAATTGTAGAATCGATAGATAGATACCTGAACAGTAATCGTTCGAAAACTATAAGCGGGCGATTTGAGATCGAAGTGAGAGACGTCTGCACAAATGGGAGAACTGGAGGTGTTATAAGCTTTGGAGGGAAATTCGGTTAGCCCGTTGTATGTTGTTCTGTTCTTGAGCGTTACGACGCCGTTTAGTTTTAAACGGCGTCGTCTCGCGTTAGTCAAATATTCCTCACATTTAATTCCTGGCGCCATGCCCAACCATCTTCAACAAAACACCAAATTTAATTTTTTTTGAATTAAGTCAATTTTTTAAATTACTTAAATTTATACAATAAATTTCTAATTTTACAATAATTTATACCATAAATATTTTTTGAATAAATTATTATACCATAAATCTTTTGAATATTCTCATAATAAAAAGTAAATGGGTGGACAATAATGCTTCACATGTACCAGACCGGAACTGAATAAAAATAGCAAATTATAATATATATCACAAATTTGTGAGGAAAATTGGTAATACCAGAATTGGAACCGGAAGTGTAACGATTTATGACGTACTATTTAACCAACAGGCCATCAGTATTTGCTCAAATAACCATTTGAAATTGGCTCAATTGATACACTATTTTAAATTATTATGAACACTAATTACATTACACTGATATGAATATGACTGATTTTTTATTATTATATTGGTTAGTATTGTTAGAATGAGGAATCGATCCCGGGCACCATTATGTGCCGGGTAATATGTCAACTACCGGGATAAACTCGATCCTCGATTGAATTTCAAAAATATGCTAACATAATCAAAATTGTGTCGATAAACATTTACTACATAATGATTATTGTTTTCATCAAAACAAAAAAAAGAAGAATAATGATTTTTTTATTATGTCAAGAATAATGATTTTATTTTATGCCAAAGAATAATGATTATTGTTATTATCAATTGTGTAGCATTGATGACATGAAAATAGTGTTCGTGACTAGGACAAGACTGGATATAAACACCAATATATGTGGTAGACTGGTAGGGCTAGGGTCTACTTAATACATGCTCCTAGTATCTAAATTGACTATACATGGACACTTGGACCTTGGTCAGTATTTAAGTATGTGCTTGTTTCCATGATAGGATATGCTTTCACAAGTCTAACCCAAATACAAATCAAAAACAAAAGTCAAAACTTTATCTATTTCACTATCCCCCTGTTTGGTTGCAGGAAAAGTAATGGGAAAGTAAAGTTTTGGGGATAGAAACTTAAATAAGGCTGTTTGGTTACGGAGATAAATAAGAAAACAAATTAATTGGAAAAGGGGTTAGAAAATTCGACCGACTTTCCTCGAAACATTTCCACCCGAAAATGAGAGGAAACTCAAAATCCACGATCGACGATTTGATCCATTTTCTTCGATTGTTCAATCGCGGCAATAACTCTCCAGCTCGTTCAAACCCTAATTCAATCCTCAATCGCGCCTCAACTGCTTCCTCTTTCATCCTCAATTGCCGCTATATTCTCCGCAGGGTTTCATGGTCGTTAGTACACAACATAATTCCTCTAGGTTTCAGGTACGATGCATCTGCTGAGTGATATGTGTTATTTTTTAGGCCACTGATGTGTTTAACTAAGGTTTTATACCTTTTTAAGTCCTATTTTCAGCCACTTTTGGTTTTGAATTTGTTTGATTTTGACTGATTTTTGTAAAATGGGTGTGTAGAGAATGTGGTGGAGAGAGGAGGGTATGCGGAGGTTTACAGAGGAAAGTTGAGTAGTGGGGAAGCAATTGCAGTCAATAGATTACTAAAGCTTGTACAGATGATGAGAGGAAGGAGGAGTTTTGACTGAGATTGGGACATGTCTGTGGTATTCAATCCAGACTTATGCTGGATGCAGGTTTTGATGAATTTATGTTGTGCTGATGTAATTGAATTGGTTGAATGTAGATGAGAACTTGCCGGCAATGGACTGGAAAACACGATACAAGATTGCGGTTGGAACTGCTAAATGGCTTCATTATTTATATAAAGGTTTCTAGAGAAGGATAATTCATCGAGGCATCAAAGAATCCAATATTCTGCTTACTGATGATTTTGAGCCACAGTGTGGCTTCTTGTTTGAAGTTTCGATCATGTCGGGTGATTTTTCCGTCCGTTGTTAATACAACTGTAAGGTAGAAACGCTAATGGTCTTAGTTTGAAAATATCTTCCATCGGAAAATTTGTTGACAGTGAGAACTGAATATGGTTTGATGCAGGCAATAAATGGCCTCTATTGTGTTGGGGACAGCTGCTTTCCAGGGCAAGGTGATGTGTGCTCATCGAGTAGCTGCAGATATAGGTAGCTACAACTTATGCCGGCCATTTTGAACTCACTTTAGGTGCTTCTCTTTTTCTTACCTTTTTTAATGGAGCAGGGCTTGAAAATAAGTCTCCTATATTGGATGCTGCACTTCTTCCGCTGCTTGGTTGGTTTAGGTCATTGGCCTAAACGATAAAATACAAAAGGGGCGTAAAACTACCGAAGACTCCTAAAAAAGAATTAGTGCAATGTGAATGGCTGTGCAAATCAAGTCAGAAGAGGATACTGAAAAAAAATGTTCAGCTTGGTTGGTTCCTTAAATGAAGACGAGTGGCAGCTTATAGCTTGATTTCTTGTGCTGTATTGTTATGATCACTATTGTGCTCTGGTGGTCTCATCGGGGCGTTGTGTTGCATTGTCAGCTCTGGAGTAGTCCTTTTAGTGTTTGTTTATGAACTTTGTCCATTGTTGTGTCTCCAGGTGATGTGTGTTGTTGTTGTAAAAAAGGTGTAGATAGTTGGTGTGTGTTCATGGTCTTTGAGTCAGTCCTGTCTGTGTCGGGTTAGTTTTTGTTGGGTCTGGTTGCTCGAGAGTTGGTTTGCTTGTTGACTTGTTGTGCCCTAGTGGGCTTTTCAATAATAAAAAAGAGAATATGAAGCTTGTTTTGATAGTAGATAATAAAAAAAGAAATTTCATTTTTAAGTTAATTTTCTTTCCATGTTATTTTCTTGTAAACCAAACATGCACTCATTTTTTATTAAATTTTCCATTAATATTTCCATGTATAAACCAAACACAAAAAAGTAATTTTTTCATTTTTTATTAACTTTTTTTCTTACTATTTTTCCCTATGGTTTCTTTCCCCTCTACTTTATCGCAACCAAACAGAGCGTATAATAATAAAAAACGAGTTTCAGGCACAAAACGGCCCAATGTTATCACAAGCCTAACCCAAAGCCCAAGCGTGAGCCCAATAAGTTCCGGCTAGGAAACTTTTCCTGGTTTCACACGTGCGGTATGACATGAGCAGAGCTTGTCTTTTAGTTTTATCTACGACTTCCGATCATTATGTCTTTGTTGCAAATTATTACGGCTCCTGCTAATCGCACCCCACACGCCCCCATGTGGGGCCCAGGTAAATTTTTCATTATGTCCTTCTACTTATTATATATATTATATATATTATATATATTATAAAAAATGATTTTAAAATATTTAAAATTTTTAAAAAATGATTTTAAAATATTTAAAATTTCGTATTAATATATACAAATGATTTTAAAATATTTAAAATTTAGTATTAATATAATATATATTATATACTATAAATGATGATTTAAAAATATTTAAAAATTAGTATTAATATATTACATATATTATAGTTAATAATTTTAACTATTAGAGACAATGAGCGCATGGAAATAGTTATCGGACACGTTGGCAATCACTTCGTACAACTTTTTTTGCACCCTTATCATCCGGTGCCACCTATACCAACATGGTGGTGGAATCATTCATCGTACGAAGCTAAAGGATGGGCATCCTCATATCAAGTACGAGCTGATTTATGGCGCGAAATCACAAGCATGGGGCCTCCAGGAGCACAATTTGGAGGAAATATTGATTAAATATGTCTACTTGTTTATGTATTTATTTTTAGCACCGTTGCATGTTTTGTTGAATCTAATTTAATGTTGAGCTATCCAATCAATTATTATTCGTCCTAAATCCACCGTTGCATATTATCTTTAATTCACAATAATGTATAAATTAAATATATAACATAATGTATTTATATTATTAAAAATTAATACATAAATGAATAGTATAATTTGCTTTTGCCAGGGTATCTAATCAGTGAGTTGTCTATTTCTTGTTTCGTAATGTATTGTCAAGTATGTTATTACTACATTTTATTAAAAATTAATACATAAATGAATAGTATAATTTGCTTTTTCCAGAGAATCTAGTCAGTGAGTTTTTTATTTCTTGTTTCGTAATATAATACATAAATTATGAATCTAGTCAGTGAGTTGTCTATTTTGTGTTACGTAATGTATCAGTGAGTTGTCTATCGTAATGTATTGTCAAATCTAGTTGTCTGTACATCAATGAATAGTATAATTTGCTTTTTCCAGAGAATCTAGTCAGTGAGTTTTTTATTTCTTGTTTCGTAATATAATACATAAATTATGAATCTAGTCAGTGAGTTGTCTATTTTGTGTTACGTAATGTATCAGTGAGTTGTCTATTGTAATGTATTGTCAAATCTAGTTGTCTGTACATCAATGAATAGTATAATTTGCTTTTGAAAGAGAATCTAGTCATTGAGTTGTCTATTTTGTGTATCGTAATGTATCAATGAGTTGTCTATCGTAATGTATTGTCAAATCTAATGTATTATCAATGAGGTGGTAAGATGCTGAAGTGTATTCTTGCTTGTGAAAGAGGAGGGAAGTACAAACCTCCATTTCTAGTTGAAGAGATTTTATAAGTTCTACCATTGAAATTTTGTTTATTTAGTTACTCAAACACACTCCTAATTATAAGTTCTATTAAAATTTTAAAAAAATCAAGTACAATATAATTTTTAAAAAAATTGCTACATGTTGTATTTTTATTTTAATTTTTTACTATTAATTATTATAGAATATTTTCTGCTTAATAATAATAAATAAATATGGTACAATTAATTTATAGAATATTAATTATTATTTAATTGAATATGGCATATGAATGTAATTAAATAGAAAGGGGAGGGCATTTTAGTCATTTGGCAGGGAGGTTTTTGTCGTGGAGGGGTGCGATTAGCAGCTCCCATTATTACTTAGTAGATTCCAGAAATTCCTCTTCAGTGTGGATTTGAGACTTCGAGTTCCAGCATCACAGGAACATGTCTATTTAAATAACTGATTTCCAGTTAATTTTACAAATCGATTTCGTGTAATTCACAAATCCATTGGATCTGAATTAAGCCCTAAAAATGTATCACAAATCTTCTTCTCATAATCCATTGACCAAGTCGTCTCTAGGCTCTAGCTGGAAGTACTACCCGAATCCAGTCATTCTAACCCCTGTTTGGTTGTTGGAAAATAAACAATAAAGTAAAATTTTAGGCATGTAAAATAGAATTAAATTGTTTGATTACATGGAAAATTGATAAGAAAGTAAATTAATAGGTTGGAATATTTAGCTAATTTTCCTTAAAAAATTTCTACCGGAAAATCAGAGGAAAACTATAATCCACACCCATAAAACAGAGTACTCCACCGCAGAGTAGAGCCGAGGCACTCCACAGATCGCCACTGGTCGCTTGCTGGTGCTACTGCCCCCGCATCGACGCTTCGGCCAGCTCGAATCGAACGCCCATCGTTGCTCTTGGGAATGAAGGACTTTCTCGGACTCCTAACGGTTCCGACGGGCTTCAGATCGACTCCTAACAGGCACTATTATGCTCGACCCACCTGCTTGTAATGCTCCGACCTTCGCTCGCGTCTCGACTTGATTGATTTTGGCCGATTGATTTTGGCTGCTGATCTACATGAAGTGCAGAAACCCTAATCGATTTTTGGTGGTTAAATTGAACCAATTTGGTTCGGTGCTCCTTCGGTTCGACTTTAATCGGTCAAAAATAAAACAGGGCATATAATTAAGGATTAGTTTCATTTAAATTTGTCTAATTCAATTTTTTGATTTAAATTCAAAATTAGATTAGAAAATTTTAAGTATATTTTCTTTCCATATTATTTTCCTCTCAACCAAACATGCGCTAATTTTTCATTAAAATTTTCATTTACAATCAAATACAAAAAACAGGAAAATTTCATTTTACATAAAATAAAATTCTTACTAATTTCCCTTTAAGTTTTATCTCCTTTCTAATTTCTTACGACCAAACATAGCGAATCTCATTTCTCACCTCCTTCAAATCTCTCCCTTTCGGTTTTGTGTGTAGTTTTTTTCGATTTTCAGGGTAGGTTAGGCCGGATCTCTCCGGGTCGTCGGGTTTAATCCGGGTCACTTATAGGCCGGTGTTTTACCGGGATGGAAGTGCGGGTTAAAGACGTTTTAAAGTTTGTAGAAAAGTGGCCGGGGCTGTAGTGTTCATTTGAGGCTTGGCTTCATCCTTTTGGCCACCTTTGGCAAGGCGTGATGCGAATTCTGGGCCACTAGACTGTAAGTACGTTTCAACAGCTGGAAAATGGATTGCTTGCACGGATCGCGCTGTTATGTTTTCTATGCTTTTTTATTTTTTAGCGTTCATATTAAGGTTGTCTGTTCGTTATGTTTATGTTGTGTCCAAATTTGTATTACCCTCTGTTACATCAAAAAAAAATCTCTCCCTTTCCAATCAAAAAAAAATCTCTCCCTTTCAAAGTCCGTCCCTTCCCGGAGCAAACCGAAAACTCCATTTCATCGGCCAACCTCCTCGCCACGTTTAGATGTAGGAAATAAAGCTATTGAAATCAAATAAACAAGAGAACTTGAATAACGTTACTTGATTGACGATCTCCGAATTACTCCGATTGTGCCGTGGTATGAAGGCCACTGACTTAGAAGCGAATTTCGCCACTACCGGTACAGGTTCTCAAGTGACGAACGCCCCCAAGGTTAACACAATCCTCCTCCGAATCCGTGCACCCGAACTCGGAAGGTGGAACTGCTCAAGCACTGCTCAAATCTCTGAGGGTTTTTCCTCTCTTATTTTGTATATATGAGAATACAAGAAACTCAAATATATATACCCCTTCATCACACGTCCAAACTAAATTAATTAGGAAATATTTCCTAAAATTTAGTTGAGTGAAGATAATGTTACCTAAATCCTATAGATATATATCTCGTAGGAATAATAGGTAACAACCGGATATTTATCTTTTGCATTATATTCAACAATCCCCCACTAATGCAAAAGAGTCCGAGACCTAGAGATTCTGAGCAGTACGTAGAAGGCTTAATACTTAAATGTTAGTATCCAAAGGTTTGAACTAACACATAGTGGAGTGGGGTGTTCAATGGTCTAGAGAGTGTCCAAAGGATTGAACTCCTAGATTATTGAAGGGACCCGACAACACGCACATCACCTTCAAAGCTTGAGCAATTCCTCGATAACACAGCCACTCATCTTGGGACTCTAAGTGAACGCTCTAGAGAGATATCCCATCACTCATAGAAGGAGGCTATCCCTTCACATTCACCGCAGGTGTTCCACGAACATTAAGAACATTTAAGTTCAACCTTCCATCTATATAACTCACCGATCATCTCACGACACCACTAACTCGAGTGGTCTATGTCTGTGAGGCTAGTTATAATAGATCTTCTCATGACACCATTAACTCTAATGGCCTCGGTCTATGAGGATCAGAAAAGAAATCACCGAATTTACAAGAGCATCTCATGACATCACTTAGACAAGTGACCTCGGTCTATAAGGCTGATCAAATAAACCACCATATCTGCAAGAGCATCTCATGACATCACTTAGACAAGTGACCTCGGTCTATGAGTCTAATCAAAGAAATCACTGTATCTACAAGAGCATCTCATGACATCACTTAAACAAATGACCTCGGTCTATGAGGCTAGATACATCAAAAGCTTTAAGCTCATACTCATCATCCAGTTCGGGATGGCTCACCACACACATGTATAATATTTCTCAAACACATACCTCTTGATGACTCAAGTACCTTCCTCCTGTCGAAGATCCACCAGGTTCTTCTCCATTCTCACAAAATATAGAGAAACCACACCATTCACAGTAAACTGTCTTACAAACTCAGGTGTGACACGAATGTGCCTCTTCCCATTATACACGTTGTTCTTTGCCACATCTATGGAGGCTTGCAAATCCCAAAGTATAGGCACAGAAGGAGTCAACTACCCCCACAATGGAACGCCTGCCAATAAATTTCTCAACCAATCGGCCCCCAACTTTGTAAGATCTCTCAACTGTCTGTCACCCAGTTTGCATCACAGTACATTGCTCGATGCCTGCGCATACTTCATCCTTCGTGTCAGGAACTACAAACACAATGGGTCACTCCATATAGGTTTGATAGAAATCTAACTTGAGCCCGCTCCATCTCATCCAATCATGCAATTTAAACCGAATTAAATAGGGTTAGATTGCCATAAACCAATAGGAACACATTTAATCAATTATGATTAAATCGAAAAGTCAATAAATTTACTCATCATCAAATGAGACCATAAACCAGATAATGATTTAAACAATTCTATTTAATCAATTAAATGATTAACTTCTGAATGGAATATGATTTAATCGAACCTGATTGAACCAACCTTCCCTTCCATTGAAAACAGCAACGCCTCAAGCGATGCATCACACTATCTCCGAAGATGATGAATAACATGTCAAGTAGTTCCATCCACAACTTTGGATGTGCATGATGCTCTGACTATTGTTTTCGTTCGAGTACCAAAGCCTCCACAACTCTCAAACCTCATCGGCCAAGCTTGTATGGACAGACATCAAGATAGACCTCAATGTCTGATCCACACTAAAAACTGGGTTTCGGTGTCCACATCAAAACTTCACCTCATAGCGCAGCGAACGCTATCAACATCTCATTTGAGCAACGAACTCTATGCCCACATCTCAATGTTTCAACCTCTGAGCAACAAATCACAAAGAACAGAAGCCACTGTTTCCTTTTGGGGAGAGCCATCCAGAGAGTACTTTCATTCGAGTTGAATCCAAGGAAGTGAATGACAAACTACTCAACATAAACTATACTCCGTAAGATCAACTTAAGTCAATTTCCCTAAACTCAACCCCAACAATCCAACAAAAGCAGACAAACAATTTATGATATAATTTATGTACTCATCTTGTCTGCTTAAATCACTCTTCATGCTTCTGTACATCTGGGAATGGCCCTTGACATGGGATATGGTGAGGCCTCTTTCATCTATCAACTAAAGCACAAACTTTGGTGCAGCCTTGACTTCTCCACCAAGTCTGCAAACAGCTTGAACAACGCAACTGAAGCTCACGTGTCAATTGGAAGCAGGAACTTTAATGAGTCGAACCAAATTGCACGTCCAAATTGAGACTGGTCGAATCGAAACCGAACCAAACAAAACGATTCAATGTCACCAAATTTATTCTCCATCACAAAACCAAATTAGGGTTCTTCTTCGATAACTACCAAACATAGCAGCAGCCTCTCCATGAGCTGTACTGTTTCTCTTAATTTCAAAGTTGAGCCAAAATCGAATCACCAATAGAAATCAATTAGGATTTCTTTCCAAACCAAGCAATAGACATCAAGACACTTTAACAGTATAAAATTGAAGCCTTCAAAATCCATTGTCCAAGAAGTCTTCCAATCGTCACATTCATTGATGTACATGCGATTTAAACCAAAACGCAATTGATTAGTGAATCATGTATCTCAATATTCTCATATTGATTTCAATAGTACAAATTCGCTTCTAAATTGTAGGAAATAAAGCTATTGAAATCAAATAAACAAGAGAACTTGAATAACGTTACTTGATTGACGATCTCCGAATTACTCCGATTGTGCCGTGGTATGAAGGCCACTGACTTAGAAGCGAATTTCGCCACTACCGGTACAGGTTCTCAAGTGACGAACGCCCCCAAGGTTAACACAATCCTCCTCCGAATCCGTGCACCCGAACTCGGAAGGTGGAACTGCTCAAGCACTGCTCAAATCTCTGAGGGTTTTTCCTCTCTTATTTTGTATATATGAGAATACAAGAAACTCAAATATATATACCCCTTCATCACACGTCCAAACTAAATTAATTAGGAAATATTTCCTAAAATTTAGTTGAGTGAAGATAATGTTACCTAAATCCTATAGATATATATCTCGTAGGAATAATAGGTAACAACCGGATATTTATCTTTTGCATTATATTCAACAATGTGGCGGAACTACGACTTCCTCTCCTCCTCCTCCCTTGCACTCCTCATCCCCCGATTCCTGAAGGTCAACTCTACCAGCCCTAACGCCTCTCCTACTTTGTCAATTCAACGAAAGACGGAAACTTTACGAAAAAAAAGAGATTCAAAAACAAGGGAAGGGAAGAAAAGGGTCACCTGCGATTCCAGCAGCATTGGTGCAGATTGCGAAAACAGAAGACGAATCCATTGAAAGCTGTATCTTTTATTAAACTTTTCTCAATCTATATCTGCTCTGTCTCTGTGTTTCTCTTCATTAAGCCAATTGTCTTTATACTCATTATTAGTGTTCTTTATATATTTAATTTAATAAGAGAAAAAAAAATCTGATTTTAGCTGTCAACAATTGGTTAGATCCAAAATATTTTTGCAAAGTATCTTGACATAAAAAAGTAAATTGATTAAATATTGAAAAATCCAACAAGCCTATGATCCACATTTAATTTGCTATTTTTATTCAGTTTCGATCTGGTTCATGTGAAGCATTATCGTCCACCCATTTACTTTTTATGCATGAGAATATTCAAAGAAAAGTTTCATTTACTGGCAAATTTTTTTTTCTAATTTAAATTTCAATTTCGCTGAATTGATATAGTAATTTAAATTATTATTAATACTAATTACATTTTACTGAAATTAATAGGAATGAATTTCAAAATATGCAAACATAATCAAAATAGTTTTGATAAACATTTACTGAATAATGATTATTGTTATTATCAATTGTGTAGCATTGGATATAAATATAACATTAATGTGGTAGGGTCTACTTAGTACATATCTAAATGACAATACATGGATACCTTTTGATAGAGCACTTGGTCAGTATTAAATTTTTAGAAGCATGTGCTTGTTTTTATAAAAGCATATGCTTTCAAAAATAAATTTATATTCTATTTGAAATCACTAAACTAAAATGAGTTTCTGGCCCATAACGGCCTAATATTATCACAAGCCTAACCCAAAGCCCAAGCATGAGCCCAATAAATTCCTGCTAGGAAACTTTTCCTGGTTTTACACGTGCGGTATAACATGAGCATGTCTTTATCTACGACTCCCAATCATTATGTCTTTGTTGCAAATTATTAGTAGCTTCCAGAAATTCGTCTTCAGTGCGGATTTGAGACTTTTGAGTTCCAGCATCACAGGAACATGTCTATTCACATAACTGATTTCCAGTTAATTTTACAAATCGATTTCGTGTAATTCACAAATCCATTTGGATCTGAATTAAGCCTTAAAAATGTATCATAAATCTTCTTCTCATAATCCATTGACCAAGTCCTACCCGAATCAATTAGCTAGCATTTTGGGATTTCATCAATCAGCTTCAAGGAATCCAGTCATTCTAAGAATCTCATTTCTCACCTCCTTCAAATCTCTCCCTTTCAAAGTCCGTCCCTTACCGGAGCAAACCGAAAACTCCATTTTCTCAGCCAGCCTCCTCGCCACGATTAGATGTGGCGGAACTACGACTTCCTCTCCTCCTCCCTTGCACTCCTCATCCCCCCATTGTAAATAATGATCACGCTCAGGTATGCAAATTGGCGATGATTTGATCAGCTTCGAAGCAGAATTGTTTCGCTGCGGCGGTTGGATATAGTAGCTGTAGCTGCTCTTGCCGCTGTGCTCCGAGAACACAATGTCAGCTTCTTGGTATTCACAAACCATGAAAATCTCTGATCAAAAATTGAGAAATTAATTGCGTGTAAAGATTAGGTTTTTGAGTACGTGTTGAGCGAGAAATGTGTGGATTTGAGTTATAAAATAAATGTGGCCAAGATTAGGATTTTATATATAGAGAGACGCGTTTGTATGAAATAGGTTGAGTGATTGATTGGAAAAAGATTAAGATTGTTTTTCAGCTTCATAGACGATCCTTGGTGAGCACACTTTACTAATTTATACTAAAATTAATTCTCTTACTCGGCTTAAGACCCTTTTAATGAACTTTTTTTTTGGTTAGATAAGAAGACCCTAATGAACTTAATATCTTATTCTCAAAGACTTTGTATGTCGTACATGTCGGATATATGATTCATATAACTTGCTTGAGTTTTGATTTAATATAATATACAGGTTGGAAAACAAAACATAGTCAAAATGATATGTTGTAATGTGTTAAAGTTTGTTTGTTTTTAGTGGAATTTGGACTACTACTATTTGTCATAATTAACTGTCTTTGGATTATTTGTTGCGAGTGAATAATTTGTACATTGCTAGTTTGGGGGGACCTTGCTTGATGTTCATTTGAATCATTATAACAAAATATTTCTCTATTTATAGCCACATTAATTGTTGTAATTGTAACATTTATAGAAAGTAATCGAAAAAAATCCTATAATTTTACAGTATATCCACTTGCACTTTAAATTTGTATTTCGACAAAGGATGAACAAAATATCGTATTTTTAGATTAGTTTCCTTCTCATTATATCAGTGATATTGACAATAAATTAAATCAAGTACTAACTAATCACATGTGACATAATATCGTCATCGAATAAATCAATTTTCACATTTTCCAATCCGAGGTCCGAATTATCACATTTTCCAATCAGGGGCAAAATCAAAAAGTCGGTTAAAGTTAACGGATGGAGCTAACTCCGTTAGTCAACTCCGTCAGTCAAAGTATAATTAAATGTTTTTTAATTTAATCTATATATTTCTCATTGTAGTTTTTTAATTTTTAATTTTATTATAATATTTTTAAACTTTAAATTTCATACTACAAATATGTATTATTTTTAAATCAATAATTTCCTATTTCGTAATTTACCATATAACATGTATGAATAAAAATAAAATATTTATTTTCTTGATTCATATTGTAAAATTTTCAAAAAATTTCCCTTATATGCATGATAGGTGAGTATAATATTTTAAATTTATATAGTGTGACAATTCACCATATAACACGTATGGATAAAAACTAAATTATTGTTTCTTGATTCGTGTTCATAAGAGAATGAATATCAAAAAGAATATAATGAGAGATATATTGATAAAATTTAAGAGAAAAACATTTAATTATGATAGAACAAAAATATAGAAAGTTTCGGAAAATAAAAGTATTATAATGAAACTCAAAGTTAAAAATATACAATGAGTCAATAAAAAAATACAATGAGAAATACATGGATTAAATTAAAGAAAAAGTAATTAATTGTACTTTGACTAACGGAATTAGCTCCATCCGTTAACTTTAACGGACTTTTTGATTTTGCCCCCAAATTGAAAAATGTGATAGTTCAGCCTCAGATTGAAATTGAATGATAGTTCAGGCACCTTTTTATACGTTTCCAATCAATTAAACCAAGTACTAACTAATCACATGTGACATAATATCGTCATCCAAGAAATCATCTTTAGCAACTCGTTAAAGTTGGGACAATGAGCATCTGCCAAGTACGCAACCTTTGTGGATCTCACACACATCAAGACACAATGCTTGGCTGCCATTTCTTTGTAAATCGTCCAAACGTCATACGTCATTTCAAGGTTTTGGTTTTGTGGTACAACCTCAAATCATGAAATGAGACAGAAAGGGTTGGGACTGGGAGAATGCCACGTGTGTCCCTTCACCATCTCATCTAGGGGTAGGCATTTGACCTAGGTCAAAATGCCCATAGAGTTACCTTTACCCTACCCGATTCGTATCTTGTTCTATCCTCGTACCCTAATGTATCATGCGTACAAATCTAAGACAGTGTAATGGATATGGAAAAAAGAGCTTATCCTGCCCTACTACCATCACCTCATACCCTGCCCTCCTACCCTATCATATCATGTCTTACCCTACTATTTTCATTCATATTATAAATTTTTCCTTAAATTATGCTTAAATTTATCTTATAGCACCCGACCCTACCATACCTTATCCTAATTTTACCCTGCCCAGCGTGCATAGGAAAACTATTCTACATTCCCTTCACTGTCATGTACTGTTCATTGGATCACGAAAAAATGATCATACCATGCCCTTATCCTACACATTAAGATAAGGATTGCACATTGCCGACCCCTTCTCATCCATCGCTAGCACTATACTTTGTTTCATGAATGCAGGTCTCAATCGGACATTGTTAATTGAAATCTACAAATACAACGAAGTTCAAATGGAAGACATCCAACTCTCTCTTTTTCTTTTTTGTTGACAGTGACATCCAACTCTTTTTTAATTCTCCTTTCTATCAAAAACCCCAATTATTCCACATAACAAACAATAACTACTTTAAATCTAATCAAGTTTGTGATTACGTACCCACTCTGAATAAGTATTTTAATTATCAATCAACTTTTGATAATGAAGATAGATAATTGAAGAATATATCAATATATGTTTACTTATTTCTTTTTTATTATTGATTTCCTTACAAAAATTTGAGTGGTTGATATAAATGTGCCACTTCACTCAGCCCATTGTTTGGCATAAATTTATGATTAAGTCGATCTGTCCAATCTAAACTCCACTCACACCGCATGCAAATTAGATGGAATTAGGCCCTTTTTCCCTTTTCATGTTTCAAATTATTAATTATAAGTAAAAATGAAAATGAGATTTAAAATCAATGGGCTTGTGCTACATAAGACAATTATTGGGCTTTAGGCCCATTTTAGTTCATTGTCGAAGCAGCCCATAAGCCCATATTAACCATAAACGCCGCATCACTGTTCTCTCACCGTCGAAATCCGCCGCACCCGTCGTCGCCGCCGCCGCCCCAACTTCAACTGCCGCCGGCGGGAAACTTGTGATATTTTGCATGATTTTAAAGATTTCAGAGGAATTTTCGTGACTTTTGCTTCGGAGGTTTCTGGATATAGGGCTGAGCATCTGATCAAGCTGTTGTTTCTACTGGCTTCAGTTTCGTTGTTCTATCTCAGAAGTGGCCGCAATTTCAGAGAAGGTAATCAACTTAAAGTGATGAAAATTTTGTGTTAATGTTACAAAATTTTATTCTTGGTGAGAATTGAGTGGGTTAGGATTCAGTGGTAGTCATCTTTCTCATTCAATTAGACTCCCAAGTCCCATGTGACCATGTCATTGTTTAAGGTTAGGGTGGCTTATGATGCTAATTTAGGTTGCCAAATGGATGTTGGGCGAAGGCACAACAATTGCGAAATATGACACACTTCTCCTGAGTCCTGACATTTGATGCGAAGGAGAGGGTATGTGAATTGCAAATGTAACTACTTCAATGCGAAAAGAAGTTGCAGCAGAAATTCAGAGCTTGGATAAAGTTGCTTGATGTTGCACTATGTGTAAGAAAATGAACTTATACATGTTACTCTAAGACATTTGTTGAGAAAGATAACTTCTATGCGACTCTTTAGGTACTTTTTTTTTTGATTGGGTGTTAAGTGTTAGTAATTAGGTGTTAGCAAGGAGTTTAACCGGTGCTGGGTGGGAGCGCATTCCACCAGGCCACTCCACTTTGCCTTGCGACTCTGTTAGGTACTTGTAATTACACGAGAGTGACGAGGGCAGGAGCTCATCACATTTGCTGTATATTGAAGAGACTGCTAAATACAGATAAGTCTCCTTAATTGGGTCATGTGTTAGGTGACTATGATTGAGGATACAAAATCTCAATTTCCAAAAGTGGAGTCGTAGAATCACAAAAGCTGATTTGGACATTGTCTTCTTTGTTGGTTTAGTTATTCAACTACATGACTTTAATTCATTGCCTTCCTCCATGACCAATCCCGGAAAGCTTGCTCACATGCTGCTACTTAATGCTGTGGCCCTCTTGTCAACCATTTCCTATATACATTTTCTTTATCGACAGTTTTGCTTTTGCAGTGTTACATTTCTTAACACTGCTAAGCTGGATTGTTACAATACCATAGCTATCTTCACGTTCACAGTTCTGCGATACTGCTCTTTCTATGCTTCTGATGGTTAACCGTTTATCCAGCTTGTACTTAGAAAATTTTGCTATTGAGTTTCAGTATTTATTTTTACCGACTACAACTCTTGTGCAAATTGCTGTAGGATTTTTGGCTGTTTGAGAACCGACGTTCAAAGGGTTGACTTTAATTTTTCCTCAACGCGCAAACCTGCAACGAAATATGCAAGAAGTATGACTCTTTGAACCATATCTTTCAGTAGACTAAAGAGTGGACATATGTCGCGGGCATGGGTCCTTTTATGCGATATTCATTGCTCTGCCTGAGTACATTAATGAGTCTTTGTTTAATTGCATACCCTTTCTCTGCATGTTAGCATTTAACTGGAAATCTTAATTTTACTCGTTGTATTTATTTTCTTCACCTACTTTTCTCAGTTGCTTCAGTCTTTAACAAGGATTATTATTTTATGACTGGCCTGATTAGCACATTAATTTATTTGTATTATGTGGCTTGCAGCACTACGTACGTACCTATTGACTAATTTCACTTGAATGATTTTCTGTCTAATTTGTGCACTAATCCTGATACAAAGTTACTGGTGTTTTACAACTTCTAATCGATTTATTATCTTAATGTCGGTAATTTTGAACACACATATATATATATAAGCGTGAGTTTGAACTTTTAAACCTTCAAAGTACCCGCAAGTTGTGATTATTTTGTGATCCTAGGGCTCTCTTTTCCTCTCCTGTGTGGTATAAAATAAATGACCCTCACACTATGTAACACTATGGAGTTATTGCATCCACCTTCCCCAACTGTGATATCCTGCGAATCCAGATGCCTATCGCCACATTACCTTATATATACTTTACTCCACCATTATTGTTCTGTCACACACTTCTTGTTTCACCATCACACACCACTTTAGTATTATTACCCTCTTCAGCTCTTGATCTGCATTATCTTGCCATTGTCTCTTTTAGCTTCTTTTTTTTTCTGGCCTTGAGTTTGGATCAGGGATACTTGTGGGATCTGGAAAATGGGTTTGCATGTGAGTTTTTATTGTGCTGTGGTGCTTGTTCTGGGTTTGAGCTTTCGCAGTGTTATTGCTGAGCCTCAAGTCCCATGTTACTTTATCTTTGGTGACTCCTTGGTGGACAATGGGAACAACAATGGCATTGCGTCTCTAGCTAGAGCAAATTATTTCCCATATGGGATTGATTTTAATGGCGGGTCGACAGGGAGATTCAGCAATGGCTTGACCACAGTCGATGTCATCTGTAAGTTACCTTACAATAAATTCTGTCTTCTACTTAAAACTGTTTTGACATGTTGATCTAGTTTTCGAAATAAACTATATTGAGTCATTGACCTGTTACTGAACAAAACGTTGTTCTGAATTCTGATGTGATTTTGATTCGCTGAATGCAGCTAAGCTGTTGGGTTTTGAGGATTTCATCCCACCGTTTGCCAATGCTAACGGCGAACAGATCATGAGAGGTGTCAATTATGCATCAGCAGCTGCTGGAATTCGCGAAGAAACTGGCCAACAACTGGTATATGCAATCTTACCAGTCTTCCAAACTACACTCGGGATTCACACACAATTCGCTTTAATTATTAACTCACGGATCTAACCTCACATCATATTGTAGGGTGCCAGAATTCCATTTAGCGGCCAAGTCAGGAACTACCAAACAACAGTGTCTCAAGTAGTCAACATACTAGGGGATGAAAATCAGGCAGCAACTTACCTAAGCAAATGCATCTATTCAATAGGATTGGGGAGCAATGACTATCTCAACAACTACTTCATGCCGAATTACTACAACACAGGCAGCCGGTACACGGTGGAGCAATATGCAGACCTCCTCATCGCTGACTACTCAAAATATCTAAGGGTATTTACTTTTTAACTGGTAGCACCTGCTATATTACTGTTTTGTCGATACTGATTGGACATGCGTCGATATCTGCAGACCTTGTATGATTATGGTGGAAGGAAGTTTGCTCTGATCAGCATCGGGCAAATTGGCTGCAGTCCAAACCAGCTCGCTAACAGTCAAGATGGGACAACATGCGTATCTAAGATCAACGAAGCTAACAGAATCTTTAACAGCAAGCTCAAGTCTCTAGTTGACCAGTTCAACAATGATCTACCTGAGGGTAGAGCCATCTACATAAATGCATATGACATCTTCCAAGACATGGTCAACAGACCCTCTGCTTTCGGTAAATTCTCATAAGTCATAACAACTCTCCAACAATTTTTCACCATGTACTAATTCCGTCCCCTGAAACAACACGGCCCTGATTTGTCGTCTGCTGGATACAGGGTTCTCTGTCGTCAACACTGGATGCTGCGGAGTTGGTAGGAACAATGGCCAAATTACATGCTTGCCAGGCCAAATGCCTTGCCAAAATAGGGACCAGTATTTGTTCTGGGATGCATTCCACCCAACAGAGGCTGCTAACATCGTTGTGGGTCGTAGATCTTACAGCGCCGAGGCTTCCTCAGATGCTTACCCAATTGATATTCGTCGCCTGGCTCAGATCTAATCCAAGACACAACTGAATGCATGCTTGTTTTACAGCTAGGCAAGTGGTCAGTCTGTAAAATCTGCAGTGACCAGTTACCTAAACAAAAAAACTGAAACTTTTTTCCTAATTTGATCCCCATTTCATCAGTTCTATGGTAGTATGGTTGATTGTCTGATTGAAGCATATAGCTAATAATTAAGCAATATTAAAACATGTCATGAAAGGAGAAATATGAATGACAGTTTCAGGTACTACCAAATAAGTTAAGTGTGCAAATCACCATGCACTGTCTCTGCATACACAAACTCATAATTTAAGCACCATTCTCAAATGTCAAAGTCTCAAAGCTCAACCATCCATAAGAAAGGTTACAAGATTTTCCAAGACTTGATGCCACTCAAAGTCCCACAAACATTCTCAAAAGGGTAGTCAGTCTTCCAATGCTCTCCACAGCCATCCCGCATTTCTTCTGTTTTTATCCGAAAATCGAAAGACTGGTTAAACAGATATGATCAAAGAGAGCAAAGTCAGTGAAGACTGAAGAGGGAGTACTCAGAACTTACTTAGACCAATTGAAGGGGGATGTAATCTGCTGGCCTTGAGGAATAAGAGGTGGTGCTGGACTGCAATGTATTGACTTCAAAATAGTTCCTGGCGTCGTAGTGCTGCTGCTGGCCTGAAGGCATGACCTGATCGTAACTTGATCCAGCTCCTCCCGCAGATGCCACCATTGAGTTCATTTGCTGCTTAGCTCTCTCATTGTCACTTATCTGTTACAAGATTAACATACAATTTAGCTATATTACACTTACCCAGCAACAATATATATATATATTCAGCGAAGAATGTGACCTGACCTTAGCGCGAAGGTACTGGTTATTGTTGTGCAAGTAAACTTCCTATAACACATCAGTAAAATCCCAGTATCATTACACAACACTCATGTGACATTTCAACATGTAACTGCAGACATCATTAATTAGAGTAGATGAACCAGTTATGTTTAGTTACCTTCTTCTGCATGAACTCAATCTCAGAAAAGAGCAGCTCATTCTGATGCAATGCACAGTACCAAAATCATATATAACTCTTTTACCAAAAGGAAACTAAATCAACATGTAAGAAATTTTAAGACTGAGATGTTCCGCAGCTAATTAAGCAAGAATATACCTTTTTCGCGCGAACCTTGCTAATGCTTTTCTCTAACTTGGACTCCAGACTCTTAAGGTCTTTAGGAGTCAAGTTCCCCAGAGACTCCCCTAGAATGTTCCTGACACAAGAAATATATCATAACATGTGTTAAAATTCAAACCATAATGCTGCTATCAGTGTTTGAGCTTTAGTTATTGTAACATTCAGGCATTTAGCTAGAGGCCGTCCTTGAGCGCGCTATACCTGTTGGCCTTTTGGATGGTGTGAATCTGGTGACGAAGTTTTCTGGATTCCTGCTGGTACATCTGCAGAGACCACCATAAGGAATTGAGATTGTTAAACACATTATTGATCATATGCCCCAGTTGTTATTTTAATTAGTGGATTTGATATATACCTGTATGTTAGTTTCAGTGACAGAAGCAGCAGTGTTGGATGAATCAGAACATGCTTTTTTATACCTCTCAATTGTGGACTTAACACTGTAAATCAAACACGCATGGTCATGAAGAAGAAAAAAAAGAATCTCAAAAGGCATCAGAAATGGTAAAAAGGTTACAACTTGTTAAACCCCAAATGGAGATGCATCACTCAGCAATTACACCCATCAAATCATCAACATGGTCAGATGCAACTAAACCTTATTATACACAAACCCAAATGGACAAGAATACTTTACTCCTAGTCCAAGTCTGTACTACTACTGTTGCTGATACCCAAATTTCAAGGAACCAAGATTTGGTATTGATAGGTTTTGATGTTTGTGAACCTTAATTTCCTCGAGGTGACTGATTGGCGGAAGAAAGAAACCCTAAAACAAAATTGACTGGACTTGATCAACGGCCATGATTTACGCCAGTTGGCAGATCAAAATTTTACACAGAGGATAAAAAATCTTGCCTTTAACTTCTTACCCGCCTAAGGACAAGACAAATGACTGATCAAAAGACAGGGTTTTCTGTGAACTCAAGCTGAGCGTAAAAGTGCGTCAGAGCCGTCCAAGACCTCGTCTCATTGGCTTCTCACTCAGTATCCGTACACACTCCCTTCTCTCTCTCTCTCTCTAAAATCTGAGTTTAAACTTTGAAGAGCTTGTGGAAAAAATGTTAAAGATTCGAACTTTGCATCATCGAGCATCATGTGGATGTATCTATGGAAGATCTCAATTGGAACTATTGCTACCCTCATCCAAGATTTAACTTGTACAAACATACACACAACCATTCACTCAGTGTTCATCTAAAGTTGGCATCTTTAGTTTTCTTTTATTGTTTCAAAAGCTTGTGAAAAAGACTTACAATTGAGTTTTCACAAAAACAGTCAAAAGCCCTAATTCTACATTTACTGGATTTCCAACTGAGGACTACCCAAAACCAGAACTATACATATTTTTTTGGGTAGGGGAGTAAGAAAGGAACATTTCACCAAGTGGGGTTGTGAAAAATCATTCTACAACAAGGAAAAAGATTGAAGCTTTTCTTCTTCTTAATTTCTCTAGAAAAAAACCCTAATTTTGGGGCCTGGGGCATATGTCTAAGTAGCGATTGAACCCTAAAAGGTTTCATCTTGGAGGTGTTTAAGAGACCTTGCTACTTGCTTAGAAGAAGATTTTGCAGTTTTTGATGGGATTTTAGTGAGCTCTCTCTCACTGTCCTTTTCAGGCCGGTGACCTGAAGTGTGTAAATGCTTGTAAACTGTGACATGTTATTAAGGTTTTGTGATGAGTTCTTTCATGTGATGGGAAGGGAAAAGATGGGCTAATGAGAGCTTGACAGCTTAGAGCTTCAACTACACTCTTTTAACATGTTCATAGATGGGATCATGAGACTTAAGGAAAGGGTCAGACAGTGAGTGAGAAAAAACTTAGCAACAATGGAGGAAGGAAGGATGCACAAGATGAGGCTGATTCTCACAGCCAAAATCTCTCTACTGTCAATTGATGACACCATCATCATACCCAGCTTCCATTCTAATCTATGACGAACAACAGATCTGTGTTTGAACCAGGCTGAAGAAGAAGATGAACAAAACAACAAACTCAGGAAAAGGAAAGTGAATCTATGAATTAAGCCTCAGCCTCTCTCTCACTCAGATCTTTTTCTACTTCCTTCAACAAATATATCACCAGAATCTACTACTGCTACTGCTTCATTTGGTGCTCATGACCACTTCTAGATCTAGCTCAACCAGATCACAAAGTTGCAAGTTATATATAACTAAAGCTTCATACACCAAACAAAAGAGGGAAAAAAAGGTGGGTAAAGAGAGATCAAGATCAACCCTTTTTGCACCAAAGATTTGGGAAGGAAGGGGTTAAGGAGGTACCTGTTGTTGTTGGAGTATTCATAGAGTCGGCCACGGCTGGAGAAGACTATAAGAGCAACCTCAGCTTCACAAAGAACAGACAGTTCATAGGCCTTTTTGAGCAATCCATTGCGCCTTTTGCAGAATGTAACTTGTCTGTTTGTAGTGTTTTCTATCCTCTTGATCTCAATCTTCCCTCTTCCTAATCTTGGTTGGGCTGAGATTGAGTCATCATCATCATCCCTTGAAGGTTGCTGGTTTTGGAATGACATGGATCAAACCTGCACAACCACAAAAACCTCTCTTAAACAGCAAAGAACAAGTACACACACAAACATATATGTCTAAATTCATCACACTAAACAACCTTGATCTCAAGATTGACCAAAAAATTAAATCTGATCAGGATGTTAAGTCAACAAGGAACAAAGGATTCTTGCCTTGTTACTACTCTCTCTGAAAAAGGAAGTAGAGAAGCTAAGGCTGAAGAGGGCAGCAGCAAGAAATAACTAAGCTTTAGAGGTTCATTCTGATTATTTGAAAGCCAATTCTCTCTTTATTACTATCTTACATGTGATGAGTGATGGGCATCATGTATATGTATTTGTACCAGTGTAATGGAGGAGACAGTGACTTTTGAAAGTGAAATCTCTGAAATGACATCTGAGGTCTCCATTGGGCTGATTGATATCTAAACTACACTCTCCATGGAAAAGATGAGTGTGGATTGAGAAAGCATATCAAAACATTCCAATGCCAACTCTCCTATTCTTAACCTGTAAATATCTATAGAGATAAAATATGAATCTGATTTCATTGCCAAAATGTTTCTCATAAGTCATTTATGTATGTGAAGTGTGAACCCTCAGTTGCTTGATTGGAGAGGTTATTTTTACAAAGGCAAAAGAAGACTACTTGTGCAAATCATGCCATATGAACTCCAACTAGCTAAATAGAACCTCTCACATTTGCCATATGTACCTTTCTTGTCCATTCATTCAGGGTTAGAAGAAACACTAGGGATTTTCAGCTAGCAAAGGAACTTGTAGATTGTTAGTTTACGTAACGATTCGATCCTGAACCAAGATAACTCGTACAAGAAACACTTCATTTTTGGCAATTTGTTTCATAATGACTCTTCTAAAATATGATTTGTATTGTTCACGTGTTCACACCATTAGACCATCACTTTGTTGATCACCAATGAGTACTTGGAGCGCACATCTGTTCAACAATTTCGTGACTCGCTTTGTGCCTTCCATAGAGGCTTGTCCCAAACATTCGATTTTGAAACAAACCGGTCCACAAATGAACTTGCATTGAGAATAAACTTATATACATCAAGTTCCATGATATTTCACACAACTTCAAAACCTATATAGTCATTTTAGAACTTACTTAGAACTCATGATCAGTCATGCCCAATTGAATTCTAACTCAGTTCTGACTTACGGGTACTTATTATCTTTCGCCTTCTAAGGAGACACATCCACGCATTGTATATGAAGAATCAACGCCTTGTAAAACTCTTTAAGAATGATCCACTCTTGGCTATCTCACGCACCGGCTTGTCAGTGAATCTGATGACATTGTACACCCATGCACCGGACACAGCTCCTAGAACAGGCCCAGCTATGTACACCCAAAGATGCTCATACCGACCCCAGATAATGGCCGGTCCCAAACTCCTCCCAGGGTTCATTGATGCTCCTGTTATCTGCCTGCATTGTTTCAAACAACATCATTCCATTTTTCAGACAAGTTCCAGTTTTAGTCTTTTTTTGTTGTTGCAACATTTTGTGATCTTATTTGGTACTTACCCTGCAAATAAGACATTCAGCAACACCGTTGAGCCCACGGCGAGTCCAGCCAGCTCCCCGATCTGCAGACACACAATGTAAGATATAGTGAATACCGGCCAAGTAAATAATGGATGATATATATGTTGAATTTTGCTAGCTAAATTGGACTTCAGCGCTATTCTGGTTCAAAATTTTGAGGTAGAAATTTAACAATGTACAAAGAATGAACGAAACCGAACCGCTCTGTTGTCCGTAGCGACGCCAGAAATGACAAACATGAGGTAGAAAGTGATGATGAACTCCAGCACAAAAGACTGCAGCTCAGACCCAGAAGGCATGGTTCCCGGGAACTGATCCTGCTTCCCTGTAAACACCAACCTAAGCGTTCCACTAGCCAGGAGTGATCCAAGGAGTTGGACAAATATGTAAACTGGAACCTGAAAAAGACAATTCCAAATAAGGAAGGTCAAACTGATTCAGACAGGCAAATTTAGTAATTTTACAACGTTGTAAAAATATGTTGAGTACATGTTTCCATGGGAATCTGTTGACTGAGGCGAATGCAATGGTGACGGCAGGATTGAAATGAGCGCCGGAGATATGACCGGTGGCATAAGCCATTACCATGACCACAAGGCCCCACGTGATCGCCACGCCCGGGAATGAGACAACCTTGTCCGAATCAAGGTTGACAATCACCGATCCACAACCTGCGAAAATCAGGAAGTATGTGCCGACCACCTCTGCAACGAGCTGCAGGTAAAATGAACAACCCCATTATCAGAATCCTCATAAAAGATTCATACTTCACAAATTACAACTCAACAAATCATTTGAGGAAAAAGAAAGAATCAATATATTTTTACCTTTTGGAAGAAATTAACTGAGAAGATAGATTCTTGATCAGGATCAGGCCCATCTAAAGAGTCTTTAAGGTTGAATGAATCATTGATTTCTGATATCTCCGGCATGGTTCAATTATCAAGGCAGCAGAGATCACAGGGCGGAGGTCGGAAATCGATCAGATTTTATGACCCACTTTTCTGTCTGAAAATAGCTAGGTTTGTGTTTTTGTTATAGTTAAATTTAGTATATAAGCTGATGAAGATCAAGTCTTTTAAACCAATCCATCAGATACTCTTTACTTTACATTTCAGAGCTTCATGGACAACCAAAACATTTGGCATCAAGCATCATCAAAAACCTCACTTCTGAAAAAGAATACTCTGAAATTATGGAATTGAGGCTAATGTATAAATGTTTTCCAGGTATTGGTACGCAGGGAATAAATGAGCGAGGCTGTTCTTGATCCTAGTTGTCTGCTTTTGTCACATACAGACCAAGATGTCTGCACACAGTTCCTTTTAACTTCAGTAATGCATGACTAGACGGCTTGAATATTTACCAATCAGTCAGTCTTTCTGAATGTGGATGTGGATCTCCTGCTTGGCATAAACTCAACTGCAAAAATAAATGGTGGGATTTTTTTTTTTTGAACAAAATGTGTATATATTCAAAGAAAAAGGCAGGACACAAACCAAGCTACAACAGCAGCACAACAACAGCCGGACACACAACGCAACAGCAACGCACAAACCAACAGTACACCCTAACCACAAGCAGGCACTACCCCGCGCCACAGCCAGCGACAGAGCAGCCCGGAACAGCACAAACACAACAAACGAACAGACTAAATACCAACAATAATATGCCTGTCAACCAAAAACTTATGTAAACAAGATCCGATTTTTGTTTTTTTAATAATCTCCATCTTCATCCTTATAATCTTCAAGATTAAGGTCCACAAGTGATGCTTGTTCGCAGCTTCATCTCTAAAGATTTTATGATTGCAAGCTTTCCAAGTCTCATAGGTAGCTAAGGTAATAATGAAGAAGACTGCACTTTTCTCCGCTTTTGATCTCCCGCTCCTAGTGTGCTGCCACTGCATGACATCTTCCCACTTATTCCAAATCACATGAATGCCAACCATCTCCAAATACATATTGATGGGATTTAGCCCTCTACAATTAAAGAATATGTGATCCACACTCTCCAACTCCAAATTACAGCAACTGCATATTCTTTGCTCCTCCTCTAAGCCCCAAATTCTTCTCTAGTGTACAGCCTCTTCTTAATGGCCAACCAAGTGCAAAAACTGTGCTTGGGATGCGCGACTCCATTCCAAACCAAATTGTTCCAATTCACTTTATCCTCTGACTCCACCATTAACTCATAAGCACCCTTTGCTGAAAAAGGGTTGTTATTATTAGCCCAAGAGTACTCACCACTATCATCGATCATAACACATTTTTGCGCATCTTGCCTAAGCCTCAGAATATTTTTTAGAACCCAAGAGTGGTGGTTCTTCTCATTCGCTTCCCAAATGGATTGATTGTTGAAGAAATATGTATGCATCCACCTAATCCACAAAGCATCTTTATCAAGACATAAATCCCACACTTGCTTCAACATCAAGGCCTTGTTAAAGATGAAGATATTTTTAATACCCAGACCCCCTTCTTCTTTCGGTTTAGTCACTGACTTCCAGGCCACCAGATTCTTTTTGCAAGAACTCACCCCAGACCATAAGAAGTTTCTGCAGATGGCAGTGACTTTCTTTAACACGAACTTTGGGAAAAGCAGGACTCTCATCCAGTAGGAGCAAATAGAACTGAGCACGTGCTTAACAAGCACTAATCTCCCAGCATAAGAGAGGCATCTATTAGTCCAAGACTTGATCTTCGCCGTCATTTTGTCTATAATCCCATCATACGCGGATCTGCGTAAGCTTCTCCCATCGAGCAGCACACCTAAGTATGAAAACGGAAGCTGACCGCTATTAAAACCCACTGCCATCGAAAACATAGCTTGGTCCTCGGCTCCACACCCCCCAAAATAAATTGCAGACTTGTTCCCATTCACTTCGAGGCCCGACCAACTATGGAACAAAGAAAGGGCTTCTTTAATCTTCATTAAGGATCCCAAATCAGCTTTAGAGAATATAATAATGTCGTCCGCAAACATCAAGTGACTCAGAGAAATCCCGGCACATTTAGGATGGAACACAAACTCATTCGATTGCCTGCATTGTCCGAGGATTCTGCTAAGAACCTCCATCGAGGGTGAAGAGGTAGAACTGGGGTCTCCTTGTCTAAGCCCTCTGTTGCTCTTGAAGTAACCTTCCAAGCTCTCATTGATCAACACGGAAAAATGCGCAGAAGACACGCACGCCATAATCCACTGCACAAAAATGCTCGGGAACCCAAATAAGCCCATGATCGTCTTTAGGAAGCTCCAGTCCACCATATCATGAGCTTTACTGATGTCAATTTTCAGCATACATCGCTTACTTAAGTGCTTTCGATTGTATTTGCAAAGCAACTCCTGAACAAGACTAATGTTGTTCGCTATATTCCTCCCTTTCACAAAAGCTGCTTGCGACTGATCCACCAGATAATCAAGCACCGGCTTAAGCCTATTAGCTAGCAGAGTTGACACAATCTTGTACAAAACATTACAGCAGCTAATAGGCCTAAAGTCGGCAGGCATACTCGCATTATTGACTTTAGGAATAAGGGCCAAGTAAGCAGAGTTAATGCCATCTGGCATAATGCCATTTCTGAAGAAGGAATTAATACTTCTGACAATATCATCGCCACACACACTCCAAGAGGCTTTAAAAAATTCCACGTTATAACCGTCAGGACCTGCCGCTTTACAGTGAGGGAGATTCTTAACAACATCCGCCACTTCATTATACGAAATGTCTTTAACCAGATTCACACAGTCAGCAGCACTCACTTTCGATCCCGAGAGAATAACATTCGGGTCAACAGCATAAGCGTTAAAACTGCCATTGAACAGATTCTTGAAGAAATTGACGAAGTGCTCTTTAATAGATATGTTATCAAACAAGAACTCCCCTTCCGTAGTTTGAACACATCTGATAGTGTTTTAGCTCTCCTCCCCTTAATAATAGCATGGAAATATTTCGTATTTAGATCTCCTTCTTTAGCCCAATTCAGTCTAGCTCTCTGACAGTTGAAAATATGCTGATAACGCAGCAACTTTCTGAAATTCAGTAAGTCCAGAACTTCCTTTCTAATCCACTCTTCATTATTAGGATTGAGCATCAACGTTCTCTGAGTTTCCATAAGGGATTGCCTCCCTTGATCAACTCTGATATTCATATCTCCCCTAAGTATCAAAAAAAAGATCATGAGGAACCACTTTCTTCGTGGATCCTCTCTGGCTCTCTCCTTCCCAAGCTTAGGCGAGCCCATTTGAATTGTTTCCAAGTGCAAACTCAGATTCCAATCCTTCGGACATGGAGACATCTACAGTGTGATCAACTCCAGCAGGGATTGTTGTCCGGGAATCCACATTCTATAACATCCACCATCTTGAACCTCTTTTCCAATGTCAATTGTGTTTCTCGAGCTGAGGCTGAAAGTCGATGATGTTGGCACTTGAGGAATTTGAGACCTGCGAGCCATGATTAAGGGAAGATCTGACCTCCGGGAATGTACTCTGGTCCAGCATTCCAGTTCTCACAGTCCGAACCTTAGTCTAGAGGTCTTACATGTTGGTGAGCCTAACGGAGGTGTGGTTGGAACGCTTATTTAACCCCCTGCATTTGAAGATGGTGACTTAACTTTGATGATGTGCAGATAATGAATTGGACGAAAGATTCTTCAGCCATGGGTTAAGGGAGTCAGCATCGCTTTGGCCATTTGTATTTGTGGGGTGCGAAGACGATGGAGGGCTTGGATTATAAGATGAGCATGGACATACTAGTTTGGACCCCTGCAGAGAATACCAATGGTATTATACCATCATCATCAACATGTTCATATCAATCAATTGAATTCGTATATGATCAAACATGGTGGATATATACTTTAACTTCACAAAGCCAAAAGAGTCATAAAGAGATCGATCCCAAATCAATAGCCAACTCGGAAAAACAAAACCTTTCCAAACTCCATTTATACAAAAACCCTAAATCCAAAACAAGATATAATCTTTACAACTCCATCCCAAGTCAGGTCCGACACAGAGTTGTGTCAGTCATTCTCGGGGTATTGGTCGAAAATAATTTTTGGGCCCCAACTAGATAGAAAATAACAAGAATAAAAAAATGCCTACTTGCTAGGTTTGATAAAAATGAAGAGTTTTATCCAATCTGTCGTCAGCTTGATTTGTTTTCATTTTACATCCTGAATACAAGGATGGACACAGAAATTTTGATAAAGAGTGACAACCTAAAAATAATTAGCATTACGAAAAAATTACTATTATTTAAAAATAATTAAAAGAATATTTCCATATGACGAAAATCATTTTTGGGCCCCTGGCCTACGCCGCACCCGCCCCTATATCAGGCACGGCCCTGGACTCCGACACTGACCTGATTCATGGGCGGATCCACATTCAAGCTAATGAGGGCAGCTGCCCCCACTCATTTTTTCAATTTCTTAATTTTTAGTAGGATAATTGGCTTAGTGCATTAATAATTCTAAGATTTGCCCCCAATGATTTTTATGCCATGCCCCCAATAATCCAAGAATAAATTTAAATTTATATAATTTGATGACCTATTTAAAAAGTAATTGAACTTTATCTTGATCTTTACCATATCTTATACATTTTTTAGATTTTAAAAACGGGAGATAGATGATAAGGAAAAAGATCAGGTGAGAAGTATGTATATTTTTGAGAAATAGGAATTTATCCTGTTCATTGATTTTAAATATCTAACGGTGGTGATTAAGTAGAATATTTAGAATATATTTAATGATAAAAACGGTTAAAGGGTATATTTGGAAATCAATTTATCATCAATCGTGGGTATCGAATCGCAGTTTGTTCGATCGAGTAGACGAGGGACGGTCGGGTGTGCGATCGGGCAGACAAGTTTTCTGTCGGGTGTGCGATCGGGCAGACGAGGGATTTCGGTAGGGTAGACGGGGGACGGTCGGGTGTGCGATCGGGCAGACGAGGGATTTGGGTCGGGTGTGCGATCGGGCAGATGAGGGATTTCGATCGGGTAGCCGATCGGGTGTCCTAGCAAATAATCGCTCATCACTATGCTCTGATTACTACGGACTATGCTGTGATTACTACGGACTATGTTGTGATATATACGGATAATGCTATGATTTCTACGGACTATGCTGTGGAAAATACGGATACCCTATCGGCTACCCGACCTAAGTTGCTCGTGCACCCGATCGTCTACCCGATCGGCTACCCGACTGTGTTTACTACGGACTATGCTTTGATATATACGGATAATGCTATGATTTCTACGGACTATGCTGTCAAAAATACGGATAATGCTATGATTCACGGATTTTGGTGTGTTTTTTTACGGATACTTCGTGCGTTTCTGATTCGTTTCTTTTCGCAATCCACTTCGCCGTTTTTCTAGCCATGACAGTCGGCTTCGAATTCGCTTAGGGCTTCCTTTCGCTTTGTTGCGGCGGTTTGAGGTTGTCGTCCGTAGCTTGACTTCGTTCCAAGCGGTGTTAGGGTTTGTTTGAGTAAACAACGGGAGTAGTTAATGGAAATGTTGTGGGACGATTATAACCCTATATGTGAAAACTGTCGTGATTTTGATTGAAAATCTAAATTAATCTTGGCTGTCAATTACCAACAATCAATGGACAAGAATAATTCTTATTTCTCACCTTAAAGTCACTTCTCACCAGATCTCAACCCTAGATGATAATATCTAGATTCAAATTTTTTTTTGATAAAAAGTCAAGTAAATTATTTGAGTGAAGGCTTTTTATTATAATACTCTTAATTATGTAAAAAATTTGCTTAGTTTCAGTCCACTTTCAGCCGAGTTCAATATAGATTAATACTCACTTTAAAGAAAAATCAAATTTTATTAACAATAATTCGTTTTTTCCCGTACCAAATCCTGCATAGGCGAATTCAAAAAAAAAAAAATCCTCAAAAAGCTCCATTGTGACAAAAGCACTTTTGGAGAAATTTTTTTTGCCCCCAGTCAAAAAAAATGCTGAATCCGCCACTGACCTGATTCAATCCTTAATTTCCCCGATCCAAAAGATTACTGATTATAAACAAAAAGATGAAATTGAAACCAAAGGTGGTAACTTTTCTGTAAGTAGCGCCATCTTCTTCAACAATCAATCCAACTAACTTCATCACCGCTCCCTCCAATTCGGAAACCTCGTCCGCAACGTCATCCCTGCTGCTGACACGATCTTATTCAAATCAGAACTAGCAGGATTTCATGCTGAACCTCATCGATTTCAACTGCGAAGGCCAGAGAATCACTTTCACCGGTCTGTCAATTTTCAACAACATTCGGAGAATTGAACCAGTCAATCAGCTTAAATAGTTATCACGAACTGCCTCATGGTTCAATTAAGAAATTACCCCGAAAGCGTGGAATATGTATGACCCGTACTAGGTGTGGGAGTGGGACGGGTTTTACTCGTTTCTCATCCGATCCGAAATAGTGATTGAGTCATTTATTTGAACCCTAATTCGATTCGGAGACCGGATCAATCATGTGCAGTGTTCCAAAAAATGGCCGCCTAGTCCGCCTAGGCGGCCTTTTTCATAATCCCGTTCCGATTAGTTCAATTAATCTGCGATTGGAAGATTCGGATGTGTTTGGACCAATTCTTGTGCGTTGAGGATGAAATGGTTACTTGAATTGAAGAAATAAAAGCATGTTACTCTATTTTGTCGACAAATGGTGTCGATGGCTGCGTTACTGCGTAGGGTTTATTTTGAGATGATGATGAACAGTGAATTACAAACTTTTTCTTATTACATCCAAATCCTCAAAATTGAAAACCTTACAAACAGACGACATTGTTTAAAATAATTGTTTAAATTTACAATATAAAGTATTAGATTCAAACTAAAATCAAATTACTATAATATAAAATAATATAGTAATAGATATATATTAAAAATATATAAAATTCATAACCGATTAATCCCCGCTTAGGCCCCGATTAATCCTTTCAGGACCCTGACCGCCCGATTCCCGCCTAGCGTTTTCTTGAACACTGATCATGTGTACCCGAATCTGACTCTAAAACTAAAATATATAATAGACATAAAATATTCAATATCATCTATCGCAATACAAATACTCTGAAAATATAGGCTTAAATCACTGATTTGTGATTTAAAGTTTAGTATTACGATATTATTTTTAATTGCAAATCAATTACATATTCGTATGTAATGTGATATTTCACGAGAACACAAATTAATTAATTGGTATGTGTAGTCATATTTATTCAGATGAGGTGTAATGTTTGAATCCTATTAAAAATCTAGTATTTTTTATATTACTTATGAAATCGGGTAATCCGACCCGAAACTCATACCGGATTGTATTAAACCCGATATGTAGTGGACTGGACCGGATCGGGTTATCGGGCCGGGCCGGGCCGAGCCAGGTTTTGTCCATCCTACTGACCGGTTCGATTTCAAACGGTTAAATTCAAAATGTGTGATTTTGAATTAATTCGTTTGAATTACACTTTACTACATTGGGAACTAATTCGTTTGAATTACACTTTACTCCATTTACCCCCAATACTGTCCCAATATGTATGACCCGTACCCGTACTGTCCTACGGAGTAATATGTTTCATCACTTTCCTTTTTTTTAGTGTCGTCTAATATTTATCTATTTTTTAAAAATTACAATCTATCAACAACAAAAAATGACAATCTTAATAATTAATCTCAATCAATTATTTTCAAATTGGTGATCCATATACTCAAATCCCTGAAAATCGATTAAAATAATTTTAAATTATAAATTTAATTGAATTTTATAATTCAAAAAATATACTTTGTACCTTTAACATGTTAATTTTTTTTATAATGATGAAGGGACTTAAGTGTGGTTAGTACCTGTAACATATCAATTGTCCTTTTTGGACAAACATTAAATAACGAAGGGACTATTTTATAAGTAGGTCCGCCGAAGTCCTCCTAAAGACCTAAACTGAGCTTGACATTATAGATTTGCATATCCAGCTGAGATGACTAGTGCCCTTACCACTGGCAAGGGCGGAAAAGTCAGTGAATTCGGGCAAAGTTGGAACAAACACGTCAGATGAAGTGACCATTTCTTTTCCTTTTGTATAAACAGTTGGGGATTATCGAATTACGTACAATTTTCAGTCTCTACTGAAAATTTGAGTTGGATGTTTACTGCTGAAGATGCCACAAAAGTAGGGTAGTGTGCACTTATTGGGCTCACGTTCCTCCCATCCCAAAGACTTCATTCAAATGGGGACTTATTGTCTCTCAACTATCACCTAATCCAAAATCAATCTCATTTTATATCCAAAAAAAATCAATCTCATTAATTTCTTATAGGACACAAACTGATTCATAATGTCCTTAATAAATTTAATTCATCATTGAACCAAACTTAATAAATAAATCTGTTTACTCCACCCAACATAAGTGCATCTGGTACAGGGGTAGGCATTTGTTTTTAGGGTCAAAATGTCCTGAGGATCACTTATATCCTGTTCGATTCGTATCATGTATTGTCCTCGTATCCTAATGTACCCTGTCCTTCTACCCTAAGATAGGATAAGGGTCATGAAAAAATAGACCCTACCCTGCTCTTCTATCCTAACATCATACCCTTCTCTCCTACCCTATCATACCATGCCTTACCCTACTATTTTCATTCATATTATGATTTTTTTTCAAAATATGCTTAAATTTGCCTTACTTGACCCTATACTAGCCGACCCGACCCTACTCTACGAGCTTAGAAAAATTGTTCTATCCTGCCCTTACCCTGCACTGTACTACTATTCATAAGGTTAATGAAGAATGATCTTACCCTGCCTATTGCCGACCCCTAAATTCTGGTCTTAAGGAAGGCAAAGTACATAATGAACCTATCTATTATCGCACGGAATCATGTTGAAAGCAATCTTGAGTTTGTGTACAACAAAAGTCAGTAGGATGAGAGGTAGAGGTGTATCATTTGAACTTGATTTTTTTGGATCTGTTAAATCTTTATTTCCAACCATCAAATTTAAGCCACACTTCCCCCTGTTGGTGGTAGCTTGTGTATTCCTTTATATGAGTTGGTGCATTAGGCCGCACACATTATGAATCTTAAATGATGGACATACCATTCTACTATCTCAAACTTAAAAATGCTGCCAAAGGGGTGTTAGTCGAATAATTTCTATATTTAACACTATACCAAGACGTCAATCTACATGTACTGCTTTGTTAGCCTTCTATGAATACGTGGAGGTTCGTATTTTCTCGTTAATTTTAAGTTAAGTCCTAGTCGAACAGAGAATTAAATGATGTATAATTAAATAGTAACTGAATTTGTGAAAAATGGAAAATATGCAACTGATGAAAGAAAAAGGTAAATGCACAAAGACCTTTGAAACATGCTTCAAATTCAAAAAAGCTAATCCACCAAACTTTTGCCCAACACTGACTTGATGAGCAACAAAGATTTGCATTACAAGAAAAACAAGCAAACAAAACTTGACAATCATCATGATCATATCCCAGTGACCCACCCTACGCTTGACATGCAAACCCTAATCACCACTTTTGCTCCTTAAAATAAACATCAGTCCCTCTCAAGATTCTTCTTTTCTTGTTCACTGTGACCGCCTTTGATCATTGCTTCAGTAACCCAAGCACAATCATCCTTCTCAGGTCCCAATCCAAACTTTATCTCTAGCTAGCCCCATCTCATTCTCATCTGTCCTCCACCTTTTTTTAATACCCAAAAACAACAACAACAACAACAAAATAAAAACTTATCCTTGAATCTCAAATCATACTGCAGCAGCATTTCTTCATCAAATGATTTCTGGATTAGGTGAAAGATTGCAACTTTGACATATAAAGATCAGAACAGTGAATTGATAATCAGAAATGAATCAATCAACAACAAAAGAAGAAGCTTCCTGCTGTAGCTAGGTTAGTGACATTAAGGTTGTCATGATGATTATCTTAAGCATTAAATTCCTCATCTTTATGTCTCTCTCTTTTCCCGCGCTATTATTTTCCATTTTCTAGTACAACTTTCGATTTTCTTGTTTTCTTTAATTCCCAGGCTTCGATTCTATAAGGCTTTTTTTAATAATCTCTCTCTCTCTCTCTCTATCGAAAAGCTCGCCGCCGTCCCCTGTTTTCTTCGGCGACCCACTTTCACATCCAAGACTCGAACTTTAACTCCACTCCGCGCTTCCGGTCCAGCTTTAATGGCGGATTCGTGTTAAATTGGGTCGCTGATGTAGTGGGTCTGCTCGGTAAAATGGAGGAACTGAGAGCTGACTCGTTTTCGAAGAAGTCGAGGTTGTCGAGGTCGTTCTCGAGAGTCGTCCACATACCGACCAGCACGAAGAGCAAGCTGTATAGACAGAACAGAGACATCAACAACGAATCAAGCATCGCTAATTGCTGCTCATGGCAGCAGGCGTTGGGAAAGACAACGACGACGATGAAGACGGAGATGAAAAGCAGAGCATCAGTCATTCAAGCGTTTGTTGCGAAAATGTTTGCTGAAGTTTCGTCGATTAAAGCGGCGTACGCTGAGCTTCAGCTAGCTCAGTTTCCGTACAACAGCAGCGCGATTCAGACAGCGGACGACGCTATTGTCGCCGAACTGAGAAGCTTGTCGGAGATGAAACGAAGCTTTGTGAAAAAGCAGATAGATTTGTCGCCGCAGGTGACTCTGCTTCTCGCTGAAGTACAAGAGCAGCAGAGCTTGATGAAGATTAACGAAATCATGCTGAGAAAGATGGAGACGGAGTCGAAGACGAAAGAAGCGGAGATCGAGGCGCTTCAAGCTCAGCTCAACAAGACTTCAATCGGCATAAAAGCGATGGAGACGAGGCTGGACTCGAGCGGCGCGTTGTCGATCTTGCACGGAGTTGAGCTTCGAGATCTGACCCACTCCCACTTCGCTCAAGCTCTGCATTACGCTCTGCGCTGCGTGAGAAGCTTCGCGAAGCTTCTGGTTAGAGAAATGGAGGACGCGAACTGGGATCTCTCCATGGGTGTCTACTCCATCGCCCCTGAAGCAGTTTTGCAGAAACAGAATCACCAGATTTACGTGTTTGAATCGTTTATTAACAAAGTCATGTTCGCCGGATTCAATGGCGGACAACGCGCTTCCGACGAGTCAATCAACCAACACGAGAGCTACTCGGAGTTTAAAAAGCTCAGATCTTTGAATCCGAAACACTACCTCTCACAAAACCCTAATTCCCAATTCAGCAACTTCCTCCGGTCAAAGTACGTCAACCTCGTACACCCCAAACTGGAATGCTCCCTGTTCGGTAACTTAAACCAACGCAGCGCCGTTAGCGGCGGGCAGCTCCCGGATTCTGAATTCTTCACGGTGTTTGCCGAGATGGCTAAACGAGTGTGGCTGTTGAACCTCTTAGGAATGTCGTTTTGTTCAGAAGTGTCTGCGTTTCAAGTGAGGAAAGGTTGTAGATTCTCAGAGGTTTACATGGAAAGTGTGACTGAGGATGTTTTTGTTAGGGCTGAGAGCAGTGCCCAATTGCCTGTAGGGTTCACGGTTGCTCCAGGTTTTCAGGTCGGTGCCACGGCGGTTCAGTGCCTAGTATACCTGTCTCGGCCGCCAGGTAGCAGGAGGTCAGATTAGTTAGTTATTGTTATAGTTAAATTTCTTAATGATAAGAACAAGTTGTATATAAGCCTAGATGCAATGCCAGTTAAGCTTCTATGAATCACCTTTTGCATATCTGCTTGACATTTGATCAAAATTTGGAGTGATTTGCGTGCGCGATGGCTTTGCTTTAAGTATTGGCATGATTAGGTTTGGGGCGTATGATGGTTGTTGTTGGAGACATGTTTGTATGTGTTGAATTTATTGGGTCTGGGTAAGGTTTTGTGTAGTAGAAACAGGTAGGTTGTCATATTGTGACTGTGGGATCACAATTCCTTGGAAGGTCGATTTCAAGAGATTGCTGTGGCAGCAAGTAAACCAAGATATTGGTCATGAGGTCAACTGTCAATGTGGGCGATTAGAATGGCTGTTTCCTTGGGGGGACTCAGTAGGTGAACAGTGTTAGTTCATGCTGTTTTCATTGTCGGTCATCTGCACACATGTTTTCGAAGTTTGTCCAAATATGAAGTGTAGTAATTCTTTAAACTAATCTCAAGATTGAATTTCTAATTACTAGCAAAACCCTAATTCAGTTCAATGTCCAATTTAGTCCTAAATTGAGAATTTAATGTAAAAGCAAGAATACGTAATCAAAAAAAAAAGTAAAAGCAAGAATACAAGGATTTTAATACTGGTTCACCTCTAGGTGAGAGGCTAATCAAGCCGGCTTACTGTCAGAGTTTGGTATGCACTATGGGTGACCGGAATCACACAAAGAAATGTCCGGAGATGTTACAACGATATACACGCTCAAACTCAGCCGATTACAACTCGTACCAGCCCCGCTCTGCTCAACCGAACGCCAGAATATGCCTTGATGTTCGTCGAGTGAAACCCCACAATCAATTCAGCAAAACGCTCACGCTTCCAGATCGAACAATTGAGAAATCAATTTTTCGAATAAAACCCTAGCTTCGAATTTGTCCCTCTTTAAACACTTGCCTTCAGTTGCTAGATTTGATGTCATCCGTTGGATCTGCCAGCTTCGATCTAATCTCATCCAATCATCGCCAACGAACATAGCAGCCATGTAAACCCGGATTCACGCCTTGATGTGACGCTCTCTCATTAGTCGAAGTTACTTTCCCTCAGCTACGACTTGATTCTTTTTGCAACGGCCTTCTGGCTTTTAGCAACGAATTGAAACCAGGCCTCTTTAAAGATCGACGAATTGTGTACATCTTCAACAACGTCTTTTGAAGCTTTAGCAACGACTGCAGAAAAAACTCAACAGAATGACTGCTTTATTTCCAACTTAGAATTGTGGTTATGGGAGGATAGCATTTTTTTGTTGTTGTTGAGGGAGGATAGCATTTGCCTTGCGTTGATGGCGTTGTTTAGGGTACAACTGTTTTCATCCGCCCAACTTAACATGAAGCAGCAAACCAGCCCAAAAGGCATCATGCAAAGCCCATCATCATGTTAAGTCAACTTACGTCAGTCAGCATTAGGACACCGTTCGGAATTTTTTTTTTGATTAATCGGAAAATTTTGATTTATAGAATTTATTTATCATTTTAAATTAATCCAGTTTTATAATTTTGGTAAATCGATAGAAGTCAGTAAAAAAAATGAAATTTATTAATTCAGTAAATTATCAAAAATACCGGATGTATATTTTTTTACCTGTTTTAATGATATATATTAGCATAGGGGACAATTTGGAAAAATTGGTCGTTCATATTATCAATAAAAATTTGGAAAATGTAGTCTATTATCGATAAAATTATGGAAATTTTAACTGGCGCGGCTGCCTTTTGTATTTGCCATGTAGATCATCCTTTGATCACTTGCATTATAAGTAGGGTTTATACGTACGATCTAGCACAGAATGAATGAAAATGAATGCGGAAAAACACACGAAAAATTATACTGGTTCGGATCCGGATGATCCTACTCCAGCCGAGAAGAGGCACGACTTTATTAATCAAATTGGTAACAGTACAATGATCGCAACACTCTATCGAAGCTATACACTTGAAATCAGATCTCAATTCCCTCTCAATCGAATGAATTTCTCTCTGAACGCTCAAGAACCCTAATCCCTCTTTTGCTGGAAAACGAAGAAGATGATGAGCTGAGTCAGCGAGTCAACTCGCTCAAATATCCGTTAGAGCGAGTCCGACTCGAGCGCGAAACCAAAACGCTGCGCGCCACACATATCCTTGACCAAAACGCTATCGTTTCAATAAATAGAGGCGTGCACTCCTTTGCTTCAAACGACACCGCTCAATCTCAACCGAAATAATCGACGCTCCCGCTTTGCTTGAACGTCATCGTTCCATTAAACCGAAACTCCCGCATTATCCAAAACGACGTCGTCCTCGCTCGCATCAAACACTTCTTATTCTCGCCTGACCAAACGCTGTCGCATTGCCTCCAGCTTTGTCCAGACGCCGTCGTTTAGCTCCCCTGCACCACGACTTGGCCAATTTGTTCCTCAGCTCCTCCAGGCTTACCAAGCCTATTCAAGCACCTGCAAACCTCATGTACTATTACCAAATTCCATATGTGATTGAAGAACCAAAAACCACAAATCTCCACCTTGATTCTCAATCTTTCAAAGCCACCGATTGTACCTCTCCTCTCATCCTGCTCTAGGGTTCATCCATCAACCCAATCAGCTCCAAGCAATACTCAAACTTATCACTTGGCACTGATTTTGTCAACATATCTGCAGGGGTGTCCTTTGTACCTATCTTCACCACTTGAACCTCTCCAGTGTCAGCCACATCCCTCACAAAATGCATCCTAACATCTATGTGTTTGGACCTTTCATGAAACACTTGATGTTTTGAAAGGTGAATTGCTCCTTGACTATCACTATGCACCTTCACACAGCTCTGGCCATGACCCAACTCTGTCAGCAGTCCCCTCATCCACAATGCTTCGTTGATAGCTTCTGTTATTGCCATAAACTCTGCCTCAGTTGTAGATAGAGCCACCACTTTCTGAAGATTTGCCTTCCAAAATACTGCAGTCCCAAACACTGTAAATACCAGCCCTGTCTGTGACTTCCTTGTGTCTACATTCCCAGCATAGTCTGAGTCAACAAATCCTTGTATTATCTTTGAACTGACTTTCTCTTGTCCAAACAACAGTCCTTTCCCAAATTACCTCTAATATACCTCAATAGCCACTTGACTGCTTGCCAATGATACTTCCCTGGATTAGCCATATGTCTGCTGATTAAGCTTACACCATGAGCAATGTCAGGTCTGGTACAGACCATTGCATACATCAAGCATCCTACTGCATTTGAATAAGGCACCTTGTCCATATAGGCCTGCTCCTCTTTGGTCTAAGGTTCCTGATCCTTACTCAACTTGAAATGTCCAGAAACTGGTGTAAAAACTGGCTTTGCATTACTCATCTCAAACTTTTCTATTACCTTTGTCAGATAATCAGTTTGGCACAGAAATAATTTCTTCTTTTTTCTGTTCCTCTTAATCTGCATTCCCAGAATCTTCTTTGCTCCACCAAAATCCTTCATCTCAAAACTAATACTTAACTGCACTTTCAAGTTGTTAATAGCAACAATATCATGACTAGCAATTAGCATATCATCCACATATAAAAGCAAATAAATTTCAGATTCACCTTGTACATGTTTACTATATATACATCAATCAAAGTCAGACCTTTTAAGGCCACAATTAACCATGAACTCATCAAATCTCCTATACCACAGTCTAGGTGATTGTTTAAGTCCATATAATGATCTTTTCAGCAAGCAAACTTTATTTTCAGGATCACCAACAATAAATCCCTTAGGTTGTCTCATGTATATAGTCTCATCAAGGTTACCATGCAAGAAAGCTGTTTTAAAATCAAGTTGCTCTAGTTCATAATCAAAATATGCTACCAAAGACAACATGATTCTAATAGATCTATGTTTTACCACTGGGGAAAATATTTCATTAAAGTCAATACCTTCCTTTTGGGTAAAACCTCTTGCAACTAACCTTGCTTTGAGCCTTGGCAGTTCCACTCCAGGAATTCCTTCCTTCCTTGTGAAAATTCATTTGCTCCCAACCAGTCTTGCCTTGTGAGGTCTGTCAACAATTTCCCAAGTCTTGTTCTTCCACAAGGAATCCATCTCATCCTTCATAGCCTTTAACCACTGCTTTCCTTCTCTACCATCAACTGCATCTTTATAATTCTCAGGTTCTGGGTTAGAAATGTTCTCAGCCACATTACAAGCATAACTTACCAAATCCTCATAACCATATCTAACAGGAGCCCTTCTATTTCTGGCAGGTCTGTCCATAGTCAACCAAAAATTATTTCCCTCATCTGCTATTTGGTTATTCTCATTAGGAATATCTAAGTTACCTTCTACATGATTTTTAGCATTAACAATTGTAGTCTCATATTGTTCAAGCTCCACCTCAAGATTAGTACTATCAGTTCTAGGCACAAATTCTGTTTCATCATTCTCAGCATTCCCAACATTTTCAGTATGGACATCATTCTCAGTATTTCCATCATTTTCAGCATGTTCAGCATTTTCAGCATTTTCAAGGTTTAGTTCCAACTGTTTAGCATTTTTATTGTAAGGAAAATTGGATTCATCAAATCTAACATCTTTACTGATAATAACCCTTTTATGCCCATCTTCTAATCACCAAAGCTTATATGCTTTCACCCCATCAGGATAACCCAAAAACAAACATTTTAAAGTTCTAGGTTCTAGTTTCCCCTGCTTCACTGTTGCATAAGCAGCACAACCAAAAATCCTAAGCCTATCATAATCATCTAAACAACCAGTCCACACTTGCATAGGAGTTTTAAAATTCAAAGCAGAAGAAGGACTTCTATTTATCAGATAACAGGCAGTATGAGCAGCTTCTGCCGAAAATACTTTAGGCAAACCAGATTGTAATAACATACATCTTACTCTTTCTAAGATAGTTCTATTAAATCTTTCAGCCAAGCCATTTTGTTGAGGATTACCAGGGGCAGTATGATGTTTAACAATGCCACATTCTTTGCAGAAATTAAGAAAGGCACCATCTAAATATTCAAGGTCATTATCAGTCCTAAGGTACTTTACCTTCTTACCAGATTGATTTTTCACCATCATTTTCCAGTCCTTGAAAGTTTCAAAAGCCTCTAATTTCCGTGCTAAGAAGAATACCAAGGATCTTCTGGTAAAATCATCAATGAGTGACATAAAATATCTTTTACCACTATGGGATTGAACCCTTGTTGGTCCCCAAAATCAGAATGTATATAATCAAGTTTTTCTTTGGTAACTTGTTTACCTTTACCAAAACTTAATTTTGTTGATTTACCTAGAACACAGTTTTCACAAAACTTAAGTTTTTCTATGAAATAGCTACGCGTGAGTTCAACTTAACTGTACCAGCTAAAGATGGAACACTCAGTGGTACAGTTAGTTCCACAGACCAATATAATCAGACTGAGGTGTAAAAACAGAAAGAAAGACACAAAGCAATTGGTGACCCAGTTCGGCTCAATGTAGCCTACGTCTGGGGGACTTCTCCCAAGTCCAAGGAACAATTCACTATTACGGTATATAGTACAGATTAACGTCTGAACAGTCTATCAAACTACTGATACACCTATACTACCCTCCAAGTGAATTGTGTGATCTAAGCTTCCCTTAGATCCAGTGACTACCGTCGTGAGCCTCCTCCTGAGGCTGATGCAATGGAACCTACGGCAGTAGATTCTCCTTGTTGAGATGATGGTCTCTACGTGTGAGTCGCAATACACGCACAGGGTAGGGCAGTGTAGCGACAACACCTCTTGAACTTCTGGTAGAATATTTGCGCAGCAACAAAGTATAAGTTCAAGAATAAGGAGCAAGTTTGCTTACCAACTTGCAGCCACAATCCTTCTACAACAGCTTGACTGCTCGTAGACAAGAATGATGTATTCTGCTCTTGATTGATGGCTCTCTTTCTCACACGGTGTATCTCGAAAGTTGCTTGCGTATTTAAAGAAGAACCCTAGTCTTCTTTATATAGTAGCCGTGTGGATCTAAGGGATAAGAAAACCCTAGATTTAATTTCCGAAACTCTAGATAAACTAGGAAAGACTTCCGTTGAGATCTGCATGACTTTATCTTGATAAAATCTGGTTTGATGATGTGGCGCACGCAAAGATATGATAAAGATAAATCAGTTCGGAAAGATCTGGATAGAGCTGATTTTTCAGAACTGTCTGTTTAATCTAGTACAGCTTCTTGCACAGTTCTGGTTTTGCCTAGATGGCACATTTTACTCCAACAATCTCCCCCTTGACATTTGAGGCAAAACACTTCTTCTGCATGACAGATGAATTAGATGCTAGTACGGACTTGCCCAAAACGCGATCTTCATTTCATAAGGAACGGGGTTGTAGTTTCACTACTGAAGATCAATTGAAAACGAGCGAGCACAACAGCAAACCAAAAAAAACAAACTACCACACACACATGCAGATTTTCTCCCCCTGTTTAACTCAAGTGGCAAGGGGATAGTGCACCAACTAAGCTTCCTCAGAATCAGAAATAGCCTCCTCTGGTTCTTCAGCAGAAAGAGAACCCAGGTCAGCAAGAAGATCTTGAAGTTGAGAGCGCTGAGACTGCATACGCTTGATTTCACTTCCTAGGAACGAGATTTGGCCCCTGACTTCCTTCACAAACTTCTTGTGGATGGCAACTGGAAGATGGATTGTTGCCGGGAGTTTCAATGACGCCTCACATGGCACATCGACAACTCTGGCGCCTTTGTACATTTTGTGATCCATGGCCAACACTTTGGGGTCACCTGAGAGCACATCAACTGAGGACAGGATGTCAGGGAACTGTTCAAGCACGAGCTGATGAATGAGAGAGGGAAATCCGATTGGAAGTTGGTCTCTTCCTGATAACGAGTGTTTTTCCAAGTGAGCAAAAACCAGCTCTCCCAGATTGATTTTCTTCTTCATTCCAACAGCATACAACAGCTTAGCAAGATCTTTTGTCACCGCTCCACGATTCATAGATGGCATCCAGTTATAGTGTGCAATCTGGTACAGAAACGCATACTTGGTAGATAGTTCCGAGGGTTTGAAATTTGCTCCTTTCCAGTGTACTTTAACCCCTTGAGTAATTTCCTGGGCAATGGAGTTTAAGTCGTCTGTAATACTCTCAGCGCCCCACTGAGGAGCGTCCCAACAGGCATTGATCAGCTCCGGAGTTATGTACACAGCTTTTCCTCTGACTCGCAGTTGACCATAGTGTTCACTCCCCTGTACACCAAACTCTGCAGGCAGGTTCACAATAGCTTCACGCACAAGCTTGTCTGAGAACTTTCCAGACTTTCGCAGCGACCCAAGCACCTTGCATTCACTGAGCAGGTCAATCAGAATTCCAGGATACTTTTTCACATTGATGACCTTCTCAGGAACCATAGTCCTGTGGAGAATTACTTCCCATTTTTCAGCATGGGCCTGGGATGCGAACCAGGTGCCACTTATCACACACCCTGGAACGGACGATGGTTTCACATCAAATTTAACCTTCTTGGAGGACTTAGGCACTGTTACTGCAGTGGATCTCTTAACACCTTGTTTTCCTTTCAGAGAGACAATAGGGGGGACTCATCCGAGTGTTTACTTGAATCATCTGTTCCAGATGCTGGCACAGGATCTGGAATTGCCTTATCAGAACTTTCGTCAGACAGAATATCGGCAGTCCCAGCGAATGAAACTGAGCCCTTCCTGGCTTTATCGGACTCCACAGGGCTGTCTTCTCCGTGTTCACTAAGAGATTTAGCAGAACTTTTGGACTCCACAGACTTATCAGCCTCAATCTGGCTTTCCGAAGCATCGGGTTTCCCAGATGTCCCAATGGCGGATAGGACCGCAGGCTGAACTTCAATAGGAATGGGAGCAGAGGCCTGATTCTCAATCTGAGCGGATCCTTCTGTTTCCTTCACACCATCCTGCGTAGTCTGTTCCTTTGCCAGACTGGCCAAAATTTCTGCCCTGATTTTAGACACTAAGTCTTCTACTGAGATAGTACCGCCTCCAACCACTACTTGGTCCCCAGCATTCTTTTCATCCATTACATTCTTAACTACACTCTTTCCCTTCCCAGACACCACATTCCCTTCAAACTCCTTATCAACTACACCTTCTCCAATAACTGGAATAACTGGAACGCTAGAGATTTCAGCAAAGGGTGTAGAAGTCGTACCTTTAGGGTTCACCGTGGAAATCCCCCTTTTAGGAGACGAGACAGGACCAGATCTCTTCTTCTTGAGACGAGATGGGTCAATTGGTCGAGACGACTCCCCCTCAATCGCAGGATGCTTTGAAGGAAGGACTGAGTCTTGAGGCGTCGCCGACGGCACAGTTGTGAAATCGACGGCCTTGGCAGATTCCTTCGTAGGAGGAATCACAGGTACGGTAGGCTTTGGGGTTGCCTTCTTGGACCGAAAAGTCTCACCTTTCACAATAGACGCCTTGGTTAGCGTCTTTGGACGAGACGTAGGCTTGGAGCTTCCTTCTGCAGCGGCGGAGGATTTGCTTTTCCTTGTGTTTACCATCTTTGAACAGGCCAACTATTATCCGAGAGGACAACAACTGTTGTAGAAAACACTTTAGGGTTTTTGGTTGAATGCGGATGGAGTTCAGCCTTTTTGCCTCCTTCTTAAATAGACCTGAAATTTGAACTGAATCAGATTTGAAAATTCAAAGATTAGTTTCAGCAGACGAGCAGTCTTCTCGGTCTTCGGGATAAAGAGACGTTGTAGAAATCCCGAATTATCTTCCTCTTTAATTGTTTCCACGTCAGCACAGTAGATATGAGATACTAAGCTGGCTATCTTTCTAGAAGCTGGTACAGATGGAATTGGCACATTGCTTCCCACTCCCTGGCACGTCAGCAATACTGATAAGCATTCTGCTCAGCTGACAGCCCTTGACGACGAAGTCTACTAGTTTCGTATGACACAAAGGCCAAGTGCAGACCTTAGTGTCTCAAACCTCTCAGCGTCCAATGGCTTGGTCAGAATATCTGCCAGTTGCTTCTTTGTTGGCATGTGGATTAGACTAATGACTTTGTCTTCAACTAGTTCTCTAATGAAATGGTGTCGAATGTCAATGTGCTTTGTCCGCGAATGCTGTACTGGATCCTTGGAGATGCTGATTGCACTCATATTATCACAATATAGCGTCATAGTATTCTGATCCAGTCCCACTTCCTTGAGCATCTGTTTCATCCAGATCATCTGAGCACAGCAGCTCCCCGCAGCCATGTATTCAGCTTCAGTAGAGGACAGTGAAATACTGTTTTGCTTCTTGCTGAACCAGGATACTAGGTTATTGCCTACGAAAAAGCATCCACCCGAGGTGCTCTTTCTGTCTTCGATATTGCCAGCCCAGTCTGCGTCTGAGTAGCCAACAATACATCCACTAGTATCTCTAGTATACCACAAACCATGATCAGAAGTACCACTGACATATTTGATGATTCGTTTTACCTGAAGCAAGTGGCTTTCCTTCGGATCGGCCTGATATCTAGCACAGACTCCCACCGCTTGACAGATATCTGGTCTGGTTGCAGTCAGATACAGCAAGCTCCCGATCATGCTCCTGTACAGGGTCTGATCCACTGAGTTTCCTGCGTCATCCTTGGTGATCTTCACATGTGTAGCAGCTGGTGTTCTCTTGTGAGTGGCCTTGTCCAGTCCAAATTTTTTGACAAGATTTCTGGCATACTTGGCCTGAGTTAAGAAGATCCCTTCCTTTGACTGTACAACCTGCAATCCCAAGAAGTAGTTCATTTCGCCCACCATACTCATTTGGAACTCGTTTTGCATCTGGGCCACGAACTCATCCACCATCTTCTGAGAGTTAGAACCAAACACTATGTCATCTACGTAGATCTGGGCAATGATAAAGTGTTTGTTGTCCTTCCTTACGAACATTGTCTTGTCTATTCCTCCTCGAGTGTATCCCATGCTTATGAGGAATTGAGTTAACCTTTCATACCAAGCTCTAGGGGCTTGCTTTAATCCGTACAACGCCTTCTTCAGTTTGTAAACACGGTCTGGATAATGAGGATCCTCAAATCCTTTAGGCTGTGCCACGTAAACTTCCTCGCATAGAACACCATTCAAGAAGGCACTCTTTACATCCATCTGGAACAGTTTGAACTTGCGATAGCATGCCACTGCAAGCAGAAGACGAATGGCTTCCAAGCGTGCTACTGGAGTAAACATTTCGTCAAAGTCGATCCCCTCTATCTGTGTGTATCCTTGAGCTACCAGCCTGGCTTTGTTTCTCGTAATGTTGCCACTTTCATCAGTCTTGTTTTTGAATATCCACTTTGTTCCAATGATGTTGACCCCATTTGGACGAGGTACAAGATCCCATACATCGTTGCGAGTGAATTCTCCCAACTCCTCTTGCATGGCCGTGATCCAATGGTCATCTTGAAGAGCTTCCTTCACATTCTTGGGTTCCACCTTTGACAAATAACAACTATGATTTATCATATCTCTGTAATTGACGTGAGGTTTACCTCTAGTTCTGATCTTGTCGTGAGGATTTCCAATGATGCTGGACATCGGATGATTCTTTTGGATTCTGCTGGAGGGTTGCAGGCTGGTTTCACCGCCTCCTGATTGAGATTGATTCGCCTGACTTTCATCAGCATCTTGCATGTGAACATCATTATCCCCCGTGGCCGAGTCTAGCACAGTCTCAGGAACTATCTCAGAATTTGCATCTGGCACATATACTCTCACTGGCTGATGGCAGGAATCTTGCATCTGTAGTTCACCATCCTTCTCAGTCAAGTCTGGTACGGTTTCAGGCACACCCTCTGAATTTGCATCTGGCACAGATCCTTGTACAGGCTTGTGAGTGTCATGCATTTCTGAATCATCATCTGGCTGCTTCCTCATTAGGGAGTCCTTGGCGTCGTCGATCACCACATTGATTGATTCAATCACAGATCTAGTCCTCTTATTGTAGACTCGATACGCTCTACTGTTTGGGGAATAACCCAGGAAGAGTCCTTCGTCACACCTCCTATCCAGTTTCTGCCTTTGCTCCCTATCGGTCAGAATATAACAAGTACTCCCAAAGACGTGGAAGTGCTTAACTGTGGGCTTTCTTCCTTTCCATAACTCATAGCTAGTCTTGTCCATTCCTGGGCGAATCAGGACTCTGTTCAGGACGTAGGTAGCTGTTAGCATAGCTTCAGCCCATAGATTTAGTGGAACGTTCTTCGCATGCAACATAACTCTCGTCATTTCTTGGATAGATCGATTTCTCCGTTCTACAACGCCATTCTGTTGAGGCGTGATAGGGGATGAGAATTGATGAACAATGCCTTGCTCATCACAGAATTGCGCAAACTTCTCATTCTCAAATTCCCGCCCATGGTCACTTCGTATGGACAATAGGTTTTCTCCTTGATCTCGTCTTTCATTGATCAGGCTGGTAGCAAGTTGAACAAAAGCATGCACTGTTTCGGACTTCTCTCGCAAGAACATAATCCAAGAGAATCTGGTGAAGTCATCGATACACACGAAAGCATACCTTTTACGTCCAATACTTTCCACCTGCATTGGTCCCATCAGATCCATATGTAGCAGTTCAAGGGGACGTTTGGTGTAGATTCTATCCACTTTCTTGTGTGTCGCTCTAGTCTGCTTTCCTGCTTGACAGTCACCACAAATAATTTGCATATCACCTCTAATATTAGGAATACCTTCAAGTAGCCTTTCGTTGGCCAGGAACTTCAAGGATCTGAAGTTTATGTGCCCCAAGCGTTTATGCCATAGATTCACTTCATCGGTTCTGCTCAACATGCATGTGATTGCTGCTGGGGTTGTAGCACGACTTAGGAGATAGCAGTTATTGCTAGCACGGTCTCCTTCCATCACACAGATGCCATGTTTGTCGTAGACTTGGCAGCAATTTCTTGTGAACTGAACTTGATTCCGGCCATCACACAGCTGGCTAATGCTGAGCAGATTGGCCTTCAGTCCATCGACCCAATAGACATCTTCAAGGGGTGGTATGCCTGCTACATTCAGTGTTCCCTTAGCAAGAACTCTGGCTCTTTGTCCGTCACCAAATGTCACGTGGTGTCCATCAATCGGTCTCAGGTTAGTCAGGTTTTCTCTGACTCCAGTCATATGCCTTGAACAGCCGCTGTCAAAGAACCAGCTCTCCTCGTCTTCCTTGTCAGTTGAACTGTATGAAACATGGCAGTACTGATTATTTCTTGGTCTCCATACCATGTTGCATCGTCTCCTTGTTGGTTCTTTGTACTGACTGTCTCGTTTATAGCGATAGCAATGACGCTTGATGTGCCCAGGTTTGCTGCAGTAGTAGCAGACCCTAGCACGTTGCCATCCAACTTCTCCACCCATTCGAGACTGGTTGTAGTTTTCTCTGGTATAGACGAACTTGTCTACTGACTTGTGTTTGTTATCGTTGGGGAGTGAGTCACTAGCTTTAACAAACTTCGTATCACCATTTTTCCTTTTTCCAGTGAATCCAAGACCGGTAGTGTCTTTTATACTTCTCTGCACTGACAGGATCTGGTCTAGATTGCTGGATCCTCTATTCAGTCCATTTAGAGCCTTTTTGAGTACATCCATTTCCTTCAAGAGTTTCTGTGATTCTTGTTTATTTTCTTCAGAAGTTCGTTTCATCTCTTGAACTTCCTTCTCCAAGTGTTCTTTCTCCTGTGCAAGAGTGCTCGCTTTAGACTCCAGTTCCTGTTTTTCCAGTTTCAACAGGAGAACCCCTGCATTTAGCCTTTTGTTGATGTTTACCAATTCAGTCCACTTAGAGAACAATAGTGCATATTTCTCAGCAATGCACTCATCAGTGATTTCTTCTTCATCACTTTCTTCAGTGTCGTTCTCTTCCACATCGGATTCAGCTTTGTTGGAGCATTCTTCCGAACTGGTCCTGGCAGGGTTTGTGGTACAGTCTATCATACAAGATAGTGCCACAAAGTTGCTGGTTTCTTCCTCCTCTGAGCTCTCCTCAGTCTCATTATCACTCCAGCCGACGTTCAGGGACTTCCCATTTTTCTTTTTCAGAGTGTTGGCACATTCTGCTTGAATGTGGCCATATCCTCCGCATTCCCTGCATTTTATCCCTTTGGTTCGTCCGCTTTTGACATTCTCCTTCTGATCAGACTGTCTTTCCCTTGGCTGGAAATCTACTCTCCTCTCCTTCTGGTCAAACTGTCTTTCCCTGGGCTGGAAGTCGACTCTCCTGACTTCTTGAGCTTTTGACTGGTTCAGGCTGTTCTGCCCAGTACCCCTACGGTTGATCTTCTTCAACAGTTTGTTGAAGTTCTTTGTGAGTAAAGCCAATTCTTCACTCACTCCATCAGTTGATTCATCGTCTACTCCGGTTGCAGCCTTTAACCCGACAGATTTACCCTTGGGTTCTGGTACAGTCAGGTGTTGCAATTCATAAGTGCACAGATTTCCAATCAATTCTTTCCAGCTCATGGTCTTTGTGTTGTTTGCCTCTTCTATAGCTGTTACCTTCATAGCAAATCGTTTTGGTAATGACCTCAGAATTTTTTGCACAACCTTCTCTTCAGGAAGAGCTTCACCGAGGGTAGATGCTTCATTCACAAGGTCACAGACTCTGGCATTGAAGTCCTTGATGGATTCATCCTCCTGCATTTTCAACTCCTCAAATCTGGATGTCAGCATTTGTATCCTGGACTGTTTCACCTTGTCAGTTCCCTCAAAGTGTGTTGACAGAGTGTCCCATGCTTCCTTGGCGCTTTCACAGTTTAGGATGAGCTTGAAAATAGACTCGTCAACGGCTGAGAAAATGGCATTTAGAGCCTTGGCATTTCCCATTGCGAGACGCTCTTCCAGTTCAGACCATTCTGTTTCTGGTTTCGGAACAACCCTGCCATCATCAGTTGCCAGCAAGGGAGGGGTCCATCCAGTTAGCACAGATCTCCATGCTTTTTCATCCACATTTTTGATGAACGCCTTCATCCTGGCTTTCCAGTAGCCATAATTCGGCCCTTCTAACAGCACTGGGCGAGTAGTGCTTTGTCCTTCCTTGATGCTCATCTTAGAACGGTAGCTAGCTTCCCAAGATTCTTCTCCGTATGTTGAGATCCTGCTCTGATACCAATTGAAATAGCTACGTGTGAGTTCAACTTAACTGTACCAGCTAAAGATGGAACACTCAGTGGTACAGTTAGTTCCACAGACCAATATAATCAGACTGAGGTGTAAAAACAGAAAGAAAGACACAAAGCAATTGGTGACCCAGTTCGGCTCAATGTAGCCTACGTCTGGGGGACTTCTCCCAAGTCCAAGGAACAATTCACTATTACGGTATATAGTACAGATTAACGTCTGAACAGTCTATCAAACTACTGATACACCTATACTACCCTCCAAGTGAATTGTGTGATCTAAGCTTCCCTTAGATCCAGTGACTACCGTCGTGAGCCTCCTCCTGAGGCTGATGCAATGGAACCTACGGCAGTAGATTCTCCTTGTTGAGATGATGGTCTCTACGTGTGAGTCGCAATACACGCACAGGGTAGGGCAGTGTAGCGACAACACCTCTTGAACTTCTGGTAGAATATTTGCGCAGCAACAAAGTATAAGTTCAAGAATAAGGAGCAAGTTTGCTTACCAACTTGCAGCCACAATCCTTCTACAACAGCTTGACTGCTCGTAGACAAGAATGATGTATTCTGCTCTTGATTGATGGCTCTCTTTCTCACACGGTGTATCTCGAAAGTTGCTTGCGTATTTAAAGAAGAACCCTAGTCTTCTTTATATAGTAGCCGTGTGGATCTAAGGGATAAGAAAACCCTAGATTTAATTTCCGAAACTCTAGATAAACTAGGAAAGACTTCCGTTGAGATCTGCATGACTTTATCTTGATAAAATCTGGTTTGATGATGTGGCGCACGCAAAGATATGATAAAGATAAATCAGTTCGGAAAGATCTGGATAGAGCTGATTTTTCGGAACTGTCTGTTTAATCTAGTACAGCTTCTTGCACAGTTCTGGTTTTGCCTAGATGGCACATTTTACTCCAACATTCTACATGGTCATTTCCAAAACAGCCTTGATCATGCAACTTGGTTAAGCCAATTTGGCCTAAGTGTCCTAGTCTTAGATGCCATAATACAGTTCTATCTTTATCAGACTTAGTGTAATTTACACTATCAATCACATCAGGGTATCCTTCTAACACATATATACCATTCTGCCTTTTTCCTTTCAATTTCAGCACATCACCCTTATACACTTCTATTTCACCATTTCCAGCCTTAAAGGTGCAACCATGTGCTTCTAACATGCCTAAAGAAATTAAATTTCTTTTCAGTTCAAGAACTTACCTTACACCTGGGTTTTTTACCTCAGGTCCATCTTCCAATTTCATCCAGATGATGCCTATTCCCATCATCTTGCAAGCTTTATCATTTCCCAAATGCACTGTTCCTTTATCTTGAGATTGAAACTCCATCAGCCATTCCTTGTATGGTGTCATGTGATATGAGCACCCACTATCCAAAATCCATCTACTGGATGATGAAGCCTGAGTCACAACAAGGGCCTCAGTTGTCTCATAAGAGTCCTCAGCCAAAGCAGCATCACCCTTTGGAGTCTCCTTTTTCTTCCTCTCAGGGCAATCCTTCCTCCAATGACCAAGCTTGTGACAGAAGAAACAAGTGTGCTTCTTCTGTTCTTGTGTAGAACTGGAGCTAGAACTGGCCTTATCCTTATCATTGAACTTCTGATTTTTATGTCTCTTTTGAAAACCTTTCTTATGAAAGCCTCCATAAGCCACCAGACCATCAGCAGTTTCCTTCTTGGGTTTCATCTCCAATTGCTTCTGTTTTTAGGCTGCCAGAACTTCCTCCATAGATAGAGTTTCCCTTGAATACTTCATAGTATCCACTAGAGTAGAATATGAGGGAGGCAAGGCATTCAGCACCATGATGGCCTGATCCTCATCCTCAATTTTCTCCTTAATGTTCTCAAGATCAAATACAATTTTAGCAAAATCATCAAGATGTTCATCAATGGACTTACTTCCATCCATCTTGAATCCAAACAGCTTGCCTTCAAGTAGATTCGATTTGTCAGCGTGTTGGTCATATACAAGGACTCCAACTTCAACCACATAGTTGCAGCAGTCTTCTTCTTGGATACCTCCCTTAGAACTTTATCACAAAGATGTAGGATCAATGTGATATAAGCCATTTCCTGCATCTCTTCCCTCTCAACTTCAGGCACAGTCGCTGGGATGCCATCGGTGACTAAAGCCTTCGCAACTTTCATCTGAACCAGAATAGCCTTCATCCTTTGTTTCCAAAGCGCAAAGTCACCTTTGCCATCAAACCTTTCGAGCTCTACCTTTGTTGACACCATCTCTGCACCCTCTCGGCTCTGATACCCGTTTGTAGAGTTTATACGCACGATCTAGCACAGAATGAATGAAAATGAATGCAGAAAAACACACGAAAAATTATACTAGTTCGGATCCGGATGATCCTACTCCAGTCAAGAAGAGGCACGGCTTCATTAATCAAATTGGTAACAGTACAATGATCGCAACACTCTATCAAAGCTATACACTTGAAATCAGATCTCAATTCCCTCTCAATCGAACGAATTTCTCTCTGAACGCCCAAGAACCATAATCCCTCTTTTGATGGAAAACAAAGAAGGTGATGAGCTGACTCAACGAGCCAACTCGCTTAAATATCCGTTGGAGCGAGTCCGACTCGAGCGCGAAACCAAAACGCTGTGCGCCACACATATCCTTGACCGAAATGCTATCGTTCCAATAAACAGAGGCGTGCACTCCTTTGCTTCAAACGACACCGCTCAGTCTCAACCGAAATAACCGACGCTCCCGCTTTGCTTGAACGGCATCGTTCCATTAAACCGAAACTCCCGCATTATCCAAAACGACGTCGTCCTCGCTCGCATCAAACACTTCTTTTCGGATCTTTAATGACACATAAATATTTTGATTTGAAGTGAAGCATCATGATAATGACACAAGCACATGCTTAAAAAGCATACAAATTAATGATCCATCCTTATAGCATGGATTCCAAAAGTTGGACGGTTCAAGTGTCGTTGAAATAAACTTGCAACTGGTCTATACTACTATATGCTAATGTGTGGTCTAATCGCTTTTGGATATCGGTTGATTAGTTTAATCAAATAGTAATCCTATATACTAGAGCTAAGTTGCATGTTGCAAAATGCAATAATGTCATATATCCAACATTTGAACAAGGACACAAAAACGTCCCAAACCATTATTGGTGTCCCAGATGCTCTTGTTCTTTACAGCTCTAGCATTGCAGAAAGTCAAAGTTTGATCTCATTGGATGAAAATCAGCCGGCATGGCTGGCCACCTTGTCTCTCTCGCGCCCATCTCTCTAGCTAGGGTTTCAGCATTCTCCTATACAATGAGTCATGTTGATTGGCGATTTGGCGCAAGCTAGTGAGTCTTTTTTTTTTGTATATGTGAGAGCAGTGAGTTGGTGAAAATGAGAGAACATGGGGATGTCAATTTCGGTTCTCAAAACTGTTCCCATCTTTGGTTTGTTCGTGGACCCATAATGTCGTTCATCTTTCTGGAAAAATTAGCTAGGGTTTAGGTGACATGTCTCATTCAATCCTTAGCATTATAATTAGCACCTACATATGTAAACTTACTCATTTTGTTGAGATGGAAAGAGCATCTCGGCACATGAAGTAGCAGCATAAAATGTTACAGACACGCTGTTGCATTCATGATTGACATATATATATATATCATACCATTTTTTACAACTAGCTATAGCTAGCTAGGGTTTCCATAAACTGAACAAGGTCTGAGTATTATCTTATCATTTTCAGTCTGATCAAATGCTTTTGGCTAGTTAAACCCTTCTAAAAAAATGCTTGGCTATAGGAGGCGACTGTAAAAGAAACTTCCAGGCAAGAGACTTAATTAATAATACACCAAATACAGCTCAGTTTGCATTTGTGTTATGGAAACAAATAAGTCTACAAACGGCTAAGTCTTTTTCTTCTAATATTCTTTGTGTCTTGAGAGGGTCGAAAAGATAATCATGATGATGATTGATATTATTTACATTTTAATTTTGAAATTTATCGATAGATTAAAAATTTTATATACCTTTATAGTAGTAGAAGACAGCAGACACGCATGTCTGATTACCTGAAACGATAAAGTCTTTTTCTTCTGATATTCTTGTGTCTGGCCGAAAAGATGATCAGAGATGATTGAGATCAGTCAAAATTTAAAATTTATTGATGGATGAATAGGTGAAAACATCAGACACGCATACGTGATCATCATTAGTGTTCAAATCACTATGACATGTCTTGAGACACAGTTTCAACATTGGTTTTATTTGTCCTTGTTTATGAATGTTTTTTAACTTGGCAAAGTCAAATGTATTTACTTGCCTGGCAAATTGCATTTGAATATAGGGTCAGATTTCCGATTCTGAATATTCAATTCGTGCCCCAATTTTCTTTAGTATTCATTGAACATTTGAACTCTTAAAAGGTCACATATGAGGTTTAGTGAATTAGTTTAGTGAATTTACTCTGTTAAGGTTTTTAAGTCCGAAGCCTATCTAGTGTTCAGTGTTCACTCATTAAGTAGCGGCTGATATTGCACACGGCATATGTTACATTTCATATTCAAAATTCAGTCGAATTATTTAAAAGATTTCTGAATTCTCATTGGTCGATTAAATTCCAAAAATTAGTCAAAAGAGTATAATTCGTACGTGCAAAGGAACAAAAAACCAAAAGTCAACAAAACGCTTGATATTGCCATATTTCACGCCCAACTGAAGTAAGCCACGTGTGACAGTAGGCTGTAGCCATATACTTATATTAGACACCATCAAACTCAAAAAAGCAAAATATAAAAAAAATATATCACGCATATAAACAAAATCCAAATAACCTTGTTAAAACTAAATCACTTAGTTTTTCTATGTATTAATTTATCTCTTCATCTAATTATTACAGAGTTAAGATCAAGTACAAAGTTAAATTTTGGTACAAAATACAAAATTTATCAAAATTATTTTATAATTCGTCAGTTTATTTTATAGTTCGTCACTTTTCAAGCCGAAAAATGAAAAGACAACATAATTCGTCAATTTCATTTTATAATTTGTCACTAATAAAAATATCAAAAAATTAAGATTTAATCTCATCCATTCAAATCATAAGATCAATAACTATTATTAGTTTGTATTTTGTACCAAAAATTTAACTTTGCACCGGATCCTTTTCCTTATATCAATAACTAAAAATAAAAATAAAAAGCTACAATGATTATAATAATCATCTCAGTAGTATCAAATTAAAATTCAAATCTAGCTTGGGCGCACCGCAGTGATAGATAGCAATTGACATTTGACATCATCGTCGTCTCTCAGTGACCGGCCCCGGGGCTAGGGACTGAATAATGGAGTAAGATCCGGTCGATGATGCCTATGCGGTGTGCAAAATTCTTCGTATTAGGGAACACTTGGCCGATGTGATTATTAACAGCAGAAGGTAATAGCGACACCTTCATCATACTATGAAGATGAACATCCCGCATCATGTCCCTTAACATCTTTCTTGAGTGGACTGGAGATATGTACATGGTGAAGATTGCGGCGAGGATGAGTATGAGTATAGTTGTGCTACTCCGGCTGGCCATGAAAGAGAGAGAGAGTGATGATAGCTTTGTTTTTTTGAGAGAGATTGATGATGAGTAGGAAAAAAGTGATGGAATGGGAAATTTATAGTGAGAGGATGGAGTTTGGTTTTTTAGTGAGCGTGTGTTTTGTTGTATAAATATGTGCACGAGTTATGTATACACTTTTGCAGGCCCAAGTCATGTGCCTTGTTTTCTGGTCACTCCTGGTTTTATCTTCTCTTCTTTTTTTTTTCTTTATGTGAATGTAAACATTACTGTTTACATAGTTTATTACTCCTATGATGTCAATTTTTGTTTTGTTTTGTTTAATTTTGATGACCCAGTTCACCGGAAAAAACTAATTAAGTACAACATGAGATAACATAACCATGAAGATGATGGTATCACACAGATGATGTAGTTAATTATGACAATTTATATCCTAAACTCTGAATATAATATTGTGGATTCAAACTATCAAATTTTGTGGTTAATGAAACATTTTAGAATAGAACGATTTATATAGATACTTACTTCTTGATCAATCTTTCTTTATATATATGATTTATTGAATGAGGACTATATTGTATCATAATCGAAATCATTCGAGTTAATTAGGGTTTATAATAATTTAGCACATTTGGCTCTTACAACCTTCCAAAGCGTACATGGCGATTCAGGTATATGTGTCCCAAGTACTTGATTATATAGAATGTCACATATATAACGGCCCTCAGGAGAGATCGAATAATTGCAATGATTTTGAGGTCCTAAGTTGGCCAAAAACTCTCTATTAAGTACAATATAACAATAATAAAGGCTTTACAACAAGCATGCAGACTTATACTAATTAGTTAACGAAATGATTAAGATTTGACCATGTTTTAAATACTATTTACTCATTGTTGGCTGTTGGTGTATACAGATCAGTTTGACACAATGTCATGACATAATTTCATCGTATAGCTAGCCACTTGTACCTTAATAACCCTATTTTTCTCTTTCAACCTGCGGAGCCAAAAATTTAATCGGCCGAAGCTGTTCTAGCTAGTACTTGTATCAATTTGTTAGGATTTTGGGTCCTAGTATTAGGAAGAGTGTCCTGTGTCCATCTTTGTATCTCGTATGAAGCGATAATAAGATATATTAGGGTTTATGCAGAGAGCAGGGTTGTTAGGGTTAGGGTTTCGTATAACTAAAGGGCCATTTTTACAAGCGTGGAACAACAACAACATCTCTTGACCCTTTTGGTTTTTGATTAAGCTTAACTTTCACTAGCAAGAAAGGGTTTTGTGATGTATTTTTTAATCAAGCACACGCTTATATAGTTATTAATTAAGTCGATCAACATCATCAGAAAAAAAGGCTTTCATTGCTGTGTCTGACCGCCGGCTGATGATATTTAATTTATTGCAATATTGGAAAGGAGCTGATCGAATTATTCTTTTCTCAACTCTAATCTAAAGCTGTATCTTAATCATCATTATAGCTAGAAACTCATCATGATGAGTAGCTAAATAAATAATACTAACAAAAGAAAGCTGGCCTGTATGATGATTACTGGTAACAATAAGATGCACAAATTAATGTGATGCACAGATGGCCGTAGGCTTGAATATTAAATTGATTTATTTTTTGTCAAACTTTAACGTGATTAATTAGAAAATGTCAACTCTAATAGGCTCACATTTTGCAGAAATGATAAAATTAACTTCAGGTTATAATATGTTATCTCACTACTGCTTGGTGCTTGCTACATAGACAAGTAACATGAATACAAAGAGCGTCTGGTTTCCGATTGTTACAACAATACCTGATTAAATAATAAGTTAATAGACATCATCGCGAAATGTCAAATGAAATGACATAAAATATTCGACCATAGTTTGACTGGCCTCTATAGGGTTTTGGATCCATTAGCCTTAATTAGGGAGTCCTAGATAATAGATATATTGGTCCAATTAGATTTTGAGGGTTCGTTAAACAGCAATCTCGGTGCCTTGATTATCTATTACATGTTTGGCCTAAGCCCAATACCATTAGAAACATATAATGAAACTTTTTGTCAAGTTTATAGCCCAATGTCATCATTTTCGAAACGGTAAACTAATTTAGTAAATCGTAATTTATCGAACAAAACTTTACCTAATGATTTACATATAAAAAAAAACTTTACCTAATGATTAACTTGGTTAATACATGTTTCACCTAATTTTTTCTCCTATGAATTGGATCAAATACAAACCAAAATTATAAATAAAAACTACACACTCATAAAAAAATTGGCAAGTGTAAAAATCGACCAATCAAAATTCAATCCGTTCGAGATTCTTTTTGTAAATAAAAAAAACTCTCGCGGACTTATTTAAAAATGCATAAAAGATAGGAGGGGTATAATCGTCCTAAAATTTGCTACAATAAAATTCGACTTTCGCTGTAGTACATTTTTAAGTCTGATCAACCTGCATTAAGTCTGATCATTTTGAATAAAATTTGATTTTTGCTACAGTAAAATTTGACTTTCACTACAGTACGTTTTTAAGTCTGATCAACATGCGTTAAGTCTGATCATTTTGAATAAAATTCAACTTTTGCTACAGTGAAATTTGTTATAATTTTTAAGTCTGATCATTCTCTATTTAAGTCTGATCATTCTCAATTTGTAGTCTTTTAGTTACCAGTTTTAAGTCTGATCATTCTCTCTGATCATTCTCAATTTGTAGTCTTTTAGTTATCAATTTTAAGTCTGATCATTCTCAATTCGTAGTCTTTAAGTTACCAGTTTTAAGTCTAATCATTCTATCTTTAAGTCTGATCATTCTCAATTTGTAGTCTTTTAGTTACCAGTTTTAAGTCTGATCATTCTCTCTTTAAGTCTGATCATTCTTAATTTGTAGTCTTTTATTAGTTATCAATTTTAAGTCTGATCATTTTCAATTTGTAGTCTTTTAGTTACCAGTTTTAAGTGTGATCATTCTCTCTTTAAGTCTGATCATTCTCAATTTGTAGTCTTTTAGTTATCAATTTTAAGTCTGACCATTCTAAATTTGTAGTCTTTTAGTTACAATTTTTAAGTCTGATCATTCTCTCTTTAAGTCTGATCATTCTCAATTTGTAGTCTTTTAGTTACCAGCTCAACTTTCAACGGATTTCCGACATCCACAGTGAAAGTATGGTGAGAAAATCAAGAATAGCGACGAAGTAGGTTAGCCCTTGGAAGGTTGTGTGGTTCTCAAAGATTTGATACAATTGAAAGTAACCCACCATCAACTAGATACAATTGAAAGTAAAACAAAAACGCAACAAAATGGTGAACGTATAAGGGACTTTAGTCAAACAAGCCCCCAATCTTATCACTTCGGATGAGACAAACAAAAAATAAAAATTTGTATTACAAACAAAATTATTATTGTTTAAAAATAATTATTACATTAATTCAAAGAGCATTTCGTTTTAATAAAAATCTAAAAAACTAACAAAATTAACAAAAACTAAAATCTTAAAAAACTAAAAAAATAATTTTTATATCAGGAAAATCATTTATTATTGAATCAAAATTGCACAAGATATCTTATAAAATCACATTGACGTACAACAACATCTAGTGAATTCGATACGAATTATAGCGCTAGACTAATCATAGCCGCAAGCGAGCAAAAACGATTAAACTGCAGTTTGAGGTTGAAGAGGGATAAGAAAAGAGAAAAAACCGTAGCGCCAGGCGGCTAGTTTATATAAGAAGCACTTTGTGATGGGCTAGGGCTAGTTTGGGGAACGAGAGCCTTAATTTCATTTTACAGGATTGAAAAATTAACAAAATAATTTCATTTTGATGTGAAATATTGGATGTGGAGGAGTGAACTCAAATGGAGCGGATAAAGAGAACTTTTGAAGAGAGAAAAGATAGAGAGGAAATTCTTATTACTTGTTATTTAATCTCATGCAAATGACACATATATATATATACTAATACATAAGACTAAAATAGGTGCTAGCAATAAACACCATAGCTAATAATAGAGTCAATCCAATGTATAATATAATATTTATAACACTCCCCCTTTGGATGACTCGACTGTCGTTTGGGTGTACACACCATATGAACTGCCTCGTTAAAACCTTTATAAATAGCTTATGAACTGTCGTTTGGGTGTATGCAATTAAACAGCATTACATTAGTAAGAAGTAACATAAGTTAACAGTTAGAGGAACTAAGTAAGTGAATTGACGGTGACACTTGGGGCACATCCAATGCTAGTTCCTCATTGTCGAAGCGAGCAGCTGAGAGAGAGAATCCGTAGCGCGGCTGCAATTTGTGATGGGGCTTGTTTGAGGCATATGAGACAATTGGGCCTCAAGAGGTTAGGGCTTGTTGGAGTCAATTGGGCCTCAAGAGGTTCCACGATTGATATTATAGAACCAACTGAGTTAGCCCCCACTTCTCTAGATACTGGGCCCAAGTCATCTGTTATTTCTTCTCAGCGAAATAATACGTAGAGACAAAACCATCAGAAGGAGTAGAGTTTGAAAGACCCTTGTTATATTGCTGCTCATTGGCAAACTTATTTTGAGTGGTCCGGACGACGATAGGTCGACCGGAACTAGCTCAACTTTCAACGGGTTTCTGACATCCACGGTGAAAGGATGGTGAGAAAATCAAGAATAGCGGCGAAGTAGGTTAGCCATTGGAAGGTTGTGTGGTTCTCAAAGATTTGATACAATTGAAAGTAACTCACCATCAACTAGATACAATTGAAAGTAAAACAAAAACGCAACAAAATGGTGAACGTATAAGGGACTTTAGTCAAACAAGCCCCTAATCTTATCACTTCGGATGAGACAAACAAAAAATAAAAATTTGTATTACAAACAAAATTATTATCGTTTAAAAATAATTATTACATTAATTAAAAGAGCATTTCGTTTTAATAAAAATCTAAAAAACTAACAAAACTAACAAAAACTAAAATCTTAAAAAACTAAAAAAATAATTTTCATATCAGGAAAATCATTTATTATTGAATCAAAATTACACATGTGTCACAGAAAGCTATTTTGAAATGTTTTTTGACCGCAAACAATATATGTGTCACATTAACATGATATAACACTAGTAAAAAATAAGACGAATTTCAGACCTTAAGTGAACAGACCACATTGTAATAATTTTAATTTGTATTTCCAAGCTTCCTAGTTGTCTTACATTGTTAGTATGTCATGTTTTGAGTCTAACCTACCTGCAGAAATTACTTCAGTTGTGTGAATGACAACTTTGTTGTGTGGTAGGAATATTTTAGTAAACATGCCAGAAAATACAAATGGTGATGGAAAAGGAGGTCACTTCCTCCTCATGTGGATGTAACTGCCGTTCCTAAAGAATCAAAGTTGGAACTATTTGGATTTGATTCCCTTGTTAACATTCTTGGGCTTAAGAGGTATGCCAATATGGTTTATCATAAAAGGTTGTGAAGTTGCTCTTTGGGTATTTGTAATGTAATTATCTTAAGGATATGAACCTTATATCGATATATGACTGTGGATGTGTTACGCACAAGACAGCTTGGGCATACATGATGAGATACAAGCCAATTATTTAGGAGCTCCAAACATAAGTACGTGTGTCATATTGCTGTGTTTTATTCTAAGTAAGAACTAGTCAAAGTGAGAAGTTGTTAGTAAGAGTTAAAATGTAGTGCTGTCGGTTCATAGTGTTAGTGGTCTCGGTTGTAGTGGAGTAATGCATGGCTAGGGTAGTGGAATGCATGGCGTGAGTTGTATAAGTAGTAAGTTTGTATTAGAATTAGGCAGAAAAGAATTAGTAATCATCTTATCCCTGTCTCAATTTCTATCTATCTCAAATTATTCATCTATTTTCTCAACCTAATTCATCTTATCCCTATCCCAATCAAATGACATTCTATCACAACAACCCAATTTCTCAACCGATGCAAACCGTAGCCCTATCCGAGAAATTGGATTCGATTTACGGCATGTGTGAAGAAGCCAAGAGTTTATGTATCGAGATGAAAGATCAAAACTCCGCCATGGCTGCCAAAATTCATGCTGCGACGAAACCTATTTTTGATGCCATGAGCCGAGTGAAAGAAGCTTTTCTATAAGTTGTAAGGCAAGTGGAGCTAGAATCAAAAGTGAAGAAAATATGAAGAATCTGTGCAAGCCTATCAAGGATGTTTTTGAAGATAAAGTAGAAAAGGTGGTGGTGCTGGACATGAAAGAGGACACCATGAAGACCTATAGGCTGAGGAACAACAACGCGACCTCACACATGTCCACCAAGAAGATCATGAAGAGTAACGCCAACAATGGCGCTAACGAGGAAGGGAGGAAGAAGCCTGGTTTTGGTTTTTTAATGCATCACATTAAAATGATCTTCGCATTTTCATTGCCAAGACCGCCTGAATTAACTGATCTTGAGGACAAGGTCAATTTGAAGAGGGGAGGAATTGTTACACACACTAAGCTTGGGCATACATGATGAGATACAAGCCAATTATTTAGGAGCTCCAAGCATAAGTACGTGTGTCATATTGCTGTGTTTTATTCTAAGTAAGAACTAGTCAAAGTGAGAAGTTGTTAGTAGGAGTTAAAATGTAGTGCTGTCGGTTCATAGTGTTAGTGGTTTTCGGTTGTAGTGGAGTAATGTATGGCTAGGGTAGTGGAATGCATGGCGTGAGTTGTATAAGTAGTAAGTTTGTATTAGAATTAGGCAGAAAAGAATTAGTAATCATCTTATCCCTGTCTCAGTTTCTATCTATCACAAATTATTCATCTATTTTCTCAACTTAATTCATCTTATCCCTATCCCAGTTCGTCTCAATCCCAAAATCTATCAAGCCATAACTTTCGGTTTGCATCAGGATGTGGAGCAAAATCAGGCACCTTCAAGTCCCAGGGATGCTGAAGATATTGCAATAACTTTAGGGCAACCAAAGGTGGGTTGTTGATTACTGTCTCTCTACCTGTCCTTGTGCTTTCATGAGATTCAAGAAGATTAATTTCATTGGTAAAATTTTGCGACTCTATGCAAATCAAAACTAAAAAGTAGCAATGCATTTCGAACTTGCAAATTCTCATCTGAAGATAGATATGGATATGCATTGTGGAATTTGGCCTGTTTTAGTTCGCATTTTACTGACCCTTTGATTTGCAACTCGACCAAGAGTCTGATAACTAATATATATATGGATATTTTTTTTGCTGCACCATACTTATATCAAAAGTAAGCGGTCTTGTTTGGCATTTATTTTTCGTAAGCATTGCCACTATCTCATGCAGAGACATGCAACTGTAGGGCTTACACAGAAACATTGGGATTTTAGACATACTTATACGAACTTCCTTTAAGGTGTTAAAATTTAATAGAATCTTGAATTCAATTCACTGCAGGCTATGTCTTTGATACTGAAATTGGAAAGTCAACATTTAGACTAGAAACTACCATCCATGAATGACTCCAAATTGAAAACTGTATCATGCTCCCTCACAACATTTCTTCTTTCGTGTGTTACAATAATAAAAAGGATTGTTGGTATGGCTGGAATTGGCGAGTCACTGCTGGTGGTTTTCATATGCGGGTTGTGCACTTTCCTGGCCGCAATTTCACTTGGTGCCATTGCGACCAATGGTGCTATGAAGGTATGACTTTTAGTACACCCATCCCTCATTCGTTGGTTCTCGGTTTACAAGATTTTATAATCAGTTACATTATGATGTCTGTTTGAAACTGAGATAAGTCCTTGGACCCCAATGTAATCATTGTGGCCAAGGGGGTTAACCTGGTACTAAGGGCTCTGCTAATCTTCCTACTACTCTGCTTTTCATGTTTTAGGGAGGTGGACCTTATTACCTGATTGGTCGTGCCTTAATTAGGGCCAGAAGTTGGAGTCAGCATTGGACTATGTTTCTTTCTTGGAACAGCAGTTGCCGGTGCCCTGTGAGTGTCAGATAAAGAATAGTAATATTTTAAATTGTCAATGTAGTAGAGGAACTGAGTATTTGATAACATGATCTAATACTGGCAGACTCTAATATCAGTTTAGCCTGAACTAGCATTCGTTATATGAATTTCAAGCCATATAGTAGCAAACTATTTTATGGTTCTGGTTCTGCTATTGATTGATATAATTAATGTCATCAATTTCCTCACCATATTCTTGTTGTTACTTCTTGTTATAGTTGTTTGGTGTCTGATAGACTCATAGTTATGTGAAGCTTGATATTCAAGCATCTGGATTCTGGATAGCCGATATATGATGTATAACCATGCCACAAAATTCTTGTACATGCCATGTAAATATAATTCCCGCTCAAAGTAAGCGACATTTACATTAATAACCTAGATGAACTCATTTGTGCTTGTGGATTTCAGGTATGTATTGGGAGCTGTAGAAACCTTCCTTGGGGCCTTGCCAGGTGCTGGGATCTTCCGGGGTAAGATTGAAAGATTTTGTTCACATCACATAACCTTATCTGTTTTTACAGAACTATGTCATGTTTTGCTTCATCGGCACATGGTTTGATGTTGTTTTATTTTACCGCACGTCAAGTTGTCCTTTAAGGGTTCTCTTATAAGTTATAATGTCCATGGAAAAAGGCACTCTTTATCCACTATCAACTGATATTTATTTTACCCTGACCACTCATGTCACAGGAGGTATCGCGCCGTCGTTTGCTTCTTAGTAGTAATGCGTGAAATTTTATAACTTTGGATATATTTGTTGGCCTATACTTCGTGCGGGGTGCATTTTGCAAAGGAATGATTTGCTTTGCCGGGGCTACCAAATGTGTTTAATACTGATATATTTGTGGTGCAGAGACTGTCACCCAAGTGAATGGAACAACCATTGGTCCTGTATCAAGTCCAAGCTTACATGACCTTCAAGTGTATGGAATAGTTGTGACCATTCCTGTGGGTACCCTAGCAGCCACTCTTACAACTACAGGACTTTACTTGATTTCAGTGTTATTTTTTGGAGCAGTTGCCACGAGGACTAAACTTTTAACAGACAGGTATGGCCCTTAATTAGTTTGCATTCCATAATAAAAGGACAATCAAATAATTTTGCTTTACAGCTTCTTCATCTAGAATCTTATTAGTTAGAACTTAGAAGACATAGGCTTCACTCACTCTTTTACTATGTTCACCGATTGTTATGCCTATACCAAATATAATATGTTGTCGTTCTTTGTACACCCAGAAAAGTGCAATTTGGAACTGTTACACTGTAGAGAAATTTGTAGAATGGTCTACTATATAGAAATAGTGGAAGAAAATGGCCTCACTAACTTATCGTGCCGTTTTCCTTTCTTGACAAGACTGTAGAGAAGAGAACTTAGCATGATAGTTCACTTCTAACATATTTCTTCCTACAGGTATCTAACAGCTACAATTGCTTGGCCTTTCCCAGCCATCATCTATATAGGAATCATCCTTTCGACCTTAGGTGCAGCCCTTCAGAGCTTAACTGGAGCTCCATGCCTGTTTGCAGCAATAGCCAATGATGACATTTTACCTGTTCTAAACTATTTTAAGGTTGCGGATGGGAGTGAACCTTATCTTGCCACCCTCTTCACCGCCTTTATTTGCATAAGTTGTGTCGTCATTGGGAATCTGGATCTCATCTCACCAACCATAACAATGTTTTTTCTTCTCTGTTAGGGCATCCGCACCCGTTATCTCATTGAGACGGACCTCACCCAGAATTTCCTCACGAATAGTGATAAATAAGCATAAAAAGTTTGTATTATGTTGTAGGAGAATGCTAGCATATACACCCACCGTCTCATTGAGACGGACCTCATGGAGAACTTCCTCTCTCGATTCTCGCACTCACTCACAAAAAGTAAAGTGAAGTTCTCCTAGAAATGCTCCAGGAGAATTTCTAGGAGAACTTCCTCAAACTTTTTGTGAGTGGGTGCGAGAATCGAGAGAGGAAGTTCTCCATGAGGTCCGTCTCAATGAGACGGTGGGTGTATATGCTAGCATTCTCATACAACATCCTACAACATAATACAAACTTTTTATGCTTATTTATCACTATTCGTGAGGAAGTTCTGGGTGAGGTCCGTCTCAATGAAATAACGGGTGCGGATGCTCTTAAGCTCAAAGAAATAACTGGTGTGAACCTATCTACTGGATGCTCCCAGTTGGCGTCCAAGGTGGAAATTTCATCACTGGAGTCTCTCTCTACTTGGAGCGTTTCTTTGCATAAGTGAGTCATAACTATTTTTGTTATATCTTCTCTTTCTTCCTTGAACCAACTATATGGCCGTGACCTTTAATTGGCTTTATTCAAAATCCTTAATGAAGAATTTATTTCTGATTTACGGTGAATTTAGATGCCTTCATTCTATCATTTTCTTATATAACAAAACGGTGGATTAGTAGCTGTTTGCTTCATAAGATTGGAGGAGCACATTCGGTTTGTATTTCCTAATGAAGATATTATATACATGTGAAGACTGAAGAGTGACTGATATGTTATATGCTTGCTTTAATGTTTTCTCTAACAAGATACAGTATATATTAATTTATGGTTTCTTGGCTTCTGGCAGTGATTATGTTTTTGATCTCATGGTCATTTACCGTTGTCTCGCTTGCTCTTGTAACCTTATATACTATTATGTTATGTGAGCCTCAAAGGAAAAGCTGGGGATTGGGGAGATGGTGTCAAGTCAAGAGTGCATATTTTCAACTTGCTCTTCGGAGCCTGCGGTCACTGGGCGGTATGTATTAAGTCTAGTCTTGGAAGTTGGAATAAATTCCCAGTGAGGGTACTAAGCTTTCGCAATGAATCTTGTGGGCTTTGTGCATGCTTCTAATGTTATTCATTGTTTCACTGTGTCTGCAGCCAACCAAGTGCACCCAAAGAATTGGTACCCAATTCCTCTCATTTTTTTGTCGACCATGGGGCAAGCTACCGGAAAACGTTCCCTGCCATCCAAATCTTGCTGATTTTGCCAATTGCATGAAGAAAAAAGGTCGTGGAATGTCCATTTTTGTGTCCATATTAGATGGTGACTATCATGAACGCGCAGAAGATGCCAAGGAAGCCACCAAGCGCTGTGAGGATGGCTGCCGTGGTTCTGGTGAGCCTACCACCACCTCCTGTAAACCATCCGGCATATTTCTACATGGACTTGTTGGTTGAGAATGTGCCAAGGATGTTGATTGTCAGAGGCTACCGACGAGACGTTGTAACATTAATCACATAGGGTTTGAAGAATGTCTTTTTACCCTTTTTCTTTTCAAAGCCCAGCAGAGGATGTTGTTGTATTAAATCCAAGCGAGCTTATTTGATCTGTTCTCATTTAAAGATCTTCTAGAAGGGGGAAAAAACATGTTACATTAATTCTTTGTTTCTTGATATCATTCGTTTAGTTTTATTTTTTGTTTGTTTATGATTTTGTCATTCGAGTACTTGCAGGTTGAGCTACGAAATGCTCAAATAAAGGAGGACGATGAGGTGGCGGAATCAAAGACGAGATCGAGGTCTTTGGCTAGACTCGAATGTCCAGCGTGATTTCCTTAGAGCCACTGCTATGGCCGCAGAGGAGTCTATTCCTAGCCTCAACGAGGCTTTCACTAAGTTCTTGAATATGTATCCTAAGTTTTAGTCTTCTGAGAATTGTAGGAAATAAAGCTATTGAAATCAAATAAACAAGAGAACTTGAATAACGTTACTTGATTGACGATCTCCGAATTACTCCGATTGTGCCGTGGTATGAAGGCCACTGACTTAGAAGCGAATTTCGCCACTACCGGTACAGGTTCTCAAGTGACGAACACCCCCCAAGGTTAACACAATCCTCCTCCGAATCCGTGCACCCGAACTCGGAAGGTGGAACTGCTCAAGCACTGCTCAAATCTCTGAGGGTTTTTCCTCTCTTATTTTGTGTATATGAGAATACAAGAAACTCAAATATATATACCCCTTCATCACACGTCCAAACTAAATTAATTAGGAAATATTTCCTAAAATTTAGTTGAGTGAAGATAATGTTACCTAAATTCTACAGATATATATCTCGTAGGAATAATAGGTAACAACCGGATATTTATCTTTTGCATTATATTCAACAATCCCCCACTAATGCAAAAGAGTCCGAGACCTAGAGATTCTGAGCAGTACGTAGAAGGCTTAGTACTTAAATGTTAGTATCCAAAGGTTTGAACTAACACATAGTGGAGTGGGGTGTTCAATGGTCTAGAGAGTGTCCAAAGGATTGAACTCCTAGATTATTGAAGGGACCCGACAACACGCACATCACCTTCAAAGCTTGAGCAATTCCTCGATAACACAGCCACTCATCTTGGGACTCTAAGTGAACGCTCTAGAGAGATATCCCATCACTCATAGAAGGAGGCTATCCCTTCACATTCACCGCAGGTGTTCCACGAACATTAAGAACATTTAAGTTCAACCTTCCATCTATATAACTCACCGATCATCTCACGACACCACTAACTCGAGTGGTCTATGTCTGTGAGGCTAGTTATAATAGATCTTCTCATGACACCATTAACTCTAATGGCCTCGGTCTATGAGGATCAGAAAAGAAATCACCGAATTTACAAGAGCATCTCATGACATCACTTAGACAAGTGACCTCGGTCTATAAGGCTAATCAAATAAACCACCATATCTGCAAGAGCATCTCATGACATCACTTAGACAAGTGACCTCGGTCTATGAGTCTAATCAAAGAAATCACTGTATCTACAAGAGCATCTCATGACATCACTTAAACAAGTGACCTCGGTCTATGAGGCTAGATACATCAAAAGCTTTAAGCTCATACTCATCATCCAGTTCGGGATGGCTCACCACACACATGTATAATATTTCTCAAACACATACCTCTTGATGACTCAAGTACCTTCCTCCTGTCGAAGATCCACCAGGTTCTTCTCCATTCTCACAAAATATAGAGAAACCACACCATTCACAGTAAACTGTCTTACAAACTCAGGTGTGACACGAATGTGCCTCTTCCCATTATACACGTTGTTCTTTGCCACATCTATGGCGGCTTGCAAATCCCAAAGTATAGGCACAGAAGGAGTCAACTACCCCCATAATGGAACGCCTGCCAATAAATTTCTCAACCAATCGGCCCCCAACTTTGTAAGATCTCTCAACTGTCTGTCACCCAGTTTGCATCACAGTACATTGCTCGATGCCTGCGCATACTTCATCCTTCGTGTCAGGAACTACAAACACAAGGGGTCACTCCATATAGGTTTGATAGAAATCTAACTTGAGCCCGCTCCATCTCATCCAATCATGCAATTTAAACCAAATTAAATAGGGTTAGATTGCCATAAACCAATAGGAACACATTTAATCAATTATGATTAAATCGAAAAGTCAATAAATTTACTCATCATCAAATGAGACCATAAACCAGATAATGATTTAAACAATTCTATTTAATCAATTAAATGATTAACTTCTGAATGGAATATGATTTAATCGAACCTGATTGAACCAACCTTCTCTTCCATTGAAAACAGCAACGCCTCAAGCGATGCATCACACTATCTCCGAAGATGATGAATAACATGTCAAGTAGTTCCATCCACAACTTTGGTTGTGCATGATGCTCTGACTATTGTTTTCGTTCGAGTACCAAAGCCTCCACAACTCTCAACCCTCATCGGCCAAGCTTGTATGGACAGACATCAAGATAGACCTCAATGTCTGATCCACACTAAAAACTGGGTTTCGGTGTCCACATCAAAACTTCACCTCATAGCGCAGCGAACGCTATCAACATCTCATTTGAGCAACTCTATGCCCACATCTCAATGTTTCAACCTCTGAGCAACAAATCACAAAGAACAGAAGCCACTGTTTCCTTTTGGGGAGAGCCATCCAGAGAGTACTTTCATTCGAGTTGAATCCAAGGAAGTGAATGACAAACTACTCAACATAAACTATACTCCGCAAGATCAACTTAAGTCAATTTCCCTAAACTCAACCCCAACAATCCAACAAAAGCAGACAAACAATTTATGATATAATTTATGTACTCATCTTGTCTGCTTAAATCACTCTTCATGCTTCTGTACATCTGGGAATGGCCCTTGACATGGGATATGGTGAGGCCTCTTTCATCTATCAACTAAAGCACAAACTTTGGTGCAGCCTTGACTTCTCCACCAAGTCTGCATACAGCTTGAACAACGCAACTGTGAAGCTCACGTGTCAATTGGAAGCAGGAACTTTAATGAGTCGAACCAAATTGCACGTCCAAATTGAGACTGGTCGAATCGAAACCGAACCAAACAAAACGATTCAATGTCACCAAATTTATTCTCCATCACAAAACCAAATTAGGGTTTCTTCTTCGATAACTACCAAACATAGCAGCAGCCTCTCCATGAGCTGTACTGTTTCTCTTAATTTCAAAGTTGAGCCAAAATCGAATCACCAATAGAAATCAATTAGGATTTCTTTCCAAACCAAGCAATAGACATCAAGACACTTTAACAGTATAAAATTGAAGCCTTCAAAATCCATTGTCCAAGAAGTCTTCCAATCGTCACATTCATTGATGTACATGCGATTTAAACCAAAACGCAATTGATTAGTGAATCATGTATCTCAAATCTCAATATTCTCATATTGATTTCAATAGTACAAATTCGCTTCTAAATTGTAGGAAATAAAGCTATTGAAATCAAATAAATAAGAGAACTTGAATAACGTTACTTGATTGGCGATCTCCGAATTACTCCGATTGTGCCGTGGTATGAAGGCCACTGACTTAGAAGCGAATTTCGCCACTACCGGTACAGGTTCTCAAGTGACGAACGCCCCCCAAGGTTAACACAATCCTCCTCCGAATCCGTGCACCCGAACTCGGAAGGTGGAACTGCTCAAGCACTGCTCAAATCTCTGAGGGTTTTTCCTCTCTTATTTTGTGTATATGAGAATACAAGAAACTCAAATATATATACCCCTTCATCACACGTCCAAACTAAATTAATTAGGAAATATTTCCTAAAATTTAGTTGAGTGAAGATAATGTTACCTAAATCCTATAGATATATATCTCGTAGGAATAATAGGTAACAACCGGATATTTATCTTTTGCATTATATTCAACAGATCGATCATCTAATGATCTAAGAGCCGACGAGTATTGGCACTTATCGCCTAATGTGTGACTTGATTTTGAGCTATTCTCGTATCTTCAGACAATTCATTACTGGGACTCATGTTTGAGCAATCATGCTTTGTATGTATGGAGGAGCTGATAAAGGGGCGGTTGAGCATGATATAAAGACACGTATAATGGATTACTTGAACATTTCTGAGAACGAATATGGTTTGGTATTTACCGTGAGTAGGGGATCTGCGTTACAGTTGTTGGCTGAATCGTATCCGTTTCATATGAATAAGAAGCTGTTGACAATGTTTGATCATGAGAGCGAATCTGTGAATATGATGTCTCAATGTGCTAAACAAAAGGGGGCAAACCGGTGACGACGGTGACTAAATGTTACGTAATGGAATAGTAAGGAACTTAGAGGGATGTATTTGTATCTTGGATAACTTCCTTACTATATAATAAGTGTAACAGGGACTTTAGAAGACAACAAATGAATTAATCAAAATACCCTTTCTTGCTTCTTCTCTCCTTTTCCTATCTAAACCCTAATCATATGGATTACTAAAGATTTGTGGATTACTAAAATTATTGATTTCCAAGTCCCATTTTGTTATGCAAGATATTTAATTTTGAGAAAGATGACAGTGTGGACGTGGAGACACAAAAGGCTAAGCATATATAACCCTGTCCAAGGTTGGACACAAACAAATTTGACTTTGAAAAATGGTAAAACAAAAGCACACACATTTGGTTTTAATAGTTGGAATTGGATCAAATACAAATCAAAATTATAAATAAAAATTACAAATCGACCAATCAAAATTCAATCTATTCGGGGTTCTTTTTGTAAATAAAAAAACACGCGCGGACTTATTTAAAAATACATAAAAGATAGGAGGGGTATAATCGTCCTAAAATTTACTACAGTTACATTCGACTTTCACTACAGTACGTTTTTAAGTCTGATCAATATGCGTTAAGTCTTATTATTTTGAATAAAATTTGACTTTTGCTACAGTAAAATTCGACTTTCGCTACAGTACGTTTTTAAGTCTGATCAACACGCGTTATGTCTGATCATTTTGAATAAAATTTGCTACAATTTTTAAGTTTGATCATTCTCTCTTTAAATCTAATCATTCTCAATTTATTGTCTTTTAGTTATCAGTTTTAAGTCTGATCATTCTCTCTTTAAGTGTGATCATTCTCAATTTATAGTCTTTTAGTTATCAATTCATTACAAATATTTTTTAAAAAAAAATTGTAAATTGCCTATAACATGGTATTAAAAGATGTACAGTATATAATTCATTACAAATATTTTAAAAAAAATTAAAACTATACCAAAGAAAACCAAAAACCAAATAAACAATTTTAAAAGACAACTCACAATTAATAAGCTCTCTTCATTCTCTCCCAAGTCCCACATACAGTAACTCAGATCATTATCACGACGTCGTTTTAAACCATGTCGCATCCGCGAATGTCACGATCTCCTCCGCCGCCGCCTTGCGCCTAAACACGGTGGAGCATTCCGGCAACTCACCCAAATCTGCAAATAAGGACAAATCCTCCTCCCCCATCACTGGCATCATCATCGAATTCCCTCCTCCACCCAAATCATCACCGAACATCGCGCTATCCATCATCATGAACGACGGAGCTGATTCCAGTCCCGTTAGCCACCCAAAGTCATCCTCCATTGTCAGCAGCGACTCCTCCACCTGCTTCTGCTCCTCTGCCTCCCCAGATTCCGTCGACTTCGAAACCGAATTGTTTGATATCGCCGCCTTGTCGGCTGCTGCAGAGGATTCAGAGTTCTCATTGTTGTTGTCGGTGGTGGCGGCGACGGTGGTGGATTGGTTTCGGGACGGTCCTGGGAGAGAGTGGTTGTGATCTGACGAGTATGTGATGACAAGCATTGTGGGGTCCGCGTGGCTTCTCTCAACTTGCTTCCTAGCCGGACATCCCTTTGAGCTACTGCATCTGTAGTATCCTCTGTACATTTCCAAACCAGACAAAAACAGAGACATGTTTAAGTTTAACGTTAAGTCCTGTTTGGAAAACACGAATTAAAACAACCTTTAAACGTGTCAAAAAATTTAACTAATCCAAACAAGTCCTAAGAACAAACAGAGACCTTGGATAAGGAGATCCTTTAATTGGTTTCTGGCCGTACTTCCGCCATGCCCAGCAATCAGCAGGAGGAGCTCCGTCACCGGATTTATTATTTCCGCGAGCGTTTTCCGCTCCCTTGATCGGGATCGACACCACTCTCTTCATCGCTGACCGCTTACTGCACACCATCTCAATTCTCAATTCTCATCCTCAGTTCAACAATCAACCATTCACATTTCACAATTTTCAACTCACCTGCGTTTTGACGACGGCGCGATCTTATGCAGCCGGTGAATCTCCGTCAGCTGCTGCTGATCATTGTAGCATCTCTGCTTGTTGTTATTATTATTATTAACCAAAAGCAATCTACTTTCCATTAATCCAGACAGAAAGGGTCCACCAAACGAGCTTTCGAATCTTCAGTTAATCACACCTTGTCGGCTAAACCAGAGGATGCCTACAAATCTGCTCTCTCTCTCTCTCTCCACCACTCTGCTCTGTTCTTATTCCGATGAGCTTTGCTGAAATGAAAGCTAGCGATGGATAACCGAAGGCGACATTTTTATACAAAATTGGGAATCGTGTTGAAAAATGGGATATTGCATTTGACGAAGTATAAACACGCGACGTGCTAGCAAATGCGATTCATTCTTCTCCATGGCCACTCTGTTTTGCTCTGGTTTTCGTTTTTATTAAAATATTTCAATTAGGGTTTGTATATTGTTTAAGATTGCTGTTCATCCATCAACCGAACTGGGATTCGATTTGTTTAATGATTTTTTATGCTGGAGATTTTTTAATGATTATCTCATCCGTTTTTTTGGCTTATTGGGATTGTTGTTTATCTCTGTTTTACAGAGAGTGGACTGAATCCAGCCATTGCTCTGTTTTTGTATAAAACAATAGAGTGATGATGTTGATTAATGGCCAACTTGATATAATCAGTGAGATTTCCTTTATCTCCATTTTGGTCCCTTTAGTTTCATCCCCTGTCGAATTCGAGTACTTGAGTTTGAGTTCCCAGTCCCAGGCTTCCCAGCTTTATAAATTACCCCTCTAATTCAAATAAAACGTTAATAAAATCAATCGAGTTTGTAAAAAATATTATTTAACCTCGTCAATTGACGGTGCCAATTGATGTTAAAGTGAATAAATGATTATAGATTAAGATCAGGTATAAAGTTAAATTTTGGTACAAAATATAAATTCGTGAAAATCATTTTATAATTCGTCAGTTTATTTTATAGTTCGTCAAAATAATTTTATAGTTCCTCACTTTTCGAGCAGAAAATGAAAAAGACTAGCCGCAAAATGAAAAGACGACATAGTTCGTCAGTTTCATTTTATAATTCGTCACCAAGAAAAATATAGATTTAATCTCATCCATTCAAATCACAAGATCAATGGCTATGATTAGTTTATATTTTGTACCAAAAAATTAACTTTGCACCGAATTCTTACTCATGATTATAAATATAATTTTTTAGTCTATAAATTAAGGGTGCGGTTCAGGTACAAACCAAATTATAAATAAAAACTACAAACCGATTATAAAGCCGACACGTGTCCCAGTTTAGTCGAAATTCCGGAGAAAACACGGAGGGGTATAATAGTCATTTCACACTAATGGGTATAAAACCTAATTATGTTATTTTCAATTTAGTCCAAAAATTATTAGTGTTCAGACTTAAAAAAGGTAGTGTTCAGACTTAAATGGTAGTGTTCAGACTTAAATGGTAGTGTTCAGACTTAAAAATACTTAATAATCAGACTTAAATGGTAGTGTTCAGACTTAAATGGTAATGTTCAGACTTAAAAATACTTAATAATCAGACTCAAATGGTTGTGTTCAGACTTAAAAAAGGTAGTGTTCAGACTTAAATGTACTTAATAATCAGACTTAAATGGTAGTGTTCAGACTTAAAAAAGGTAGTGTTCAGACTTAAATGGTAGTGTTCAGACTTATAAATACTTAATAATCAGACTTAAATGGTAGTGTTCAGACTTAAATGGTAGTGTTCAGACTTAAAAATACTTAATAATCAGACTTAAATGGTAGTGTTCAGACTTAAAAAAGGTAAAGTTCAGACTTAAATGGTAGTGTTCAGACTTAAAAATATTTAATAATCAGACTTAAATGGTAGTGTTCAGACTTAAATGGTAGTGTTCAGACTTAAAAATACTTAATAATCAGACTTAAATGGTAGTGTTCAGACTTAAAAAGGTAGTGTTCAGACTTAAATATACTTAATAATCAGACTTACATGGTAGTGTTCAGAATTAAATGGTAGTGTTCACACTTAAATCAGACTTAAAAATACCTAATAATCAGACTTAAATGGTAGTGTTCAGACTTAAAAAAGGTAGTGTTCAGACTTAAATGGTAGTGTTCAGACTTAAATGGTAGTGTTCAGACTTAAAAAAGGTAGTGTAAAGACTTAAATGTACTTAATAATTAGACTTAAATGGTAGTGTTCAGACTTAAATGGTAGTGTTCAGACTTAAAAATACTTAATAATCAGACTTAAATGGTAGTGTTCAGACTTACAAATACTTAATAATCAGACTTAAATGGTAGTGTTCAGACTTAAAAATACTCAATAATCAGACTTAAAAAAGGTAGTGTTTAGACTAAAATGGTATTGTTCAGACTTAAAAAGGTAGTATTCAGACTTAAATGGTAGTGTTCAGACTTAAAAATACTTAATAATCAGACTTAAATGGTAGTGTTCATACTTAAAAAGGTAGTGTTCAGACTTAAATATACTTAATAATCAGACTTAAATAGTAGTGTTCAGAATTAAATGGTAGTGTTCACACTTAAATCAGACTTAAAAATACCTAATAATCAGACTTAAATGGTAGTGTTCAGACTTAAAAAAGGTAGTGTTCAGACTTAAATGGTAGTGTTCAGACTTAAATGGTAGTGTTCAGACTTAAAAAAGGTAGTGTTCAGACTTAAATGTACTTAATAATTAGACTTAAATGGTAGTGTTCAGACTTAAATGGTAGTGTTCAGACTAAAATGGTAGTGTTCAGACTTAAAAAGGTAGTATTCAGACTTAAATGGTAGTGTTCAGACTTAAAAATACTTAATAATCAGACTTAAAAAAGGTAGTGTTCAGACTAAAATGGTAGTGTTCAGACTTAAAAAAGGTAGTGTTCAGACTTAAATGGTAGTGTTCAGACTTAAATGGTAGTGTTCAGACTTAAAAATACTTAATAATCAGACTTAAAAAAGGTAGTGTTCAGACTTAAATGGTAGTGTTCAGACTTAAAAAAGGTAGTGTTCAGACTTAAAAAAGGTAGTGTTCAGACTTAAATGGTAGTGTTCAGACTTAAAAATACTTAATAATCAGACTTAACTGGTAGTGTTCAGACTTAAAAATACTTAATTATCAGACTAAAATGGTAGTGTTCAGACTTAAATGATAGTGTTCATACTTAAAAAGGTAGTGTTCATACTTAAATGGTAGTGTTCATACTTAAGATGGTAGTGTTCATACTTAAAAAAAGGCAATGATCAGAATAAAAATTCTTAATGATCAGACTAATAATTCTTAATGATCATACTTAAAAAGAATTCTATGATCAGACTTAAAACTAAAGAGGATTAAAACACGAATTTTTTTTATATTATTTTTTTTCATTAAAACACAAATTTGACCCTCCAGATGATCGAATTTGCCCTAAAAACATCGACCTCACCGCATAGCTGTGAGTCTTGCTCAGAATGCCTTTTCCACCCAAAAAACACTAGGCTTTCATCAAATTCTGACACATGCGCGTAAACATCAAAATTTTCGTAGAATTCTTCAGATGTTCCAATTTCTGCATGTAAGTCTGATCATTACCATATTAAAGTCTGATCATTATTAATTTTAAGTCTGATCATAACCATTTTAAGACTTAAATGGTAGTGTTCAGACTTAAATCGTAGTGTTCAGACTTAAAAAGGTAGTGTTCAGACTTAAATGGTAGTGTTCAGACTAAATTGGTAGTGTTCATACTTAAATGGTAGTGTTCAGACTTAAAAATATCTAATAATCAGACTTAAATGGTACGAATTTTTTTATATTATTATTTTTGATTAAAACATGAAATTGACCCTTCAGATGATCGAATTTGCCCTAAAAACACCGACCCCACCACGTAATTGTGAGTCTTGCTCATAATGACGTTTCCACCCAAAAAATACTAGGCTTTCATCAAATTCTGACACAGGCGCATAAACATCAAATTTTGCATAGCATTCTTCAGATGTTCCAATTTCTGCATGTAAGTCTGATTATTACCATATTAAAGTCTGATCATTATCAATTTTAAGTCTGATTATAACCATTTTAAGTCTTGTCATTACTGATTTAAGTCTGAACATTGCAGTGTTCAGACTTAAAATGGTAGTGTTCAGACTTAAATTGTAGTGTTTAAAATACTTAATGTTCAGACTTAAAAATACTTAATAATCAGACTTAAATGGTAGTGTTCAGACTTAAAAAGGTAGTGTTCAGACTTAAATGATAGTGTTTTTTAAAGTCTGAACAATGTTTTTTAAGTCTGAACAATGTTTTTTAAGTCTGAACATTGTTTTTCAAGTATTATCATTAATGGTTTAAGTCTGAACAATGTGTTTTTAAGTCTGAACATTGTTTTTTCAAGTATTGTCATTACTGGTTTAAGTCTGAACACTGTTTTTTTAAATCTGAACAATGTTTTTTAAGTCTGATTGTTAATGGTTTAACTCTCATTATTATTTTTTTAAGTCTGAACAATGTTTTTTCAAGTATTGTTATTACTGGGTTAAGTCTGAACAATGTTTTTTTAAGTCTGAACATTACTGTAGCAAATTTTGGACGTTTATACCCCTCCTATTGTTTATATATTTTTAAATAAGTCCACATGTATTTTTTTTATTTATAAAAAGAACCCCGACGGGATGAAATCTCGGCTGAATTTTGATTGGTTCATTTTGACACGTGTCGAATTTTTTATGGGTTTGTAGTTTTTATTTATAAGATTGATTTGTATTTGATCCAAACCCATAAATTAAAACATTTTTTATAAGAATTTCTTGGTATATTCTTAAAATTTATAACACTATGGCAAAATGTTTTAATTTATAACTAAAAATTTTGTTTTTATTTATTTGATCACTTTACATTAATTAAAGTACAATCATATTCAATAAAAGTTGTTGGGAAATTAAGACACATCTTTTTTTACCCAAAATTAAATTTGGATCGTACTTTCGAACATATTCATTAATTGATGTGTAGTGATCAAATGAATCAAAACGTATTTTTATTAGTTTATAAGGGTCAAGATCGGTTACAAAGTTGATATTTGTTACAAACTATAAAGTTCGTCAAAACCGACCCATAGTTCGTCGCTGAAAAACAAAAAAGACGATATAGTTCGTCATTTTTCCATATGATTTGTCACCGAGAAAATGCACCAAAAACAGGATTTAATCTCCTCCATCCAAATCACAAGATCATTTGCTATGATTTGTTTGTATTTTTTTACCAAAAAATCAACTTTGTACCTGATCTTTTTCCTAGTTTATAAAGTAAGACATTTTGTTATGATAATTTCTTGAATTTATTAAAACATTTTGTTATGTGAATTACTTGATATATTTTGTTACAAATTTTAGGAATATATCAAGAAACTATGTTTATACTCTTTTGATCATTTCAACGCTAATTGATACCGTTAATTGACGAAGTTATATAGTGTCCGTTGGTCACTTATAACATGTCTATTAAAAAAATTGAAATTTACCCTTGATTGTCCATATTGGATAGTTCAGATTGTAATTTGACAGTAAGTGGTAGTTCATGAGCTATTTTTGTCATTTAATTTGAATTTGACCTTTGATTGTCATTTCTGATAGTTTCAACCGTAATTTGACAGTAGATGATAGTTCATGTCCCTTTGTGTCATTTTCTCTAATAAAAAATTAACTAGATATTCATCGAGAACTAATCAGGGGCAGAGGTCTGTTCTGTAAAGCTTACATTTCATATTTTTCAGTTAAGTAAAGTTAAATAAAGTTTAGTACAGTTAAATAAAGTTCTGTACAGTTAAATAAAGTTAAGTTAAGTTACATAAAAAATTTCAGATTTTAATTTTGTAGTTCATTATGATTAAAAACTTAAATTAAAAACTTTTATTCAAAAAACATTATTTTTTTTAGTAAAATAAAGTTCAGTACAATTAAATAAAACAAAATAAAGTCAATAAAATTAAATTAAATTCAATAAAGTTAAATAACAAAATTTCAACTCTATCAAACATCAGCCTAAGTGAGAAAAAAATGTAATGCAAGGGACTTTTTTGTGTGGATCGGGAACAGTAATGCAACGGACTGAATTGGACGAAATGATATCTGAAGAGGAGGACATATTCGCACTACAATGAAACTAAACGGGGCCAAGTGAGAATAATGTAAATCCGAGGGATTGAATATCTAATCAACTTGATTTTTTTTGTTTTGATAAGCTAATCCACTTGATTAAACAATGTTATAGCTGTTCATTATTGAAGCGTGTAGCAATGTCCCATGACATTAAATTGTCCTGATTAATCAATTTAATTAATTACCATTTATGCTTAATTAAATGTTTACATCTCCATCTCTATGACTTCATTCCTCATCTTATTCCACATCAAGAAATAGGAAATTTCACCTCAATTTCATATATGCTTAATAAATCAATGTTTCTCTGAGAAATAGAAGCTCGACTTGACTAAGGTTTTCGGTTGATCTTTCTAGCCACCCAGGCAATCCTTTTCGAAGCAAGTTTTCATTTCAGTTCAATTCAGATAAGTGATATACCTTAGATAATTGAGTATTTAATATGATTTTGTTACGAAAAATATAGAGCAAACATGCTATGATTTTAAGATTACGAGTCCTAATCAATAGAATGTGAACATGGGATTATTCGATATTCGAGCTAATTGTTTAGTTGCTAAATGTGACATAAATGATGAGGCTAGTTGGAATCATGTAAAGGTGAGATGAGAATTGTTAATGTTCAGATTCTGATGGTATAATTTGAATAAGTATACAATGGACATCACTCTCATACCATTCACAACATTTCTATCTCAGTTAAGGTTGTTTACGGAAACTACAACATAAGATGTTAGAGCATGTGTATAGGTTTGTTTGGAGGAGGTATTATAAGGTAGGAGTTAACATGTATCAAACAAGGGCATGTTAAATGGGAGAGGTCATGGGATCAAATCACACCTCTAACTACCAGCATGGAAATTTCATGAAACTGGTGGGAAGAACATGGACTGCAGCCCTATCATTGAGGAAAAACCTGCATAGGCCCCAGTGGCTATAATGTACAGGGTAGCCATAGCGTGTGGTGCCCTGTTACAAAAGAAACATGCTCTTGTTTGGTACATGTTAACTAATTGGGCACTTATTGAAAAAAGCAAGTGACTTCTAGCTGTTCTGCTACTTCAACAGTTAAGAGAGGAACTGTCAATCAAAAATGATATGAAAATGAAACAGACACCGACAGTTCCTATCCTACAAGGCTACAACTACTTCTCCAAATCAACTAGTTCAAGATATCTATTTTTTTACTTTGGTACATAAATTAGAAAATAGATATATAAAAAACATAATCACATATTGTTGAACTTTGTGTAAAAGAAGTGTGAAGAAAATGGTGGTGCGCCACAATTTGAGACCCAATTTAAGAGTGGAGAACACCTTAAATTAATTGATTAAAAATTGGATTAAAATACCTTGCAATGAGAGGTATGAAATCGAATGAAGAATTGTCTAAAACAGATTGATATCGAATGAGAAATCGATGCCCAAAGTAGGACCAAAATACATGCTTATGTGATGATGGGTAGATGGATTTCACTCATGTGAAAACCAATTGTCCCACATTGGAACATTATGGGGGGAATTATATGTTTATATATAATCCTAGTTTCTTACATGGTAAGATTATTAAGCTAAACTCTCCCATAATGCCTACGCGCCCGCCCAGGGGGGTGCAAATCATCGGCTCGACGACGTCGAATTTGGCCTGACTTGTGCGCCCGCATGTTACGGACACGAATGTCGCATCGATTTCTCCGCGGGTAGTGCGGCTTGCTTTTGCAAAAATCTGGTTTGATTTTTGAACATCAATCTGATATGGGAAACATAAACTTCGAGTAATGTTCCCAATGCAGTCTTGGCAATCTCTAGTTCGGTTTTGGTCTCCCAAATGCTTTTGATCTTTGAACCAACAGCTTGTGGTTTCCCATGCGCTTGGAAGCTGAACTGTCAGCCGCATTTGGATACACAAGACAGTTTTTGATCTCCCAAAGCCTTTGGTTAATGAACAATCAGCAGCCATGGAGTTATGAGGGAGGGCAGACCTCTCCCTATAAATACAGGCTCATTCTTCACTTCAAAACACAGCAAACACAATTAAACTCTCCTTCACTTGTTCTCTGTTTTTCCCATTCGTGGAGTGTGATAGCTTCAGGCCAACGACGGTTCGATTAGCAGCACTGTGGTGTTCAAGTGGCTGCTAGGGATAGTTTCATCCTGGGAAGCTCATTGCCAATCAGTTCCTAACACCGGTAGGGCGGCAATCCAGCTTTAAGGACAGCGTCAAACGTGACTCTATCCATACTCGGTTTGCGATCATTTGCTTACTGTTTGTTGTTCAGATCATTTCTACTTTCAGTGCATATTTACAATTATTCAGTAACTTCACTGTATTTTTGTGCAATAACTCCAACAATCTTAAAGCTGGATTTGTTATTCTGAAAGTTACTGACTAATCTGCCTCTATTATAGATAATGAGTTCTGCAAGCAACAACATGGAACTATCTGTGGAAGGAATCCATCTGAACGCCCCACCTGTTATTCCCGCTGAGTCAGTTGCCACAACTCCGGTGTTTGCGCAGAGAGCCACTGCTACGGCAGGGAATGGACCTGAGGGTCTAGTTCCAAACACCACAGTGGCACGAGTGCCAACTGCAGTGATGCCTACTGATAGGCCTGAGAAGTTCTCTGGACAGAACTTCCAGACGTGGCAGCAGAAGATGCACTTCTACCTGCGACAGTTAGGGTTAGCTCGGTATTTGACCGACAACACACCCGCTGTTCCTGCTGAAGAGGATGATTCTCAAGTGCTGTTGACATTCAACACATGGAAAGATGGAGACTACATGTGTAGGAACTATGTGCTGAACAGCCTTAGTGATATTCTGTACAAGGTGTACTGTATCAAGAGCTCGGCTAAGGAGCTGTGGGAATCCCTGGATCGGAAGTACCGAACTGAGGATGCAGGTACTAAGAAGTACATTGTGGGGCGCTTCCTTGATTTCAAGATGATGGATTCAAAGACAGTGACCAGCCAAGTGCAAGACTTGCAGCTGATTATCCATGAGATACATGCTGAGGGAATGACAATCAGTGAATCATTCCAAGTGGCTGCAGTTGTTGAGAAGTTGCCTCCGGGATGGAAGGACTTCAAGAACTACCTTAAGCACAAGCGAAAGGAGATGTCTATGGAAGACTTGGTGGTTCGCCTCAAGATTGAAGAGGACAATCGAAGCTCTGAAAAGAGGACAAGGTTCCCGACTGAGAGGGCTAATGTTGTGGAGCACGGTGATAGCTCCAAAGGAAAGAAGATTTCCAACAAGCTTGGACCCAAGACTGGGGCATTCAAGAAGAAGGCACAACCCAAGTTTACTGGCAAATGCTTCAACTGTGACAAAGAGGGTCACAGAGCTGCTGACTGCAAGAAGCCAATGAAAAAGAAGAAAAAGGCCAATGTAGTCGAGGTGGATGAAGACCTCCTAGTAGCTGTAGTCTCTCAGCTGAACCTAGCGGATTCCAATCCCAAGGAATGGTGGTTGGATACTGGAGCAACCCACCACATCTGTTCTGACAAGAATGCCTTCTCAGAGTTGAAAGTAACTGACACTGGAGAGAAGGTTTACATGGGAAACTCTGCCACCTCTGAAGTCAAGGGAAAGGGAAGCGTGGTCTTGAAGATGACCTCGGGAAAAGAGCTGAAGCTGACTAATGTCTCCTATGTGCCTGACATTAGGAAGAACTTAGTATCTGGAACTTTACTTGATAGTCATGGCTTTAAGCTAGTATTTGAGTCCCAAAAAGTTATTCTGTCAAAGAACGTCATGTATGTGGGACGTGGCTATGTTAAGGATGGCATGTGGAAACTGAATGTAATTGCTATCAAAGCTATCAATAAAGAAAGTTCTTCTGCTTACTTGCTTGAGTCTTCTAATCTATGGCATGGTAGATTAGGACATGTGAATTATGACTCAGTAAGGAATCTAATGAAATTGGAATGTATTCCCAAACTTCAAATTGATTCTGAACACAAGTGTGAAATTTGTGTTGAAGCAAAATTAACAAGAACATCCTTTCACAGTGTTGAAAGAGATACGGAACCCCTTGACTTAATACATAGTGATCTATGTGACTTGAAGTTCATGCCAACGCGAGGTGGAAATAAATATTTTGTAACTTTCATAGATGACAGTTCAAAATATTGTTCCATATACTTGCTTAAGAGCAAGGATGAAGCAATAGAAAAGTTTGCTATGTATAAGTTGGAAGTGGAAAACCAACTAAACAAAAGGATCAAGAGATTAAGGAGTGATCGTGGTGGTGAATATGTAGAACCGTTTGGGATACTGTGTGCTTAAAACGGGATCATACATGAAGTCACTCCACCTTATTCACCCCAATCAAATGGTGTCGCTGAACGTAAGAATCGCACTATCAAAGAAATGATGAATGCGATGTTGCTTAGTTCAGGATTACCTCGGGGAATGTGGGGGGAGGCCGTGCTGTCGGCTAATTATATCCTGAATAGGATACCCCGGAAGAAGAAAGAAAAATCTCCTTATGAATTATTCAAAGGGAGAAAACCTTCTTACACACACTTGCGAGTGTGGGGGTGTTTAGCTAAAGTGATGGCTCCCATTCCTAAGAGAATGAAAATAGGACCAAAAACAATCGACTGTGTGTTTATTGGATATGCACAAAACAGTACAGCCTATAGATTTCTTGTGTATGAATCGAAGAATCCTGAAATACACAAGAACACCATTATGGAATCTAAGACGGCTTCGTTCTTTGAACAATTATTTCCTTATAAATCTAAGGAAATAAGTCCTAGTTCACCTTATGAGATGGATGAAGATATGAAAGACATATCTCAACCACAAGAGGAAGTATCTGAGGAGGATACAAACCTAGAGGAACCAAGACGAAGCAAAAGAGCCAGAACTTCAACTTCGTTTGGACCTGAGTTTCTGACCTTCATGGTCGAGGCAGGACCTCGTACGTATAATGAAGCAATAAACTCAGTTGAAGGTCCTTCTTGGAAAGAAGCCATAAAGAGTGAACTAGACTCCATTCTACACAATCATACGTGGGAGCTAGTGGATCTTCCTCAAGGATGTAAATCACTTGATTCCAAGTGGATTTTCACTAAGAAAATGAAAGTAGACGGTACTATTGAAAAGTACAAGGCTAGACTTGTGATCAAAGGGTATAGACAAAAGGAAGGTCTAGACTATTTTGATACATTCTCGCCTGTGACAAGGATCACTTCCATTAGAATGATAATTGCTATTGCAGCACTGCGCAATTTAGAGATTCATCAAATGGATGTGAAAACTGCTTTCCTAAATGGAGATCTTGATGAAGAGATATATATGGAACAACCTGAGGGTTGTATTGTACCAGGACAAGAGAGAAAAGTTTGTAAACTTGTAAAATCTCTCTATGGTCTGAAACAAGCACCTAAACAGTGGCATGAGAAATTTGACAAGGTAATGTTGTCAAATGGATTCAAAATCAACGAGTGTGACAAATGTATTTACATCAAAACCACTGAAAGTGGATATGTGATTTTATGCCTATACGTCGATGATATTCTCATTGTAGGAAGCAATGAAATATTGGTCAAATCCACTAAGGGCATATTAAACTCAAGGTTTGATATGAAAGATATGGGACAAGCCGATGTGATTTTAGGGATTAAAATTACAAGAACGGCAGATGGATTTGTATTAGGCCAATCACACTATGTTGATAAAATCTTAGACAAATTTGGAAAAAATAGCTTGGGAGTATGTAGAACTCCTATAGATATGAATCAACATTTGTCTAAGAACAAAGGAGAAAGTGTCTCCCAAGTAGAGTACTCAAAAGTTATAGGCAGTCTAATGTACTTGATGAATTGTACAAGACCTGATATTGCCTATACTGTGAGTAGGCTTGCACGATATACGAGTAATCCAGGAACAGAACACTGGAATGCAATCGTAAGAATACTGAAGTATCTACGATTTACTCGTAATTACAGTCTACATTATACCAGATATCCCGAAGTCATTGAAGGATACACTGACGCAAGTTGGATATCTGATATACAAGACTCAAAGGCCACAAGTGGATATGTATTCACTTTGGGAGGTGCAGCCGTTTCGTGGAAATCCTCAAAACAAACTCTAATAACCCGATCCACGATGGAAGCTGAATTCGTGGCATTAGATAAATGCGGCGAAGAAGCAGAGTGGTTAAGAAATTTTGTAGAGGATATTCCTGGTTGGAAAAACCCTGTGCCACCAATATGTTTATATTGTGACAATCAATCAACAATTGGTAGAGCACAAAATGTCATGTATAATGGTAAGTCTAGACACATACGTCGAAGACACAATACTATTAGACAACTTCTCTCATCCGGAGTCATAAGCATTGACTACGTGAGGTCCAAAGAAAATATATCGGATCCGTTAACCAAAGGGTTAAATCGGGACCAAGTAGAGAAGACGACAAAGGGAATGGGACTGAAGCCTTTTGATTGTTAACATCAAAACACAGGCTTAAGCCCTCGGGCAATAAAGTCAAGGCAACGGAAAACCCTACCATGATGACTGGAGATCCCAAGAACTTGGTTCAAAGGGCAACCTAACTGCTAAGACTATGAGGTCACTGTGGGGGTAACACCTCTGTCCTATTCCTTGATAAAACAGTGACTCCTGCACGAGGCTAAGCTCGAAGCTTTTAATGATTCTAGTAATTTGAATAGTGAGATTCAAATGGGTAATGCAGGATTACTTTAGAAAAGAATCACATATGTGAGAGAGAAGTGAGGCCGCTTCAAAGGAGAATTCAAAGGGCTTAATTCTTTAGAAACTCTTGCAGAACCAGGAAGGGGGTGTCATGGCCAGAAATGAACCCACCAGTAAGAACCAAGTATGGTCAGGAAGATATCCGTGGGGGGCATGGCTTTCGTTTGCATTATAAGACGAACAGTTCAAAGACTTTCACGTCTACTGAATAGTCAGCAAAGAGAACATGTCTTCCCAAGGGAAGGTTCAAGGGCATAGCCTACCTATCCTATGCAGATATCAACCGTAGAAGCTATCACCACATTGAGTCGAGTCTTGATTATCGATTTTTTTTTATGATTTATCGTTTTCACCTCTCGATTTTCTTCATGTGGGGGAATTGTTGAACTTTGTGTAAAAGAAGTGTGAAGAAAATGGTGGTGCGCCACAATTTGAGACCCAATTTAAGAGTGGAGAACACCTTAAATTAATTGATTAAAAATTGGATTAAAATACCTTGCAATGAGAGGTATGAAATCGAATGAAGAATTGTCTAAAACAGATTGATATCGAATGAGAAATCGATGCCCAAAGTAGGACCAAAATACATGCTTATGTGATGATGGGTAGATGGATTTCACTCATGTGAAAACCAATTGTCCCACATTGGAACATTATGGGGGGAATTATATGTTTATATATAATCCTAGTTTCTTACATGGTAAGATTATTAAGCTAAACTCTCCCATAATGCCTACGCGCCCGCCCAGGGGGGGGTGCAAATCATCGGCTCGACGACGTCGAATTTGGCCTGACTTGTGCGCCCGCATGTTACGGACACGAATGTCGCATCGATTTCTCCGCGGGTAGTGCGGCTTGCTTTTGCAAAAATCTGGTTTGATTTTTGAACATCAATCTGATATGGGAAACATAAACTTCGAGTAATGTTCCCAATGCAGTCTTGGCAATCTCTAGTTCGGTTTTGGTCTCCCAAATGCTTTTGATCTTTGAACCAACAGCTTGTGGTTTCCCATGCGCTTGGAAGCTGAACTGTCAGCCGCATTTGGATACACAAGACAGTTTTTGATCTCCCAAAGCCTTTGGTTAATGAACAATCAGCAGCCATGGAGTTATGAGGGAGGGCAGACCTCTCCCTATAAATACAGGCTCATTCTTCACTTCAAAACACAGCAAACACAATTAAACTCTCCTTCACTTGTTCTCTGTTTTTCCCATTCGTGGAGTGTGATAGCTTCAGGCCAACGACGGTTCGATTAGCAGCACTGTGGTGTTCAAGTGGCTGCTAGGGATAGTTTCATCCTGGGAAGCTCATTGCCAATCAGTTCCTAACACCGGTAGGGCGGCAATCCAGCTTTAAGGACAGCGTCAAACGTGACTCTATCCATACTCGGTTTGCGATCATTTGCTTACTGTTTGTTGTTCAGATCATTTCTACTTTCAGTGCATATTTACAATTATTCAGTAACTTCACTGTATTTTTGTGCAATAACTCCAACACATATTCTTTTTTTTGATAATAACATAATCACATATTCGGTTGGATGATGAAACGGTGTTGTCTTAATGTGCTTTTACCTGAGTTTTTTTTAAAATTGACCCTTTTGTGTTTGCCCATTTCAAAACTAATCCCCTCGAGTTTCACATTTCAAAACTGACCATTTTTTAATGAAACCGGATTTCCGAGTTTCGTTTTTTGGAAAACCGGAACCGGGCAATCCGGTTTTAATGACACCTGGCTGATGTGGAAGGTCGAATATGTGGCTTCCACCTAAGACCGGAATTCGGAAATCCAGTTTTTTTATAAAACGAATTCCGGCGATCCAATTTTAAAAAACAAAAAAATAATTTTACGTACAAAATCAGATCCGGGGAAATTGAAAAAAACAAGATTCGGGGATAGTGTAGCATTTAAAAAATCAGATCCGGGAAATCCGAACTGTTAAAAACGTATCATGAGTTATTTTGATAGATGAAATTAAGACATTGTTACAAAATGTAGCACAAATAAAACAAAACAATACATTAAAGTTAAATGTAATCTCAATCTTTTCTCTTCTTACGTAACCTCTGCAGCTATGACTGTTTAGGTGTCTTTTCAGGACGGAGGTTGTGCCCGTGACCTGGTGGTGAAGGTGTGGCCTGTGAGATGGATGGCCGAGATGGTTGTGAAGGTGGTGCCTGTGAGCTTGATGGACGATCATAACATGGTGTCTGTGAGTCAAGGTTGGTGACATGATCATCGTCTACACTCATATCATCATCGTCACCTATAATTAAAATGTATTAGTATATTAGTTGAATAAATTACATATACAATTTAAATGAGGAAATTTACCGTTTCCAAACTGAATAATATCAGGGTTGATATTCAGTAGCCGCAACTCCCCCAACACCCGTAGTTCCTCCACTGCGGTATGGAAAATGTAATGAAATATTGGTCGCGAGTCTGCAGTACTGGTGAATCCTTCTGCAGCCTGCGAAGCGCAAATGAGCAACGTGCGAATCTATATGAACAAATTGTTAGTTACACATGTGAAATAGTATAATAATATTATATTAAAAAATATGTGAAAACTTACATTGCTAGGTAATTCATGGGCACTAGGGCGATACGCCTGAGTGTCCTCTTCTTCCAATTTGGGCTGGATAAGGCGACGTGTGATCATTGAATACCAATACACATATTCATCACTGAGAATATCAATGTCTTCGCCTTCCTCGCCCGGATCCCCATATATTAGTCTCTCCCATCTACTATTCCATATATGAACATCCTGGACCAAGTACACTCTCCAATCAACTCTCTTTTTTCTTTCTAATCCGTGGCGAGCATGCGTAAATGCTATAGGAGCAGTTGGAACGATCTGTTTTCATCTAAACTGTCTCATAGTACGACCAGGATGATGCCACTCAATGATGTTGAAGTAAATAAGTGACACATCAGCCACCCATAATTCTCGTGACTCGAGACATACGGAATGCAGTCGTTCCATCAAATCCTCAGAATATGGTCGATAAATAAAATCACCGTGGACCATTCGCTCGAGCTGATCCCGATAGAACATTAAAGAACCACGTGGGGGTCTCTTCAAAATGTGTTGGTCCGGCCCAATGCCAGCGCATAAATAAAATAGTTACAAATTTAATATTTAACAATTTTCAATAACAAAATAAATAAAAATTTAACTCACAAGTACGACCAACAAGGTCTATAATATGGATGAATATCATCTTCAAGTTCTGGTGGTTCTCTGTCATATGATTGTGGACGTCCAATACGCATGCACTCCCAACACCAAAACTGTATTAATAGTCCACATCCACCGATTTGTGACTTCTTTATATAACTCGCTCTGCACAACTGACTGTACTAAAATGCTAAAACCGCGCTCCCCCAACTGTATCTCTTGGCGTTATCCAAGTCCGCCAACAATAGAAGGAAGTGGAGCGATACCATATCACCGGACAAGTCTGTCATGAGAGTCAATGCCAATAGACATAAAATGTACGCCCTAGCGTATTTCCTCAACGTCTCTTCATCCGCATCGGCTGGTATATGAGTCAAGTAGTCATCTGATGAGTCGAATTCTTGACTCATTTACATACCTATTTACGAAGAGATTTGATCCATTCCCGATGCTATTTCGATGCCATTTGACTCTTTTCCTTGCATTTCAGGCTTGGAGCAGCCATCCTTTGAGCTCAGGGCCTTAGCGCGAAAAGTCGGGGAAAATCCGAAGATTTGAGCAAGTTTTGGCGAAAAGGACCTCCAGTCGACCGACTGGGAAGCCTCCCCTGCGCCAGTCGGTCGAGTCGCTGAACTTCCAGATGGGCCTGCAAAACGACTCTATCGAGTCGGTCGACTCGCCTCCCAGTCGACCGACTGGGCGTTCCCTTCATCGACCACATTTTCTACGCCAGTCGACCGACTGGGAAAACCAGCCCACGCCAGTCGACCGACTGGAGCTACAGTTCCGGAAAACCCTAACTTTGTCTATAAATAGAAACTTTTTGGGGTTTTCGAGGGGGGGCTTTTTGGAGGACTTTTGGCACGAATTTCGAGGAGCATCTAGCACTGAATTCAAGGTTGATTGGAGTGAAGAAGAAGATCGACAACAAGGATCCTCCTATTTCTCAATCTCAATTTGGTTTTAGACTCCTAAACTCCATCTCTATACTTTGTTTTTGATTGTAATCTCACCATGAGTGAGTAGTGACCTAGATTGGGGATTATGGATCCCTTAGACATATTGTGATGATGTAAATACCATTAATGTCATATTGAATGAGTTTGCACATGAATCTTCTTCATTTGAACTACATGCCTAGAGTTGCCCATAAGGTGTTTGTGAAAATGCCTCAATGAGAAACTTAGTTTAATTTCATATTTGATGTAGCTCACGTTGATCAATATGAATTTAATGAAATGAATGAAGAGGCATTAGGACTTTTGTGTTACATGGCGACACTTAGAACCTAATGAGATTGGCTTGAGTTTAACAAGAACATGTTTATCTAGTCAATAGAGCGCGAGTGTGAGATTAGAAATGCATGTTCTATAGGGCCAATAGAGCGCGAGTGTGAGGTCCTATGCGAGGTGTAACCTCTTTATCCTAGGTTGTAGCGCGAGTGGAACTTAGGGGAAATGTTACATGGCTAAATTCTATTCAAGTGCATGCAAATTCATAATTGACATCTAATATCATCATCACTATAATTGTCTAGGTGGGGAAGTAATCCCTAGTCTTCTTTGATTGATCGTTTATTCGTTTCTTTGCTTGAAATCTCTTTTGGATAGTCAAAACTTGGCTATCAACCTCTTTTGAGGAACAACCCTCCCCCAAACCATAAACATTCTAAATTTAATCCTTAGCACAACTAGTTTAATCACCTATCTCTTGGGTACGACCTTGGGTTTCCCGAGTCTTTACAAATGTTTTGATTTAACGTGACTTAGCATAAGTATTCGATATCCTTATTGAATATTTACGCCATATTTGCACCCGATCAAATGGCGCCGTTGCCGGGGATAGGTTAATCAACTAAGTGCTATTTGGTTATTTAGTTTGTTTTCTTTTCTTTGCTTGATAATCATTGCTTGTGTTTTGCTTGATTGTGTTAAATTCTCTTGCCTTTCATTGCTAAGAATCTCCTTCGTTCTTGTAGGAATTTGAATGAACACGAGATTCAACGGGAAAAAGCACGTAGCTATTGGTTCAAGTTCCCAACCTTCTCACCCAACCGCTAAGAGAGGAAGGGGTAGACCTCGCAAGAATCCTCTACCGCCTACCCTTCCTATTGCTCCTATTATTCCACCGGCTTTCCAAGGGCCAAGACCTCGTCCACCCCCACTTCTAAATCCGCTCCCTTATTTGCCACCGGGATTTGGAATGAACGAAGAACAAGAGAACCGTGTGGGTCTTCAAAGGGATGACCCAAATATTAGAAATGAAGATGAGGTAGATGACCCTCCCGCTAGACAAAACAATGTTGAAGATCCTCCCGCCCATCAAAGAAACAATAGAAATTGGAGGTATGTGATCAATTGTAATTCAGTGTAAATATTCGATAAGATAACCAAATACTTATGCAAATCACGGTTAATCAAAACATTTATATTTTGACTCGGGAAACCCAAGGTCGTACCCAAAAGATAGGTGATTAAACTAATTAGTGCTAACGATTAAATCCAAGGTGTCTACGGTGGGGGGGGGGGGTTTGATCCTCAAAAGAGGTCGGTAGCAAAATGATTTACTATCCTAGAAAGAGATTTAGTCGATGAAATAGGTAAACAATCAATTAAAGGTGACTAGGGTTCTAATCCCCTCCTAGACAATTATTGTGACGGCAAATTAGAACACCATTGATGAATTCGAACATACACATATAGAATTTAGCCATGTAACGTTAATAATAGGTTCAACTCGCGCTACAACCTAGCACCAAGAGGTTACACCTCGCATAGCACCTCACACTCGCGCTCTATTGGTGCTATAGCGCATTATTTATCTAGCCTCACACTCGCGCTTTATTGGCTAAATAAATCATGCACTTATTAAAATCAAGCCATTCTCATTAAGATTAAAGCATCGCCATGTAACACTAAAATCCTAATGCTTCTTCGTGTAGTTTCTTTGAAATCATACTTTTCAGGGGTTAGCTACGTCAAGCATGAAATCAACTAGAATCCCTATTTCGGACTTGTCAAAAACATGTCATAGGTAATTCAAAAACATTAAGATTAAACAAAGAAGAATCGTGTGTAGAATTTGTTCATCAATTGTATTCATGGTATCCAAACGTCACAAACATGCCTAGGGGTTCATAGAACCCCAACCAATATCACTACTCACTCATGGTGAGATTACAATCCATAACAATGGTGGATGAGTAGAAAAACATGAACAAAGATGAGTTTAGGGTTATAGAACCAATATGGAGCACTAATGATGAAGAACGATCCACGATCCGAGTTGTTGATGATGATGTAAAATTCTGGCCTCTTCTCCAAGCTATCTTCTCTTCAAAACCCAGCAGAAAAATCCAGAAAACCAAGCACGCCTGTTTTGGAAACCCTAAATTTCTATTTATAGTTTCAGTAAAAACTGCTGCTTTTCCGTTGTGTGCGTTCGCACACATGGTTTGTGCGTTCGCACAGACGCCTAAAATTCCGCTCTGTGCTTTCTCGGTCTCAAGTTGTGCGAACGCACAACATTGTTGTGCTTCTGGTCTAGTTTGTGCGTTCGCACAGAAGGCAAAAATACTGACTTGTGCTTTCTCGGTTCTGCTTTGTGCGTTCGCACAACAATTCTGTGCTTCTGGTCCAGCTTGTGCGTTCGCACAAAGATGTTGTGCCCTCGCACAGAATGGACTGTGTGAACGCACAAGGCTTTTCTGGCAATCTTAACCTCCGAATTTGGTCTTGACGTCAACTAGAGAGTTGTAGATCTTCGAGTAAGCTTTCCAACAAGCTTTGAATCAGCCAAATCGGACATAAAATGAGATCTATAGGTCCAAAATACTCCGGAGAGGTCGGCTTGTCCCGTAATGCCCGAAAATCCATATTTTTGCTCCGAAACGCTCGGTTTTGTTCCAGAATCAATGCTCACTTGTGTTCTCAGCTTAAGCTCTGTAATTGGCCTGAAATGAACCACAAGGCATCAAATAGCAAGTGAAATCGTAATAAAACGAACGAAACAATAAGCATAGAGGTTGCCTAAAATGCATAAATTTTAGCACTATCAAATCACCCCACACTTAACGTTTGATCGTCCCGAGCAAACTAATCATAGGGATCAACAACAAGAAGGCACTTCACTCACTCAAGATCGGTTCAAAGGAGACTCCATATGGTTACGAACACTAACTCAAAAAGACTAAGAAACAAACATTACTTATGATAAACCACTTTCGTAGGTGACACGAGTGCATTTAGCGCATGCACTAAGCCTTTAAACCCCTAGGCTACCCTAGTGGAGGAGTTATAGTCTCCTGAGAGTTTTCAGACATGGGAATACTCACAAATCCCACAAAGAGAACAATCATCCAAATAGGCATTTCAAGTTCACAATTGTCAAAGTACTAGGCAAGGTGTTTTCCATGAAGTTCATATTGTATTCAACTAGACACACGCATTTCAATCACTACATGAAACCTCTTCGAATCCTTGTGAAAATTCATGCATTAAAACATTCAAGCAAATCAAAGCAAAGACTAATAAATCTTTAATCAAGGATTCTAGTCATTTTCTATGTTAGTGACTTCAAGAAAACAATCTAATAGTTGCAAAGAAATCTTATTGGATCACTCACCAATGCTAGCAAGGAGGCTAGTCCATTGGCTTGTGAGCTTTGAACTCATTCTCAAGCCTAGGACGCATAGGTCACTTAGTCATAAGAGAAGAGGAGTTCCAACATCGTAGCTTTTGTAAATACTTGCAAACCATATCATGCCTAAGTATAAAAGAATACGAGGCTCGTCCCCTAGTGAATTGTTGCTAGTAAGCTTCAATTGTCTTATTTGTTTTCATGCTAGAGAATGATGGGATAGCCAACTGTCAAGTCTAAGTGCTTCTTATTTTCTTTTCCCTTTTTCCCCTCTTTTTCTTTCTTTTCAAATGGCCTTTGGCCTACAAATGCTTTCGAGGGGGGACTTACCTCCCTAACCCCCGGCATTTATATATTTTGCTCAAAACTTCTCGTGTACATCGAGAGAGTTTTTAGTCGGGGCTTTGCCCTCTTTTGACCATAAGAGTGAAGCATATATTTTTTGTTGGGGCCTATTTTTCTCCCTCTTTTGACCCCACACTTAGAACTTTGACAAATGGCTAAATGTTAAAAATGGAGCATGACAAACCAACGGGACAAAATCCACCAGATAAGCAAGGTCACTAAGGTCACCTAAAGGCAATCATGGCGTGCAAGGGTTTTGGAGTTATAAATCATTTTGATTTTATGCTTTCAAAGATCAACTCTTTAGTCCCAACGAGAAAAAGCTTAGAATCAAAGATAAAGAGATGCTAGTAGATGTTTTGATCCTCAAGAATGAAAGTCAACAATCCAATCCAATAGTCATCTAAAGGATCAATCAAGTGAAATCATGCACGACTAGTTGAATTTAGAGATGAAAATTTTTTTTCTTTCAAAAATGTAGCCTTGCCTAGACTTTTTGTTTTTGGATGAATTGTGCGGAAGTGTAAGTGTTTTCCCTTAAACATACAAGTTGATTGGATTCCACACGTTAAAGCACGTCAAGCAAGCACAAACATCTCGTGTAGTCAAAACGTAGGCACCCCACACTTATGTCCAATCAAAGCATCGAATTCACTAAGCACATCATGTTAAAAGCATTTCAATTGCATATAGATCATCAAACATAAGCATTCACGCATGTATAGTTCATATTCTCAATTCTTGCACAAAGCAATAGAAATCCAATCAAAGTAGACATCTCGAAAGTCAAGGAAGAAACACTCACAAGCCTAGTTTAACGTCTTGGCTAAGACGGAGCCGATTCTCCTCGTAAGGAGATAGGAAGCACACTTGAGGAGTCTTTTGCTAAGATCCCTCCTCAAGCGGATTTGTTGATAAGTGGAGGAGTCAATCCGGGTTCTTTGAAGAGTTAAAAGCCACTTTCTTAATAGCCTTTGTCCAAAGCGAGGATTGCTTCACACTCTTTACGGTTTTAGCCTTTGCTTTTCTTTTCACCTTAACATAGCATGGGGGCATTTTCTCGGGATCAAGATGAGGGTCTTCATCGGGTTCAGTAAGCTTGTGTATATCCTTCTTGGTCACCTTCCGGACCCCAACATCCGCAATCTCAGCACTTTCTTGCTCATTCAAGTCATCGGGTTCTTGTACAACCACTCGTTCATTCAAAGGCCTCTCTATTTTCAACTTTTCTCCCCCAATCTTCAAGGTCACCTTCCCCTTCCCCAAATCAACTTTAAAACCGGCGGTGGCCAAGAAAGGGCGCCCAAAAATAAGGGAAGTGTTGGCATTCTTCCCCGTGTCCATCACTACGAAATCACAAGGTATGTGGAACTTGTCTATCTTTATAGGAACATTCTCGATTAATCCCTTGGGATTCCTTGTGGTTCCATCGGCTAGTTGCATCACCATCTTGGTAGCCTTCATTCCTTCTAGCCCCAGTTTATAATAAGTCGCTAGCGGCATGACACTAACACTAGCACCAAGGTCGGCTAGTGGGTGTTCAAAACTCACGGCGCCAATAGAGCATGGGATAGTGAATCGGCCGGGGTCTTTCATCTTGAGAGGAATTTGTTCTGAGAAAAGGGCACTACACTCATGGTTCAAAGCTACCATGTTAGATTCTTCAATGACTCTACGCCCAGATGCAATATCTTTTAAGAACTTAGCGTAGATAGGATTTTGAGCTATTACTTCATGGAATGGAAGAGTAACATATAGCTTCTTCAGCATTTCCACAAACCGCTTGAAATGAACATCTAACTTGCTTTTGTTGAGTCTTTGAGGGAAAGGGACCATCGGCACATATTTCCTCATCGAAACCGGTTCTTCCTTCTCTTCTTCTATTTCTGCAGGAACTTGAAGTTCAATTCCAGGATTTCCGTGGGCAATTTCCAACTCAATGTCCTTGTCACTAGGGCTCGGCTTTCTTTGAGGATTGGGAAGGACTTTTCCACTCTTCAACGTTATGGCATCGACATGCGTGATGTATGTCTCTTCATCTTTAAGAAAAATGGCATTGCAGTGCCCTATAGAGTTTACATCCGGTTGAGAAGGAAGTTTCCCCATTTGCTTCAATTGGGTATTCTCTCTAGAAAGTCTCTTGTTTTCGGCCGCTATTTCATCCATCCTAGCCTCCAATTTTTTGTTGCTCTCTAGCATTTGTGCCATCATCGCCATCATAGAATTATCTTGAGAGTTAGAAGAAGAATTCCCTTGCTCATTCATATTAGTCTTGGCTTGATAGGGCCTTTGATTTGAATAATTCCCTTGAGAATGTTGAGAATTTTGACTTGAGCCTTGGCCTTGGTTTGAATAAGAATTCTGCCCTTGGTTTGAATAGGAGCCCTGCCCTTGATTTTGATTAGAGCTATACCCTTGCCTTTGATAATTTCCTTGATAACTCTGCCCTTGAGGCCTTGGAGGGACATAAGAATCATTAGATATTCTTCTTTGAGGAGGCTCGTAACTTCTAGTGATAGGACTAGCATTTTGATTGTAGTGCCTTTGTTGGTTTACAAAGTGCGCCTCTTCATAGCCATCATCGTCGTCCTCAAATTTCCCTTCTGGGCAGTTCTTGGTAGAATGTCTCGTACTAGCACATAAGAAACAAGGTTGTTGCGCCGAGACTTTCTCTTTTTCAGCTTTGGCCTTTGTTGCCTCAACGGAGTTCACCATACTTACCATATTTTCAACTTTCTTCGTCAAATCAGCTATTTCTTTCTTCATGTCAGAATTTGAGGAATCATCTCTTGATTTAGCCATCTTTTTGTGGTCCACTCCTTGATATCTATCGGAGTTGATAGCAATTTTCTCCACAATTTTGAAACCTCGGCTAGCCGGTAGTTCCATTATAGCTCCTCCACTAGCCGTGTCCATCTGATTTTTAGCCTCCTTACTCATCCCCAAATAGAAGTAACGCATTAGATCGGCCTTTCTAAAGTTGTGGTGAGGGCACTCCCTCAAATAGTGGTTAAACCGGTCGTAAGCTTGGTGGAAGAGCTCGTTGTCCCTTTGAGAGAACGTCAGAATAAAGTCTGTAAACTTCTTGGTTCTAGAAGGAGGGTAGAACTTGTTCAGAAAAGCGGTGGCTAAATGGTCCCAAGTGCGAAAAGTCCCCGGATCATGATTTTGTAGCCATTCTTTGGCATCCCCATATAGCGAAGAAGGAAACAACTTCAAGTAGACATATTCAATAGGTGTATTCCGTGGCTTATAGGTCCGACAATAATCTTGAAAACTTGCTAGATGAGTAGACGGATTTCCGACCCCTTGAAACTGATCATTTGTAACCATGTGCACTAGAGATGATTTCACATCGAAATCGAAAGCGTCTTCATCGGGAGGCAAAATAACTGAACCATTTCCCTCTAGGGTGGGAGTCATGTAATCTCCCACGGGCCTTTCATTGTCCTCATCATCACATCTCCAGTTTCTATTGTTTCTTTGAGGAGCGGGAGGATGTTGATCTTCGATATTATCATTCCTAGCGGGAGGATCTTCTATTTCATCCCCATCAATTCGACGATCACGGTTATCTCTTTGAAGAGCCGCGCGGTTCTCATTGTCCCCTTCCATAATAACTTCTTGTCTTTGATCTTGGATAATAGGGGGAATAGTACGAATAACCGGAGATGTAGGGGCAATAGGAACAATAGGGTTCTTGCGAGGTCTACCTCGTGGTTTCTTTGTGGTTGGTTGAGAAGGGCTAGAAAAACTTGATGTTGAACCTAGAGCCACGTGTTTTTTTCCTTGAAACCTTGTGTTCATTCAAGTGCCTGCGAAAACAAAGGAAATTCTTAGCAATGCGAGACAAGAAAATAAACACAATCAAGTTCAAAACAAGCAATGACTACTAAGTAAGGAAAAATAGACGAAAACTAAATAATCAAAAAGCACCTAGTTAATTAACCTATCCCCGGCAACGGCGCCATTTGATCGAATGTAATTCAGTGTAAATATTCGATAAGATAACCAAATACTTATGCAAATCACGGTTAATCAAAACATTTATATTTTGACTCGGGAAACCCAAGGTCGTACCCAAAAGATAGGTGATTAAACTAATTAGTGCTAACGATTAAATCCAAGGTGTCTACGGTGGGGGGGGGGGGTGGGGGTTTGATCCTCAAAAGAGGTCGGTAGCAAAATGATTTACTATCCTAGAAAGAGATTTAGTCGATGAAATAGGTAAACAATCAATTAAAGGTGACTAGGGTTCTAATCCCCTCCTAGACAATTATTGTGACGGCAAATTAGAACACCATTGATGAATTCGAACATACACATATAGAATTTAGCCATGTAACGTTAATAATAGGTTCAACTCGCGCTACAACCTAGCACCAAGAGGTTACACCTCGCATAGCACCTCACACTCGCGCTCTATTGGTGCTATAGCGCATTATTTATTTAGCCTCACACTCGCGCTTTATTGGCTAAATAAATCATGCACTTATTAAAATCAAGCCATTCTCATTAAGATTAAAGCATCGCCATGTAACACTAAAATCCTAATGCTTCTTCGTGTAGTTTCTTTGAAATCATACTTTTCAGGGGTTAGCTACGTCAAGCAAGAAATCAACTAGAATCCCTATTTTGGACTTGTCAAAAACATGTCATAGGTAATTCAAAAACATTAAGATTAAACAAAGAAGAATCGTGTGTAGAATTTGTTCATCAATTGTATTCATGGTATCCAAACGTCACAAACATGCCTAGGGGTTCATAGAACCCCAACCAATATCACTACTCACTCATGGTGAGATTACAATCCATAACAGTGGTGGATGAGTAGAAAAACATGAACAAAGATGAGTTTAGGGTTATTGATGAGTCGAGTTTTCGACTGATTTATGGTCATTCTTCACTATAGTTTTGGGTCGTTTCCGACTTTATTTTGATGTCATTTGACCTCTATGTCTACATTTTAGGTAGAAAACAAGTTTCCCCCATGGTCAAAGCATAAATGTGAAGATTGGTTGAGTTTCGGCGCAAAACAAGGAGTTTCGGGGCCAATACCGAGCATAATGACCATTGCATCTTATTTTGGACCTAGAGGGCTCGTCCGACCTCCGATTGGGCTGATCTTTAGCTTGTTGGAAAGGTATTTCAAAGGGCTACAACTCTCTAAGAGACTTTAAGACCAAATTCGGCCGGGAAGACCACCAAAAAGGCCCCAGTCGATCGACTGATAAGTCCAGTCGATCGACTTAATGGACTTCAGGAGCTCATCAAAACTTGCACCTCCCAGTCGATCGACTGGGCATCAAGCTTCATCCAGTCGATCGACTGGATGGAAAACTCAGTTTCTATGCCCAAATTTCAGCCGAATCTATAAATAGAAAGCAAGGGTTTTGGACCAAGTGTGGAGGTTTTTGGGGAAAAGAACATTGGAAAAGAGGCTCATACAAGGTCATTCAACATCATCCAACCAAGGAGAAGTGAAGATCAAGGGAGTTCAAGGATTAATCATCCTATTTCTATCCCTCTTCTACTCTACTTGTTGTGTAAAAACCCTACTCACACCATGTTGTCTTACATGATGTGTGAGTAGTGGATCTTGTGTTTAGAGGGTCTTATGACTCTCCTTGGTACTCTTGATCATGTATATACATTGATATTATTATAGATGATTGTTGATTTCATTTTCTCTTGTGTTATGAATGTTATGCACTCTAGGTGTTCGACAAAATGTCTAAGTGACAATTTGGACCTAAAACTCGAACCTAGGACTTGGAAACCCTTGGGGATAGTTCTAGGATGGAGAAAATGATCTATATCTTGAATTATGTATATGAACCTTAGGAAGTTGATTTCATTTTACTATGATCTTCATGATTGACATGTCTCTAAGTGTTTGATAAAATGCCTAAGTGACATGTTTATGTTAGAACTATGATCTAAGTATTGAGAGATCTTAGTGATGGTTTGGATATAGTAAAATTGAACTTAACCTACATTTATGAGAGTAAATGCATGGTGAGAGGTGAACTAGAACTTTATGCATATAGCATTTATGAGAGTAAATGCTATATAGTGGATCAACACCCTTTAATTAGTGAGATCCTAACTAAGATGGCTTGACTAGGATTAGATATGCGTGATTGCCTAATTCTTAGTCTAAGCTAGGTTTAAAACCTATCAACTCATACTTAATTGAACTCTTGTATGCATGATCATTGAGAATTTGCCAAGGAGAGGAGTAAGTCCTCGAAACACCTCTTACTTAACGTTTTCCCCCAATTACTAACCACATAGGATTTAGATATATTCACTCTTTATACATTTTTGTTTAGAATAGCCGAATAGAAACACAATCTTAAATAGTGCATGCGCTTGGCTTGCTCCCTTGGGTTCGACACCGGTCTTACCGGTTGATTATAAATTGTTTTTGATCAACGTACTAAAAATTACAGCGATCAAAATGGCGCCGTTGCCGGGGAGCAACTAGTTAGCACATCCCTAGATTAGATTGTGTGAAAGTTCCGTCTATTCTTGTGAATATTTTTCCTTTTTCTTATACTTGTATATTCTTCTTTCTCACTCATATCACTTACTAGCTTTTGTTTACCTTGTTTTGCGAGGATGGACCCCTACCACCAACAAGTCTACTCTAATGAGGGATGCTACCAAGAGGAGGAGCAACCATATTCCTATTTCCAAGAACTTAGCTATCAAACTAGTTATTATAATTCGAATGAGGATGATAGCCAAGGCTTTGAAGTTGAAGACTCCTACCCTCCGTACCCTCAACCTCCTCAACCCTCAAGTGAGCCCTCCAATTTGGAATCCATGCTTGCTAGACTTCTAGCAAGTCAAGAGAAGATGCAAGCTCAATTGAGTAGATTGGAGGCTCAAAGCCAAGTTTTGGAAAGCCAATTGGCGCAACAAGCAATGGAAAATGAAAACTTGGATGGGGAAGTGGAGGTTTTTGAAGAAGAAGTCCTAGAATCTAATGCCTCAAGGGAAGAATGGGATCAAGAAAAGGAGGATGAATTTTGGAGAGCCGCACCCGAAGCTCATTGCAACGAATGGGATCAAGCCATCCCATTGACGCTCTCCGATGAGGAATTCTTTAACGATGATGCCTCATGTATTGAGGAAACACTTTTGGTCAATGAAGAAGAATTGCTCCCTCCCGCTACAAGTGAGCTTGAATGTGAATCCCAATTCCTTGATGAGGACAAGATTGAGGAAGAGAGTATAGAGATCAAAAGTCTTCAAGGGTATAGAAACTTCGTTGAGGTTTTCATGGAGGAAACCAAGGAACCACCTCGCGCACAAGAAAACATAAGTTTATTAAGGGATATTGAGGAGTGGGAACCCAAGGACATCATTGATAAACTCGAGGAGGGGATGCTTATCAAGCTTGAGACGAGTTATGAAGACCCTTTCTTCACTACTTTGTCTCGAGACAAGTTTTGGAGCTTCTTGCCCTATTTTCAAAGACCAATCGGAAAAAGCTCCCATGACCCCTTATTTCTTAAGGGATGTTCATTATTGAAGGGGTCGAAATCCCAAAGGAAAGTCCATTGTAGGCTTGATGGGAGGAAATTCAAATGGGATTTGAAGGTGGATTGACACTCCAAATGTCCAAGGCCCCGTGAGAAGGGATCCTAGCAAAGGACTTCTCAACGAGTGATTCTATGGGGCGCTTTGCTACGTCTTTGCCAAGACGGGAAAAACTAGGCCCTCGCGGGAGGTAACCCGGATTGTAAGTGTTTAATTCTTGTTCTTTAATATGTTTAAATGTTTGGCATGATTTTGAGTAACTAAGGCTCTAAAGTGTGGAGTGTGATATGTGTTATTAGTGGGTAAAATTTTAAGTGTGGAGTGAGTTCTACTCACTCCAATCCCACTTCACAACTCCACACCCTTCCAACTTTCCCTTGCTCTTACTATGCTTAATGATGTTGCTTATAGTGCTCATATGCTTTATTGGTGTTTACTAGAGTGGAACTATTTTGTTATATCATGTTATGACTCTAGTTTCACATTTGGGCATTTAGGAACCCTTGTGCATATTTTGGAGGATGTAGATTACTTTCCTTGTTTGAATTCTATGAAATTATGTCATGATGTTGTCATGTGACTTGTGATGCTCTCTTGCTCATGCTTGTGTTTCGCATAACCTTGTATGTCACTTGTTGCTTTTAACCTCTCATGTGTTCTTGTCATCAAGGAAAGTTATTTGCATCATGTTCGATCACGTTTAGCACAATGGCATATTTTCTATTGGAGGGGCACATCTACAAACGAGGGAAGTTCCTATGCGCCTTTATCTTATTTTATTCATTGTTTGCGCTTAGGGACTAAGCGATGCTTTAAGTGTGAAGTGGTTTAGTTGCATAGTTCACTCTTTTCGTGCCATACATACCATGTTTGAATGAACACTTGCATTCATGTATTCTATCCCTAACATGAGAGTGTTCTTAACCACAAAGGCTATTGACTATCGGTTCAAAATTCCTAAAAATCACATCTAGCCTATTTGTCACACTTATTGGATTTTGAACTTAGAACCGACCTAGTCCTATGAATGTGCATTCTTGTGAACCAATATCATTGCTATCCCTTGCCTATCTAATTCTCTAAGTATTTTCGTTGAAATACCTTGGAACAAGTTATAGCAAGCACTTTTTGAACATTTCACGAAAAACTTAGACCTTGTGTATGCTCTTTGGTGACTTGAGTGCTCTTACATTGTGCCTTGCTTATGTTTGTGTCCCGCACATTCCATACACTTTTCGAACATATTTCAAGTTTTAAGTGTGGAGTCAAAAATAAAAGAGGGCGAAGCCCCATTCAAAAAAAATGATACAAATGCCGGGGGTTAGGGAGGTAAGTCCCCCCTCGAAAGCATTTGTAGGTCAAAGGCTATTTCAAAACAAAAAAAAGGGAAAGAAAAAAAACAAAAACAAAAAAAGAAAGAAAAAAAAAAAGGGAAAAGAAAAGAAAGTAAAAAGCACTTAAAACTTGACTTTGTGTTCTTCCATTATTATTCGTTTGTGCGGGATTCATCATTTGCATTGTGTGCTTGTTAGAATGACTTTTGGACGACCCATGTGCTTGCACGGGAGTATCCATTTGGTCTATGCATGTTTATTACGAAACTCTTGTGTCGAACTCCTCTTCCCTTATGGATTACGGCTTAAGCGCCTAAAACTTGGGAATGAGTTCCATGTCGCAAACCCATGGACTAGCCCTAGCTAGCATAGGTGAGTGATTGACAATTTTTGTGCAAACTATGAGCTTTACTTCTATTGTATTACTTTGAAAATGAATAGACATTTGGATGAGGCATTTGATTGCTCTAGTATTGATGACCTTGAATGCACAACCTCAAGGGTACTCAAAGTGGTTCAAAAGTTCTTTTGATGATATTGTGATAATGAACCTAGCTTGGGGTGAGTGATTTGTTTTGAGAAATCATCGCCTTGGTTGGGCACTCTTGTATTCATTCTCATGGGATAGGTGCATACATATGGGATTTGTGAGTATTCCCTTTTCTGAAAACTCTCACGAGACTATAACTCGTCCACTAGGGTAGCCTAGGGGTTTAAAGGCTTAATGCATACGCTAAATGCATTCGTAACGCCTACGAAAAGGAGCTAGTTAGATTGTACATACTTGTCATTTTCCTTTCAATAACATGTTTAGAAATAATGATCGAGACCTTGTGAAATCTAGTGAGGCAAATTACGAAAAACATAGCACCACTAGCATTTCGAAATTTGCATGACCTTGACATATTTTCATACTTTGTTCGGGACGAACAAAACTTAAGTGTGGAGTGTTGATGAGTCGAGTTTTCGACTGATTTATGGTCATTCTTCACTATAGTTTTGGGTCGTTTCCGACTTTATTTTGATGTCATTTGACCTCTATGTCTACATTTTAGGTAGAAAACAAGTTTTCCCCATGGTCAAAGCCTAAATGTGAAGATTGGTTGAGTTTCGGCGCAAAACAAGGAGTTTCGGGGCCAATACCGAGCATAATGACCATTGCATCTTATTTTGGACCTAGAGGGCTCGTCCGACCTCCGATTGGGCTGATCTTTAGCTTGTTGGAAAGGTATTTCAAAGGGCTACAAATCTCTAAGAGACTTCAAGACCAAATTCGGCCGGGAAGACCACCAAAAAGGCCCCAGTCGATCGACTGAGAAGTCCAGTCGATCGACTTAATGGACTTCAGGAGCTCATCAAAACTTGCACCTCCCAGTCGATCGACTGGGCATCAAGCTTCATCCAGTCGATCGACTGGATGGAAAACTCAGTTTCTATGCCCAAATTTCAGCCGAATCTATAAATAGAAAGCAAGGATTTTGGACCAAGTGTGGAGGTTTTTGGGGAAAAGAACATTGGAAAAGAGGCTCATACAAGGTCATTCAACATCATCCAACCAAGGAGAAGTGAAGATCAAGGGAGTTCAAGGATTAATCATCCTATTTCTATCCCTCTTCTACTCTACTTGTTGTGTAAAAACCCTACTCACACCATGTTGTCTTACATGATGTGTGAGTAGTGGATCTTGTGTTTAGAGGGTCTTATGACTCTCCTTGGTACTCTTGATCATGTATATACATGATATTATTATAGATGATTGTTGATTTCATTTTCTCTTGTGTTATGAATGTTATGCACTCTAGGTGTTCGACAAAATGTCTAAGTGACAATTTGGACCTAAAACTCGAACCTAGGACTTGGAAACCCTTGGGGATAGTTCTAGGATGGAGAAAATGATCTATATCTTGAATTATGTATATGAACCTTAGGAAGTTGATTTCATTTTACTATGATCTTCATGATTGACATGTCTCTAAGTGTTTGATAAAATGCCTAAGTGACATGTTTATGTTAGAACTATGATCTAAGTATTGAGAGATCTTAGTGATGGTTTGGATATAGTAAAATTGAACTTAACCTACATTTATGAGAGTAAATGCATGGTGAGAGGTGAACTAGAACTTTATGCATATAGCATTTATGAGAGTAAATGCTATATAGTGGATCAACACCCTTTAATTAGTGAGATCCTAACTAAGATGGCTTGACTAGGATTAGATATGCGTGATTGCCTAATTCTTAGTCTAAGCTAGGTTTAAAACCTATCAACTCATACTTAATTGAACTCTTGTATGCATGATCATTGAGAATTTGCCAAGGAGAGGAGTAAGTCCTCGAAACACCTCTTACTTAACGTTTTTCCCCAATTACTAACCACATAGGATTTAGATATATTCACTCTTTATACATTTTTGTTTAGAATAGCCGAATAGAAACACAATCTTAAATAGTGCATGCGCTTGGCTTGCTCCCTTGGGTTCGACACCGGTCTTACCGGTTGATTATAAATTGTTTTTGATCAACGTACTAAAAATTACAGCGATCAGTTATAGAACCAATATGGAGCACTAATGATGAAGAACGATCCACGATCCGAGTTGTTGATGATGATGTAAAATTCTGGCCTCTTCTCCAAGCTATCTTCTCTTCAAAACCCAGCAGAAAAATCCAGAAAACCAAGCGCGCCTGTTTTGGAAACCCTAAATTTCTATTTATAGTTTCAGTAAAAACTGCTGCTTTTCCGTTGTGTGCGTTCGCACACATGGTTTGTGCGTTCGCACAGACGCCTAAAATTCCGCTCTGTGCTTTCTCGGTCTCAAGTTGTGCGAACGCACAACATTGTTGTGCTTCTGGTCTAGTTTGTGCGTTCGCACAGATGCAGGTGTGCGTTCGCACAGAAGGCAAAAATACTGACTTGTGCTTTCTCGGTTCTGCTTTGTGCGTTCGCACAACAATTCTGTGCTTCTGGTCCAGCTTGTGCGTTCGCACAAAGATGTTGTGCCCTCGCACAGAATGGACTGTGTGAACGCACAAGGCTTTTCTGGCAATCTTAACCTCCGAATTTGGTCTTGACGTCAACTAGAGAGTTGTAGATCTTCGAGTAAGCTTTCCAACAAGCTTTGAATCAGCCAAATTGGACATAAAATGAGATCTATAGGTCCAAAATACTCCGGAGAGGTCGGCTTGTCCCGTAATGCCCGAAAATCCATATTTTTGCTCCGAAACGCTCGGTTTTGTTCCAGAATCAATGCTCACTTGTGTTCTCAGCTTAAGCTCTGTAATTGGCCTGAAATGAACCACAAGGCATCAAATAGCAAGTGAAATCGTAATAAAACGAACGAAACAATAAGCATAGAGGTTGCCTAAAATGCATATATTTTAGCACTATCAGTATGAAGATGAAGACCATGAGAGGCCCGTTGGAGATTACATGACTCCCACCCTTGAAGGGAATGGCTCGGCAATTATGCCCCCGGATGAAGATGCTTTCGACTTTGATGTGAAGTCCTCCTTAGTCCACATGGTCACCCATGACCAATATCAAGGAGTAGGAAACCCTTCCACGCACTTGGCCAATTTCCAAGAGTATTGCCGAACTTACAAGCCAAGAAATGTGCCCGTGGAGTATGTCTACTTGAAGCTATTTCCTTCTTCATTGTATGGGGACGCTAAGGAGTGGTTGCAAAACCAAGAGCCGGGAACTTTTAGAACATGGGATCATCTAGCGAATTCCTTCTTGAACAAGTTCTTTCCACCGTCGAGGACCAAGAAATTCATTGATTATATATTGACGTTCTCCCAAAGAGACAATGAGTTATTCCACCAAGCGTATGATCGCTTCAAGCATTATTTGAAGGAATGCCCTCATCACAACTTCCGAAAAGCCGATCTCATGAGATACTTCTACTTGGGTATGAGCAAGGAAGCCAAGAACCAAATGGATACGGCAAGCGGAGGTGCAATTATGGATTTACCGGCGAGCCAAGGGTTTAAAATTGTGGATAAGATAGCTACAAACTCCGATAGGTACCAAGGAGTGGACCACAAGAAAATGGGTAAGCCACGTGATGATTCCTCAAATGCCGAAATGAAGAAAGAAATGGCCGATTTGACGAAAAAGGTGGAAAACATGATAAGTATGGTGAATTGCGTGGAGGCGACCAAAGCCAAGGCCGATAAAGATAAAATCCCGGCGCAACAAGCTTGCTTCTTGTGTGCTAGCACGAGACACACTACCAAGAATTGCCCCGAGGGGAAATATGAAGATGATGATGATGGCTATGAAGAGGCACACTTTGTCAACTAACAAAGGAACTACAATCAAAATGCTAATCCCACCACTAGAACTTATGAGCCTCCACAAAGGAGAATTTCCAATGATTCTAACTTCACCTCAAGACCTCAAGGGCAAGGAAATTATCAAAGCAATTATCAAGGGAATAATCAAAGGCAAGCGTATGGTTCTAGCTCAAATCATAACCAAGGTCAAAACTCTTATTCAAACCAAGGGCAAAATTCCACTTCAAATCAAGGCCAAGGCTCAAATCAAAATTCGCAATATTCCCAAGGGAACTACCAAAAGCCCTATCAAGCCAAGTCTAATATGAATGAGCAAGGGAATTCTTCTTCCAACTCTCAAGATAACCCTATGATGGCTATGATGGCGCAAATACTAGAGAGCAACAAAGAGAGCAACCGAAAAATGGAAGCGAAAATGGATGAAGTAGTGGCCGAAAATAAAAGGCTTGCTAGAGAAGTTGCTCAAATGAAGCAAATAGGGAAGCTTCCCTCTCAACCGGACGTGAATTACATTGAGCACGTTGAAGCTATTACGTTGAAGAGTGGGAAAGTATTGCTTACCCCTCAAGGGAAGCCTAGTTTGAAGGGCAAAGAAGTGGAAGGAGAAAGTGCTAAGGAAAATTCGGAAGAGGAGCCTCAAGCTCCAATAGAGGAGGAAAAGAAGCACGAAGAGCCAATTCTAATGAGGAAGTATGTGCCCATGGTGCCTTTCCCTCAAAGGTTGAACAAAAGCAAGCTCGATGCTCACTTTCAAAGGTTCGTGGAGATGCTTAAAAAGTTATACGTCACGCTCCCCTTCCATGAGGTAATCACACAAAACCCTACTTATGCTAAATTCTTGAAAGATATTGTGTCAAACCGTAGGGTGATTGAAGAGTCTAGCATGGTAGCTTTAAATGCCGAATGTAGTGCAATTGTGCAAAGCCGCATGCCTAGAAAAATGCAAGACCAAGGGTCGTTTTCTATTCCTATCTCCATAGGAAAAATTGAAATTGATAGAGCTTTATGTGATCTTGGTGCTAGTATTTCTTTGATTCCATATTCATTGTATGAGAAAATTGACATGGGTGAGCTCCATCCTACTACCATCTCTTTGAAACTAGCCGATAGGAGTTCTAGAGTTCCTAATGGAGTCCTAAGGGATGTGCCTATCAAAGTTGGGAAATTTTTCATCCCCGTGGACTTCTATGTGCTAGATATGGATAGTGAACAAGAGACGCCCGTCATTTTAGGGAGACCTTTTCTAAATACCGTTGAAGCGGTTATTAAATGTGGTGAAGGGTCCATTGAATTGAAAATAGGGAATGAAAAGCTTAAGTTTTTTCTGAAAAATGCCATGAAAGCCCCTACTTCATCCTTTGAGTGCAATATGCTTGATATATCTTGTGAAACTTTCGGGCTAACCTCTTTTGAAAGTGAAGTTATGGAGTTAGACGACTCTAGTACACTTTTTGCTTCATTGATGAATATGGAAGATGAGGACATGAGCGACATAACCTTGGACGAAGGTGAGAAAGAGTTAAATGATCATGAAATTAAGGAAGACCCGGTGCCAAGAGGTAAGGAATTCGAAGGAGAGTTAAAACCTCTACCTTCGAATCTAAGGTATGAATTTCTTGGGTCCAATGCTACATTCCCCGTTATTGTTGGTGCCACTTTGAATGAGGATGAAACGTCCAAGCTTGTGCATGTTTTGAAAGCCAATAGAAAAGCCCTAGGCTATTCCATTGATGATATTACGGGAATTAGCCCCTCGCTATGCATGCATAGGATTAATCTTGAGGAAAATGTGAAACCTTCTAGGGAATTGTTGAGGAGATTGAACCCTAAACTTAGCGAGGTGGTTTTTAAAGAAATCACCAAGTTAAGAGACGCGGGAATCATTTATTCGGTTCCGGATTCGGAATGGGTAAGTCCCATCCATGTCGTCCCTAAAAAGGGAGGACTCACGGTCGTTCAAAATGACAAAGGGGAATTAGTCCCTACGAGAACCGTGAATGGGTGGAGAATGTGTATTGATTATCGAAAATTGAATAAGGCGACTAAAAAGGATCACTTTCCTATACCATTCATAGATCAAATGCTTGAAAGGCTAGCGGGACATGATTATTTTTGCTTCTTAGATGGATATAGTGGTTTTTACCAAATTCCTATTTTGCCAAATGATCAAGGGAAAACCACTTTCACATGTCCATATGGAACTTTTGCGTTTAGGCGTATGCCTTTTGGTTTGTGTAATGCACCGGGGACTTTTCAACGTTGTATGATGTCCATCTTTAGCGATTATATTGAGAAGTGCATTGAGGTTTTCATGGACGATTTTTCTATCCATGGATCCTCTTTTGATAATTGTTTGGCTAATCTCTCTAATGTGCTCGCTAGGTGCATCGAGACAAATTTGGTGCTCAATTGGGAGAAGTGCCATTTCATGGTGCAAGAAGGAATTGTGCTAGGACATTTGGTTTCTAAGAGAGGAGTAGAAGTTGATAAAGCAAAAATCCAGGTTATTGAGCAACTTCCTCCACCGACAAACCAAAAGGGAATAAGGAGTTTTCTAGGCCATGCCGGTTTTTACCGGCGGTTTATCAAGGATTTCTCAAAAATCGCAAGGCCATTGACTCATCTCCTTTGCAACGATGTGGAGTTCAACTTTGATGAAGGATGCCTTGAGGCATTTGAAAAATTGAAGAAAAACCTTGTATCGGCACCCATTGTGCAACCGCCAAATTGGGATCTCCCCTTTGAATTGATGTGCGATGCTAGTGATTACGCCATTGGGGCAGTTTTGGGACAACGGGTCGAGAAGAAGCTTCATGTCATATACTACGTGAGCAAGGTGCTCGATAGTTCCCAAATGAATTATACTACCACGGAGAAAGAGTTATTAGCGGTAGTCTATGCCGTTGAAAAGTTTAGGCCCTATCTTGTTGCAACAAAGACTATCGTCTACACGGACCATGCCGCTATCAAGTACCTAATGGCGAAGAAAGATGCTAAGCCAAGGCTTATCCGATGGGTTCTCCTCCTACAAGAGTTTGACATTGAAATTCGGGACAAGAAAGGAGTGGAGAATGTGGTAGCGGATCACCTTTCAAGAGTAGAGCTATATGATTCAAAATGGTTCTCGGCGCCTATCCAAGACTCCTTCGTTGGTGAATATTTGATGAGTGCCGAAGGAGATGCCCCATGGTATGCGGATTACGTGAATTACTTGACGTGCAACATCCTTCCCGAAGGCCTAAATTACAATCAAAAGAGCAAGTTCTTGCATGACGTCTCGAGATATTATTGGGATGACCCATTTCTCTACAAGCTATGCTCGGATGGGATTTATAGAACGTGTGTGCCCAAGGAGGATTTCAAAGGAATCATAGCTTGTTGCCATTCTTCTTCTTATGGTGGTCATGGTTCGGCTTCGAAGACCACATCCAAGATTCTTCAGTCGGGATTCCATTGGCCAAGCATGTTCAAGGACACATACGAGTTTGTCAAGGCTCGCAATGAATGCCAACGAATGGGAAATATAGCTAGAAGAGAGGAGATGCCTCAAAAGGGAATTTTAGAGGTGGAAATCTTTGACGTATGGGGCGTGGACTTCATGGGACCCCTACCTTCGTCTCAAGGGAATTCATTCATTCTAGTAGCGGTGGACTACGTGTCCAAATGGGTTGAGGCGATCGCTTCCCCTTCTTGTGATGCTAAAGTGGTGATGAAAATGTTCAAAAAGGTGATATTCCCAAGATTTGGAGTCCCTAGAGCGGTAATCAGTGATAATGGCTCCCATTTCAAGGAGAAAAGATTTGAGTCCATGCTTAAGAAATTTGGGATTTTCCATAGGTGTTCCACCCCTTATCATCCTCAAGCCAATGGTCAAGTCGAGGTGTCTAATAGAGAGATAAAGAATATCTTGACCAAGACAGTTGGAAAGTCGGGAAAGGACTGGGCATTAAAGCTTGACGACGCGTTATGGGCATATAGAACCGCGTTTAAGACACCAATCGGGATGTCCCCCTACAGGCTAGTATATGGCAAGGCATGCCATCTTCCCGTGGAACTCGAGTATAAGGCCATGTGGGCCGTTCAAGAGCTAAATTTTGACACAAAAGCTTCGGGAGAAAAGAGACTCCTCCAACTCAACGAGTTAGATGAAATCCGATTGGACTCATACGAGAGTTCAAAAATCTACAAGGAGAGAACCCGGAGATGGCATGATAAACTCATTTTGAAGAGGCAATTCTCAGTGGGGGACAAGGTTCTACTATTTAACTCAAAATACAAGTTATTTCCCGGGAAATTCAAGTCTAGGTGGTTCGGGCCTTATAGAATCCATAGAGTTTTCAACGACGGCCACCTAGAGCTAATTGACAACAATGCGAATATCTTCAAGGCAAACGGGCAAAGGGTTAAGATTTATCATGCCGCTGATGGAAACCAAAGCCTATTGGAAGCTCCTTCTTGAGTGCTTCATGCTAATGCCGCTAGAGAAGGGATCCCGCTTGGGACTTCTCTTAGCGTGTTTCTCTTCATACCAAAGACTCGGCTCGGTCTTGCCAAGACGTTAAACTAGGCCCTAACGGGAGGTAGCCCGGTTTGTGAGTTGTCCATTCATGCAAAAATCGTTCTATATATATGTTTGGCATGTGCACATTGAGCTATGTGGTGAACTTGGTGCTTGCTTGATCCAAAATGCATGATTCTATATGAGTTGGTATGCTTGGTGTGATTTTGTGCTCTTATGAGTTATCTTGGTGATGGTCATGTCTTAAGTGTTGAGTTTTTGACCCTAGCTTGCGTTTGGTTGAAAAGCATGTTCATGCTAATGATTTCTTGGTGAAATTTTGAATTCTTGTGCTATTTGGGTGATGCTATTTTGTGATGTGGGGTAAAAATCTTAAGTGTGGAGTTGGGCGTTCGAAAAAGAAGAAAAAATTCATGAATGCTGAATTTGCCCCAGTCGACCGACTGGGAGAGGACCAAACAGCCAGTCGGTCGAGAAGACAAAGCCTCAGGAGGGCTAATTTTTGCTGCCCATCGAGTCGGTCGACTCGCACCTCAGTCGACCGACTGAGATCTCCTTATCCAAATCCCCAGTCTTCATTTCAAAACACAATTCTCTCCCGACTCTCACCCGAAATCGACCGACTCCCGACCTCGACCTTCAATCCTCCGGCCATCCTCAGACCTACTCGCATCCGCCCCGCCGTCACCTCTGCTCCGTCCCGCCGTCCTCAGCCACCCAGCTCAGCCACGCAACTGTCCGCGTCTTCGATTTCCGATCGGAAATCACATCGTCGTCCGATCTCCTCACTCCGGCATCCTCCGACTTCGTTCAACCACTCATTCAACTCGCCTTTCGTCCACCTACAAGACCCAATCGCTGATTCGCGCGGCCGAGCCCGATTTCGAAAATCCAGATTTGCCCTAGAAATCGCCAGCCAGTCGACCGACTGGCATTTCCCTGCTGCGCCAGTCGACCGACTGGTTTGAGACCCAGTGTGTTTGCTCAATTTTGCTCAGTTTGATCCTCAGTTTCAGCTGACTTCATCATGCCTCGTGCCCGTGCCTCGTCCAGTTCCAGATCCAAAGGCAAGGAGGTTGCCCATGAGCCCTCGCTCGATGATCAGATGGATGCATATCATGACTCCGAGGACGACGATTTGCCTCTTGTTTCTCGCAAGAGGAAGCAGCTCAGAGCTTCACTAGCGGACTCCAGCTCATCCTCAGACGAGGAATTAGATGCCCAACCGGTTTCTCCCACACCTCCGCCAAAGAAGAAGCCGCCACCAAAGAAACCGGTTCAGAAGAGGCGAGCTCCCGTGCCTCCCATTCCTAGAGCTCCATCTCCTCCCATACCGAGAGAGCCCTCTCTTCCATCTCGAGCGCCCTCGCCCATTGCTGAGGCGATTCCATCCACCGCCATTGTCCCTGTTGTTCCTCACGAGGGACCCTTTGATGGACCATTGCCTTCACCCACCCCCTACCCATTCTCAGTGCCTTTGGAGTTCAGAGAGGAGACCCACCGGACCAACCTTGCCACGATCACGAGGAAGGGGAAGACAGCCCATGCCACCCTTTATCCGGATATGGGGCTCATCCGAGGCATTGATGGCGCAGTCGCTGATGAGGTACATTCACGACTTATGCATAGCGGCTTGCATTTCTTATTTACTGTTGATCCGGGATCCTACCAGAGGGTAGTGAAAGAGTTCATATGCTCGTTTAAATGGGTGAAGGAGGAGGTGGAGGGTGTGCATGTATTTTATTGGTCCTTTGTCTTGGGAGGGCGAGATTTCAAAATCCGAGAGGATGTTATTCGTGAGTGGCTTGGATTCCCTCCTCCCAGTGCTAATCCACAGAGATTCACTGAGCATGACCAGAGCAGATTCTGGAGGAGGATTTCTGGGCGAAATGAGTGGTTTATCTCATCGTACAATTCCTCAGCTATTACGGACCCAGTGTGGAAGATCATCCACCATCTTATTGCGATTGGGACAAACACTCGGACGGCGAAGGCTAGGTCGTTCACTATGCCCGACATGGAGCTTATGCTCGCTATTGACCGCGGGGAGGTCACAGATTGGCTTGTCGTTCTCGCCAACCGCTTTGAGGCCATTGTGAAGAAGGGTGCGAGGAACCGCGCCTTGGGAGGAGGCTCTCTGATTACTATGATCGCCCTTAGGTGTAACTTCACCTTCGGCCATGAGGGATGCCCTGAGCCATCCAGGAGCACTCTTAATCTGGACACTATGAAGAGCATGCATATCGTGAAGAGGGATGGGAAGACTTGGAAGGTAGACAGGAAGCCTCATCAGCCAGACCTCGTGACCAATGCGAAGTATCGGAAGGCGGTGTTCAAGAGGGAGTTCCACTTGTACTGCATGACCCATCTCACCCCTTCCCCTCCTGCCTCTCCTGTCCGTTCCCCTCCTCCGGCCGACGAGCCTGCTGCGCCTATTCCTGAGGAGCCGCTCCACCCTGAGGACCCGCCTCCCGTTGATGTAGCTGTGGAGAGACCGCCCCCTGCCACAGATGACCTGACTGAGTGGAGACAGAGGACCTCTGCTGAGATTGCCGAGTTGAGGAGCGGTTTGGCTAGCTTAGATGATTTTGTGAGAGCTGAAGCGCAGAGATCTTGCCAGGAGTGGGATTGGCTGCGGTCTACTGTCATGGCTTTGGTTGGAGGTGCCAGCACCTCAGCTGCCCCTCCTGTTGCTCCAGAGTTTTCCGTTCCTCATGCTGTTTCCCCTTTGCCGACCACGCCAGCTTCTAGAGTCGGGGAGGCAGGCACGCCACTCAGCGTAGGCACGATTGTGCATGAGGAGCCCATGAGAGAGGAGAGTTCGCGTTACACTGGTGCCACGATTCCGCATGAGGAAGGCGTTGGAGATTCTGCTCGGGCACTCAGCCCAGGAGACGATGAGGCTACTTCTTGAGCTTGTATTGCATGTTGTTCTGCCTCTTGTCTATGCTTTCTTGTCTTGATCTTGTACTTGGATGATAAGTCGCCTTTAGGCGCAATTTTGGATGCTGTTTGACATTTTGAGTGACATGCCCTTTACTTTCTTTTGGTTGCTTGCTTCACTTTATATGATATCGAAGGTGTTTACCATTTTTGCTGTTCTTTCTACAGGACGTGCATATACATACTATTCTATTGTTCAAAACTCACCTTCTTATCTTCATTTGCAACCAAAAGGGTATTTCTCACTCCCATGAGTTTTCTCACCGGTGCTTCACACGAGGGGAGTTCCTATGCGCCCTTGCCTTTATTTTATCATTCTTTGCGCTTAGGGACTAAGCTTGAGTCAAGTGTGGAGTGGTTTGTGCGCATAGTTCACAGGATTGCATGCTTTACATATCATATTTGATGGACACTTGCATTTTTGGCACCTTATCCCTACATGAGAGAGTTTTAACCACATAGGCTTATGACTATCAATTCCGATTCCTATAAATCACACCTAGCCTATTTGCTACATTTATCGGATTTAGAACTTAGAACCGACCTAGTCCATTGAATGTGTATTCTTGAAAACCAATATCATTGCTATCTCTCGTCTATCTAATTCTCTAAGTATTTTCGTTGAAATACCTTGGATCAAGCTATAGCAAGCACTTCTAAAACTCTTCGTGAAAATCCTAAATCTCTTGATTATTCCTTGGTGACTTGAGTCCTCTAGCATGGTGCCTTGCTTATGTTTGTTCCTCGCACATCCCATACACTTTTTGAACATATTGTCAAGTTTTAAGTGTGGGTGCAAAAAAAAAAATAATAATAATGATTTTTCTGCTCCGCCTCTGCGGTACTTATGCGGTTAGGTGGGATGGTGGTACACGCCATCCAATCTCTAGTCCAAGTAGCTGGGAAAATAGACGAGCGACCCTCGGCTTGACCCGCGTCAAAAGGACGATGATGAGTGAGAGCAGTTTTTGAAAAAGAAAAAAAAGAAAGAAAAAGAAAATAAGAAACACTTAAAACTTGACTCTATGTTCTTCCATCATTATTCACTTGTGCGGATGCATCATTTGTTTTGTGTGCCAGTTGGAGTGACTTTTGGACGACCCATGTGCTTGCACGGGAGTATTTCATTTGATTTATGACTTGTTTGTTAAGAACTCTCGTGTCGAACTCCTCTTCCCTTTATGGATTACGGCTTAAGCGCCTAAAACTTGGGAACGAGTTCCATGTCGCAAGCCCGTGGACTAGCCCTAGCTAGCATAGGCAAGCGATTGACACTTTTTGTGCAAACTAAAAGCTCAACTTCTATTGTATTACCTTGAAAATGAATAGAAATTTGGATGAGATGATTGATAGCTCTAGTATTGATAACCTTGAATGCACAACCTTGATGGTACTCAAAGTGGTTCAAAAGTCCTTTTGATGGTATTGTGATGATAGTCCTAGCGTGGGGTGAGGCATTTGTTTTGAGAAATCATGGCTTTGGTTGAACACTCTTAAATTCAATTCTCATGGGATAAGTGCGCTTGGGATTTGTGAGTATTCCCTCTTCTGAAAACTCTCACGAGATTATAACTCGTCCACTAGGGTAGCCTAGGGGTTTAAAGGCTTAATGCATATGCTAAATGCATTCGTCACACCTACGAAAAGGAGTTAGATTGTAAATATGTGTTAGATTAGTTAGCAATAAAGTTGCCCGTTATTTCTCTTTGGCTTGTTCTTATTGTTTGCTCGGGACGATCAAACTCTAAGTGTGGAGTGTTTTGATGAGTCGAATTCTTGACTCATTTACATACCCATTTACGAAGAGATTTGATCCATTCCCGATGCTATTTCGATGCCATTTGACTCTTTTCCTTGCATTTCAGGCTTGGAGCAGCCATCCTTTGAGCTCAGGGCCTTAGCGCGAAAAGTCGGGGAAAATCCGAAGATTTGAGCAAGTTTTGGCGAAAAGGACCTCCAGTCGACCGACTGGGAAGCCTCCCCTGCGCCAGTCGGTCGAGTCGCTGAACTTCCAGATGGGCCTGCAAAACGACTCTATCGAGTCGGTCGACTCGCTTCCCAGTCGACCGACTGGGCGTTCCCTTCATCGACCACATTTTCTACGCCAGTCGACCGACTGGGAAAACCAGCCCACGCCAGTCGACCGACTGGAGCTACAGTTCCGGAAAACCCTAACTTTGTCTATAAATAGAAACTTTTTGGGGTTTTCGAGGGGGGGCTTTTTGGAGGACTTTTGGCACGAATTTCGAGGAGCATCTAGCATTGAATTCAAGGTTGATTGGAGTGAAGAAGAAGATCGACAACAAGGATCCTCCTATTTCTCAATCTCAATTTGGTTTTAGACTCCTAAACTCCATCTCTATACTTTGTTTTTGATTGTAATCTCACCATGAGTGAGTAGTGACCTAGATTGGGGATTATGGATCCCTTAGACATATTGTGATGATGTAAATACCATTAATGTCATATTGAATGAGTTTGCACATGAATCTTCTTCATTTGAACTACATGCCTAGAGTTGCCCATAAGGTGTTTGTGAAAATGCCTCAATGAGAAACTTAGTTTAATTTCATATTTGATGTAGCTCACGTTGATCAATATGAATTTAATGAAATGAATGAAGAGGCATTAGGACTTTTGTGTTACATGGCGACACTTAGAACCTAATGAGATTGGCTTGAGTTTAACAAGAACATGTTTATCTAGTCAATAGAGCGCGAGTGTGAGATTAGAAATGCATGTTCTATAGGGCCAATAGAGCGCGAGTGTGAGGTCCTATGCGAGGTGTAACCTCTTTATCCTAGGTTGTAGCGCGAGTGGAACTTAGGGGAAATGTTACATGGCTAAATTCTATTCAAGTGCATGCAAATTCATAATTGACATCTAATATCATCATCACTATAATTATCTAGGTGGGGAAGTAATCCCTAGTCTTCTTTGATTGATCGTTTATTCGTTTCTTTGCTTGAAATCTCTTTTGGATAGTCAAAACTTGGCTATCAACCTCTTTTGAGGAACAACCCTCCCCCAAACCATAAACATTCTAAATTTAATCCTAGCACAACTAGTTTAATCACCTATCTCTTGGGTACGACCTTGGGTTTCCCGAGTCTTTACAAATGTTTTGATTTAACGTGACTTAGCATAAGTATTCGATATCCTTATTGAATATTTACACTATATTTGCACCCGATCATCATCGAACCATGTCTTGCTACCCATCGATTTCTGTTTAGGACGGTCGGGCACAGCACCTAATAAATTCAAACAAACAGGCTCACATTCGAACTCCCCAAATCCAGACACGGGCTCCCCATCTATGGGTAATCCAGTAAGAAGAGACACGTCCTGTAGTGTAATTGTAGCCTCCCCTCCATTTAGATTGAATGTGTGTGTCTCGGGGCGCCATCTCTCCACTAGTGCGGTGATTAATCTAGGATCCCTTTTCACGTTGCATACTTCGGTCCAAGGTAGAAAACCGGCAGTTGCAACATAATCCCTATTTCGAGGGTTCATACTTACGATAGTATGACCCATTATCTTCAATGGCTTATCAGACATAAAATCTTTATTCATTAATTAATTAAACATTGTTATATGATATGAATTGAAAAAAATTTAATTAATGAAAATCATACCTAATTTCTCCAAATCGCTTCAGTGCGATGCTCCTTTTGCATCGTCAACAAGGATGGATCGATGGGTCCAGGATGAAGATAATCATTCATATCCATGTTTGGATTAGCAGTCGCTCGTGAAGAAGACGGCACCGCGTTGGCTAGTGCTTCTTCGCCTGTTACCTGACGACATTTCTGTAAAAACAACAGATATTAATTATTACCAATTCATGAAGAAAAACACAATATATATCAATAGGCTAATTCAACTACAACAAAAACTGTCCAAATTCCAATATACTAATTCAATAACACTAAAAAAATTCACAAAATTCATACAATTAACCGCACTAATATCAAAAACAAATAATTCAACAACACTAATATCAGAATTCACAACAACAATTCTTCACAAACAATTCAACAACATTAATTACACAATTAAGATTTATTACCTATCAATTTCGGAGGTGGTGAATGGGGGAGAAATCGGACGGAATCGGGCCGAATTGGCGTACGATTTTGGACGGAATTGGGGTAGGATTTCAAAATTCGGGAGAAATCGGACGGAAGTGGAGAGAAATCGGACGGAATCGGATGAGGGAGAAGTAGATCTGGCGGGTTTCAAAAGGATAGGGTTTCGAATGGGGAGAAGAGAAGAAGCTGTGTCGGCAATTTAAGTTCGCAAAACACCGAAACTCCGTATTCCGGTCTTACGTGGAAGCCACGTATTCGACCGTCGTCCACATCAGCCAGGTCTTATAAAAAACCGGAACTCGGCAATCCGGTTAGTTACAAAACGCAACTAACCGGATTTCCGACTTCCGGTTTTTCAAAATTCGGAACACGGGGATCCGATTTTATTAAAAAAGGATCAGTTTTGAAATGTGAAACTCGAGAGTATTAGTTTTGAAATGTACAAACTCAAAAGGGTGGGTTTAAAAAAAAACTCCTTTTACCTTCAGCTTCAGCTTTTGGTCCTTTTCACTCTGATGTCGACCTGGAATCTTTTTGCATCTGCATCGAGTTCGACGACGGCAGGAGGATGGTTGAAAACAACATACGTGTTTCCTATTGCGTATTTAAGGTACCAGCATTTTATCAAATCATTGGCTTTATCTTGATTAGGGTTTATACTGTGATTGTTAGACTGTTTTACTGTTCTAGGGCGTAATTGGTTTGAAGTGCTGAACTTGATGCTTGCTATCGTCTTATTATAACATGAATTGGAGAGCGTTGGGGAGGTATCGTGAAGAGCATCTTCATGCAATGTGTTCAATTGTTTGTTCATGTCATTTGATGAGTTATTATGTGTAATGAGCTTTATTTGGTTCTTGTGAGTGATAATTAAATTGTTCATCTGAAGTTCACTCTGTACTTCTTAGTTCCCTTTTACCCGTAGGAAGCTGTTACAACTTACAACCAATGTTAAGGACTTAAAAGAGGAGTCTTTTTGCTAACCACCACTGCAATGCATGATAGACTAAAGTATGATCATTTGGGTAAGATAAAAGTGGTTTAATGAATGAAAAGGCAATTACCCATTGACATAGGGAGCTTAATAGTTGAGGATTTCCCTTACTTTCTGGAAAATAGGCAATTACCCATTTGCTCTTTTACCTTGGTAACAGTAGCTTAGTGAACCTTTTATCTCTTCAAGACTCGCATATTCGGTTTGGATACTCTATAGTCTAAGATAGAAGTAGGTATATGCCAAGGATCATTCTCTTAGGGCTTTCCTTTGCTTCCCCCTTGGGGTACTGCATTCTTGGTCCCCTTAATTTAAATTCTTTCTCATTATCAGGTAGATGTGGCCTTCTCTTTAAGGAAGCTTTATCAGCAATTTTGAGACATGTAGCTTTGCTGGTTAATTGACAAGTGCTGGGTTTGAATCCTATGTTTAATCATGGAACTGGTAAGTCTTTGCAGCTTTTTCTTCATTTTTTTATTATCTTTGTTAAGTTAAGCTACATTGTTTTTCTTGATGTTCATCCCTCTTACCTTGGTACATTCTCTTTCATTTTTCCCATAATTCCCAGCCACTTTATATTTCATACATATAAACTTAACTGATTGGTTAGATGAATTTATGTATTTTGGTTGCCGGAGTGCCCACCTTCACTACTTGGTTCTCTGGTATATGGATTCAGTATATTCATCATTTGGCAATTTAGTACCAAAAAACGAGCTAGGCAACACACAAAATATGTTTCAGTATATCATGTATTTTGATGACTGAATCATTGCAGAAACCTAACTTAAAGTATCTTAACCAAAAACTAGTTATGACTAATGAAACTCGCAAAAGACTCGTAAGATGATATTCTTAAATATTTATCATCCTGTTAGAGTCAGGTTTGCCTATGTTTGAAGATAAAACTAAAACTTTAAAGAAACAAAAGGAGCCAAGATTACCTCACACAAAGTAAAAACCTTCATGGGAACAGCAACCTCCTGGAACGTGTAGCTTAGAATGCAGCTTGCGGACGTGAGTAGTACTGGAACGCGTACCTTAGAATGGTGCTTGCGGGAGTGAGTAGCAGGGCAATTCTCCTTTGGCAAGACAGAAGTATATAAGAAGTTCATGTAATCCCTCTTGCCAAATAAGATTCGCCCTGTGACTCCTTAACCACATTTTTGGAAAATTGAAAGTCCAAGTACTCCGAGAAACTCATACTAGCTAGCCGCCGCTATATACAGAAAAACCCTAGATAGCCTTTTATATAACTCAATGATTCGCACCTTATATTTGGATATGCCTCCTGAAGGGCAGCCAGCATATGCTGGCACAATCCCTGTAGGGATTATTCTTTTCTTTTGAAGAGTATGAAAGGGGATGCCAACATCCAACCTTTTCAGTCTTTTGAGATTTTAATGCTTGCATATGCTAATTAGCCTGCATCCTGTCGCATTACACAATTGGCTCGTCTACATGTTGAAAAAAATACAGTTCTTGGACTCCATTTAAACGACTTTTCGTGTCTTTTTACAGGCCAAAGTAAAGGCCACGCGAGGCAAGGGACAGTAGAACAAGAAATAGGAATAAGAATAACCTTAGGATATTTTTTCCTCTCAGCATAAACTGTTCTCCAATTTAATAAGAGGTAATATTATGGAAGTTGAAGTTTCCTTTCTTGGATGTTTTGACATTTTTCAATTAGATTTTTTAAAAGGGGTTGTTTGATGTAATTAGTTCATGAACAATACTTTGCCGAATGATCCAGACGGCAGTATTGCCAAATGTATAGCTAAAGTCAGTCCTTGGATTATCTGCATTTCCTGTCTGAGAACACTTAACCTTTTAATATCAACAAAATTAACGTCTGTATTCGTATCAAATGCAACTGGACTTGTATCACATTAAGTAAGAGGTATTTTCTGATGCTTCGACAGATGCGTTGATTGTACTTTTGTCATTGCGAAGTTAATGGTACGGAGAAGAGGCTTACGATTTTCTGAATATGTAGCTTTAGGACCACTTTGATTTTGTAGGAGTTGATGAGCAACGGATGTGCTTAGCATATCCTGTTTGCATGGAAAATACCAGACCTTCGGCTACTATATATGCATCATTTTCCGCACTTCATTCATCATTAAAAAAAACATTTCATTCAGCTTCTACATGTACACAATGCTTTGCAGGGCATTACTCCATTGGCAGATGGCAACTCGACTTGTATGGCTGCTTCAAGTCGAGTCTGTCTACTGCCAAAGGAGTTTTGCCCTGTAAGTCATTTGTACAATACGGGATAGTCAGTGGTGAAAATATCGATGAAAGAATTTAGTGCCCTGTGTATTGAATGCATTACTGGGCATGACTCTATTGGCAGGTGGCGACTCGACTATGATGGTTTGTTGCTCGTATAAAACATAGATGAGTTTCGCTTACTGCCAAAGGAGTTTTGCCCGGCAAGGCATTCGTGCAATTACCTCCATGGCCAAATCACAAGCTAGAATCAATGCATATATATATTATGTGGTTGTAATTTTTTGTTTGGGCATATTATATATAACTAGATACTTAAAAATGTATATAACATTTCACTTCTTTTTCTGGTTCTCAGTTAACATCTACTTAGAAGCTTCATTTATATACCTGGGGACTGGGATCAAAGAATGCGCCAGCGAGAATGGAGGTCAAAGTACAGTGCCCAGTTTTACAGTCAGCCGTCAAAAGAGTCAAATCTATGAATTTACAAAACCTCTTCCAACAGGTACTTGGCTTATTAGTTTCGAGGTAGCTATTGTAACTTGAAATCTGCATCATAGCAATGGTTCTAACTTGCACAAGAACCTAGAGAATAATTGTCAAATTTAGGATGGAGATTGAAGAAAGTGTAAAATGGTTCACTTCGGTGTTCTTTCATGCCCATGGTGATTATTACAAATTCTTGAGTTGAGGCTTCTGACACATATCAAAGTATCGATTTTTTTTGCAGCTGGGAAGCTCCTTGATTTGTTTTTGTTCTTTGATTCGGGTTAAAGTCAAGCAGGCATCTGGTCACAGTTGGCAATGTATATAGACCAGTGTTCCAGAAATCGGCCGAATCGGCCGATTAAACGGCAATTTTCTTGAATCCGATCCGATTTTACCCAAATCGGATGAAAAAATCGGGTGGTGCCTTGGTGTCGATTAATCGGTGATTAATCGGTTCATGCGGCGATTAATTGGTTCATGCGGCGATTAATTGGTTCATGCGGCGATTAATTGGTTCAGACGACAATTAATCGGTCCGGACAGCTAAATGTTAAAGATTAAACTTGGAAGACTTTAATGTAATAATTCGGATTTTTTAGATCAAATTTGATTGTTAAATTTGTTCATGATGTAGTATTAAGTATGTATGGACTATGCACGATGTATTTTGAATTTCTATGTAGATTATTAGCAATAATTTAACATGTTTAGTACTCATTGAGAGTAGTTTTGGCATGCACTTTGTTTTCTTTTGATTACATGTCAACTAATGCATCTATAGGTAATATTTATATAACTATTTTTTAATTATAAATATAAGAATATGATAAAAATAAAAAATCGATTAATCTCGATTAATCCTTTAGCACCTTGTCCGCACGATTAACGATTTCTGTAACCTTGATATAGGGTTTAGGGTTTACTTTCAAGTCCATTGCCTTGGCAGATAATCCCTAGCCAGTCGGACAACTCTCCTAATGCCTCTTAAAATATATTAATGATTTTGAATAGAAATCAGATTTTACTTGTCTAATTACAATTGATATTCATTTGTTAATATGATCCAATGTGTCAAACTGCTTTCATCTTCTCATTTTTATTGTGACGTACCATTAATTTGAAACAAACAAAATTACGGAGAAACAATCCTTAAATGGTGGTGCATTTGAAGAAATTATCCCACATCATTAAAGTGATGTGGGAAAAAATTATTAATTTATATATAATTACTAAATATGACTCTCATCTCTCAAATTTAGACTTTTGAGATAATTTCATATTAATTAGCAATTTTAATACTTTATCGTAAAAGAGACTCACTCTGGCCTTGGCCTTTATTTAGTGCTCTGATAAGTACGACTTATAGTGACTTGAGTATCGATCAAAATCCTCCAAAGTCCAAACTCTCTCTCTCTCTCTCTCAAAAAAAAAATCCTCCAAACTCAACCCAATCCAATTCAACCCAACCCTACACAATCCACCAGCCGGACCAGGCCCGTCTCGACCCATTGACAACCCACTCTCTCTCACTCACGTCCTCTATATTCATTAAGACTTGTGATACCATCTTCTTCTTAAACAAATTAGCAACGTGTGTAATATAATCTGTATCATCTTAAATTACTTTCAACACCAATAATTAAGAGCTGTAATCCAACCTTGCAATGCAACAACTCCATTTAATAATTATATCGTTCATCATACTCCACCACTCACTCGCTCCCATTTTGAAAATTTAGATAGGGGTCTCCAATAGGCTGGGCTGGGCCGGCCTAGGCCCAAAAAAATAGGCTTGGGCTAGGCTTGGTTAAGCCTTAGCCTATACTTCAACTTTTAATGGGCTAGGCTGGGCCAAGCCCATACATATTTTCGGAGCCTTAAGCAGTCCATGGGCCTTGTTTTTGATGGGCTTGTGTGGGCTAGGCCGGGCTTGGCCTTATACATCACTAGCTCGGGTTAGGTAATCTTGTTATGACAATTATAAATATAATGTTTCATGCTTATGAATAACTTATACGGCGGCTACACACTGACTTATAGTCAAAAGATCAAAAGTAAACTTGATAAGAAACTAAGTTTATCAAAAAGCTCGGTACTCAACACAACCTTAGAATACACAAATCTTTCTTTATTTAGGACATTAATATCATTAGCATCACTGTCAACAATGCAAACATCAAGAAAAATCAGTTCATAGAAACAAAATGTGACATCTCTTTTATTTTTAGAAGGTTTCACTAGGCTTTTGATAGGCTTCATTGGGCTTTTTCGATATGGGCCAAGATAGGCCGGGCCTATAGGCCGGACCGGATCGGCCCTTACCCGGCCCGTCAAGCTTAAGGCTGGACTTTAATAGGCCTTGACATGGGCTGGGCTAGGCTTAAGGCCTGTGGGCCACGAGGCCCCCATTAGACTTTCGAGCCCATAAGACTGTTTGGAGACCCCCTAAATTTAGATAACCCAACTTTGAACATCACATGAATGAATATGTTGTCTTCACTAAAATCTATGTTTCCTTTTGACAACGACGTCACCATTGCATCATCAAACCCTCTATTCTACCCACAACCCAGTTCTCACTTTAGTTCCTCACTTCCACACACACACTGAAAGTTTGAAACTTTACAAAGATGAAGGCGTCTCCGGCCACCCAAATCTTCACTCTCCTCGTCCTCATAACCATCACCTCCACAGCCCCAACCGCTCCACCACCAACTCAACCACCAACAAGGTCACCAACCTCATCCTCAACACTTGACCCAAAGCAACTCACAGCCCTCCAATCACTCTCCATCCCAATCTCAAAAGACCCCTGCGCCCAACCCTCCCTCCACAACGCCACCCTCTGCGACGCCGCCACTCCCTTCCGCCACCTCATCTCTCTCAAACTCGTTAACTGCTCAGACGACGTCGCATTGTCCATCACCGCCTTCAAATCCCTCTCCACACTCTCAGATCTCCAATTCCTCAACTGCCACGTCACCCCCGTCCACCTCCCCTCCGTCCTCACCTCCTCCCTCCGCTCCTTCTCCGCCGTCAACAGCCTCAAACACCTCACCGGAGTCTGGGTTTCCAAAATGCAGAATCTCACAGATCTCCATATCTCCAACTCCCCCATCAACGCCAGCGGCCCTTCCGTCATAATCAACAACATGAAAACGCTCAAATCGGTCAGCATCACCAACTCCAACCTCACTGGCGTACTACCTAAACACTGGCATACGACCCTAACCCACGTCGATTTCTCCAACAACCAGCTCAAAGGAAGAATACCCAGTTCGTTAAACATCCTCGAAGATCTCGAATATCTCAATCTCGCTTCAAACCAGCTCACCGGAGAAATACCCAGTTCAATCGGCGACCTGCTTTCACTTAAAAATCTCTCCTTTGCTTCGAATTCCTTGTCCGGCGACATCCCGGACTCATTTTCAACCATGAAAAGCTTGATTCATTTAGATTTCAGCTCCAACCAGCTCAACGGCACAATTCCCAGATTCCTATCCGAAATGCGGAATCTCCAGTACCTCAACCTCGAGAAGAACAGCTTCCACGGCGTGATTCCGTTCAACGGGTCCTTCATCAAAAGACTAGCGGTTTTCAAAATCGGTGGCAACAGCAACCTTTGCTTCAACCACTCCACTATTTCTCCCAAAGTGAAGCTGGGGATCGCTCCATGCGATAAGCACGGCATGCCGTTGTCTCCGCCTCCGGCGAAGGATACGAGCGGAGGCGGACAGAGCGGTGACAGTGAAGATGATTACAGTGATGATGATGGTGGGAGTCCGAAGAGTTCGCATCACGGTCCGAGTAAAATTGTTCTTGGCGTTGCGATTGGGCTTTCGTCGATTGTGTTTTTGATTGTGTTCTTGATCTTGATTTCGAAAAGATGTACTTAAAAAATGAGTTCAGTTTCGCAGTTTGAGTAGGAGATTGAGATTCAAATTGATGATTTTGATCCTTTGGATAGTCGGAAGATCAGATCTTTACATACCCCCTCATTTGGGCGTTTTGCAATCTAGTATCTGCTGCTAGTGAGTTGGTTGGTGTATAAATGTGTTGCTGAAATTGTTATTGAGATTCAAATTTATGATTTTGATCGCTAAATGTTTGAAAGATACTTTCTTTAAAGATTTCAATTTAGGTGGATCCGGTTTTGTAATCTGACGATGATGGTATATTTGTCTCATCACTGCTATTTTTGTGTAATCATACTTACAATTCTTTTCTTAAACTCCAAGCATCAGATTCTTCAGTCCTCCATTGCTTGCTTTTTAGAGCTTTCAGTTAGCTTAGCAACTGCTTTAATTTAGCTTTCAGTTACTTATTCACTGCTCCAATCCTGTTGTAAAAAGATTTCTAACGATGCAGATTTCTGCAGTTTCCAGAATAACAATGTACATTATGTTCTCAACATTCTAACGTTTGATTTCTAACAAAAATTTCATAAACTCATCGAGGTCCAGAAAGCTCAATCGGTTCCATGCTAAACGAAGATTCTTCATGTCCAACGCTATAATTTCTAGAGAAGCTAAAACCCCTGGCCTCTGATCCGCAGTCAGTTTCTGCTACATCTCCAGACTGAGCCAGATCTGCCATATCTTCCAACACCTTCAATGCTTCAGACATCTTAGGTCGCAGATTTGGGTGTGATTGAGTGCACATTAAAGCCAACTCCACCATGTTTTCAAGCTCTTCTGCATCGTAGTGTCCTTTTAAATCTCTGTCCACCAACATTTCTAGCCTCTTCTCCTCCTGCAAAGTCTTCACCTGCAATACACATATCATATCATGTTTATAAAATTAGAGCATTTCTCTAAAAAAGGTTTTATATTTCGGTAATTACTTTTATGCGCATAGAAAAGGAAACAAGAAAACATTATCAGTCAAGAATTTGAAATCTTAAGAGAATTCCATCGTTTCTCTTTTGTGATAATAATTTATAGATTATCAATATTTGTCTACTAAGAAATATATATATTTTCGTTTATAAGTATTTTTCAATGAGCCCAAAAAGATAAGTTGATTTGAGTAAGGGAAAGGGAACTAGTTAATGCTTACCCAATCAAGAATCATGCCTTTCTGACCCTGTCCATTTCCCGTGTCTAAAGTCTTCTGACCTGTAACAAGTTCCAGAAGCAGTATGCCAAATCCGAAGACATCAGTCTTCTCGGAAGACTGTCCAGTGGACAGATATTCAGGAGCAATGTGTCCTACAGTGCCACGCACTGCAGTTGTGACATGTGAATCTCTTAAATCCAACAGCTTGGCAAGCCCAAAATCTCCAACCACCACTTCAAAACTCTCATCCAGCAAGATGTTTGCTGCTTTGACATCTCTGTGAATTATTTTTGGGTTGCACTGTTCGTGTAGGTATAAAAGTCCTCGGGCAGTTCCTAGGGCAATTCGCTTGCGCTTAGTCCAGTCTAAGGATGGATTCTCTTGATTTCTATCTGCGTTGAAATCAGTACGCAGCACACAATTAAAGCAACCGAAATGAACAGCTTAATATTGTCCAGTAGGAAGACATCGAAAATGAAGGAAAACATACCTCGAAGGCGATCAGCTACACTTCCATTTGGCATATACGGATAGACAAGCAGCCTTTCATTTGATGTCATGCAGAATCCATAAAGGCGAAGGAGATTCCTGTGCAGAGCCAAACCAATCATCTCCACCTCGGTCTGGAATTGCCTTTCTCCGGTGCTACTAGGATCTTTGAGCCTCTTGACGGCAACCAATGTCTTGTTTGTTAGACAACCTTTATACACCACCCCAAATCCACCTTGTCCGAGGATGTTTTTGGGGTTGAAATTGCCTGTTGCATTCTGCAACTCACGAAACGAAAATCTTTGAAGATGACCAATGTCAAATTCATAGTCTTGCTGCACTGCAGAAGTGAAGAGGAACGTTGGCGTTAGGAAAAATTTCCAGTGGAACTCGAGTGAAGAATACAGTGCCCTGGGAGATACCATATGATGTAGAGAGGAGCCGAGATCTATGCCATCGCACCCAACCAACTAGCACAATCATGAAAACAAAAAATGTACAGCTAACTATTAATACTACATAGGCTTTTGAAAGGCGATGACTGCCAACTTTTGATGGTGAGGCCGATACTGCAAGAAAAAGATGGGTCTTTAGTGTTTGATAATATTAAGACATGCTCATAGGTCTGATAAGAGAATTTTTTTTTTTAAATAAAAGGGCTGATAAGAGATGTAAATATATAACACTGTAAAATGTAAATAAGCTACCAATGACAGGTTTCAAGGCTCCTGTGCAATGTGGTGCAGATGATGATGTACACAGAAATTCATTCCCAGTAATACTGCAAGCAATCAAACAAAGCATCATAAACTTAAAGATCTCAATGTGCCAGTGGGTCAAAAAGAGAAAGCACCGAGGGAGATACCCAACTGACCAGTCAAGGGACGAAATCAAAACAAAAAAGATTTTTTTAAGCGAAACAAATGGGATATTGCAATAGAGTGCATATTGATCACAATGGCTTTACAGATGGAAAAGGCGCAATAGAGTGCATATTGATCACAGGGGCTTTACAGATGGAAAAGGCGGAAAATTTTTCACCTGTAATCTTTCGCCAATATAGTAGGAGCAGGACCACTGAGATTATTGTAAGACAAATCCCTGCAGATAGTTAAAACAAAGTTTTGAATCGTTTTCACAAGGAAATTCTTAGGGTTTGTATTCTTGTCCTCGGCATGTAGTTGCCCTTGCTATGAAAAAGCACTATTTTCAAGAGCAAAATACAATGCTTGTAATTGTACTGATCCACAATTTCAAAGGGAATGCCGTTAGTTGGAAACTTACAAGAATGAAAGACCTGTAAGATGCGCAATAGAATCAGGAATTTGGCCTGACAACTTGTTCCTACTGAGTCGCCTGCAAGCTTGAAAATGGAGATTTTTAGAACAATCTGAATATGTAACACCGTGGAAAGTGAAAACTTCAAGCAATACTCACAAGTAACTCAAGTGAGCTAGAGCACCCAGGGAGCTGGGAACATCATCAACAAACTGATTGCCTGAAAGGTCAAGAGTCTTTAGTTCTGAAAGCTTCCCAATCTCGATTGGCACTGGACCAGACAGCTGATTATTTTGCAGTAGCCTGCAAGTTCAGATGCACGTGACATGGTAAAACTTCACACAAGGCATCAGTTACAACTTACAAGTAGGTACAATAAGCAACAAAGGAAGCTAATAACCAAGACCAGTTTGGTTGAATTTTTTCAATAAGTCTGATCCAAGATAGATAGAAGAGAAAAACAGCAACAAAAAGAGTCTGAATCTGAAACTTAAAGGAGACAAATTTGGATAGATGCTCACATTGTCCGAAGATGGCTGAGATTTCCAACACTGGGAGAGAGTGTTCCGGACAAGCCCATGCTGGCCATTTCTCTATTACAAACAATAACAGATTATTCATCAATACAACTCAACCTAGAATGATATCATATTGAGTCCTACAAACACCACTTACAGGGAAACAACAAAGCCCTCTGGAGAGCAACCCACCATGTACCAAGTACAAGGGTCAACCGAGTTAATGTCCCACCCACCCAACACATCATCCACATCAATCATCTTACTCTTCATCGACATCAACGCCGCCACTACACACCAAATTAAACACAAGTTCCAGTTCAACAAATTGAATCATATTAAAGAAAGGTGTGTGCTTTCATCTAATTACCTTCAAAGTTCACACCTTTAGGCGACAAGAGACTATTTGTAGCCCAACTCAGTTGCACACTTGTGAAGAAGAATAAGAGGGAGATACCCAGAAGAGAAGACACATCTGGCATCATCCTGGCAGAGGCGAATATCCTAATGGTGGGAATGAGAGTGTGAAATCACCATTTGGGGAGTGGAGATGGAGTGTTGCTTGCTCTTGCTTTGGTGAATGTGGAGGGAGTGCTAGCAAGAGGATTAGGAGTAGGTAGGGATTTGGAACATCGGGAGAGAAAATTGGTCTCGAGATTTTGAATCTTACTGACATAAGATTGTCGCCTTGTTTTGTGCCTTTCTCGATGCTGGTCTCCGGGTGAGGAAGGTGGGGGGCTTGGAATTTGGTGGAGTTCAATTTCAAGATGTTGAAATTCGAATCCTTTTTGACCGTTGGATTTCTGGTTCCCGGGTAATGAGGGAACGCTACGGACCGTCAAAATAGTAAAACGACGGCGTTTGTCGAATATGGATTCTATTTAGGTTTATTACTATTGGGTCAAGTCAAGTCCAATATGAATTTGGGCTTTGTTTATCATTTCCATTGTGGACATTTTTTTTTGATTGATCCTTGTTGGACATAATAAAAGGATATTTGTATTGAAAAAACCATCATTTTCATCTATATTTGAAAAAAAAAGACATAGAAAATTGGATCCATGTATTATGATTTGCAAAAATAAAATTCAATTGAACAAGGACATTATTCATCACCTAGAACCTTCTCCTAGCTCGCTCCCAAAACATGTCAATTTTCTCTACTTTCCAATCTAAACATGTCGAGAAAATTAGGGTCTGTTTTCTGGACTTTAAATTTGTACGTATTATATAAATCATTTTAACATCGCATAACTTAAATTAACATAAATTAACATAAATTAACATAACATAACATAAATTAACATAACATAAATTACCACCATCATCATCATCATCATCATCATGTCATCATCATCACCATCATGTCATCATCATCATCTTCATGCATCATGCATCATCATCATCATGAATAGTAATAGTAATATGATGATGGTGGTGAATAGTAATATGATGATGGTGAATAGTAATATGATGATGGTGAATAGTAATATGATGATGATGATGACATGATGATGGTGAATAGTAATATGATGATGATGACATGCTGGTGATGTTGAATAGTAATATGATGACATGATGATGATAGTGAATAGTAATATGATGAACAGTACTATGATGAATAGTGATATGATGATGATGAATAGTAATATGATGAATAGTACTATATGATGATGATGACATGCTGGTGATGTTGAATAGTAATATGATGACATGATGATGATGATGAATAGTAATATGATGAACAATAATATGATGAACAGTAATATGATGAATAGTGATATGATGATGATATTGAGATGATGGTGATGAATAGTAATATGATGATGATAGTGAGATGATGATGATGAACAGTACTATGATGAATAGTAATATGATGATGATAGTGAGATGCTGATGATGAATAGTAATGTGATGAACAGTACTATGATGAACAGTAATATGATGATGATAGTGAGATGATGATGAATAGTAATATGACATGATGATGATGTTGTTGATGACATGATGATGATGGTGAGATGATGATGCTGCCATGATGATGATGGTGATGACATGATGATCATGATGACATGATGATGATCATGATGACATGATGATGGTATGATGATGATGTAATGTTAGATTGGTATAAACTTAAATAAATTAAAATAAAATAAATTAACATAACATAACATAAATTAACATAACATAACATAAATTAAATTAACATAACATAAATTTAAGCTCAATCAAACAGACCCTTAGGTGCTGTTTGATAGAGCTGAAAAAAACTTTATTTAACTTTATTTAACTTTACTGAACTTTATTTAACTTTATTTAACTTTACTTAACTTTATTTAACTTTACTGAACTTAAAAAAAATATTTTTTTTTGGATAAAGGTGTTTAATTTAAGTTTTTAATCATGTTAAACTACAAAATTAAAATCTGAAAAATTTAATTTAATTTAATTTAACTTAATTTAACTTTATTTAACTTTATTTAACTTTACTTAACTGAAAAACATGAAATTTAAGCTCTACAGAACAGGCCCCTAGATCAAAGCATGTTGCAAACAAAAATGTATATAACAAATTTGACTAGAAGTGTGAATCACCTTTATTATTTTGGATACTTATCCATTAGATCATGAGCTTCATTTTTTTGACTTTTCAAAATAAACACAACATGAGTATCAAAAAATAATATAAACACAACATGTTTAGCCATTGGTACTGGCCAAAGAACTGTTTTTATCACGACCCTTAAGCTCATATTCACCTTTTAATATCGAAATGGTCACGTTATGTTTGGATATGCTCCCAAAACTAGTGGGAGATTTCAATTTTCCAATTAAAAAATTAACCTTTTTAATGAGTTTTAATTTATTTTTATGAAAAACTTTGACAAGATCTCACTAATACTTTGGATATGCATTAATTTCAATAATCAACAAATAGATAAAAACCTACAATTTTGATTATGCGTGCCATGTATCCACATCAGCAAATGTGGGTAATCTCCACGTGGCTCCCACGTATAGGTTGACTTGTCTGACTCTGATCAATGAACGCGCTTATCTATCGAATTTTCAAATTAAACCAATCAAAAACAGCCACGTACGATTGCATTAAAACGTGTCCGATTATTATTGGCTATGAGTTTAAAATACTGTGAACATTCGTGCACATAATCAACTCTACTCAGGTGATTACAAAACAATTAAGCTGTAACAATCAGTGTACAGCACCTCGCTGAGTCATCCAACAAAGAAACGACGCCGTATGTAATGAACGGAAGCTCTATGTGAGCTGTGTGGATAATGGCCTCTCAGGTCGCAATCCTCCACAAGAACGTATTTAAATACAAATCTCCACAACAAAAAACCACAACGAGGAAATCCGTCACTTGGGTTTGCTAAAATATCGATTTTTGACCTTAAAGTCGATTCCTTTTTGTTGATTGATTGGTTGTTTTATGGCGGAGAAGGAGAAAAAGCACGCATTGTTGCTGGGTCGATACGAGATGGGGAAGCTGCTGGGACAAGGAACATTCGCGAAGGTGTATCACGCCAGGAATGTGAAGACGGAAGAGGATGTAGCGATTAAGATAATCGATAAAGAAAAGATTTTGAAAGGTGGGTTGATTGGGCATATTAAGAGAGAAGTGTCGAATTTGAGGAGAGTGAGACATCCGAACATAGTTCAATTGTTTGAAGTGATGGCGACGAAAGCGAAGATCTACTTCGTGATGGAGTATGTGAGAGGTGGGGAGTTGTTTAAACAAGTGGCGAAAGGGAGGTTGAAGGAGGAAGTGGCGAGGAAGTATTTTCAACAGCTGGTTTCGGCTGTAGGGTTTTGTCATGCGAGAGGAGTGTTTCATAGGGATTTGAAGCCGGAGAATTTGTTGTTGGATGAGAATGGAGATTTGAAAATTACTGATTTTGGGTTGTCAGCTGTGTCTGATCAGATTAGGCAAGATGGATTGTTTCATACTTTTTGTGGAACACCAGCTTATGTAGCTCCTGAGGTTTTGGCTAGAAAAGGCTATGATGCAGCCAAGGTGGATGTGTGGTCTATTGGGGTTATTTTGTTTGTGTTGATGGCCGGATATTTGCCGTTTCAGGATCCTAACATGACGGTGATGTTTAGAAAAATTTATAGAGGGCAATTTAGGTGCCCTCGGTGGTTTTCGCCCGAGCTTGTGAAGTTGTTGAGGAGATTGCTGAATACTAATCCGGAGAAAAGGATCACTATCCCACAGATTATGGAGACTCGGTGGTTTAGGAAGGGGTTTAAGCAAATGAAGTTTTTTGTCGAGGATGATCATCAAGTGCGTAATTTGGATGATGAGGAGGAGAGTGTTGATCCTGGGTCGGAGTCAGATCAGTCCATGACTGAGTCGGATAATGAGCCAATAACGCCGAGGAATAAGGTTCATGGAATGCCTAGACCGGCTAGTATGAATGCATTTGATTTAATATCTTATTCTCCAGGGTTTAATTTATCAGGTTTGTTTGAGGAAGGAGGTGTAAGAACAAGGCTTGTGTCACATGCAGCTGTTTCGAGTATTGTAACAAAATTGGTAACGATTGCAAAGGACGTGGACTTTACTGTGCGGAAGAAAGATTGCACAGTGAGTTTCGAAGGCTCTGGAGTAGGAATAAATGGGCCATTGGCAGTTGCTTGTGAGATATTTGAATTGACACCTACAATGGTAATGGTGGAAGTGAAAAAGAAAAGCGGTGACAAAGTAGCATATGATGACTTCCTAAACCAAGTATTGAAGCCTGCGCTCGCGAGCCTTACGGCTGGGGACTCGGTTGAAGAAGGTCCTCTGAAGCGTGAGGACTCTGAAGAAGGTTCATTCAAGCGAGAGGACTCTGAAGAAGGTTCATTCAAGCGAGAGGACTCTGAAAGAGGTTCATTTAAGCCAGAGGACTCTGGGTCTGGATAGAAGAAATGACGTGAGAAGGCCGAAGGGTATGCTTAGGCTTATCTCTGCCCTTCTTTCGCTCTAGTATTCTTCTTTATCCAAGTCCATTGTTCTTAGTTGATTGCATTCTTTGTACAAAGTTTGATTCTTTCCATGTTAGATAGAACTCGAAGAGTTTATATAATATCAAATAAGAATTGTTTACTCTTTACCCTTTCGCTGGCACATTGTTTATCCGTGAGGTGATATATTTGTTTTCTTATGTTTTCTTTTATGTTGTGGTTACTAAAACACTTCAAATGTAACTGGAGAAATGCAACTATATCATAGTGGGTGCCTAGGTTTCTTGAACGATTGTTTTTCAGGTCATCATATTGGCTTGTGTGAGGTGTGAGCAACGAGACAATGTTTGCAAAGAGACAATACTTTTCAGGTACCAGTTTTTATTGCTCCACTACATTTTCACGGCACGTTTGTTAGAGATGTTCCGCACAGTTTCCCAACCCTATGCTGCTATATTTATATATCTGCATATCAAGATAAATTGTTTGGTACTTTAGTCGTTTTTACCATCTCCTTGTTTGCTTTCATGGCGCTTTTCGGCTGGCATCAGTAAGCCAAGTTTAAAATGTGGAAAATGCGTCCTTAAGACATGAATGTCGGTAGCCTTGGTCAACTCTACTCAACTGCTGCATCATTTATTATATACAAGAACGAAACAGACCCGTGGGTAAGGAAGACAGGTACATATAATAACCGCTAACAACAAAATTTAATTTGTCATTTTCAGGAGACTATGATATCAAAATTATTCGGTGTTCAATTATTCTACAGTTGTTACATTTCATATTGATTTTCATGAGATCCGTTAACCGTTTGTTGTTTACCCGGACACCATATTTCAAGTGTTTATGCATTAGCCTATTTGTTATAATTTTGATTCAAGAAGGCAAAAGGCAAATGAAGTTGCAGGAATGTGACTAAACAGCTCTGGAATTGCCTGGTACTGAACGCTTGAATATCCCAATTTTTTACTTCGAGCTGGTAATTTAAATTTTTTTTAAGTTTATAAATAAAGGAAACATGGGATTTAGGTGTTGTGATTGTGATACAATATTTCCGATTACATATACAATCACAATCGCTGACTTGGCTGACAGCCATGTTGATCTGTTGGTTGATCTGATACTTGTTGAAGAAAATGAGCCAGAAGCCAGATAATTCTCGTGAGAAATGCCAAACACATTATGGACTTCATGGGATCTACTTGCCCATGTGGCTGATAAAGGTACTTATTTTCCTATCTTGCATTCATGTTCTGCAAGTTTTATCTGCAAGGCGGATAGTAAGGACTGTTTCTGTTCTTGCTCGAGCCTTTTTCATCATGGGTGATAGATTTGTGGTTTCAAACGGTGAACGTGATTTATTTATGTTACGCTTAAAGCATCACTCTACTATGTCATACATATTTTAGTTTCACTTGTCTGAACTCTTTAAGTTCAACGTGAAGATTGCATTTGACAATCTTGCCCACATCCCTATTTTCTTCTTCTTTTATGCACCACAATTTTAACACATCTAACTCCATTCGGCTTTCTCTAAACCAAGAAGATTTCCAATAATCTGAAGATCCATCCCAAATTGATAACTTCACTACAAATAACAAAACAAGGGGTGCCCTTTCTCCCTAAAACACTCATGTAATTAGAAATTACATTTTTTCAAGTTCCGCCCTTAAAGTTCCTGAGCATGTAGTTTTTTCCGCTAATAATTATTTGCAAACTATTTCAGTTCCAGTACTATGTATCTCTCTGCATCATGTATCCTGACAGCATGATCCATCTTCGATAAAATCTGTGTTTCATTTCAGGCATCAATTTATACATTATATATTTAGCCTCTCAGAATATCAAATCCAAATAATTTTTCACAAAGCTGCAGCATAAGTTTTTTTAAAATTTAGCACAATACATTGCAAAGTTGCTATGATCTCCAATAAATTAGCTCTGATTCTTGACCTATAATTTATTTTTCAAAATTTGTTTAGGTCTAATAATAATGATAACAATTTCTTGCTGCAGGTTTCTTCTTCCAAGCTTCTGTTGGATCAGTTAAAGCAACACTCCTTTTCTTATCAGAAAATTGCAGAGAGCTTCCTGCACATGACAGCAGCTCTTCCTTTATTATATAAAAGGTTGTAAGAACATCAACAGTAACAACAACCTAGTCAGCATTTAAGGTATCTTTTGGTATATTAAATTCAAAGTTGTTGATGTTACTTTTATAATAAGAGAAGCTTGGTTTTCTTGACAAGTAGTAAGCAGGGGAATGAGACACAGGGACCAAGATGTGGGTCCACGTGGCACTTGAGCCCACCTCACCACGTGTACTCCCTTGTTCTCTCCTCTCCAGACACGTCCCTGAATGCTTCCCCAAGCTCCACACCAGGTGGTATCTGCTGCATGTCTTTTGAATCCCAGTCAAACTCATGTGCTGCTTGTTGCTTAAATTCAGACATTGATGCAAGACACACAATTTGATTTGGAGATAGAGTGAGAGTGAGTGAGTGAAATGAGCAGCACTCCAGTGGAGCTGAGGTTCACTGAGTTTTACAACAAGTGGGTGTCACAGCTGGAGCAGCTCCACCATGAGCTTCTCCAAGCAGCAACAACTTCATCAGATGCAAACCAGCATGAGCTCCAAGCTCTAATCTCCAAAGCCACAGCTCACTTCAAGGAGTACTACACTGTAAAATGGGCCGCCGCGCATGAAGATATTTTAGCCTTCTACGCACCGAAATGGCTGACGCCATTGGAGAATGCTCACTTCTGGTTCACTGGATTCAAGCCCACCACTGCATTCAAACTCGTCGACAAGCTAAAGCTAACAGACCTGACTGAAGCGCAGATGAAGGCTATAAACGAGTTAAAGCTGAAGGTGAAGATGGAGGAGGATAAAGTGGAGAGTGAAATGGAGAGACAGCAAGTGGGTGTTGCTGATTGGAAGATGGTGGAGCTTGCTCGGATGAGTAGCAGAGTTAAGGCTGATCAGAGTGACCACGTGGGGCGCAAAGTTGATGGGATGAGTCAGGTGGCTGTGAGCAGGATTCTTGGTGGAGTGGAGAAGGTTATGAAGGCTGGTGATTGCGTGCGGCTCAAGGCAATGAAGTCAGTTCTTGACGTGCTCACTCCTAGACAGTCAGTTGAGTTTCTTGCCGCCATTGCCTTAGTTCATGTCCAGCTCAGAAAGGAAGGACTTAAAATTCATGACAAAAAATTCATCAAACTTTTAGGATCTGACAAACTTTGATGTTTCAGTACACAGCAGCATGTGATTTCATATTAGGACTCAAAACATGTATGTCTGGTTGTGATCTGGGAAATTTCGATGTACCTACCCTGTATTTACATTGATCAGTTATTGACCTATTTGAAGCCCATCAGGATTTCCTTAATATTTTCACCCAAATTGTGGAGTCCAATCACTAAAATAAATCAAAAAAACAGATTCATGGTTGCATTGCATTGTCCTACTCTTGATAGCTCACATATAATCTCACCTACCTGATTGATCTCCTGGAAGAGGTGAACGGATTCACACTCGCGACGAGCCTCCATGCTTTCCATCTATCATTCGCTGTTGGTTGGTTTCATTTTTCATTTTGTTTCCAACCTATTTTCAATGCGCAACATCTTTTTTGTATCTTGTTGGGCCTTACAGCCTATTTTCAATGCAAGACCTAGGCCCAAAAGGCTTACGGCCTCATTTTTTTGATGACTCCTCTGTGCTTAATGAGCAGCACTCTGTATGTACTCATTGATACTACAAGACCTCGGGTCAACTAACGGCCCTGCAATCTCGACTCCGAACGACGTCGTTGTTGTGTTTACCATTGAACTCTGGCAACGGTATCTCAGGAATTTAGATATCCTGTAACTAAAATTTTTTTTGTTTTGATTTATTTGATCACTTTACATCAATTAAAGTACGAGCATATTCAATTAATGTTGTTGAAGAATTAAGACACATCTTTTCTATCCAAACTAAAATTGGAATCGGGCTCTTGAAAATATTCATTAATTGATGTAAAGTATTAACATGAATCAAAGCGTAATTTTCTTTAGTTTATAAATTAAAATATTATGAGAATTTCTTAAACTTCTTAAAACATTTTGTTATGTGAATTTCTTCATATATTTTGTTACAAATTTAAGAATAGGTGCGGTTCAGGTACAAACCTGTTTATAAATAAAAACTACAACCCAATTATAAAGCCGATACGTGTCCCTGTTTAGTCGAAATCCCGGAGAAAACACGGAGGGGTATAATAGTCATTTCACACGAATGGGTATAAAACATAATAATATTATTTTTAATTTAGTCCACAAGTTGTTAGTGTTCAGACTTAAAATGGTATTGTTCAGACTTAAAAATACTTAATAATCAGACTTAAATGGTATTGTTCAGACTTAAGATGGGATTGTTCAGACTTAAAAAATACTTAATAATCAGACTTAAATGGTATTGTTCAGACTTAAGATGGTATTGTTCAGACTTAAAAATACTTAATAATCATACTTAAATGGTATTGTTCAGACTTAAGATGGTATTGTTCAGACTTAAAAAGGTAGTGTTCAGACTTAAATGGTAGTGTTCAGACTTAAAATACTAATGTTCAGACTTAAAAATACTTAATAATCAGACTTAAATGGTAGTGTTCAGACTTAAATGGTAGTGTTCAGACTTAAAAAGGTAGTGTTCAGACTTATAAAGGTAGTGTTCAGACTTAAATGGTAGTGTTCAGACTTAAAATACTAATGTTCAGACTTAAAAATACTTAATAATTAGACTTAAATGGTAGTGTTCAGACTTAAAATACTAATGTTCAGACTTAAAAAGGTAGTGTTCATACTTAAATGGTAGTGTTCAGACTTAAAATACTTAATGTTCAGACTTAAAAATACTTAATAATCAGACTTAAATGGTAGTGTTCAGACTTAAATGGTAGTGTTCAGACTTAAAAAGGTAGTGTTCAGACTTAAAAAAGTAGTGTTCAGACTTAAATGGTAGTGTTCAGACTTAAAAAGGTAGTGTTTAGACTTAAAAAGGTAGTGTTCAGACTTAAATGGTAGTGTTCAGGCTTAAAATACTAATGTTCAGACTTAAAAATACTTAATAATCAGACTTAAATGGTAGTGTTCAGACTTAAAATACTAATGTTCAGACTTAAAAAGGTAGTGTTCATACTTAAATGGTAGTGTTCAGACTTAAAATACTTAATGTTCAGACTTAAAAATACTTAATAATCAGACTTAAATGGTAGTGTTCAGACTTAAATGGTAGTGTTCAGACTTAAAAAGGTAGTGTTCAGACTTAAAAAAGTAGTGTTCGGACTTAAATGGTAGTGTTCAGACTTAAAAAGGTAGTGTTCAGACTTAAATGGTAGTGTTCAGACTTAAAATACTAATGTTCAGACTTAAAAATACTTAATAATCAGACTTAAATGGTAGTGTTCAAACTTAAAATACTAATGTTCAAACTTAAAAAGGTAGTGTTCATACTTAAATGGTAGTGTTCAGACTTAAAATACTTAATGTTCAGACTAAAAAATACTTGATAATCAAACTTAAATGGTAGTGTTCAGACTTAAATGGTAGTGTTCAGACTTAAAAAGGTAGTGTTCAGACTTAAAAAAGTAGTGTTCAGACTTAAAAAGGTAGTGTTCAGACTTAAATGGTAGTGTTCAGACTTAAAATACTAATGTTCAGACTTAAAATTACTTAATAATCGGACTTAAATGGTAGTGTTCAGACTTAAATGGTAGTGTTCAGACTTAAAAAAGTCTGAACAATGTTTTTTTAAGTCTGAACATTGTTTTTTCAACTATTTGTCATTACTGGTTTAAGTCTGAACAATGTTTTTTAAGTCTGAACGAACATTGTTTTTTCAAGTATTATCATTACTGGTTTAAGTCTGAACAATGTTTTTTTAAGTCTGAACGAACATTATTTTTTCAAGTATTTGTCATTACTGGTTTAAGTCTGAACAATGTTTTTTTAAGTCTGAACGAACATTATTTTTTCAAGTATTGTCATTACTGGTTTAAGTCTGAACAATGTTTTTTAAGTCTGAACGAACTTTATTTTTTCAAGTATTGTCATTACTGGTTTAAGTCTGAACAATGTTTTTTTAAGTCTGAACGAACATTGTTTTTTCAAGTATTATCATTACTGATTTAAGTCTGAACAATGTTTTTTTAAGTCTGAACATTACTGTAGCAAAATTGCTACAGTAAAAGTCAATTTTACTGTAGCAAAAGTCAAAATTTATTCTTATTGTTCAGACTTAACGCTTGATGATCAGACTTAAAAACGTACTGTAGCGAAATTCAAATTTTACTGTAGCGAATTTTAGGACGATTGTACCCCTATTATCTTTTATATATTTTTTAATAAGTCCACATGTGTTTTTTTTATTTACAAAAAGAACCCCGACGGGAGAATTCTCGGCTGAATTTTGATTGGTTCATTTTGACACGTGTCAAATTTTTTATGGATTTGTAGTTTTTATTTATAATATTGGTTTGTATTTGATCCAAACTCTTTAAGAATATATCAAAAAAAATCTTATAAAATATTTTAATTGTAGACTAAAAGTTTGTGTTGATATTCATTTGATCATTTTAACAGTAGTTTGACAATTGACGAAATTATATAGTGTCCATTGGTCATTTATAACATGTCTATTAAGAAAATTAAATTTGACCCTTGATTGTCATATTGAATAGTTCAGACTGTGATTTGACATTAAGTGGTAGTTCATGACTATTTTTTGTCATTTGATTTTAATTTGATCTTTGATTGTCATTTCTGATAGTTCTGACCGTAATTTAACATCATGTGATAGTTCATACCCCTTTTTGTCATTTTCCCTAAAAAGAATATCCTGAATCTAAGACTTAGTCATATAAGGTTTTACATTTTATGATGTTTCAACTATGGTCAAGATCAGGTACAAAGTTAATTTTTGGTACAAAATACAAAATTCGTCAATATCATTTTATAGGTCGTCAGTTTATTTTATAGTTCGTCAAAATTATTTTATACTTCGTCACTTTTCAAGCTGAAAAATGAAAAAGACGAGCCGAAAAATGAAAAAGACGACATAGTTCGTCATCAAGAAAATACACCAAAAATCAAGATTTAATCTCATACATTCAAATCACAAGATCAAGGGCTATGATTAGTTTGTATTTTATATCGAAAAATCAACTTTGTACCTAATCTTTTTCCTTCAACTATATAATAATAAAAAGAAATTAAAACAACAAAAATACATGGAAGCTTACCCCAAAACCAACACTCCCTACTCGCCTACTCCCTCCGCTCCTATATAAACTCCTCACCCTTTTCACTCAAATCTCATCCATAAACTGATAAACACATCACAAACTCTCTCCATCATGTTCACCACCTCCAAGCTTCTCAGCAGAGCGCTCCTCCTCTTTGTCGCCATTTCGCTCCTCCACCCTCACTCAGGTAAGGTAAATAAATTGTACTACACATATACACAGTGGCGGATCCAGGGGGGGGGGGGGGCGGTCGCCCCCACGTTCGCCGGCAAATTCCTTGTTGGAGGTTCACTCCGATGCCTAATTTTCCCCGTCACCCCTTGGTTCGCCCCCACGTTCGCTCGCCGCCAGATTCCTCAAAGACGTCTAGGCTAAATTGTTGCTCAAATTTCATACATTTGTGGATGAAAAAGCTTGACAGCCATCTACAACGGCGTTTAGGGTTTTTCTATGTTTTTGAAGATGATGAATAGTGGCTGTCGAAAACAAAAGATGATGAACAGTGATTTAATAAAATAATAATTTATTATATCAGAATCCTTCAAGTTTGAAATACTTACAAATAGACCCCCTTTTTTTTAAATAACGTTTTAAACTTATCCTCTAATGTATTAAAATCATATTTTACTTTGAAAATACGGTTCATCATGTTTAAAAATTTACTTAAAGTTATATTAACATAATATTTATTAATATATATATTTAAAATATATAAAATTCAAAACCGATTAATCCCCGTCTAGGTCCGATTAATCCCCGATTAATCCTTTCGGACCGTGACCGCCCGATTCTCACATAGCGTTTTCTTGAACACTGCATTTTCATGAAAAATGCTCCAATTTTATAAAAAAAATGCCTCATTTTCATGAAAAAAGTTGATGTGTTTTCGAAAGACGGGTTTAAGAGGCCAAAAAAAAATTCGCTTCAAGCCTCACAATAGCTGGAAACGGCCCTGAAGTTCGCCCCCCATCGATCCAGTCCTGGATCCGCCACTGCATATACATTTCCACAATGTTATTAACTAAATTGAGATGCATAAGTATATATGTGTGTTTATGAACAGCCAAATGCGAGATTCAGTTCAATTATTACGCGAAATCGTGCCCCAACGCGGAAGACATCATCAGAAAAGAAGTAGTGAAGCTCTACAATGAGCATGGAAACACTACTGCTGTTTCATGGGTCAGGAACCTCTTCCATGACTGGCTTGGAAATTTTTTTAAAAAAAGTTAGAATAATTTTCATGGGACCATTTTTTTTTGTCCTGAGGGTTTGCAGTCCTGTGATGCTTCATTATTGTTGGAATCATTTTATGGAGTTCAGTCTGAACAAGAATCCGATAGGAGTTTCGGAATGAGAAACTTCAATTATGTCCACACCATTAAGGCTGCGATCGAGCGAGCCTGCCCTTCCACGGTTTCTTGTGCAGACATCGTTGCCCTGTCCGCAAGATACGGCATTGTCATGGTAAAAAAAAAAGAAATAAGGCGAAAGCATACAATACAAATTTATCTTAATAATTTTTTCAAGGAAGATGTATTTTTTTTAAAAATATATTTTTCATTTCATTTTCTGTTTACCTGAACAGCTAGGAGGGCCTCGAGCAGAGATGAAAACAGGACGACAAGACACAAAAGTGAGCCATTTAAACGAGGTTGATGAGCTCATCCCCAATCACAACGACTCGAGTTCTTTAGTCATTTCACGATTTCAGTCCATCGGTCTCGATACAGAAGAGATTGTTGCTCTTTTAGGTACATGTCACTGAAATCCAGCTTGATATTTTCAAGTCACACTGCTGACGAATAACTTTTCCCTAGGTGCACACTCTGTAGGCAGAGTTCATTGCAAGAACTTAGTTCAGAGACTCTACCCTACAGTAGATCCGACTCTGGACCCTGACTACGCCAAGTACCTAAAGGGTCGCTGCCCGACGCCAAACCCTGATCCAAAAGCAGTCCTGTACTCAAGAAATGAACGGGAAACTCCGATGATCATCGAGAATTACTACTATAAGAACTTGTTGAAGAACAAGGGGCTGCTAGTTGTGGACCAGCAACTTGCTTCTGACCCAAGAACATCTCCTTATGTTCAGAAATTTGCTGGAGATAACGGGTACTTCCATGACCAATTTGCCAAGGCTGTAGTGAAGCTTTCGGAAAATAGTCCCTTGACCGGTGATCAAGGAGAGATCAGGAAGGATTGCCGTTTAGTCAACACCAACAGTAACTAAATCTTCCTGCATACGAATTACAAAGCTGCTTTAGATGTGTGCAAGACAAGCAGCTTGTGCGATTATATTAAACATATTAAACTATATAATCAAAGTCTGGAGTGAATCAACATAATAAAAGCTTGGACTTCTCCATGTTTATACTTGGAGTCATCTCTAGAAATGCAAATGAAATAACCTTCAATAGTTATTCATTTATTGTGTTCGTCTGAGAAAAATGATGACCAAATGAAAATGTCAAGTATAAAAGTTTGGTTCAGTCTATATGTAATTACATGACAATCAGATGAATATAATTCTTATCTGTCTCCAAATTTGGTCACAACTACTAAAAGAAAGGAAGTTACGTATTACAAGCCGACTTTTCGTCATCAAACAAATGACTGTCTCCATATGCATAGTGCAAAAAAGTAGACAGACAGTGAGAACATCAAAGAAGTCTCGATGGGCGAAACCATTATTTTCTTATATCAACTAAAAATAGGCATAAAATTCTTATCACAAACACAGTGACTGGTTTCGAGGAGTGAACTTTCAGCATGTATTGAAGATCACTCAGGCTAACGATTTCAGAACCAAAGTGAAAGCTAGTAAGAAAGAAATACACAACTGCACTTATATGATATATTCAAAAGCTGTGTTCTTAATCATCACCATATTCTTCACCAAGTGTTACAGTGGTACAACCAAGCCTGGAGGACCCATTATCTTCCTGTGCCCTGAAAGCAAAATATTGACATAGGAAGTTCAGCGATCTAGAATTCTAGATAGGCATATACATCAATTTTGTATGTGTTTCCAAACTTCCCAAGAAGAGGGCAATGAAAACAATAAAAAATTTAAGTAGACGCGAGCGCAACCGACTTCTCTATTTAAATTTCTAACTTGAGGTTACTTTTAGAAAAAAGTATACACATAAGAATGCAAAGTCATGCTTGTTGAGGCATTGGCCTCACAAGTTTTTTTGATGATTGACAAACCGGTTTAATGGTTTACGTGAGTTTCTGTTAGTCAGGAACCTACTGGAGCAGTCAAGGACATGACGCTGGACTTGAGCACCTGCGGAAGTCTCCGAGTAATCAAGAACCGGAGTTTTGGTCAAGTCAACGAAGCGGTTGAACAGTTGAGGTCAACAAGGGCAGTTGGAGTCAAGTCCACGGAGCAGTTAACGGAGCGGTTGAAGAGGCAGTTATGGACCGGAGTCAAGGACATCATGGAGTGATGGCACGTACTCCTCAACCGTGAAGGAGATCGTGGGATGTCAGATACATCACACGATCTGGGCAGTTACTGGACGGTTACATGGCAGTTGCCTGACAGTTATTCAAGAACATAAGTCCAGGAATGCCATTTAGATTTGTGTGCATCCACACACACTCGAGAGCTTTCCAAGTAAGAATATCAAGCTAGCTGAGCAAGGTGATATTCAGGTGATCAAGCTGCTGCTGATCGGTGCCGGAAAGTGAAGGACGTGCCAAGACTACGAAGACGTCGACGAGACGGTCAGGGAAGTAGTCAGATCTGCTTGTGTAAATCTGAGTTAGATTTATACTGAATAGGCAAAAGTTTTGTACCATTGAGTGTACAGTTTAAATAGTAATAAAAGCTATTTAAAGTTTATTCCGCTGCGTACTTAATTAGAGTAATTACCTGCATACTAAGTGAGGTTCCTAACAGTCCGGAACTTGGTTAAGTCTCTGACTATTCGAACTTAAGTCTTTGACTATCTAACCACGATCCTAACATTTGGTATCAGAGCCACAAGGTTCTAGATTTTTGGTTAGAATTGCAGGAATGTCAGGAGATTCAATCTCAAATCCTCCAAAGCTCAAGCCGGGTGAGTATGAGACCTGGGCGACCAGATTTGAAGCCCACGTCATGGCGTATGACGGAGAGGTTTGGCAGATTATTGAGCAGGGTCAACAGTATGTCTACATGGAAGGAAGTGAAACAGAACTCAAGCCTAGAGTCATGTACACCACGGAGGACTACAAGAAACTCGAGAAGAATGCAAGGGCATTGCGGGTTCTTCACAACGCTCTGGAACCTGGAGATCTGAAGAAGGTCATTCAGTACAAGGATCCAAGCGACATCTGGGACTCTCTAAAGAAGATATATGAAGGGTCGAAGGACGTGAAGAGAAACAGAATCTTGGCGGTTCAAACAGAGTTCAATAAACTGAGACAAGTGAAGAACGAGCCATTGCACGAGTACCACTCCAGATTCCAAGACTGTCTGGGGACACTCAACAACCTTGGGAGAAGGTACAAGAACTGGGAGATTACCCATAGGTTTATGCAGGGGTTGAGTCCAGAATGGGACGACATCTCAAGGACTTTGGCTGCTTTGCCGAGCACCAAGGAGAGCTCATTGGAAGAACTTGTTGCTGCACTGGTCAGTAACAAAACCATTGATGATGTTAAAATGGAGAGTCGAGAACCTCAGAAGGCTGCTCGACAAGTTGCATTAGTTGGAGAAAAGTCCAGATACCGGAAGTTCAAAGGAAAAGACTTCGGCAGAAACAAAGGAAAGGAATCCTCACGGACTGAGGAACGTGAAGTAATGTCAAAGGCCCACAGAGTCACTGATGACAAGAACTCAGGCCGGAAGTCCAGCAACAAAAACAACCAGAAGGACGTGGAATGTTTTTATTGCAAAAAGAAAGGTCATTACAGGAAGGACTGCTATAAACTGAAAAATGATGAGGCTCGGGCTGAGCAGAATGAGAAGAAGGATGACAAAGGTAAGAAAGCCATGTTCGCCTGGGGAGACTCGGACGAAGACAACAACATGGGTGATCTGAGAAGAAATGTGTGTCTGATGGCTAAAGGAAGTGCATCAGAATCAGAGACGCTGTCGTCCACCTCCTCATCTAAGAAGACGTACTCCAATGATTCATATTCAGGTTACTACTCTCGATCTCAGTGCATTGCAATGATCAAGAAACTGGTTCTCAAGGCTGAGGAACTGAATGGAATTGTGACTGATCAAGACAAACAGATGAAGTCGATGTTTGAGGAAAATCATCAACTGTCCTTAAAAGTTAGGAGACTAGAGAAGGCAGAAGGTAAAAGGGTTGTTGGCTCGGATGATCAGTTCTATGACTCTCCGAAAGGAAAGGAGAAGCAGAAGTCGAAGACCAAGTCAGGTCTCGGATATGGGGAAGTGACCATTGCCAAACCTGTGCACAGACAGATTCAACAGAGTTCTACTCCCAAACAGAAGGTTGACTTAGATGATAGCAAAACCTATGGAAAGGGGTTTCACATCTGGGAGAAACTCAACAGTAGGAAAAGTTCTATTCCCATTGACTTTGGGAAACAGAAAAGGAAGGTCTCTGAGTCAAATGACGTAGACTTCAGGAAGCAAAAGGTCTGCTTCTACTGTGGGAAGGAGGGACACAGTCAGAGAAACTGTAAAGGATGGAAAAACACCTCGAAGAAATCGTCAGGGAAGTCAAGCTCCAAGTCTGGAACTTCCTCAGAAGTCAAGAGCAGAAGGAAAGCTGGAGCAGGGAATGACTCGTCAAGTTCCAGAGTGGTTAAGGATGTCGAGAGAGGAACAAGCTCATGGCTTATAGATAGTGCATGCTCAGGTCATATGACCGGGAAGATGAACCAGTTCTCCTCTCTACGACATCATTCTGGTGGCTCCATAACTTTCGGAAATGAAAGTAAGTGTCAGGTCATCGGATCAGGTAAGGTACAGTTATCACGTAAGGTAAGTGTTGATAATGTTAGCTTTGTTCATGGGTTGAAGTTTAATCTGTTAAGTGTTTCACAGTTGTGCCGTGGAGGCAAAAACAAGGTGGTTTTTACAGCTGATGATTGCTCTATTGAGTGTGTCTCCACAGGTCAGGTTCTTCTTCGTGGGAGGTGTGCTGACAGAGTTTATTTTGTGGATTCGTCATTTGATCCTGAAGAATACTTGTGTCTGTCGTCCAGAGCTGATGAAACCGAGATGTGGCATCGTCGGTTGGGACACGTAAACTTCAGATTGCTGAAAAGGTTGCAGAATCAGAACTTGGTAATTGGATTACCAAAGATCAGTGAGGTACCTGATCATGTCTGCAGTGCTTGCACGCAAGGAAAGCAGTCTAGAGGATCCTTCCACTCAAAGAATGCAATCAGTACGTCAAGAACATTTGACTTAGTACATATGGATCTATGTGGACCGATGAGAGTTCAATCACGTCAAGGTAATCGATATGTGTACGTGTTAGTTGATGATTATTCCAGATACACGTGGGTTATCTTTATTAGGTCAAAGGATGAAGTCTTTGACTGCTTCAAGACTTGGGTGAAACTCGCTGAAAGAAAATTCAGTCTCAAGGTGAAGAGTATCAGATCGGATCATGGTACTGAGTTCGAGAATGGACAGTTTACAGAGTTCTGCAGTGATCAAGGAATCGATCACAATTTCTCAGCGCCAAGAACTCCACAGCAAAATGGGGTAGTTGAGAGGAAGAATAGGACACTGGAGGACATGACCAGAACGATGCTGATAGAAAGCAGGTTGGCAAGAAATTTCTGGGCAGAGGCAATGAATTCAGCCTGCTACGTCCTCAACCGTTGTTATCTGAGGCCCACTCTCAATAAGACTCCGTACGAGCTGCTGAATGGTCGGACACCTAACATCTCGCATCTTCGAGTTTTTGGCAGTAAGTGCTACGTCCACAATAACGGGAAAAATCAGCTAGGGAAGTTTGATCCAAGAAGTGATGAAGGAATCTTCGTAGGATATGCTTTGCATAGTAAGGCCTACAAAGTGTTCAATAAGAGGACCAAGCTGATTGAGGAAAGCGTACATGTCATCTTCGATGAGGAATCCATGGGAAAGGATTCTGGTCATGTTCCTGATGTTCAGGTTGCTGATAATGATGAAGGATTTGAGCTAATTCGTCCGAGGGATGATCCAACAGCAGATGTTCCAGAGAATCTGGAAATACCTGAACAAGATGTTCCAGAGAATCTGGAGATACCTGAGCAAGATAATGTGCAAGTTCCTGAGGTAGCAGAACCAGCGCAGGAAGCTGAAGGAAACGAGCAAGTTCCTGAAGGAGTCGAAGTTCATGATGAACCTGAAGATATCCAAGACACTCAGGAGGTCACTGAGTTGAGGAGAAGTACTCGAATAAGGCAGCCGAGTGTCACTCTTCGTGACTATGTTTGCTATGCAGCAGTTCAGGGGGAATCTGTGATGAACGCTTTTGTTTCCTTGATTGAGCCAAAGTCGGTTCAAGAGGCTCTAAAAGATCCAGATTGGATTAAGGCTATGCAAGATGAGTTGCATCAGTTTGAGAGGAACAAAGTCTGGAGACTTGTTCCAAGGCCAGAGAATCGGAAAGTGATTGGCACTCGCTGGATTCTCAGAAATAAAAAGAATTCTGATGGAGAAGTAGTCAGGAACAAAGCCAGGTTGGTTGTGAAAGGCTACAGTCAACAGGAGGGCATCGACTATGAAGAAACCTTTGCGCCAGTGGCAAGGTTGGAGGCCATCAGGCTGCTGATAGCGTACTCGGTACAGCTTGGAATTAAGCTTCATCAGATGGATGTCAAGACAGCATTCCTGAATGGATTTCTCAAGGAAGAAATATTCGTGGAACAGACGCCAGGATTTGAAGTTCCTGAGCATCCGGATCATGTGTACGTTCTTGACAAGGCCCTGTATGGATTGAAACAGGCGCCTAGGGCGTGGTATGAGCGCCTCTCGGAGTATCTACTAGCTCACGGATATGAGCGAGGTAAGGTAGATAAAACACTATTTTTGTTAAGAACTAATAAGCATTTGCTTATTGTGCAGGTGTATGTCGACGACATCATCTTCGGATCCACAAGTGACGAGCTTGTGAAGTCCTTCACCAAACTCATGGAGAGTGAGTTTGAGATGAGCATGGTCGGGGAATTGACATTCTTTCTTGGTATTCAAGTCAGACAGCTGAAGAACGGTACTGAGATCTCACAACAGAAGTATCTGAGTGAAGTTGTAAAGAAGTACGGACTTGGAGATTCAAAACATGTGAATACTCCCAGTTCTCCAAACGAGTCCCTGTCAAAGGATGATGTCTCTCCAAGGACTGATGCCACAAAATATCGTGGCATGATAGGTTCTTTGCTATATTTGACTGCCTCTAGACCTGACATAATGTTTAGTGTTTGTCAGTGTGCCAGGTTCCAAGCTGAACCAAGAGAGTCGCATGTCAAGGCAGTGAAGCGCATACTCAGATACCTGAAGGGTACGGAGAAGTTGGTCCTGTGGTATCCAAGGGTGAAGTCTCTCAGACTGGAAGGCTACACAGACGCAGACTTTGCGGGAGATAGGACTGACAGAAAGTCCACGTCTGGAATGGCTCAATTCCTTGGGTCCTGCCTAGTCTCCTGGGGATCAAAGAAGCAGAACTCAGTGGCATTATCAACTGCAGAAGCAGAGTACATTGCAGCAGCAGCTTGCTGTGCTCAAATACTTTGGCTTCGGAATCAGCTAAGTGACTTCGATTTATATTTTGATCAAGTTCCAATTTTCTGTGACAATACTAGTGCGATTAGTATTGCTAAAAATCCTGTTCAACACGGTAAGTCTAAGCATATAGAAATAAAGCATCATTTTCTTAGAGACTGTGTAGAAAAGGAACTTGTCACCATTAACTTCTGCAGAAGTGAAGATCAGATAGCCGATATATTTACCAAGTCTCTACACAAGGACGTTTTTGAAAAGCTCAGGATGGAACTTGGATTGATGAGCCCACAGTGAGGTACTTCTAAACTTCTCTCAATGATTGACCAGAAGACAGAATATTTAACATGCTTAGCAGTCAATTACATGAGCAAATATATGAAGTTCCTGAGTTGAAAGTAATGTGTGTGCTATTACTTCATTGCTAAATATGATATAGTACATGCATTGTTGAACACTGAATTCCTTGATACCTTGACATAACTTCCGGATCTTGTTGCCAATTGCCCCATGAAGGAAGTTATGAGGCCACCTTGTCATAGTATAGGTTATATATGATTGATGAACATCAAACTACGTGTTCTGCATACTAATCTATATGAGTGATTGACTGATTGAATTGTGGTGATTTTATAATCTATACCCTTATGGTAAGCCGATCCACCACAATGCCCCTTGTGAAAAATTCATGTCAAGGACCTGGTCTAGCATTCACTTAGTCAAGGATTGAATGTCACTGGGAAGTTGAAGAAATACAAAAGGTATCTGATATTTGAAGAAAGTGGGTATGAGCAGTTATGAGATAAGATGGTTCAGTGTTTTTCGCCTGGGAAGTCGGACAGTTTACTGCAGATACGTGTTAGAGAAGTCATTGCAGATTTGAACGGGATTTGTTTAAAAGATAACTAAAGCCCGAAGCAGTCTCTCACAACTCTCAAGCAAACGAAACCCTAAATTCGAAATCTCAAAATTCTCAAGTCGGCGAAATCTTTGTTCGAGCTTCCGATGGCTTCCAACTCAAACAGCAGCATCATCGACGCCTCAGAAAATCAGTTGGTGACACTTATTATCCTGGGTGTACGATACACTGTCCCAAAGGAGGTAGCCGAGCTACTCAAGCCAAGTAAGTCGAATCTCCAAGTTTCAATCTTCAATCATAAATCTGTAAGGTTTTTTGATTTCTGTGCTGGAATGTGGAATGCTGGTGAAAGGGATAGAATAGATGTATCAGGAATTGTTAATGGTGTGGGAACTGATGTTGTCATTGAAGAGGTAAAGAAGGGTGGATGCATGTGTGGTCCCGGTCTAGTCGGTCAAGAGGAGGAGGAACTAGATATTGTTGATGATGTCTGTATGAAGAACCCAGAGACGGTAGCAGAATCAGGCAACACCGACTACTGGTTTGGATGTTCTCAAGAGAAGGAGGACAGTGCCAAAATTGCTGATGAGTCTTCAGTTGGAGCAGAAATATCTGCTGCAAATAAGGTGTTGGAAAACCTTGTGGCTATGGGCAAGATTGCCCAGTTCAACAAATCTGGAGGATCAGATGATAATGACTGTGAAATAACTCAACCAACTCAAACAGTTTCAAAGAGGAAGAAAAAGGAATTGCCCATGAGGATCCAACCCACCAGGGAGACTGGGAAAAGAAAACAAAAGGCAAAGGAGGAACTTGTCGCTGCCAAGTCTGTGAAAAGACAAAGGAGAACGAAATCAGGGAAAAAGATTCTGCAAGAGGTGGAATGCTGTGAGGAGTTTCTCTTAAAGGAAGGATTAACAGAGATCCTTGACCTGTTAGAAGCACAAGGTTGGGAGAAACTTTGTGAGACAATGGACTTCATATGTCCTGAAGCTGTGGAAGACTTCTACAAGGAGTTGAAGTTAACTGATGGAGCAGTACCAACGTTGTCTGTGAACTTCAGGGGGAAGAAATTCACTCTGTCAAGTACAGAACTTGCAAAGATTCTGGGGCTAAAACATGAAGGTTTTGACTACTACTGCAAAACAAGTGTCTGGCCAAAAGAACTTGGGGATAAAAAGAAACTGGTGAAGGAAATATGTAAGCTGGAATCGGCTCAGAAGAGCACTGGACTCAGCACCCAGTTTATGGAACCGGCGGTGAAAATCATGCATAAAATTCTGGTGAGCAATTTTCTGCAGAGGGGAGTGAAACCTTCGTATGTACAGCATCAGGACCTTCTGCTGTTAGATAAGCTGTTAAAAAAGGAGCAAATTAACCTGCCAAAACTGATAATTCATCAGATAGATCACCTGAAGGACCTGGCACAGATTGGGTATTCAAGAGTAATCAAGAGAGTTCTTCAAGAACACAATCTGTATAAGGTTACTTCTGGGAATGAAGAGCAGATTGTGAAGGAATTTGATCCTGACGTGTTTAGGAAGATGAACCTGGTCTATGACAATGTTGAGGGATGGGTAAAAGCTAAAATTCCAGAACCAAAGAAGAAGGCCAAGCCAGTTGAGCAGGAGCCTGTGGAAGAAACTGAGTCTGAGGATGAGAGTACGAATGACAATGCTAAGCTGATGGAGGTGTTTGGAAATGTGATTTCTGACCTGAAGAATGAACTGAGGGGAATCAGGACAGAAATGAGAGAGTTCAAACAGGAGGTGAAAGAGGCAATTGAGGAAATGAAGGATGAACTGATAGCCTTGTGTGACAAGCTCTGAAGTTCTTGGGTCCCAGGATGATCTCTTTTGACTATGAGAATGCCGAGATCAGTTCCTGACATGGATTTCCCTCCCCTTGCTTTCCTACCTCATATTTCCTTTTGTTGTCTCTGAGTGCAAACTGTGTTCAATTTGCTTGTTATGACTATCTAGTTTATCTTTGAAGTTTATGCATGCCTTTATGAACTGCTCTGAGTCTCATTTTATTCATGTCTCTGACTTCTGTGCGTGTTACTTACTCTTCTTTGATGATGTCAAAAGGGGGAAGGGTAAAAGTATCACCTGAGGGGGAAATCAATCTGACGTTCCCGAGTAAAATTGACTAGAAATTCCTATGCATAAGTATGACTTAATAGGATGTTTATGAAGTTTCTGAGTGTGCAGGAACTTAGGGGGAATTTGTTTCCAAGGAGAATAGGTTCTCAATCCATGCTGTGTGCATGTCTTACATCTATTAAGTGCATCTTCGGTATTTATCTCCTAAGGGTTTGTCATCATCAAAAAAAGGGGGAAATTGTTGAGGCATTGGCCTCACAAGTTTTTTTGATGATTGACAAACCGGTTTAATGGTTTACGTGAGTTTCTGTTAGTCAGGAACCTACTGGAGCAGTCAAGGACATGACGCTGGACTTGAGCACCTGCGGAAGTCTCCGAGTAATCAAGAACCGGAGTTTTGGTCAAGTCAACGAAGCGGTTGAACAGTTGAGGTCAACAAGGGCAGTTGGAGTCAAGTCCACGGAGCAGTTAACGGAGCGGTTGAAGAGGCAGTTATGGACCGGAGTCAAGGACATCATGGAGTGATGGCACGTACTCCTCAACCGTGAAGGAGATCGTGGGATGTCAGATACATCACACGATCTGGGCAGTTACTGGACGGTTACATGGCAGTTGCCTGACAGTTATTCAAGAACCTATATAAGTCCAGGAATGCCATTTAGATTTGTGTGCATCCACACACACTCGAGAGCTTTCCAAGTAAGAATATCAAGCTAGCTGAGCAAGGTGATATTCAGGTGATCAAGCTGCTGCTGATCGGTGCCGGAAAGTGAAGGACGTGCCAAGACTACGAAGACGTCGACGAGACGGTCAGGGAAGTAGTCAGATCTGCTTGTGTAAATCTGAGTTAGATTTATACTGAATAGGCAAAAGTTTTGTACCATTGAGTGTACAGTTTAAATAGTAATAAAAGCTATTTAAAGTTTATTCCGCTGCGTACTTAATTAGAGTAATTACCTGCATACTAAGTGAGGTTCCTAACAGTCCGGAACTTGGTTAAGTCTCTGACTATTCGAACTTAAGTCTTTGACTATCTAACCACGATCCTAACAATGCTCGAGTTTGAAGAGTTTTCCAAAACAATCGACAACATCCCTAGACAGTAATCGAGTTAAAGCACTGGATTTCCAAATAACACGATAATAAAAAGCACTATGGTTGCTGTCACAACATCCATCACATCAGTTTACAGACATCTTGTTATACTTTTTTTCTTTTCTGTTTTTCACCATTCTTCTACCAGCATGTGTTGAAAACTTCTGATCTAGAATAGAGAGATAGTCTATGGAAGTGTGTTAAGGAAATATTGAAGATAAAAGCACTACTGAGCCTTGCTGAAGTAACAAAGACATGCTTAATAAATTAAGGAAAAAATACTTACCCACATAAGTTCTTTCAGCAAGGTCAAATGATCGGGACATTCTTTGAATCGCTTCTGAAGTATCATCCTTGTTTCATCATCTCTCCATATTATATTGTTCCACCATCTCCTGTCTCCTTTTATTTCTTTGATAGCCCCCACATTATGTGCATTGAATGGTAGGTTACGTAACTCGGGACAATTGCTCACTTCTAGTTTCTCTAGATTTTGCCACGCACATGTCCTTGAACTTATACGCCTCAAACCGACCAGATTTTCCAGTCTTAAGAACCTAAGGTTTGGAATTGCAGTATGTGGCACTCTTCCTGCGAAAATGCTTTCTAAATGTCGACAATCACTGACTGTTATCCTCTCAATGCTTTGGAGATGCAAAAGCAAAGAATATGACACAAGGTTTTTCAGCTTGTGACATTCAACTACCTTTAAGGTTCTCAACAGCTTGAAAATTCCTCCAACTCGGACAGTTCCCGACAGTATGGTCTCTAGATTCTGTAATCGAATGAGTTTCAAGTGCTCTAAATTTGGCAGCATACTTTGCCCAATTCCATCCACATCTACCAAATTTCGTACATCAAGGCAGCTTGTTATCAGAAGCAATTATAAATTGAATAAACAGGTGATATTACGCCTCTCGAAAAGTAAGTTTATGAAACCGCATGTTGACAAGGCTAGCGAGGTTGCATAGGAAAGTAAGGCCTTCGCCTCTATCCCACTACTTGACATATCAACACCGTTAAGAATAATCCTCTTGTCACCATCCTGAGTAGATTCAATACTGAATCCAGATCTTTTTGGACTTACCCATACAGTAAATTTCCTCAGTCTATTGAATAGAGTATAACCCGAAGAAGGAAAATAGTCTTTGTTTGTAAAGATCTCGGGATGGAGCCTTAAACGAAGATTAGACAAGTGCTCCAATGACATCAACTCGTCGATGGAAGAACTTTGATCATCTACGTCCTGCTTTCCATGCCATTTATAAGCACTGTGAGACATATCCAGTGACTGAATACTGCATAATCCAGAAATGATTCCGAACTATATGTTCTTGAGCTGGGAAGTACTAGACAAGTCTAGTGAGATTAGACGAGTCAGCTTCCCCAATTCCTGGGGCAATTCATGCAGTATTGTTCCACTGAGATCGAGAATTCGGATATTCAGAAGACCCCCAAATGGAGGCAAACTTTCTAGAGAATGGCAGTCTCTCATCAGAAAAACCCTGAGTCCGTTAAGTGGCCAATGGAATCTGGCAAGGAACTGATTGACGTGCCACTGAAGTTCAGCAGTTTCAGTGCCTTCAGTTCTCTGAAAACTTCGTCTGGAACAGACCTAATAGGATTATTTTGTAGGAAAAACACAGTTGACTTGGAAAATCCCTGCAAACAAGGCAACTTAGTATTCAAGTTGTCCATTAGAGACATCCTTGGACATGATGATACCTTTAGTTTTTTCTGTACTTCTAGCAAAGACGTAGCTGGTTGACAAAAGAACCCACCCTCCGTTTCTTCAGAAAACACTTTATTGCTGCGTCCCGCAATAGACCGTGCAGCTTTACTGTCCCAATGACTTCACCGTATTCTAGCATGCAAGCATCCTTCAAATATTCCACAGTAGCGATTCCACTGTTGAGAATGTCGTCCAGAGATGCATGTTCGTCTATCCACCCATCAGCATACCAGCAGTTTACAAGTTCATTTATTTTGATTGAGAAGTTTTCAGGGTACAGAGAACAGTACTGAAGGCATGAACGATAGACTTGCGGTAGATAGTTAATGCTCAACGGTAATGTCAGAAAGACATCTTTCTCAAAACTTTCTAAGTGGGGGTACAACTCGACATAATTGATAGACAGCATCCATCCAGAGCACAATCTCTGCCTTGTCTGCCATGGACCTCCCTATAGTCTTGACTCTTGATTGCCAAAGGTAAACCACCACATTTCCTTAAAATTTTCATTGCCCAAGGATTTATATGTTCTGACTTAACTACAGGCCCTGCATAATGTACAAACAATTCCCAAGCGGCGTTTTCATTTAAAACATCTACTTTAATGGCTGCATCTGTGTCCATCTCCCTGTAAACTGTGTAAGACCTAGTGATTAATAAAACTTTGCAGCATTTCGGTATACCCACGGTATCCAAGTCTATTTTCTCCCAGATATCATCAAAGATGATGAGAACTTGCTTGAACTTTAACAATCGGCGATACAGTTTACCGGTCCTTCGCTCTGTGCTATCATCTGCATCCAGTTTATAATTCATTCTCTTAGCAATATGAGATTGCACAGTTTCCAAATCCAAGTCCCTTGCTGCATGAACCCATATAACCATGATATCAGTCTCAATTTCCCCCCTGCTATTCTATTTATCTTGAACAGGAATCATCATAGTGTGTGTCACCTAAGTTTTCCTATGATCAGTACTAGGAAAGCCCTTACGCCAATAGGTCTAGGATGTTCAAAAAGCGCATAAAAAGCTCAAAAAAGAAGGATGTGATGTGACATAACACAAGCTATTATTATTATTTTTCTTGCTCTCCATAGTCCATACCTTGTGATTGCGCCATAGGAAAGTCCAAGACACAAGGCCCCAAAGTAGAGATACCTGAAAATCATGGAACTGAACATCACCTTCCATCTTTTGAATTCTCCTCATAACAGCAAGAATCGAATCAAGCTTTAGCTATCCCCAATGCGTTTGGAACTTCCACCGTGTCTTCCAATAACAATTTCAACTTTCAACTCGTTTAGGCAAAAAGACAAACAGGTAATGTGCATTTTGATGCAATCATCATGGGTTGGCAAAAGAACCTACCTACCCAAAAACCAACATCTCTCATATCATCTGATGTAATGTAAAACAAAATTTCAAAACAAACAGCCTTTGCAGGTACCCTAACGATGAATACAATGATTGGTTAAAGTAAACAAAAGTTCATCGATGGTTTCTTTTCTTTTCATATTCACATAAAAATGGCGATTTCCTAATTTCCAATTAAATTATACCTAAATTAAATGGCAATTTCCTAATTTGCCATCGGCGCTCCTAATTATACCTAAATTCGTAATTAGGAAACATTAGTCAAAGTATGTTCACCGACTTATCTCAACGGTCAGATCAGTCCAATTTTATATATTTTATCGGCTCAGTTATTCTCTCGGTCGTTCAAAATCTTTCAAGTCGCTTTTTCTTTGGTAGCTCCGGATATATACGGGAAACGCTGAGCTTTAATCGGTCACGATGTGCGATGGATACGATTCGGATTTAAGGTACTGTGAATCATACTTTTAGTGTATTGAATTTCACTTCTTTTGTGGCCTCTTGCGTTGTTTTTGTCCTTGAAATTGTGAAATAGTGTCTCTAGTTGAAACTAGGGTTTTGGTTGAGGGATCAAAGGTATGTTGATGGGTTATGGGAATCGAGTACAGCTAAAAAAATTGTCTCTTTGATGTACAGCCAGACTCTTTAATTTCTCTTGGGATTCTTGAATGATATCTGTCCCCAAAATGTTCAAATGTTTTTATAATTAAAAAAACCTGGTTTCGGTTGAAGGATTGAATATATATTTTTCGGATATGGTACTTTGATGTTTGAGAGATTGACAAATTGGCCTCTTTGATGTACAGCCAGACTCTTTAATTTATGTTGGCTTATGGATGGATATTTATATTTTGCTGGTTATGGTAATTTGATGTTCAATGCAATGTCATATTGGTCAAATTAGGCTTTTTGATGTACAGCAAGACTTCTGGGATTCTTTCATGTTTTCTGTCTCCTAAATTTTGGAACTGTTTCTCTAGTTGAAATAGAGGCTTTGTTGAAGGATTAAGTATATATTCTGCTTGGTTTTGGTAATTTGAAATTAAAGAGAATGAGAAATTGGTCTCTTTCGATGTGTAGCCTGACTCCCATAGATGACTTTATTTGACAAGAACGTTTCGGTTTTTAGTTGTCTTCTTGTGGATTCCTTAATTTTTCTGCAAGTTATTGATTCGGAGGAAAAACACAATAGTTTTTAATAAATCTGCAAGCTATTTATTCGGTCTGGGTAAAACACTATAGCTTTCAATATCAGTGTGGGAAAAACACAGTGGCTTTCATTTGTCTGCAAGCTATTGCGGGTTAAACATAATAACTTTCATTTTTCTGCTAGTTATTAATTCGGTGCGGGAAAAACACAATAGCTTTCTATTTTTCTGCAAGCTATTTATTCGGTGCGGGAAAAACACAATAGCTTTCTATTTATCTGCAAGCTATTTATATGGTGCGGGAAAAACACAATAGCTTTCAATATTTCTGCATGCTATATTGATTCACCGTGGGAAAAACACTGGCTTTCATTTTTGTGCAAGCTATTGCGGGTTAAACATAATAACTTTCATTTTTCTGCTAGTTATTAATTCGGTGCGGGAAAAACACAATAGCTTTCTATTTTTCTGTAAGCTATTTATTCAGTGTGGGAAAACACAATAGCTTTCTATTTTTCTGCAAGCTATTTATACGGTGCGGGAAAAACACAATAGCTTTCAATATTTCTGCAAGTTATATTGATTCGCGGTGGGAAAAACACAGTGGCTTTCATTTTTCTGCAAGCTATTGCGGTTTAAACATAATAACTTTCATAGTTATTAATTTGGTGCGGGAAAAACACAAGAGCTTTCTATTTTTCTGCAAGCTATTGATTCGGTGCTGGAAAAACACAATAGCTTTCTATTTTTCTGCAAGCTATTTATACGGTGCGGGAAAAACACAATAGCTTTCAATATTTCTGCAAACTATATTGATTCACCGTGGGAAAAACACAATGGCTTTCATTTTTCTGCAAGCTATTGCGGGTTAAACATAATAACTTTCATTTTTCTGCTAGTTATTAATTCAGTGCGGGAAAAACACAATAGCTCTATTTTTCTGCAAGCTATTGATTCGGTGCGGGAAAAACACAATAACTTTCTATTTTTATGCAAGCTATTTATACGGTGCGGGAAAAACACAATAGCTTTCAATATTTCTGCAAGCTATATAGATTCACTGTGGGAAAAACACCAGTGGCTTTCATTTGTCTGCAAGCTATTGCGGGTTAAACATAATAACTTTCATTTTTCTGCTAGTTATTAATTCGGTGCGGGAAAAACACAATAGCTTTCTATTTTTCTACAAGCTATTTATACGGTGCGGGGAAAACATAATAGCTTTCAATATTTCTGAAAACTATAATATTGATTCACCATGGGAAAACACAGTGGCTGTCATTTTTCTGCAAGCTATTGCGGTTAAACATAATAACTTTCATTTTTCTGCTAGTTATTAATTTGGTGCGGGAAAAACACAATAGCTTTCTATTTTTCTGCAAGCTATTGATTCGGTGCGGGAAAAACACAATAGCTTTCAATATTTCTGCAAGCTATATTGATTCACCGTGGGAAAAACACAGTGGATTTCTATTTTTTGCAAGCTATATTGATTCGGTGTGGGAAAACCAGTGGCTTTCAATATTTCTGCAAGTTATATTGATTCGGTGCGAGAAAAACACAGTGGCTTTCAATATTTCTGCAAGCTATATTGATTCAGTGTGGGAAAAACAGTGGCTTTCATTTTTCTGCAAGCTATTGATTCGGTGCGGGAAAAACACAATAGCTTTCAATATTTCTGTAAGCTATATTGATTCAGCATGTGAAAAACACAGTAGCTTTCATGTTTCTTCAAGCTATTGAGTTGATAAGGGTTAAACATAATAGCTTTCATTTTTCTGCTAGTTATTAATTCGGTGTGGGAAAAAACAATATTTTTCTGCGAGCTATTGATTCGGTGCGGAAAAACACAACATCTTTCATTTAATTGCAATTTATTGATTCGGCGCGAGAAAAACACAATAGCTTTCAGATTTTTTTATAAGCTATTGGTTCAGTGATGGGGAAACACAATAGATTTCAATATTATTGAGAGCTATATTGATTCAACGCGGGAAAAACATAATAGCTTTCATTTTTCTGCAAGCTATTGATTTACTACCGGAAAAATACAACAGCTTTCAATTTTTCTTGTAGCTGTGTGGGAAATAATACAATACCTTTCATTTATCTGCAAGTTATTGAATCAGTGCGATAAAACACAATATATTTCATATTTCTGCAAGCCTATTGCTTCGGTGCGGCGAATTCACATTAACTTTTAACTGTGAGTTGTTGATCCAGTGGGGAACACATTAGCTTTCATTTTTCTACTAGCTGTTTATTCGGTTTGAGAAAAACACAATAGCTATAGCTTTCAATGTTTCTGCAAGATATTGACTCGGTGTGGAAAAAACTTTCAATTTTTTAGTTGAATACTGATTCGGTCGGGGAAAATACAATAGCTTTCAGCATTTCTGCAAGCTATTAATTCGGTGCGGAAAAAATACCAGTTTCATTTTTCTGTAAGGCGTAAGTTATTTATTCAATTCGGGAAAGACAATGACTTTCACTTTTTTAGAAAGCTGAGTTTTACAGTAGAATGAAATATATCTTACATGGCTTCTTTAATGTACATGGCTTCTGAGTTTTACTGTTTGTTTAATTTGACCGTCAAGCAAATGTCAAAATGGTCTCTTTAATGTACATGGCTTCTCCCAAGGGTTATCATTTGAGTTGTCTTCTCATCCCATTGAAACCCAAGTTCGCATCTCGCTAATTGAAATATGATGGCTGAGATGGACTTATGTTTGTGACAGCATTCCTATACACGGTGCAACGGTTTTATTCCTTTGGAAGAGTTCCTACGTGATTCATCAGTGTGATTTATATCAAGGATCTTTTGAGGATAAATTTGGTGGGCCGTAAGGTATTAACTTTAATATTCTCGTTGTCTAATTCAGAAATGGGTTTACAGTCTCTTGTCAGCGATCCTTATTTACTACTTTGGGGCGAGATTCAAAAGGGCAGATTTATTCTGGATTATCTTTGAACTTGGATTTTGATGGTTCTAATCAGGGGCGGATGCATGTAGTGAGGAGTGGGGGCAACTGCCCCCGGTAATTTTTTAAATTTTAGCTTAATCTTAGACAAATTAGATTAATATCCCAATACGTTTTAGATTTTGCCCCCACTGATTTTAATATTATGCCCCCACTAGTTTAGAAAGTACATAAAATTACCTTTATATTGATATAGATTTTAATTTGCCCCCTATCCAAAAAAATTCTAGATCCGCCACTGGTTCTAATTGATATTCTTTTTGGCCGGACTTTGAAAATGTAGATTTGGCTTTTGTTGGGTGTATAGCAACTGATGTAAAAGAGAATGTTGGTTTCGGTTCTAGTTTGGGGCGAGGTTTGAAGGGCATTTTTATTCTGGATTTGTGTTTAAACTCTCAATTTTTATGGTGATGATTGATATTATATTTGGGTTATGGTTTTTTGACGGGTTTCTGTTGGAGGGATAAATATATGTTGTGATGGGTTATGGTAATTTTATTACAGATAAAAAGTGATTTCTTTGATGGACCAGCCAGCCAGACTCTTTAATTTCTCTTGGGATTCTTTGATGATTTCTGTCCCCAAAATTTTCAAACTGTTTCTATGGTTAAAAAACCTGGGTTTAGGTTGAAGTATTGAATATACATTTTGTTGGCTTATGGTAATTTGAGGTTTAAGAGAGTTACTTTTGGGGTTTTCATGGTTTTTGTCTCCAAAAATTTGAAATTGTGTCGGTTGAAAGAATTTCTGCAAGCTATTTATTCGATGCGGGAACAACACGATAGCTTTCAATATTTCTGCAAGCTATATTGATTCAGCATGTGAAAAACACAGTAGCTTTCATTTTTCTGCAAGCTATTGATTTGATATGGGTTAAACATACTAGCTTTCATTTTTCTGCAAGTTATTAATTCGGTGTGGGAAAAAAACACAATAGCTTTCTGTCTGCAAGTTATTGATTTGGTGCGGAAAACACAATAGCTTTCATTTATCTGCAAGTTATTGATTCGGTGCGGGAAAACACAATATCTTTAAGTATTTCTATAAGCTATTGGTTCAGTAACACAAAACACAACAGATTTCATATTATTGAAAGCTATATTGATTCAATGCGGGAAAAACATTGAAACATATCTTCTGCAAACTATATTGATACAATAGCTTTCAACATTTCTGCAAGCTATTAATTCTCGGTGTGGAAAGAATACTAGTTTATTCGATGCGGGAAAGACAATTGCTTTCACTTTTTTTAGAAAGCTGAGTTTCACAGAAGAATGAAACATATCTTTCGTGCGGTTTTGTTAACTTGACATTCAAGAAAATGTCAAATTGGTCTCTTTAGTGTACATGGCTGAGGGTTATCATTTGAGTTGTCTTCTCGTCTTATTGAAACCCACTTTCGGTTCTCGCTCTTTGAAATATGATGGCTGAGATTGACTTATGTTTCTGACAGCATTCCTGATATATAACGGTTTAGGGTATGAATTTATAGTAGTGATGTTGCAACATATAATGGTTTTATTCATTTGTGAGAGTTACAATGTGATTCATCAGTGTGATATATATCAAGGATCTTTTGAGGATAAGTTTGGTGAACCGGAAGGTATTAACTTCAATATTTCTCATTGTCTAATTCAGATATGGGTTTACAGTCTCTTATCGGTTATCATTATTTACTAGTTTGGGGCGAGATTCAGAAGGACGGATTTATTCTGGTTTACGTTTGAACTTGGATTTTGATGGTGATCGTTCATATTCTTTTTGGCCGGGCTTTGAAAATGTAGATACGTCTTTTGTTTGGAGTATAGCAACACTAATGTAAGAGAATGTCGAATCAGTTCTAGTTTGGGGTGAGATTTGAAGGGGCATATTTATTCTGGATTTGTGTTTAAACTTTCGATTTTGATGGTGATGATCGATATTATTTTTGGCTGGGCTTTGAAACTATTGATTCATCTTTTGTTGGGTGTATAGCTACTGATGTAAGAGAATGGCTAATTGATTTCATTTTTCTACAAGCCTATTCAGTTTCATAATTTATAGTTTTGGCATAGCACTGGGCTTGCTCCAGCCAAAATGAAATGGTTTGTGATCCATGATTGAAAATATGAAACAGGTTCATTTTGATCGTTTTCATTACAACAGCTTTAGACGGAAACTATCTGCAATCAATTTGGATACCGACACGAGAAGCTTATATATTTTGATTCTGTCATGGGCAACAAAATTTTTTATCTCGAGATTGATGCAATTCTAATCTTTGTAGGTCTGAACTCAAATTTGATGAAGGTCTCAACACTCTGGTATAAGATTCCTTATTCCAGTTTGCTTATTAGTGTTTATTGGGGTTTGCTCAGATCATGAAGATCAATTGTCATCATCTGCCATTTCATAAAATTGAAGAGTTTGACATTCATTTTTTCAGGAGGAATATGCCAGCTTGAATCCTCGGTTGGAAAACTCACTTAAGTTTCATTTCATTATAGCAAATGAGCCCATTCCATATGGCACCAGGTGGAAATGTTTCGAATAGGGGACAAATGGCTGTTATGCTTGTTGGACAGGTTAGTCGCAGTCTTGTCTTTTCGCAGCTTCATATGCTGTGCAGCCAAATCAAAAACAATCATTTGAAAACGACATTGTTTAGATAAAGCAATATAAACGCGCCATGGTCTGAACTAGACTGTGTTGGATAAGTTTTGACTTTTGAGCTTCATACCTTACTAGTTCTCAAAAATGGGATTTGCAATTAGAGTTGGGATTTCTGAATTAGACCCTGTCAGAAACTCAAGGGCGGTATCAATTGAGTTGGGATTTGCCCTGTGTCTTACAAGATCGGTCTTAGTAAAATTTAGGTATGTTCATTTGAACTGAAACTTAATTGATCTTAACTGTAACTGAACTGATATTAACTGGTATTAATTTATATTAACTAATATTAACTGATATTAACTTATATTAACTTAACTGAAACTTATATTGACTAATATTAACTTATCATCATCATCATACCACCATCATCATCATACCATCATCATCATACCATCATCATCATACCATCATCATCATCATACCATCATCATCAACATACCATCATCATCATCATACCATCATCATACCATCATCATCATCATACCATCATCATCATCATCATATCATCATCATTATCATACCATCATCATCATCATCATACCATCATCATCATCATACCATCATCATCATCATCATCATACCCTAAACCCTAAACCCATCATCATCATATCATCATCATTATCATACCATCATCATCATCATCATCATACCCAAAACCCTAAACCCATCATCATCATCATCATACCATCATCATCATCATCATCATACCATCATCATCATCATACCATCACCATTATCATCATACCCTAAACCCATCATCATCATCATACCATCATCATCATACCATCATCATCATACCATCATCATACCATCACCATCATCATCATACCATCATCATCATCGTACCATCATCGTTATCATACCATCATCATCATCATACCATCATCATCATCATACCATCATCATCACCATCATCATCAACATCATCATACCATCACCATCATCATACCATCATACCATCATCATACCATCATCATCATCTCATCATCATACCATCATCATCATACCATCATCATCATACCATCATCATCATCATACCAACATCATACCATCACCATCATCATCATCATATCATCATCATCATATCAACATCATACCATCATCATCATACCATCATCATCATACCATCACCATCATCATCATACCATCATCATCATCATACCATCATCATCATTATACCATCATCATCATCATACCCTAAAACCATCATCATCAACATCAGCATCATCATCATCATCATACCATCATCATCATCATCATCATACCATCACCATCATCATCATACCATCATCATCATTATACCATCATCATCATCATACCCTAAACCCATCATCATCATCATACCATCATCATCATCATCATACCATCAAACCATCATCATCATACCATCATCATCATCATCATCATACCATCATCATCATCATACCATCATACCATCATCATCATCATACCATCATCATCATCATACCATCATCATCATCATCATACAATCATCAGCATCATCATCATACCATCATCATCATCATACCATCATACCATCATCATCATCATCATACCATCATCATCATCATACCATCATCATCATCATACCATCATACCATCATTACCATCATCATCATCATACCATCATCATCATCATTACCATCATCAACATCATACCATCGTCATCATCATACCATCATCATCATCATACCATCATCATCATCATCATACCATCATCATCATCATACCATCATCATCATCATCATACCATCATACCATCATCATCATCATACCATCATCATACCATCATCATCATCATACCATCATCATACCATCATCATCATCATCATACCATCATCATCATCATACCATCATCATCATCATACCATCATTACCATCATCATCATCATCATCATACCATCATCATCATCATTACCATCATCAACATCATACCATCGTCATCATCATACCATCATCATCATCATACCATCATCATCATCATCATACCATCATCATCATCATACCATCATCATCATCATCATCATCATACCATCATACCATCATCATCATCATACCATCATCATACCATCATCATCATCATCATCATCATACCATCATACCATTACCATCATCATCATCATACCATCATACCATCATCATCATCATAATACCATCATCATCATCATCATCACCATACCATCATCATCATCATCATACCATCATCATCATCATACCATCATCATCATCATCATCATCATACCATCATCATCATCATACCATCATCATCATCATACCATCATCATCATCATACCATCATCATCATAACATCATCATCATCATCATGCCATCATCATACCATCACCATCATCAGCATACCATCATACCATCATCATACCATTATCATCATCATCATACCATCATCATCATCATCATCATTATCATACCATCACTATCATCATCATACCATCATCATCATCATCATACCCTAAACCCATCATCATCATCATCATACCATCATCATCATCATCATCATACCATCATCATCATACCATCACCATCATCATCATACCCTAAACCCTAAACCCATCATCATCATCATCATCATACCATCACCAGCATCATCATACCATCATCATCATACCATCATCGTCATCATACCATCATCATCATCATACCATCATCATCACCATCATCATCATCATACCATCATACCATCATCATCATCATACCATCATACCATCACCATCATACCATCATCATCATCATCATACCATCATACCATCACCATCATACCATCATCATCATCATCATCATCATACCACCATCATCATGGCGGCGGCGGCGAGGGTGGTGGTGGAACAAACGATTTAAATCGAACTTCACTTAACTTAACTGAAATTTATATTAACTTACATAAACTGAAAGTAACTTATATTAACTGAAATTAACTTGTATTAACTTATATTTACTGAAAGTAACTTATCTTATCTTAACCGTCAAAAATATAAGTTCAAATGGATAGACCCTTTATCTCTTTAATTTTCCTAAAAATAAATTTAAAAGTTTTGTTCTGACCAATTACTGTAAATATGACAAACTCAAAATCTCATTCGCTGCTGTTTTCCAGTTATTGAACATGTCAATAATAAAACAGGTTTCTCTATAAAACAGGTTTAGAATTCTACTGCTCACTCCTTCCTCAACTTTTTTGGTTCAACCGCGGTTTGGTTAGCCCAATATATCTGACAGGCTCAAAGCCCAACAACCCAAACTGAAACCCGACCCGCTCACAGGCACTTGGATCGATCAGCACCACTCTGCACCAGCCGCCAGGCGCCAGCGTACTTCGAAGCTGGAAACCCTAGAGAAGATCGGACTCGCCTGATCTGCTCAGATCGTCATCGCCGCCGACCACAGCGTTTGTCACCATTTCCGATCACGATGAGTGGCTACATGAGCCGAATATTCCCCAAATCTAACTACAGTCTCCTCCTCCAATCCGGAATCGCCCTCAAAGCCACGGTCCACCGAGTCCATGACGGCAAGTACTTAGTCGACGCCGGTATCAGCTCTCCGAAGCTCTGCCTTCGCGAAGCGCTCACAGTAGTCCCCGCTGACAAATCCGTATTTCAAAACAAAGTTGGCTTCATGGGTCCACCCGGCGTTGAAACCGAGCCTTTTGGAGAGGTATTTTATCGACATCGTGGCTGGTGATCCCACGAATAAGGCGATGGCGACTGCTAGGGTTTTCGATTTTATCGGATCTTTTGATGATTCCGGATCGGCGAATGAACCGTTGATATTGCTTCCGAGGAGGTATAGGCAAAATCAAGCTTTGATGGAGTTGAATAAGTTCTGGAAGCAGAACAAGAAAGTGAATGGATTTATCTTGGAGAAGGTTAAAGGAGGGTATTTGGTGGCCATTGGAGGATACATTGCTTTTCTTAAGTTCCGTCCTCTTATCAATCAGAGGATATTGTCAAATTGCTCATACACCATTTCCAGTAACAGTTTCACCGGAAAGAGGCCGGATATACTTGTGTTCTGATTGTTAACATGAAGCTACTGATCAACTTGGGTGAGCAATTTATCTTTTGCTTCTTGTCAGATGTATTCACTTTGGCTGTTTTCTTATTTATTTTAGAGTTAAACTGTTAGTTGCACCTTATTATATTTTAGTTGCACCATTCAAATTTCTGTACGATTAAGGATCGCGTGCTTGTCAGTCGGGTGTCCCATTTTGTACAAACATAGAAAGTTTGAAGTTGCATCTAATGCTGTTGGTTTACTCATTTACGATTTTGTATTTTAGACATCACCGCTGATGGATCTCAGCATTCAGGATCGATGTTGACTGTCGAAGGTCGAGACGGTCATGGTATAAAATAGTGGGTTTAACTAGATTATATAAGGAAAACATCAAACATGCAGTGGACATCCTGGACAAGCATTATTGATGTAAATGAAACTGCTCATGCCTATAAGGCCTACATTTAAGAGATTAATATTTCTTAAAATATAGTTTGTTCTTTTTGAGAATTCTCTGTGACTTTTGTTTCATTATAACTGAACATACTGGTAAGCTGTTATCTTGCAACCTTTTACCAAACATTGGTCGTATTCCATTCCTTGATGTAAATCAAAGTCCCCAAAGATGTGCATTAGTGCTACATTAATGAGCTGAGTTTTTCAGTGGCTATTTTTGGAAGCTGGAATTAATTCATGTTTGTTCAGTTAATCCTCAAGACCTCAACCACATGTTTGGGCATTTCTATGAATTTGATTTTATGACAACCCTCGACTGAATGAAAAAAAAAAAAGAAAGTCCCAGTAGCAGGATAAGTGTGATCCTGAGTTTACGAAACTTTTCATGTGAAACAAATGAAATTTTCTTGGTTAGCTTGAGGTATGAAGCGACAGTTTTGTGGGAGCCCGGTAGTTACCATAGAAGCATTCGTGAAGGTGACTGTGACTCTCAGCTGCTTGTTGATATACATCTATTTTTTCTAACTGTGGTCATTTTATTGTTCCATGACCAATTAGTGTGCTGCTGGTTAGCCTACTAATTACTCACTATTAGACACAACAGTGCACATGAGATTGAGCGTTTTTCGGATATGTGAATATTTAATGATTAGTCATCATTCCTTCATTTGTGGTTATTCATATCTTAAACTGTTGGGCACTGATCTTGTACAGGAACTTTGCAAATAGCTTCTGAATGAGTTTCAGTCTAGCAATAAACAAAACTTTTCTCGTGACAGTTTTCTATACTTATTTCTTAATGCTTCCTATCTTGTTGCAGTCGTCTCCATAATCAGGTGTTCCTCTAGAAATCATGGCTGGCTACTTGGAATCCGGGGTGGAATAGGAGGCGAGGACAGCCCGTGTGGCACAACTTAATTTTTGTATTACATTAATAATATATGTAGAGGTGCCTTTTGTCCATTCTGCTGCTACTGTCCATTCCATCCCCACTAATCCTGAAAATGCAGTTGCATTTTGAGCACTCAATGTTATAAAACAACCTCATCACATTTCTCATCGACAACAACTGACAACCAGATGCCAAACTAAATTAGTACCTCATTTTGTTTAACTTGGTTTTCTGGTTCCCTTATTGTTCGTGAATTAATCACCCATAGCAAATATGGATAAGTTAGTGTACAACAGTTTACGGTAAACCACTTTGATGTAACATTTAAGTTAAACCATAATTTACCAGCGACCTACAGAGGTAATTGAACGCTGACGTGATACATATATGAACTTTTGGACAGTAAAAGATACCTGCCATGTATTGTTATTAAAATTGTCTACATGAGTCTGTATTAGCTATTTGTCAGCTTAGGATGTGCCAGTGGAACGTTTTGTGGGACGGCTTTACTTGAGGCCTTCCCTGTGTATCTTTATGAGGCCTTGTAAAAGTATATTTTTCCTTGATCGAATAATACTTGATGGCTACCCTCTTCTTCTTAAGCTGTCTGAGTTCATTAAATTCTTCAGGACCAGTGGGGTAATCGAAGGCAGGTAAATCAAATAGGCATGTGTGTCAAGCTTCCACCTGGAAGCCACATTTATATCTCGTCATCAGAGAAAGTTACGCATAGGGAGTTGCTCAATCCACAAGATGAGACAGAGCATGTTACTCTAGGAAAACCATGATCCTGTCCCCCATTCGATCCTTGAAGTCGAGCAATAACTTCCCTCCCATTTCTTCAGTTGCATTGTTTAGCAGTTCTTTAATGTTAACACCACCTAAAGCTGGATATAGTAAAAACAATACAGTTACATGCTATTCAGTAAGGTATTGACTATTTTCTTAACCTGGTTTGTAACAGGAGTATTACCTGCAACAATATTTGTGATGCCATCCAAGAAACCAGCCTATTCAGAGTGAAAAATCAATCAGAATATGTGCAGAGAGAATTTCTCTTAAAAAGTGCACAAAAAGGAAATCAGCACATTCAGGTGTAGGAGATGCTTTTCAGATCAAGAAATTTGTCCACTTACTGGAATTCTTAGATCAAGTTTTTCAAATCCATCTCTTCCAGTAATCCTGATTCTCAGTGTACAAGACCATATTCCAGAAAAGGGATCCAGTATATACAGAAGGTGTTATCACCTCAGGTATGAAGTCTTAAGGGCTTTGAGCTTGCTGCTGGTCTGAGCTATCATATGGGACACGGATGGAGGGCCAATAACCTATAAAAATCAAGAATGATGATGCTCTAGTCAATTCTTTAAAATATAAAAATGATAAGAAATCAAAAATTGAGGTTTCTATACACCCAAAAGTACAGTGCTACACAAACTTTGGCTTGAAGTATAAACGTGTTTGATGGTCTAGATCCTGGAAGCAAGTCGCAAGATCTGCTCAAACCTTAAGTAATTTGTCGTAACTATTGTACAGAGAGTTTAGGGTTGAGGTAATTAGATATCAGTTGAAAAAAATTCACACACCTGACTTCGCAGGGCTGATGGCATATCGCTTCTCCTCTTCATAGTAACTATTAAAACCTAGGGTTTCCTTCATTTCTTCGAATGAAAGCATACTTCCAGGAGGTGGTATACGCCCTCCTTTGATAGCAGTTAGTGCGTCCTGTAAAATAATCATGTGGAACAACCCAATTAGACAAGTCATACAAATGCAGAAAAGGCATGATCAATAAACTTATCAGAAACACAAACACAGGCATCTCTCTTGTTATTTTCTGTATTGGCAGTCTCATCGAAATCATAATATTACAAGAAACAAGGTTCTATGAAATTCTACCTGCATTGCTCGCATAGAAACCCCAAGCAAGGAAAGAGGGTAGGCTACGATCTTATACCCCAAGCTCTTCAAGCTCTATGGGGGGTAAGTATAGGCGTCTTGCCACCACCTTCGAGCATATTATATTGGCCTGCAAATAATTTGCAGAAACTCAGCTAATGCAACATCATCTAACATGATGAGCCAATCATGGTTTCACATGATGAGAACTTCATGACTGAAAGAAAACTGATGCGACTTAATAAGCCACATGAAGAAAGTTCATCCTATTACTTCCTCGGAATAAATTATTGAAAATATGTGTACATCCAATGAATAAACACAACTAGAAAAAACGGTCTATAAAATGTTCACTCTTGGCAATAGTGACACTTAATAGGCTGTGCAAACTGGACAAAAGCCTATCAAGGTCAAAAATGATATTTAAAATTCATGCAACCCACACAACTAACGTAACTATAATCCATTGGATGACAGAGATTAAAGTGGTTATGATAACCCATGCAAGAACTTTCTTCTACTTTGAAACTTGACACCTAGGCACCGAGCCTAAGAAGTCTAGTTCAATGGTCCGAGAGGAGTACATAGTACCATTTTAGGAACCAATTAAGTGGGCTATCTGACAGAAGCTTTTCATCTCTTCTTTTGAAGCAAGTGCGTCAATGAAAAGAACATCTGCTCCTGCATCAGAAAATGCCTGTGATCTCCATAATGATTCTTCAAACGATACTGCCTGACGAGAATCAGTTTGGGCAACAATGACAATGTCACAGCCACTCTCCTTACGAGCATCGACAGCTGCTTTTATCCGCATAACTGCTTCTTCCCTGGACACTACTTTCCTTCCACGTGTGTGGCCACAAGCTTTTGGGGATACCTAAAGTGACAGCATTAAAACTCATCACATCAATTGAAAACAACAACGGAGTCCCTAATATTAATACATGCATATACATGGACTCAAATAAAAGGATTCAGGTGTCACCAAAACAATGATAATATCTTACAGTCCTAGCTGAAAACACCCAAAACACTTGTTTTGCAGTACAAACACATATGTGTTCCACACAGCTCTGATATAATCATACGTGTGCGGTAGAAATAAGTTACATACTTACAGATAAGAAACTGTTTACCTTGTCTTCGAGAATTATCCCAGCAAAGCCGGCTCTAATAAAGCCTTTGACAGTTCGCTTAACATTCATTGCATTTCCATATCCATTATCCCCATCTCCAATAACAGGAATGGATACAGCTTGCGTGATTTTCTGCCGTTGATCCACCATCTCTCCATAAGATACATACCCTGTGTCTGGCAGCCCCAAACTCACAGCTGATATCCCAAACCCTAACAATAACAACAACAAAAAGTACTACAGTAACAAACAAACTGATCCGATAGTTACTCCATTGCTAAGAATAATTAAGCTAAAATTGGACAAGAGAAAAGTATAGAAAATAAATACCAGTGGAAAAGCAAAACTGAAATCCTGCATTTTGAACAAGCTTAGCACTCAGCGCATCGAAACAAGCAGGACCTTGGTGAACTCCAGGGGGGACCGAGGATTTTTCTGAGCTCCTTCGCCGGCGAATTCCGCTCATCACTGGAGCACGCCACTACAAAACGGCGTTGATGATGTCGTTTTGAATCCGATTGATGCGGAGTAGAGAGAAGCTTTGAGAAGAAAAAGACGAGGATTTCGAAACCGAGTTAGGTAGCTGAGAATGAGACGATCGCAATGGCAACGATGATTGTTGCTCCAGTTTTACACACTGACGAGAATCGCAGCTCCAGTCCAGCTGCTGCTCCAAGCTGCTTTCATTTTCGCCGTGTGAGAATCTCCTCGCGTCTTCCGCTTTTTTTTTGTATTTAATTTTATTTTATTTTCAGAATATTCAGTTATATTCTTTATAATTTTAAAAATAAGTATCAGAAAAAATAATTGAAATTTATTTGCACTTTTCTCTCTCGCTTCTCTCTAGAAGGGGTGAGAGTTTTCTTCGGTGTTCGGCAAACGGTTTAAGGCGTAAGGCGGCGACTTTCAGGTTAGGCATGGGGCCTTGTCATCGTTTCTCTTCCCCTCTTCTCGGATGAGCTCGATGGCGTCGTCGTTTGGTCGGCTCCGGTTGGCTGAAGAAGGCGTTTCCGGTCAGGTTCGGGCGGGATGGGTGGGTTAGAGGCGGTGAGGGTCGTTGTTTTTGGCTGAGGATGTAGATCGGGGCTGGTCGGCATGGCCACAGGGAGGTGGCGAGCTTAGCTGGGTTCGAATGGTTTGGCCGGGATTCGTGTCGGCGAGCTGATTTGGAGCTGGTGGTGGCTTCTCCTCCGAAAGGTCCTTCGCTGGTGGATCTTTGTGGTGGCGTCGGCGGCGGATGGTTGGTGGGCCGGTCTCGTTCGATTTTTTGTGTAGAGTTGTTTAGTTAGGTTTGTTTAGTTTAGTTTAGTTTAGGGTGTGTCCATTTGGCATACATCTTAGAGTGTCTTATCTTATCTTAACTGATAGTAACTTATAGTGATTGATAGTAACTTATAGTGACTGATATTAACTGATGAATAGTTATATTGACTGGCAAATAGTAATATTATGATGATGAATAGTAATATACTAATGATGATGGTTGTGATGATGGTGATGAATAGTAATATGATGATGATGAATAGTAATATGATGATGATGAATAGTAATATACTGATAATGATGATGGTTGTGATGATGTTGATGAATAGTAATATGATGATGATGAATAGTAATATACTGATGATGATGGTTGTGATGATAGTGATGAATAGTAATATACTGATGATGATGGTGATAAATAGTAAGATGTTGATGAATAGTATGCTGATGATGGTATGATGAATAGTATGATGATGATATGATGAATAGTAACATGATGATGATATGATGAATAGTAACATGATGATGGTATGATGAATAGTATGATGATGGTATGATGAATAGTATAATGATGAAGCTGGTATGATGATGATCACTACAAGAAAATGTGTTATAAGCTACAATTTAAATCCAACGGAATATATTTTGTTGATAATTTGTATAAAACCTTCAAAAAATTTGTTGGAAATAAATCCGTTGGAAATTTATGAATTATAAGCGACAAATTAAATTCAACAAAAATATGTTGTTGATAATATATATAAAACCTTCGAACTTTGGTTGAAATTAAATCCGTCGAGATTTATATGTTATAAGCTTCAAATTAAATTCAACGGATAATATATTGTTAATAATACATACATAAAACCGTCGAAATTTTGTAGGAAATAAATCCGTTCAGATAAACGTGTTATAAGCTACAAATTAAATTCGACGAAAAATATATTGTTGGTATTATATATATATAACCTTCAAACTTTGGTTGGAAATAAATCCGTTGCGATTTATGTGTAATAAGTTACAAATTAAATGCAACGGAAAATAATTTGTTGATGATATTTATATAAAATCGTCAAAATCGTTACAAATAAATTTATTGTGATTGATGTGTTATATGCTATTAATGATGAAGATAATGCTCCTAACAAAACTATTTCACGAAAGACCGTCTACTACAAAAAAAAATGTTCATTTGCAACAAATAATCACACAAAATTAAAAATGTAATAACAAATTTACAATTGTCACTTGTTATCAGTTAGTATGATGACCAAAATCAAATAGATTAGTCATATAATTAAATACACATAACTGTAGATTTATTGAATTTGTGACAAATATGAAAGAAGAATTGGACGCATATGGTAGCATTTGAGCTCGTATAATTTAGTAAAAATAAAATTCAACAAAAAATTTGTGCATTGAGTTATGACTTTATTATTTTGATTAAACTTCAACAAGTAAGTTATTATCTAGTTATTATATTAGTTTAGTGATTCATAAATAAAGTATATATAAAAAAAATATAAGATGACAAGACTAGATGACTGATTCATAAATAAAATATAATACATAAATAAACAAACGGTGACAAGATAACTCTTGTAGCCTAGTGGTTAGATGAGTGTATTATGGTTGAGGGAGCTAGGGTTCAATTCCTAGCAAATGCAATACTCATTTAAATTTTTTAAAGTGTCTAAAGACTAGAGAGGGGAGGGCGTCCGGCCAGGAGGGGGTGGTCCGGTGACTGACCGGCGAGGTGGAGGTGGTCCGGCGACTGGCCGGCGAGGTGGAGGTTGTCCGGCGACTGACCGGCGAGGTGGAGGTGGTCCGGCGACTGGCCGGCGAGGTGGAGGTGGTCCGGCGACTGATCGGCGAGGAGGTGGTGGTCCGGTAGGGGAGGTCCGGCGAGGCGGCGGTGGTGGTGGTCCGGCGAGGTGGTGGTGGTCCGGCAAGGCGGTGGTGGTCATGTAGGGGAGGTCCGGCAAGGCGGCGGTAGAGGCTTCCCGGCAAGGTGGAGGTGGTCTGGCGGCTGATCGGCAGGAGGCGGTGGTTCGGCGAAGGAGGTGGTGGTACGGTACCGGAGGTCCGGCGAGTGTATAATAGTAATTACATTTATTTCCTATAACTTATAAAATCAACGGAATAAATCCGTCGTAAATAATGCAAAGGGTATAACAGTAAATACATTTAATTGCTACAACTTTTAAATCAACGGATTTTGCGTTGATTTTCTTGATTTTTTCACTCTTTTAATTTGATATAATCAACAGAAATATCCGTTGTAAATGATGTTAACATCGACGGATTTGTTAAAATCTACAGCCTTATAATCAACAACTTTCCAACGGAATATTCCGTCAATTTTAATAACATTTCTTACAGAAAAAGTGTAAAAGCAACGGAATCGGCTGTTGATAATAAGCAGTTTTCTTGTAGTGGATGATGATATGATGATGATGTGATGATGATGGTATGTTGAAAGTATGATGATGGTATGATGATGGTATGTTGAATAGTCTGATGATGGTATGATGAATAGTATGATGACTTGTATTAACTTATAGTGACTGAAAGTAACTTGTGGTGCATGAAAGTAACTTATCTTATCTTAACCATCACAAAATAGATGTCAAATGGACATGGCCTTAGGTTCTGTTCTTTTGCACTTCAATACAGTTTTATTAAGTCCAGTAAAGTTAAATTAAGTTCAATACAGTTTAATAAAGTTCAGTACAGTTAAATAAAGTTCAATACAGTTCAATAAAATTCAGTACAGTTAAATTAAGTTCAATACAGTTCAATAAAGTTCAGTACAGTTAAATTAAGTTCAATACAGTTTAATAAAGTTCAGTACAGTTAAATATACTTAAATTAATTTAAGTTAAAAAAATATAATATAATTTTTGTCAAGTCAATCCAATTTATTTATAGTTTCCAACCCTATTATTCAAAATTTTAATTTATTTTTAATTTTTTAAATAATTTTTAGAAAAGCATAAGACATATATGATCTAACGATTTTTCAAGTTTGTGTTCACACCTCTTGGGAAACTATTGCATTCGTTTTAAAATGGAAGTAAACTTTTTAAATAAAATACATATATATTTATCAGTTTGAAAAAATAATGAAACTTTTTTGAGCAAGTTAATTAATGAATTATATAATTTTATCATTTTTAAAAAATGATGACAAATACACATATATAAATATACTATACATATATATAATTTTTCAATTTTAACAAATTAAGTTCAGTAAAGTTAAGTTAAATTAAATTCGATACAGTAAATTAAGTTCAGTACAGTTCAGTAAAGTTAAATAAAATTCGATACAGTTAAATTAAGTTCTGTACAGTTTAATAAAGTTCAATACAGTTTAATTAAGTTTAGTACAGTTTAATAAAGTTCAACACAGTTTAATTAAGTTCAGTACAATAAAATTCCAGTTAAATTAAGTTCAAAAGAACAGACCCTTAGTTTAGTTTTAGCGTTAGTGGTAATTTAGGTTTCTCATCTCAGCCGGTTGTCCGGTCTGAGTTGTCTACTCTCAGCCGGTTTCGGTCTGAGTTGTTTTCTGTTTTTAATTTTTTAGTTTCAGGAGTTCGTCTCCTGTTTTTTTAATCAAAGGGCACGACGCTGCGTAAGCCATTTTTGTAGTGTTGGCCACTGCGGTCGGTCCGACCAGAACAACTTCTGTTTGGTCGTGCCCTTTCTAAGACTTCTGTCCCTTCGAGGGCAGTTTATTCCCGTTTTAATAAAAGTTGAACTTTGATCGAAAAAAAGAAAAATTAATTGTAATAAAATGTGAGGAATTACCCATTTTCCTTGTGATTGTTCACAACAATGCGATTTTATTTCTTACTAGTACAAAGGAAGAATTTTCATACAACTATTTTCTTGTATTCTGACCAAATGCTGCAATCTGCATACAGCCACTTTCTTCCGCATCAGGCACAATCCGAGCCCGAAGAGAGGTTCGAGTTTGTGTCTCTTGACATTCATTCGCGCTGGAATCATCTCTATAAGAGCATATACACCGGTACATATTTTGAGAACGTCCTAACCGGTTTTGAGGATGTCCGGTAAAAAAAATTATGCAGCGGTTGAAGGAGGACGTCCGCTGCGGAGGACGTTCTGGAAGACGTGCTCGAGTAGCACGTTTGAGCGGACGTCCGATCGATTGCCTCAGCCAATTAAACTCCAAAAATCACTCGTCATCCTCACCCCATTAAACCCCAAAATTCACTACGATTTGCGCCGATCTGAAACCCTAAACCTATATCCGATCGAGTGCAACGTTTTAAGATGATGATGAATAGTAAAGCAAACTGTCGCGCGTCCAGCTTTGACATTAAAATTACGTCGCACGTTGACATTAAGCAATAATGTTTGAACCGAGCGCGATGCAGCCTTAAATTCTACATGGGACGCGGAGGGGAAGTTCCGCGCGTTCGTACACTACGTTAGCACCGCGTTCTACGTTGACATTAGGAAGTAATGTCTGAAGAGAACGCGGCGCTTAATGTTGCGGTGGGACGCGGCATGCTCTGATCATTTGATGTTTCTGAGTCCGTGTCAGAATTTGATGAAAGCCTAGTATTTTTTGGGTGGAAACGGCATTCTGAGCAAGACTCATCGCTTTGCCATGAGCTCAGCGTTTTAAGGGCGAATTCTTTCATCTGGAGGGTCAAATTTGCGTTTTTAGGGCGAATAAAATGATGCCCCTGCCTTGTTTTATTAATTATTCTATTGCTCATAGTGTCAAATTTTCATCTATAATTTAAATACAGTTACTTGTGAATTGATAATTCAAAAGAAAATTATTCGATGAATAGTAGCATGAGGTGCTAGATGTCAAACCGTTGTATAAATAACGCGAATAGAACCTCCTATTGGGTTGAATAGTAACAGGAAGTGCTATTTGAGGAGGTTCTCAAAATGGAGAACTTCCTCAACGGGTGTATATGCTCTGAACACTCACTTTCGAGGAGATGTTCCTTTGTGGATTTCAGCATACAACGAGGCACCTCTGTCATGCCCTCCAGCCTTTTCGGAACATTACAGTGGCATAATTTCCATTTTCCGATGGTTATGATATCCAACCAAAGATGTAAAGGTCTGTTCTTTAGGGGTTGGATTTGGGGTGTTGGAAGATTAGATTAGTTTAGATTGTGTTGAGATTGGGGTGTGTTGGATGAGATTGGGGTGTGTTAGGTGAGATTGGGTTGTATTGGGTGATGTTAGATCAGATTGTATTAGATTAGGTGAGTGGAGAATAGTTTATGTGAGTGGGCCCTAGTTTATAAATAATATTCTAAAAATATTAGATATTTATAAAAAGTTTGAATAACAATTAATTAAATCCACTCAATGACAGTCAGGACTTTAAGAGCATATACACCGGTAGTGATTTTGAGAACGTGCTATCTCGTTTTGAGGACATCTTGTAAAAAAAATTATGCAGCGGTTGAAGGAGGACGTGCTCGAGGAGCACGTTTGAGCGGACGTCCTCCAAAAATCAATTGCCTTGTTTAAAACTCCAATTAAACCCCATCAATCGCCCTAGGAACTTCGGATCATCGATCGATTCTCATACGGTGTCCGAATTTGGCTAGAGATGATGATGAACAGTACTAGGAAGTCCGCGCGTCCTGCTTTGACATTATAATCGCGTCTCACGTTGACATTAAGCAATAAAGTGTACATGGGAGGCGGTGCAGCATTAAAGTGTACATGGGATGCGGAGGGGAAGTATCGCGCGTCCTGTCACTACGTTAGCACCGCGTTCACAGTCGACATTAGAAAGTAATGTCTGAACTGGGCGCGACGTATAATGTTGAGGTTAGACGCGTCGCGCTCTGATCAAACGGCCATATTTCCTCTAACGACCATATTTTTTCCTACAACGGCCATATTTCCTCCAATCTATAAATATGCATTTAAATTCACTCATAAATCACACAATATTTTCCTCAAAATATCTTCCAATTAGTCTATGTCTGAGATGTACAATTGTGTATATCTTATTGTCGGTAATCCGTTGATCCAATATCCGGCAGTAGGCAGAAGGTTGACAAATTGTGGGAAAAAATTCATCTTGATTTTCATGACAGTTGGCTTTTGGGTGGTAACCAACCTAAGGCGGAGGCTAGGTCTCAAGCTGCACTCGCTTCTCGTTTTGCCAAACTGAAGCCGATGTTGGTTTTCTGGGGTTCTTGTCTCTCCTACGCAGAAAGAAATAGGGAATTTGGATGTAATATGCAAGACGAGGTAATTATTTCATTACAATAATTATTTGTATATTAACTAGTTCTATTTGTTTGATTGTGTTGCTTAATTTCAAAATGAATAGATACAGAAAGCTCAAACAAAGTATATTTCGAAAAAGGAGTTCAAACACTTTTCTTGTTGGGAAGAAGTGAAGGCTCACCAAACATTTGCTCGAACAGAAACAAGTACCCCCTCAACGTTTACATACGAAGCCAACGCAGAATTTGATGAAGTATTCATCAATGAAGTGCCTCCAAGTTTAAGTATTGATGATCTTACATGTTCTACACCTGAAAGCTACACCAGAATTTCATCTAGACCTGCACAAATGCAGGCTCGGGCCGGGTTCGAGCTGTGCTTTTTATATTTGATAGCCCATATAATCGGGCCGGGATAAACCCGCCCGGTCAATTCGGGTTCATAATCTTGTCCGGTGAGGCCACCCGGAGTAAAAGCGGCCAAGGAGGCAAGGAAAAAGGGAAAATACGCCGTGACTAAATCAACTCAACGTCGGGACGATGTTTTAGAAACCATGGCAAATAACCAGAAAGAACATATGAATTGGCAAAGAGAGCAAGCGAAGAGAGCTCAACAAATTCAACAAGATGCTATTAATGTTAGGAAATTGGAGGAAGATACAAAGGTCATGCAAATGAATACGGAAATGATGACTCCAACATCAAAGAGATACTTTTCAAAGAGGAAGGCCGCTATTGTCCGCCAATATGAAGAGAAGGAAGTCGAAGAGAACACTGAATCTTTTTCGAATTGTTACAGTCCATTACACTTCGATGATTAGGTAACTTAGTGGTTTTAATTAAAATCAAGTTATGTAATTTCAATTTCAAGTAGTTCCAAGTTATGTAGTTTCAATTTCAAGTAGTTTCAATTTCAAGTATTTCAATTTCAAGTTATTTCAATTTCGAATTAATGAATAGTAAAAGGAGGTCCTGCATGTTCAACGGATGTACAAATAACGCGAATAGGACTTTCTATTATCATAAATAGTAACAGGAAGTGCTATTTGAGGAGGTTCTCAAAACAGAGAACTTCCTCAACGGGTGTATATGCTCTAAGGGAAGGAACTGACCTTCTCATTGATTAATCGAATTTGGACCAAAATCGAATAAGATAATTATATAATAAATGGAAAAAATTTTTTGGTGCAACACAACTAAATAGTACTTATGAGTCAGCGAGTGTGAAAATTGTATCATTTTAGTTTTGATCATTTTCTTTTTTAGAAATATGACAAAATGACTTTTTTATTATTATTGAAATGTAGTCGTTCTGTCACTCTCAAAAGTCTCAACATTTTGATGCTCTTCATCCAATTCAAATCCATAATTAATTATATAGAGCTTCAATACAACATGTTAATGAATGTTGATGGCTCATAAATGAACGAATAGGGAGATGGGGGTCGTATGCTGTGTCGTATACGATGTGTTATTGCCTTCAAACTCCATGATTGAATGCTCAAAAAGTAGTAAAATACATTGCATAGATGATGGGTTGAGCCACTTCAGTCACTATCTATGTGTGGCTAGGTCACATCCACAAGTTTTGTTGCCATTCAATGCACTCGTGAACTGTCCCTTTTTTTTTTGGAATCCATCATATATCGATCAATAATTCATTCACTAATAAACCATTTGAACTTAAAAAACACACATTCAAAACTATAAAAAGACATCAAAATTTGAATCTGAATGATATTGAGTGTCTTATACTTATGAACTTTATTCTTAACGTCAATCTGAAAGCCTCCGTTCAAGTCTGAACTTCATTCTTTAACATCAATTTGAAAGCCTCCGCTCAAGCCGAAACTCATGAACATTTTAGCTTAGTAGTACAAAACATGAACAAATCTAACATTCAGACTCCCTAACCCTAACCATACATGATACATGTCACACTTCACAAAAGGGACATACATGTTTTTAAAAATATGTGAAAGTGACCCATTCCTACCACCACCACCTCCAATTTTCAATGTCAACCCACGTAATGGAAATCCAACAACAACACACAAGTACACAAATCAAACACCAAAGCAGCCAAAAATAAGAAACCTTACTTTAACAAGAACTCATTTTTCAACTCTCTAGTGATTCATCTAAACTTCCTACCTTCATCAATGCTGATGATACCTGAATGATCTTCCAGATCCATGGAATAAGGGCTCCTCCCACCAAACCACCTAACCGTTAATGATCCTGACCTAACTGATAGGCTGATATAAAAAGTCTCTGCTTATGTCATTAAACAACCGAAATAGTAGGCCAAAGCACATGTCAGTTACAGTTAAACTCATGATTTATCTGTATATATAATTCAAGCTCTCGATTCTATCAGACAGGTAATGAATCAGAAAATCTAGCAACTGAAACTCAGAATGGTAGAAAGCTACTTCTAACAATTTAAATGCAGTAGTAGATGCGCAAGAAAATGAGAAGAAACTGATGCATTTCATATATAAATTTCAATATTCGACTGAAAAGTTAGCTTGCATGGGAGAACATTTAAACGAGCTTCAATCACCGTTACAAGCAACTAATTGCAAATATTACTATAGGGCAACAATATGCCTCATTGAATTGTTTATATGACTAGAGAAAAAAAAGCCAGCACGCTGAACACAAGATCCTTCAACACACACCAATATTTGAGGCAACACACATATCCACTAGTTAGTGAAGTGGAGAAGCAGAATTATGGATTACCTAGGGAGGCCAACACTACAAACAAACCGAGTGAAGGCCGATGAATGACTTTGTCCAGGAAGTGAAAGGCGATTATTTTCTGTATTGCTTGAGAACATCGGTTGAAAGTTCCTGCCATGACAAGATGAGGATGAATACTTTGATGCGAAACAGGCCTAATGAGAATTTATATATGTGAAAAAAAACAAATTATAACCGAAGTGGGAAAATTTTATTTACCGCAGAGTAGCGCTTGTGATCGTTATGCAGCTTGGAACTCTTTACAATCGTCTCCCACTTTGCTAATGGAGAGGATGGCCTAGACAACGACCTTTTCAGACCAGAGAAGGGGTTTTTCGAAGGTATGGAAGGAAGGGTACGCCACAGCCACGACTCTGAAGGGAGCTTTGGTAAGGGGGGAGGAAGCGGAGAGGGAACCAGCGCAAGATTTGACGCGACATCATTTTTAACATATTTCTCTTTTTCATCACCTTGGTCCTTCTCTGTAGAAACTTTGATGAATGAAGCGGATTTAAAATCAAGGACTGGGTCAACTGCTTTTTGGTCCCGAGTACGTGAAAGACCAGAGAGTGACGGCCGAGTAGCTATAAATGAATCAGTAGCTTCACGCTTTGAAAAACTTAATTCTTTCAGCCTTCTCATCACATGTGGAATAGATTCAGGGCCAATTGTTTTCTTCTTCTCTTGGTGAACAGGTTCCACATGTCTTTTGATAACTTCCTCAGGATTGTAATCGGACTTCTTGGGAGAATTCATAAAATCTATGTACAGTGTTTTTTCAACTGGAGGCAAGACATCAAGGAATTTGCTGCCTGCGCCATTGTTTAAACTACCATCCTTGGCCTTAGATTTTTCTGCTTCTTTAGGAATGCCAAGGAATCCAACCCCTTCGCGAAATGGGGAAGGAGGTCTTTGATTCCTATATGGAGATATGTTACCTCGCACAGAATTCCTACGAGGAGATACTCTATTAGCTTCTTGTGCAGCATTAGATTTGAGATATTGATCAATCTGCTTGTCGATGTTAGCTTCAGCTAGCTTCCTCTGTTCAGCTTTACGCTCTAATATGCGTCTGTGTGAAGCTTCCCAAGCACACTGCAAAATGCAAATCGTAAACTGAAAATTACAACAGTGAACATTTTTATGAGTTTTATAAGGGAAGACATCTAGTTTACCTTGTCAGGGACGCGAGTGGGAGTTGTGGGTCGAGTAGATGGAGACTTGGGCACCTTTCGACTCTCAACGCGAGGAACTCTAGGACTCTGGCTCCTTCCTTTCACATCCGTTAATTGGTTAATAATTGCCAACGAGTTCTTCAAGCAGAATTTTGGAAGAAATCCGCAAGCTCTGACTGATACTTCACTGGGAGTGTTGCAACTCTCATCATCAGACTCGCTTTGTTTTTCCATCAGGTCTTGGCCTATATGAGGCACAATGTTGGACTCGTATTGCTTGAGTTGTTGTTGTGGCCTCCGCTCCGCATTTGAAAGACGTGTAGCCTGTTTAGGCTCGTCAACTGTGACTGGTTGCTTCTTGATAGCATACTGAGGGGGCTCCAAGGTCATCGCCTTTGCAGCAGGCAAGAAGCGACTCATTAGGAAATCGTGAGTTTTCCTATCAACGGAAAAGTTTCCTGAAGAGGTAGCATTTAAGCCTTCATCTCCACTCAATCCACTGACACTACAATTCATCGAAAATGTTTCTTCAGGCAATAGTGTGTCCAAAGCATCCGCAAACATATCATTTTCATCGTGATCTGAATGATTGCTGTTTTCCTTCTCATGCACACTTATATCTGAACTTTCAAACATAGTTCTAGCCCTAATAATCGGAGATGGAGCTCGTGTCTGCGCTTTTTGCACATACATCTCATCGAACTCCCTATAACCCTGAAGCAGCGCCCTCTCCGTCACCCTCCCTGGTGGAAATCTAGGATTAAAAGAAGCCTGCTGCTGCTCATCTCGAGCAAAGTAAAGCGGCCCGCTTTTACTCTTGGATCTACCAGGAGTATGCTCCCACACGAAAGGCACAGAAGCTGGTTTAGTCACTTGATCCAAATTATTCGAATCTGAATAATGACATGGTGGAGGCGTAAGGCGTCTTTCAGACTGTGGTCTCTGAATGATCTCACCAGACATTGCGCTCCTATATCCCAGTTTTGGAATTCTTCTCACGGACAACAGTGGCTTGTTTAAATCCAGCTGCCTTTTCTCCATTGCAGATTACAAAGAAGCTACTCCAAAAGAATTCCAATTGAGCCCTGTCAACACTGAAAACAAAGAAGACACGTCAGAAAAACCCAACAACAATTGCCTGGAACAAAAACGCCCCAGTGAACATCAAACCCACATCAATTCTATTTAGTAACATGGGAATTAGGATACCTTATACAAAATCCCAGCAAAGAAGTGATACTTTCCAAGCTTAATAAGGCACAAAATCAGACCATTACAAGATACAATGATTCTGAATAAGGCACCAAATCATTTGCATTCATTTGCATCTATCCAGATTTACACAATAATCTCAAGATCCCAAATCAGCAAACCCCAAATCCACCGCACAATCCCAACGATGAACCGCACACAAAACTCAATTATGAACAAAAACTCAGATTCAAATTTCAAGAACCAACAAAAGAGTGTTTGTGAAAGAGAAACCCCAATTTAAAACAAAGGCAAGAAACAACCTGGGTTTTGAAGTTCGAATCACAAATGCGCTTAAACACTTAAATGGGGTTCAAAAGGGACACCTTTTGACTGGCTTCTCTAACAAGCGCCGTGTAGAATGTGGAAATCGAAATTAAGCAGTGCCCAGAAATCAGTGGCGCGAGTTATGGGAGGGATCGAGTGAGGACGAAAAGAGAGTGATTAAAAGAAAAGGAAATAAGGAGGAGAAGAAGAAAATGACGAGAGACAGTAAGTGTGGTGGTCGTCTTCTTCTGCTTCTTCTTAAAGATTAAACCTTTATCTCCCCCTCTCTCTTGCCCCCATGAATACGGCGACCCATATTCAATCTTAGGCGAATGTAACCACTCGCTGGATGCCCCTTTGACTGGTTTGGTCAAGAAATTAGATTAAAAATTTCATCTTTGAGAAATTTGTTACAATTTGCTGACTATGTTTTTGACAGACACCATGTCAGCTCCCGTTGGTAGTTTATCAACATTCCCCCACTTGGTTTTCAATTTCACAAATTTCTAATAAAATTTGGTATTAGAATTTGGTACAAATTAAGTTGTGACTTTTTTTCATTTTGACTATTTACTGCCTTAAACCTTTGTTCTAATAAAATAAAATTGATGATGCTTAAGAATGAGTATTTAGATTTAGGACAAAAATAGCAAGACAATGTGATTGTTTTAATATGGAGTAGAGGTTGTGGGTTAATTTTTTTATTGGTTGCGCCGATTCGATTAGGTTTACTGCCTAAATCTAATGTTGAGTATATGATTTGGAGAAAGGGAATGGGTTTGGTTAGATAGTGTTAAACTACCTCCAACTAACAAAAGAACAAAAAGTCGTTAAGATCGACGAGATTGTGTGTTGGAGTCCTTGAGAGATCAAAGTTTGATACTTGTACGAGTGTTCTCAATATATAGCATTAGATTTTACATTTGGGAGAAAACTTAATTTCGAGGCTCACTTTGATGCTGTGCCATGTGGTTGATCACCATTGTTATCGATCAATTAGAATGATAAGATATATAGTTTAGATGGGTGAGTAATAATCTTGAAGATGACAAAATCATGTGTTTAAAATTTTGTTTGAGGCTATATATGTTTGTTAGAACATTGTATAGGAAGTGGTGATGTGAAACTGAATAAGTAGAATAACATGGCTTGGTAGTTTAATGTCCCTTGAGAGGTTACATCTATGCCTAACATACCATTGGTCCATGTTATGCTATTATTTTTTTGACTTCAGTGGCATCTCATTCTCAAGCCCCTCAAAAGTGACCACAAGGGATTAATTAGTTTGGGCTGGTAGTCGGTTAGATTTGTTTATGGGCTTTGTGAAGATGAAGGAGCTAGCTAGCTATTATGTATTGTGTGTGTGAGGTAATTACTTAAGCTTTCACTCTATGACTTATATCACTGGCATTCAGTGAGCACTCCTATGCACTCTGATTATCTCATCATATATATGATCAACTTTTGCCATAAAGGAGACATGAGCTCTGATCATATGTGACAACAACATAAACCGATCACAAATACTACTATTGGTACGTATATACTTATTTCAGTACGCAGAGACAACAAGGTGGTGGTCTTACGATGCGAACACCTGACTTGTTATATAAGTTAAGCGTTCGCAGGTAGTCAACACAAATAGATCATATATCTCGTGTATATGTAATAATGGAATAGATATATATGTAGCCTGATTTAGATCGACATAGAACATGTATTTCAAAAGCATAATATATATATATGTATGCAAGTCCAGATCTGGCGAAGCTTGGGCTTCTCCATCTAATATGCATCATTCATAGCATGAGAGGGTCCAGTTACACAACACCCCGAGATCTCCAATGCATTGGCAGCGCCCTGCAAATCATATTCACCACACATGGCTGTAATCGTAGTAATCTCTCTAGTGATAGAAAAGATACATCTTAGGCAAAAATGCAGCATTGGTATATTAAGCAATATACACTAGTAGGTTCGATTTTTTGTGCATTTGTATGTTTTCTGATCACATCCTGCTCTCTGAGATTGCACACTGGTCTCTCAACTTACAACCGTCCTATTAGTACATCAATGCATGCATTGTCCCAGCTCGATCAGCGCTCTAATTTAAACATACCCAACAAAACAACGCATGAAGAAAGCCTGAATTTTTAAGTTAAGTGGGTAACTTTTAAGTCTATATCTAGGAAGCAAGGAATCATTCACTAATTTGCATATACAAAATCAAGAAAATCCAAACCTACTTATAAGTGATTAAAAAAAACCCTATTTGTAGGCACGCAATGGAGAAAACCCTATTCGTATTAGTGATAAAAAAACTAAATGGAAGATGATTGTAAATGCATGGCCATAGCCATAATGGGGAGCAGCAAATCCTGTAGAATCCTAAAAAGAGAGAACAAAGCACTTAAAAGTGCCTATCTCCTATATCGTATATAGGTGGGGAAATGATACTTAATTTCTTAAATAATTGCAAGAAGTTAATTACCATCTCACTAATTAAATGCTGCGTAGATTGTGAACAAGGGTTTGTGAAAACTGTTAGGAAATACTGTATAAGTAATTAACTAACACTTACCCTCTTGCTCAAAAATGTTCCAGGCATTAATAATAAGTATGCACCATAAGAAGGGGTAAAATAAGTAAAGATTTTCTTTTTTGTTGTTGGCGATGTAAAATAAGTAATAAAGATTAATTACCATTTCATCATTTAGATATCTGATGGATGTTCCTTCAGCAAGGCGGCCTGCTTGTTGTCATTGGCCATATCTGTCTGCTGCTTTGTCATGTGATGAACCAACTTCCTCTTCTTCTTCTTCTTGTAAGGAATTCCTCTAGCCTTTGACTGGCAGTCCCTCACTTCCCTCAAGTAAACCCTAATTGCTCCGTTCCCAAACGGATTACTCTCCTGCGATCCACCGTGCTCCTCATAAGCAGCCCTAAGCCGCCCAATCAACGCATCTAGACTGCCCCATGCTTGCCTCAGCGGGCAAGTGCAAGGAGCAGGCGGATCGGGCTGCCCAAAGAAGACGCAGCCGTTGAGATGCACCTTAGTCTTCCCAAACTGATCAAGGTACCGCATGAATTCCAGTACATGGGTATAGCTACAGTGTGATAAGGACATAGGAGGGCGCTGGTTCTTCAAATACTGTCCGAAAGTGTTCCAGTCACGCCTTTTCTGCGACTCGTAGCGGCTAAGTGGAGGAGCTGCTACTTGAATTGCCACTTGATCCGGTTTGGATGAGGCAGTGCCAGTACTACTCCCAGTGGCTGCGCTACGACTATCATGATTATAGCGATGATGATGATCAAGGCCGATGTTGGCTATAGCAGTGGCTGTGGTTGTGGTGCTCATCAGTAGAAGTAGTAAAGCCAAAACCCTAGCTTGATCAGAGATAAGTGAGAAGAAGCTGTGATTTGGGAGCTTCTTTTGCTTGCGACAATTTGTCAATCTTAATTGTTTGCTAAAATGGCAAGAATTAAGGATCACATCTCATGAGAAGAATTGTGAACTCATTTTTTCAAGAGAAGTGACATTTTATGGGACCCTACAATACATAGTGATGTTGCTTTTTCTTTTGAAACCTGCCCCTTCAATCGTTGATCTTATTATTAAGGGAAAATGACAAATATGAGGTATAAACTATTATCTATTGATAAATCACGGTTAGAACTATAAAAAATGATAATTAAGGGATAATTTCAAAATCTTTTATTTGACATATAACAATTAACAATCATATAAAAACTAAGGCATCAATTATGTGTTGAAATTGCCTCTTAATTGTCAACTATGTGTTGAAATTGTCACTTAATTGTTATATGCCAATTAAAAGATTTTAAAATTGCCCATTAATTGCCATTTTCTAGAGTTCTGACCGTGATTTGTCAATAGATGGTAGTTCGTAGCCCCTCTTTGTCATTTTCCCTACAATTTTTTTGATGGAGGGTACAATGATTCAATACATATTATCTAGTACAGATATATTGCATTTCGATCAGATTCTAAAATCATTGGTACATATGTATCCCCACTTGAAGCACATGCCAGGTTCAACACCTTTTACCATGGATCCACGCGCTATGCGGGAAAAAGAAGACATCCGTGAGGGATGAATGAAGCATCCACGCACGAGGCGGGACGAGAAAGAGGGAAGGGAAAAAGAAAAATCTCATAAATTTATGAGAAATTGGTGACCCCAGGACTCGAAATCAGGGTGTAAGGATCCAACCAATCAGGGCGGACTCCTTAACCAACAGGTCACCCCTATTGGGGGCTACATTTTACAGTTGATTAGTATCATTTTGTCATATTTACGGACGACATTGTTTCTCAAAACATGTTCGTCTGCCTACTTGGTGCTTCGTAGGCAGACTGATCAGATATCATTGGATGATAAATCATTATCATTATTCATTAATCACTACATGGCATATCATCATGATCATATAAAAGTCTATATGGTGGTGTGTAATAAGAATTTTTTTCGAGAGCACCACAATAATTAGAAATAATGTTGATTGATCGAATGTTTTCAATTTTTAGATTAAATATGGTTTCCAGATTAACATCAATTATTGATTTCATGTTATATGTTTCAGAAACATATATAACAAAATTTTAGGATTCATATGATTGCAAAATATTCAATGATCATTTGTAATGAAACCGCATAGAAGAAGTTTATCTTCAAAAAAGAAAAAGAAAGAACTTATTTTTCGTGGTCCTCTTAGCAATATATTACCGTTCACTTAAATTACTAGGAAAAAGTTAAAACTATATAATCCACTAAACCCTAGATCGAGCTAAGCGGCTAGGCCAAATCTTTTTTTTGATAAACACGCCAAACAGACTACAGAGGACTTCTCGCCTGAGAAGGGCTACAGAGGACTTCTCGCCCGAAAAGAGCACAAGAAGCTGACACTAATTATACAGATAAAAGACCAATATGCCCAGCTTGAAGTTCGATAGTTAATCCATTACGGTAAAGTGAGATAAGAAAAAAAAAATCTACACTAGGGTTAATATTGATGATCAAATTGTCCAACACTGCACTACTGAAAAGTAGGGCTGGGTTTTTGTACCGAAAACCGAAACCGAACCGAAACCGAACCGACCGAAACCGAACCGACTTCAAACCGAACCGAATTTCAATTTATCATACCGAACCGATTTATTTCGGTTCGGTTTCGGTTTTCATTTTGAGAACCGACAAAAACCGAACCGACAAAACCAAACCGAAACCGATAAAAACCGACAATTACCGACGAAACCGACAAACCGAACCGACAATTACCGACGAAACCGAACCGAAACCGACAAAACCGACAATTACCGACAAAACCGACAAACCGAACCGACAAAAACCGACAAAACCGAACCGAAACCGACAATTTCGGTAAAACCGAACCGAACCGAAACCGAATGTCGGTTTACCGAAAAATCGGTTCGGTTTTCGGTTTCATTTTTCACTAAACCGATAATTCGGTTCGGTTCGGTTTTTATCGGTTCGGTTCGGTTTTTGAACCGAACCCAGCACTACTGAAAAGTATCATTAAAGAAATAACAATTAAAGAAGATTTATTCATGTTGGGGTTTCATTTTATAATTGATAATTATGTCATTGTCAATAACAATGATGGATATGTTCAGACTTCAAAGGACTAATGCATGAATGTGCTAGGGCTTTGAGTGCCCATTTCGTTATATGCAGAAATAATCACTACAAATTTTGCTCAACTTTGCCGGCATAGAAGGAATCGTGAAGAGATTCGTGACGATTTTTACCACGGTTTCTCATTTATTGCAAAAAAAAAAAACTACGTCGCATAAATCATCCTACAATTCTACAACGGTTTTACCACTAATCACTGTGCTTGATCATGCCGCATGGAGAGACACTAATGATCATGTACGTGCGCTTATTCACAATACGTTGTCTAATATTTCATTTTGAAAGACATCGCTTATCTGAAGCTCTGTCTTTAGTGTGTTCTGTACTAGTGTACATAAAAGGCAGTATTTTGTTAATATATATGCATGCCCTAAAAATGGGGAAGACTTCGTGAAAATATGCTTGAAAGAGAAGCTAGCATTTAGGAATATCACAACAACATACAAAAAAAGAAAATGGACGCTGACAAGCAGTGAAGCAAAGATTTGAATCCAATTTTGCAAGTATGATCAATATCAGACATGTCTTTGTGACTTGTCTTGATGGGTCTACTTTTCAATCTCCATAGTGCCAACAACTAGAATCAAGAACAACCCAAGAAATACTTTCTCATAAATGGTATGTATATTTAAATCATGATTGGTTAAATCAAGTTCTCTCTGCAGAATATCACAATTAGTTGTCAAAATCTTATGAATGATGCCATATATTCGCTTAAAATTAAAGACCGACAATAATGTACTTAAGTAATCATATTTGATGATCAAATTTAAATAGTGAATTTAGTTTATCTCAACAGTCTCTCAACTGTAATTATTTTTGGGAAAATGACAAAAAGAGAGTATGAACTATCACGCATTGACAAATTATGATCCGAACTATACAAATTCACTAATACAGATAAGCCTTTGGACAACGCTTAATTGGACCATAAGATAGCGCTGTCTTATGTCGAGATTTTAGACATCACTTCTTGAATAAACGATGTTCAAAGTATCGATATTAGACATCGCTTCTCTCCTCATAAGTGTGTTTTTATGTCAGACAATAGACGTCGCCAATTATGTAAGCGCCTGTCTATATAGTCTAACTTAAGACAACGCTGTCATTATAAGCGCTGTCTTAAGTCGCAACCTTCGTACATCGGTAGTTCATAGTCATTTCTCAGTGTCTCCAACACATGCGGCATGACAGCCGACTCTTCGGCAACGTTTTTAACCATATCAATCAAATTGTCATCTTCCCCATTCTGTATTACAATCATCCATTTGTGGCGAAACAACTTGAGGTGCATCGTTTCACGGTTCAGACTCACCGTGCATACGCCATACTTTGTAATTGGGATTGATACCGCTTAACAATATATAGGTGGTTTACCAATTCACTAACTTTAACTTTTTATTATTATTCCAACAACGAATGCATGTACATTGAACGTCACTACACGAAAATGTTCTAAAAGCTACAAATTAAATTCAATGGACTATATTTTGTGGTTATATATAGAAAATGTTAAAATTCTGTTGGAAATGAATCAGTATCCGTTGTAAATGCAGTTAAAATTGACGGATGTGATAAAATATAATCGACACCCATTTAACCATCGACTTCCAACGGAATCATCCGTCAATTTTAGTAACATTTCTTACGGATATAGCTCAAATATAATGGAATCGGCTGTCGATAATAATCGTTTTTCTTGTAGTGGTATTCGGACCCATTTCGTTCGGCAAATAACTTCACGAAATTACAAAAACTAAGAATTCATTGCTCGTATTCATCCGTTAGGCGGTTAACTGACATCCACGCTCGGTCCATTATCATCAAACTATATGTATAGTGTTGATTAAGGATATGAATAGATTGCAACCTATATTTATATTGGACAAAAGAAAAGTAAAAGTAAAATTAGCATGTATATTTATTTTTCAAGCAAATATATCCAATAATTCTAGTACATACAATTTGCATCAAAATTACACAATGTATCAATTTTGCTCCAAGGAAGAAACACAAACTATATAGATCAACAACACATAGACACACAATACACAATATCACAACGTAACATCAAAAGAATACACAAACAATTCTTACACACTCTAACCCCTTCACTACAAGAAAATGTGTTATAGTCTCACACAAACAATTCTTAATTCCTAGATATTTGTATTGTTATAAATTTGAGCTCACCTTATGTATAGAAAAACTGGACCACTCCCCCGCTACCGTTTCAACTATAGGTTCACTCCTGCAACATGACAGTAAGGTAAGGTTCATCATGATTTACTTACAAAAATACACATCGGCAAGGTATGAGTGTAACCCAAATAAGCCTCACTCACCTTCACTTGGGCGCTAACCATCCAACAAGCTATTTGCTTTAATTCTTTGATAAACAAACTAACTCACTGCCAAACAAATAACCAAATTCAGTAACTTCGTCGCATCAAAATTCAGCAATTTCAGCAGCTATTATGCACAAACCTACTCACTAAAAAAACAATGTGAGTTATGAACCCTAACGATGGTGGATTTTGGTTGCAACTTACCTCAAGGCTAACAAAATCAGACGATAAAGGCCGAATCGGAACTGAGCTATAATTTCAGCAATTGGTACTGTGTGAAAACCCTAACGAATGAAATCAAAAATCAAATACCGAATGAAATCGACGACGACGGTGAACAAACTGAACAAACTAAATACACCTTGGCCACGATGCGAAGAACATGACGATGGTGGCACTGGCGGGATCGAAGACGGTGAGCATTCAAAAGTGGAGGTAATTTCGTCGACGGTGAGATTTGTCGAGTGAAAAGTAAAAAACTAGCAGAATGAAATCACATAAGTTTTCGAGTGTAACTTCAGACAGCGCTTTTGTCATAAGCGATGTTTAATATCAACTTAAGACAACGCATGCTTAAAAGCGATGTTTTAAGTCTAGATATAAGACAGCGCGTTATGCATAAGCGTTGTTTATTGTCTACTTAAGACAGCGCCTGTTCAAAAGCGTTGTTTAAAGTCTAGATAAAAGACATTGCGTCCTAAAAAGGTGTCGTCTTAAGCGAACATTAAACTGCACCTTTTGACAAGCATTGTCTAACGTATATATTAAGGCAGCACCTGTGTTTGAAGCGCTGTCTAAAGACCACATAAGACAGCGCTTATTCACAAAGGGATATCTAATGTCCCGTTTTTGAAAGACAGGGCGTATCTGAAACGATGTCTTTAGTGTGTTCTGTACTAGTGATTGACAATTAAGGGCAATTTCAAAATATTTGAATCCTCAATTTCACAATTAAAAGCAAGAAGTTTTTTTCTTCAATTCATTCATTTAGTTAACTTTATCAATTGACGGAGTGATATTCCGTTAGTTAAGTGTTACATAGGGATTAAAATATTTAAAAATTACCTTTAATTGTCAATTTTTTTAGTTCGAGCCGTGATTTGTCAATGAGTGATAGTTCATACCCCTCTTTATCATTTTCCTTCTTTTTCTTAAATATCTTAAAACTCATACAAATAATTAAGTAGGCTTATTTATTAAGTTTGCACACACATCATATTTTGGAGTGCAGTTTAAGATTTCAAGTGTTACAAATAACACTTCACTTGATCCATCGTACCAAGTTGTTTAATTATTAGGGTGTCCGTGTCCCACATTAATTTAAGAGCATGATCTTTGGTTGTCCACTATATCTATATACAACCATCAACAAGATTAGTAAGAGATTTTTCTACTATATATATTATTATGTTATGGCCAACGCGTAGCTTCGGACAAATTCAACCCAGCTGGCAACTATATGCTAGTAAGTAAGATGTGTGGAGAACAAGAATCTTATGTTCGATCAATCTTTAATTATCATTTTATCTAATCATATTAAAAAGCACCACCCATATAGATTTGACAAGTATATATGGGCCGCCTGTGTGTGTTTTCACTTAATACACACACATACGCTCTCGTGACTTGTAAATTGTAATGGTCGTACGTTTTCAAACATTTTGACAGATATTTGTATGTAGACAATTGTGATAATTAAGCTTTAAGCCTAAGGTTTAATAAAGGGGAAAATATACATATGTGAGATCTTGCTTTGGGACATAGCAATCTGCATAAAGCTAGTCTTATGAGATGATGTACACAAAACGTCATCACATCACATGTGGGCTGTGTGCCGCCGTGGGATAAAATGTTTATCAAAGACGAACTTTCTTTTGGACTAACAAGGATATGTGTTGTTCTTCCTGTGGTATGCGTATGCCGCCAGAAGAATTAATTATCTTGTTTCATACTTGATTTTTTATGATATATATGACGCTTGAGATGTCAGAGTTTGATCTAACTGTTTCAGAATTGAGCTGCCTTGATTTTTGGGTTCAATTTAATTATTCTAGATTTTTGTGTTTTTCTGTGTATACACACATTATTGAGTATTGTAATTTTTTTCATGTGATAAGTTAAAGATCGAAGGTCCACCTGTGGCGTGGGGCGAATCGAACTACACACATTTTTTTTGATTGACAACTACACACATTATTGAGTAGTGTAATTTTTTTCATGTGATAAGTATTCATCAAAACATGCATAGTAATCACAACACGTGATGAATTAGATAATAAATTCTCGCGTTCATTTTTCTTTCGCAACTGCTCGCATAATTAGATCAACCACTTATATTGTATATATGAATTATATAAAAATCTAATGAGGATGGGAGTTTGAATTAGGATAGTTGATCCATATATACAAATATCAACCTAAAAATGTCAAAAGTATGTAGATAGCCGATAGCGTACATTTAAGAGATATATATGGCCCATCAAAATGTTAGAGCGAAAGCATGCAATAACATGGTATATAGCTTAGCCCATCAAGAAAATCCCAAAGCTATAAAACCAAATAAAATGGATGAGGTACGCATTTGGGTGTCGTTATCTGTGTTTGAGCGATACTTTTGTTTGGTTAGCATATCTGCATCATCATTCATATCTCAGCACGTACTACGCAAAAATATATATGTAACTTAGAAGTTCATTTAGTGTTTGTTTGGTTGGTTGCTTGTTGGTCATATATATATCAATATGCCAGATTGATAAAAAAAATAACAACCAGAGAGTTGGGTGAAATGGATTCTCTCTCATCGAGAAAACTCAGTCCAACAATTAGTAAAATATCAATTGGTTAACCTGCAACAATCAGATTCGGCCCCAAACCCTAGAAAGACTCACGTGCTTAAAAAAACCCGAATCAGTAACTCCTCAATGAGAGCAGGTCAAACCTCATTAGATCTAGTAATAATGAAGCCTCATTCCCCAACACTGAATAGAATAGAAATAGTAAAAGATAGCATCGATCAGTTTACTTAAGGAATATCAAATACCTCATTTAATGTCCTCAGAATCCTCCACAAAACACATTGTTATAATCTCTACTTGTTGGATTATTAGAGATTTGAAAGAAGTATTTATCTACAATTTTGTTGGAACCCTTTGGTTTTGATGATTACAAACACTTAGCTAATGTGTTGCCTAAGTGTGCAGAAATCCATGGGCAGATTTGTTGTTGCAAGTTTCAGGTGAGGAAACGCAAGCATGCGAACATTGATTGAAGTTTGAAGTTGGGACGAACGAATTGCGGTTCAAGAAGATTCGAATTGAACCAATTAAAGAGCCTTGAGAACCACGCAACTAGGGCGAGTTGGCGTGTTGAGATCGAAGATAATTCGTGAAGATTAATCACAGATTTGGAAATCAAGAAGAAGATATCTGATTAGCAGAATATGGAGAAGAATATTCTACAGATCAGATTTGGCAAGTTCTGTTTGATGGATAAACAGATTAAATGAAGATTGGAGAAGAAAGGAAGATTCTAGAAGGAGTCTTGTCTTATTGAACTGAAGTCCATTAGGGTTTGGACAGTTGGGCTGGCCCAGGATATTGGGCCCAGAGTTTAAGACATAACAAACTCTATATAAAGAGCTAGGGTTTGACAAAATGTCTTGTGGATGCTGAGCGGCGGATTTAGAGAGAGAATAACTGCGGCTACCTTATGGAGAATCAAGCTCTTGCATAAGAAGAGGAGCAGCACCGCCAGCATTGCACGCACTGAGGCGTGGAGTTCTCTTGAGAAGAACGGAGCGACTGCATTCCAGGAGGAAGATTGCTGAAGTCGCACACACGGAGGTTTGTGGTAAGAATCGATTATTCCATCCGGTTGAGTAGAGGTCATCAAATAGAATCTGTGTGATCTAGTTTGTAAACCCTACAAGCATATCGGGAATAAAAGGAATAATCTGATTTCGAAAATCCTTTCAGTGGAAACTGAAAGGTAGTGGTTTTTAATCTTATCATAGTTTTGATAAGGTTTTCCACTATATATCCTTGTGTTGTTATTTCTGCTGTTATTTTCCTGCATCAATATTCCGCTGCTACGTTAACTATCAAACGGAAAACAATATAAAATCAACTCTTAATTTCCGTCTGATAGATTATCGTATTTCGCTAACACTTCGATCCAACACGTGGTATCAGAGCCGAAGGTTCTAGATTTGTGTGTTAGCTTTGCAGGAAAGTATGTCGTCTATTAGCGATTCGTTCTGGAAACCGCCGCTTCTGAAGCCGGGACAGTTTGACTGGTGGAAAGACCAGTTTGAGGCTCACGTCTGCTCGCTGGATGGACAGTTATGGAGCATATTCGAGATGGGTCCTCTTATCATCCCACTGGACACAACAGATGCTAAAAAACCAGTGGAGAAAACTAAGGATAAATATACGGATGAGGACTACAAGAAGCTTGAAAAGAATGCTAGAGCAAAGAAAGTCCTATATATGGCCCTTTCTCCCGGAGATCAGATTAAAGTGGCGATGCACAAAACCGCGAAGGAGATGTATGATGGATTGGTCAGATTATATGGGGGAAATGAAGATATCAAGAGAAACAGAATACTAGCAGCGATAAAGGACTATGAATCTGTTATGCAGAAGGAGGATGAATCCCTTGAAGATTTCTTCACCCGATTCCAAGTCATCATTGGACAGTTGGAATACTTGAACGAGAAGCTCCCCGAATGGAAAATCACACACCAGTTCATGCAAGCCTTGAACTCAAAGTGGGATCACGTGACACTAGCGCTGCAAGCTCAAAAGGGGATTAAGGACATCACACTAGAGGAACTGGTTGCCAACCTTCAGAGCCAAGCCGGAATCACGGAAAGAAAGATGGCTAGGAGACAATCAGACAAATCCCATGTCATAGCCTTGAAGGTAGAAAAGGCTCTCGATCTGGCACATGGAAATGAGTCACCAAAGGAGGACGATGACATAGCCCGATTAACAAGAGCCCTCACGATGGCCAATATCGGCAAAGGACAAAACTTCAGCAGAGGTCCATCAGGAGGAAGTCGTGGTAACTCCTCCAGCGGAAACAAAGGTGATACGTCGAGAGAAAATGGGGGAAACCGAGGAGAAAAAGAAGACAGAACATGCCACCACTGCCAAAAGAAGGGGCATCTGTCAAAAGATTGCTACAGCAGAAAGAAAAGAGAGCCACCCGTCCAGAAAGGAGAAGCATCCGTCCCCAAGCCAGCTCATGCCATGTTCACCGCATGGGGAGACTCGGATGAGGATAGTAACGATGGAAAGTGTTCCAAGGAGCCTTGCTTGATGGCTCATTCCACATCTAGTAAGGTAATGGAAACTAACTCCCTTGTTGATGAAGTATTTACCAAATCTGATTTTGCAGAAACTATAGCTCAGCTGTTAGACAAAAATCAAGATCTGGAGGACAGACTGGCAGAAATGCAACAGGATCATCATGCTGACATAGAAGAGAACAATCTATGGGCAAACAAAGCTATGCGCCTTGAGACAGAAATAGCAGAGCATGTATGCAAGTGTCGTACCTGTGATGGAAGAGAAATACTGATTAGCAAGCTAAGTGACGAGCTGAAACGCTTGAGGATAGAAAATGATGAAATAGTTGACTTCAACACAGAAGTTGAAAGGCTGAATGATGAGTTGATGGACCTCAGGCAAAACAATGAGGAGCTGCTTCAAACAGTGGAAAACCTCAGACGCGAGGAGGAAGTCTTAAAAGAAGAGTGGCTTAAAGAAGTGCAAGCTAAGAAAGTTGAAGAAGAAAAGAAGAATTACAAGAAAAGGTTTGTTCGACCAGGCCTTGGATTCGAACAAGAAAAGGCTACTAAAGGAAAAGGCGTTGTGGTGGTGGAAGAAGGTGAATCCTCTCGGCAGAATAGAAGGCCTCGGACCATTAGACATACTAGAAGGGAAGCCAGTCCACAGGATGGATGTCACCTCTATGATACTGACTCAGTCCCTTACAAGGCTAGGAAAGCCTATGAAATCTGGCAGAAGCAGAACCTTAGTCATAGGCCTTCAAAGATAGACCTTCAAGCAAGGAAGAAAAGAACATCCACACCACCTGGCAGAAGTAAATATATTGATCTTCTATGCCACAGATCATGCTGGCATTGTGGACAATCTGGACACTATAGAACTGAATGTCCAAGACTGAGGAAGACACATGAAAGGAACCGCAACTGGCTGGACACCCAAGACCACCATCCAGAAGCTAGTTATCAAAGGAAAGCTAGTGCATATAGAAAGAAAGGGAGAGTCGATCACTTTCGCCCCCACTATGATCCAGAAATCTGTGGTAGACCAAGGAGCACGCCCATGCGAAAGATTGATATAACTAACCATGATACTTACTATCAATCTTATTATGTTCCTGTTGCTAAATTCATTCCTAAACCCAGTAAGCCCAAGCTTGTCTGGGTTCGGAAAAACTGATCTTTTCTTGCAGGAAGGAGTGAGGTCCCATCCCTGGTATTTAGATAGCAGCTGCTCAAAGCATATGACAGGGAATCCAGGATGGTTTGACTCGCTCCATAAACACTCCGGAGGAAGCAAAATCTTCGGAAACAAAAGCAAAGGAAATGTGATAGCTATGGGAGAGGTAAGAATTTCAGATACTATCCGAATCGGGCAAGTAAGTTTGTTGAAAACTTGAAATACAACCTGATAAGTGTGTCTCAATTGTGTCAACATGATAAAAATCAAGTTATATTCAACTCTAATGACTGTATTCTGAGGTGTAATGAGACAGGGAAGACAGTTCTGAGAGGAATTCGTGTGAACGAAATCTGCACCGTAGATCCAAATTTTGTCCATGAGGAAGAACTGTGTCTATCAAGTACTGCAGAAGCCTCCATCTCATGGAACAGGAAGTTTGGTCATGCAAGTATGAGGCTGCTGCACAAACTCCATCAGATGGAATTGGTAGTTGGCTTACCTAAGGTGAAAAGCACATTTGATCAAGTGCTTTGTCCACAATAACGGTAAGGAACACTTGGGTAAGTTCGATGCTCGGAGAGATGAAGGAGTGTTCGTTGGATACTCCAGCCATAGCAAGACTTACAAAGTCTACAACCTAAGGCTAGAGCAAGTTGAGGAAAGTGTGCATGTAAGATTCGATAAGACGGTGATGGCTGGTCACTTAATACAAGATTCTTCATCTACGACTATGATTGATGCTGGGGAGCTCCGGTTTGTCAATGAGTCAGATCCCGACTGGGAACCTCCACCAGCACCCACTGCTGAAATACCTCACATGGATATCCACTAGGGAGATGAAGTACTACCAGACCATTAGGCAGATCAAGATGAAATAGCTGATCCACCAGGTGGAAATGATAATGATAACCCTGTGGTGGAAGCTGACGAAGAGCTCCCTGGAGAAGAAGAAGTGGTCGTTGAACCTACTCCTGCTAACCCTGAGGGGGAACTCAGAACCACACGATATGGACGAGTGGTTCATCGACCAGCTAGATTAGAGAATTACCAGTGCTATATCTCTCAGGAACAGGTAGATCTTAACTCCTTATATCAATTTTGTGGATTTGCCTCTTGTGTCTCTCTTGCAGAAATGAAGACCGTAGCAGAAGCGCTCAAGGACCCAGAATGGGTCAATGCCATGCAAGAGGAGATGCACCAGTTCGAAAAGAACAAAGCCCGTCTGGTGGCCTACGCAGATGCTGATTATGCCAGCTGCAAGACAGACAGAAAGTCTACGTCATGGATGACACAACTCCTTGGACCATGCCTGATATCATGGGGATCCAAGAAGCAGTTCTCCATTGCCTTATCTACCGTTGAGGCCGAGTATATCGCAGCTGCTGCTTGTTGCGCACAACTCATATGGATAAGACAACAGCTAAGTGACTACGGTGCTAATCTTGAATGTGTTTCAATTCTATGTGATAATACCAGTGCCATTAATATTTCTAGAAATCCGGTACAGTTTTCACGTACTAAACACATAGAAATCAGATATCACTTTCTGCGTGATTGTGTAGAAAAAGGCACCATAGCCATGGAATACTGCAGAACTAAGGAGCAGATCGCATACATCTTTACGAAAGCACTGCACAGGGAGCCCTATGAGAAGCTAAGGCTTGAATTAGGTATGACATCCCTTACCTAGTCTGTATTCTATGTTAGATTTCTCCAATGATTGGCTAGACTAGGTTGCATGCTAAGTTTCCATGGTATGGAATTACTGCTTATGAAATTGAAAACTGTGTGAAAGTTTCTCTGTGAGCTCACCCTGCATGCTTGATAAATAAGACTACTAGATAGCAGAATCTGAGCATGGCACATAATTCTTTGTAGCCCAAAAGAGACTTCCTATTTTGAACCCTCAATACATGCCAAGGAAGTACTCTAAGACCAACCCAAGCTTATAATGTGTGGAGACTGATTGTTGGTTGTTTAGCCCTTTGATTATGAAACATCACATATTTTTTGCTATCTCCACACCGCATGATATTGCTTTGATTTGACTTGGTGAATTGCTTGCTTCATAATTGAGTGGTGTTTTTATTGTACCTCTTGGGTAAACCTAAAGCACCACAATCCTTGTGAAAACCATGAGATAGAACCGGGGTTAATTCCAAACTGATTCAGACTGGTTCAATCAGTGGATGTGGCTGGTTCAATAAGCAAATGTTGGTGAATAAAGGTTGAAAAGGTTAATTGCTCCTAGCCTTATAGCAGAAATGAAGCACTTATGGTGATTGGACAGAAAGGTATGATAAGAAACTGCAGAGCAGACTGCCATAATCACATGGGAAGATGAACAAACCAAAAGGTGTGTAGTCAAAGCAATTAAAGCAGGTTTTCTCCCAACTGGACACGTGGAAGTAATCCACTAAAATTGGGGAGTTACGAGGCAGTTGGCAATTACTCTTTGAAATTGGAGAGAAGTTTATCCGCAAATTGATTCGGCGTATCTAAATTCAATTTTTCAAGATTGAAGTGCCGTTTGGAGGATTAGCGGCTGCCAGCACGAACAGAAATTCTAAGTGCTACATTTATCGCGATTAAACTGACATGTATGGAGAAAAGCAAGAGCTGCGTCTGCCGCTCGTTCGTCATCATGATGGATGCTGCTGTTGTCTTTATGGCGTGGAAAAACAGCAAAGTGTTGGTACGTGAACAGTCCGCAACACTTAATACCTGCAGATGGCCATGTGGCAGAAAATTGTGGAGCAAATTCAAAATTGGGAACTGCAAGAGGCGGTTTAGTTTCTGCCTAAGTCTGAATTTGGAGGGGAGTTGGCCTTGGCTAGTATGGCTTCACCAGAACGTGTCCTTGCTACTGTGGATGAGAAAAATGACAATGCTCAAATGTGAAGTTGTCGAATGAGCAAATTCTTTATCATCAGTGAGCATGCAGCGCAGCTCATTGTTTATGATCACAGGTCTGTTGTGCAGACTGCTTTGGATGGTGACAGTTCTCCTGCACGCCAGATGATTGATGAAATATCTGTGAGAGGTTGGCGCTGCTACAAGGCATTTATTCTGACAAAGAAGGAGATCATAATGGCACGAATGAGACTCGGATGTGATGCCGTTGCCAGGAAGATTTCATGTTAGGCGGTCAGTTTGAAGTGGAGTGATGGCTATGAAGATGTAATAAAAGGAAATTTCTAGGGCTTCTCACAGTATAAAGAAGAGAAGCAAAAGCGGATCTTGGCACCCATCAGCTAGAAGTGGAGAATGTTATGTCTACTGTTCCTGGTATGGAGGCCATTGACAATATTGGTTGGACATTTGTTGAAGCCATGTGATGGTAGAATGCTCGGATAACCACCCCACAGCACCTCAGGAGGTTGATCCTCTGGAACAACATCCGTTGCATCCAGATGAGGGGTCACCCGACGTGATTGAGGCTTTGCAGAGGCTATCTAGAAAGGAGATCCGTGGTGGCGGAATTGGTAATCGATAGGGAGTTTCTAGCTACACACCAGCTGGCGGAATTGTCAACTTTCAGGATTTCCTCCTGATTGACAAGTTAAGAGCCAAAGAGCATATCAGCCTTCCCAAGCAGATTTTACAGTATATGAAATACTGCGCTGCGAGTAATAAGCATGGGTTGCCATACCCTGGAATTGTGAAGAAGATACTAGTTCACCTTGGGCTGTATGTGCCGAAAAAGGAAGTGAATCTATACTCTGTTCTGGGTGGAAGAACGACCAGTATGAACCCGCACCTCCTCTGACAGACGCTCTTCATGAGGTGGATCCTCTGGACAAGCTTCCAGACGAGGGATCACCGGCGGTGATTGAGGCGTTGAGAAGTCTGTCTGGGAAAGTGGTGTTGCTAACTGAGAAAGTAGCAAATTTGGAGTTGTTATATGAGAAGGTGGTGAAGAAATCTGTTGCTGGCTGTGAGGTGGAATTGCGCGCCAAGATGGAAGCGATTGAGTCGTTACCTGCGCTGATGAAGGAGATGGAGGAGTCTGCAAAAATAAATATGATTCATGGGACTCAAATCAAGGAGGAGATAAAGGAGCTAAACCGTTAGTTGAGGTTTGTGGGCACAGAACTGGTTGACCAGTTGAAGTTACTGGTGAAGGATTAGCCTGGTTTCTGTCTCATGGTTTCCCCCTCTTTTGAAATCCCCACCACATCATCCTTAAATTTTTTTTTGTGACTCTTTCTTCGTTGACTTGCTCCCTTCTGCTTGATAGTTGTTTGATTGTCTGCTTGCTGTGTGTCCCTAAGGGGACTTTTGCCTGTTTGATAATGCAATTTGCAGTTTTTCTTCCATTACCCGGGTATTCTTAAATTGTGATCTTTTTAATGATGCCAAAAGGGGGAAGATAACATGAGTGCACCACTTGAGGGGGAAGTCACTACTGAAATTCAAATCTAATGCCTATTTAAGGGGGAACTGTCATGAGTTCGTAGAAGTGTCTGTCTATCAGAAACTGACTGAAAAAATCTATCTGCTGGATTAGTGATGAATCTGTCTGATAGATTAGTGATGGTTTGAATTACATGTGATGGATTTTTGTTTTATTGAAGAAGTGTTTGTCATCATCAAAAAGGGGGAATCTGTTGGAACCCTTTGGTTTTGATGATTACAAACACTTAGCTAATGTGTTGCCTAAGTGTGCAGAAATCCATGGGCAGATTTGTTGTTGCAAGTTTCAGGTGAGGAAACGCAAGCATGCGAACATTGATTGAAGTTTGAAGTTGGGACGAACGAATTGCGGTTCAAGAAGATTCGAATTGAACCAATTAAAGAGCCTTGAGAACCACGCAACTAGGGCGAGTTGGCGTGTTGAGATCGAAGATAATTCGTGAAGATTAATCACAGATTTGGAAATCAAGAAGAAGATATCTGATTAGCAGAATATGGAGAAGAATATTCTACAGATCAGATTTGGCAAGTTCTGTTTGATGGATAAACAGATTAAATGAAGATTGGAGAAGAAAGGAAGATTCTAGAAGGAGTCTTGTCTTATTGAACTGAAGTCCATTAGGGTTTGGACAGTTGGGCTGGCCCAGGATATTGGGCCCAGAGTTTAAGACATAACAAACTCTATATAAAGAGCTAGGGTTTGACAAAATGTCTTGTGGATGCTGAGCGGCGGATTTAGAGAGAGAATAACTGCGGCTACCTTATGGAGAATCAAGCTCTTGCATAAGAAGAGGAGCAGCACCGCCAGCATTGCACGCACTGAGGCGTGGAGTTCTCTTGAGAAGAACGGAGCGACTGCATTCCAGGAGGAAGATTGCTGAAGTCGCACACACGGAGGTTTGTGGTAAGAATCGATTATTCCATCCGGTTGAGTAGAGGTCATCAAATAGAATCTGTGTGATCTAGTTTGTAAACCCTACAAGCATATCGGGAATAAAAGGAATAATCTGATTTCGAAAATCCTTTCAGTGGAAACTGAAAGGTAGTGGTTTTTAATCTTATCATAGTTTTGATAAGGTTTTCCACTATATATCCTTGTGTTGTTATTTCTGCTGTTATTTTCCTGCATCAATATTCCGCTGCTACGTTAACTATCAAACGGAAAACAATATAAAATCAACTCTTAATTTCCGTCTGATAGATTATCGTATTTCGCTAACACTTCGATCCAACAAATTTGTATATATATAAAACCAATGGATATAGTCAACCACTCTACAAGCTGACATATGCATTATTGTAGAGATGCTTCCACAATACTTATTAGGTATCACTGTGATCACATTAAAGATTTAGGGTTTAGGTTTCTCTGATCTTTCTCTCTACTACTTCTACTTCTACTAGGTGTTTAATATCTTCCATATATATAGAATGATGGGCTGGACATTATTGCAAATTATCAACACATGTCATTCCTACAGTAAACTCTTTGTTTGCTTTAATCTAGCTCATCATTCATTCCATCACTGTTGTGAGACTGTTGCTATCTATTTTTAGTGCATGAATTTGAATAAAAGCTAGGGATATGAATAGTTCACCAATTGTCACAACATCGATCCACCTCTTCACATCACTTTGATTGCTCCATTACATCACTAGCTAGTGTGCCCTACAAGTTTTATGGCTCTCACATCACATTTCGTTCACAAAATGAATGAGACAATTAATTTCAACCTGTGGTGGATCCATGACATGTCTGCTCAATAATTATACCAATGTATATCGTGTAACAATTATTATTTGTGATCATTGAATAGATGTAGAATTTGATTAATAGTGATGCGGGGAGCACTCGGTTGAGGCAGTGTTGGTAGAATGAGGCACGTGATACACGATCTGGCCACTACTACAGAAGGGGGATATTATGCATCGGTTTTATAAGGCAATATGCATCGGTTTTGATCCGATGCATAAGCCAGCGATGCGAAAGGCTGGGACCTTATGCATCGGTTTGAAACCAAACCGATGCATAAAGGTAGTCCATTACGCATCGGTTAGGCCAAAAAACCGATGCATAATGTATGTCTTATGCATCGGTTTTACTCTTAACCGATGCATAATGTCTCAAAAAATTTGGCAGATTTGGCTTATTTTAGCTCAAATCCACCCTGAAATTTTTACGAACATCAATCAATTAAAAATACCCTGCTGTTCAATTACAAATGCACTGTTGCTCAACAACATCGACATACATTCATTTCAAAGATCTAATAGAATATACAATTACAAATATTCATACAACAATGCCAACACAAAAGTTAATATTCTAATACAAACAACAAACCTAACCTAAGATTCATCATTTCCTAAAGCAACCGGGTAACGATTGCTTATATAGTCATACAAGTAGGCGGCAGTCATTTCCCTTACTTCATCGATCTTCGAGTCTTCGTAGCATTCACTTCCATTAGGAAAACACTAGAAGCAATGAAAAACAAGATAAAAGTAAGTCAATACATAAAAGTTCCAATTAGTTCAAACCAAACCAAAGTCATTGACAACTTAGAGAATAATACAAGGCTAATAAGATATTACTTGGCTAAGATCATCAATCTCCGCTCCGTTATTAGCACGCACAAACTGGATTATGTCTCGAATAAAATTCATAACATAATAACCGCATAAGTGACCCGGCGGTTGTTGTGGACACTGCACACGATCAATAATTTCTTATAACACACTATACTTAATGCTAAAGCTATTAAAAAGATAGTAGATATGAGACTTCGTACCTTAACTACCTTCCAACGAACACTTTGTGTATTTCTCGGTACACATCCTTGATAGTATCGGTACAATCCCCTAAAATGAATAACATTACATAATTAGTGATTGTTAATATAAAAATTACAAGACAAAAGTGAGGCTAAAACGACTTACGTGTCCACTAAATCCTTTGCATCGACGTTTATTCCTTTATCACCTAGATCTGGATCCAGCCAATGCGCTACAGTGAAACTCTTATCACTCCATCCATTTTTAGCTTTCAAATTGAATAACTTCAAAGTTGCAGATAACCTTGTATATTTGGAGCAACCTTCATACAGTGGTAATTCAGAGTCATTTCTTAATGATTCCACCACTTGTGGTCTAGAATCAAACTCACCGGCAACGTTGTTAATCATATCAATTAAATTGTCCTCCTCCCAATCATCATTATCTTCAGGCAAACTTTCTACGGGTTGAGGTTCAACGTCTTGCTGTTCAGCCTCACCATGCATGTACCAAACCGTATATAGTGGATCAATTCCCTTTAAAAAAAGGTGTTTATGCAACTCTTCCACTTTGACCTTTATCTTATTGAAACACGCCTTACACGGACAGAAGACACTTTCAAGTGCATTTTTAATGCATACGCCGATGCAAATTCACAGAAATCCATTATCCCCTATTCATACTCATCACTTAACCTATTACCGGACATCCACTTTCTACTCATCATAATCCACTACATGAATCATGTAGAAAATATTATTAGACTGAGAACAAGCAGTTAGCTAACCTAAATGTCTATGTTCAAAAATTAAACATAGTAAAAATAAAAGAATACCATAAGAATACCTTGTGTGAAATCGAGAGAGGAGAAATTTAGTAGTAGGTTGAGGAATGCAATGAGCGTTGAGGAATGCAATGATCAAAGGCGGAAGAACACTGGATTTGAAAACACAAATTAAGAAAGAATTGACAAGCATAAATCATGAACCATTTAAACAAAGAACTAAATATATAAACACCTTATGTGATGTTGCTCGGAGAATCAAATACACTATTTGACTGATATGCAATGGTCGATAGTATGATTCAGGACCTAATTAAATCAACAAAGAAAATTACAACAAGTAATTACATTTCGTTTACGCAATGAGTAAACCCTAATAAATCCATCAACAATGCATACCTTTGACTGTTGCTGGAGGACTGTCGATTGAGTGAAGAGTGTTGCTGGACGACTGGCAGATAACAAAAGGCGAGCGAAGGGCGGCAATGAAGGACTGGCGACGGAAGCGAAGGGCGGGCGACGGAAGCTTGGCGAAGGACTGCCGACAGAAGGCGAGCTCGACAACTGGCGAGCGAAAAAGCGGCAACGACGACGGCGAGATGGAGCGAGGTCGACGGAAGGCGCGCGCGGATTAGTTTGAAAATCCAGTAAAAATCGATTTCGGAGCAGCAGGATGAAAACTGAAGAAGTAAAAACGATTAGGTTATATTCACCTTTATGCATCGGTTTACTTAAAACCGGTGCATAATGGTACCCATTACGCATCGGTTATAAACAAACCGATGCAATAGGTCTATATTATGCATCGGTTTTTGTCTAACCGATGCATAATCTCAAAACCGATGCATAAACCAAAATACGGAACCGATGCATATTCCCCCTCCTGTAGTAGTGTGGGCTACTCATTTTGATGATGTGACAGGGAATAGCGCAGGAATAGTTTTTTGCTTTTTGCTTTTGGTAGTGGATCATGTGGCAAGCCCACAAAGCACAGAGATTAGATGTGTGACTCAGATCGTATCTCACTGCCTAATTCTAATTTTGGTGCCTCATTTGAACGCTCCTCTAGTGATGCCCATATGTGCTATGCAAGATTTGGCTGTTGAAGCTGTCATTATTTTATTAATTCAAAACTTAATTACACCCATTAAAATTATGCTCCACCGTGTTGGTTTTTAAACTACAGGGACTACAATATAAAAATACCGGCCGTGGAGTAAAAATAATTTATGGCAATACATTTTTTGGGGGTTATATTTATGGCAATAATTTAAACTGTGCGAAAGTAGTGGGCTTCACGTTCGCTTTAAATGACACAAACGACCTCCAAACGGTCATATATTAAAAAAACAAACATATACAGCCAAGGGTAATTTAGGCATTCAGTCAAATCTAATCACCTGAAGATGGGGTCCCTAAGGTAGAAATGACAAACTTACAGGGCTGTTTTGTACTTTCTTAGAAGCTGAAGAACACACAGATTTGCCTTGCGGGGTTGGCAATGTCGTCTCTCTCTTTCTCTCTCATGCTCCTTCTTCTACCTTTGATCCGCTACAGCTCACGCTCACTGTGATTCGGAGTGAAAAACGTCTGCGCAGAAGGAACGCTAGCATTAATCGACCTACCTACTTCCTGAGTAACGCATTGAAGCATTCAACTGCAACAGTTTTCGTCAATTTCAGCTTCTTCATTTTACTATTAATTGGGGCTTTACGCGCGTTGGGGTAGAAGATTGGTGATCTGGGGTTTCGATTTTAGTTGCAAGGAGGTGGAAAGCAATGCCTTTGGAGAGGGTGGTGGTGAGGAACGAGTATGGGTTGGGGATGCCGGAGCTGTACAAAGGGGTTACAGAAGATCCTAAAGCTGTGTTTGATGGAGTTGCTGTGGCTGGGCTTGTTGGGCTGTTGCGGCAGTTGGGGGATCTTGCTGAGTGAGTTTTCGTTGATTGATTATTTGTGAGATTTTAGGTTGATTTTGTTTCTACTTTTGGACTGAATTGAGGAGTGAATTGAAAATTTTAGGGCTTGAGTGATCTTGATTTGTTTCCGACCAGAGCTGTGTTAAGTTGATTTGGAGATGACAGAAAACTTGGAAATTTATTTGATTCTTCAGTAGTGGAGTGTATTCAATGATAATTGCTCAAATCGAAGGTTACAAGAGTTGTGTAGATGACTCTGTGAGATAAAGTTATGCTTTGATTGATTTAAGTGTGTTATTTGACGCTTCCTGTAAGGTCCAATTTAATGAGCTTCTGCGTGATTTTTGGTGGTTCGTTTGAAATGGTAGTACAATGATGAAGTTCCTCCTTTTTTGGAGGCAAAAGTGATAGGAATTGTTCCAAGTAATTCATCAGATATTTTAGGAGTGATCGAGCATTTATGGTCATGTACTCCATTTTTTTGGTTTGTGGTTTAGTAAAATTCTCCGATCATCTTTTAAAAGTATATTATCTAGCTTCAGATTTGGGCACCTTAAATACCAAAAAGTAAAATGACTTTATAGTGCCTTTTTACTTTGCGAACTATATGATTGTGGATGGTCCATGAGAAATTGGTCTTACGACCATGAATCGATTTGGAGTTAGTCTAACTAATTTGTTCATTGAGTATTCTCATAGTTTCCGTGTAATGGAGTTTGAACGATAGGAGCAATGCTTTGTAGGTTTGCAGCTGAGGTATTTCATGGGCTGCAGGAAGAAGTGATGACCACATCATGTAGAAGCCGTAAATTAGTGATTCGTGTGAAACAAATTGAATCTGCACTTCCTGCTATCGAAAAGGTTGCACTGGCTCAAAAAAGCCATATCCACTTTTGCTACACAGCTGGTAATGCAATTTATCAGTGTTCATTTATATTTACTAATAGAAAGATAAGGTTCCTTATATCAAATGGTGGATTATCGTCACTTAAAGGATCATTGTTGGCAGCAGTATATGGCATCACATGAGAAAAATTATAAAAATCAACTACACAAAAACAATGTGTGAGAGGTTATATAATGTTCGCCAGTTGAGGTGTTTATTAATTTGAAACTGTACAGGTACCGATTGGCATGTCCATCTCCAAAACAAGCATAATCATTTCATTCATGGGGAGTTGCCGAAGATCATTATGGATTCCTACGAAGAATGCCGTGAGCCTCCCCGTTTGCATTTGCTAGACAAGTAAAATCTTTATATGTTTGTAATTTAATGCAAATTTCATTTCTAATATGGTAGTTCGCGTTCTGCAATCACTCACTCATTTGCACTGAATTTTAGATTTGATTCAAATGGTCCTGGATCTTGCTTAAAGAAATATTCTGATCCTACGTTCTTTAGAAAAGCATCTCCGATATCTGATGAAGCTGCTGACAAAGCCGAAAAGGATAAGAAACGCTCGAGACGGAAGGTAGTTCTGCTTTCTTTGCATTTGAACAAATTAATGTTTTTTTATCAACGAAAAGTTTATACAGTATGATTCGGTTATAAACCTGTCTGCATCTTGAATTTTTTAGAAAAAGAGGCAAGGGCAGAAGAATAGAGAGGTGCAAAATCTATTAATCTCCGAGGGGATTGCGAGGTATTACATGTTTTCCATTAGTAGCCAGAGGTAGAAGTGTTCCGCTTATATTGCCAAATATGTCAACGTCAGCATTAGTTTTTAGCACAAAGAGACTCTGAAATAGCAATACATGGCTTCTTGCAGGATGCAACTTGTACCACCAACTGTTCATGAATCTCCTGCTCATTGCATTTCCGATGATAAGACATCATTTGAATCTGGAGTAGAGGGCCGATCACGGTCTTTTGAGCTGAGAGCTGGTCTTGATTACATAGAATGTGTGTTTGATCATAAACCTACTATGGAAGCTGAAGAAGAAGAGCCTAAGGAACCTCAGTCTTCTCAGTATACTTTGCAGCCTTACGAAAACTTCCATTCGAATTATTCTGACAGTCATGACAAAACTGAAGATGACGAGTACCGACATAAGTCGTCATTGCAATACGAAGCTTCTTCAAGTTCCACTCGTGTTTCTTGGGAAGAAAAGACAGAGATAGTGAATTATAAGGACTATGAATGTTTGCCTGATGAAGCTATAGAGACTCCGAAAAATGACATACTAGAGACCGCAGCGACAAACCTCCACCATGCTGATCAAACACATTTCACATCTGATGTCGTAAGCACTGAACACTTGACAAGTTTGCCTGAAGATATTGAAAGTGATGTAGAAGATTTCATGGATGCGCTCAACACGATTGAATCAGAAACAGAATTTGAATCAGATTGTCAAGCCAAACAGGAGGTGGAGCACAGTGTTCTGGAGGCAAACATTCCTGAAATAGCTCATCAGTCAAGTCATGAGCCAACCTCTTTAAATTCCTTGAATGGTTTAACTTCACCATGCAAACCATCATCTGATTGTCTTGAAGCAACATTGTTGAATGGCTTTACGCATGAAAAGTTGCCTCAACTTGCAGTGAAGTGCAATACTGACGATTTGAGTATCATCCTCGAAGGTTCACATTCAAATGGTACAAATAGTGATCCATTGCCTAACACCATCCCCGAATCACAAGATTCAAGAAACTTGCTGTCTGATAAGTTAATGAGTGGCTTGCATGATACTCATCCTCATGAATCTTCTTCTGGATCGTCTGAAAAAAGTTCAGTTACATTTTGGACAAATGGTGGACTTCTAGGGTTGCAGCCATCGAAACCTCCGGACTTCAAGGCTTCTGCTGGGGCTAACAAGAATTGTAAGGAAGATGAGTGCAATTCAGCCGTAAAGGATCAAATTGCAGCATCTCGCAGCGATGAACTTACTGGTAATGTACATCAGGAACTAAATAATGCACCGCCGATGTCCGGGCTTGCTTACAGGCTATTCTCAAATGGCTTCCAGAGAAAAATACCATCACTTCATGATTATAGATCATTGCCAATTGGTTCTCCCGAGAATGATAGTGTGGAGCGTAATACTGTTGCGCCAAAAAGCTTCCGCGAGAGATTCGCAAATAAACTTTTTACCACTGCCTTTGATGTAAATTCTCCCAGTTCTTCTCCGCCGCTTGAGCACATGAAGATATCTTTCCTTCCCATGGATGCATTAGAAGCTTCCCACCTAAAACTGAAGTTCCACGACGAGGACATTAATCATGAACTGTATGGCAATATGCTGCCATCGTTTCAGTTGGTCCCGGATACTTCAGTTCATCCGCGTGAAAACGGTACAGACTCCGATGGTGATACATTTTGTCGGTCACCCCAATCTGGATCAGATGATAATCTTGATTATCACTCAGAGTCAAGTTCCGGTAGGTGGGAATCCAGTGAAACCCCCAAAAGCAATGAGCAGCACAAACTGTATGATGACTTGTGCAGCATGCCCTCGGCGGAATCTATTTCAGGCTACAGGGATCTAGATAATTCATCCCATGAGTATTATCATCCTGATCAAGCGAATACGAATAGTCGGTTCATCGAGAATGAGGATAAACCATTTAGCAACCGTTCAAATGAGTTACCAAGCTTTGATGTCATCAAGTCTTCAGTTCCACACAAGAGAAAATCTTGCGCTGATTTGAAAGAGCCTCTCGCAGCGTTTCAGTTTCCCGATGAGGCTACACCTCTGCCCCCTCCTCTACCTCCATCCCAATGGATAAGCTCCAAACTTCGGTCTGATGTAACCAGTGATCAGCCAGATGTTCCATCTGAAGGCCTTGGCCATGCACATGGAGTGCAGGTTACAGGTTTTGCCAGTCTAGAGCAACAGAATCTTCTCTCGACATGGCAGCCAAAAATTCTAGAAGTCCCTACTAGCCAACACAAAGTTCACGAAAGCACTATGCTACCGAACACGTACAAGGTATCCTATTATAGTATTTCTCTTCTTTTTTTTCCGGTGATTTTCTGAATGACGATATACAACAGCATCCAACAACTTGGGTAGTCAATAGTAATGCAATTTCATCTGTTAAGTTGCAAGACCAGCAAAAAGTATTTGGAAAGGCAAAAGTCAATCAAGCGGGAAACGAATATGATGACAAGGATGACTTTCTACAACAAATCAGGGCACAGGTAAGTAAAATCCACAAATGAGCTTGCTATTGTTTGACAGTGTTTAAAGTAGTTCGTATACTGCATGATTTTGGGTTGCTTTGGCTTTAGAGATACAGATACTGAACTCATTGAGCCTTTTTAAAAATGATATGAAGAATGCTCAAATTGTTGGACTGAAAGCTTTATACTTTTTATCTTTTCTCGTGTTTTTTTAAATAATACAATATGGTTAGAGTTGTAGAGATGGGGGTACATGTCTGATATGCATTCCTTAATGATGGTATCCTTTTCTTTCCCCACTTTTGCTTGTTCTTTTTTGCTAAGGTGTTATCAATCTCTGAATTGACTAACTTTTTATCATAATGTATAATCACTAAAAAAAATGAAGAAATTCAATCTTTCTTGCATCAGCGAATTCTTTATCAGCTTTTCTGCTCATTTTACCGAGTCACTTAAACTTTTGCACTTCATTTTTCCTCAGTCATTCAACCTTAGGCGCACATCGCTGATTTCATCTACAAGGTCAAATTCTATGCCTACGGCACCAATCACCAATGCCAAGGTCACTGCCATTTTGGAGAAAGCAAATGCCATTCGCCAGGTTTCCTACCTTTTTCTTCCTAACATGAGACATATCACCATTGTGCTTCTCAAAAAATCATTAGACGAAATTTACTTTTCTTGCATGCTAGATCTACGGACTTCTAGTGCTAACTCAAACATACTTGTTAGGTTATTGCAAGTGATGATGGAGAGGATGACGATGATACTTGGAGTGAGTAGCTGTAGATCTTTCCCATCCAGTTCTATCGGAATTTTGTAAGCTTGAGGTTCAAATTCATGAAAATACGAACAACAAGCCCTTCCCTGCTTCTGTAAGCTAAAGTAGACACCTTGGTTTGTCTATACCGTAGTTCCAGCCTTGTAATTTTCAGACTACAGATCATTGTTGATAATGACCTTGTACATAATCTTATGACTTCCTTTTCATCTAAAGTCTCCCTATAAAGCCATTTCCATGTAAATCATACATTCCAGATTTTATTATTCTATTCAAGGTACTGATCATTCTACATAAGAACAGTTTTCATTTCGTTGCGTGCTGGGCAACACTTGGAACAAGTCTTCCTTGATCTAACTGAATAACTCTATTTTGTCCACATCGGCGCAGACGAAAGTTGAACACCTGCAGTACCTTATTGTGTGTTCAAATTTCTAAATTTTAAAACACTGGCTGAAAAAATGACAAGAATGGATTGATGCATGAACAGAGATGTTTAATGAAACAGCATATGCTATCTTCCGTCAGCATTATTTATTGCTTTTTAATTCTTTGTTAAATCCAAGAAGAAGTTCTAGCCAGCACTAATCAGAAATATATATATGAAATCAAATCAATGAATTGTTGAATTATATATATATATATATATATATATATATTTATATGAGTGTGTGTGTGTGGAAAGAAAGAAAAAAAAAGGAGACTTTCTGCATCTGCAAAAAAATACAAAAAATAAAGCAAGTAGGTATTAAAAAATGACAACATGCTAATTAACTTTTTCAATGCTCACCAATACTTTCTTTATCTTTGATCCCAAAAAAAAAAAAACTTTCTTTATCTCCATGATGCTTTTTTTTCCATTACTTTAATCCTCTTCTTTATATCTGCCATGGAAGCACACTGAAACCACATTTGTCATGACAGCCAGCTACCAAGATCCAACCTTTTGGACTTAAGCAAGGGGTTACAAAGAAGTACTTAATATGATACAGATCGTAACTTTTATAAATAATACCTACCTGAGCCCATTCAGAGTCTACCTGTACTCAGCTAGCGTATCGTCGTAGTCGTGCAAGTAACTGAAGGGTTAGATAACAGTCCGAACAGGTTCAGAAAGGATTACAGATATGTTAGAAATAGCGGGTGTTTCCTGGCTTTCCCCCTAACAGGAATCTGCTCTTAACTGGGGGCACCATATCACAAAATCATATCTCCTTATTTTACCGTCCTGCATCTTTTTAAAAGGGTTTTCATATTTCATACTTAAATCTCAGAGGGACTCAAAAGCATCATGACAAAGGGAAAAGTATGAATTTCTCTTCTTAAATCCATGAAAAAGATGACTTTTTGATCGAAAAGGAAAAGCATTACCATGGGAATCATCAATCTTTAGGATCAACACTCTTTAAAAAAAACGATTAATGACTTAGTCGTGTAGGTGGTCCCATCACCGTGCTTGCTCTTTATGCAACAATCTTTATCTATTATATGCTGCAAATCACATTCACAAGCAAGAAGTGCAGCATTTATAAGCCACAGCCACAATCACCCCTCCAATCATACTCCTGAGCTTATCAACTTCAGACTCCGAATAAAACGTCTCACAGCAAATTTCTACTGCAAACCAAACCCAAAAACATATAGATATGCTGAAACATATTCCTAAGTTCTTACTAAATCAACAGGCTGTGTGGCGAAGTCAAGAGCCTCGAAGAGGTTTCATTTTTCTAACAGAAAATAGCTTTTGGATGCTTTTTCCTACTTGCGGACTTTATTTAGTTGGAAGCTACCTAATTGGCCTTTAAAAAAAAGCATAAAGACTTTTCTTTTGCAATTGCACGATGTAGAAATGATGTGGCCAAAAACAAGTATAAAGCTCACACCAAGATGTTCTCCTTTCCTCAAGTTAATAAACCTGGTTTACTGGACATTGTTTTTTGAAAGAGTCCCTTTTAATGGCCTCATTTTTCGTCGTGTACTTTACACTTAACTTTTAGCCCTCTTCCTTTTAGTCTTCTCTCATTATATTTATATACATGTGTATAAATATATGCTTGGTCATACACAGTTCTCCACCCAGGATTGATGTCTTGATCTTTCTTACCTGTGTCTATCTTTCAGTTTCTATTTTGATTTGATCTGTTGAGGGGTTATGGCAGAGGTTCATGGGAGTCAGGAGCAGCCTAGGATCAAGCTTTTCGGAAAACTGATTGGGGTGCAAGGAATCAAGGAAGAGGAAAGAAAAAGAGACGATGAACATCATCGAGATCAGCCAGATGAGGAGAAGATTCCTGAAAAGATCATACCTTGCCCGAGATGCAAGAGCATGGAGACAAAATTTTGTTATTTTAATAATTACAATGTTAATCAGCCAAGACATTTCTGCAAAGGCTGTCAGAGGTATTGGACTGCCGGAGGGGCTCTAAGGAATGTGCCAGTTGGAGCAGGGAGGCGCAAGGCTAAGCCACCGTGCCAGGAGGTTGTTGGATTTGATTCACAGAGTTGTAGTTTTGAGAATCCGTCTGATGTTCAATTTGATCACCATTTGGGTATTGGGGTGGATTGGCGCGTTGGGTCACAGGGTGGACATGTGTTTCCAGCCAAGAGGCGTAGAAGCGAATCAGAAGGTCAACTATGTTAATTACCCTTGGCTAGTTCTTTCCTTTTTCTTCGGTAATTTCCTGGAAGCTCTAATGTACCAATATGTACATATGGTGACTATGTTGCATATATAAGGTCCTTGTTTGCTTGAAATTCAAGAAGAGAAAGCTACGACCCTTATAGTTAGCAAGTAACCAGTTTCAGAAGTTACGAGCTGTATGAATATATTAACTTCAATCGGATCAGTAGCGCATGTTAAGACGACGTGAAGATATCAAAAAAAATCATATCATTTCGTCAAAGGCATATTAATGATGTCTAACGATAAGACTAACCTTAGCAGTTTGACAGAACCTGGACTTTTAACAAATCAGAACTACGTAAACTTACGATCTTTCCTTGCCTGCTAACTTCACTGGGTTCTCAATGGGGTCATTCTCCGCCTCAGGGGCCACCACTTGTATTGGTTTCACTTGATCATCATGGTTTTGAAGCCTGAAAAGAGAAAATCATTATTAGCTTTCATTTGCAATAACTAAGCCATGGAAAGCACTTCAACAGTACACAATCACTAAATCATTGCTTCTAATGCTAAAAGCCTTAATCTCTAGAAAAATCATGATAGAATCAGAAAACAAGCTTCTTATTCACTACCAATTCAAGGACCATATCAGACCCCATTAGAACAACTTTCCACACAAGGAACTTAAAATGACAAATTTATCGCTTTCAGTATAAGGTTCCAACTCCATCGCACAAAAGGTACAAATTCGTATCGCACACTCAGCCAAGGAACAGCAGAAGGTATTCCACCATAAGCCCGAAGAAGAGCATCAACATAGTCACCGAAACTAGTCCCTCCTTTCTAGGTCTGTTTTCATCCGCGGAGAAAAACGAAGATTATCACAATGACACAAAACAAGATACTAAAAAGGAAGATAATAAAGGTCACAAACACTTGAGAACACACAAGTGTGAAAAATCTTGGCATACCCATGATCAGCAATCTTCCTGAAAACCCATCTACCTTCCACCAAATCAAGATGAAGCCTCACTCTAAACCAAGCCAAGTGAAACACAGACCCATCAAAATCCACCTTCACATAGTAATTAGGTTCCACCTTCTTCACAATCCTCCCAATTTTCCACCCACCATTCACATATGCATCCACCACATCAGACTCCAAAACCCTATACTTCCCAACATCAGGGGGCTCAGGTCTGACTTCATTCCCATCAACAACCCTCACCAACGGCTTTCCACTCTCGTTCAGACGAGTCTTGTACTGCACCAAATACTGACTTCTTCCAATCGCCGCCAGTAAAATCCCGGGGTAATACGAGCCGGGCTCGTCTTGCACGCTGCTATAGATTTCGATCGGGTCCTTGAATCGATACCCCATTTCAGATTCTGATGTAAAGCTTCGATCTTTGATGTAAAAGATTCGATCTTTGAAGTGAAGATTCGATCTGGGAGTGTTTGAGATGATTCTGGTGAGGGAGATTGCAGCGGAAAGTTGAATTGAAAGGGTTGCAGTGGAGGGTCGTTCCCGTTTCATTCAAAAATTCAGGTCTAGAACCTTCTAGAAACTCAGCCGATTTTATTGGTCTTATGAAGCTGCGTATTTATGATCTGTTATACTAGCATTTTGAGCAACTTTGTAACATATTGTTTGTATTCTGATCATGTGTTTAAAGGCAAAATGATGAACAATCTTTGGCTTGAAGAATATCTCAAGAATGTTTCCAAATTCGGAAGTTCATTGGGAACAAGAAAGAAAAAGAAGAATGCATCAATCTGGAACAAAGGGATAAAAGACCGGACTTGTTCCATGAAAATCCTATAAACTATTTATCAGCTTCTGTTCCTAGAATTTGATTTATGTTTCAGTTAATCAATCAATTCTTCAGGCAGGATACCTAGTTCCTTGAGCACCTCGCCGTGCTGAGGAAGTAGCTGCTTTCTCATGAATCCAAGTGGTGGTTAGCTATGCGTGTTGTCCCGCAACTGCCAGTTCCAACTAAAGCAGTCAGCCGATATCAGTAGCCAGTAGGAGACATGTTCGCTTTGCCATCCCTATGTTGATTTTCTTGGTGTATATGACCAGATTTGGGACAATTAGAAGTGGGACTGATTTATATTCTCATTTCTTGGTAGCTAGTTTTGGAGGTGGGTTTGATCTGTACGGTCAACCCGGTTGAAAGGACATCTCTTGCCTTGTATCCAAAATTCAGTGGCTGTGCCAGTATTGTAGATCAAATTTCTCTACTGCATGTTTTTCTGACCAAACTTATTTTGGCTTCTTTTTTTTTTAACTTCAAAAAAAAACTTCTTATATTTGAAATGGTCACTTTATGGTGAGAGCTGCAGTGACCTGACATCCTCCCCTTACTGCATTCTCCAGGACTTTGGGTCTGAAATTCCCTTTCTATCATCTCTGTACCTGAAAGACTCTGCAAGGTATCAATCTTCATTAATGCTCCCTGCCAATTTTATTGAATTTCACTAGCTAACCTGAATTCAACACTCATGTCTTTATTATCCAATACAAGATAAGAAGACAGTTTCTTTTGTTAAAGATAGAGTCTTAAGTCCTACTATAATTTAGGATTACTTATTATTTGTTTGATTAGTCTCCCTATGTTATGTTAGTGGTCTGTTTTTGTATGCTCTATATATGAGCAAGTTTGAGTCAATAATAAAGCGATCAATTTTCGAGTATTTTATCCTTCAATCCCAACAGTGATTACATACTCGACAGATACACAAATTTAAGGCTTGGCAAACTTCAAATGTAACTATTTTGCTGATACTTGGATCTTCTTAACAAGCTAAAAGTTCAAACTGTTTACCAAGAGACATTGTGACATGTAGGAAAAAAGAATGATCTTTTCATAACAATGAAGGATTAAAGAGTGGTTACTAAACTTCAATTTTAAACTCCATTGTGTCCCTTGAACTCTTCAAAGCATCATTGAGTTAGAGTCTCCTAGAAGATTGTCTTTGTCAAAATTAGGGTGTGATGTCCTTTATTACCAACCCCAATTACAAAAATCACATATTTGATGCAATGCGGTGTTGTTTTTCAACATATTTCACACCAATTAAAAACTCAGGAAAAAGCCCTAATACATATGTACTAAAGGCATATGTACCATCACTAAAGAAATACTAGGAAAGAACTTTCTCACATAGAATTTTCTCCATACCCAGAAAGACACACTAATTGCAATTCTTTAACCGTTAAAACTTAAACCCTGTCAAAAAACAAATAATCTGATGTCACGCATGACGTAATTTGGCCAAGTGGGTGTTACAATATTGATGGATCTGGCATCAGACGAGGAAAAAAGAAGCAGCAAGGGGTTTAATAATTCGTGCAAACAGCGTCTCAATCTCAAACATAAGATGATTGGTTAGTGAAGTCAATTGGCTCAAGGTTTTTATAAATAGAGGAGTTTATGTGGAGAATAGCATTGTCGATTTTTCCTTTGAATTTGAATATTCAATCTTTGATTCTGATAATCCGGCTCGTCTTGTTTTGGCGAAAAGCTTTGATCTTTGCTGGAAATTTGCAGATTTGTTATTGTTTATACCCTTGCTGCTTCGATTTTTCTCCAAACCCTAAATTGTCTTCTCCAGCCATTTCAATTTGTAAACTGGAGCTCAGCTTGACTGGATTTTGCTGATCAGACAGTAGCTAGAAACTGTAAATTGCAACCCGGTTAAATTGATAAACTGATTAATTGATTAAATGGAGTTTCAGATTACTTGTGGATCCGGTTTTGGGATTGACCAGTTTTTGGTGCAGGGTTATTGTGGCCATTCATCATCAAAGGATCTGGTGTTGGATTGTAAAAGGGTAAAAGTTTTGAAGGCGGCTTCTGGTAAGAAAGTTTCTCAGGTAAAAAGTGCAGAAGCTTTGAAGAGTCATAGTGATGCTGAGAGGCGGCGGAGAGAGCGGATTAATGCTCATCTTGCCACCCTTAGGGGGCTTGTGCCCTCCACTATTGATAAGGTCCGCATTTCTCACTCCACCTTGATTCAAATTGGATCCTCCGGTCTGAATTTTATCTTTATTTTACTATCGATATTGAATCTTTGAGTTGCTGGTTAAGTGTTTGAATTCTCGTCGATCAGTAAATTTATTTATTGGTGTAGCGGAGGAAATTAGTATTTTTTGCGTCTGTCAGATGGGCTATGGACCTGTTCTATGATTTCTTTCAGGAAGCAAAACTGACGTATCATATGGTTATTGATATAAAGGTTAAATATTAGCATAGATTGCATTCCATGACGAAGTGGAGCAGATATTATATTAGGTACCTGAAAATGTTTGCATCTGGAGGAGCATCAATAATCTGATTAAAAAATAAAAAATACCCCTTCTGACGATCTGGCGGTTACTTGCGTGAAGTTACAGATTAAGTTCCGTAACCAGAGTATGCCATGGTTGTAAAATGCTTTCAGAATCATAAAGGGTCGTTGGCTTGCTTGTGCCGCTTTGTGGTGGTTTTTTTACTTATTTCTTGGATTGAACGTTGAAACTGATTTTAAGACGTAAGGTCGATTTTCCTCTATACCTGGGATCTAACCAATGATAAATTTATGCTTACAGATGGACAAAGCTGAGATACTCGCCGAGGTTATAACCCAAGTGAGGCAACTAAAGAAAAGGGCAATAGATGCGACTGCAGGCCTGCTCATACCTCTAGATGCTGATGAAGTGCGAGTCCAGCCTCTCGAGGATCAAGAGGGAACCTTCTGTTTCAAAGCCTCCATATGTTGCAATTACAGGCCAGACCTTTTATCCGATCTGAAACAAGCTGTGAACAGCCTTCAACTGCATACAGAACAAGCGGAAATGTCAATGCTTGAGGGACGCGTCAAGAGTGAGTTTGTATTCTCACTCGCAAAGACAGATACACAAACATCCCTTGCAAACGCAATCCACTGTGCATTGACGTCGGTGCTGGACAAGGAAGCGCCTTTACAACCTTACTCGCCGCAGACAGCCACACCGAACAAAAAACGCAAGGTGGCATGAGTTGAACTTGATCCATATTTGGAAAGCTTCAAAAATGGAGTAGGCCTTCGGCATATGGTTATTAATTATTATTAGGAACTCTTCTTCTATTGGAGTTTTGTGCAAGAGTTAGCTTATGCATATAGAAATTAGTTCCCATTAGGGATTTCAATTTTAAATCTTGGCTTTAATTTTTTTTGAAGCCAAGTGAAAGTTTATTATCATTGGTGATAATGAAATTATGAATCAAGTTTTCTGATACATTTATATTCACAAACAATTCTCACGCTGTTTTTTTGAATCTTTACGACGAAAAATAGGGTCAATCTTGACATTTTCTCTAGCTGAGTTTCGTATGAAGAAGATAAGCTTGAGAGATTTCAAAGCATTGTTGCGGACCTGCACATGAATTTCTGCTGTTCTTGCTGATGCTGGTGACATGTTCTGGCCTTTTCTCTTAGCTCACTGAATGCCTTCATCGTCTCCGCATCAAAACCTCCAGCAAACTGCAGCACAAAAACCAGTATTAACAAAATTCCGCTCATCTTGAAAAAATTGCAGGGAAGGGAATTTTATTATATATATATATATACCTGATGCACCCTGAATGCAAATCTGACTCCTTGTACGATGAGCTCCTCTTCTTCGGGGCCAGTGTCGACGTGCTCGAGCTCAGCTGACACCCGCTGCATATACTTCATTGCCAGCTTCACTGATGCAAGCTTGATCTGCAGTGACAACACAAACCAGTTCATTCAGTAGGATTTCAATGTTCTAACCACACTTTACAAATTTATAGTTCTGACAGATACGAGAGCTACTTGGCCAAGGTACACGAGCAATACAAGCTAAAAAAATTAAGCAGAGGTTCCGATCAGATGAGTCATCTAGTGCGACAACTTAGCAATTCGAGTTATTTACTTTCATAAATTAGTTTATTTCCGTTATAAACTAGCCCTACTGGCAATTTCACGATCAGGCATACCCTACTGCACTTTTTTTCATTCAGATATGTCAAAAGGCAACTTCATTTTGTCCTCGCGGCATTAACCATCATGATACCGAGACGCACTGACTTGGACCACCCGAGCCAATGCAAAAAACCAGACCATACCCGACAGTTACGTCTAGCTAAGCCGTAGGATAGAGAATTCAATTAATGCAAGTTACACCTATTGCGACAGTGAGAGCTCACTGAGCCAAACTTAATGCAGCCTCATCATCATCCTTCCGGACACAACAGATAGGCAAGTTAGTAAGTTTTACCTGACTTGCCAGCCCTGCCTCGAGCATCCAGTCGACAGGGATTTGGTGTAACTTGTATCTGTTTGTCGCTGATTCCCTCATCCGTGAAAGATTGTATATCCCGTGTTCCAATCTACACTAATTCAATTCATCAATCAGTAAATCATATACTAAAAATCTTAAGGCATGAGACTATGTTGATTGATGAGTATGTCCAACTTGTTACTTACTTGTCGTATAGAGCCTGCATTTTCTTTAGTGCGTACGGGAAGGCCTGGCGAGCATCATCCTGGAACGTTGAAGCTTCGGTCACAAGCTTCTTCAGATCAGAATATCCGAATGCAGCTTCCCGCAAGGCGTCTGCCTTCTGCTCTGGCCAGTCAAAGTGCTTCAACACAGCTCTCTCGTCCACCTAAATCAACAAGTTTCAATGGACATCATTGTAAGCAAGTTAATGAAACCTAAGATAATGAAAGTGTTCGAGCTGGCTTACCAAGTAGGAAAGCTCGTCGTCTAGCCATTTAACGAAAGGCACGACGTCTTCAATGTTCGAAAACGCAGCTTGTTCAACTTCCTTGATAAGGAATCTGATGAAATCTCCTTGTGTTTCAACATCATTTTTGATCTGAATGAATGAGAATTTTTTTTTGAGTTTTGTCAGAAAATTGAGCTCAATCTATCAGTGGCATTTTGGTAAATATTTTAAAGTTTCAAAATGGCTTACAGCAAGGAGATAAGCAGAGCGGTTCTCAATCTCTCCGATCATGTCTCTGGCGCAGTTTGTCGCCGGCGCCTCTATCGCACTAACCCCGGCGTCCCGCCTGGAGTCTCTCCTCATCAATGAATGGTAGAACTCCACAACCTCCGGCACTCTCCTCACCTTGGTTGTCACCGGTCGAGCTCCTCCACTCGACGTCGGAGCTGGAGGAGGCGGCGGTGGGGGTGGCGGAGGCTGCATTGATTTTGATTGCTGCTGCGGGTTTGATGGCGGTAGAGGAGGAGGTGGTGGCGGCGGTGGAGGAGGAGGAGGAGCGCATTTTGAAGCTGGCATTGCGGGTGCTCTGTTTTCCGCCATATTTTCTGGCACAGCTGAAACCATGTATTCTTCACAAACTGCAGACGTGGACGGCTTCGGCGGTGGTTTTGGGACTCTGGGTGCTCGAGATCTGACCGAAACCGACATCACCGGGTTGGTAATCTCCGACACTTCCTCCAACTTGCTACTCTCTGTGTCTTCTCTTTTCGACAAACTCGCATTGCTCGGAGCTGCAGTGACGATCTCAGACAACGCCGTATTCTTCACTCCCTTCCTCAAAGTCTTAATCAAATTCGACTTCACAGTCGCGTCAATTAATCCTTGAAACCTCTGCGACGCGGTCAATTCATCTCCCTCAATATTCTCCCCCAGATTCATCACTTTGGTTTCACGAAGCGACGTCGTTCTGAGAAGCTCTCGCCCTCTGCTCTGACTCTCCTCCAGCTTCGCCTTCGTGCCATTCAACTCAATTTTTAACAGCTCGTTTTCCGATCTCAGGCTTTCGATGATTTTATCTCTGCTTTCGATATCACTCTCCATCTTCCCAATCTCCAGCTCCAATTTCGGAACCAGTGCAGCCGACTCTCTCAACAGCTTGTGCTCCAGCAGCTCTGTTTTCAACCGAGATTCTCTCTCCCGGAGTTCCTCCACTACTCGGAGGAGCTCCGCCACGTCCGGCGGTCGTGGCTGCACTTGAGCGGAAGAGCGAGGGAAGTACACGCCGAATGAACGAGCAAACGCCGTCTTCGTAGACGGCGGCGGTGGCTGACCATTCGCTCCGTGTTTCAGCGTCGACTTAACAGAGCTCGGTGAAGGTAAAGCCTGCGCCTTTCCCGGCGCTTTGGACGTAGCTGTCGGAGCTGCCGTTTTGGGTGTCGCCGGTGATGACTTTTGAATCCCCATTGCCATTTTGACCTTTCCTGCAACCATGGCTATAAACCCTTGTTTCAAAAACTTGAAATCTCACTAAAATTTTCACCTTATGGCCCTTATTTCTGCAATCGTTGATCAGCTTCGAAGCATGTCGTTGACTGTCGGAGACCTTCGTGCTCTTCGGATGAGTGAGACAGTGAGGTAGTGGAGCTTTTTGGACAAGGATTATGTTGGAGAAGGAGACAGTGACAATTAAAGTTGATAGAAACGAAAGCTGAGGGAGCACGAAGATCGAGGAACGGTCGTTTGTTCAGATCTCAATTTGAAAGATGAAGCGAAGAAGAGGATGACATTAATTAAGTATTTATATTCAATTTAAAGATTGTAATAAGGAAAAAAATCGGATAAATTCATCCCAAATTTTTATATTAATTTTAAACTAAAAGTAATTTATGTTTATATATGACTTACAGAGAATATTTGGAATACGATAATAATTATTGGACACTAGATAATTATTGGACACTAGATACTTTTTACTTTTATTAAACTAAAAGTAATTTATGTTTATATATTGAATTTCTAGTAAAAGCTATATAGTTTTATCTTAAAACACATTAAACTACGTCATTTACTCGAATTACTGTAAATAGCTTGGCTGCACCAGATTTTTATCTAGAGTTACAAAACATTTATCTTTATCTTTATCTTTTTTGAATTAGTATAGTACGTTCACCATCCTATTTTGCTCATTATTTGAAATTCTTCGGCTGATGTATTAGAAATTCAATTAATACTTATAGTCATTTGATAAATTTTACTATCAAACAAGTTTTTGGAGCTGGGAAATATTATGTAATGGCTTAGAATAATACAAATAGAGAGTGGATCATATATAAGTGATGAAATAATATGTACAACACGAAGAGCGTTCAAATGAGGCAAGACAAATTAGAATGAGACAAAAGAGGCCCGATCTCAGACATCCATCAGCCCCGTGCATTGTGAGCGCGCCACGTGGTAAATAGTAAAACCCACTACCAACAGTAGTGTGAACGCGTTTGGCGGCTCAACTCACGTGGCTTCGCCACGTGTTACAATGGAAGGCCGAGATCGTACCTCACCTGCCTCATTCTACCAAGCTGTCTCAACCGAACGCTCCCCTGTACAACATTGATACAATGTTCACACGGCTTATAATTTTCACATTAAAATTGATTTGTACCCAAACATGAACATGTATAATTTCTTAACTATTCTGAAATATTATTGTAAGGAAATGATCAAATACAAACCTCAGTTATAAATAAAAACTAAAAATCCAATAAAATATTGACATGAATATATTTCAACCAATCATAATTCAGAGCGCTTTTTGTAAATAAAAAAATTTAAAATGGACTCTTTTTTATATGGGAAAACGGACTTATTTTAAAATATATAACAGATGCGAGGGTATAATCATCCTAAAAATTGTTTCAGTAATATCCAGACTTCACTTAAGTCTGGATATTTACTTTTTAAGTCTGGATGTTGCTATTTAAGTCTTGATATTTGTTGTTTTAAGTCTGCATGTTGCTGTTTAAGTCTGGATATTGTTGTTTTAAGTCTGATCATTGCTGTTTAAGTCTGATCATTGTTGTTTTAAGTCTGATAATTGATGTTTAAGTCTGGATATTGCTGTTTTAAGTCTGATCATTCCAAGTTAGGTCTGATCATTGTTGTTTAAGTTTGATCATTGATGTTAATTCTGTATATTGCTGTTTTAAGTCTGATCATTCCAAGTTCAGTCTGATCATTGTTGTTTAAGTCTGATCATTGTTGTTTAAGTCTGATCATTGCTATTTTAAGTCTGAATATTAAGTCTGAAAATTACTGTTTAAGTCTAATCATTGTTGTTTAAGTGTGGATATTGTTGTTTTAAATCTGATCATTGTTGTTTAAGTGTGATCATTGTTGTTTAAGTTCGATCATTGATGTTTAAGTGTGATCATTGTTGTTTTAAGTCTGATCATTGCTGATGTAAGTCTATATATTGATGTTTTAAGTCTGATCATTCCAAGTTAAATCTGATCATTCTAAGATATGTGAAATGACCATAATGCCCCTCCGTGTTATATCCGAAATTTTGACAAAATTTGACACGTGTCGTCTTGAAATCCGGTTTTTAGTTTTCATATATAATAGTGATTTTTACCTGAACCGCACTCTTATGTAAAACATTAACAGGGTCAAGATCATGTATAAAGTTGATTTTTAGTACAAAATATATAGTTCGTCAAAATTAATCTATAATTCGTCACTTTTCAAGCCGAAAAATGAAAAGGACGACATAGTTTGTTAGTTTCATTTTATAATTCGTCACCAAAAAATGCACCAAAAATCAGGATTTAATCTCATCCATTCAAATTACAAGATCAATGACTAAGATTAGTTTGTATTTTGTACCAAAAAAATCAACTTTGTACCTGATCGACTGATCCTTTTCCAACATTACCATTTTAAGAAATAAAACATGAAACCCATACATACACAATTATCAACGGTCGAATTGAGATTACAAAATACAAATAATACCACTTCTCGTGATGCATTGAATATCTCGGAAATATATCGGGGACCACTTTTGAAAAGTTAAAGAACAAAAAGATCCTTCATGTTTAATTAGTTGCTCTTGATTTTTATTTTGTTGTTGATAAATTAGTTGCTCTTGATTTGGCTTTTTAATCTAGTGGGATGTTTATAGTTTGTCCCTTTGGTGTCTCTTCTTGTGGAAAATGAAGAGTGAGGATAATAAGTTTCCCTTCGAATGATTTCAAAATTTCAAAATAAACCCTATTCGAAAAAGGGATTGGCGAGGCAAAAATCCTAAACAAAGTGTTTCTTGTTATAATTACCTTGGAAAATATAGAGAACTTTGGTACTCGTTGGAACTCAAATGCACTGAAATATTGTAGAGAAGTAGAGAGAAGGAGGAGGTGAAGGTGTATTTGATCCTTCACCCCAACCTCTGTATTTATATTACAAACGGACGCCGCACTTCACTTAAATTCAATCCACAACGCCGCACTTCACTCAAATTCAATCCACAATTTCTTTGGTGTGGGCCCCACATGTGGGACCCACATGGCATGTTTTTTGTTTGGATGTGCATACCATTTGTAACACTCCCCCTGGGATGCACATCAAGCGTTTTAGGCTGCCTCGTTAAAAACCTTAGTTGGAAAAACCCATTGGGATAAAAAACCAACTTAAGGGAAAAAGAGTGCAGCGACGCGAAGCTCCCCCTCATATTGGCATGCGTGGTGTGCTCATAAATTTTGCAGCTTTCGCATTCCTATGTCGTTGACATGTTTTCGGAATGTTGAGGTAGGGAGAGCCTTTGTAAAAAGATCTGCTGAGTTTTCATTAGAACGAACATATTGTATGCTGATAACTTTGTCTTTTTCCAGCTCTTGGGTGAACGAAAAATATTTGGGATGGATATGCTTTGTTCTATCACTTTTGATAAATCCTTCCTTCATTTGAGCAACACACGCAGCGTTGTCTTCATAAAGAGTGATTGGATCATTTGTTGGTAGAAGACCGCTCGTAGTTCTGATATGTTGTGTCATAGATCTCAGCCACACACATTCACGACTTGCTTCGTGTAATGCAATGATCTCAGCGTGGTTTGATGATGTTGCAACGAGTGTTTGTTTCTGAGAACGCCAAGAGATTGCGGTTCCTCCACAGGTGATTACATACCCGGTTTGTGATTTTCCTTTGTGTGGGTCAGACAGATAACCTGCATCTGCATAGCTAATCAAAACTGGTTTTGCATTGTTAGGATAAAATAATCCTAAATCAATCGTTCCTTGAAGATAACGAAACACATGCTTGATTCCATTCCAGTGTCTTTTGGTAGGAGCTGAGCTAAACCTGGCTAATAAATTAACAGCAAAAGCTATGTCAGGTCGAGTACAATTAGTAAGGTACATAAGAGCTCCAATCGCACTGAAATATGGTACTTCTTGACCAAGAATCTCTTCAGATTCTTCACATGGACGAAAAGGATCCTTGCTCACATCAAGGGATCTTACAACCATTGGGGTACTTAATGGATTAGATTTATCCATATTAAAACGTTTTATTATCTTCTTCGTATAATTTGATTGATGCACAAGTATTCCACTTTGCATATGCTCAATCTGTAATCCGAGACATTATCCCGTTCTCCCAAGGTCTTTCATTTCAAATTCCCTTTTCAAGTAAGAGATTACTTCATGAATCTCTTCATTCGTTCCAATGATATTCAAATCATCGACATAGACAGCGATAATCACACACCCGGATGTTGTTTTCTTAATGAAAACGCAAGGACAAAGAGGGCCATTGACATACCCCTTTTGCAACAGGTATTCACTTAACCGGTTGTACCACATGCGTCCGGATTGCTTTAACCCATATAAAGATCTTTCTAGTTTGATCGAATATCTTTCTCTGGGCATTGAACTTGATGCTTCAGGCATCTTGAATCCTTCAGGGATTTTCATGTAGATATTAGTATCAAGCGATCCGTATAGGTAAGCAGTAACAACATCCATGAGGTGCATATTCAATTTTTCATGAACTGCTAGACTTATCAAGTATCTAAACGTAATTCCATCCATGACAGGAGAATACGTTTCCTCAAAATCGATCCCAGGCCTTTGAGAAAAACCTTGTGCAACAAGTCGAGCCTTGTATCTCGTAATTTCATTTTTCTCATTTCTTTTTCGTATGAAAACCCATTTGTATCCAACAGGTTTCACATCCTTAGGTGTGAGTACTATAGGCCCAAAAACTTTGCGTTTATTGAGCGAGTCTAGTTCAGTTTCAATGGCCTTTTTCCACTCAAACCAATCGTGTCTATTTTTACACTCGGTAATAGACCGTGGTTCGGGATCACCATTATTTTCATTCATAATATCACATGCCAAATTATAAGAGAACGCATCATCAATGTTCTCTTTTCGATTCCACAGTATGCCTGTATTAGCATAATTAATCGAAATTTCTCGATCCTTTTCATTTTGTATTTCTGTAGGAATACTTTCCTCCATCATAGGATCGATTTCCTTTTCTTCCCCTTTTCTTTTCCGAGGATTTTTATTTTTGGAACCGGGTGGCCTTCCACGCTTTAAGCGTGTTGTGATTTCATGAGTGACTTTATTTTCCGGCTTCCCTTTTGGAATTTCAATTTGTACGGGAGCATTCTCAGCCGGTATGTGAGATTTAGTCACTCTCTTTGTGTCTGTAAATGCATCAGGAAGTTGATTTGCCATCTCTTGCAAATGTAAAATCCTTTGTACTCTACCTTCACAATCTTTTGTGTAAGGGTCAAGATGCAATAATGTTGGTACAGACCAAGTAATTTCTTTCTCAAACTGTTTTCTTTCTCCCCCTAATGGTGGGAAATTTTCCTCATCAAAGTGGCAATCAGCAAAACGTGCTGTGCAAATATTTCCAGTTTGAGGTTCAAGAAATTTAACAATAGATGGACTTTCAAAGCCCACATATATCCCAAGGCTTCTTTGTGGTCCCATCTTTGTTCTTTGAGGAGGTGCAATAGGCACATAAATAGCACAACCAAAAATTCTTAAGTGCGATATATTTGGTTCTTGACCAAATGCAAGTTGTACTGGAGAACTTTTATGATATGCACTCGGTCTGATGCGAATTAATTCAGAGGCATGTAATATTGCATGACCCCATACTGAGGTAGGAAGCATTGTTCTCATTATCAATGGCCTAGCAATAAGTTGGAGGCGTTTGATCAATGATTCAGCCAAACCATTTTGTGTGTGGACATGAGCAACTGGATGCTCGACCACAATCCCAACTGACATACAATATTCATCAAATGTCTGGGATGTGAATTCACCGGCATTATCAAGTCTAATTTTCTTGATTGTATGATCAGGAAATTGAGCTCGCAACCTTATTATTTGGGCAAGTAATTTAGCGAATGCCACATTGCGAGTTGATAACAAACATACATGTGACCATTTGCTAGATGCATCTATCAATACCATAAAGTATCGAAATGGTCCACATGGTGGGTGAATAGGTCCACAAATATCACCTTGAATACGCTCAAGAAACATAGGTGATTCTGTTTCAACCTTTCCCGGTGATGGCCTTATGATAAGCTTTCCAAGAGAACAAGCTTTACATGGAAAAATATTTCCTTGAGGGATTTTATGACCCTTCAATGGGTGTCCATGCGTATTTTCAATAATTCTTCGCATCATACTTGAACCTGGATGACCCAATCGATCATGCCACATGGTTAATATTGAAGATTTCATAACTACCGCATTTGACTCAAACACATTTATATGTGTGTAATGCAATCCAGTGGGAAGCATTGGTAGTTTTTCAACTATGTATTTCTTTCCAGATCTATACATAGTGAGTAACATGAATTTCATGTTCCCTTCAGTCATAGACTGAGTCTCGAATCCATGAGAATAAATATCATTGAAACTCAATAAGTTTCGTTTGGATTTTGGCGAAAATAAGGCATTATGTATCGTAAACTTTGTGCCATTTGGCAATACAAAGTTTGCCTTGCCAATTCCTTCAATCAGATCTACAGGACCTGATATTGTATTCACAATGGTTCGTGTTGGTTTTATCATCAAGAAAAACCTTTCATCCTTCAGGATTGTGTGCGTTGTTCCACTATCAAGTATGCACATTTCTTCAATATTAATCCTTTGGTTGACTTTGGCTTTGTCCATTTCAAAGCTTTAAGTAAACAAGAAAATAATAAGCTAGATGAAAATGTAGACATATTTTATTACATGTGAGAAAAACATAGTTATGCTTAAAGGAAAACATACATATAACATTAAGAAAATTAAATTAAGACATCGGACCGTTTGGTTTCATTCCCATGGGGTTACACAAGTTCCCCTTTTAGTTCCCACCAGTCATTTTTCCAGTTCTATCATCAAGGAAGTCCTCACTAGGATTATGTTCCCCAAGATGAGTGTACTCGTTCACGGGATCATTTTCAATAAAATTGATCTCATTTGCGTTTGAACAATCCCCAACTGTATCAACATATTCATTGTTGAAATCAGATTCTCCAAGTCGAGTAAACTCATTCATAGGAGTTTGGTCAATATAGTTGACCTCCTTTCCTTTTCCCTTCACGGACTCTTGATAGAGTTTACATAAGTGTTCAGGGGTTCGACAGGTTTTAAACCAATGCCCTTTACAACCGCATCTAAAACAAGTGGTCTCAGGGCTTTTTAATGAACTTGGACCACCTCCCCTTTTGTGGGAGTTCTCATGGTTCCAGTCATTTTGCTGTCTCCTTTGGTGATAATTGGCGATCTTATGAGGTGGATTATTGGGATAACCACCTCGACCGCGCCCCTGGCCAAAACTACGACCTCGACCTTGTCCTCGTCCACGTCCACGTCCACGACCACGACCTCGGCCTTGCCCTTGACCCTGAAAATAGTTCATGGGTCTATTCTCATTAGAGTTGGCAAAATGTACCTCAGATAATGTTCTGGAGCCCGTTGGGCGAGATTGGTGGTTCTTTATCAACAATTCATTATTTCTTTCCGCCACTAGGAGAGTACCAATCAGCTCATGGTATTTTTCAAAACCACGTACACGATACTGCTGCTGCAAAGTTACATTTGATGCATGGAATGTAGACAGAGTCTTTTCCATCATCTCAGCATCAGTTACCTTATCTTTACAAAATTTCAAGTGGCTCACAATTTTAATCATCTCAGAATTATACTCACTGACTTTCGCAAAATCTTGGAATCGTAAAGCGGCCCATTTATCCCGATATAAGGGTAGCATCACATCCCTTTGGTGATCAAATCTTTCTTTCAGATTTTTCCATAAATCACTCGGGTCTTTTACAGTGAGATACTCATTCTTGAGATTCTCGTCAAGATGACGACGAAGGAAAATCAAAGATTTTGCCTTATCCACTTTTGATGAGGTATTCTCCACAATGATTGTTTCGTGAAGATCCATTGAGTCCAAATGCGTCTCAATGTCAATTGTCCACGGCATGTAATTCTTTCCAGAAATGTCGAGTGGACTGAATTCAAGTTTTGCGAGGTTTGACATGGTGGTAACTAAAACAAAACAAGTAAATTTTTTTATTAATTCAGGACATACAAGTCTACAAATAATGTAAGGAAGAAAGAGACATACATTGTTACAAGTATTTTTACACAAAAAGAAAATTCATCCGGTGTTAGATCTCCGGTGAAATCAAGAATAGTAAGTACTACAATAATTATTGCAACAAAGACAAGTAGTAATCTAGCAGACATTTTATTGCTTTGGAACTTTTGAGTGTGTTTGAAGTGTGAAGTAGAAGAGATAATGTGATTTAGTGTAGTTGAATGAAAACATATTTATAGGGAAAAAACTAGCCGTTTATAGCCGTTTGTTACCGTTTATTACCGTTGAGCACTATGTTACCGTTGTACATGGGTTAATTCATGCCAAGATTTGATTAGAAGTGTAACACAATTAATTACCATGTGAGGATAGACATGTATAGTATAAATGCTATTTACCATAGGAATGAAGTAGTAAAGTAATTGTAATTCACATCATATTATTTTACGGTGGCTGAGCCTCCCTTGTATAATAATATGATGTTATACAATAACAAGTGATAAACATAAAAGATTATACATGAAGTAAGTAGATTTGTAGTTCACAACACTTTACTATGGGGCGGTAATCCGCACATCATAATAACATGTTGTTATACGTTAAGAAAGTAAAATGAGTTACGTTGTAAGAAGTATTTAAAGTAAAGATAGTTACTTTGCAGATCACAACACTTTACTATGGGGCGGTAATCCGCACATCATAATAATATGTTGTTATACATTAAGAAAGTAAAACAAGTAATGGAATTCTTAGTTTTTTTTTTATCCAGAAAAACTCAGATATCAACACAATCAGAAAGTTGTGAAAGAGGGAGAGTAAAGCTCCCTTTGAGGTAGTGAACCCCTTATGATATCCAAGTAGAACAGGTAAAGAACTAAGCGGAAGTTTAGAGACAAGAGAGAAAAATATGGTATCTCAATTGGTTAGAACCTCGTGCTGATAACGTGTTATAATTACCTTGGAAAATATAGAGAACTTTGGTACTCGTTGGAACTCAAATGCACTGAAATATTGTAGAGAAGTAGAGAGAAGGAGGAGGTGAAGGTGTATTTGATCCTTCACCCCAACCTCTGTATTTATATTACAAACGGACGCCGCACTTCACTTAAATTCAATCCACAACGCCGCACTTCACTCAAATTCAATCCACAATTTCTTTGGTGTGGGCCCCACATGTGGGACCCACATGGCATGTTTTTTGTTTGGATGTGCATACCATTTGTAACATTTCTCTATTTGACCGTAAAGAAGTCTAATCGAGTTATGTAAAAATAATAATTTTAAAGATAAATAATCAGATTTTATAATTGGTATGAAGCATTGAAGATAAAAATGAGGTGGATTTATTTAAAAAAAAATGAGAGGTGGATTTAGATCGCGACTCGATCAATGGTGATTGCCTTGTGGTCCTTGGGAAACTTAAAATGGCTTCGATATTTCATGTGAGGAAAGCAATGACAGGTATGTCAAAGTTTGTACACATATATATATCGAATGGCGATGGCACGGAATGTGACATTGAATTTCATCAACTATGCGGTGACATTGGAATTCATTAAACATGCTCTTTATTTCCTTTTTGTATTAATGCTTGCAAATGGAACTGAGGGCATATGCATCCATGAGTAATGAAATGCTAGGAGAGAGCTTCCTCACCTAGTATTTCTTTCAAATAAAAAACAAAATCAACAAGGAAGTTCTCTCACACATGCTCATTGAGGATGTGTGAGAAAACTTCCTTGTTAATTTTGTTCTTTGTTTAGAGGAAATGCTAGATGAGAAATTTCTCTTCTAGCATTTTTTAAGTGATGGGTTCATAAGCCTTGAATCGACCGACCATGAAAGTTTCATCTGGCCCGATTGGCACCAAGACTTTGTTATGTGAGTTTACTTGGATGAGGGGTCAAGTTAGCTTTTGTGTCTTAGAGCTTAAGTTTTATATTTTTCAGTTAATAAAATAAAATTAAGTGAAATAAAATTTATCGAAAAAAATTAAGTGAAATAAAATTAAATAAAGTATAGTATAGTTAAATAAAATTCATTACAATTAAATTAAATTAAGTTAAATAAAGTTTTTTCAATTTGTAATTCAACTTGATCAAAACTTAAATTCAACATCTTTATTCAAAACATTTTTTTAATTTCAGTAAAGTTAAATAAAATTGAGTAATTTAAATAAAATAATACAAAGTTAAATAAAAAAAAATTTCAGCTCGGTCAAACAGACAGCATCTTAGTGTCATTGCCTTGGGCATATAAATATAAAAAATGAATACCGAGATTGTTTGATCTTTTTCTTCTTTAAACAAAAAACGGTTTAGTTCAATTCAATTCAATATTATTGCATAGTGGCATATTCTCATTATCATATCAAAATGGGCTAATGAATTAACTTGGGCTATCGGTCAAGCCCAGTAACCCAATAGGCCTAACGTTTCTCTACAAGAACAAATGTCTCCCATTTATCGCTCCTTACACAAGCTCAAACTGCAACATCAATTATCAAGCTCAAATAGCAGACACTGGCTGAGCCATTGGCGGATATACTACACTGCCGTTGATCAAGGCCACAGTCATATGCCGATAAGCCGCCTCGGTCAAATGTAAACCATCCCACGCTGCATACTTCGACGGGTCCATACACGCCGGAGCACCTTGCATCCCACACCAAGCGCCAAAGTCCACGTTGTACTGACCACCTCCCCCACAACACGCTCTCAGTTTATTATTCTTGTTGAACCCTAAAAACCATAACAACAAATGTCAATTTTAATGTGGCTGCAATTTGATGTATAAGTTTTGGTTTTCAAACTCACCGAAATGAGCTGGAGCGTAGACAAAGCGCATGCCGGCCTTGTAGTAGTCCGCATACATGATCCTGGCGTGTGGGTGAGCTTTACGCAGCTTCGCTAATGAGGCCAGAAGAAGCTGGTTGTGATATATTGCTAAAGAGTTAAAGGCGGTCAAGCATCCGTACCGATTGTAGTCTTTCTTGTTGTCACTCTGCAAGAAGGTCAAGTATACCGGAGAGCATCCTAGTGGAACATTGCCTGGGACAATTATGTTCACTGCCCCAACTTGCACCAATGTCTAAAATCAGTAATTAGGTTTAATCAGAATGTAACAATTATTTCATTGAGCTAGCTAAAATACACAGTACTTGACTTGGGAGTCAAGTAAAAGCTGTCTTACAGTGACTGCATTTGAGATGGATTCGATCACTTGGGGCACCATTTTGCGGAGCTCCTCGCTGCCAGCTCCGGTGAGTCCAACATAGTTGTAATCATTCGCGCCGATTTCTCCAACAAGGAAGAGTGATTTCTTCAAATAGGCATCACATTCTGTACTCAAAGAAGCCATATATACCAAGCATGCATAAACTTAGAAAAAAAATTCAATTTATCTGAGATGAAAAATGCAGGCTTTTGTTAAGTACCTTTTTTGGTGGAGCAAAGGGAAGGTTTGAGTTTCTGAAACCAGGCAACTTGAGTTGCTAGAGATTCATTAGTCCATAACAAGCTGCCTATGCCTAGCTTGATGTAGAAACTTTTGTCAAGAGCTGTTGCTCCGGCAACTGCAAAGTTAGTCCCTCTCAGCCCGTCTTCGGGTTTCGACAAGTTCAAATAAGGCGGCATGAATGGCAGCCCATAAGCCTCAGCTGCAGATTATCACAACACAAGGAATATGTGAGCGTACGTTCATACAAAAGCAAAACTACTAACTAAAAAAAATAACAAGGAAGAAAGTCAATTGAGGTATACCAAGAAAGTCAACTATGAGACGGCCATCTGAGCAGCGGCCAGTGGGGCGACCAAAATATGTTTGGCCATAAGGCAGTTTCCCAACTACAGAAAATGCTTTAGGGTTTGCGACTATCAAGTTTCCAACGTCAGAAAGTGAATCTCCAAAGTTGAAAATGGCCTCATATGGCTGCTGCTGATGATGATGATGTAAACCAGCTGCTGCTGCTGCTATAGCAAAGTTAGTAGCTAAGAACAGGCTTAACAGCACTCCCACAAAATCATCCATAGCCCTCCACATACTGCTACAGATTTCAGCTGAGATCTGAGAGAACACTGTTTTTTTCTTTTTTCTTTTTTGTTGATCGAGATAGTGAACCGCGATATATAGTAAAGTAATTAAGGAGTGGACAAGAGTGGCGGAAATCCAAGACAGTGTGACACGGTTGAGGAGCAGAAGAAATAATCAAGCTAAGGAAGCACATTTACTATGGTAGGTGCCGACAAATGGGGTGAGAGTCTGTCATCATAACTCAAACACACCTACTAAACTAAACCAGCACCATTCAGCATTTAATCACTGTCACTACCAAATCTTTAATATTCAGAAACGGGACTTTATATAGCTTAAATGATTTCTCACATGCATGGCGCAATGCCAGTGGCTCAGCGGTTTATTCAGGTTACTTTTTTTGTTGTTGTTGTTGATAAAACTAAAAGGTGTGTTCAGGTTACTTAGTGGCTCAGCTCTGATCAGAATTTGACTGAAGATTTTTGGGGAGGAAGGTTAAATGGTCATTCAATTCATTAAATGGTCATTCAATTCATTAAATGGTCAGCGAATTCATCGCCATGTAGTTGGGAAGATAGTTAATCCAGGTAGTTGTTCACTTGTCATTGGTCAGCCACCCCCCCATCCCACTTCTGCAATATTTAGATTATCTTGAATGAATAATAATAATTTAATACAGTGTTTTAGTTTACATTGTATTTTGAATAATACCTCATAAAACTTTATGATAAGAAATATAGTATATATTATGTCTAAAAACACATTTAAAAAGCTGACACGAATGTTCATGAGACGAATATACGGGTATTATTCATTAGAGAAATGTTCGAAAAATATACGTATCAACCTTTAATACATATATAAAAATGTGTCATAGTTGTGAACATCCAACATGAGCGTGAACAAGTTGGAATAAAATCCCGTGGAGTCAAACTATTAACTGCAATTTGCGAAATGTATTTTAAAATAAAACTGCGTAATTTTGAAATAGATTGAATTATCCATTTAAGAGTTACATTAATAAAACAATGTAATTTTAATATTGTTTTATCAAAATTACGTAATTTTCGAATGACAGTAAGTAACTTCAATGCACAAGATATGGATCCGAACAAATTGTACGAAACTTTTGGGTTCCAATTGTGATGGGAGGATAATGGGTTTCCTAAATTAAGAAGGACGGAATAAAAATATATACATGTGAACAATACCAATAGTGATAGAGCAAGCTGCCGACCTCTGCCATTGATGGTAGATGATGATTGATGATGGATGGATGATTGTGGATGATGATGATGATGATGATAGGGGTGCTTGATGAAGATGAAGATGATAATGATGATGGATGATGATGATAGGGGTGCTTGATGAAGATGAAGATGATAATGATGATGGATGATGGATGATGATGATGGATGATGATGATGTATGATAAATGACGATTGATGATGATGCTGATGACGATGATGGATGATGATGACGATGATGGATGAATGATGATGGATGATGATGACGATGATGGATGATGATGATGATGATGGATGAATGATGATGGATGATGATGATGATGATGATGGATGACGATGATGATGATGATGATGGATGACGATGATGATGGATGACGATGGATGATGAGGATGGATGATGTATGATAAATGACGATTGATGATGACGATGATGGATGATGATGACGATGATGGATGAATGATGACGATGATGATGATGATGACGATGATGGATGAATGATGATGGATGATGGATGATGGATGATGATGATGATGATGATGATGATGATGGATGACGATGGATGATGGATGACGATGGATGATGGATGATGACGATGGATGATGATGATGATGATGATGATGATGATGATGATGGATGACGATGGCTGATGGATGACGATGGATGATGATGATGATGATGATGATGATGATGATGGATGACGATGGATGATGGATGACGATGGATGATGATGATGGATGATGATGATGATGATGATGAATGACGATGGATGATGAATGATGATGATGGATGATGATGACGGATGATGATGGATGATGAACGATGATAATGACGGATGATGATGGATGATGATGACGGATGATGATGGATGATGATGACGGATGATGAATGATGAATGATGAATGATGGTTGATTGATGATTGACGATGGATGATGATGATGATGGACGATGATGATGATGATGATGATGATGATGGTGGATGAATGATGGTTGATTGATGACGATGATGGATGAATGACGATGACTACCACCTGTCCATATGCTTCCACATCATGGAGAATTGGAGATCATATCCTCTCTGCTTAATAAACTCAGCAAATGGAGGACCACCTCAATTGTAGTTGTCACTAATGAGCACCTTACCCCCCTGGCCCCAACCATTAGAAGAATCGATCCAAAATAACGCAGGCTTGTCCTGAAATAAAACATATCAAGTAACACCATTCACTACAATTGGCGAGCAGAGCTTTGCAAATATGTGGCCAGACTGAATAAAATTTACCTGAATATGAAGAATCTTGTGACGTTGAGTTCCATGGCCATATCAGTAATTCATTTTTACTATTCGATCCAGATTTAGCAGACTCTAATAAAGAACCAGATTTAGGATATATGCCTAGTTTTGGTTCTTCTTGGCTCTCACATAACCCCCCAATACACTTGCAACGGCCAAGAGAAGTGTTCCCAGCGGCATCATTCAAATGGGCACTCTTTGAAGATCTGCACAAAAGAGAAACCATTAAAAATTGTAGATAATAATAATCAAGAATGTCAAGAAACTGACCAGAGTATTGAGAGGCAAAAGAATAAAAAAAGGGAAACCACCTCTTCATCAGCAAGATGCATGAGCAGCCAGTTTGAGAAAATCAAATCCACATAATCATCAGCTATCTCCAAATCAGGAGATGTCACATCGGCACATACAAACTTGGTATTCTTATGATGCCCGTTGATAACTTCATTCTGCATATCACCAATCTCATAAGTTTATTTGCATCAATTTCAAAACATAAATAAATTAAAACTTACTAATCAGCACCTTCTAGATTGATCCTTCAACGAAATCCATTGTCAAAACCTGACCAGCCTTCTTAGCCAGTTCACCAGTAAATCAACCAATTCCTGCCCAAAACTCAACTACATATTTACCATCAATTGGTGGTAACAAGAACAGCACCAACATACATAGCAATTCAAACACAGACTGTCAAACAAGTAACTACTATTGAGCCTTGCACATCAATCAATAAGAAATAAGAATGTCAAACAACTTCGTACTTCAGGTCGCTCCTCTTTGTCCAGATCAGCAGCTTTGGAATCGAGCATCATAGTCCATAGCCTCGACAATGAGCTCTGTGGAATGCTCCATCCAGTAGCTTTTCTGAACCTCTTGCTCCTGAACAACTGCAGTGCAGATATATGCATGCGCAGAAAAGCGACCAAACAAAATAATGAAAGAAAAATGAATAAATCAAACCACAAGTGGCGACCATAAATAACTAGTCGATCCAGATTTAGCGCAGACTCTAATAAATAACCAGATTTAGGATATATGCCTGTTTTTTTGGGTTCTTCTTGGCTCTCACACATAAGCCCCAATACACTTGCAACAGTCGAGAGAGAACTCGTAAGTGTTTCCTGCAGCATCATTCAAGTGGCATTCATTTTCAGATCTACACAATAGAGAAATCATTTATAAGACACTAAATCGGCAGAGAAGAAGCTAAAATAGTACATGCATTGTTCAATCTAACCCTACATTTATAGTCCAAGAACTTATGTACGGGAGAGGGTATATGTGTTGGATATAATACTCTGAATAGCCTATTATTTGTGGGTGTGGGGGTGAAGGAAAATCACACACTATCCGATACTAATTGCATAAAGAACAAAAAATCAACTGGACATGGTGAAAAAAGAGAAGCACGAGATTAGTCGTCAGTTTACGATGCTAATCTTTTGAAAATGAACCAAGCTTATATGAGAATTGTGCAACCAAACTGAGAGGTTTATCAACATAAATAATGTTATGACGAATGGACTGATACCTTCAAGAGATTATTCAATGCTGATCTCATCTCCGTCCTGAATGGAAGCTTTCAAAATCTGCATCTGATGCATCTGTTTATGATTAACGCAGTGCCATGGGGTAAATACTGTATGACCAGGCAGGAGATCTATGCTAAATAACCAATGAAAATGCACCTTAATAATATAAACATTTTTAACACAAAAAAAGAGAGTTATGATTCATCATGTAAACACTACGTATGGTATTGCATCCCTTAGATTTTTTCCATATGAAAGCTAGCTGATAAGTTTGAATTTACAATGATATCGCCACACAGGAAACAGTGGATAATGTTATATGTTTTTGTCAGTTTAATGCTCATGGCCTGCTCAACCACTAGCTTATCATGATGGTTTCGCAAGAAAACATCCAAGTAGATTTCCCTAACAAAGTATTCCTTTACTTGATGATGGATGAATGAGGACGATGAGGACGATGAATGATGAATGATGAATGATGACGAATGGATGACGAATGACGAATGATGACGAATGACGAATGATGACGATGAGGACGATGAATGATGAATGATGATAATGACGATGATGACGATGAATGACGAACGACGAACGACGAATACCACCTGTCCTGCTTCCATATCATGGAGATCATATCCTCTCTGCTTAAGATACTCAGCAAACTCGTCAGATGGAGGACCAGTGCCTTTGCAGTAGTCACTAATGAGCACCTTACCTCCTGGCTTTAACTACTTGAAGAAGGATCTAAATAACGCAGGCTTGTCCTGAAATAAAACATATCAAGTAAGTAACACCATTCACCACAATTGGCGAGCTGAGCTTTGCAAATAAGTGGCCGGACTGAATAAAACTTATCTGAATATGGAGAATCGTATCACGACTATATATAACATGAAAGGTATGGTCTGGGTATTCTTTCGTGGTGCAGTCGGCGACTTCAAACTCAACTGAACATTTGAGTGATCTAAGAACCAATCCCTTACCTGCAAACTCAACAGCTTGTGTCTGCAAATTGTTCAATGCTAAAGGATTTAGCTTAACACTTCTTTGTTATTTCAGTTTAAGTTTAGATTCATTTAATTAATCGTATTCACACCTTTTATTTTAGTGTGTGGATTAAATGGAATAATAATAGACTGAGATGTGTACGTCATACCAATTCCTCCTGTGCTAACATAGTCAGGTCCAAAGACTAGTTCATAACCCAGGATACCAGTTGCCTTATACTGCACAGTGTCCAAGAACCTCTGAATATTTTTTTTATCATCCTGAGACTTCACCATTTGCCAAACCCAGCATACCTGTAATTTATTTTTACAGAATTATAACTAGTCCATCCAGATTTAACAGACACTAATAAAGAACCATATTTAGGATATATGCCTGGTTTTGAAAGTGAAAGAAAACTTCAGCCGTAATTTTATACTGTGAATTAGTTCAATTAAGAATGCCGAGAAAATGTCCAGAGTATTAAGAAGCAAAAGAATAAAAAAGGTAAAGCACCTCTTCATTAGCAAGATAAATGAGCAACCAGTTTGAGAAAATCAAATCCACGGAATCATCAGCTATCTCCAAATCAGGAGATGCCACATCGACGCATACAAACTTGGTATTCTTATGATGCCCGTTGATTACTTCTTTCTGCATATCACCAATCTCGTAAGTTTATATGCATCAATTTCAAAACATATATAAATTACAAACTTTCGAATCAGCACCTTCTTGATTGATCCTTCAACGAAATCCATTGCCAAAACCTGACCAGCCTTCTTAGCCAATTCACCAGTAAATCGACCAATTCCTTACGTATGGTGTTGAGAATATAATCCCAGTCGTGTTATAAGTTGATTATTGGGACCTTATTATGCTATCATTTCCAGTCCAAGTTGCATGTTTAAGTTTGCAGGAAAAACTGTTCTTGTCCATGAGCCCGTGACCAGGTTTTGTGGCCTGTGTCCTCGCCCGTGACCAGGCTCGTCACGGGGCCTCGCCTCAAGTGCAAAAGCCACTGAGTTTCCTGCGCCCGTAACGCTCGTAACTGCCATGACGAAGCGCCCGTGACATCCAAGTCTGAGTTCTTCATTTAGTGGAACACTGACGTTTTGGAGACGCGCGAGAGTTCGGTAATGTCGTTACGAGCTCGAGCCGACGTCGTTTTGAAGCGAGATTCAGCTCAGTTTATAAGCAGCTCGATTTGGGGGTTTAGGGCACCAATTCAATTTCAAATTCTCTCCGAGCGATTGAGCGAGTTTGCAACCGACGAGAAGAAATTGAAGAGCGCACGAAGCTTGCCGGCGACTGACGAGTGTTGGAGTGATCTGAGACGGCTTGATTCCAACTGCGGAGAATTGAACGTCCGGTCTTCTCATCTGGGAACGGTTCAAGTCGACTGGTGAAATCCGAAGCATTTGAAGCTGTCAATCCTCCCAGGAAAGTATCCCTAACTGGTTGCTTGGATTGATGATTCATTTATGCTGTTGTTTGTGTCATTGGACTGAATTGATTTGGTGTATTTGTTTGGTTTTGAGATTGAGTCAATCTCTTATTTGTAAACCTAACATTTGGTCCCAATAATCAATAAAGAATAAGGTTCAACTAGTACAAATTCTTTAATCGATCTTTCAAAGTGGTATCTAGAGCCTTGTTGATTGATCTTGAGTCATCTTTATCATCTCTTGTGCTTGTTTGCCTTTTCTTTGTTAATACATTTGGACTTGATTTTCTTTTGGGATGGCTGATGCCATGAAAATCAAGCCCTTCGATGGGACCTCTGATTTCACAATGTGGAAGATGAGGATGAAGGCTATATTGGTTAAGGAAAAATGTTATAGGGCTGTGACTGAGGAATGGGTTGCTCCTACCTCAGATCAACAGAAAATTGACTTGAAAGAATTGGCTTATTCTGAAATAATGATGAGGTTAACAGATGATGTAGATAGAAAAGTGATGCATCTAACTGAACCTAAGGAATTGTGGGAAGAACTTGAAAAGTTGTATTTGGTTAAATCTCTCCCCAATAGGATTTCCTTGCAAACAAAACTATTTACATTCAAAATGGATGTATCTATGAGCTTGCAGGAAAACCTTGACATATTTCTGAAATTAACTCAAGATTTGAAAAAGTGTAAGGATGAAATTAAAGGTGAACACCTTTGTGTCATTCTCCTTAATTCAATTCCATCACAGTTTGACACCCTTAGGGATGTTATTCAGTATGAGAATGATGAAGTAACAGTTTCTAAAATCATTGAAGCTATCACTTCCAAGAATGACAGTCTAAAAGTTTTTAAGACTAAAAATGGTGGTAAAACTGAAGTAAAATCTGAGGTAATGATGTTTAAGGGGAAGAACAAATTTAAACCAAAGAAAAAGAACCACAATGGATTTCAGAATGAAAATGATACTCATGATAAAAATTCCTTGGATAAGTCTTCTCAATCTTCTAAAAACAACAACAATTTCCAAAGGAATACCCCTGTCAAGTGCAATTGTTGTGGCAAGTTGGGTCACTATGCTAGCTCTTGTTACAAAAGAATTGAGGATAAAAAGAATAAAGGAAAAGACAACCAAAAATCTGGACAGTCCAATATATGTGAAAATGATCCCCAATATGGAAATGAATTATTCCTCATGTCTAATGGGCATGAGGATGATTCATGGATCCTTGATTCTGGCTGCACCATGCATGCCACTCCACACAAACATCTCTTCAGTTCACTGAAGCTTTGTGAAGGTGGGGAGGTCATGCTAGGCGATCACACATCATTGAGAATTAAGGGAATTGGTCAGTCCCCTTAAGGATGTTTGATGGTGTTGTGAGAATTCTTCAAAATGTTAGATGGGTTCCCCATCTAAGGAGGAGTTTATTGTCAGAATCTGCCCTTGATAAACTTGGATGCAAGATAACAACCTTTAAGGGAGTTAGAGAAGTAATGAGGGATAATAGAGTTGTAATGAGAAGCATAGAAAAAGGAGGTTTATACCATCTGATTTCTTCTTCTGAAATTAATCACACTGATGAAAATAAAACTCTATTAGACACTAAAATGTGGCATTCAAGGCTTGGACATATAGGGAATAAAGGACTGCATTATCTGTCTAAACATGGTTTGATTGATTGTAAGCCCATTGATCTGAAATTCTGTGAAACTTGTGTTTTTGGTAAAAAATCTGCTCATTCTTTTGGCAAATCTTCTTTTGTTGTCAAAAAACCTTTGGAGTATGTTCACTCTGATTTGTGGGGACCTGCCCAGGTCTCTACAATTGGAGGAAGATCATATTTCCTTTCTATTATTGATCAATACTCTAGAAAAGTATGGGTCTCTCTTTTAAAAACCAAGGATGAGGCTTTTGAAAAGTTTAAGAACTGGAAGATCATGGTAGAGAGTCAAACTGAACTGAAAGTTAAATGCTTAAGAACAGATAATGGGTTGGAATTTTGTAACAAGGCCTTTAATGAATTTTGCACTGAAAATGGGATTAAGAGACACTTGACTGTGCCTGGTACTCCCCAGCAGAATGGAACTGCTGAGAGGATGAACAGGACCCTTTTAGAGAAAGCTAGATGCATGATGATTAGTGCTGGAGTTAAACCAACTCTTTGGGGAGAGGCTGTGATTACATCTGCTTATTTGATTAACAGATGTCCTTCCTCAGCCATCAACTTCAAAACTCCCCAAGAGCTTTGGACTGGGAAACCTCCAAACCTCTCCCACCTTAGACCCTTTGGATGTACAGCCTATGCCAAGGTTTCTGAGGGTAAACTCCAGCCTAGGGCTGTTAAATGTGTTGTGCTTGGGTATCCTGAAGGTGTTAAAGGCTATAAACTGTTAATGATTCAACCAGGAGGGTACAAAGTCATAGTGTCACATTCTGTTACCTTTGATGAACTGAATTTTCACTTTAAGTCTAAACTAAACCATGCTATTGAGTCTCATGGCACACCTGAAGGTGTGACCAGTTCTATTCCATCAGGATTCAATTTGAACCAGGGAAATGATGATGGAAACAATGGAGATCAAGCAGCTGAGATGGGACAGTCACTGGACATTAGTGATGGATTGCAGGAGGTAACAGATGAGGGGTCAAATTCCCCTGCTGTTTCAGGTAATGAGCCACCTCACCAATTAGGTGGGGGAGCTAGCACTGTAAGTCCATCTAACTCAGCTCTAAATTCAAATTCTATGGACACTAGTGATCAAAATGTTGCTATAGAATCATCTGATTTAGGCATGAATATTTCTTCTGCTGCTATATCTGACCCAAATCTGCCTGATGATTTATATGTTGATCATAGTGTGAATGTGCCTGAAAATGTGCATGAAAATGTTGGTGATATGCCTACTATTTCTGAGTCCCCTGTGCATGAAACTGAGCCTAGTCTTGCTAATTATCAATTGACTAGAGACAGGGGATTAGAAAGATTAATCCTAGATATAAAGCCAACATAGCTGAGTATGATGAGAACAATGATGGAAAGTGCTGTAATATTGTTGAGTTTGCTCTTATGGCTGCTGAGAAAATTAAATATATAATACATGATACATATAAGCAAGCATTATCTAGTAATGAATCTGGAAAATGGAAAATGGCTATGATAGAAGAAATTCAATCTATGCATGAAAACAATACTTGGAAACTTGTACCTAGGCCTCTAAATGTTAAACCTTTGGCATGTAAATGGATTTATAGAATTAAAGAAGGTAACTCTCCTAATGATCCACCAAGGTTTAAGGCTAGGTTAGTGGCTAAGGGGTTTCACCAAAGAGAGGGCATTGATTTTAATGAGATATTTGCTCCTGTTGTCAAGTATAAAACTCTAAGATTACTTATTGCTATGACTGCTGTTTATGATTGGCATATTGAACAAATGGATGTGAAAACTGCCTTTTTACATGGTGATTTGTTAGAAACAATTCATATGTGTCAACCTGAAGGTTTTGTTGATAAAATGAAACCAGATCATGTCTGTTTGCTTAGAAAATCCATCTATGGATTGAAACAATCACCTAGACAGTCGAATAAGAAATTTGACAGTTGCATGCTTGACTTAGGTTTTTTGAGAAGCAAATATGATACTTGCCTTTATCTGAAAAGAGTGAAGAATAATGCCCCATTGTTTGTGCTGCTATATGTGGATGATTTGTTGCTGATTAGTTCCTCATTGCATGACATAAAACTGACTAAGTCTGGATTACAAAAACATTTTGATATGAAAGACTTAGGAATTGCCAAAAGATCTTAGGGGTAAAGATAACCAGAAATAGGAAAAATGGAGAAATCTGTCTGTCCCAATCTGAATATTTTGCTAAGGTGTTAGATAAATTTGCTATTGCGAATACTAAGTCTAATGTCATACCCTTAGGAGGGCATCTTGTATTTTCTAAGGAAGATTGTCCAAAAACTGAGCATGAAAAGAAACAAATGTTGAATGTGCCTTATGATGTTGCTGTTGGTTCTGTTATGTATGGGATGATTTGCACTAGACCTGATCTTGCATTCTCTATAAGTGTTCTTAGTAGATATATGTCTAACCCAGGCATAAAGCATTGGGAAGCCATGAAATATTTGTTAAGATATCTGTTAGGGACTAAGGGATTAGGATTAGTTTACAAGGACCATGAGCCAAGGGCAGGAATTGTAGGGTACATAGATTCTGATTATGCCAGCAATAGGGACAATAGGAAGTCCACCACAGCTTTCTATTTCACTTGGAATGGGAACTGTGTGTCCTGGAAGAGTCAGCTCCAGCCTATAGTTGCTTTATCCTCCACAGAACGAGAATATATAGCTGCTACAGAAGCAGCAAAAGAAGCCATTTGGTTGAGTGGGATAGTGAAGGAGATTAGTGGGATTAGTGAGCCTCCTAGGATTTACATGGATAGTCAAAGTGCCTTATGTTTGTGTAGGGATCCTGTGTATCATGAGAGGTCTAAGCATATAGATGTAAGAATGCATTTCATTAGAGACCTAGTGGATACCCAAACCATAAGTGTAGACAAGATCCTTGGAGAGAAAAATCCTGCTGACTTTGGAACAAAAATTGTACCTGCCAACAAGTTTGTTTTCTGCAGGGAAAGCTTGCATATTGATGAGATTGGATGAAGCTCTAGTCTGAGCAAGCTTGAAGCCTTCAATGGCTGAGTTGAACCTTAATTGAGGTCAGATGTATCTGTCTCATTCCTCTCTCATTAATTCATTCTTCTTATATCACAACTAGTCTTAGGAGGGCATTTGTTGAGAATATAATCCCAGTCGTGTTATAAGTTGATTATTGGGACCTTATTATGCTATCATTTCCAGTCCAAGTTGCATGTTTAAGTTTGCAGGAAAAACTGTTCTTGTCCATGAGCCCGTGACCAGGTTTTGTGGCATGTGTCCTCGCTCGTGACCAGGCTCGTCACGGGGCCTCGCCTCAAGTGCAAAAGCCACTGAGTTTCCTGCGCCCGTAACGCCCGTAACTGCCATGACGAAGCGCCCGTGACATCCAAGTCTGAGTTCTTCATTTAGTGGAACGCTGACATTTTGGAGACGCGCGAGAGTTCGGTAATGTCGTTACGAGCTCGAGCCGACGTCATTTTGAAGCGAGATTCAGCTCAGTTTATAAGCAGCTCGATTTGGGGGTTTAGGGCACCAATTCAATTTCAAATTCTCTCCGAGCGATTGAGCGAGTTTGCAACCGACGAGAAGAAATTGAAGAGCGCACGAAGCTTGCCGGCGACTGACGAGTGTTGGAGTGATCTGAGACGGCTTGATTCCAACTGCGGAGAATTGAACGTCCGGTCTTCTCATCTGGGAACGGTTAAAGTCGACTGGTGAAGTCCGAAGCATTTGAAGCCTCCCAGGAAAGTATCCCTAACTGGTTGCTTGGATTGATGATACATTTATGCTGTTGTTTGTGTCATTGGACTGAATTGATTTGGTGTATTTGTTTGGTTTTGAGATTGAGTCAATCTCTTGTTTGTAAACCTAACATTTGGTCCCAATAATCAATAAAGAATAAGGTTCAACTAGTACAAATTCTTTAATCGATCTTTCATATGGTCTTGCATCCCTTAGATTATTAACTATCTGCCCAGTTTTCCATACTAAAGCTAGCTGATAAGTTAGAACTTACAATGATATCGCCACTCAGGAAACAATGGATAATTTACATGTTTTCGTCAGTTTAATGCTCATCGCCTGCTCAACCACAAGCTTATTATGATACAGTTTCACAAGATAACATCTAAGTGGATTTTCCTAACAAAATATTACAACGATTCCTTTACTTGGTGAAAATAGTAAATTAATAGATAAAAACTTCCAATAGTAAATGCAAACCAATTGCTTACCGAGAATCTCGCCTCTGATTAAACTGCAAGATATTCGCGAACAACCTTAGTGTGGAAGTCTTAATTTCACTTTTTTCCTTCTCGTTGTGAAATGCCTTACCTTTGAAACTGGGAACTTTAAAGCTCAAGTAAGCTCCAAGAATTCCATGGGCTGCAGAACAATGGAAACAATAGCTACAACTTAAGGTGCACTGGACTAGGAACAGATCAGTAACTTGCACAAAGCTGCAAGCTTTTCAGATTCTCTTGAGCAAATAATAGCGCCAACGGAAAATTTGCAGAGCGTCGATGTCCAGCCAAATGTAAATTCAAAAAATCCCCATAACCTTTGTATCAAGCACAGTAATTAATATTGAAAGGCGATCAAAATGAAATAGCAAATGAAAGCCCACTAACCTTTGTATCAAGCACACTAACCAACATTCCCCATAACCTTTGATCACTAGCAGATGATTGAAAGGTGATCAAATGAAATAGCTTGCAGATTATTGAAGATTATTTCAATTCCTTAAGGGTCATTTGCCTAGCTTGAATAGGATTTGATCACTAGCTGAAGATTGAAAGGTGATTAAATGAAATAGCTTGCAGAATATTGAAGACTATTTCAATTCCTTAAGGGCCATTTGCCTAGCTTTAATATGATTTGATAACTAGCAGATGATTGAAAGGTGATCAATTGAAATAGCTTGCAGAATATTGAAGACTATTTCCATTCCTGAAGGGTTATTTGCCTAGCTTGAACATGATTTGATCACAAGCAAAAGATTGAAAGGTGATCAAATGAAATAGCTTGCAGAATATTGAAGACTATTTCAACTCAATTTAATCACTTTTAAACTACGGACTAAAAAAGTTTAATCACATAACCAACCCAATTGAGGCTCGCTTTCCAGAAACCCCCATAATTCATGGATAATCAATCCAACCGGACGACCCAAGAAGCCAAGTCCAGATTAGTGACTCATTATTTACTGTCAATACTCCTGAATTGACAAAATATGGTTTCCATATAAATATTGTCATAACAACCAAGAAAAGAGGATTCACCAACACATTACCCAATTTCCAAACCCTCGATTTCCACTTTGTCCCCCCTCAAAGATTCTCAGAAAACACCAAATTTCAAATGAACAGATTCATCGCAACACATAAGCAACATCAATAATCTAAGAATTTGCAACGAAAAGTATGTTTACTTATATTTATAATGTCGTGATGAATCTGTTGGCAATCAGTGCAAGAGTTTCCCATGGAAAGAACCCAGTTTCTAAACGAAAACCATGCAACATTCTCCTAACAACAACCACAATCTAAAAACAAACCCTCAATTTCCACTTTCTACCCATTTTGATTCTCAGAAAACACACAATTTCGAATCAACAGATTCATCGCAACACAAAAGCAACATCAAGAACCTAAGAATGGTTGACTCTGTTAGCACTCAGTGCAATAATTTTTACCCAATTTCTGAATAAAGACGAAAAGCATGCAACATTCTCCAATCCAACAACCAACAACCGCAATTCAAAAACAAGCCCTCAATTTCCACTTTGTCCCCCTCAAAGATTCTCTGGAAATACCAAATTTTGAATGAACAGATTCATCGCAACACATAAGCAACATGAATAATCTAAGAATTTGCCACAGAAAGTATGTTTACTTATATTTATAATGTTGTGATGAATCTGTTAGCATTCAGTGCAAGAGTCTCCCATGGACAGAACCCAGTTTCTAAACGAAAACCATACAATGTTCTCCTAAAGCAACCACAATCTAAAAACAAACCCTCGATTTCCACTTTCTACCCCTTTTGATTCTCATAAAGCACACAATTTCGAATCAACAGAATCATCGCAACACATAGGCAACATCAAGAACCTAAGAATGGTTGACTCTGTTGGTACTCAGTGCAATAATTTTTACCCAATTTCTGAATAAAGTAACGAAAAGCATGCGACTTCCCCAATCCAACAACCAACAACCGCAATTCAAAAACAAACCCTCGATTTCCACTGTCTCCCCCTCAAAGATTCTTAGAAAACACCCAATTTTGAATGAACAGATTCATCGCAACACATAAGCAACATCAATAATCTAAGAATTTGCCACGGAAAGTATGTTTACTTATATTTATAATGTTATGATGAATCTGTTGGCATACAGTGCAAGAGTTTCCCATGGAAAGAACCCAGTTTCTAAACGAAAACCATGCGACATTCTCCTAACAACAACCACAATCTAAAAACAAACCCTCGATTTTAACTTTTTACCCCTTTTGATTCTCAGAAAGCCCACAATTTCGAATCAACAGATTCATCGCAACACAAAAGCAACGTCAAGAACCTAAGAATGGTTGACTCTGTTGGCACTCAGTGCAATAATTTTTACCTAATTTCCGAATAAAGTAACAAAAAGCATGCAACATTCCCCAATCCAACAACCAACAACCGCAATTCAAATACAAACCCTCGATTTCCACTTTGTCCCCCTCAAAGATTCTGAAAAAATACCAAATTTCAAATGAACAGATTCATCCCAACACATAAGCAACATCAATAATCTAAGAATTTGCCACGGAAAGTATGTTTACTTATATTTATAATATCGTGATGAATCTGTTGGCATACAGTGCAAGAGTTTCCCATGGAAAGAACCCAGTTTCTAAACGAAAACCATGCGACAATATCCTAACAACAACCACAATCTAAAAACAAACCCTCGATTTCCACTTTCTACCCCTTTTGATTCTCAGAAAACACACAATTTCGAATCAACAGATTCATCGCAACACAAAAGCAACATCAAGAACCTAAGAATGGTTGACTCTGTTGGAACTCAGTGCAATAATTTTTACCCAATTTTTGATGAATGTAACGAAAAGCATGCAACATTCCCCAATTTAACAACCAACAACTGCAATTCAAAAACAAGCCCTCAATTTCCACTTTGTCCCCCTCAAAGATTCTCAGAAAACACCCAATTTTGAATGAACAGATTCATCGCAACACAGAAGCAACATCAATAATCTAAGAATTTGCCACGGAAAGTATGTTTACTTATATTTATAATGTTGTGATGAATCTGTTGGCATTCAGTGCAAGAGTTTCCCATGGAAAGAACTCAGTTTCTAAACAAAAACCGTGGAACATTCTCCTAACAACAACCACAATCTAAAAACAAACCCTCGATTTCCACTTTCTACCCCTTTTGATTCTCAGAAAACACACAATTTCGAATCAACAGATTCATCGCAACACAAAAGCAACATCAAGAACCTAAGAATGGTTGACTCTATTGGCACTCAGTGCAATAATTTTTACCCAATTTCCGAATTAAGTAACGAAAAGCATACAACATTCCCCAATCCAACAACCAACAACCGCAATTCAAAAACAAACCCTCGATTTCCACTTTGTCCCCCTCAAAGATTCTCAGAAAACACCCAATTTCGAATGAACAGATTCATCGCAACACATAAGCAACATGAATAATCTAAGAATTTGCCACGGAAAGTATGTTTACTTATATTTATAATGTTATGATGAATCTGTTGGCATTCAGTGCAAGAGTTTCCCATGGAAAGAACCCAGTTTCTAATTGGAAACCATGCGACATTCTTCTAACAACAACCACAAATGACCCAGACGTGATCCTCACTCTTATTTAAATATATTTTTATCAAAAAACTTATTAAACAAACATTTTGTATTAAATTAATTTTTGTTCTCAGACATCGTTGCATAAGTTCTTGCGGTAAAATTTTGCAGACGTGGGTCTTGGGATGAGATACCTGCTACTTCCACAGCCAAGACTGGAAAAACCAAAACTACATTGTCATCGACTCATACCCAATTGAGCCAAGATAACGGGAGAACCGTTACTGTTTATATTGCGGTTCAATTTTGACTTTTTTAAATATTAAAAAAAATGTTGACTTTCTTTTCAACGAAATACTTAACATGCTACGCAACGGGAAATTTTTTTATTATTATATGGGTTAGTTTTGTTAGTGTGTTAGCTGTTAGGAGGAGTCGAACCGAGCGGCCACGAAGGCAACGGGAAAGCTACCCCACTGGGCTAAAGCTTGCTCCTCTACGCCAAGTTAAAGTCAAGTTAAGTCCGACCATTTTAAGTCTTATTTCAAGTAAAGTATGATCATTCCAAGTTAAGTCTGATTATTATGTAAAATGACTGTAATGCCCCTCCATATTTTATCAATGATTTCGACGAAATTGAATACGTGTCGGCTTGAAATTGGATTTTTAGTTTATTTATTCAAATTATTTTTATATTTGTGCAGAAGCATGTTATAAAAATATAATAGAACAGAATTGGAAGTCAACGCAGAGCAGCCAAACTTAACAAAATAAGTGGTAAATAATTTTAGGTCACCTGTGGTTGAAATCTAGTTCAACAACTAGTTACACGTATAAGAAATCTATCTAATAATCAATACCCAGATCTTCAAAAGTCAGAATTCTCCAATTTCATGGCTTTTCGAGTCAATTTCGCGACCAAAATTGGCAGTTAAAGTTACTATAATACCCAACATTATTAGAATATTAGGTAAATCTGGTAACTAAACCGTGCTAAATGACAACCTTAAAAGTCAACCAAACAGGAATTTTGGAGGCCTGATAATGTCTTTGAGAGCCACTGTTTACTCTGTTTTGTCAAAGTCTAAAATGTCACCAAGCATCAAACCCTGAATCCTGATCAGGAACAAAGTGAATTTGGATGAGCGAGATGGGGATGAGTTATGAGGAAAAGATTGCCTTGAGCCGCAAGGTAATGATGGCTGGGATTATCTCATTTCTTGCCGCCACAGTTTTAATAATTTTGTTGCATTTTTACACAAAGTACCTACTGATGCGTCAAGAGAGGATGATTCGTCGTCGAGCACAATCTTTACACTCCTTCAGTAGCGATGATGTAGTTGTGCCGGTGGATGATCAGATCAGCCTAGAATCGAGTCTCGGGCTGGATGCGCTGATCATAGCCTCACTGCCCAAGTTTGCCTATGGCGCGAAGATGAACGACAGCGATGAGACTAGTATGGAATGCTCGGTTTGTTTGAGCGCAGTTTGCGGTGAGGACATGGTTAGAATGTTACCTAACTGCAAGCATTTGTTTCATTTGGAGTGCATTGATAAGTGGCTTGGGTTGCACACAACTTGTCCGATTTGTAGGACTGCAGCTGAGCCGAGGTCGTCTGAGGTAGCAGGGTCGGCTCGAGTCGAAGTGGGAAGTGCATCAGTGGCTTTAGAGAGTAGTCAGAGTGGTTCTAATTCATTGTTGAGCTCTTTTAGAAAGCTTGTCGGAGGGGAAAGATCATCAGGCAGAGTTCAGAGCTCAAATGATGTGGAAAGTGAATGAGTCGGAATCGGATAATTGGTTTCTTGAAAGGGGTTCATTTCAGTGTCATATTCATATCAGCTAGCTTGACTGCTTGAGTGCGTGTTATGTATTTAGGAATTAATACTCTAGATAGATGCATTTCACTGGCTTTTAATCCACATAAGAGTCTTTAGACTTATGTTGTAGATTTTATTGGAGCAATAATAGATTAATACATGTCAACCATTCTTTAGGATTCATAACAAGTATATATAGGGTGTTACATTATTCTATGTCTTAATTAGTGTTTGTTGGTTTTGTATACTTTACCATAAACCACAACTAAAATTTATCGATTAAAGTGAAATTTTATATAATGATATATGAATAGGAGGAGCGTTCAAATGAGGCACCAAAATTAGAATGAGGCAGTCAGGCACGATCTGAGCCACACATCTACCTCGTGCTTTGTAGGCGCGCCACGTGTCCCACTACCAAAATTCATCAAAAGCAAAAACTATTCCTGCACTATTCCCTGTCACATCATCAAAATAAGTGGATCACAACGTGCCTCACTGTCTCATTATACCAACAATACCTCAACGAGTGCTCCCCTATGAATAGAGCATAAAAGTTAGCATGCCGCATGATTTATAATTTTTATTACTATAATTTGAGTTGAATTCAAAAATCGTAACAACAACAACAAGCAGGTCACAATGAATATTTTGAGAATTATACTAATAAAAACTCAATTAACAAGTAATCATAAGATTCACTATATCAATTAAATTTTCAACCAAATGTGTATTGTTAAATCAATATGTCATATGAATATTGAAGGTTAAAGTGAACAACATACATAGAATATACCTATCAAATTTTTTATATACATTTTTAGTTTCATTTTTATTTGTAGTATTAAAATAATAACAGTAGGAAATTACTACACAGAAACAATATTTGACTTTTTTTTTGATAAAAGAAACAATATTTGACTTATGATCATTTGTCTGCTTGAAGTTGACCAAATAGGTGCTTGATCGAAGTCACCGCCACATATTATAGTTAAGATGCAATATGTAACCATTTTTGTACATAATTCCGTACTCATAAAAAAACACTTATAATATAAAAAAAACTTATATATTCATTTGTTTACACTTTATTTCCCTCTTATTTTTTGCCATATATTTCTAGGAGATATTTTATACAAGCTGTCAAACAAATTTCAGAGAATTTGTGCCTGTTGTAAATTATATCATTTGAAAAATAAATAAGATTTTTATTTCCAAATCGGTCATAATAAGTATACTTGTATATAAAAAAAAAAATCATTTTGTCAACTTCTTACCTGCAAATAGATACGATGAACGGATTCATTTTCTATTTTGATCCATATATATTTAACACGTTCTTATCTTCCCTCATAGATTTTTCTCTCATAAATGTTATGAGATATAGTCATATATAAAACCTGAGTAAAAGAAATATAAAATTACTGTACATTCTAAATAATTACATTACAACTTGTCATTACACACTAGATATATTTTATATATGGTCAGGATATCACAATGATCTCCTACTATTTACAAATAAAATCATGATCAGTACAATAAGGTCTACCTTTCCTTGCAAATCTCTCAACTTAAAAACACAAAATCTCTCAAAAATAATTTCTGTTTTATTCAGCTCAAAATGCATTGATTTTCCCAAACTGTCTGAACTGAAAACAATTTTTTTTTGTTTATTTATCCTTTTTTCGGTCTAATTGTAATTTTTGCTAAATTTTTGCAGGATTTTAGAGACTAATCTTACTCATTTTCCAAGTAAAGAGATCTGATTTTGATTCAGCATTTGCTGCCAGTTTTAATTCACCCAATACTCTTGCTTTTTCTGGATTCCTAAAAATCTTTGAATCTGAAGATTTTGTTTCTTGTTTTGGCTGAAGGATTTGTCTTTCTTTATATGTCTCTTCTCCAGAAAATTTCATGCATCTTCAGTCTTTATATAAAATATATGTACTTATATTCACATAAGGTCTAGCCTGTTTTGAAGTTTTGATAGTTTTCAGAAATGGGCAGCAATTACAAGAGCTATGGCGGCAAGTGTGGCTGCAGTAAGAAGCTCAAAAAGGCACAGAGAGTGCCTCAAAGAGGTCCAGGAGTCGCGGAACTTGAGAAGATTCTGAGTGATCAGAAACACGATCAAGTGAAACCGTTATACGCTCCTCCTGGTATGCCTATGTATCATCATCAAGCACCGCTACGCGCAAGCCAACATCAACAAATAATGTTCCCTCCACCACTGTCAGCCTTGCATTTTCCACAGTCACATCTCTTTGGAAATAATCAGTATATCAACGCTTGGAATCAGAACTGTGGGAGTGGGGCGATGAGATCTGATCATGCGATTGCGAGGCCTGAATTGGGGATGAGTTATACTCAGATGATGATGATGGGTGACCGAGACCCTAATGAATCCAAGCCTAATGCAAATCACATGTTTCAGCCAAATGTAATTTTTTCCTATAAAGTTCTCTTCTTTTGTTATTTCGAGCCTGTTTTCGATTACTTGATTCTAAATTATTTGCGTGCAAATTGCAGATGAACAATCCTTATCCATCTGTACCTCATCCAATGCCACCAGCTGCAGATTCAGGGCTCAATCATTTCAATGAGCATTCCTCATCCCAAAGATTTTACACCAAATGCGCAGCGACTTGGCCTGAAGACGATAAGGTACGTACATTGTACAATGATGCACTACGCGAAATACTAGATTCGTAGTCTAACAATGATTTGTGCAGCATGCACTGAAGAGGCCTAGAGCAGAAATGCCAAGTCACCTTCATCCGTTTTATGCTCAGCAGCAGGAGAGGATGATGTTGAGGTGAGAATTCTGTGCTGCATTCAGTTGTCTTATTTTTTTTGTAGTATTGAATCAACTGTAAAATGTATTGAATTTCGCGCTCTTATGCAGGAACATCCTCACTTTAGGACCTCCAAGTCCCACAGTTGGATCATCCCCTCAGCCTATGAATCCAATTTTTGTCGAATCTGACAGCTCAGAGGACCAATACAAGGACTCGAAATCGAATAACTCATCAGACAAAGGTCACAAGACACAAATATTTGGCTTCAACCTGAAAGATGAGGGCCAAAGCATGAATGACACAAAACTAAGTTTGCATCACAATGCTGCACAAGCTGAGGAGCATAGCCTGGATCTTAATTTAAAACTTTGAGCCCTTTATAGGATCCATTTTGATGCCTAAAAATGGCATAGGTTCGATGACCTTCCACGTCTGGCCTAGGTGACCGCATTTTGTCAGCCTGCGATTCCTGTCAGCATGGTCACGCAGTGGACAAAGTTTTGGATACTGTACAAGTACTCAAATTGCCCACATTTTGAACTACTTATGTACTGAGAATGGACTTGAAATAAAAAAGAGAGTAGTCGATTGATTTTATTGAATATGATGAGTTGCTTGAGCTTAGGACCAGCCGCAGTAAGTTGTAAGTACATATATGAGTACTAGTGAAATGGGGTGTTAGTAGCAACCCATTGAGGGGGAATTGGTCAGGTATCTGTTCCTCGACCTCGAGAAAGTCTTTCTGCTGTTTGACTGAGGGGGAACGTAGCAGTCAGGTTCTGAAACTCCCAATTGACTTTGAAGCTTTCGCTCAGGGTGTTTGTCATCATCAAAGGGGGAAATTGTTAGTACCTCAGTGGGTTGATGATGACAACACCAAGTTATTTAACTTCTATGTGAAGTGTGCAGGTTCAAGAACGTGAGACATCATGTGAGGTACTGGAACCCGCGAAGCGTGGTCAACAAGCTAAGTTAGAGAAGTAGCCGTTGAGAATATCATGGAACGAGTGCATGCAAAGCAGTTGAGAGAATATAGCAAAGCAGTGTAGTTCATGGAGCTGAATGGACCAAGTCTTCGGTAGTTGCGAGATTTGCGGACTGGAACCCAGGGAGAAAATCTCGGCAACTGAAACCACGTGGAGAACACGACGAGTGGAACCACAACTGATCGTGAGCAAATCATGGGAGATAACCGTTGAAGACCAGAAGCTTTATAAACACATATCAAACCAAAGAGATATGCGCGCCTGAACATCAAGAAATTGGTGCGCCCTAATATTGAGAGATAGTTTTCACTTGAAGTTCTGCAAAACACTGGAGTGCTAGTGAGTTTTGAGAGCTCAGCTATGATAGCGGTGAAGACAAATCGGGATTGGACAAGCTCAGGTTCTGAGACCTTCGGCAGGCTTGTTCGGGAGACTACTATACCGATCTAGGATTGGTAGGGCTGTAAGTAATTTCCACATTTGTGATCGTAGTAGCTTTGCTATTGCATGTGTACAGAATACTTGTATTTTGTACAGTCTATATATCAATAAAAGATATTTAGGCAAATCAGTTTTCCGCTGCATTATATTAAGTTCCAGAACCTGCAGGCGTAAATTAGGTTCCTAACAGTTCTTAGTTTAGCTTTAACACTAATCAGCGATCCTATTAATTGCTCTGATACCAATTGATATGATCGCTGATTAGTGTTAAAGCTAAACTAAGAACTGTTAGGAACCTAGTTTACGCCTGCAGGTTCTGGAACTTAATATAATGCAGCGGAAAACTGATTTGCCTAAATATCTTTTATTGATATATAGAATGTACAAAATATAAGTATTCTGTACACATGCGATATCAAAGCTACTATGATCACAAATGTGGAAATTACTTACAGCCCTACTGAACAGGCTGTCGTCGTACCTGTGCAAAAACAATTTATATTTTCCTCACTTCGAACTGTGGATTAGAACAGCGGTAAGCAAGGGTCGAACCCAAGGGAGCTAGATGGTTACTACTTCGTTCTGTAATGGAGAAAGACAAGAAACTAAGTGAGAGTAATTGTTAGTGAAACAATAATAGGACACGAAAATTGCTAAGGGTTTATCAATCAGAGAGAAATATTCAGGTTAGGGTATTATTCAATTGTGACTAAGTTTATCCTTGATTTCTAAATATTTATTCTTGCTTTCTTAGGGTTACTCCTGGTCTGGTTATAACCGTTTAATTCTAGCAAACCTAATACTCCTGGTCTGGTTATATTAGGTTTAGTGCAACTACTTATTCTAACGGGTCAGTATCAAATAAGTAGTGAATAGATAGTAAGTATTACTAGGTTAAGTTGTACCCTTTCGGATCTCCCCTTAACCTAATAATTCAAACTGATAATTTGCACAAGAACTAAATAGAATGCAATAATAATAGTGAAGAACAAAATCTCAAAACATCGTCACAATTATTTAACCCTAACCCGAATAGAGGGTTTAGTTACACATACTCATGAAGAACAATGCAAGTAATAAAAGGGAACAAGAACTTCACTATGAACCGAGTAACAAGGGAACAAGGCACGGCTGAGCTAGCTGATGAGGGCGGAGCAGCAGCGGCGCACGGAGGCAGAACGGGCGGAGCAAGGGCGGACGGTGGAGAGAACTAGGGCTCGGCCGTGAGTGAGATAAGATAATTTTGTAGAGAGAGGAGCTCTCTACTTTTTGGGATGCTTTAGAAGGCTGAGGAGAGCTCTTATTTATAGAGTTTGAGAATGCCCCAAAGTTCCCTAAATAATCCCAAAAGATTATTTAGGAAATATTCCCATATCTTCCTTGCTTTATCTTTAAGCTACTCCTTTGCTTGATAATTAAGCCACCTTAAACCTTCTTGAATATTCCGAAACCCTAGATGTAAGTTTGCCCTAATATGACATTGGGCTGGACGAATTTTGGGCTTTAAACTCGGTCAAACTCGGTCTAACTCGGACTCAACTCAGTTTCAACTCGGCTGGAACTCGGATGAATGCTGATCGTACTGGGTACTTTGGGGCCGATTTGACTCGCCTTCGGACACTCTTCTGGCCGGGCTCTTGATCTGGAGCACTAGCTGGACATGTATAATTGATGTCCAAACCTTGAAATCACCCCATTGTGTAGACGGATTAGGCCGGGGTGGCTCTCAAAGTTGGCATCTCAGCCAGCCGGAAAACAGGCCCTGAATTTGGCTAAGTCCTGAAATCTGCGCTGATTGGACTAGTGACTTCGGCGATTATTTACTCCGGCCTCGGACAAGATTTTGGCCGGGATCTTGACCTGGGGCACTAGGTGGACATGCATACTTGATTCTTGGACCTTGAAATCATCCCCATGTGTGGACGGTTTAGGCCGGGGAGGCTTCCAAAGTAGGGGTCTCAGTCATGGTGCACCGGGCCCAAAAATCTGCCGGAGCGTCCGATTTGCGCCCTTTTGCTCCCGAATGAAGTTCCTTGACTCCGCTTGACTCCAAAATCATCTTGTGATGCATTTATGGCCTAAAATGCCATCTTTAAACGCAATTCCTTCTAGAGCTTCCAAATCACCTGAAATACGAAACAACACTAAAAAGTAACTGTTCGCATAATAAAGTGAATGAAATGGTGGGATTTAATGACTCGATGAGTCGTATAAATACGGCTCATCAAACCACCCCACACTTAAACTTGTTCGTCCCGAACAAGAACTAGGTCATAGGAGGAACGAACTAATGTAAACACCACAATGCTTCGGTTATCCTAGACGAGCTACATGGACATGAATTAAGCTACTATAGATCTCGCCAGTTATTCATGCTTGCTACTAATGTCATTGTGCGAAAAACATGGGGTTAATGATACGTGTTACCTTTGAAGCCGAGATGCAAACCAATTCGGATGTCTCGGGAGATAGCCCTTTTCAGACCCATGAACCCTCATTCTCGAACTCGAACTCGCTGCTATATGGTTATGCTTTGCCGCTTTTTCTTGCACGTGATTGATTCGAGCTTCAAAGTGTTGAGTGTTTTTCGGTGAGCTATAGTGTCTGATTTTGATGTATCAGTGGTACTCTTCACTTGTTTCGGTGTAAACCTTCACAATGATGATGGATTTGAACTTTTGTAGTGCGGATTGTGACTTGCTCGAACCGTGATTTCTTCTCCTTTTGACGCGAGTCAAGCCGAGGGTCGCTCGTCTATTTTCCCGGTTACTCGGATTAGAAACCTTCCTGCTCTCACTCATCATCGTCCTTTTGACACGGGTCAAGTCAAGGGTCGCTTGCCTATTTTCTCGGCTACTTGGACTAGAGCTTGGACGGTGTGAAGTTTTCCCGTCCCGACCAACCGCAAGGGTGCCGCAGTGGCGGAGCAGACTCGTACTATGTCGTCTCGAAGTGCTAGCCTCCACGAGCTCTACATAACCATACATCCTGAGTTCGGTCTTTGAATGATCTGTCAAGTCTCTCTAGGGCGTTTCTATCAACTCCATATCCCTGTTTATCTCAACTAACAAAGGCACGTAAAGATTTTAAGATCACATGTTAGTCGCACAAATCAAGTTTCATCAAAGACATGCATGTAAAATCGGCTATATCTATTTCACCTAATCATTATCCACTACTGCAAGTCTAGGAAATAGTGAAGTATCATGTACAAAAAATTTTAAAAATGACTCGAAACGTGCTGACTCTGTGTGGTGGGCGTGCTGACTCGATACTGACTCTCCCACCCCACACTTTTGAAATGAGCCGTGTCCTCACGGCACGACTCAAGTCAAGACACACAATGCATGCAATAAAACAAAGGGAAATAAGAATAGAGTAAGGACAGGCACTTCCCTCGTGCGTGCGTGACGATCAGAAACAACTGATTATTCTCCTATGAGTCCTCGAAGAGCACCATTGGAGCTTGTATCGCAACGTGAGTTCATCACACAATGAAAGGTCTGCGTCAATGACATTAAGACGAATAAAAGATTCCCAGGAGGTTGGAGGAGTCACAGCGGTCTCGCTTAAAACCCAACCTCCTTAGACTCGTAAGTCTTTGTGACAGAATCTTTAAACGCTCATGTTTCTCAACACAACTTATTCGAGGTGTGAACTACTCATGCTAGATACAGTCTGTTGCTAACATCTCTGATACGTTCGCCTCTGTCCCTGCATGAAGATCATTTTCTTTCCCAAGTACAATGTGACAATAATGACTCATAAATAAACATAGTAAATAAATAAACTGAAATGTAAAAAAAACGTGCAAACCGTGCAGGACTGCCTCCCTGCGAGCGCCTTTGTTTAACGTCGTTGGCTCGACAGGACCTCATGTAAGGGTCACAAGTTAGGATCCCATGGGCGTGTGAGGTCATACTTCTGCTCAGCAACTCCCTCGGTTCGTCCAGTGTGCGCATCTAGCTGTGCGCTCGGCTCTGCTCTCCTACTTTCGGACGGTTTCTTCCCCTTATAGCCTCGAGAAGATGTAGCCATCTTGGCCATAGCTGCTGGCCTGGTAGCCTGTATACTCTGCTCTGGTGGGTCTGGAACTAAGGTCTCGTAGTCTGTGGTGTGCACAATATCTGGTGGTTTCTTTGTGCATGGCCGGCTAGCATCCTCATAGACATAGAAATCGGCCTCCTTACCGCCATATGATAATGATAGTAGGCCTAAGTCCATGTTGATCTGAGTCTTCGTGTCGTAGAGGAATGGCCGTCCCAAAATCAGTCCTGGTGGCTCGCCCTTTCTGGAATTCTCCATCTGCATGACATAGAAATCTGCAGGCACAGCAAGATCTCCTACCCGAAGGGTCAGATTTTTGAGAAGTCCAGTGGGGCGAACACACGACCTGTCTCCCAACTCTATAGATAGCTTAGGGGGCTTCAACGGACCGAGGTTCAGCGAGTAGTACAAAGAGTAAGGCATCACATTGATGGCAGCACCTAAGTCAATCAAGCAGTGGGGTATCTGGGTCTTGCCGATGCCACAGGTGACTGTGAAGGCTCCTGGGTCCTTATTCTTTCCTGGAGGTGTCTCATGGCTCGCTGTAGGTGACGGCCTCATCATCTGATCGGTTTGTGTTGGCCTGACCACCATCCTTGTTTCTGACTCAGCTTTCTCACATATCTGATCTCCATGAGTAACTACAGCATAAGAGGAACCGTGAGTTGTAGTGTCTTTGATGACAAGGGCCGGTGCTTCCTCAGGTATAAGCTGGCCGAATTCCTCTGTTGGTTTGACGGTCTCTTCAACTGCTGCATCCACCTTAATCACCTCAACTAGGCTGACGTTTCCTCTCGGGTTTTCAACTGTCTGTGAGGGAAGTCGTCATGCGTGCACACTGGCTGAGAGACCTGAGACTGTAGTAGTGAGCTGGGACATTTGCTTCTTCAAATCTTCTATGTCTCCTTTGGTCGTGGCCCGATCCTGAATCACAGCTGATGCCAGATCTTTTATCATGTCCTCGAGAGCCTTGTTGGATGAGCCTTGATTGCTCAGACCTGGCTGATTACTATTCTGTCCTCTCTGCTGGTACTGATTTGGTGCATTCTGTTGGTACTGTCTAGGCGTATTTTGCCGAAACTGATGATGAGGATGCTGGTAAGGCTGCTGGGTCTGCTGAGGTGCATTCTGACGTGCTGTCTGCTGTTGCTGGTTGTTGTTCCTCCAGGTTCCCTGATTGGGTGCTGCTGCGCCATATTGCTTGACTGGGCCTGGTTGGTTGTCAAAATTCTGATAGTTGCCCACTGCATTCACGTCGGCCTGAACGTCAGTCTGTAAGGTAGGGCACTCGTCTGTCTTGTGTTCTGTGGATGTACAAAACTCACATGGCTTGACCTGGACTGGCGTCCTTCGGACCACATGCTTCATCAGCTCTCTCATCTCCTTGAGCTCGGCGAATACAGCACTGATAGCGGGCTCAACCGTTGACACGTTCCTTGTTCGGGCATATTCATCCTCCCTTGTAGATTCATCCTGGAACCGCTCACTTTCTGCTACTTCCATGATTTTTTGTCGGACTCTGGCTGGGGTCAAGTTCATGAGGTTGCCTCCAGCTGAGGCCTCTAGTAATTTCCTATCCTGTCTGCGGAGTCCATCCAGCATATACTCAACGACTAATTTCTCTGGGAGCTCAAGATTGCAGCAGCTCTTCTCCAAGGCTAGGAATTTCTCCACATACTCGTACATGTTCTCGTTTGGGCCTTGTTTGAGCTCTTGCAACTGTCTCCGGACTTGCATTGCGCGGGCTGCTGGATAGTATTTGCTAATGAATTTCCTCTGCATTTGCTCCCATGTGTAGATACTACTAGAGGGCAAGGATAAGAACCAGTCTGTAGCAGTGTCTGTAAGTGAGAAGTAAAATGCCTTCAGTTTGAAGTCATCCACCTCGGCTCCGTATGGCTTCAGGTTCAAACATATCCCGTGAAAACGTGTCAGGTGAGATGTGGCTGATTCTCCCTTGGTTCCAGAGAACTTGGGTAGATGATGGATGACTGAGGTGCTGACTGTTATGGCTGCGAGGTCTGGTCCTTCATAGATAGGCCACGTTTGGTCTCTGAAATTGGGAACCGAGAGCTCGCCCATGGTAGGTCCTTCAACTTCGTCTTCCACATCGTCTCTGACTACTGGCTGGCGTGGGGGTCTCTGAGGTGGTGGGTATGGATGTTGTGGATGGTATGGCAGTGGTGGATATGGTTGTGGATATTGAGGGTATGGCGGTTGTGGGTACTGTGGATATGGTGGTGGTGGATATTGCTGATATGGTGGGTACTGAGGGTACTGTGGGTACTGTGGTTGGGGTTGGTTCTGTTGTTGGTTCTGAGGTTGTTGTTGTTGGAACTGTTGAAACGGTTGAAACTGTTCAGGGATAGCCCCCCTGATTTCGCCATTTTGTACTCCTTGTACATTCTGGTTGACTTATACGTTAATGTGACTGTTGTGACTGTTGCCACCAACGCTGCTTCCTGCATGAGACATGTTACAAGAAATAGCAAGCACCGGTCTAGCAAACACCGTAATAGCACAGACAGACTAGCAACAAAGGGTTCCCATGAGATTGGAGGGGTCACAGCGGTCCCACTTAAAACCCAAAATCCTTAGACTCGTAAGTCTTGGTGACAGAACCCTCTGAGAGCTAGAAATTGGAAATCGAAAAGAATGAAAATCGAAAATCGAACAGTTGAAATTGAAATATCACCGAGATAAGCAGATTTCGAAATAATGCAAAGAGAAAAATAAACGAAAAGTAAAGAAGAACAAATTTCACCGTGCTTAGCTCCCCGGCAACGGCGCCATTTTGAACAGGCTGTCGTCGTACCTGTGCAAAAACAATTTATATTTTCCTCACTTCGAACTGTGGATTAGAACAGCGGTAAGCAAGGGTCGAACCCAAGGGAGCTAGATGGTTACTACTTTGTTCTGTAATGGAGAAAGACAAGAAACTAAGTGAGAGTAATTGTTAGTGAAACAATAATAGGACACGAAAATTGCTAAGGGTTTATCAATCAGAGAGAAATATTCAGGTTAGGGTATTATTCAATTGTGACTAAGTTTATCCTTGATTTCTAAATATTTATTCTTGCTTTCTTAGGGTTACTCCTGGTCTGGTTATAACCGTTTAATTCTAGCAAACCTAATACTCCTGGTCTGGTTATATTAGGTTTAGTGCAACTACTTATTCTAACGGGTCAGTATCAAATAAGTAGTGAATAGATAGTAAGTATTACTAGGTTAAGTTGTACCCTTTCGGATCTCCCCTTAACCTAATAATTCAAACTGATAATTTGCACAAGAACTAAATAGAATGCAATAATAATAGTGAAGAACAAAATCTCAAAACATCGTCACAATTATTTAACTCTAACCCGAATAGAGGGTTTAGTTACACATACTCATGAAGAACAATGCAAGTAATAAAAGGGAACAAGAACTTCACTATGAACCGAGTAACAAGGGAACAAGGCACGGCTGAGCTAGCTGATGAGGGCGGAGCAGCAGCGGCGCACGGAGGCAGAACGGGCGGAGCAAGGGCGGACGGTGGAGAGAACTAGGGCTCGGCCGTGAGTGAGATAAGATAATTTTGTAGAGAGAGGAGCTCTCTACTTTTTGGGATGCTTTAGAAGGCTGAGGAGAGCTCTTATTTATAGAGTTTGAGAATGCCCCAAAGTTCCCTAAATAATCCCAAAAGATTATTTAGGAAATATTCCCATATCTTCCTTGCTTTATCTTTAAGCTACTCCTTTGCTTGATAATTAAGCCACCTTAAACCTTCTTGAATATTCCAAAACCCTAGATGTAAGTTTTCCCTAATATGACATTGGGCTGGACGAATTTTGGGCTTTAAACTCGGTCAAACTCGGTCTAACTCGGACTCAACTCAGTTTCAACTCGGCTGGAACTCGGATGAATGCTGATCGTACTGGGTACTTTGGGGCCGATTTGACTCGCCTTCGGACACTCTTCTGGCCGGGATCTTGATCTGGAGCACTAGCTGGACATGTATACTTGATGTCCAAACCTTGAAATCACCCCATTGTGTAGACGTATTAGGCCGGGGCGGCTCTCAAAGTTGGCATCTCAGCCAGCCGGAAAACAGGCCCTGAATTTGGCTAAGTCCTGAAATCTGCGCTGATTGGACTAGTGACTTCGGCGATTATTTACTCCGGCCTCGGACAAGATTTTGGCCGGGCTCTTGACCTGGGGCACTAGGTGGACATGCATACTTGATTCTTGGACCTTGAAATCACCCCATGTGTGGACGGTTTAGGCCGGGGAGGCTTCCAAAGTAGGGGTCTCAGTCATGGTGCACCGGGCCCAAAAATCTGCCGGAGCGTCCGATTTGCGCCCTTTTGCTCCCGAATGAAGTTCCTTGACTCCGCTTGACTCCAAAATCATCTTGTGATGCATTTATGGCCTAAAATGCCATCTTTAAACGCAATTCCTTCTAGAGCTTCCAAATCACCTGAAATACGAAACAACACTAAAAAGTAACTGTTCGCATAATAAAGTGAATGAAATGGTGGGATTTAATGACTCGATGAGTCGTATAAATACGGCTCATCACCTACCAATCCTAGATCGGTATGGTAATCTCCCGAACAAGCCTGCCGAAGGTACCAATACCTGAGCTTGTTCAATCTCGACTGGTCTTCACCGCTATCACAGCTGAGCTCTCAAAACTCACTAGCACTCCAGTGTTTTGTAGAACTCCAAGTGAAAACTATCTCTCAATATTAGGGCGCACCGATTTCTTGAGGTTCAGGCGCGCATATCTCTTTGGTTTGATATGTGTTTATAAAGCTTCTGGTCTTCAACGGTTATCTCCCATGATTTGCTCACGATCAGTTGTGGTTCCACTCGTCGTGTTCTCCACGTGGTTTCAGTTGCCGAGATTTTCTCCCTGGGTTCCAGTCCGCAAATCTCGCAACTACCGAAGACTTGGTCCATTCAGCTCCATGAACTACACTGCTTTGCTATATTCTCTCAACTACTTTGCATGCACTCGTTCCATGATATTCTCGAACTGATTGCAACGGCTACTTCTCTAACTTAGCTTGTTGACCACGCTCCGCGAGTTCCAGTACCTCACATGATGTCTCACGTTCTTGAACCTGCACACTTCACATAGAAGTTAAATAACTTGGTGTTGTCATCATCAACCCACTGAGGTACTAACATGGGGTATAGCAAAAATGCCACAATGCAGGTCCAGAAGGGAAAGTTGTTGCGTAAACTTGTCAAGCAGCCCATCAGGACGCCAACTATGAGCACAACGAGGACTCCAGCCGAGACATCCCAGGTCAAGTCCCTCACATATACAATCAGTAAAAAGTAAAAACATAGTTAAGCTCATTATGCTGCTTGCTGATTTATATAGCGAGGACTTCGCTTTGAAAAAACATGGTTCATGTTAAAGGGTGGTAGATCTCAAGTTCAATCCCCACCAACAACCCGGGCCATAGTTTGCCCCCACATGCCTGCAGGCACTTTGTTCGTGATTCTCTGTCTGGTTAACTTAGGCCCGGCAGGCTTCCCATTTATTTCAACACCTTGCATGGTTGTTGGTGGGGATTGAACTTGAGATCTCCCACCTTTTAACATGTTTTCATATGGTTCATGTTAAAGGGTGGGTGATGTGTTCAATCCCCACCAACAACCAACAAGGTTCCCTAAATAATTATGTCATGTGCTTGGGCCTCTGTGCCGATGCCTGATCCTTGCATGGTTGTTGGTGGGGATTGAACTTGAGATCTCCCATCCTTTAACATGGACCTAAATTAACTACTGTAAATCTCCCCCCAAAAAAATAATGAATTTTTTTATTAGTCATGGTCTGTGAAAATTTGGGGAAGGTTTTAGGGAATTTCAAGCAAGTTATTACCATGGAAAAGGTCAGTGAAATAGCCTTCTCGGTTTTTTTGCTGGCTGAAGTTATGGCTAAGAGGACTTGCTTGTAGCTCATTGCATGGAACTATGACATATGTAATTATGAATGAAGGAATGCTGAGGCCATCTGAAAAGTCCTCTATGGCTTCCATCAGGGGCATTGCAAGAAGAAGTGAAATAGCTGCTCCAAGTACTAAAAAGTACCCAGCCTTCGCGTAATTCAGCCAGGTCTTTGCAACCATTGGCTCGTCGTTGTAGTTGCCTTTTCGCTGCTTATAAGAGCCTGAGTCTCTTCCTGTAATTTCAAAACTCAGAAAATGAGAAAAGAATCAAATGAAAAATGAGTGGAAATATATATTTTTTAAATATGAACCAATCGGCTTACAGGCCTGCTCGAGCTTGTGCCAGTGTCATCCTGCGTCGAAGAGGTGTTTCATTCCTCGGAAAAACTCTGCAATGCTTACATTGTTGTCCTTAGATATGTCAAACTGTTTCATCAAGTTAGTAACGAAGTTTTTATTTTTCGAATCCATTTCTTTCAGCTGTACACCCAAAAACAAGGTTTCTAGCTCATCAGCTGAAATCTTATCATCACTGTTTTTGTTCAACTTCTGAAAAAGTCTACAGACACCAGCAAAAAAAATCTCACCACGTGTTGAAAGTTAGTTACAAAATAAAGCAAGGCCGCGGCAAAAAAGACTTGGACAATGGAGGACTTACTGCGCTATGGCAGCCTCATCAGCTTTCCCATCCGCATCCAGGAGACCTGGAAATATATTTTCCTCTAAAATGTCCTGCATTATGTATTCGAGCGTAGTGATAGCATGTTGCCTGCAAGGTCATATTAAAGGGTGAGGAATGTCCATGGTTCGACTCCCACCAATAATCGGCAAGGATTTCCCAATTATTTGGGCCTTGAGAAGGGGTTGGAGTGCATGTCTGCAGGCTTTGTTGGGTATGTTCATTGGTTAACTTAGGCCCAACGGCATACCAAATTTAAATTTCAACCGCCCGTATGGTTAACATGTTGCCTGCAATGTCATGTTAAAGGGTGGTGAATGTCCATGGTTCTACTCCCACCAACAACCGGCAAAGATTTCCCAATTATTTAGGCCTTGAGAAGGGGTTGGAGTGCATGCTTGCAGGCTTTGTTAGGTATGTTCTTTGGTTAACTTAGGCCCAGCGGCATACCAAATTTAAATTTCAACATCATCAACTGAAATACATCGTTACGTTATGGTGTCGGTCAAATTTTGCTGATAAAAAAAAGCAATACCAACAAGCTATTAACAATCATGAGTGTGGATTATTGACAGACTTATAAGATACCGATGCTGACACGCACATTTGATATTGTGAAATTGTTAATATTGGTATAATACAACTACTTCTTTTATAGTTAATATTGGTATGGGGAGCGTTCGATTGAGAATTCCTAAAAATTTGAGAACCTGAGATTCCAAATCTCACCATTGGTCAAGTTGCATTTTTGAATGGGGAGGTGACACGTGTCCCACTCACATTTTTTTCCTTCATTGTGCAGTTTCGAGCATTATTTTTGCCTAGATGCATTTTCAGGTTTCGGAAAGTGCACTTAGGCAAAAACAAAAATGCATAAAAAAGATTCTCAAAGTTCTCGAAAAAAAGAAGGGTTCTCATTTGAGCGCTCCTCATATTGGTATAATACAACTTGAAATGATATTTGAATAAAAAGTTTGTCACAGTTCGAACCCTCTAAAATTGTATGAATTATAAGTCACAATCAAAACAATAATAATAAAATGCATATTATATGTATAATAAGTTTAACATACATATAAATTCATGGTGCCTAGAAGCAGAACTGGTCCCCTTCTAGAGTTGCAAAATATATAATCAATCATAAGTATTTTTTAAGCATAGAAGGGACGACGGTGACTTTAGTGACTATTGTTATTAAAATCGAACCGGAGATCGATCCGGTTAAGTCATTGGGTCAATGAGTCAGTGATTCAACCGGGTCGAACCGGTTTGACCCACACAATATAAAAAATAAAAATAAAAACCTTATATATGAAATTATAATTTAACATATTTATGACTTGAATAAATATTACATATTTATGATCGGATTACAATAACATAACATAACAAATTTAGTATTTAATAAAGTACAAATCAATAATACAACAATAACAATTTTAGTCTTAATTTGTAAGTCACAACAATAATGGATTTCTAAGACTAATTGAATTTCTAGCTAAATTGATAATAAATAATAACTTTTATAGATTTGATAAATGAACATACATTATTGAAACAAATAATAAAACAAGAATCATGTTTAGTTTGGTGGAAGAAGAGGGGATAACTATTAAGAGGGGCTTGGGGTTTGAGTTGTTCAAGTCAAAATTAAATAAATATTTTTACAGATCAAATCGAACCGATTGAACCGATCAAATCACAATTTTAATGAAAAACTGGGTCAACCGGGTCAACCAACTGGGTCAACCGGGCCTTGACTGGATTTGATCGGTTCAATTGCATTCCGGTCCGATGACAGAACCGAACCGGTTCGGACTGTTAGTGACTACTCTTTTGTTAGTATCCTTTTGTTTCTAATAAAATTGTTCATATTGACGAATAAATCCGAAGAAATGTTACCAATAATCTGTAGAACAGTTTGGAATTGCAGGTAAGGTCAATACTCAGTAACTAACCAGCAGTTGGAATCATCAGGTAGATAGAGTTATCAGTTTATGTTCTCAAAAGCATTGGAAAATATCAGATTTGTAAACACCCTCTGACATTATCTATATCGGTTTTAAGAGTCAAAATTATTTCATGTTACAGATTGTAATTTATTGAATTAAATTGTAGTTTTGGTTAAACATTGGATCAATTATAAGGAAATGAACCAATAATACAATTTTTCATTTGTCCTTACAGCATCTACACCCATGTAGAGAAATTCAACACACAACAACTGAGACAGCAGTTGCTGATAAAAAATATCTGAAAATAGGCACAAACAGAAGCAGCTACTCCTTCAATACCTAGTGAATTTTTACATGGGTGCTGATGCTCTTATATACCATCACTAATGCCTCATACCGTCAGTAAAAATGGTAGAGGATAACTTGACGACGAAGTATTTGAATTCTCATGTTTGTAACCTAAGTAAATTATTTTCTGTATAAAATATAAATCTGCAACTTTTGATCAGAACTTGCTCCAAAATTTACATACTAGATAATTTAAAGACAAGAAAGAACTCATGGCTCATACATTCAAACATAAGTAGACTTTTGGGTAGAATAATGCTATAATAACGCCCTTGTGGTATTGTACTATAATTGACATGAATAATGAGCAACCTTTACCAAGTAAACCAGGTGCTGGGATAAGTTGGAACACCATAGCAGACGATATCGCAACCAGGAGGCGGAGGAGGAGGAGCGTAGTTGTTACAAGGATTGTAACTCCAAGTCACACACCTGTTCTTTGCCGCTTCCTCTGCTTCCTTCTTTTTCTTCTTTTCAGCTTCTGTCAGAGCTATCTCGACGCTCACAATGCTTGTGTACCCGACTTTCTTGGTTAACGAGGTTGCCAAGGTGGCTGTATCAATTCCCACCCCGATAATCACCAGTTGGCTCTTGCCTAAATCAATCGCCATACCTAAAAATCCTGGAAAAAATTTAGATAAAAGTAATTTATAATTATTAGTGCTTTTTCCAAATCGCTACTAGGGAAAAATTCTCTAAGACTGGTATGTGATGTATGAAATGAATTTTGCATACCATCAGTTAACGCCGCAATCTTCCTAGTCTTTTTTTGGCATTTGTCGCAGTGCATATCAACTTGCAGGACAATCCTTTGCTGTAACATGACGGAAAAAAAGACCGTTAGTCAGCTAGTCGATCACCGATAATCTGAAACCAGCTTCATGATTTTTAAGAAGATACAAAAGCTGTTTAATCTACGACTTATGTTTAATAAGTTAAAGAATTTTAATTGAAGGGATTCATACCTTCAACATCGTGCTTGCAGTTTCTGATACAGATCAGACTTTTGTCGAGAATTATAGACACAATCGGTGTATAAAGTATGAGGAACGCAGCGTATGAGAAATAAGCTGAAGCTTCAGTACGACGATGTACTTATAGTGTTAATATATCTGAGAGGGATGCCGTAGGAAGGAGTCAAGAAAATGAGTAGGAAATTTAACGAGGGACTTCAGTATACATGTAATAAAATAAAGGTCTTTTCAATGAAAGCGAGTTTATGTATTATATGTATTGATTAAGAGACTTGGTCATATCGGACAAAGGCTCGTCTGGTACTTATCAGAAGTTAGTTATTCCTCAACCTCAACCTTAGTCGCGAAGGATTTGATTAACATAAATAAGTAGATATAACATCAAAAAAAAGTAAAAGAAGAAAATCGAAGCATTTAATTTAATTACCTTCAAACATCATCATATTGTGTCGAAGGATTTATAAAACTGCGAATTGTTTGGTCCGAGCTTAGAGTTATCAAGTTCACTCTTTATACAGCATATTCTGATATATCACGGCCATACAGAAAAAGGACGATAAATTATCAGACACCGTCAAAGCAAGGCTTCCGGACATATGCAAAATATAGCGTCAAAATGATGGCCATTGGCCAGCAACTACGACCATGGCATAGCATAATTAAAAATAAAAAAAATAAAACTCTCAGTGGCCGTCGATGATGTTCATGCAAGTAGTTTTGTGTGACACAATAAGACAGTATTTTTTTTCCCTTTTTATAAGCAGCATTTACATCACAGATTTTAATAAACATGTTGGCATAACCTAACAGTCACATTAAGTCAACTGGAAAAAAAGTTAGTTTTTAGTCCGTCCAGTAAAACTCGCATGGACTTCCAGTTCCATCCAGAAAGCTTCGGTCACAGGCCACAATCCTTCTATTATTCGAAAATATGAAACCTGCTTAAATCCCATCATTCACCTCACTTGACAACAATTTCCTAAATATGATGCACAAAAATTTGGGTCTTTTTTGTTGTTGATGGTAACTAATAGCATAGATCAATATAAGGCGTCAAACAGGTTTAGGCGATATAGAGAGAGCACTGGAGTTATTGATGAACCGTTGAAAATTGAAATACATGCCCATAGAAGGGTGAAAATTTCCGTGGTCAGCTGATGTTAAGGAGCGATGGAGGGTTACCAGGAGGTGAAGGTTTTGGAATAATGTAGGGTAAGATGGGAGTTCCATGTTGAATAAGTCCATGTTTCACCGATGTTTTGGATCTTTGGGATCATAGTCTTCTATGCCAACCATATGACCAGCTTTGGTCTTGATCATTCTAATGTCTTTATAACTTTATACTTGTCACCATTGCCACATGATCAATATGACCCACTTTGTATCCAAAAAGAAAAAAGAAAAAAAAAGACCCACTTCTGGATCATGTACTCCACCGTGCAGAAATGCCATTGCACCAACCATAAGACACTACGCGAAGGACACATTTTTTTCCGCGTCGCATATACTTTATGCGACTATCAATATGTCGCAAAATCGGAATAGCGAAAAGTATACGCGAAAAACAAAAAAAGCACATGTCGCATTAAGTTAAACTCTTATGCGACAATTATTATATTTAGTCTCGTAATCAATGAGTCGAGTTCTACTCATATGAGCGTCATATTTCATACGCTTTATAATCCAAACATGATAGTGTTGTATAAAAGTTGTTTCGCGATCAATATTGAATATAGAGGTGTCGTATAACAGGGAATTCTCGACCAATATTGAATATAGACTTGTCGTATAAAAGGTCTTTCGATTATTGTTGAACATATATGTGGCTTATAAAAGGTCTTTCGTGACGAATATTGACAACGTATATGTCGCATAAACGTTGTGTAGCGACTAATATCGAATATATGATTGTCGTATATATATATATATATGACTACACGACCAATATTGTATATATCGTATAACAGTGAATTCGCGACCACTATTGGAAATGTAGTTGTAGTATAAATTAGCTTACATGACCAATATTGGATATTTAATTATCGTATAATAGTGTATACGCTGCATACATGACAACTTACATTATGGTTTAAATTGACATAGGATTAATATTGCAAATAATGTATTGTCTCATATACATGATTAAATCTGAATACGGAACCTGAAATTATTTTCATTCTAACAAAACATAAAATAGAATCCTATAAACCAACAACAATCTGTCCAACGAAACACAACCAGAGCAAACATTAAACACAAGGATACAACACAACCACTTGTCCAGATGTGTACCCATCCAAAAAGCACAAAAGTTTCGCATATGATAATTATACTAAACATCAATTGCTGAGCAGGTTCATAGCTTGTCGCACCTTCAAAAGTATTTGAGCTTGACAGATTAGCTGATCCACCTCGAACCACCAAGTCCTTCAGAATACGTATCCTAGCCTCAAATGCGGCCTTCATTTCCTGAAACTCATATGTTTGCTTTTGAAGTTCATCTTTCAGTCCAGAGTTCCTTGCACTCCCTCTAGGGAGGGGTGGTCTCTTGAAGGCTTTACCAGTCCCGGAAACATAAGGTCCACCCTGCTGCCCCAACACTTCGGTTATGAGATCAATCTGAGTAGCGACTAGGAGAGGTTCATGATCATCGAGGACACTGTGTTCAGATTCATCACCATTCTACCCTTGCAACACTTGACGAACCCTTTCTTGCATCTTTGCATACATGTACACATTGAAAAGTGTAAATAAAATGACAAAAACACAGCGGAGTGTGATGAACTGGAGGAGTGTGATGAACTGGAGGACGGTAAGATTAGCTGCATCACACTCCAGTTCATCACACTCCTCAGTGCATCTTTGTTTTTTTAACTTTGCATTAAATTCAATATTTGTCTGTAAAAATTTAACCATATTCATTCGCTTCTTTGCAGCTAAACTTTGTTATTGATTCAAATAACGACCAGCTGTGGAACACATCTTCAAGAAAGCCGCGTAGAGGTATCGTGACTGAAAATCCGAGTGTAAAAGCTTCTACCTGGAGTATGGCCCTGATGTAACGCCTAGGAAGTTTGTGTTTAGGCCTGATCAGTGGGAATGGCTTAAGAGCCACTTTAGCGAACCCAAAAATCAGGTTAGGAATTCACTTGAATTACCAAATGACATTTTTTGCTTGTTATTTGCTGCATTTATATCATTTTTAAATGATGCAGTAGTTTATAAGTACTCTTTAACTTGTATAATTTTTATTATAATAGGAGTACCCATAATTTTTATTATATTAGCTCTTCGCTTTGCACTGAGTGTGATGAACTGTAGGACGGTAAGATTTCTTCTTCTGTGGTGGAGTGCCTTTGGTTGTCAGAGGTGGAGGAGTACAAATCGCATCCGGTTTCTTCACCCGTCTTGACTCATCCGCCACTGCATGGAGGATGGCTTTGGACCGCTCCGTCTGCCTCACCTCAGAACCCATCGCAGGCAATGGATTGGACCTTTTCGGCAATGGCGGTGGAGACGACAGCTCTGGCGACTCAGCATACACAATACATGTGGTTGGCTTCGGCATGGAGTCTTCATTAACTTAGTGGATGGCTGGCGGAGTGAAGGAGAGCGGAGTTTCATCTTCGGCCTCCAAATGTTAACTTTGACATCGGCTGGACGTCTGGTAGGTTTTGTGTTCTTCGATTTTGCCATGATGGATGAGATTTGGGCGAATGAAATGGAAGAGTTATGCAAAATGGAGGAGTTTCAATATTGGATCTAGGCGGAATCAAAGAGGAGAGTAGGAGAGTTGGGGTTTCGGCAGCATATGAGAAATGGAAGAGAGAAGGGGAGAGTAGGCATCAACTTAGGGTTTCTGGTTTGGGCCTTGGATATTTGGGCCCAGGCCTTATTATTATGCGACCTAATTGTTACAAAAATGTAACTTAAAGGTAACAGGAAAAAATGAAACTGAAATTTCATTTCCCTCCAATCTGAAAATTGTTTTTGCCCCTAAAACAAAATAGTATTAAGCGGCGTTATTGCCAAAATTTGTGACATAACTATACATAACAGAAATAAAACACATTCAGGAACATGTCTCTCAATAAAACACAAGTTTTCATCACAAGTTCTCATCATCACAAGTTTCCATCCCAATAAAACACAACCTGCATGTCTAGTAAAACACCACAAGTTTTCATCCCAGTAATATTGTCGTCATTTGAGTTAAATTGAGCTGCGGGTTGTACATCACTTGTAATGTAAGTAGGGGTTTCCACTTGATAAGGATCATCTTCTTCGGTATTTGCTATTTCAGTTTCATCTTCTCGTGCAAGGGAGCTATCACTATATATCCCTCTATGTGATACACATTTACAACCTTTCAATTGTCACCCGCTTTTATATCATCCAAGTAAAACACTTGTCTTGCGGTAATGGCTAGACAATAAGGTCAATCTTCATGCCAAGTTGTGGATGTATCTATAGAAAGAAGTCCATAATCCCTCTTTGTGCTTCCCCTCTCTTTAGGATTGGTGTTAAACCATGTGCAATCAAAAACTACCACCGACATTCCATTTGCGTATAGTAACTGAATAATATTCTTTATAATGCGATAATAAGTTAATTCACCATCTTCGACCATCACACCAGAATTTTGAGTCCTCTTCTTTCGGTCCCGATCCGAAACAACGAACTTCACATCATTAACATAACACTGAGAGTAGCATGCATATGATTGAGGCATGTGTGCAAAACTATACAATTCGGGACAATATATTTGCTACACTCTCTTTCCAAAATGTCCATCTAGGTTCAAATGAATAAAGTAGATACACAATTAAGTATTCATACCCAGCCACAAAAGTATTTGATAAAATGCTTAACACATTCTTTCTTTGATCGGTTTGGGAATTCCAAGGCAAACTTTTCATCATGTCTTACAATATAATCCTTTGCTTGTACGTAGTGTTCCAAAACGCACTAATGAGCCATATCAAGTTGTTTCGGAATCAACTTGATCCTCAGACAATGACCACTAACCTTGATTAGAGGCGAGTACACGTTCTAGACATATAATTTAGCTTCGTTTGATGAGTCAACCTCTACTTAATCATTCATGTACAATTTACAATACGTTACACACTCATGTGTGATGTATTGCTCAGCGATGCATCCCTCTGGATATCTGGCATTCCGAACAGATCTATTAAACTCACCTAATTGCCTACAAGAGTAATACATCGTATTTAGTTTACAAGGAAAAGGGAACATTAAACAAAATGGTTCACATAAAGAAAAAGTTGTAAACCTCTCAATAGGATACATCCAACTATAGTGTATTGGTCCTTAAGCATAACTTGATCTGGAAGATGAATCAATAGATGCACCATGATGGTGAAGAAAGCAGGAGGAAAAATCATCTCCAATTTGCATAAGATGATGACTATATCATCTTTCATTTGCATTGTGTCATTGACCGTCAACTCCTTACAACATAACTTCTGGAACCATTGTGATAATGATATAAGGGGCTCGACTACATAATGTGGCAATTATGGTCTAATGAACACAGAAAGTAGACGCTGCAACATGACATGGCAATCATGAGTTTTTAACCCATTAGACTTTTTGTCTTCCACATTGATTTTTATCTTCAAAATACCAGCGTAGCCATAAGGATACTTAGCATCTCTAATGAACTCAAATATCTATGCCCACTCATTAGGTAAAACGGTATAAGGCACTTATGAAACCTTATCTTTTCGGGAAGATGACCCTATCTTCTTCCACCATAGTTCTTTACGAATCCCTTGTTGCTCCAAACCTTATCGAGCCTTAGTATCATCTTTTGTCTTACCTTGAAGACTGATAATAGTACCAATGATGTTATCAAGCACATTTTTCTCTATGTGCATTACATCCAACGAATATGGTTGTCTCAATGTCCTCCAATAAGGTAAATTGTAGAAAATGCTCACATGAGTCTAACACAAATACTTCTTATTCACACCTCTAGATTTAAAATCTGGGTGCAAGCTAAGTATGGGGTACTGATGGCTAAGTACAGAGGACAAAACCTCTTCACCTGTTAATGAAGGTGGGGCATCTCGTAATTCCACTTCCCATTGAACTTAGTAGTTTGATGCCTCCACGAATGATTTGTATCAAGCCATCTGCGGTGGCCTTGGTAAGACTTTCTCCCCGCCAAATGTGTAGCATCAACATCATCTAAACACATTGGACAAGCTTTGTATCCTTTAGACTTAAGACCTCCTAACATTCCCGAACCCGGGAAATCACTGATAGTCCACATCACTGCAGCTTTCATGTTGAATATGGATCTTTCATGTCGATCAAATGTGTGTACTCCAGTTTCTCATTATATAATCAATTCATCTATCAGAGGTTGCATGAACACATTCAAGCAATTTCCCGAAGATTTTGGACCTGAAATCAACATAGCAAGAATATTAAATTTCTTCTTCATGCACATTGAAGGTGGCAAATTGTAAGGCATCACGCTAATTGGCCAAGTGCTAGGAGAAAAAGCAGCTGCCCCGAAGGGATGGAAGCCATCCGTGGCCAATCCAAGACACACATTTCTAGAGTCTCGAACAAAATCGAAATATTTTTTTATCAAACTCCTGCCATGCTTCGCTATTAGCAGGATGTCTAATGAGACCAGTTTTCACTTTTCTCTCCCTATGCCATCGCATCTCCTTATCTATATGCAGTGACATATAAGAACGTTGCAATCTTGGAGCTAATGGAAAGTATCGTACCACTTTCCTTGGAATCATTCTATCACGATCGTCGTCCAAGTATCTTGACTCATCACACACCGCACAATTCAGTAGGTGCTTGTTGTCTTTATAGAATAAGACACAACCATATTCACATGCGTGAATGAACTCGTATCCCATCCCCATATTCTTCAAAAGTCTCTTAACCTCACGACATGAACCGAGATAACTATTTGGACTCGGAAGGAGGTCTTTGGTGATTCTCAAATGATAGTTAAAGCTCTTGTCGGACCACCAACTTTAACTTTCATTGCACTTAATATGGTACCCCAAGAATGTTTTGTGACTCCCCACATATATGGGAGTTTGTGCTTCTGCGAGAAGTCTTTGATATACTTATCATATGCCTCATTGCCCAAATATTCACTTTCAAGATCCTCTTCATGTGGTTCCAAATTAGGAAAAGCGTCGTCAAGAATCTCTATTGTAGGGTCCATGTAATAAGCACTTCTTTCCTCAACCGTTCCTCAACTCTTTTCCATAATATATTGGTGTCTTTGTGTGTATAATGATGATGAAGCTTCAGGTTCTACTTCCACATGAGAAGTCCAAGTCGTGTAGTCTTGTATTACACCATTAAGAAACAAATGTGTTTGGATTTCATCTAATGACAACCTCGCATGGTGCAACCTACAACGCCTACATGGACATTATTTATGCGTATGACTCCGGGGTTTGTTTTGTTTGACGAAGTTTATGAAAGCCGCAATACCTTGTCCAAACCGCGGATCACATTTGTCCGACAAATTCATCAAACTCTTGTCCATGATTCCTACATTTCCAAAATATGAGACAAATTAGTGGAGTTAATTAAGCCAAAGGAGGAGTTAACAAAACAAAATATGCTCTGCTGCTAGCTAAAGGAGGAGTTAATATAACAAAACAAAATATGAGACAAATGCAGCAAATTTAAAACAAACGTGAATAAGTACTTCTATTCTCTTCAAATATATGGTAATGTATAATGTGTCCAAATATTTTTTTCATACCTTCAATCCCAATTATGGTCCCAATGATGTTATCAAAAACATTCTTCTCAATATGCATAACATCAAGTGAATATGGATGAGAGAATGACTTCCAATATGATAACTCATAAAATATAGACACGTGTGTCCAACAAAGCCTCTCACTGCTTCCTCTTGCCTTGAATTGAGGATGTAGACTAAGAGTAGGATACTCGTGTGACATAATGACATTGAATATGTCAGGACCGACAAGTGGCGGTGGAGGGTCTGTAGACTCAATTTTCCCATTAAATCTATGGGCTGCAAACCTCCAGTCATGGTCTCTTGGGAGACATTCGATGCCCTTGATACGACATCCTTTCAGTTAAATGGGTAGCATCGATGTCATCTAGACATAAGGGATAAACTTTGTACCCTTTTGTCTTAAGGCCTCCTAACATGCCAAGACCAGGAAAGTCACTAATTGTCGATATCACCGCTGCTTTAATAATGAAAGATGACCGATTGATCGGTTGTGTGTAGTAGTAAATATTCAAATGTAAATTCGAATACTATTTGCTAGTCACGGTGATCAAAACATTTATAAAAACTCGGGAATCCGAGATCGAACCCAGAGGATAGGTGTTAAACTAATAGTGCTAAAGATCAAGCTAGAATGTCTAAGGTGGGGGGGGGGGGTTTGTTCCTCTAAGGAGGTCGATAGCAAGAATTTCACTATCCAAAAAGAGGTTTGATTAACAAAAAGGGATTAACAATCAATAAAAGATGACTAGGGACCCAATCCTCCACTAAACAATTATTGTGACGGTAAAATAAGACATTATTGATGAACTTCTCATGCACACACTTAGAATTTAGGCATGCAACATTAATACCAAGTTTAACTCTAGCTCTAACTTAATATTAAGAGGTCACATCTCGCTCAATACCTCAAACTCTCGCTCTATTGGCATTATAAAGTAAGATTACCTACCCTCAAACCCTAGCTCTATTGGCTAGATAATCATACACGTGTAAAAACCATGCCATTCTCATTAGAATTAGAGTGTCGCCATGTAACACAAAAACCCTAATGCTTCTTCATTTAGTTCATTTGAAATCATGCTTTTCAACGCTAGTTACATCATACATGAAATCAACTAGGGTTCCTATTGAGGACTTCTCACAAACACCTTATAGGCACCCCGCCTTAATATTAAGTTCCAATGAAGAAGAATCATGTGCAAAATCATTCATCAATAACATCTATAGCATTTACAAGGTCACAAACATGTTTAGGGAATTCATGGATCCCCAACCAAGGTCACTACTCACTCATGGTGAGGTTACAATCAAAAACAATAACAAAAGTGTAAAAACCCATATGAGATGTGGAGTTTAGAGCTTCTAAATCAATGGAGGATCAAGAGTAATGGAGAGTATCAATGATTGGTCTTCTTCTTCAACTTTCCACCTCGAAATCTGTGCAAAAACCTTCTCAAAATCAGTGTCGGCGCCTGGGAATCCGTGCAGAACTTCTCTCCTAAAAAGCCCCCCGAAACCCTAAAAATTCTGGGTTTTATAACATCTGCCGCCTTATGCGATCGCATATTTGCTTGTGCGATTGCATAACTTTTCTGGTGGTCGGTGGGATGCGATTGCACATAATTATGTGCGACTGGATTTTCTATGCGATCGCATACTTGAGATTGTGCGAGCGCATATCTTTCCTTTGCTGCATTTGCGACTTTGGCTTCCGGATGTGCGATCGCATAATAGTTTATGCGACTGGATTTCTTGTGCGATCGCATACTTGAGCTTGTGCGAGCACACAACTGCCCATGTTCTGACCGTAGCTCCAGGGTGTGCGATCGCATAAGGTTTTATGCGACTGGACTTTCTATGCGATCGCATAGAAGTCCTTGTGCGATCACACATAAAAGTGAATTCTGCGCTCCGACTCCTATTTTGCTCACTTTAGCACCAGAATGCTCGGTTTTGCTCCAGAATCAACGCTAACTTGTGTTCTCAGCTTAAACTCTGTAATTGGCCTGAAATGAACCACAAGGCGTTAAATAGCAAGTGAACTCGTGATAAAACGAATGAAACAATAAGCATAGAGGCCGCCAAAAGTGCGTATATTCTAGAGCTATCAAATCACCCCACACTTATCATTTGATCGTCCCGAGCAAACTAGTCATATAGATCAACAAGAAGAAGGCATTTTGCTCAATCATGATCGGCTCAAAGAAACTCCATATGGTTACGAAAACTAACTCAAAAGATTAAGAAACAAAACATACTACTACTAACCACTTTCGTAGGTAACACGAGTGCATTTAGAGAATGCACCAAGCCTTTAAACCCCTAGGCCACCCTAGTGGAGGAGTTGTAGTCTCCTGAGAGTTTTCAGACAACGGGAATACTCACAAATCCCACAAAGAGAACAATCATCCAATTAGGCATTTTAAACTCACAATTTTCAAAGTACTAGGCAAGGCATTTTTCATGAGGTTCATAATGTATTCAACTATATATGTGCATTTCAATCACTACATGAGTCCTCTTCGAATCCTTATGGAAATTCATGAATTAGGACATTCAAGCAAATCAAAGCAAAGACTAATAAATCTTTAATCAAGGATTCTAGTCATTTTCTATATTGGTGACTTCAAGAAAGTGATCAAATCGTTGCAAAGAAATCTTGTTGGATCACTCACCAATGCTAGCAAGGAGGCTAGTCCATTGGCTTGTGAGCTTTGAACTCATTCTCAAGCCTAGGACGCAAAGGTCACTTAGTCATAAGAGAAGAAGAGTTCCAACATTATATTTTTTTGTAAATACTTGCAAGTCATTTCATGCCTAAGTATAAAAGAATACGAGGTTCATCCCTTAGTGAATTCTTGCTAGTAAGTATCAATTGCCCCATTGGTTTTCATGCTAGAGAATGGCGGGATAGCCGATTGTCAAATCTAAGTGCTTCGTATTTTCTTTTCCTTTTTTTTTCTTTCAAATGGCCTTAGGCCTACAAATGCTTTCGAGGGGGGACTTACCTCCCTAACCCCCGGCATTTGTATATTTTGCTCAAAACTTCTCGTGTACATCGAGAGAGTTTTTAGTCGGGGCTTTGCCCTCTTTTAACCGTAAGAATGAAGCATATATATTTTTTTGTTGGGGCCCATTTTTCGCCCTCTTTTGACTCCACACTTAGAACTTAACAAAGGGCTAAGCGTTAAAAATGGAGCATGACAAACCAACGGGACAAAATCCACTAGATAAACAAGGTCGCTAAGGTCACCTAAAGGCAATCATGGCATGCAAGGGTTTTGGAGTTATAAATCATTTCGATTTTATGCTTTCAAAGATCAACTCTTTTTAGTCTTAATGAGAAAGGGCTTAGAATAAAAGATAAAGAAGTGCTAGTAGATGCTTTGATCCTCAAGAATGAAAGTCAACAATCCAATCCATTAGTCATCTAAAGGATCAATCAAGTGAAATCATGCACGACTAGTTGAATTTAGAGATGAATTTTTTTCGAAATGTGTCCTTGCCTAGACTTTTTGTTTTTATTAATAACTTGAAATTTTTGGATGAATTGCACAGTAGTGTGAGCGTTTTCCCTTAAACATGCAAGTTGAAAGGATTCCATACATGAAAGCACGTCAAGTAAGCACAAACATCGCGTGTAGTCAAAACATAGGCACCCCACACTTACGCCCTATCAAGACATCTAGTTAACTAAGCACATGTTAAGAAATTATCAAATATAGGCATTCACACATGCATAGTTCATATCCTCAAATTTGTGCACGAATCAAATAGAATTCCAATCAAAATAGATATTCTTAAAGATCGGGGGAGAAAACACTCACAAGCCTAGTTTAACGTCTTGGCTAAGACGGAGCCAATTCTTTTGGGAGATAAGAAGCACGCTTGAGGAGTCTTTTGCTAAGATCCCTCCTCAAGCGGGGCCTTGCACTTGATCGTGTCAAACCACCTTCAAATCCCATTTGAATTTCCTCCCATCAAGCCTACAATGGACTTTCCTTTGGGAGCATGACCCCTTCAAGTATGAAAATCCCTTAAAAATTAAGGGGCCATGGGAGCTTTTTCCGAATAGTCTTTGGAAATATGGCAATAAGCTCCAAAACTTGTCTCGAGACTTCGTAGTGAAGAAGGAGTCTTCAAAATTTGTCTCGAGCTTGATGGGCACACCCTCCTTAAGGTTTTCAATTATTTCCTTGGGTGCCCAATTCTCAATCTCCCTCATTAAACTTTCGTCTTCTTGAATGCGAGGTCGGTCTTTAGTCTCTTCCATGAAAACCTCAACAAAGTCTTCATACTTTTGAAGTTCTTGTGGCTCAATATCCTCTTCCTCAATCTTATCCTCATCAAGAATTCGGGATTCACATTTAGGCTCTTCTATAGCGGGAGGGAGGAGCTCTTCTTCATCAATAAAAGTCATTTCCTCTATGCAAGAGGCATCATCCTTGAAGAATTCCTCGTCGGAGAGCCAAGACGTTGACGGAGTGGTGAAATCTTGTGTGTTCTCAACCCAATGATCTTGAAACATGTTTGTAGTCGAAGATGATGCACTTTCATGTTCCAATTTATCTTCGGTGCAAGATTCACCATCACACGCCTCATGAAAAATTTGGGGAGCCGCTCCCTTGAACTCATCCTCCATTGCTTGATCCCAATTTTGTCCTGAGGCATTAGATTCATGAACTTCTTCTTTTGAAACCTCTTCTTCATCATCCAAGTCCCCATTTTCCATTGCTTGCCGCGCTAATATGCTTTCCAACACCTTTCTTCGAGCAATAAGTTCATCCATGCGTTGGCTAATTTGTGGCATGTCTCTATTCGACTTCTCTTGGGATGCAAGGAGTATGGCAAGCAATGCTTTTATATTAGAGGGCTCACTTGAAGGTTGAGAAGGTGGAGGGTATGGAGGGTAGGAGTCTCCAACTTCAAGGCATTGCCTATCATCCCAATTTGGAGTGTTATAACTAGTCGGATAGCCATGATCTTCCCAATAGGCATTTCGTTGCTCCTCCTCTTGATCATATTCTTCGTTGTATGAGACTTGTTGGTTGTGGTTGTTCATCCAATAATCTTCACAATGGGCATTTGGTTGATCATCTTCATAATAATCTCCATTGTGCATGACTTGTTGGTTGTAGGGGTTCATACTCGCAAAACAATAGAACAAAAGGTAGCAAGAGATATGAGAGAAAAGAAGAATATACAAGCATAAGAGAAAGAAAATTATTTACAAGAATAGACAAACTAAACAATCTATTAGCACCTAGTTAATTAACCTATCCCCGGCAACGGCGCCATTTGATCGGTTGTGTGTAGTAGTAAATATTCAAATGTAAATTCGAATACTATTTGCTAGTCACGGTGATCAAAACATTTATAAAAACTCGGGAATCCGAGATCGAACCCAGAGGATAGGTGTTAAACTAATAGTGCTAAAGATCAAGCTAGAATGTCTAAGGTGGGGGGGTTTGTTCCTCTAAGGAGGTCGATAGCAAGAATTTCACTATCCAAAAAGAGGTTTGATTAACAAAAAGGGATTAACAATCAATAAAAGATGACTAGGGACCCAATCCTCCACTAAACAATTATTGTGACGGTAAAATAGGACATTATTGATGAACTTCACATGCACACACTTAGAATTTAGGCATGCAACATTAATACCAAGTTTAACTCTCGCTCTAACTTAATATTAAGAGGTCACATCTCGCTCAATACCTCAAACTCTCGCTCTATTGGCATTATAAAGTAAGATTACCTACCCTCAAACCCTAGCTCTATTGGCTAGATAATCATACACGTGTAAAAACCATGACATTCTCATTAGAATTAGAGTGTCGCCATGTAACACAAAAACCCTAATGCTTCTTCATTTAGTTCATTTGAAATCATGCTTTTCAACGCTAGTTACATCAAACATGAAATCAACTAGGGTTCCTATTGAGGACTTCTCACAAACACCTTATAGGCACCCCTTAACATTAAGTTCCAATGAAGAAGAATCATGTGCAAAATCATTCATCAATAACATCTATAACATTTACAAGGTCACAAACATATTTAGGGAATTCATGGATCCCCAACCAAGGTCACTACTCACTCATGGTGAGGTTACAATCAAAAACAATAACAAAAGTGTAAAAACACATATGAGATGTGGAGTTTAGAGCTTCTAAACCAATGGAGGATCAAGAGTAATGGAGAGTATCAATGATTGGTCTTCTTCTTCAACTTTCCACCTCGAAATCCGTGCAAAAACCTTCTCAAAATCAGTGTCGGCGCCTGGGAATCCGTGCAGAACTTCTCTCCCAAAAAGCCCCCCGAAACCCTAAAAATTCTGGGTTTTATAACATCTGCCGCCTTATGCGATCGCATATTTGCTTGTGCGATCGCACAACTTTTCTGGTGGTCGGTGGGATGCGATCGCACATAATTATGTGCGACTGGATTTTCTATGCGATCGCATACTTGAGATTGTGCGAGCGCATATCTTTCCTTTGCTGCATTTGCGACTTTGTCTTCCGGGTGTGCGATCGCATAATAGTTTATGCGACTGGATTTCTTGTGCGATCGCATACTTGAGCTTGTGCGAGCGCACAACTGCCCATGTTCTGACCGTAGCTCCAGGGTGTGCGATCGCATAAGGTTTTATGCGACTGGACTTTCTATGCGATCGCATAGAAGTCCTTGTGCGATCGCACATAAAAGTGAATTCTGCGCTCCGACTCCTATTTTGCTCACTTTAGCACCAGAATGCTCGGTTTTGCTCCAGAATCAACGCTAACTTGTGTTCTCAGCTTAAACTCTGTAATTGGCCTGAAATGAAACACAAGGCGTTAAATAGCAAGTGAAATCGTGATAAAACGAATGAAACAATAAGCATAGAGGCCGCCAAAAGTGCGTATAATCTAGAGCTATCACCGATCACGTCCATCAATAGTACAAACTCCCTCATTCCATAGTAATTTCAACTCATCGATAAGAGGCCTCATAAAAACACTTAGACACTTTCTAGGAGATTTGGGTCCAGATATCAACATACATGGTATATTCAACTCTTATGAGGTGGCAGATTGTAAGGTATAACAACGACAAGTCATGTGCTGTATGAGAGTCCCGAAGCCCCAAATGGAATAAAACCGTCAGTTGGTAAGCCAAGTCGGACATTCCTTATCTCACTTCAGAAATCTGGATATTCCTTGTCAAATAATTGCCATGATTCACCATCAGACGGATGTCGAATGTATTCCGGATCATCAACATTTCTTAAAGTGTGCCACCTCATTTGGGCTGCAACATCCGGTGACATATAGAGACGCTGCAATCTTGGAGTTAAAGGGAAGTACTTAAGTGTCTTATTCGGAACCTTGCTTTTACTTTCATTTTCTCTGTACCTTCCTCACCGCACACGGGGCAAGTAATACGATCTTTGTGCTCCTTGTAGTACAGTATACAATCATGCTCGCAAGCGTGTATGGTCTCATAACCCAACCCCATATTCTTCAAAACCTTTTTTACATCTTTATAACAACTAGGGTAGTTGTTATCGAGAGGTAGAATTTCTTTAGTGATCTGTAGAATTTTATTGAAACCCTTATCTGACACTCGGCTCTCTACTTTCACTTGCATTGCCCTTAGAATAGTTTCAAGAACGGTTTTGTTACATTCAGTGTACAAAGGTGTATGAGCTTCACCTATGAGACTTTTATACCTTTCAAAAACTACTCTACTATCTAAATTACCACTCTCTCTATCCATGTTCATCTGACGATCCTCATGCTGCATATATTGAAAGGGAAATGCATCTCGAATAATATCTTCAGTCGGGTTTGATTGATGATTCTTCACACCACTACTTGTTTCTCCATACCTCTCCGCAAGCCATTGTTACCTTAACATGTATGGTGAAGGTTCAATACTCTCTTTCACCATGGGATGTCCATGTGTGGTACCCATTCATCATACCATTGTTGATCAAATGGATAAACATTTCCTTTGTTGTAATTCTTCCTCTAATCATCAAACACCTTCTACAAGGACATATATGTGAATTTCCTCCATTTTGCTTTGCAAAATCAACAATGCCTTGAATGTACCGTGTGTCACTCCTTTCCAACCCCATTCAACTTTTTTTTATATCAGAAACGCCACAAAGGCTACAACCAGGACCAACTGCCCAAGAAGGGCACCACGTCCAAGAAGGGCACGACAAAATTTGGCCAACCGACCGAAGCAGTCGACACTACAGAACCAGATAAAAGACCGTCGTGCCCTTCAATGATACATACCCCGGTTTGACCCGGTCTCTAAACAAACTCGGTGTTACCCGGTCTCTTAACAAACCCGGTTTTACCCGGCCTCTATACCAACCCGGTTTAACCCGGCCTAAGCTACATATTGTACAGACACATACGTACAGCCAAAACCGACTACCCCTTTCGGAGTCGCGCCCTTTTCGCTGCATTCCAAGCTGCCCGGCTGGGAAAAAACTTCACCGCGCAACCACACATCAGCAAATGGAACCGCCCCTCCCTGCAAGGAAACCGCCAAGGCGACACCACCCAAATTCGCCGGCGCAGAAGATCAGCTGTCCCGGTTTTATGTCCAAATCGGTCATAATAAGTATACCTGTATAAAAAAAATCATTTTGTCAACTTCTTACCTGCAAATAGATACGATGAACGGATTCATTTTCTATTTTGATCCATATATATTTAACACGTTCTTATCTTCCCTCATAGATTTTTCTCTCATAAATGTTATGAGATATAGTCATATATAAAACCTGAGTAAAAGAAATATAAAATTACTGTACATTCTAAATAATTACATTATTACAACTTGTCATTACACACTAGATATATTTTATATATGGTCAGGATATCACAATGATCTCCTACTATTTACAAATAAAATCATGATCAGTACAATAAGGTCTACCTTACCTTGCAAATCTCTCAACTTAAAAACACAAAATCTCTCAAAAATAATTTCTTTTTTATTCAGCTCAAAATGCATTGATTTTCCCAAACTGTCTGAATTGAAAACAAATTTTTTATTTGTTTATTTATCCTTTTTTTGTCTAATTGTAATTTTTGCTAAATTCTTGCAGGATTTTAATTAGAGACTAATCTTACTCATTTTCCAAGTAAAGAGATCTGATTTTGATTCAGCATTTTCTGCCACTTTTAATTCACCCAATACTCTTGCTTTTTCTGGATTCCTAAAAATCTTTGAATTTGAAGATTTTGTTTCTTGTTTTGGCTGAAGGATTTGGCTTTCTTTATATGTCTCTTCTCCAGAAAATTTCATGCATCTTCAGTCTTTATATAAATATATGTACTTATATTCACATAATGTTTGTGTCAATCAGTGTCCAAGATTTAGCAGAGTTTAAGGTTTAGCATATTTTGAAGTTTTGATAGTCTTCAGAAATGGGTAGCTATGGTGGCAAGTGTGGCTGCAGTAAGAAGCTCAAAAAGGCGCAGAGAGTGCCTCAAAGAGGTCCAGGAGTCGCGGAACTTGAGAAGATTCTGAGTGATCAAGTGAAACCGATATACGCTCCTCCTGGTATGCCTATGTATCATCATCAAGCACCGCTACGCGCAAGCCAACATCAACAAATAATGTTCCCTCCACCACCACCACCACTGTCAGCCTTGCATCTTCCGCAGTCACATCTCTTTGGAAATAATCAGTATGTCAAGGCTTGGAATCAGAACTGTGGGGCGATGAGATCTGATCATGCGATTGCGAGGCCTGAATTGGGGATGAGTTATACTCAGATGATGATGATGGGTGACCCTAATGAATCCAAGCCTAATGCAAATCACATGTTTCAGCCAAATGTAATTTTTTCCTATAAAGTTCTCTTCTTTTGTTATTTCGAGCCTGTTTTCGATGACTTGATTCTAAATTATTTGCGCGCGAATTGCAGATGAACAATCCTTATCCATCCGCAGCTGTACCTCATCCAATGCCACCAGCTGCAGATTCAGGGCTCAATCATTTCAATGAGCATTCCTCATCCCAAAGATTTTATACCAAATGCGGAGCGACTTGGCCTGAAGACGATAAGGTACGTACATTGTACAATGATGCACTACGCGAAATACTAGATTCGTAGTCTAACAATGATTTGTGCTACAATGTTGTGCAGCATGCACTGAAGAGGCCTAGAGCAGAAATGCCAAGTCACCCTCATCCTTTTTATGCTCAGCAGCAGGAGAGGATGATGTTGAGGTGAGAATTCTGTGCTGCATTCAGTTGTCTTATTTTTTTGTAGTATTGAATCAAATGTAAAATGTATTGAATTTCTCGCTCTTATGCAGGAACATCCTCACTTTAGGACCTCCAAGTCCCACAGTTGGATCATCCCCTCAGCCTATGAATCCAATTTTCGTCGAATCTGACAGCTCTGAGGACCAATACAAGGACTCGAAATCGAATAACTCATCAGACAAAGGTCACAAGACACAAATATTTGGCTTCAACCTGAAAGATGAGGGCCAAAGCATGGATGACACAAAACTAAGTTTGCATCACAATGCTGCACAAGCTGAGGAGCATAGCCTGGATCTCAATTTAAAACTTTGAGCCCTTTACAGGATCCATTTTGATGCCTGAAAATGACATAGGTTCGATGACCTTCCACGTCTGGCCTAGGTGACCGCATTTTGTCAGCCTGCGATTCCTGTCAGCGTGGTCACACAGTGGACAAAGTTTTGGATACTGTACAAGTACTCAAATCGCCCACATTTTGAACTACTTATGTACTGAGAATGGACTTGAAATAAAAAAGAGAGTACTCGATTGATTTTATTGAATATGATGAGTTGCTTGAGCTTAGGACCAGCCGCAGTAAGTTGTAAGTACATATATGAGTACTAGTGAAATGGGGTATAGCAAAAATGCCACAATGCAGGTCCAGAAGGGAAAGGTGTTGCGTAAACTTGTCAAGCAGCCCATCAGGACGCCAACTATGAGCACAACGAGGACTCCAGCCGAGACATCCCAGGTCAAGTCCCTCACATATACAATCAGTAAAAACATAGTTAAGCTCATCATGCTGCTCATATACACCCCACTGTAAATCTGCCCAAAAAAATATGAATTTTTTTATCAGTCATGGTCTGTGAAAATTTGGGGAAGGTTTTAGAGAATTTCAAGCAAGTTATTACCATGGAAAAGGTCAGTGAAATAGCCTTCTCGGTTTTTTTGCTGGCTGAAGTTATGGCTAAGACGACTTGCTTGTAGCTCATTGCAAATGGAACAATGACATATGTAATTATGAATGAAGGAATGCTGAGGCCATCTGAAAAGTCCTCTATGGCTTCCATCAGGGGCATTGCTAGAAGAAGTGAAATAGCTGCTCCAAGTACTAAAAAGTACCCAGCCTTCGCATAATTCAGCCAGGTCTTTGCAACGATTGGACTCGTCGTTGTAGTCGCATTTTCGCTGCTTATAAGAGCCTGAGTCTCTTCCTGTAATTTCAAAACTCAGAAAAGAATCAAATGAAAAATGAATGGAAATATATATTTTTTAAAATATGAACCAAAAGGCTTACAGGCCTGCTCGAGCTTGTGCCAGTGTCATTCTGCGTCGAAGAGGTGTCTGAAGAACCATTTAACAGTTGTTTCATTCGTCGGATAAACTCTGCAATGGTTACACTGTTGTCCTTAGATATGTCAAACTGTTTCATCAAGTTAGTAACAAAGTTTTTATTTTTCGAATCCATCTCTTTCAGCTGTACACCCAAAAACAAGGCTTCTAGCTCATCAGCTGAAATCTTATCATCACTGTTTTTGTCCAACTTTTGAAAAAGCCTACAGACGAGACAACAGCAAAAAAAAATCTATCAGAAAAAAAAAATCTCACAACATCGAAAAACTGTTACAAAATAAGTCAAGGCCGCGGCAAAAAGACTTACTGTGCTATGGCAGCCTCATCAGCTTTTCGATCCGCATCGAGGAGACCTGGAAATATATTGTCCTCTAAAAAGTCCTGCATTATGTATTCGAGCGTCATCGTCTGAATCAATGGCTGAAAAATCTGTGATCAACAAGAAAAAAATTTATTAGCCAGCTGCTCGTTAAATCCCTGCAGTAAGGAAAATCTTTTATTTCTTGGAGTTAAAATTTTTACCTCATAAGTACAGTACGTGATCAGTCCAATGGCTGAGAGAATCAGCGCTACGAGGACCGCTATACTTGTCACAGTTGTGGAATCAAAAATCTGAGGCAACTGAAGAATTAAAAACGGGACCATGGCGATAAGCAGAAGCCTTGCGATCCATTTGGCATCAGCGTCTTGAGTGACACCGTAGCCCTGACTAAAGGGTCTGGAAGTTGCTGATGCCTCGGTGCTTGATGAGGTTTGGGAAATGTTATGGCTCCCGAATGCGACAACTGCGCCCCACTGTAAGGTGAGCATCATGACTGCTGAGCCTGCAAGCATTGCTAGCCCCATGGCTGATAGTGTCTCCGCCGTGCTGGTGGTTCCAGCAAGACCGTTCACTGCACAAAAATCGTTGTTTTTAAAAAATAATTAACATCATTATTTAAAAAGTGTTCATTAATGGAAAAGTGATCGCATTATACGACTTACGAACATGAATAAGACTGAAGGATTAGAATGGCAGGTGAGCTTAGTAAATATAAAGAGTGATCTCTGATTTTCATTTTCTCACTTGGCCCTTTTTTTCGGTGGTGATCTACTCCTTGACTTGGGCTTGGGGTCAAAAAAATTTCTAATAAACAGATTAATTTTTTAAGATACTTTTTGATCCGCAGAAAATTTAAAAAAAACGTCGATCTGATAAAAAAATGCAGGTGCCTATGGCAGATTCAGGATAAGTTGTTTGAAATAACATACCAAGCAAAATCATCACCGGTGGAAAAGTTCCAAGAATCTGAAACATGCTGGCACCAAAAATTCCAGTTCCAAACATCTTGAAAAACAGGTTAGAGCCTTCAGTGATGTATTTTTGCGAAAGGGAGAGCAAATATTCATAGACCACGATGAGGAACAGGTTGCCCCAGATCACGGTCGTGCAAGGCAGGAATCCGTAAGTTGGAGTGCAAGTCACAGTTGAGGACTCAAGGCTCAGAACAATCGAGGACCTTGTCGTCGTCATCTCATTGTTCATGATCCCATCTGATATCATGCTTGCATTTCCTCGAACAACTCGGGCCTGACCTGACCCTGCCAGAAGAAACTGCAAGCAAAAGGTGAAGATTAGCCTGATCATGGCTAAGGAGTCTGATTTTGGGATTCTGAAAATGTATGCATAGGACAGTATATTTATATTCTTTCCTGCGACGAATTCAACTGCGCGTCGATTAAACTTGGTCGGATCTAGTGATTATATATGGCTGCTAGAATAAAGAATGGAGTGATTATCATATGTGCAAATCTGCCATTCTTGGGACTGATAGCTCTGGTAGGTGGAGCTCCTTGTATGAGAGTTTCTGGTTTCCTTCGTAGTCATGCAACTGCTACATAATTTGGATGAAGTGGTTCATGGAAAATTATACATGTGAAGAAAATAAAATGAGCATAGTTGACAACTTGATATATGAAATCAAAATTCATATTTATATATTTCGGGAAAGAGGAATATTGTAATAATAAAATTCTGAGTAATTAAAACTACAGGGTCGAATTTGAAATGTTGTTAATTTTTTTAGGACCAGCATGTAATTCAATAAAATTTTAACTAATTACCGTTCATTGGATCTGCGAACCAATTCAAATTGCAACAAATGCACATAAGTCCAGGTCGAGTAAATTGGGCCTGGCCCATATAAATCTGAATTTGTCTAGGCCCAGGAAACTTAATGGACCTCTGGCACTACATGGAACATTTTGATCTTAAGAGGAATCTGTCACTGAAGGTCGTCAAATAAAGGTCAAACCACGTTGACCTTTGACCCCTCCATCTTTCACAGCAAAGTACTGCAATGAAGCTTTCCAATTCACACTGCTGTGATTCCTTTCTGTCTCTTTTTCAGGTCCACTTTGATGCTCAGATGGTCCACACAGCCTTTACTACACTCACTCCAAAACACACTACTTCCATTATGAATGGAAAGTAAATCAAAGGACCATCTGATCAATCTCAGCCTTTGAAATGGCTCGAATCAACGGCCGAGATCAAATCTGAATTCAGAAGAGAATATACATGATGAAATGAGATGTAGTAGGGTTCTTCAGTTTTGGCCCTAGCACATGTCCTCCACACTCTCAACATTTTGGATGATGGCATGCATGTGGTGGATCACATTTCATCCCACATTATCCACCCATCATGTTATTTTGTTGACCCTTCAGTTTCTTCCTTTTTGGATATAAACATCCTCCGTGGGGAAAAGTCTTAAATTAGATTCGTCCTAGTTACTAGAGATTTTGAGGAACTACGAATCGACCAAGGAACAATTATATACAAGCATCCTCTCCAAAAATCCTCTACATTCATTTGCTCCAAGACACAATATAATTTTCTAATTGTACGAAAAATTTATTATTCTAAATTAGAGTGTAAAAATCAGGTACAAAATATAATTGTTGGTGTAAAATGTAAAGTTCATCAAAATTGGGTTATACTTCGTCGTCGAAAAATTCAAAGTACGACATGGTTCTTCGAAATTATTTTATAATTCGTCACCGAAAAACTAACTATAAATTAATCATATGCGAGATTTAATCGCATCCGTCCAAATGATCGAATCAATGAGTGTCATTAGTTTGTATTATTTTTCAAATATGCATTTTGCACCGTATCCTTTTTCTGATCAATAATATACAAATGGTAACGATAACATTAATTGTAAGTTATACTCGTGGCATAATCGCATAATTCCTAACTGCATCCCTCGGTCACACGCCAAGGCCTCGATCATTGTTTCATATCGAAAATATACGAATCAGTCAACCCCTGATTAGGTCGGAAAAATAAATTGAACGAGCAAAATTAAAGAGTATCGCTTGTATTAGTGTTTTTCAGCTAAAAAGGGGACCAAGAGAACCATGTCTAGTTCCGATCTTGTATTTAATTTTGTTGATAAAATAAATGTTGGAAAAGATTCACGGGTGATGTCTGTGACTGTGAGCTTTAAAATGATTGTCACTCTCTACTATAGCATATTTGTCTTCAAGCTCCAACAGAAACAAACTCACACATATCCTACAAATCATGTCTTCATCACATTTCTTTCTATTCATTTTTCTCAATGTATTTCTCTTCAATTCATCAACCACTTCAGGAGGAGGAGCTCCACTCAGGCTCAACGCCACTCATCGCCAGCGCCAGCGTCAGCTCTCTGTGAATTACTATGCCAAAACATGTCCTGGTCTCAACCAGCTGGTGGGTGCAGTCACCTCCCAGCAGTTTAGGGACTCTCCAATTGTCGGCCCTGCGACCATTCGGCTCTTCTTCCATGACTGCTTTGTGGAGGTCAGTGTGCCAATGCAGCCTTTTGTTTTAGTAATTTTTTAGCAGTGTTTGATTGATCACTGATCAGTTTATAATTTGGCTGTTAAGGGCTGTGATGGATCCATTCTGATATCGTCGAAGCCCGGCGGGGTAGTGGCCGAGAGGGATGCAGTGGAGAACAAATTCTTGGCTAAGGAAGCATTTGAAAGCATCAACAAGGCTAAGGCTTTGGTAGAAAGCAAGTGTCCTGGAGTTGTGTCTTGTGCTGATATTCTTGCAATTTCAGCTAGAGATTTTGTCCATCTGGTAAAGCACACCTTGATATCAATTTTTTTTACCAAAAAGATCAAATCTTTTTATGATTGGGTCCATTGTGGTACACTTGTTGGCTGAGTCCAAATAGTTAAGAGGGAATTGTTGTCACTTTGCTGTATATAAACCAAAGAAAGACATTATAGAATTCAGTAGTGGGTCTTTGGAAACAGCTAGCTGCTCTTTAATCAGACAAAGGTCTGAAACAGGACAAGTTTTAGGTCACTCATTTAGACCCATCAACTTAAAGATAAGTTAAAAGTGACTGAGACATTTTGTGTATGAACTTTTTGTTGTCACTTGGGCTTAAGAAAGGCCATATAACGTGTGAAAATGCCATCTTAACGATAATTGAGTCAGCTTTAGACTTATAAATATTTGAATTTGATCATGACAGGCAGGAGAACCATATGTAACGATAGCTGAGTCAGACTAGACTAATAACAATTCAGATTTGATCTTGGCAGACTAGGCTAATAACGACTCGAGTTTGATCTTGGCAGGCGGGAGGGCCGTACTACAATGTGAAAGTAGGAAGATGGGATGGGAAGATCTCAATGGCAGCAAGAATCAGATCCAATCTCCCAAGAGCAAATTCCACAATGGCTGAGCTCATAAGCCTATTTTCCTCAAAAGGTCTAACGCTCGAAGACCTTGTCGTTCTATCCGGTGCTCATACCATAGGCTTTGCGCATTGTGAGCACTTTGTGACCAGGCTATACAATTACAAGGGCACAATGAAGGCAGACCCGTCCGTCGATCCAAGACTGTTGAAAGCCCTCAAAATGTCATGCCCAAACTTCGGTGGGAATGCTGACATTGTCGCACCATTTGATGTCACCACGCCTTTCGTGTTCGATCATGCATATTATAGCAACTTGGAGTCCAACCTCGGCGTGTTGGCCACTGACCAAGCTCTGTATTCGGATCCTAGAAGTATGCCCTTAGTGAAAAATCTAGCTAAGGACAAGCAAAAGTTCTTCCAAGAATTCGCATTGGCCATGGAGAAAATGGGCTCTATTGGGGTCAAAAGAGGAAGGAGACATGGAGAAAAGAGGAAAGATTGTAGCATACATGGATAGCTAACTTACTCTCTTCTCTTCCTCACTTTGTATTTTTCTTTGTCACACAGTTGCATTCTTTGTCCCAACTTTTTTCTGGTATTTTTTCTGATAGGGTGTTAGTGGTTATATGTTAGTATCTGTTCGTCTGAGGGACTTGAACCCGGATTGATGATAACGGAGGAGCGTCTACCACTAAGGCAACTCTCTTCGCCTTTTTTTTGGTATTTTAGTGTGTGCATAAAGAAATGCTTGCTATTAAAAATGTGATTTTTGTGAGATTTGAGTTTTATGACGTCTTTTCTTTTTGTTATTGAATATTGTTGAAATAGTCATTTAGTTGAAATTTGATTTATAAGTAAGAGTGCGGTTCAGGTACAAACCAAATTATAAATAAAAACTACAAACCGATTATAAAGCCGACACGTGTCCCAGTTTAGTCGAAATTCCGGAGAAAACACGGAGGGGTATAATAGTCATTCCACACTAATGGTTATAAAACCTAATTATGTTATTTTCAATTTAGTCCAAAAATTGTTAGTGTTCAGACTTAAATGGTATTGTTCAGACTTAAAAAAGGTAGTGTTCAGACTTAAATGGTAGTGTTCAGACTTAAATGGTAGTGTTCAGACTTAAAAATACTTAATAATCAGACTTAAATGGTAGTGTTCAGACTTAAATGGTAATGTTCAGACTTAAAAATACTTAATAATCAGACTTAAATGGTAGTGTTCAGACTTAAAAAAGGTTGTGTTCACACTTAAATGTACTTAATAATCAGACTTAAATGGTAGTGTTCAGACTTAAATGGTAGTGTTCAGACTTAAATGGTAGTGTTCAGACTTAAAAATATTTAATAATCAGACTTAAATGGTAGTGTTCAGACTTAAATGGTAATGTTCAGACTTAAAAATACTTAATAATCAGACTTAAATGGTAGTGTTCAGACTTAAAAAAGGTTGTGTTCAGACTTAAATGTACTTAATAATCAGACTTAAATGGTAATGTTCAGACTTAAAAATACTTAATAATCAGACTTAAATGGTAGTGTTCAACTTAAATGGTAGTGTTCAGACTTAAATGGTAGTGTTCAGACTTAAAAATATTTAATAATCAGACTTAAATGGTAGTGTTCAGACTTAAATGTACTTAATAATCAGACTTAAATGGTAGTGTTCAGACTTAAATGGTAGTGTTCAGACTTAAATGGTAGTGTTCAGACTTAAAAATACTTAATAATCAGACTTAAATGGTAGTGTTCAGACTTAAATGGTAATGTTCAGACTTAAAAATACTTAATAATCAGACTTAAATGGTAGTGTTCAGACTTAAAAAAGGTTGTGTTCAGACTTAAATGTACTTAATAATCAGACTTAAATGGTAGTGTTCAGACTTAAATGGTAGTGTTCAGACTTAAATGGTAGTGTTCAGACTTAAAAATATTTAATAATCAGACTTAAATGATAGTGTTCAGACTTAAATGGTAATGTTCAGACTTAAAAATACTTAATAATCAGACTTAAATGGTAGTGTTCAGACTTCAAAAAGGTTGTGTTCAGACTTAAATGTACTTAATAATCAGACTTAAATGGTAATGTTCAGACTTAAAAATACTTAATAATCAGACTTAAATGGTAGTGTTCAACTTAAATGGTAGTGTTCAGACTTAAATGGTAGTGTTCAGACTTAAAAATATTTAATAATCAGACTTAAATGGTAGTGTTCAGACTTAAATGTACTTAATAATCAGACTTAAATGGTAGTGTTCAGACTTAAATGGTAGTGTTCAGACTTAAATGGTAGTGTTCAGACTTAAAAATACTTAATAATCAGACTTAAATAGTAGTGTTCAGACTTAAATGGTAATGTTCAGACTTAAAAATACTTAATAATCAGACTTAAATGGTAGTGTTCAGACTTAAAAAAGGTTGTGTTCAGACTTAAATGTACTTAATAATCAGACTTAAATGGTAGTGTTCAGACTTAAATGGTAGTGTTCAGACTTAAAAAAAGTAGTGTTCATACTAAAAAATACTTAATAATCAGACTTAAATGGTAGTGTTCAGACTTAAAAAGGTAGTGTTCAGACTTAAAAAGGTAGTGTTCAGACTTAAAAAAAGTAGTGTTCATACTTAAAAATACTTAATAATCAGACTTAATTAAATGGTAGTGTTCAGACTTAAAAAAGGTAGTGTTCAGACTTAAATGGTAGTGTTCAGACTTAAATGGTAGTGTTCAGACTTAAAAAAGGTAGTGTTCAGACTTAAATGGTAGTGTTCAGACTTAAATGGTAGTGTTCAGACTTAAAAATACTTAATAATCAGACTTAAATGGTAGTGTTCAGACTTAAATGGTAGTGTTCAGACTTAAAAATACTTAATAATCAGACTTAAATGGTAGTGTTCAGACTTAAAAAAGGTAGTGTTCAGACTTAAATGGTAGTGTTCAGACTTAAATGGTAGTGTTCAGACTTAAAAATACTTAATAATCAGACTTAAATGGTAGTGTTCAGACTTAAAAAGGTAGTGTTCAGACTTAAAAAAAAGTAGTGTTCAGACTTAAAAATACTTAATAATCAAACTTAATTTAATGGTAGTGTTCAGACTTAAAAGCTTAATGATCAGACTTAAAAAAAAGCAATGATCAGACTAAAAATTCTTAATGATCAGACTTAAAATGGTAATGATCATACTTAAAAAGAATTCTATGATCAGACTTAAAATTAAAGAGTCTTGCCCTAAGAATTCTATGATCAGACTAAATTTTTTTTTATATTTTTATTTTTGATTAAAACATGAATTTGACCCTTCAGATGATCGAATTTGCCCTAAAAACACCGACCTCACCACGTAGTTGTGAGTCTTGCTCAGAATGCCGTTTCCACCCAAAAAATACTAGGCTTTCATCAAATTCTGACACAGGCGCATAAACATCAAATTTTGCATAGCATTCTTCAGATGTTCCAATTTCTGCATGTAAGTCTGATCATTACCATATTAAAGTCTGATCATTATCAATTTTAAGTCTGATTATAACCATTTTAAGTCTTGTCATTACTGATTTAAGTCTGAACATTGTAGTGTTCAGACTTAAATGGTAGTGTTCAGACTTAAGATGGTAAGACTTAAAAATACTTAATAATCAGACTTAAATGGTAGTGTTCAGACTTAAATGGTAGTGTTCAGACTTAAAAAGTCTGATCGTTAACAATGTTTTTTAAGTCTGAACAATATTTTTTCAAGTATTGTCATTACTGGTTTAAGTCTGAACATTGTTTTTTAAGTCTGAACATTGTTATTTAAGTCTGATCGTTAATGGTTTAAGTCTCATTATTATTTTTTAAGTCTGAACAATGTTTTTTCAAGTCTGAACAATGTTTTTTCAAGTATTGTCATTACTGGTTTAAGTCTGAACATTGTTTTTTAAGTCTGAACATTGTTATTTAAGTCTGATTGTTAATGGTTTAAGTCTCATTATTATTTTTTTAAGTCTGAACACTGTTTTTTAAAGTCTGAACAATGTTTTTTTGAAGTATTTGTCATTACTGGTTTAAGTCTGAACATTGTTTTTGAAGTCTGAACATTACTGTAGCAAATTTTGGACGTTTATACCCCTCATATCGTTTATATATTTTTAAATAAGTCCACATGTAATTTTTTTATTTACTAAAATAACCCCGACTGGATGAAATCTCGGCTGAATTTTAATTGGTTCATTTTGACACGTGTCGAATTTTTTATGGGTTTGTAGTTTTTATTTATAATATTGGTTTGTATTTGATCCAAACCCTATAAGTAAAAGAATCGGCTAAACATTGTCAATAATAATAACAATAATTTAATAACTAGATTTGTTGTGACAGGTTTGAAATTTTTATTCTTTATTGATATGTGAAAAAGATCTGGTGTAAAGGTGCAAACAGCAAACTATAAAACGATGAATCAATAGTTTGTAATTAGTTTAGATAAAATTATGACATATTTATTAATAAATGTACCATAATTTATCAGTTTGTAATTTACACACAAAAAATTAGATTTGCACGTGAACTTCACTCATTTGATAATGAAAATTTGAAATGACATAAATTATCATATTCATTATTGTACCATTTTGAAATATCTCAGCATGACCAACATATTGAATCCATTTCAATTTACAAAACTTAACATTATTCAGCCACAAACAACCACTTGGCCACACACCCAACTCCGCCGCAGTCGAAGAAGCTTCGAAATCAAAGCGATGAGGGCAATCGTCCAAAGGGTCGTCTCCGCCAGCGTTGAGGTATCAAAAAGCCTCCGCCTTTTTCATACCAATTTCATCCAACATTGAACCGCATTTCATTATTTTGCAGGTCGACGGACGCGTAGTTTCTCAAATTGGTCCTGGACTGTTGGTTCTGGTTGGCATTCATGAGTCAGATAATGAGTCTGATGCCGATTACATGTAAAAGGATTCACCTTTTAGTAGTTATAATGTTGAAATTTTGGTTTTTTTATTATTATTGCAATTAGGTTGAGATTTTAGGGATTTGAGTGGAATGGGATTTTGTTTCAGGTGCAGAAAGGTGTTGAATATGCGGTTGTTTACTAATGAAGCTAATTCAAAACCTTGGGATCAGAACGTAGGCACGACTGAGGATCATTTCAGATTAGGGTTTATCTTGCATTTGGCTGATTAGTATTTTGACTCTCGTTTGTGCGTTGATGTTGTGTTTGCAGGTGATGCAGAAGAACTATGAGGTGTTGTTAGGTACCGTGTGATTGATATGAAATGTTTGGTTTTAATTGCTTTGGTGAAATGACTAGACTTTGTTTGTTGATTGTGAGTCGGATGCTTTTTCTTTGGCGGTGTGATGCAGTGAGCCAGTTTACGTTGTATGGAGTGCTGAAAGGCAACAAGCCTGATTTTCATGTGGCTATGGCGCCTCAGAAAGCAAAGCCGTTTTATGAGTCTGTTGTTGAGAGGTTTCAGAAAGCTTATAAAGAGGATGTTGTTAAAGGTAGTTTGACATATATTGCTGTTGAGGTTGCGAAGATGTTGTTTTTTTAGTAACCTTTGGTTTATAAGATGATGAATGTTTTTCGGTTTTTCAGATGGCGTTTTTGGAGCAAAAATGAAGGTTGATTTAGTTAACGATGGTCCAGTGACAATGCAGCTAGACTCGAAATTGTCAAAGTAAGTAATCTGCAATGAACTAAGATATAGGGTGTAGTTTTATTTCTTTATGAAATTTGAGTTATGTACAGACGTACAGTTCACAACATTTACGCAAAAAATTTACTATTACAGGAATGGAAATGATGTGGCGGCACAATGATTAATTTTGAAAAATAATTTAAAGTGGGACTTCTGAATGTTGTTTGGCCGAGGTTGGAGTGGCTAACCTCCATCAAATCACATATATAAGCTTACATTTTAGATATTTCGTGTAAAATGAAACAAGTAATTGGATGCAAAATGCAAAAATCATTTCTAAGAAAATGTATTGATGATGTTTTTTTTTGCCATCTGTCTATGGTAACTATTCTCATGCCCAATTAATCCACGAAGCAAATTCTAGAGCTTGTCCGGTGGTGTACAAACAAAAGTATAGTAACTTTTTGATAGAGCTAGCCCTTCTAGCTGTGGCTTGATGCACACGGAATCTTTCAATCATCGTCGAAGTCATTACTGCTTGATGTAAAAAGAAGTGTTCCTATCCTAAGTTCCCTATATCAGTCTTCAAGTGTTTTGGGGCTGGAGCTGGGGTTTGCAGCCTGACAAGCATCGAGCCATTCACTGTATCTGCGGCTTAAAAAGGGATGAAGTTAGCCACTGATACTTGATTACAACGCAGGCAGAGAAGAATGTAAGATAGATTTTAAGAAGTCTAGGATGGAAAAGATCTTACATGTCAATTGCTTGTGTCAGAACTGTAGAAACAGAAACCGCACGAGAGGTTAGTTTCTGAAAACTTCATATAATGAACGAGAAGGAATAGAGGTACATACAATTGATTTTAGTGCTGTAAGACTCACTGCAGATGCTGCAAGAGGCCTCACCAATCTTGAATTTCTTGTCACTGCAAGATTAAATACCCACTTGATCTTTGATCAGTTCAGGAAAACCTGATGCAGTTGATAGATTCATGGATATCAAGATTATGAAGGATGAATTTTAAGTCATGCTTACAATGTGCACTCGACGCTTTCGGCATTGTTACAGAATGGGCAGGTGAATTTTGGTTCCAGCTTAGGCAATTTTTTCTTTGGCGCAGGCTTCTTACTGCTTTTCCTTCTCGCCATTATCAACTGTGAGAAACGCAAGATTGGAACTTTATGTTAAAGATGGCAGCTTTCGAACCGAAAACCCATCAAATATTTTATGAATAGAGAAGAAGACAGATGACTGGCCTTTGAATCAGAGTAGCAGTGGTTGAAATTTTACGGAGGAAGTTAACAGTGTCTGGGGCTGGATTATGTACTGATTGGGTTTTATGAGTATTTGAGAAAATCTAGCGAATCTGGGAGAGAGATGAATTTAGGTGTTTAAAGATATAGCAAGATTTTACAATCAGTTAGAGCAGTGACTTCAAATTTTAATCAGTACCAGTTTATTCTGTATTTTAGGATTTACAAATTGTTTCCTATTTAAGCCAAATAAATGAATAAAATAAACAAACATTCCTCCCTTAATTCCTTCTTATAGTACTATCAAAAAAAAATTCCTTCTTAGAGTATAACATTAGGTTTACTTGAGATCCAAGGAACGGATCACATTTTAGAAACTGGAAGACAAGTGCTGTGCTGTGCTTCTAGCATTTTGCAATTGCTTGTAGTTATCTGTTACAAGACAAGTAGCATTTCTCTGCCAACAATGGCAGCCGGATTACAATATAGATGGCTACAACGGCCATATCCACGGGTACTAAAATAGATGAACATGAGCCGAAGCCAACCAATTATTTACAGTAAAATGAAGGATGGATGCCAGCAGACCCGGACATCTTAGAGCTCAACTCTGCTTGAGCCGCTAATGTAGATTGTAGATTAGGCTAAGTCAAACAAGTAACGAGACTCGAACTTCAAACAGGCGACCAACCAGTTGAAAGGGCTCTATAGCAGACTATCCACAGCCAGTCATGCCGAAATTTAAAGAGAGGCCTACTTGAGGTTATTGAAGACGAAGGAGACTGATTCTAGATATTATATAGAAGCTACCTGCGTGTGGAGTCCGGTAGAATGAGACTTTCCTGCAGTTGCTTGGTATATTAGTTTTTCTTGGGGTTGACGCTATGTAAGGAAGTATTCATCGAGGTTGTCAACTGGATAAAATGGAGCATCATTACCAACCTCATTGCCACTAACGTGTACCACATGATTTGGTGCATAGTGAGCATTGCTGTTCTTTGGGTAGATTTTGATCCTGCTCTTCGTAGAGTACTTGTTATCGGAAGGAAACTCAGCTGTCAATCTGACCATTTGCTTCTGCAGGTCTGCAACGGAGTCATTGGGTATTTTGCCTTTGGGAATCTTTTTCCCATCTACAAGCTTTAGCTCTAGCCTGTATAATGCGCAAATGTCACACTTGCTGATTTCATATTCGTAAAGATGCCACTCATAATGTTTTAATGGTTGCGGGTCCATGTAATAGGATCTCTTGAGCCCTCCAAACTCATTAATCACTTGCTTCCTAGACTCGTGCCAGCCGCGGCCATTGTAATCAGGCAATGACCTTTGCTTTCTGTTGCCGCTCTCAAAAGCTCTTCTTGGCTTGTCGAAGAAAAGCCATTCTCTGATTGTCTCGCCCTCGAGAACAGAAAGATCAAATAATTCTGAACAAACATAAGGTAATAAGATCATCAACTACGCTAACTACAACATGACTGTGAAAATGGTTTACAGATTTGGCAAGTGCAAAACCATACCAGGTGCATTCCATGGAGACTTGGTAGTTGCAGCCCCCTCACACTCCGGGATACCAACATCCTTGCCGTGAACTTTTGCTGCAAGAGCAGCAAACAGGAGACTATCCTTGAGGCCAATGCCATTAGGCCTTAGAACCGGAGTCATACCAGGCGGGCCTTCGTTGAAAGCTAGAGCAGCATGAAAGCTACTGCAATAGTCTTGACACCAGTCGAGCCCCTGTGCAGGTCTTGAACAGTCCCAAAGGGCACACTTCGGCCCAAGAAAAGCAGATGGCAGGGGACAAATATTTGGCAGAAAGTTGGTATTGGGCATCACATCTTCTTGTGGCAATGCTGTGCCGCCATATCCAGTATAGAAGCTTTTCTCACAATCCTGATGCAACTGAAACTCACGAGATTCAAGCTCAGTGATCCCTCCTAAATTATTATGAGCCACGGTATGCATCTCTGAAGTAGCAGCTTTGCACGCGTTGACTAGCTGATAACTAGGTTCTCGAGGCAGTTGGTTGGTAAGAGTAACCTAGAAAAAATTAATAAGAGTCAGATGGAAACTCCACGACATCAAATGTGATAAACACCAACCAGACGGTTAAAATCAAAGTGGAAATAGAGAACTGCAGGTTACCACTTTCTTGATTTGTTAACCTTGACTCATAAAATTAGAACTACATAAATTAAATGGACTAGAACTTCGAAGACATAATGCCGGTGTTTAAGCAAGCAACCTGTTCGATTACAACATCCTGAGTTTGAACATTGACACCAGGCTCCATCTTAGGCGCATCCAGCATACTAGTAGCATCATCTTCCTCCTCATAGAGTTGCAGCAAGCGACCAATATCAGAAGAAAATGAGCCCAAGCTTCCTGCCTACAACAAATAATGAAACATCAAAACATGATTCTTGCGATACACTCGCATATTAAAAGTAAAAAACTTCATCACACAAGTAAAAACGATTCCAACCTGCAGAGAAGAAGCCGGAGATGGCTCATTGAGCTCAGCGCGCCACTCCCTCAACATCTGATGAACCTGCTCCTCCAAAAGCACCGCATCTGTAGTCCTACTCTCCTTCCTGGCATACTGCAAATTGGCAAAAACCCCTTGCAGATCATCTACCCTATTCTTAGCCTTGTCTCTAAACATCTTATGAGAAGATGATTTGCAGTTGCTCCTCGACCCTTTCCCCATAGGCAAAATCCCCAATTTCCCTACAAAACCCTAAAATGACAAAAAAAGAAAAACGATCATATAAATCAAAACTTCAACAAACCCCAGATAAAATCAAAGACCAAATCATCATCTGAGGTTGGCTAGAACATAAACCCTAAAGCAGATACGCTCGCGTGGCTTCTCCATTTGCTAAATTCACAGCTTGCGAAGGAGTTTTAACTTCTGGGTTTAATGATCGATACCTGAGTGCTACGATTTCAGAAAGCGGGCGAGGTTGATGATGATATTGGAAAAAGGATGGAGCCGGTAAAAAGAGGAATTTCGAGTGAGCTTATCTTGGTGCTTTTTTCTTGTTCTATTAAAAACCGACGACTCGCTATGATTCGAAATTCTTACCCCATCATCAACATCGACAGCAGCACGATGATGGTCGGTCGGATAGTCGGATCAGTAAAGTGATAAACAAAAACAAAAAAAGTGGTGAAATGTAAGGTGGAGGCGGAGCATATTGATTTGATTCTCTGTCGACGCGTTGTCATTCAATTTTCTGCGCCAAGCCAACGCAACTTTTAGCTACGAAATATATCACTTCAGCGACGACACATTTGATATTTCTCGACAAAATTTCCGTTGCTAAAAGACATTGTGCCAGGTTTATATATATATAAGAGAATTTTTTGAGTTTTGAGATTGTCCTATTTTACAGAAGACAAATTATAAGGCATATAAGCATGTGTTTCAAGTCATTCTGAGAATCAAAAGTGTCTACCGATCTGAACTCCACAAGACAGCCTTTTGTCAAACAAAATCAAGGTCTCATTGATTTGAATTTGAACAGATGATACAAGGCTTTACAAGTTTGTTATACAAGTTGAATGACTACGGTTACAATTCCGGGCTTTCAAGCTGGGTTGGCTGATTGGACGACTTCCGGTGGAACTTGTTTAAAATTGAAAAGCCCGCTCAAGCCACGTCCCTTGGCTATATGTTCCAGTTCAGCAAATTTGCGCTTCAGATCCTCCAGTTCTTTGTTTAATTCATCGCCTCTTAAGTGCAATGCCTGACATAATAAGTGAGAATCAGAGCTGTGTAAAGCTGATATTGACTACGTGTGAAGAAAGGCTTCAAAGGGACAGATAATATGGAAGTTGTCATTAATTATGTGCGACCATATGCATCAAACAATTTGAGATCAGACAAGAACATCTTTCACAATGATAAGAAATCAAATATAAGAATTCTTTGTTTTAGTCACCTCTAGCTCTTTCCTGCGAACCTCTTCCTTCCTGGCTTCCGACCTAGAACTTCTTTGCACCTCAAAAATCACTACTGCTCCACCAACCTGAATCAATCAAATCACTAGGACAGTGAGAAAAATGCATGGGTAATCTATTGATGAAAAAACATGTATATTTCCACCGTGATGTAGATACCAAGGGTTATGATCTTGGAAAGCGAGTACTGATCCATAAGAGGATCCAACTGACATGTATAGAACTCGCAGTGCAAAAGCATACATATGTGATTCAATCGTTTCAGAACATATAAGATTAGGATTACCGAGAAGATGAAGACCTCCCCGAATAGATCCACGGCAGCCTGCACAGCTTTTTCCTCGTTCAGAGGGTGAATCTCAACATCCGTTGCATGACCATATATCCGCCTTTGAGCATTCGTCGAAATCCTATGGTTTGCCTGAATTCCATTAGCAGCAAAATCAAATAAAACATCAATCTTCACATTCATCAAATCACAGCATAAACAACCCAATGCAAACCACACAATTAGAAATTAGACCAAAAATGAGGCGTTCAGCCCTAAAACATAAGAACCCTAGTGCCAGCGTAAAGTATTGAATTTCTCACAGACTAAACCAAATGCTGCTCAAATCTGGCACATAACACCACCAACCAATGAGTTAGAGGTTGAATCTCTCAACACATAAAAAAAAACCCTAATTTTACAGATCGCTCAAATGCTCAATGAATGGATATTTCAACAACCCAGTTGCTGTCAGCTAGCTACTTACCTGAGCGATGCTAATAATCAACTCCCGAAATCTGGGATGCACTCCGGCTTGTTGCTTAAGCTTCGCAGCTATAGGTTTAGCAAGCGTCTTCAACACCAGTATCCCCAGCTTCATACCCGGTAGAGCCATTTAATAAAAAAAAAACTCCGATCTGTTGATTAAAGAACTGATTGAAGTAAAACTCCACCGATCTCCGATTTAGGTATTAATCAGCTTTAAACCCATTGCTGTACAGCCGGAGCTTTTGACTCGTTCGTAGTCAGCTTTGAATAATGCTTGCCGCGGAAGCCAATTGCGTCATGAGGTATGGAGAGAGAGAGAACGACATTGACGTTTGACGATGCTCCTCCGGTGAAGATGAACACGGTAAAGGCCCAACCCCAAATCGAGGCCCAAACAAGATGGCCCTATTTCGATTATTGTTATTATTATTGTTTTTTTTGATAAGTTGTTATTATTATCTAATTCAGTTCAATATGATAATGATGTATGCTACGACGAAGAGAGGAGGAGCGTAGTTGCTTGGTAAGTGGTAACATGAACAATGAGAGAATAAGAGCTTGTTCATTTGAACTGAAACTTAACTGATTTAACTGAACTGAACTAAAATTATCTGATATTAACTGATAGTAACTGAATTTATCTTATATTAACTGATATTGACTGATATTAACTTAACTAAAACTTATATTATCATCATATCATCATCATAGCATCATCATCATATCATCATCACCATATCATCATCATCATCATATCATCAGACCATCATCATCATAATATCATCATACCATCATCATCATCATCATATCATCATCATCATATCATCATATCATCATCATATCATCATACCATCATCATCATCATCATCATATCATCATCATCCTCATACCATCATCATCATATCATCAGCATCATAGCATCAGCATCATCATATCATCATCATCATCATCATTATCATCATCATAGCATCATCATCATCATCATATCGTCATCATCATCATATCATCATACCATCATCATCATCATCATCATATCATCATATCAACATCTATAATCATCACATCATCATCATATCATCATCATATCATTATATCATCATCATCATATCACCATCATCATCATATCATCATCATCATATCAACATCATCACATCATCATCCTATCATCATCATCATGATGATATGATGATGATGATGCTATGATGATGATAATGATGATGATGATGATATGATGATGATGATGCTATGATGATGATGATGATGCTATGATGATGATGATATGATATGATGATGGTATGATGATGATGATGGTATGATGATGCTGCTATGATGATGATGATGATATGATGATGATGATGGTATGATGATATGATGATGATGATGATGATGGTATGATGATGATGATGATGATGATGCTGATGATGCTGATGCTATGATGATGATGGTATGATGATGATGATGATGGTATGATGATGATGGTATGATGATGATGATGATATGATGATGATGATGATGATGATGATGATATGATGATGATGATATTAACTTAACTTAACTGAAATTTATATTAACTTATGTTAACTGAATTTATCTTATATTAATTGAATTAATCTTATATTAACTGAAAGTAACTTAACTTAACTTAACAGTCAGAAATATAAGTTCAAATGGACAGGCCCTAAGGTAGACAAAACAAAATATACCAACCTGAACTGGATCAATCACTAGGACAATGAGAAAAATGCATTGTAATCTATTGATGAAAAAACATTTATATTTCCACCGTGATTTAGGGTGTTGATCGGTTGTAAAATAGCGGAAAATATTCAAATGAGATTCGAATACTATTTGCTAGTCACGTTGATCAAAACATTTATAAAAGCTCGGGAATCCGAGGTCGAACCCACAAGATAGGTGATTAAACCAATAGTGCTAAAGATTAAACTAGAATGTCTAAAGTTTGGGGGGGGGGGGAATTTGTGCCTCTTAAGAGGTTGATAGCAAAAGTTTACTATCCAAAGCAAGGTTGATCAATGAAAAGAGGTAAATAATCAATAAAAGATGACTAGGGATCCAATCCTCCACTAAACAATTATTGTGACGGTAAATTGGGACATTATTGATGAACTTCTCATGCACACACTTAGAATTTAGGCATGCAACATTAATACCAAGCTTAACTCTCGCTCTAACTTAATATTAAGAGGTCACATCTCGCTCAATACCTCAAACTCTCGCTCTATTGGCATTATAAAGTAAGATTACCTACCCTCAAACCCTAGCTCTATTGGCTAGATAATCATACACGTGTAAAAACCATGCCATTCTCATTAGAATTAGAGTGTCGCCATGTAACACAAAAACCCTAATGCTTCTTCATTTAGTTCATTTGAAATCATGCTTTTCAACGCTAGTTACATCAAACATGAAATCAACTAGGGTTCCTATTGAGGACTTCTCACAAACACCTCATAGGCACCCCTTAACATTAAGTTCCAATGAAGAAGAATCATGTGCAAAATCATTCATCAATAACATCTATAGCATTTACAAAGTCACAAACATATTTAGGGGATTCATAGATCCCCAACCAAGGTCACTACTCACTCATGGTGAGGTTACAATAAAAAACAATGACAAAAGTGCAAACAATCATATGAAAATGGAGTTTAGAACTTCAAAACCAATATGGAGATTCAAGACGTTGTTGAAGCTCTTCCTTCTCTCTAAAATCCAAGATTTCCTCCAAAAACTGCTCTCCAAACCCAGAAAATCGGCCCCCCCAAAAAGTCACACCTGAAACCCTAAAAATTCTGGGTTTTATAACATCTGCCGATTTATGCGATCGCATACTTAAGTTTATGCGATCGCATACTTAAGTTTATGCGATCGCACAGATTCTTGTGCGACTGGATTTATTGTGCGATCGCATACTTGAGCTTGTGCGATCGCACATCTTTTCTGGTGGTCGGTGGGATGCGATCGCATAACAATTTGTGCGACTGGATTTATTGTGCGATCGCATACTTGAGCTTGTGCGATCGCACATCTTTCCTTAGCTGTATTTGCGACTTCGGCTTCCTGGTGTGCGATCGCATAATAGTTTATGCGACTGGATTTCTTATGCGATCGCATAAACCAACTTATGCGAGCGCACAACTGCCCATGTTCTGACCGTAGCTCCAGGATGCGCGATCGCATAAAGATGTTGTGCGATCGCACAAGGCTTTGTTGGCAACTGTAACCTCCGAATTGGGTCTCGGCGTCAACTAAAGAGTTTTAGCTCTTTGAGTTAGCTTTCCAACAAGCTTTGAATCAACAGAATCGGACACCAAATGAGCTCTCTAGGTCCAAAATACTCCGGAGAGGTCTATGTGTCACGTAATGCCCGAAAATCCATGTTTTTGCTCCGGAATGCTCGGTTTTGCTCCAAAGTCAATGCCCGCTTGTGTTCTCAGCTTAAACTCTGTAATTTGCCTGAAATGAACCACAAGGCATCAAATAGCAAGTGAAATCGTGATAAAACGAACGAAACAATAAGCATAGAGGTCGCCTAAAATGCGTATATTTTAGAGCTATCAAATCACCCCACACTTAACGTTTGATCGTCCCGAGCAAACTAGTCATAGAGATCAACAACAACACGCACAATGTTCATTCATGATCGGTTCAAAGAATCTCCATATGGTCACGAAAACTAACTAAAAACACTAAGAAACAAATCTACTCCTAACTAACCACTTTCGTAGGTAACACGAGTGCATTTAGCGAATGCACCAAGCCTTTAAACCCCTAAGCTACCCTAGTGGAGGAGTTGTAGTCTCCTGAGAGTTTTCAGACACGGGAATACTCACAAATCCCACAAAGAGAACAATCATCCAAATAGACATTTTAAGCTCACAATTTTCAAAGTACTAGGCAAGGTGTTTTTCATGAAGTTCATAATGCATTCAACTAGATATGTGCATTTCAATCACTACATGAGTCCTCTTCGAATCCTTATGGAAATTCATGAATTAGGACATTCAAGTAAATCAAAGCAAAGACTAACAACTCTTTAATCAAGGATTCTAATCATTTTCTATATTAGTGACTTCGAGAAAATGATCTAATATTTGCAAGGAAATCTTGTTGGATCACTCACAAATGCTAGCAAGAAGGCTAGTCCATTGGCTTGTGAGCTTTGAACTCATTCTCAAGCCTAGGACGCATAGGTCACTTAGTCGTAAGAGAAGAGGAGTTCCAACAATAAGGTTTTTGTAAGTACTTGCAAACCATTTCATGCCTAAGTATAGAGGAATACGAGGTTCGTCCCTTAATGAATTCTTGCTAGTAAGTATCAATTGTCTCGTTGGTTTTCATGCTAGAGAATGGTGGAATAGCCGATTGTCAAGTCTAATTGAAACATTAAAGGGGGTAGAAGCCGCACTAAGCACTTTCGAGGGGGAACTTACCTTCCTAACCCTCGGCACTTAGCACATACTTCTTTAAATTTCCTTCCTAATGGTGATCAATCATAAGGAAGGGATTTGGGGCTTATTTCATATGATTTTTTTCTTTTTTTCTTTCCTTTTTCTTTCTTTCTTTTTTCTTTGCCCTCTTTTGACCCCACACTTAGAACTTTGACAAAGGGCTAAGTGTGAAAAATGGAGCATGACAAACCAACAAGACAAATCCACAAGATAAGCAAGGTCACTAAGGTCACCTAAAGGCAATCATGGCATGCAAGAGTTTTAAAATTATATTTTTTTCCGATTTTATGCTTTCAAAGATCAACTCTTTAGTCTCAACGAGAAAAAGCTTAGAATAAAAGATAAAGAAGTGCTAGTAGATGCTTTGATCCTCAAGAATGAAAGTCAACAATCCAATCCATTAGTCATCTAAAGGATTAATCAAGTGAAATCATGCACGACTAGTTGACTTTAGAGATGAAGTTTTTCGAAAATGTAGCCTTGCCTAGACTTTTTGTTTTCATTAATATTTTGAAATTTTTGGATGAATTGCCTAGTAGTGTGAATGTTTTCCCTAAAACATACAAGTTGATTGGATTCCACACATTAAAGCACATCAAGCAAGCACAAACATCATTTGTAGACAAACATAGGCACCCCACACTTATGCCCTATCAAGACATCTAGTTAACTAAGCACATGTTAAGAGATCATCAAATATAGGCATTCACACATGCATAGTTCATATCCTCAAATTCTTGCACGAAACAAATAGAAATCCAATCAAAATAGATATACTTAAAGATCGGGAGAGAAAACACTCACAAGCCTAGTTTAACGTCTTGGCAAAGACGGAGCCGATTCTCCTCTTGGGAGATAAGAAGCACGCTTGAGGAGTCTTTTGCTAAGATCCCTCCTCAAGCGGGGCCTTGGACTTGATCTTGTCAAACCACCTTCAAATCCCATTTGAATTTCCTCCCATCAAGCCTACAATGAACTTTCCTTTGGGAGCATGACCCCTTCAAGTATGAAAATCCCTTAAAAATTAAGGGGCCATGGGAGCTTTTTCCGAATAATCTTGGAAAATATGACAAGAAGCTCCAAAACTTGTCTCGAGACTTCGTAGTGAAGAAGGGGTCTTCATAGTTTGTCTCGAGAATGATGGGCATCCCCTCCTTGAGTTTTTCAATAACGTCCACGGGTGCCCATTCCTCAATATCCCTCTCTAGACCTTTGTCTTCTTGCATGCGAGAATGCTCTTCAATTTGCTCCATGAAAACCTCAACAAAGTCTTCATACTTTTGAAGTTCTTGTGGCTCAATATCCTCTTCCTCAATCTTATCCTCATCAAGAATTCGGGATTCACATTTAGGCTCTTCTATAGTGGGAGGGAGGGGTTCTTCTTCATCAATAAAAGTCATTTCCTCTATGCAAGAGGCATCATCCTTGAAGAATTCCTCGTCGGAGAGCCAAGGCGTTGATGGGATGGTGAGCTCTTGTGTGTTCTCGTCTAAATGATCTTGAGATGTGCTAGTAGTGAAGGATGCTTCACTCTTGCATTCCACCTCGTCTTCGTCACAAGATTCACCATTCATCTCCTCATAAAAAGCTTGGGTACCGACTCTCCAAAGTGTATCCTCCCTTTCTTGATCCCTTTCTTCCCTTGAGGCATTAGATTCACAAACTTCTTCTTTGGACACCTCTTCTTCATCATCCAAGTCCCCATTTTCCATTGCTTGCCGCGCTAATGTGCTTTCCAACACCTTTCTTTGAGCAATAAGTTCATCCATGCGTTGGCTAATTTGTAGCATGTCTCTATTCGACTTCTCTTGGGATGCAAGGAGTGTGGCAAGCAATGCTTTTATAATAGAGGGCTCACTTGAAGGTTGAGGAGGTGGAGGGTATGGAGGGTGGGAGTCTCCAACTTTAAAGCATTGGCTATCATCCCAATTCGGAGTGTTATAACTAGTCGGATAGCCATGATCTTCCCAATAGGCATTTCGTTGCTCCTCCTCTTGGTCATATTCTTCGTTGTACGAGACTTGTTGGTTGTGGTTGTTCATCCAATAGTCTTCACAATGGGCATTTGGTTGATCATCTTCATAATAATCTCCATTGTGCATGACTTGTTGGTTGTAGGGGTCCATCCTCGCAAAACAATAGAACAAAAGTTAGCAAGAGATATGAGAGAAAAGGAAGAATATACAAGTAGAAGAGAAAGAAAAATACTTACAAGAATAGACAAACTAAACAATCTATTAGCACCTAGTTAATTAACCTATCCCCGGCAACGGCGCCATTTGATCGGTTGTAAAATAGCGAAAAATATTCAAATGAGATTCGAATACTATTTGCTAGTCACGTTGATCAAAACATTTATAAAAGCTCGGGAATCCGAGGTCGAACCCACAAGATAGGTGATTAAACCAATAGTGCTAAAGATTAAACTAGAATGTCTAAAGTTGGGGGGGGGAATTTGTGCCTCTTAAGAGGTTGATAGCAAAAGTTTACTATCCAAAGCAAGGTTGATCAATGAAAAGAGGTAAATAATCAATAAAAGATGACTAGGGATCCAATCCTCCACTAAACAATTATTGTGACGGTAAATTGGGACATTATTGATGAACTTCTCATGCACACACTTAGAATTTAGGCATGCAACATTAATACCAAGTTTAACTCTCGCTCTAACTTAATATTAAGAGGTCACATCTCGCTCAATACCTCAAACTCTCGCTCTATTGGCATTATAAAGTAAGATTACCTACCCTCAAACCCTAGCTCTATTGGCTAGATAATCATACACGTGTAAAAACCATGCCATTCTCATTAGAATTAGAGTGTCGCCATGTAACACAAAAACCCTAATGCTTCTTCATTTAGTTCATTTGAAATCATGCTTTTCAACGCTAGTTACATCAAACATGAAATCAACTAGGGTTCCTATTGAGGACTTCTCACAAACACCTCATAGGCACCCCTTAACATTAAGTTCCAATGAAGAAGAATCATGTGCAAAATCATTCATCAATAACATCTATAGCATTTACAAAGTCACAAACATGTTTAGGGGATTCATAGATCCCCAACCAAGGTCACTACTCACTCATGGTGAGGTTACAATAAAAAACAATGACAAAAGTGCAAACAATCATATGAAAATGGAGTTTAGAACTTCAAAACCAATATGGAGATTCAAGACGTTGTTGAAGCTCTTCCTTCTCTCTAAAATCCAAGATTTCCTCCAAAAACTGCTCTCCAAACCCAGAAAATCGGCCCCCCCAAAAAGTCACACCTGAAACCCTAAAAATTCTGGGTTTTATAACATCTGCCGATTTATGCGATCGCATACTTAAGTTTATGCGATCGCATACTTAAGTTTATGCGATCGCACAGATTCTTGTGCGACTGGATTTATTGTGCGATCGCATACTTGAGCTTGTGCGATCGCACATCTTTTCTGGTGGTCGGTGGGATGCGATCGCATAACAATTTGTGCGACTGGATTTATTGTGCGATCGCATACTTGAGCTTGTGCGATCGCACATCTTTCCTTAGCTGTATTTGCGACTTCGGCTTCCTGGTGTGCGATCGCATAATAGTTTATGCGACTGGATTTCTTATGCGATCGCATAAACCAACTTATGCGAGCGCACAACTGCCCATGTTCTGACCGTAGCTCCAGGATGCGCGATCGCATAAAGATGTTGTGCGATCGCACAAGGCTTTGTTGGCAACTGTAACCTCCGAATTGGGTCTCGGCGTCAACTAAAGAGTTTTAGCTCTTTGAGTTAGCTTTCCAACAAGCTTTGAATCAACAGAATCGGACACCAAATGAGCTCTCTAGGTCCAAAATACTCCGGAGAGGTCTATGTGTCACGTAATGCCCGAAAATCCATGTTTTTGCTCCGGAATGCTCGGTTTTGCTCCAAAGTCAATGCCCGCTTGTGTTCTCAGCTTAAACTCTGTAATTTGCCTGAAATGAACCACAAGGCATCAAATAGCAAGTGAAATCGTGATAAAACGAACGAAACAATAAGCATAGAGGTCGCCTAAAATGCGTATATTTTAGAGCTATCAAATCACCCCACACTTAACGTTTGATCGTCCCGAGCAAACTAGTCATAGAGATCAACAACAACACGCACAATGTTCATTCATGATCGGTTCAAAGAATCTCCATATGGTCACGAAAACTAACTAAAAACACTAAGAAACAAATCTACTCCTAACTAACCACTTTCGTAGGTAACACGAGTGCATTTAGCGAATGCACCAAGCCTTTAAACCCCTAAGCTACCCTAGTGGAGGAGTTGTAGTCTCCTGAGAGTTTTCAGACACGGGAATACTCACAAATCCCACAAAGAGAACAATCATCCAAATAGACATTTTAAGCTCACAATTTTCAAAGTACTAGGCAAGGTGTTTTTCATGAAGTTCATAATGCATTCAACTAGATATGTGCATTTCAATCACTACATGAGTCCTCTTCGAATCCTTATGGAAATTCATGAATTAGGACATTCAAGTAAATCAAAGCAAAGACTAACAACTCTTTAATCAAGGATTCTAATCATTTTCTATATTAGTGACTTCGAGAAAATGATCTAATATTTGCAAGGAAATCTTGTTGGATCACTCACAAATGCTAGCAAGAAGGCTAGTCCATTGGCTTGTGAGCTTTGAACTCATTCTCAAGCCTAGGACGCATAGGTCACTTAGTCGTAAGAGAAGAGGAGTTCCAACAATAAGGTTTTTGTAAGTACTTGCAAACCATTTCATGCCTAAGTATAGAGGAATACGAGGTTCGTCCCTTAATGAATTCTTGCTAGTAAGTATCAATTGTCTCGTTGGTTTTCATGCTAGAGAATGGTGGAATAGCCGATTGTCAAGTCTAATTGAAACATTAAAGGGGGTAGAAGCCGCACTAAGCACTTTCGAGGGGGAACTTACCTTCCTAACCCTCGGCACTTAGCACATACTTCTTTAAATTTCCTTCCTAATGGTGATCAATCATAAGGAAGGGATTTGGGGCTTATTTCATATGATTTTTTTCTTTTTTTCTTTCCTTTTTCTTTCTTTCTTTTTTCTTTGCCCTCTTTTGACCCCACACTTAGAACTTTGACGAAGGGCTAAGTGTGAAAAATGGAGCATGACAAACCAACAAGACAAATCCACAAGATAAGCAAGGTCACTAAGGTCACCTAAAGGCAATCATGGCATGCAAGAGTTTTAAAATTATATTTTTTTCCGATTTTATGCTTTCAAAGATCAACTCTTTAGTCTCAACGAGAAAAAGCTTAGAATAAAAGATAAAGAAGTGCTAGTAGATGCTTTGATCCTCAAGAATGAAAGTCAACAATCCAATCCATTAGTCATCTAAAGGATTAATCAAGTGAAATCATGCACGACTAGTTGACTTTAGAGATGAAGTTTTTCGAAAATGTAGCCTTGCCTAGACTTTTTGTTTTCATTAATATTTTGAAATTTTTGGATGAATTGCCTAGTAGTGTGAATGTTTTCCCTAAAACATACAAGTTGATTGGATTCCACACATTAAAGCACATCAAGCAAGCACAAACATCATTTGTAGACAAACATAGGCACCCCACACTTATGCCCTATCAAGACATCTAGTTAACTAAGCACATGTTAAGAGATCATCAAATATAGGCATTCACACATGCATAGTTCATATCCTCAAATTCTTGCACGAAACAAATAGAAATCCAATCAAAATAGATATACTTAAAGATCGGGAGAGAAAACACTCACAAGCCTAGTTTAACGTCTTGGCAAAGACGGAGCCGATTCTCCTCTTGGGAGATAAGAAGCACGCTTGAGGAGTCTTTTGCTAAGATCCCTCCTCAAGCGGGGCCTTGGACTTGATCTTGTCAAACCACCTTCAAATCCCATTTGAATTTCCTCCCATCAAGCCTACAATGAACTTTCCTTTGGGAGCATGACCCCTTCAAGTATGAAAATCCCTTAAAAATTAAGGGGCCATGGGAGCTTTTTCCGAATAATCTTGGAAAATATGACAAGAAGCTCCAAAACTTGTCTCGAGACTTCGTAGTGAAGAAGGGGTCTTCATAGTTTGTCTCGAGAATGATGGGCATCCCCTCCTTGAGTTTTTCAATAACGTCCACGGGTGCCCATTCCTCAATATCCCTCTCTAGACCTTTGTCTTCTTGCATGCGAGAATGCTCTTCAATTTGCTCCATGAAAACCTCAACAAAGTCTTCATACTTTTGAAGTTCTTGTGGCTCAATATCCTCTTCCTCAATCTTATCCTCATCAAGAATTCGGGATTCACATTTAGGCTCTTCTATAGTGGGAGGGAGGAGTTCTTCTTCATCAATAAAAGTCATTTCCTCTATGCAAGAGGCATCATCCTTGAAGAATTCCTCGTCGGAGAGCCAAGGCGTTGATGGGATGGTGAGCTCTTGTGTGTTCTCGTCTAAATGATCTTGAGATGTGCTAGTAGTGAAGGATGCTTCACTCTTGCATTCCACCTCGTCTTCGTCACAAGATTCACCATTCATCTCCTCATAAAAAGCTTGGGTACCGACTCTCCAAAGTGTATCCTCCCTTTCTTGATCCCTTTCTTCCCTTGAGGCATTAGATTCACAAACTTCTTCTTTGGACACCTCTTCTTCATCATCCAAGTCCCCATTTTCCATTGCTTGCCGCGCTAATGTGCTTTCCAACACCTTTCTTTGAGCAATAAGTTCATCCATGCGTTGGCTAATTTGTAGCATGTCTCTATTCGACTTCTCTTGGGATGCAAGGAGTGTGGCAAGCAATGCTTTTATAATAGAGGGCTCACTTGAAGGTTGAGGAGGTGGAGGGTATGGAGGGTGGGAGTCTCCAACTTTAAAGCATTGGCTATCATCCCAATTCGGAGTGTTATAACTAGTCGGATAGCCATGATCTTCCCAATAGGCATTTCGTTGCTCCTCCTCTTGGTCATATTCTTCGTTGTACGAGACTTGTTGGTTGTGGTTGTTCATCCAATAGTCTTCACAATGGGCATTTGGTTGATCATCTTCATAATAATCTCCATTGTGCATGACTTGTTGGTTGTAGGGGTCCATCCTCGCAAAACAATAGAACAAAAGTTAGCAAGAGATATGAGAGAAAAGGAAGAATATACAAGTAGAAGAGAAAGAAAAATACTTACAAGAATAGACAAACTAAACAATCTATTAGCACCTAGTTAATTAACCTATCCCCGGCAACGGCGCCATTTGATCGGTTGTAAAATAGCGAAAAATATTCAAATGAGATTCGAATACTATTTGCTAGTCACGTTGATCAAAACATTTATAAAAGCTCGGGAATCCGAGGTCGAACCCACAAGATAGGTGATTAAACCAATAGTGCTAAAGATTAAACTAGAATGTCTAAAGTTGGGGGGGGGGAATTTGTGCCTCTTAAGAGGTTGATAGCAAAAGTTTACTATCCAAAGCAAGGTTGATCAATGAAAAGAGGTAAATAATCAATAAAAGATGACTAGGGATCCAATCCTCCACTAAACAATTATTGTGACGGTAAATTGGGACATTATTGATGAACTTCTCATGCACACACTTAGAATTTAGGCATGCAACATTAATACCAAGTTTAACTCTCGCTCTAACTTAATATTAAGAGGTCACATCTCGCTCAATACCTCAAACTCTCGCTCTATTGGCATTATAAAGTAAGATTACCTACCCTCAAACCCTAGCTCTATTGGCTAGATAATCATACACGTGTAAAAACCATGCCATTCTCATTAGAATTAGAGTGTCGCCATGTAACACAAAAACCCTAATGCTTCTTCATTTAGTTCATTTGAAATCATGCTTTTCAACGCTAGTTACATCAAACATGAAATCAACTAGGGTTCCTATTGAGGACTTCTCACAAACACCTCATAGGCACCCCTTAACATTAAGTTCCAATGAAGAAGAATCATGTGCAAAATCATTCATCAATAACATCTATAGCATTTACAAAGTCACAAACATGTTTAGGGGATTCATAGATCCCCAACCAAGGTCACTACTCACTCATGGTGAGGTTACAATAAAAAACAATGACAAAAGTGCAAACAATCATATGAAAATGGAGTTTAGAACTTCAAAACCAATATGGAGATTCAAGACGTTGTTGAAGCTCTTCCTTCTCTCTAAAATCCAAGATTTCCTCCAAAAACTGCTCTCCAAACCCAGAAAATCGGCCCCCCCAAAAAGTCACACCTGAAACCCTAAAAATTCTGGGTTTTATAACATCTGCCGATTTATGCGATCGCATACTTAAGTTTATGCGATCGCATACTTAAGTTTATGCGATCGCACAGATTCTTGTGCGACTGGATTTATTGTGCGATCGCATACTTGAGCTTGTGCGATCGCACATCTTTTCTGGTGGTCGGTGGGATGCGATCGCATAACAATTTGTGCGACTGGATTTATTGTGCGATCGCATACTTGAGCTTGTGCGATCGCACATCTTTCCTTAGCTGTATTTGCGACTTCGGCTTCCGGGTGTGCGATCGCATAATAGTTTATGCGACTGGATTTCTTATGCAATCGCATAAACCAACTTATGCGAGCGCACAACTGCCCATGTTCTGACCGTAGCTCCAGGATGCGCGATCGCATAAAGATGTTGTGCGATCGCACAAGGCTTTGTTGGCAACTGTAACCTCCGAATTGGGTCTCGGCGTCAACTAGAGAGTTGTAGCTCTTTGAGTTAGCTTTCCAACAAGCTTTGAATCAACAGAATCGGACACCAAATGAGCTCTCTAGGTCCAAAATACTCCGGAGAGGTCTATGTGTCACGTAATGCCCGAAAATCCATGTTTTTGCTCCGGAATGCTCGGTTTTGCTCCAAAGTCAATGCCCGCTTGTGTTCTCAGCTTAAACTCTGTAATTTGCCTGAAATGAACCACAAGGCATCAAATAGCAAGTGAAATCGTGATAAAACGAACGAAACAATAAGCATAGAGGTTGCCTAAAATGCGTATATTTTAGAGCTATCAGGTGTGTCCATTTGAACTCTAACTTATAGTGTCTTATCTTATCTTAACTGAAAGTAACTTATAGTAACTGAAAGTAACTTTTTTTTAGAAAGATACTTTTATTAAATGAAAAGGAAGAACAAACAGAAAACATTACAGAAGATTAGGCCCAAACAAAGTTGGTATCTTTCTTCTTAGGACAAGAACGAGCTGAGGAGCGAGAAATCTTTTTTTTCGCTGACGTTTGTTAGAACTGAAAGTAACTTATAGTAACTGAAAGTAACTTATAGTGACTGATATTAACTTAACTGAAACTTATATTGATTGATGAATAGTAATATTATGATGATGAATAGTAATATACTGACGATGATGATGGTTGTGATGATGGTGATGAATAGTAATATGATGATGGTATGATGAATAGTAATAATATGATGATGAATAGTAATATACTGATGATGATGGTTGTGATGATGGCGATGAATAGTACTATACTGATGATGATGGCTGTGATGGTGGTGATGAATAGTAATATTATGATGATGAATAGTAATATACTGATGATGATGGTTGTGATGATGGTGATGAATAGTAATATACTGATGATAAATAGTAATATTATGATGATGAATAGTAACATATTGATGATGATGAAAAGTAATATTATGATGATGAATAGTAATATACTGATGATGGTTGTGATGATGGTGATGAATAGTAATATACTTAGATGGTGATGGTTGTGATGATGGTGATGAATAGTACTATGATGATAAATATTATGATGATGATGATGTTGATGTTATGATGATGATGATATGATATGATGGTGATATGATGATATGATATGCTGATGGTATGATGATGATGATGATATGATGATGGTATGGTATGATATGATGATGGTGGTATGATGATGGTATGATGATGATGGTATGATGATGATGATATGATGATGGTATGTTGAAAGTAACTTAACTTAACTTAACTTAACTTAACTGACACTTATAGTAACTTATAGTGACTGAAAGTAATTTATAGTAACTGAAAGTAACTTATGATGATTGAAAGTAACTTATTTTATCTTAACCATCACAAAATAGAGTTCAAATGGACAGGACCTTAGATACCAAGAGTTTTGGTCTTGTAGAGCAGGTACTGATCAAATTAAAAACCAATCTTCACATTCATCAAATCACACCATAAACGAATATTATTGTTGTTGTTATTATTATTGGTTCACATCATATCTAATTCGGTTGAGTATGAAAATAATGTATGCTACAAAGAGAGGAGAGTAGTTGCTTTTTTGTAACATGAAAGATAGAAAATAAGGTCGACAAAGTCTGATGAAAACGGAAAGCAGCCATTTTCATCAATTCCTTTTGGGCCAAAGACCCAAATGGTTCAAAAAGCACTCCACGCTCATTATTAAAAAAAAAACCCCACATCAAAGTGCCCAACCGGACAACATGGCCAAGAATCTAAGGCCTTGTTTGGCGACTACTTAAAAATGTCCTAAATCATCAATATTCTTATAATTTTCTATTTTTTTCCTCGTCCCGCTTTGTCCGTGCATGTTTCATATATCCCTCGCGAATGCTTCACGCCTCGCGTATAATGCTTTATACATCCCTCGTGGATGCTTCACGCTTCGTGCGTGATGCTTCATCCATCGTGGAGGTGCGGCTGTCAAGATGGACGTGCAACGACAAATGTATCCTAGGTGGCCTGAGCTTCAATTGACGAAGAACGTACCTGTGATTTAGGGTGGATGTGCGGATCCATGCATGGTAAATTTTCTAAAAATCTAGCATGCGCTTCATGAGTGGAGAAAATATACTACTAGATAATAATGCGTCATTATTTTGTAATGTTCTGATTTGTTGTACCCGCCCATTATCAAAACAACAAAAAATTAGTGAAATTAGAAAATTAGTTCTTTAAACACAATTTCAAAATCTTGTCATTTACTATTATAAAAAAAATCTTGTCATTTATTATCAAAAAAAAAAGTCATCTATTTTCCCGTTTTTCACTTAGAGCATCCTCCATCATGATAAAAAAAATCATACCATCCATCTCTCTCATCTAATCATCCTTCATGGTTTTTTCAATCACATGCATCCCACTCATGATCCAAAAAAAAGTTTATCATCAATCTCTCTTATTACTACATAAATTATAGCTCATAAATGTTAAGATTAATAAAAATATATCAAAGTGTATCTCGTTTTATAGAGCTCAAAAAATTATGAATATTGGTTTTTATTTTGATTTTTTTAATATGTAATTTAGAAGATATATTCGTTGCAAGATCAAAATAAAAACTGTACTGTTTTTTACACATGACACGTGTCGTGTTGCGATTAGCTCATTCTCATGATCAAGACACAAAAAAAGATCATGGGATAATTTTTTTATAGAAAAAACCATAGGATGATCTTTTTAATGATTAAAAAAAATCATGATAAAAATACATAATTTTTTGATTATCTTCCAAGATCAATTTCTATTGTTAAAAAATACATGGTGGGGATGCTGTTAGGCGCCGTTTGAAATATTATACTCCGTATAATGAAATGAACAATACTCGTAGTGTAGTGTTATGAATCTATGAGCTACTGATTGAAGTGGGGTTTCTCAGAGGTTAGCAGTGAAGCCAAACATAGCCTCTGCAAGCAGAGCAGAGCAGAGCAGCTCGGTCACGTCAGCCTGCAGCAGCTGTGCCTGCTGTGGTCCCTGCGGAAGCGCACTCGCGTAAAAGTCGAGGGTATTCCCCTGTCACACATCCATCACAATTCACACCATCACACCTTTTAACTAAACTCTGTCATCTGCACTTTTAAATTTCCATTTTACTCCTCTATACTTTTTTAAATTATTGATGATGGTGTGATTTTTTATTTTTTGATGGTGCATGATATTTGCAAGTCCAAAAGACTATTACTAAAGCATAGCAGGGTTTGGGAAGGGTCATTGTCTTTTTTTTCTTTTTTTTTCTTTTTTTTTCTTTTTTTTCGATGGGGGAAGGGTTATTGTCTTTGTATAGAGAATAGTGTATTTGGGCTCTAGGTAATTTAATGTCATCATCTCTTGTCCTACACTCAATCCCTTCTTAAGGACCCCCATGTCCTTTGTTCTTTGCAAAATTTGCTCCCTGCATTTTTACATTTTACCTTCAATTGAATTCCTTATTTGTTTTAGCTATATATGTATACACCGTTACACTCTACAAAGAAAAAAATTCAATTGTTCAAATTAGATTTAGTACTATCTTAATTTTTTAACTTCGATTTATTTATTTACATAAAAAAATTTCGATTTATTTAATTAATTTTCCGGACACATTATTTTCATTTTACTTTCTCTCTATATTTTAAGGAAAATGATCCGGTGCAAAGTTAATTTTTTAGTACAAAATATAAACTAATCATAGTCATTGATCTTGTGATTTGAATGGATGAGATTAAATCTTGATTTTTTGGTATTTTTATTGATGACGTCTTTTCATTTTTCGACTCGAAAAGTGACGAACTATAAAATAATTTTGACAAATTTTATATTTTATACCAAAATTTAACTTTGTACATAATTTTGACTCTTATTTTAATCCCATTTCATAATCCAAACAGTTCATATCCATCTCTCTGCCACCCATCGCTGCTACGCTACACACCAGCTATTCTCGTAGCAGCAGCTGCTGCTGCTTCTGTCCCGGAAACAGAGCATCATCCAAAGACAAGCTGAAAGCGAAAAGTAGATGACAACCTCAGCAGCGTCCTTTCATTGATTCATTGATTGAGAGAGAGAGAGAGAGGTTGACTGTAGAGTGTAGACAGACATGGATGAATGAAGAGAGCGAAGAGCGCGCGGGGGAGGGCTAGTGGCTGCGACATGGCTATCTACAGCTGGACATTGTCTGACTGAGTAACTGCTGCTTCTGTTAATCGAAAGCTTAGATTTTTATTTCTCAATGTGATTGCTTTTTTTGAGTTAAAAGGTAGCAGCTGCCAGACCTACTTCTCTACTTTTACTAAGTACTAGTACTACTGCCATCTGCTCTCGTCAAATGCAGGTCTGTCTGAATTGATGTTATCGATCTTCATGTTGGCGTTTCTTGTTTAATTTTCTGTTGACAATTTTCAGGCGTTGTTTGTTTAATTAGGGTTTGGATTTTCATTCTAAGTGAGTAAAATGGCCGGCTTCAATTTGATCGATTTGAACGCGGTTGACGAGCAGGAGGAGAATGAAGCGGCTCCATCGGTGCTATCTTCCTTAGCTGCTTCCGCTTCTTCGTCTTCCGTGTCCACCGGCTCAGCCTCACCTCTACTCGGTCCTGCAACTGCTCTTGCTTTGTCGTCATCTGTTTGTTTGGAGCTGTGGCACGCTTGCGCTGGGCGACTGATTTCACTGCCGAAGACAGGAAGTTGTGTTGTCTACTTCCCACAAGGTCACCTTGAGCTGCTGCCGGAGTGTCCATCTTTGCCTGTCAATCTTCCCCCTCATGTGTTCTGTAGAGTTTCTGATGTCAAGCTCCAGGTGAATTTTTTTTATCTCAATTCTCATGTCTTCTTCACGTTGTGGTTTTGTTTCCGTGGCAATTGATAGGAATTTGAAATCTTACTTCTGTTGGAAAATTGAAGCTGTTCTCCCTACATAGATATTTGATGCGTAGTAGTATCCTCAACGATACGTTATTATGTGAAATAATTGTAGGTTGATTTGTTTACGAACAGGCTGATTTTGATACTGATGAAGTGTTCGCGCAAGTCTATCTGATTCCTGAGAGCCAGGTTGGTTATGGTTACATTGTCTGTTGCTTATTTTGTAATATTTCTGTGATTTTGAAATTGGTAGATGGATTAAGCTTTGAGGTGCTGCTATGCTTCTATAGATTGAGCAGAGATGGATGAATGGGGTGATTGAGGATAATGGGGATCAAGAAGGGTGTGAGGGGGATGCAAAGAACATTACGCCTCACATGTTCTGTAAGACCCTTACTGCGTCCGATACTAGTACTCACGGGGGATTTTCTGTGCCTCGTCGAGCTGCTGAGGATTGTTTCCCACCATTGGTAAGTTTCACTTCCATGGCAACCTGATGCGATCACTTTGCTTACTGTTATTTCAAATCGTCGTTGATGCAACAATATTTATTTACCGTGAAACTTCTTCCTGTAGGATTATAGCCACCAACGGCCTTCCCAGGAGATTGTTGCAAAAGATTTGCATGGCCAAGAATGGAGGTTTAGACATATCTATCGCGGTAGGGGAATTTGACTAAAATATGTTCGTGAAATCTTTGTGATCAGTTGTGTTTACCCTGCATTTACTTTCTTGAACTTATTATGAATGGAGCAGGGCAACCGAGAAGGCATTTACTGACCACTGGTTGGAGCGCATTTGTGAACATGAAAAAGATTGCATCTGGAGACGCTGTTCTTTTTCTCAGGTCTGATATGACATCTCGTCAGCTATAGTAGTTTAAATACCAACGTTTGCTCTGAACACATTATATCAACTTCAGGGGCCGTGATGGAGTATTGAGACTGGGGATTCGTCGAGCAGGTCAATTGAAAAGCATTTCACCCATTCCTGCTAGTTGTAGTCAACAGCTGAATCTCAACAATTTTTCTGCTGTGGTCAATTCAATCAATGCAAGATCAGCTTTCAGTATTTACTACAATCCAAGGTACGATTACCTCAACTTGCACATTTACAGATAACCATGGTTTCTCGTTACAGATTTGGTCTGCAAAAATTTGCACTTGTGGAACTAACAAGTAACAATCATTCATTTACTAGACCTGCGAACTTTGGTTTTTTGACTTTTACAACTCTCCTTATTTGTAGGGGAAATTCATCGCCTTTCATCATACCTATCAGTAAGTTTTCTAGGAGCTTGGACCACTCTGCATGTGTTGGTGCAAGATTCAAAATGCTGGTTGAAGGTGAAGATGCAGTCGAAAGAAGGTTCGCCATGTTTCTTTTAATAAAAAGAAATTGCTTTGTTTGGTAATGTTTATTATTTCAAGAAAAATTGACACCACTACTTCGCAATTTGCAGACACACTGGGGTAATCACCGAAATGAGTGATCTGGACCCCAAGTGGCCTGGTTCGCGGTGGAGATGCTTAGTGGTATGTTTATGTTACTTACTTTTCAATTTTCATCAAGATTTTCATAATACCGTATAAGGTTTCCATAGAAGCTAAAGTGAGGATAATTAATCTTTAACATCTGAAATTACATCGCATTATTCAGGTAAGGTGGGATGGAGTACATGATAACCAGCAGAAGTGCAGGCTTTCACCCTGGGAAATCGAGTCATGTGGTTCATTCCCTGGTTGTAATTTGTCCTCCCTTGGCTTAAAACGCACCAGGAGTACCTTTCCTTTGGTTGATTTGGATTACCCAGTTCCTGGTATGTCGCCTTTTCACATTTCACTCATCAATTCCCTGTTCTATAACAGCTAGTGTGCGATGAACTTCTTGTTTCAATCGCCAGCTGGAGTTAGAAGTTCCAACCTCAGGGAACCATTAAGATTTCAGGTCTTGCAAGGTCAAGGAAATGAACGTCTTAGTTCTTATGGTACGCAGAGTCATTGTCCACCGGAACTACTGATGCACTATAACGGTTCAGACCATTCTGGGACAGTAATGTCAAGGAACGACATTGGGATCCCTCAAATGAGCTCCAATGTTTCCTTCACTCACTCAAGCTTTGGTGAATCATCCCGATTCCACAAGGTCTTGCAAGGTCAAGAAAAATATCCAAGCCCTCCATCTTTGAATGTAACCTGTAACAATGGCAGCCCTGGAATCTTAGATGGTGTTCGAGTTGCCAGTTATCGAAGAGCACCATCTGCTGCAATGCATGGTTACAATGCCTTATTGCATTCATCACCAGACATTTCCATCTCAAACTCCAAACAAATGACCGGTTTCATTAACGCACATCAGGTGGACCATTTCAGCAACCCTGATCCTGTTGTTAGTCATTCTGATATCTTCAGCCAAATATCTGCTCCTACATCTTCCTATTCTCGAAGATTTAGCAGCGATCGATTGGGAACTGAGAGCCGTCCAAGTAAGTTTCAAGCACACGACCAGCTTGGTACCTCTAGGCGACCAATAATGAGCCAACCAGCAATATATGTTAAAAGGGACAAAGCTACGAAGATCAATACAAGCTGCAGATTATTTGGCTTTTCCCTGACAGAAGGAGCTCGAGTTGCAAGCAAGGGAGATGAACCCATCAATTTCATCTAGCAGTTTCTTGCCCACCCGAATAATCATGAAAAGCAACCTCCCATGAAGTATACGCTTGCTTGTTGTTTGCTAAGCCAAGCCAACAGTAAGCTTCTCATCAGTGTATGTCTTTTTTTGAACTTTGTGAATTCCATTTGTGCTCTCTGAACTTAGCTCTTCTTCAGATACATAGTTCCACCAAAGTCCCGCTTTCAGAACTAAGCTTACTAGTAGATTGTTATATGTATCATAACTGGATTGCTATTTTGAACCAATGGATTTGCCCCAGCAAGTGTTTTTAAGTGAGATATTTTATTTATGTGATGAGAAAACAATTTGACCCTTATAAGCCTGATCTGTCCCAACTGAACTGATCATCACCCATATATTTTTCAAGCTTACACACGAGCACAAATCACACTACATACAGCATATAACACAGATTTGGGGTGTTACAAATGAGAGATCATAAAGATCGACCCAAACATTCATAATTAGCTACCGTATGGAACTGGTGATGGTTCTCAACGCCAGGCAGGCAGGCAGGCAGGCATAGAGCTCGTTGTCCAAAAAGCTTGAACCTCCGTCTTCTTCTCCAGAAGTTGAAACAGCATTATATGACGCATGTAGCATAGCGCGAGCCACCTCCAGCTCTTTTTCTAGTTTCTGAACCTTTTTTTCGAGTTCCCTATTGTGTGACAGGACAGTGTCTAGCTTTAACTGCATCGCTTTGTAATCAGATTCCATTGTCTGGTTCTTCCATCGGACACGCTTGTTCTGGTACCATATCGCGATCTGCCTTGGTGGAAGGTTCAGCTGTTGAGAAAGATGGTACTTCAGGTCCTGGTCGAGCTTCTTGTTGAAGCTGAAGTTAATTTCCAGGAGTCTTATTTGGTCCTCAGTGAGCCGCTTTTTGCTTGACTTGGGCTTCTCATAACTCTGGCTTTTCAGAAAATCCATCGAAAAAAAGAAATCAATAACTCACCCGGCCTAGTGATGATTCCCAGTTTCCATATCAAATAATTCACATGCATAAATATATTTATATACAAGCCACCTGATATTCACATGGATGCGGCCCACCAGTGACACTGTACCATTCATTATCAAGAAACACTCTGCAATCAATTTTTAAAAATAAAAAAAAAAATTCGGCAAGTCACAAGATGAAATGGGACCGTGACTTTAAGCGATTCAAATTCATCTACAGTCAACTAAAAAGACATAGGAGCAAATCACTATACAAATTCATCTGTCGTAAGTGGGGTTACATTACTATTTACTAAGTCACTGCAAGAATATGTAAATGATTTAATGGATAGGATAAGAGGATTTTCATAGGTTGGTTACATACAAATATTTTCGTGTCAGAGTGCATGAACACAAAAATAAAGTTGAGCAATAAAAAAACTATCTGTACTTGATATTGTTAAATATTTGTAGTTATATGACACTATTATACTCGATCAAACATCTGCCGACAAGTCAAGGAAGTTGATGGTTGGTGCGTATGATTAACATCCATTGTTGGTTTACACTCAACTATGAATACGAACTAAGCAAAGAATACACACAGATGATTCTTAGACTCAATTTGCATTGCATTATATATTGATAAAGCTCGAAGGCTATTTAAAGGAAATTACATGACTGTTAAACAAATAACGTTGCCTAATAAAAAGGGAAATAAAAGCAAGCAGTAACTATCCTAGTTAATAGGATTTATTAACGGACGTTTCACCCAACATCCATAACATTTATGTTTCGGTTATTTATCAAAGAGAACATATGATCCTTCTAATTGGGTACTTGACCAAAAAAAACCTTCTCAAGCTCGCATCGCCAAGCCAACTAAACGTAAAAATGATTTTAGCCAATATGAACTAAGTGAAAGTGGCTTAAGATCATACATACTAAGTTGAAAAAACTGCGGAAATATAGCAGGGGATTTTATCATGGCAATGACATCAAAATGCAAGAAAAATCACAATTACCTCAACACAAGTAGTTACATATATGATGGAAGAGTGGACAGTTGAACTTCCATATAGTTATTGGACTAACCTGACTATTGAGAAATCCAAATCTGTACAAGGGACTTGATGACTTGGAGATGGTATAAACCGTTGTACAGTTTGATTGGATTGGAAAAATACGCGAATAAGGACTACATAAGTAAAAAAAAAAAAGCCAAAACAATCTGCAATATCCGGCATGGTATATTGGTATTACAACGGTGCCAAGCGGTTAAAGGTGGAAGGAACGAACAGAAGAGATGTTCACCATTTAGTATTTGGATGATAAAATGTGCCGTTGATTTTGTCTAGAACCATAGAAGAAGCGGAAAGAATACAGTGTGAGGAATTTATGTCACTAGAGGCGGCATAAGCAAAAACAAAAGGATATGAAATGACTGATATCATTCTTGTTCATTATGATATAACATGTGATCTAATTGATGTAAAAATACACACATCACTCTTAATAACCTAAAATCATTGCTCACATTCTGCCAATGCTGAAAGCCAGCAACGCACACAGCAACTCTTGAAGTTCCAAGTTCAAACCTTTCTACGATAACCTAACATCACAAACATACACAACCAACAAGAAATCAAAACAGAAACCTACAACACCATTTAAAGTCCCAGGCCATCCTTAATAAGGATTAAGGAGTAAAATTAAAGATCGTTGAAGCAATCTTTTTGTTTTATCCCTTAATAGCACAAATTTTAAAGATCGGTCCATACACGATCGTCCATTTGTTGTATGGCACGATCATTTTCACGATCTTCATGATTTAATATCATGTTGACACATGTCATCTACCCCACATTTTATGCTTTAACTTTTTAAAAAGACGTTATATTTACATTTATAAGGGTTTGACTAATTCAAAAAGTAAGACAGAGGGGTGAGATGTATGCAAAAAAATTTTGATCACTATTAAGAGGGGAAAAACAAAAAAGATTATAGCATGAATCGAAAAGAAAAAGGTTGAACGATGATCTTTTATTTAAAGATCATTAGTAATGCTGCCCTCATACCAGTCTCCACATCCTTAGAACATGTCTTCACCCTAAAATGACCATTATACCCTTCGGCGTTGGAGCTACGCTAGTTTAAAATATTAGGGGTAATATGGTAAATTACGAACCTTGTCTTTACTTTTCCTCGCTGTTTTCTCTCTACTTAATTATTTCCACTGAACTTTTTTCCCTCTCGGAAAATCTCGCAGTCTCCAAAGAATCGGAGAAATTCAAAACCCTAGAAAATCAAAAGCAAGAAACGAGCAGATCGGTTCGGGTTTGAGATTAGAGAGTGAAACGGAGCGAAGATGATGAGGTTGTTCAACAGAGGGAATACTACGCCTGAAGCGATGCCAGCTGACGCGTCGTCGCAGTCGCCTAATTCGTCGTCCCCGGTGACTGGGCCGGCGAGGCCGTTGCGGCTTGTGTACTGCGACGAGAAGGGTAAGTTTCGGATGGATCCGGAGGCGGTTGCGGCGTTGCAGCTCGTGAAGGGGCCGATTGGTGTGGTGTCTGTTTGCGGGCGAGCTCGGCAGGGGAAGAGCTTTATTTTGAACCAGGTAAAATAGGATCTTTTTTTGGAGTCTTTTAGGGTTTTGCGGTGGTAGTGTAGAGTTTGGGTTTCTCTTTCGAGAATTTCGTGTCTGAAGTAACTTAAAACCAGTCATAAAGTCTTGCCCGATAGTTACTTTTCTCCAGAGACTTGATTAAAAGTATACATTTGATTAGACGCATCAGGTCTAAGCTAAACAGTTCGTGCAATTGGCACATGACGAGTTTGGCCTGCAGTTTGTTTCCTCCCAATGTAATTGAACACCTACCTTACTGGAATTTATAAACCGGGAACAAGTTTTCATCAAATTTAGGATCTTACTTCAAAATATTGCTTTTCGTATTAGGATTAAGGATGATGATGTATATGTACTCCATCTATAATTTGCAGGCTATGGTTTCTATTGTTATATCTTCTAGTTACATACAGCTATATTGTGGCTGAAATATTTGTTGGGCAGTTTGTGTGCAGTCTACAGTGCCAATACTTGTTGTTTTACTTTGCATATTTTGCTGGGTTGAAAGCATATTGGTCAATGCCATGTTAATGAGTTTTCTCATGATACTATACAGCTTCTTGGAAGAAGTAGTGGCTTCCATGTGGCTTCAACTCACAGGCCATGCACCAAAGGGCTCTGGTTGTGGAGTGCACCCATAAAGAGAACTGCTCTTGACGGGACAGAATACAATCTTCTACTGTTGGATAGTGAAGGAATTGATGCGTATGATCAGACGGTAATCTTGTTTTGTTCCTTTTTACAACTTCAATGAACGTATGTTGCCTTGATTCCATTTCTCAAATAGAATAGTAGGAGTGCTTGATTCCATTTCTTAGATTCAATTATGGCTTCAAAGCTTAATTCCCATGTTTTTTTTCTCATTTGGCAGGGCACATACAGTACACAGATATTTTCGCTGGCTGTCCTTTTATCAAGCATGTTTATTTACAACCAGGTGGGTAAATATAGGCTTGAACTTTGCACACTAACTTATCTTCTGTGTTGATCATATTCTCTTGGATTTCTTGAACCTCCATTGTTCACGACTAATTTCCATCTCTTGAATCAGATGGGTGGTATTGATGAAGCGGCACTTGACCGTCTCTCACTTGTGACTCAAATGACCAAGCACATTCGTGTTAGAGCGTCTTCAGGAAAGACAACACCTTCTGAATTGGGGCAGTTTTCCCCGATTTTTGTTTGGCTCTTGAGGGTAAACCTGACATTGAAAAATGGTTCAAATTCTTCAAAGTTTTGATGTTTCATCTAGTGTCCTTTATTGTTTTGATTTTTATCTAGTGTTGGAGTAATGCAATTTTTTTGTTCACAGGATTTCTATTTGGACTTAGTCGAAGATGATAGAAGAATCACACCACGTGATTACCTGGAGCTTGCTCTGAGACCAGTTCAAGGAAGTGGTAAAGATATAGCCTCAAAGAATGAGGTGTGTAGTCTCTAACGTCTCCAACATGTTTGATATATTTTATTCTCTTAAGGACATGTAAACGGTGACATCATATTTGGTAAGTAGACTCTGACATCCTAAACTACATGTAGATTCGAGACTCCATTCGGGCTCTTTTCCCAGACAGAGAATGTTTTACACTTGTCCGGCCTTTGAACAATGAAAATGATCTCCAGCGGCTCGATCAGATTGCGGTATTGCTTAGTTAAACTTCCTATGGGATCTTGGTTACCCCGATTTCGTTTCAGTGGACATTCGATTCAATACTGTATAATTCTTGTGTTCAGCTGGACAAAATGCGACCAGAATTTAGAGCAGGCCTTGATGCTCTGACCAAGTTTGTCTTCGAAAGGACGAGGCCCAAGCAAGTCGGTGGGACGGTTTTGACTGGTCCCATTCTTGTTGGCATTACAGAATCATATCTTTCTGCTCTGAACAATGGTGCTGTTCCTACAATATCTTCCTCATGGCAGGTTTGTTGGGCTCTGTCAACTTTTTGCTTATTTTTCCAGTCATGCTAAATAGTGAATGCTTCCATTTAATTGTATAACACTAATTTACGATTCTGTAACTTATAAGTCTGCCACAAGTATTATACTAATACAGTTTTTTGCTTTTGTTGACACTAACAAGAGTTGCAAATGTGCAGAGTGTTGAAGAAACTGAGTGTCGGAGAGCGTACGATACTGCTGCTGAAACATACATGTCATGTTTTGACCGTACAAAGCCTCCAGAAGAAGTAAGAATTGAAATATTTTACTCCCCTTAGGGTGGTATCATTTTCCTTACACTGTATTACAGAGTGATCTCAGGGAAGCGCATGACGAAGCAGTACAAAAGGCGCTGGCCGAGTTCAATGCTGCGGCAGTTGGAGCTGGTGCTGTTAGGCAGAAATACGAGAAGCTTCTTTTAAGTTTTTTCAAGAAGGCATTTGAGGTGATTATTTTACTTCAGTTATAGTAATTGGTGTGGAGAAGTGCTCTGATTCGACGACAATAATTTACATGTTAAAGAAATACATTATATGTGATCCTTTTCATGATGATTTGCAACTCTGATCCTTCTCAGTTGAATTATCTACATGTCTCCCGTTTTGGGGAAGCTCAATTCTGCAATTTTGATTTGCTCATCTTATATGGATTGACATTTACACAGGATTACAAAAGGACTGCATATACGGAAGCAGACGGGCGCTGTGCCAATGCCATACAAGTTATGGAAAGGAAGCTGAGGGCATATTGCCACTCTCCTGATGCTAAAATGGACAATGCCATTCTGGTACAGTTTCTCATTATAACTGAAGCATTTTATGACAGTCTTGAACTTACTAAAAACACCATGTTTGTATCATGTAACAAACCTACTCTTTTTCAAACAGATTATTGATGAATTCATATCAGAATATGAAGCTACTTGTCATGGGCCCGGAAAATGGCGGAGATTAGCTTTATTTTTGCAGCAAAGGTGACATTTCTTTTCGGGTTCATCAAACATTCGCGGACATTCAGTTTATATTTTTATGTATGTTTTTTCAAATTACAGTTTGGATGGTCCAATACTCGATTTGTCTAAGAAGTTAATTGATCAAATCGGATCGGAGAAGACCTCTCTTATGTTGAAGTATCGCTCGATTGAAGATAAGATGGCATTTTTGAGTAAACAACTAGAAGCTAGTGAAAAAACCAGATCTGAGTATCTACAGCGTTATGAGGATGTTACTGAGCAGAAGAAGAGACTTAGCGATGATTATATGAATCGCATGAATAATCTACGGAGTCAATATAACTCATTGGAAGAGAAAAATGCAAGCCTAGTCAAAGTATTGGATACCTCTAAACTAGAGGCTTTGGACTGGAAAAGAAAGTATGAACAAGTTTTATCAAGGCAGAAGGCGGAGGAAGATCAATTGGGTTCAGAAATAGCAACACTAAAGTCCAGGTGTAGTGCAACTGAAGCTAGGTTGGCAGCTGCCCGAGAACAAACCCAATCTGCTCAAGAGGAGGCTGGGGAATGGAAAAGAAAGTATGATGTTGCTGTTAGAGAAGCTAAGGCTGCTTTGGAAAAGGCTTCTTTAATTCAAGAACGCTCGAGTAAGAAAACACAAGATAGAGAAGATGCTTTAAGGACAGAGTTCTCCGTTACTTTGGCCGAAAAGGTTGGAAAGCTAGTTCACTTTATATAGATGAATACCGATTAATAGAAATTTTGTCGAAGTAGCTTTGATGACTAATTTTCCTTTGTATTGCTTTCATGTTTATGCAGGATAAAGAAATCAAAGAAAAAGCAGCGAAAATTGAGCATGCTGATCAGTGCTTGACTACACTAAATCTCGAATTGAAGGTAACTTATTTCTTTTCACGTACATCTCACATACACGTGGGAATCATAGTCTTTACTAGCGCATTTGTCTCTAGTATATGGGTGCTTTCTAGTTTCTAGTAAGATGTAAAATAAAAGAAGTCGAGATGCATAGGTATCGACTTGTAAAATGAAAAGGCTGCTGCAATGAGGTTACAAATTTCATCGTATTTTTTTGTTTGCATTTCTATTTTTCTTAAAGTCTTTGTTCTTTCTACTTCACAGGCAGCTGAGTCAAAAATGAAGAGTTATGATGTCGAAATATCCACACTGAAATATGAGATCAAGGAGTTGCATGAGCAACTAGAAGCAGCTAAAGGCAGAGCACAATCATTTGAGAGGGAAGCTAAAATGCTGGATCAACAGAAGCAGCATTTAGAGGAAAAATACCAATCAGAGTTCAGCAGGTTTGATGAAGTTCAGGAAAGATGTCGTATTGCTGAGAGAGAAGCAAAGCGTGCGACTGAGCTTGCTGATAGGGCTCGTGCAGAAGCAGTAACTGCACAAAAGGAAAAGAATAGCAGCCAAGCCTTAGCAATGGAAAGATTGGCGTTAATTGAGAGGGCTGACAGGCAAATCGAAAATTTGGAAAGACAAAGGACTGATTTGGCAAATGAAGTTGAAAGATTGCGTGAATCGGAGATGCTTGCTCATAGCAAGGTGGAATTACTGGAGGCAAGAGTTGAAGAACGGGAAAAGGAAATTGAATCCCTGCTCAAATCAAACAATGAGCAAAGAGTCAGCACTGTTCATGTTCTTGAAAATCTGCTGCAAACTGAGCGAGCAGCTCGTACTGAAGCTAACAATCGAGCCGAAGCTCTCTCACTTCAGCTACAATCTACCCAAGCGCGACTTGATGAACTCCAACAGGAGCTGACGTCAGTTCGTCTCAATGAAACTGCTTTAGACAGCAAGTTAAAAACAGCTTCTCATGGTAAAAGACACCGCACCAATGATTGGGAAATGGGTATGGAATCTGTCCATGAAATGGGTGGCAGTGATAAAATAATTAGGGGAAATAAGAGGTCCAGAAGCACGACAAGTCCTCTCAAGAACTCCCCAACTAACGACGGAGGTTCTATATACAGAGATGACGACACCAACAGTCAGCACAGTCAGCAGACTAGCTCAGGAGATTACACTAAGTTCACCATCACGAAGCTCAAACAAGAATTGACCAAAAACAACTTTGGGGCTGATCTGCTTCAGTTGAGGAACCCCTCCAAAAAAGACATCCTTGCTCTGTATGAGAAGCTTGTCCTCAGAAAATCATAATGGCTTCTGAACCCAATTGGGTCCAAGTAAATCCTTAGACAAGAGGAAAAACTATTTGCTGGAGTTTTGTGTTATCCCTTCAACTACAATGCATGGAGTTCCACTGTGCGCTTACATTGCTGTGTTCTGAGATTGTTGGCTTTGGTACAGGTTTTTGGTCAGAACTTCATGCCACTGACATTAGGATGTTCTTAGCCGAGTCTTGTAATGATCTTTGCTTTAATATGTTCTATTCTGAATTGTGATTGTTCCAAAGTATTTGTGTGCCAATTGTAAACATCTTCGTCTCCCATATTTTGGCTCATTATTGAGTCATCTTTTACTAGTATCCTGGCAACAACATATGAGAATCCAGACATGTCTAAATTGGTTGTTTAATACACAATGTTGTGCTACCAAGTAGCAAAATACAAGTAATCTTTCTTATTGAGTTTATGTACTTGTATGCATATTCTCAGTCCCTAATCATATAGATTTGTCAGTTACACAAGAATTACAAAAGCTTGAAGAATACTATACTCCTATATAACCAAATGAGAGTCATTTTAGTCATTGTTCCTTACCAAACACTTCACTTCCTCTCCGTCATCCTGCAGGTGATCTCTTTGCTTGCATTACTTCCTAATTGAATAATGGAAGACCCATCTCCATGGACAACCACATTTTGCATCAGCTGATGAGCTGAGCTTTCCTCATTAACCATGCTCCCTCCATAACCCATAAATTGATGATGATGATGAGCAGGATTGTAGAACTCAACATATCCAACATTATTATTTTTCACAACCATATTTTCAAGCTGATTAGTCCTTGGTGGTGGTGGCTCAATCATGAGGCTGCTGCTCTGATTCATGTCCTTAACAACAGACCCACATTGCCTTGGCTGAGTCTGATAGAACACTTTTGACACCACTAGCTCACCATCCTTCTCTTCCTCATTGCTCCCAATGTGGTACTGATGCATGACCCAGTTGGTCTTCTCCGGCTTTCTTTGCCTCCCATAGTTAGTATACAACACTAGTATCTTCTTAAACCCTTTCACTTCCCCATTGATGAAAACCGGTCTCGTCTTGCCTGTCTTATGCCACCTTGTTTCCCCTCCCTCCTCGTCCGTGCTCACCTTTCTCCGCTTTCTTGTTCCAGTCGTATAGGCCTTCGATGGCCGGTGAAAGAAGTGGCGGATAAGACCGTCTTTTCTCACCCCTTGGTAGAGATAAAAACAAGGTAAAGTGTCAAAACAAATCATTGATAAAACTTGTTGACATGGTGATGTTCATTTCTCATGATCTCAGAATTAGGTATAGCCTCATTTTTTTAAATAAGACCACTGATACACTCATTCATGGAACTACATGACACCTGTGAAGTCTTGTAAAATAAACAAGGCAAAATCCGAGAGAGATGTACCTGGTAGCTTCTCAGGATGTGTATAACATATCCCATTTTCTCCCTCAAGTGTAGGTATAAACTCATCAATAAGTGGATGATGAAGCTTGTGGTTAGCTATCACCTTAGCCTCCAAATGCTGCACTATCTCTTGATCAGTTGGATCAAACTTCACACCGGCCGGCAGCCCTGGCAACTCTTGAATAAACCCTCCCTATACACACATCAAATTAATTTCTCCCTTCCACAAATATTATTGTCTCTATCAAATCAATATTCATAGTTTTAATTTTGGTGTACCTGATCTTGGATATCGATGTGGCGGCCGCAAGAAGGGCATGATATTTTATGCACTTTGGCATTCATGACTGCTTGATCACTAACATCATCATTCTGGCCATGTCGTTGCTGGCTCTGATCATCTAGTATTGATGAAGATAAAAGTACTTGAGCTGAGGGTGGTGGCTGTGGAAGAAGTTGAGGAGGAGGAGGAGAGACTGAATTATCAATCTCTCTAGTAACCCTATCTTCCGGGACACTACTACTACACCATGTCATTTTCTATACGTTTTCTTCCTCTTAGATATCCTTCAGGAGCCTTCCCATACCAAGCTGGAACCTTCCTCCTGATCTCAAGCCCACAGAAAAACAACAGCAACAGTTTCCTTCACATACAGTAAAATCACATAAAGCAGCATAACAATTATACTCAGGTATATAAAGTTTGTACAAATAAAAAGAAGATAACACAGATAGGCTCAGCCAAGGTGCTTACTTGGGTAGCTAGGCGTACTTTTCTTGAAGATTTGAACTTTGGTACGTACACTCAGTGATATTGTAGAAGATTTAATTTGTGGGTTTTTGTGGGGTGTGGAGATTTGAGGGTGAAGGATGGGAAGAGAGAGAGAGAGAGATGGGGGCTAGCTCCTGGTGAAGAATATAATGTTTGATTAATAAAGAAAAGTTGAGCAAATAGGAAAAAGGGTTGCTTGGACGCCAAGTTATATGGTTGATATTTTATACTATATTGTATTTATGTTGTACATTCAATTAATATTGATTACTTTATTTATTTTGTACATTCAATTAATATTATTTTTTTATACAAAGAAGGCGTACAAAGTTCAGGAAACAAGTCCACAAATAAAAGAGACAACAAGACGGAACATGAAGCTATCAAACACAGAAACATTCAATTAATATTGATTACTTTTTTTATAGGAAATTAATATTGATTACTTAATAAACTTGTATCTGTATGATCATGGACATGTATATGAACATTACATTTTTGTCAAGACGCCAAAAAAAGAATTCACATTCGGAGCATTTTTTTTTACAGATTAACCCTCTCTTAGTTTCCTTAATAATCATATAAAGTTTTTAATTTTCGAGTAGAGGTATCCTAATAATTCAAGAACTTAAAACTAAATTTGAACATTCTAATCGAATTACATCTTTGAAACCGTAGTTATCATGTGTCTCATATTGACCTTCATTTCCTTCGTGATGCATTTTTAAATTTTGATTTTTTTTTCAGAGTACAATTTTTTTTTGATAAGTGTATATATAGGCAACAAAGTATTGGCTTCCTAGTGGAACTTTGTTTTTATTCAGATTAACCCTATCATTTTCCATAATAATTAAATTAAGTTTCTTTTTTTACTAGCTCGAGTTATCCCTAATAATTTAAGAACTTTGAATCTAAATTTGATCATTTAATCGAAGTACATCTTTGAATCCACAGTTTTAACGTCTCCAATTAACTTTCATTTCCTACGTGATGCATTTTCAAACTTTGATTTATTACTAAGTGCGGTTCTGATAGTGTATTGGGCAACAATTTTACTCGAAAATGCATCACGAAGAAAATGAGTTAATGAGACACATGTCAGCTCGTGATTGAAAGAATCAAATGAGATGAGTGGTAGGTTTGGGGTTTCAGATTCTCAAATTACAAAAAAAATCTTTATTGGACACTTCTCTCTCGGTCTCGGACATATATATGATTTAATTAACCATTATCAAAGGACAATAATAATGTAAAGATTGGGATTTTGATTGGATTAGGTATATTTAAAGTGGATGGTACAAAATGAAGAGTCTTGGAATGGAAGCATAGTATGGTATTGGTGGTACATGTTAGGAAGAACAAGAAGAAGAAGAAAAAAGTGATGCAAGTAATGTTACACATGTAGAGTGGAGATGCGGCAAACCCTATTGATTCTTCTCCTCCTTGTGGACGTTTCACCTTATTCCTCCCTCGTCAAATTAGTGAATTCAGATACATAAATTGAGATTGCAAAATAGATACTAATTCAGAGACGACATGGAGAGAGAAATCTCTGAAACCCTAACTGGTTAATTAGTTTTCAGCTCCAATGTCGCCCTAGAGTGTGCTTAAAGCTATGGTCTTGTGAGTATGTGAGTGTTGATAGATACCCTATACACACCACCACCACTACCAAACTACACAAAAACAACTCATCAAACAAGATGGATTGTGCATGTGTTGCCACATGTTCTGTTTTATCAACAACAAAAAATTGCTTAAATACTCAAATTATGAATTCATTCTTAATTTATTCAATCGGAGGCATAATTATAAACGGCTCTCTTAATCTGCAATATCTCATTTTGTCCCACATCGGTAAGAATTCATGTGAAGCTTGATAAACTAGTATACTAACTATCATGTCAACAATTTACCATGATCTTTTGACACAGACTCTAATATTTTGGTGATCAACGAAAGGGGATGACATGAGATATTTAAGACAGACTACATACTATGAAATTGACTAATCATATTTAGTCCAATACGCGTGAAATTGACTAATCATATTTAGTCAGTGATGATAGATATTTAGTTAACATTATTGTGCGTATGGACCATGAAATTAATGAGAAAAGGGGTATACATGCATGTGTGATTGATTAATCAAGGAGAATAAGAATGATTAGGGTTAGAATTATTTGAGGTCATTGCCAAATCGATTAGTAACGTGTAGCAACCGACATGGTGTGTACAAGGAAATATATGGTATATGTGATGTTACAGCAGAACAAAGCTTGTAAGGGAAGATGAGATGAGATGAGAGATGTAACTTATCAGACAAGTTTCGAATTAGGATAAGATTAGGTATACACATTTGTAAATGATTGTGATTTGGAATATTCAGCGAAATGGGAAGATACTCTCACTCCAATGCCATGATGGATAATTAAAAGTTGCTATTAATTAGTCATCATCCAATACTGAAGTATTTCGTTTTTATTTAATTGTAAATCTCCGAAAATGTTTATAAATGTGCAGCTCAAGATTATCAAATCATCCTTGATTATTTTTAATATTTTTTTCAATTAGGGCTTCGTGATTGGACTATGTCAATGACGGTTTGTTCTTTTCAACGTCCTAGTGGACCATTGTCAGGCATGAACATGCAATTCTCATTTTGGGAATGACTTAGTGATTGAATTAAGACCCTACTAAGCACCCAATAAACCCTAATTATGAACTAATCACTATGTTATATGATGTTATGTGATACCCAATTTAGGCTTATCCATTTGGCCTACGGTTCATGGGCCGAGATAACAGAAGCCCGTATAAACCCAAAGTATCGGCCCAATGAAGTGGCCCAGTTGAATATGCTATTTTCAAGTTCAACAATGTATTTATGTAAAAGGATTCATATCACATGAGTGAGTCTTGGATTTATATCGAACTGAAGATACCCGTCAAAGATTGAAATGATAGTATAATATGAAATAGTTAACCATTGAAAATTGATCTCCAAAATGTTGAAAAATCAAAACATTATTTAAAGTCTATATATTCCTTAAAAGTCAAGTTTCTTGTCCTCCGTTGCTTCCCTGGCAAGATAAGTCAATGGTCACCTATCAAATTCTAAGAAACCGGTGTTAAGAAACTTAACTATCAAATTAAATTTGACTCGCAAAATGAGACCGCGTCCGAATTTTTCTTTGTAAATTATTTAACAGATTGTTGAAATAGACAAAAAAAAATTGTTCGACGGTTTTCTAAAACAACAAATAATCCTACCATATGTAAAGAGGACAATTTAATGAGGAAAATCCTTATACATACATGTAAATTGAGCACATCTCGCTAGCAATATGACTAAAGGTGATCTATTTTATATGTACAAGAATGGGGACAAGCTATGAAATTACTGTAATATTTATCGACAGGGGACCATTTCCAAGTTGTTCAAAATTGTGGACACTTGAGCAATTGAAGGCCTATGCTTCCTTGAGTTTGCAACACAAGCCAAAACAACCTTAGCCAACCTAATCAATGTATTCAAATTGGAAGGAGGAACAAGTCTAGGATCCAAAACCTCAATGACCTTCATTTCCCTTATCAAAGGCAAAGCCCACCTTACTAGCAACCCTTCCTCACACATCCTCCCACTCAAAATCTCAAGCAACATCACACCAAATCCATACACATCACACTCCTTGCTAGCCCCTTTTTTCCAATATTCATCATCTACGTACCCTTTTAGCCCTCTCCGCTCGTTCGGGGCAAGAAAATGTAACCCGTAGTCGCAAACTTTAGGACAGAATTTTGCATCAATGATGATGTTTGACGTCTTTATGGACCCGTGTACGATACTAGGAGTAATGTCTTCATGTAAATATTTGATACCTCTAGCTGAACCTGCTGCGATTTTAAGCCTTATATCCCAATCTAAAAGTGTGACCCCATCTGTGTTTTGGTGCAAGAAGAAGTTCAAATTCACCATGCCCATAAACTCCATGAGCACAATCCTCTCCCCGGGAGCCTCTGAGAATCCTAAAATAGGGACTAAGTTTGGATGAGTGGCTGTAGAGAGAGATTTCATCACTGAGGAGAAGTTGAAGCTTGAGTTGTTGCTTAAGACCAGGCCTGGATGAACCCTTTTAACAGCCACCATTGACGGTTGATCATGATCAATACCGTTATTGCTAGATGTTGATGATGCAATAAACATGCCTGCGTAGACAGTTCCAAGGCGGCCTCTTCCTATAATTCTCTGCGGATTGAACCCGTCGGTGGCTACATCTATGTCTGATAAGGAGTATGTATGTAAGGAGGCCTTGGTAGTAGAGAGAGGAAGATCCAACTCCATATCCTCAGCCTCTGATCTCTTCTTGTAGAACATGAAGAACACTACGGCTAAAACGATCGATGATATGCTAAGTAACACAATTGCAACCTCATAGCCTACTTCCATGATCGCTAAGACATCAATAGGGGATCAGTATCAAAATATGCTTTCAAGAAAGGGCTTTTCAGCATAAAATTTTGTTGTTTTACAAGCAATGGGAGTTTTTAAATGAGTTTGAATGTGTGGGACATTAATGGGACAAAAGTGGGATCAAAGTTTATTTAAGAAGAGGTTGAATGTGTACTATTGGAAAATAACTGAATATATATTGGTTGGAAAGTTGGAATATTATTCATGGGTTTGTTTAGGGTTTTTGGTTAAGTGTTAGTTGATAGTTGGCAGCCCCATTGATTTAAAGAGATGATGAAGGTTGGCTTAGGTGAATCCATTTGTACCCATTTGATGCAAGAAATTATTGCTAAGGTATTGGACCTATTTGAAAGCTTCTCTGCATCAAGATTATTGTTCATCAGCCTCACCAAGACGACCAAGACATATTATAGCTTATATATGGATATTAACTGAATATGGCCATATTATTAATATAAGACTCATGTTCTGCTCGTTATCGAACATTTCTGACGGCAAAATGTTGCATTTGTGATTTGACAAATGAATAGGAATCGGAAGAAAACAAGCACATAAATATAATATGACTAGACGGTTCTTGGACGTATAGCTAGCTTCAAAAAAGCACATAAATAAATACTGAGCTTGAGCAAGCCGCTATAACATATTCTTCATTAGATTTAGAATTTCAACATGGAGCAGGCAAGGCCTAAGTTTCCCAAACATGGGTCACCATCCAATATAAAATGGGGTCCTACTGAACTGAGAGCCATACCCTAAACATTCGTTTGTCTGTGCCCATTTAAGGCCCAATAAGTCTTCTTGATGGGCTTCATTTGTGATAATACGGCCCAACTGTCTACGGGGACGTTCAAGCCCAACAACAGAAACTGCTTGAGATAAAAATTAATTAATAATGACGTCTGCAAACCCAAAAAGGGAGCTGCTCTTCGCACCCCGGCGACAAAAAAAAACTCCAGCAAAATGACTCAAATGCCCTCCTTTTTTTGATTAATTACATTCATATGCCATATTCAATTAAATGATAATTAATATTCTATAAATTAATTGTACCATATTTATTTATCATTATTAATCAAAAAATATTCTATAATAATTAATAGTAAAAAATTAAAATAAAAATACAACATGTAGCAATTTTTTTAAAAATTATATTTTACTTGATTTTTTTAAAATTTTAATAGAACTTATAATTAGGAGTGGGTGAGTAACTAAATAAACAAAATTTCCATTGTAGTAAAATTTTATTTAGACAAATTTTATTTATCATTTATATTTAGAAAATAGTTTCATTTTATTTAGGGCGAATAATAATTTATTTCGTTTAATTAATAATTGATTGGGTAGTCTAACATTAATTTGGATTAAAAAAAACCATGCAACAATGCTAAAAATAAATACATAAAAAAGTAGACATATCTAATCAATATTTCCTCCAAATTGTGCTCCTGGAGCAAATTACACTAATCATTTATGTATTAACTTTTAATAAAATGTAGTAATAACAGATTTGACAATACATTACGATGGACAACTCACTGGTACATTACGAGCACTGACTACATTCATAATTTATGTATTATATATATGTTGAGTATAACTTAATTTTTGTTTAATCAATAATATATTCATATTTAAAAAATATGTGTTATATATTTAATTTATACGTTGTATTTAATTTATACATTATGTTATATAATAGTTATGTTTGGTTGGGATGTGAGGTATAATAGGAAATTGTCATGGAACCCACTGGGATGTAGGGGTGTGAGGAGAATGGCCCCCAAAAATCGTAACTGTGTCGTTCGAGTATGATTATTTAATAAGTAATATATTCCAATCAAAGATAATAGTAATAAGTAATACTGTATATTAGTAGTTATTTATCAAGTTAATATATCATGATTGGACTGAACCTGGATGACCCTAAATAATTTGAAGGAGTCATTCATCTTTTGAAAGTCTCAACATTCAAGGAGCCTGGGATGCTTTGGTCTTTTTTGTTTTGTTTTACTTTGGCTGTTTGGCACCATTGGATTTTACTTTAAGCATCTTGGACTATTTTATTATTTCTTTCTAGTTTTCGCGGTTTTATTAGAATTTTCATCTTTAAGAAAAGAAATGGGGCCATAACATAATAATGTTTGAGCGCTAATCACGCAGCGTTTCACCAAAATCGAGGGAAAGGAAGGATGTCGGTTTGATTGAAATTTAGTCAACTACCTTTGGTTGACCATAGTTCCCAATCACCTTGCATCAATCACTATGTTTCAAAATTGTCTCCCTCAACATTATTTCTTGTAACAAACTGATGTAGGAGTTTATTTCTTTATTTGTCTTTAATAGTTTGTTTTTTTTTCGTTATTAGGAGCTTAATTCTTTTTTTTCACTACTTATAGTCCGCTTGTGTTGTATAATTTTTACATCTTTAATTTGAATAAAAATCCTTAATTTTGCTAAGTTTTTGGTGGATTCCAGAGTTATCATTCGAATTCATCACTTGTAAATTCGATTATCTACCCTAATATAATTTTAACACTTGTTATTCCTTTGAGATTCGGACTGCATCATCAAATATGTAAAACCTAGAATTCAAAGACGATCCAATTGAAATCCATATATAGTTTGGAGTTTAGCCACCATTATTCTTATTGAAATTGTAATTTAATCGATCTATTCAAAATAAATGAGAGTGTGACTGCCCTGGAAGGTTGGATCCTTACACCGCGGGTTCGAATTCTGGGGCCACCAATTTTCTCACAATTTGTGAGATTTTCTACTTCATTTCCTTTCCCTCTTTCTCGTCTCGCCTTACGCGTAATGCTTCCTACATCCCTCGTGGATGCTTTCCTCGTCCTGCCTTGTGCGTGGATGTGTTTTTTCATTCATGTGGAGGTGCTGTCTTGCAATGGTAAAGATGTCCGATGTGGTATGTGCTTCAGATGTCGAAGAATGTACCAAAGATTTTAGGGGTAAAAGGTGACAGACATGACCTCTGCTTCAAGATGCGGATATATGTACCAAGAAGTTTAGGACCCTGTCGAAGATTCCTTGATAAGAACTCCATATGTAGTAGATGATAAATGTTATCGTGATATGTATTCAAATGTTATGGACCTCTTCATCAAAAAATAAATAAGTAAATGAGAGTGAGGCCGTACACACGGTAATGTGAGTTTCTTCTCCAGCGTTAGCCCTTTGGTAAATTTCAATGTGGTCCATGTCCATGATTGGTGTCGAAAGGGTCATTCCCTTAAAACATGTTGTCTCATTATCGTCATCCAGCTGCGATATCTTTTTACATATCAATGCGTAAATAATCTTCGAAAGTCAGACGAACCATATAGAAAAGGGTTCGACAATTTCATAATAGAATGGTTACATGTTCTATCATTTTCGTCCCACTGTTGTGACCGCAAGTGTTTACCCTACCCGACCCGATCCTGAAGCTTACAACAAGGTTCTACTTAGTTCACTGTAACGCCTTAATTCTATATGACATAATCAATGTGAAATCTTCCCGTGGTAGATGACATGTTGTTCTGGTAGAGTGCAGAATAATATTTAGAACAACTTATGCGAAATTAAAAAGTAGTGCGGAAAATAAACGATACGTAAAGTTCTTACCCAGTTTGGCGTTAACGAGCCTACGTCTGGGGGCTGTCTCTTAGCCCGGTGGATAGCAATTCACTAATGATGAGAATAGCGAGTATAGGTTTTACCGTTTACAGACTCCCTCTTAAACAACCTGAGCCTCGAACACTCTAGCAATTGAAAACTATGTCTCCCTCTAGATCTGAGCTTCCCTCCGTATCCATCACAATATGATCCTCCGTGAGAATCAGCGACTTCTCCCGAATGCGCAGTTTAGAACACCAATGCGTGTAGCTTGAATGTTGTTCTACGATCAGTCTGTCGAGCACTAGAACAGACTGAATCCGAGCGTCGTGAGTAATCAGTGACGATTAATTCACCGGCCGATTTCCTCCACCTCCCTTTAATGAATGTGAGCGTGAGTAATTTCTCCGTAAGTGCTGACTAATACTGAAGCATTAGCCTTACTTATATAGTGCGGTAGAAACCCTAAATTGAGTAGGATTCCTAATCTTAACTGCCTATATCTTTAGGAAATCTTCCTAATATCTTGCGCATATCTCTTGCAGATAATCCTCCAATATATCGTTAATCTCGCTTTAGGAAATCTTCGATTATCTTCTTTGTTAAGATAACTTCAAGCGCAAAGATATCTTTGATAAGCATCTAGCACCGACTTTCCAAAACTGTTTTAGGACATCTGATGTGTCTAAGTTGTGCTACGTCGGCTGGAACAAGTTTCCTAATATGAAATAGGAAACTTCTAACTTCTGTCCTTCCACCTGCAACCGCCTTGATCTCCAACGGTCGACTGTGGTTCCTAATATGAATTAGGAAATATTCCATCTGCTTCAACTTGTTCCAGGACAGTTGTCTCTGCCAGTCTTGAACAACAGATTGAACAACAACACTAAGTTTTGCCAAACTACATGCCATAAATCTAACAATCTCCCCCTTGGCATTTTTAGGGAAAACTACTACCTGTAATCTACCTGTACTACTATTACAGTTGAATCTTTGAAGGAGGTTTCAAACTCCCAAGCTGTGCTACTAACTAAAAGCTACCAACTGAATCTTTGAGAAGATTTCAAACTCTGAAAAATTTCAGCACAAACCGAATCTTTTAAGCAGCTTTCAAACTTCAAAAACATGGCTAACAACTAGCACATATGAATCTTTTAAGGAGCTGTCAAACTCCAAAACTACTCCCCCTTTTGCCACAAATTAATAAAGGAGAAACAGGAGCCTTGCTAGCTGAGAGCAGAATTCAAAACCAAGGTTAGTAGTCGAATTCCTCACTAGCTTCATCAACAACTGAGTAAAACTCTTCTTCCAAAAACTTAGTCACTTCCATCCTTCCTTCCACGTCAGCCCTTAACACATATCGCGTTCTAGCTTTGGCTAACCCACTTGTACTGGAGCAACTTAATTGTCAATGACACACAGACCCAGTGAGGATCTAAATGTCTCGAATTGCAGGTTATCTAAGGCTTTGGTGAAGATGTCTGCTAGCTGCTTCTCAGTGGATACGTGCGTCAACGTAATGGTCTTCTTCTCCACTAGCTCTCAAATGAAATGATGTCTGATATCGTTATGCTTTGTTCTGGAGTGCTGAACAGGATTCTTGGATATGTTGATTGCGCTCATGTTGTCACAATAGAGTGTCCTTACATCTTGTTTTACTCTGTATTCTTCAAGTATCTGTTTCATCCATAACATCTGGGTACAACAACTTCCAGACGCGATATATTCTGCTTCAGCCATGGATAGAGATATACTATTCTGCTTCTTGCTGAACCATGACACCAGATTATTACCTAGGAAGAAGCATCCTCTAGACGTGTGATGGACCATAATTATATGAATCAAAAACACAGTAAAACCCACCAAATTAGACTGTTGATCTATTTAACTTCTGCTTGTTAGTCCCGATATATTTCTACAGGGTATTTTGGCACTTAGAGAGAAAACACGCTAAGGAGAGGATTTTACGCTGAAAAGATGATAAGAGTCAATCCAAAGTCAAGATCAGACGCTGAACGAAGAAATCTCAAGATCCTGACATTGAATTACTCAAATTAAATTCAACCGAGGAACAACCAAGTCAGACCGGAGAGAAATTGGACTGATAGTTTTGTGAAAAGACTGCACAAAAATCACAAAACACACCCATGGACCAAGTGACCGGCGGCTAGTGTGAAATGGATGACTCATTGGGTGGCTCCTCCTCTCTTCCTCCTTGGATGACCGGTGGCTTTGGCTTGGAGGTGGCCAAAGCCACAAACTCCTCCCCTTTGGTAACCAACAACCGGCGGCTAAGGGAAGCACCATAGGGTGGCGCCACTTGTCCTCCTCCTCTCCACACCTTCCTCCTCCCTTCTCCTCCCTTGATGTGAAACCACATGGAGCCATCTCCACCCTCCATCCTCCTCCCCTTTGGCTATAAAAGGAGAGCTTCTCCTCCTCATTTCAAACATCCACAAAAATTTGTAAATCACTTCTCTCTCTAAGTTACTTTGTAAGTTTGGTTTGGTTTTGGAAATAATACTCCTGTTTGTTCTTGAGTATTATACTAATTGGAAATAATACTCCTGTTTGTTCTTGAGTATTATACTTTAGAGAATACTCCTGTTGGTTCTTGAGTATTCAGTAGGAAATTGGGAATACTCCTGTTGGTTCTTGAGTATTCCACCCCTTTCCCTCTTACTGTTTTCAAAAACCCCCGAGTATTTAGTTATGATGTCCTTTTCCATGGATATTCGTAGCTAAACTCCTCATTCGGTCGAAGGTATTTTCTTGTATTATATAATGTTTTAATTTCTTTTAGTTTCTTTTCTCTGTATTCAAAACTTGTTCTATGTGCCATATATAGTCAGAGTTTCCAAGGTTGAGTGGAAGCTGTAACAAGCAAATCTCTTCCGTGGGAATTCGTGATCATACTCGATAAGTGGAAGCTGTAACAAGCAAAACTTATCGAGGAGTTCGACTTATCTAAAACACTACTTGGTCGATCGTAACTGAGAGATCAGGTGGATGCACAAAAGGCTAAGATTCTTCGAAAGGAGGAATTAGTCTGAAGTAGAACAAGTGTTGCTTTAAACGATGTTGCAAGTCTTGCGCTGCGAAAGGGCCTCGATTCATCTTTGAATACTTAGAAAGGTTACTAACGGTTATTAATAAACATGTTATAATACAAGGTACCTGAAACCGAATACTTTTCCTTGAATTACAAAAAACCCCATGTATTTACCTTTGTAAACTGCTCGATCAACTACAACCATCAACCGCTCATCTACCGGAGGAATCGCAATCACGCATCACCCACTGTAAGTCTTCTTCCCTTAACTCTTTTACTTTTAGTATTTTAATTTCTGTATTTATTTTCTGTATTTACTTTTCCGCACTCAAAACCAAAAAAAAACCAAAAACAGTAGCTTAGTTAATCGCGCTAAAATCTCAATCAACCTAAAACACGTTCCCCGCCAGTATAAAGAACAACGTATCCCTCTAATTCCATTGGGTTCGACCCCTACTTACCACTTACTACCCAGTAGTGTAGTCGCGAGTAGCGGAAAATATAAATTTATTTGTACAGAGAACATTGCACCTTAACGACAGTGCAGTGCGCTCCGTCAAATTGGCGCCGTTACCGGGGAATTAGCCATCGGATAAGTTCTTTAAATCAATACGCGCTCGAAACAACCATGTCTCGTGAAGGAAGCCACCATGACTACCAAGATGACGACGAGATGAACCTGTACGATCGAAACAATGAGGTGCCACTTCCATTTATGGATGATCCGGAGCAACTCATCCGAAGCAGATGAGCTCGTGATAGGGAAGCCATCAGAAGAAACCAAGAACCACCCGAGGACCGGAATACAGCTGGTCCAGTACGACAACCCCCTAGATATCCACCACCCCCGCAACCTAGACAAGTGCCGAGACGAGAACCCGCTTTTGATGACTACTACGGAGATAACAACAACTACCGCGAACCTACATTGGGAGAGCTCTCGGCACCAGATTTCAGAGTTCAGCCGTGGTGTATCTATGAAGGCCCGGAGCTAGAAAACATCGTCATCAACACTTCAGTGGCCCACAACTTGCCAAAATTCTCAGGAACTCGTGGAGAATCAGCAATGACTCATCTCCAGCGCTTACATGGGATTTGCCAAAACCTCAAACCGAATGGCGTAAACGTAGACGACTTTAAGTTAAAGGCGTTCTATTTTTCCCTCATATACGCGGCAAACGACTGGTTCCTTTCATTGCCTTCCGGAAGCATCAGAACATGGGCTCAGATGCAGAAAAAGTTCTTAGACAAATATTACCCAGCAGGAAGAGCGATGCAAGTAAGGAGGCAACTGCAGGACATCAGGCAAGGACCCAACGAAACCATGTACGATTACCTGGAAAAATTCAACCGCCTGGAGAGAAGCTGCTGTACCCTTGGACTGCCCGAGAAACTCACCGTCGAGTATCTCATTAACGGATTAAGACCCTTAGACAAAATGCTCCTGGATGCCTCAGCTGGAGGGTCCATGATGAATCTATCATTAAGTGGCATAAGGGATCTTATCACCAACGTTGCTGAAAATGCCCGATTCAGAGAAGAGACAACTCAGCAGGAAGAATTCTCCCGGACAAAAAATGTGGCAAAAGCGGAAACGTCGATGAGCTCTATGCCTGAAGAGATGAAGTAGCTAAAGGAGATGATGATTCAAATCCTACGAAGGCAGCCAGTTCCGGTAAAACCTTGCGAGTTCTGTGGTACTACAGACCACAAAACTGACGCATATCCAACATTAATAGAAGAGGAACCGGCAGAAGTGAATGCAGTGGGAGGATACCAAGGATACAACAACAACAGTAATGACAGAGCCGGACAAAACAGACAGTATGGTCAAGCAACCAACCCGAGCTGGCGTAACAATAACTATTCTCAGAAGGATGCACAACCAGCTGTCCCTCAACTAGCTCAGTCATTCTACCAACCCCCCACCGGCAGTATAACCAGAACGCTCCATCAGGAGGCCAATATCAGCAAAGAGGACCAAATCAGTACCAAACCGGCCCGCATAATCAGCAAGAACCAACCAAGTCGCTTGATGACATGATGAAGGAGCTCACAGGAAGCATAAGTCAATTGGGTACTTCGCTACACCAATACCAGGTGAAAACTGACGAGGCAATTTCAAAATTGACCAAACAAATGTCCCATCTCGCCACAGCAATGTCAACACTCACTAACGAACCTGGTAGACTTCCTTCACAAACCATCCAAAACCCAAAGGCAAATCTTAGCATGATAAAGAGGTCAAATGGAAAGGCGACACTGGGAGAAGTAGCACGATCCCCAACTTACAAACTTACTAGCAAACACTTCACCCGTAGGCGTCGTCCTGACTGGAATCAAGAGGACGACCGACCCAATGATGACAAAACATGGGTCACGCATGCTGACAATGGACGATATGTATTTACCGTTTGCATAACACCACCACCAGTCATACACTCTGACATACCAGCATCTGGATGGGATGACACTGACAATTTAAGGTGGAACTCTCCAACTAATATTTATGCTTCTGAGCAAAATATTGAGGGATCCAGTTATACTAATCCTAAGTCAAGGAGTGGGCAGAGTGACCCGACAATTAAAAAAGCCCTCACTTCAGATCATGAGTCACAACCGGAAAGAGATAAAGACCCAGGGGCCTTCACAGTCACCTGCGGTATTGGTGAAACTCAGATTCATAAGTGCCCGGTCGATCTTGGAGCTGCTGTCAACGCCATGCCCTCCTCCTTATATTACTTGTTAGGACTTGGTCCATTAAAACCACCCAGGTCAAATATCGAGCTAGAAGATAAATCGTGCATCCGTCTGATTGGAGTGCTGGAAGACGTAATACTCCATGTGGGAGAGCTCGTCATTGCTGCAGACTTCTATGTGATACAAACGGGAGAGACCAGCGAAGACGACTGACGGAGCCCACTGCACTGTCGTTAAGGTGCAATGTTCTATGTGCAAAATAAATTTATATTTTCCGCTACTCGCGACTACACTACTGGGTAGTAAGTGGTAAGTAGGGGTCAAACCCAAGGGAATTAGAGGGATACGTTGTTCTTTATACTGGCGGGGAACGTGTTTTAGGTTGATTGAGATTTTAGCGCGATTAACTAAGCTACTGTTTTTGGTTTTTTTGGTTTTTTATGCGGAAAAGTAAATACTGAAAATAAATACTGAAAATAAAGGAGTTAAGGGAAGAAGACTTACAGTGGGTGATGCGTGATTGCGATTCCTCCGGTAGATGACCGGTTGATGGTTGTAGTTGATCGAGCAGTTTACAAAGGTAAATACAGGGGGTTTTGTAATTCAAGGAAAAGTATTCGGTTTCAGGTACCTTGTATTATAACATGTTTATTAATAACCGTTAGTAACCTTTCTAAGTATTCAAAGATGAATCGAGGCCCTTTCGCAGCGCAAGACTTGCAACATCGTTTAAAGCAACATGTTCTACTTCAGACTAATTCCTCCTTCGGAAGTATCTTAGCCTTTTGTGCATCCACTTGATCTCTCAGTTACGATCGACCAAGTGGTGTTTTAGATAAGTCGAACTCCTCGATAAGTTTTGCTTGTTACAGCTTCCACTTATCGAGTATGATCACGAATTTCCACGGAAGAGCTTTGCTTGTTACAGCTTCCACTTAACCTTGGAAACTCTGACTATATATGGCACATAGAATAAGTTTTGAATACAGAGAAAAGAAACTAAAAGAAATTAAAACATTATATACTACAAGAAAATACCTTCGACCGAATGAGGAGTTTAGCTACGAATATCCATGGAAAAGGACATCATAACTAAATACTCGGGGGTTTTTGAAAACAGTAAGAGGGAAAGGGGTGGAATACTCAAGAACCAACAGGAGTATTCCCAATTTCCTACTGAATACTCAAGAACCAACAGGAGTATTCTCTAAAGTATAATACTCAAGAACAAACAGGAGTATTATTTCCAATCAGTATAATACTCAAGAACCAACAGGAGTATTATTTCATAAACCAAACTTACAAAGTAACCAAAACTTTTAGAGAGATAAGTGTTTACAATTTTTGGATGTGTGAAATGAGGAGGAGAAGCCTCCTTTTATAGCCATGGAGGAGAGGAATGGAGGGTGGAGATGGCTCCATGTGGTTTTGCATCAAGGGAGGAGGAAGGAGGAGCAAGGAGGAGATGACACATGGGGGAAGCCAAAAGCCGCCGGTCATGGCAAGGCAAGGGGGAGGAAGCCACCGGTGGCCGGTCACCATGGGGGGAGGCTTCCTCCTTTGGCCACCTCCAAGCAAGGTGGCCGGTCACCTTGGTCCATGGGTGCATTTTGACAGTTTTGTGCAGTCTTTTCACAAAACTATCAGTCCAATTTCGCTCCGTCTGACTTTGATTGTTCCTCGGTTGAATTTAATTTGAGTAATTCCTACGTCAGGATCTTGAGATTTCTTCGTTCGGCGTCTGATCTTGACCTTGGATTGACTCTTAATATCTTTTCAGCGTAAAATCCTCTCCTTAGCGTGTTTTCACTTTCATCTCTAAAATGCCCTGTAGAAATAAATCGGAACTAACAAGCAAAAGTTAAATAGACCAACAGTCTAATTTGGTGGGTTTTACTGTGTTTTTTATTCGTATAATTATGGTCCATCAACGACCCTCCAACAATAATCTTGGGACGACCATTCCTCTACGCTACTAAGGCAAGGATCGATGTGGGCAAGGCTCATTATCGCTTAAGTTCGGCGGCAAAATTGCATATTTCTACATTGACAATAGCCGCACGGATGCAAAGAAACGGCCAGATATAATACCTATCTCAGATCGCGGTACGCAGATTTCTGACCTGCCAAAAGAGACCGAAAAAGTAACAAGACCATCAGTTATGGTCAAAGTTCCCACAACCTCTCAGAAGCAATGGAGAGAAAAAAATACCAAAACCATGGGGTTATAACACACACACAAGAAATCGGGTAAAGGCAAGGAAAAAAGCAACACAGGAACAGTGGCGAAATTCGACCTAAGCCACCCATGTGATCCCAACCAGTGATCCAAGAATAAGGTACTGTCGAGCCAACGACGTTAAACAAGTGCACTGGTTGGGAGGTAACCCGACACTATCTTACTTTCCGCACTTTAATTTTCTGTCTTTAATTTTCTGTATTTTACTTTTTCAATAAGTCGCTCTCACCCACTTGGTGCATAGAAGATTAGACTATTCAGGAATCGGACTTGGGTGCAACATTAAGCCAGCCAGGGCTACGCTAAGAGTTCAAGTCCCCAGCCGAACTCCTCGATTATCCAGCCTCGAGCCATGTCGTTCACTCGGCACGTTAAAGGGAGTTCTGTCCTTCCCTTTTCCTTAATATCATTTCTTTCTCGTAAATGTCTGCTTGCATGGCTTTTGAACTAAGTAGTGCTGAAAGGCACGACTTCGTTCAAAAGTGTGGGGTGAGAACCACCTGTGTACATAACATGTTTTTTTTTCTTTTTAGTATTATCTTTTTGAAAGTATGAACTTAAGAATGTGAAAAAGATAAGTCATAATTCGTGCATTTACCTTGTGAAAATTCAACTGTCTAAAAACTTAGAACGTAACTTCTCATTTGTCCCTTTGTGCTGAGATAAACTAGGGATGTGGAGTTGACATAAACTGCCCTAGAGAGGCTTGGCAAGCAATCGAAGGGTCGAATCAAACTATATGGTTTTCGAAGTCAGTGGAGGCTGCACTTCGGGTTTCAGTGAAGATTGAAGTCATCTCCGACATGCAGTGTTTATGCAAAAAGAAAAAAAGGCGAGGACGGGAATCAGACCGTCCTCCTCTAGTCAAAGTAGCCGAGAAAATAGATGAGCGACCCTCATCTTGACCCGCGTGAAACGACAAGGATGAGAGGAGCAGGGAGGTATTTCCATAGGCTTGCGGGCGATGATTGGACCTCCCAAAAAGGCTTGAGAAAATGGACTAGCAAGCCACAAAAAGGCGAAAAATCAAAGAAGCAAATCAAGAGGCCAAAGGCCCAAAATTGTGAAGGTTTTAACCGAACTAAAAGTGAAGTACTCAAAGAGTCAAATCAAAGGCCAAAGGCCGATTCACTACAAAAAGCAGTCCCTCGCCAAAAAAAAATCAAAATACTCAAACCATTGAAACCCGAACCGAACCACGTGCTAGAGAAAGCTACAAGGAAACCATATAGTGAGAGACGATCCCGAGATTGTAGTCCAGGAGCCTAAAAAGGGCTATCTCCCGAAACATCCAGAATAATTTGCATCTCGGCACGAAGGTACAAGTATCAAGTTTCTTCTATTTATTTACACAGTTCAATTTGGTAATAAGTAAGTAATGCATGAATTAGGATAAATCGAGTCCCACAGTCTAATTTTCATATTTTAAAACCAAACTTAGAGTACCGCCCTTTAATAGCATTGTTCAGGACGAACAACTAAAAGTGTGGGGTGATCTAATGAACCATATTTATACGAATCAAAAACACAGTAAAACCCACCAAATTAGACTGTTGGTCTATTTAACTTCTGCTTGTTAGTCCTGATATATTTCTACAGGGTATTTTGGCACTTAGAGAGAAAACACGCTAAGGAGAGGATTTTACGCTGAAAAGATGATAAGAGTCAATCCAAGGTCAAGATCAGACGCTGAACGAAGAAATCTCAAGATCCTGACATTGAATTACTCAAATTAAATTCAACCGAGGAACAACCAAGTCAGACCGGAGAGAAATTGGACTGATAGTTTTGTGAAAAGACTGTACAAAAATCACAAAACACACCCATGGACCAAGTGACCGGCGGCTAGTGTGAAATGGATGACTCATTGGGTGGCTCCTCCCCTCTTCCTCCTTGGATGACCGGTGGCTTTGGCTAGGAGGTGGCCAAAGCCACAAACTCCTCCCCTTTGGTAACCCACAACCGGCGGCTAAGGGAAGCACCATAGGGTGGCGCCACTTGTCCTCCTCCTCTCCACACCTTCCTCCTCCCTTCTCCTCCCTTGATGTAAAACCACATGGAGCCATCTCCACCGTCCATCCTCCTCCCCTTTGGCTATAAAAGGAGAGCTTCTCCTCCTCATTTCAAACATCCACAAAAATTTGTAAATCACTTCTCTCTCTAAGTTACTTTGTAAGTTTGGTTTGGTTTTGGAAATAATACTCCTGTTTGTTCTTGAGTATTATACTAATTGGAAATAATACTCCTGTTTGTTCTTGAGTATTATACTTTAGAGAATACTCCTGTTGGTTCTTGAGTATTCAGTAGGAAATTGGGAATACTCATGTTGGTTCTTGAGTATTCCACCCCTTTCCCTCTTACTGTTTTCAAAAACCCCCGAGTATTTAGTTATGATGTCCTTTTCCATGGATATTCGTAGCTAAACTCCTCATTCGGTCGAAGGTATTTTCTTGTATTATATAATGTTTTAATTTCTTTTAGTTTCTTTTCTCTGTATTCAAAACTTGTTCTATGTGCCATATATAGTCAGAGTTTCCAAGGTTGAGTGGAAGCTGTAACAAGCAAAGCTCTTCCGTGGGAATTCGTGATCATACTCGGTAAGTGGAAGTTGTAACAAGCAAAACTTATCGAGGAGTTCGACTTATCTAAAACACCACTTGGTCGATCGTAACTGAGAGATCAGGTGGATGCACAAAAGGCTAAGATACTTCGAAAGGAGGAATTAGTCTGAAGTAGAACAAGTGTTGCTTTAAACGATGTTGCAAGTCTTGCGCTGCGAAAGGGCCTCGATTCATCTTTGAATACTTAGAAAGGTTACTAACGGTTATTAATAAACATGTTATAATACAAGGTACCTGAAACCGAATACTTTTCCTTGAATTACAAAAAACCCCCTGTATTTACCTTTGTAAACTGCTCGATCAACTACAACCATCAACCGCTCATCTACCGGAGGAATCGCAATCACGCATCACCCACTGTAAGTCTTCTTCCCTTAACTCTTTTACTTTTAGTATTTTAATTTCTGTATTTACTTTTCCGCACTCAAAACAAAAAAAACCAAAAACAGTAGCTTAGTTAATCGCGCCAAAATCTCAATCAACCTAAAACACGTTCCCCGCCAGTATAAAGAACAATGTATCCCTCTAATTCCCTTGGGTTCGACCCCTACTTACCACTTACTACCCAGTAGTGTAGTCGCGAGTAGCGGAAAATATAAATTTATTTGTACAGAGAACATTGCACCTTAACGACAGTGCAGTGCGCTCCGTCAACGTGCTTTTGCGATCTTCTGCATTTCCAGCCCAATCCGCATCGCAATAGCCTACCAGATAGGAACTCGTATCCTTAGTATACCACAGTCCATAGTATGTTGTTCCATAGACATATCTGATAATTCTCTTCACATTCATTAGGTGACTTTCCTTGGAATTGACTTGATATCTGGCACAAACTCCAACTACATGAGCAATGTCCGGTCTGCTTGCCGTCAGGTATAGTAAGCTTCCAATCATACTTCTGTACAAGGATATATCTATACTTGTACTTGCTTCATCCTTGGTGATCTTCACATTAGTTGCAGCGGGAGTTCTCTTTGTGTTGCTTTCTCCAGATCAAACTTCTTGATTAGATTCCTAGCATATTTTCTTTGGGATATAAAGATGTCATCTGCCTTCTGCTTTACTTGCAATCCAAGAAAATAACACATCTCTCCTACCATACTCATTTTGAATTCACTCTGCATTTGTTCTACGAACTTGTCCACCATCTTCTAATTACTAGAGCCGAACACGATGTCATCCACATAAATTTGAGCAATGATGAAGTCTGATCTTGTATGGTTCACAAGCGTCTTGTCTACTTCCCCTCGCACATAGCCATGGTTGATCAGGAATTCAGTAAGTCGCTTGTACCATCCTCTGGGCGCCTGATGAGTCATATTTATACGACTCGTCGAATCAACTAATCCCATTTATTTTGACACTTTTCTATATGAACAGTTACTTTTTAGTATGGTTTTGCATCTCAGGTGTTTCGGAAGCTCTAGGAGGAAAACACGCATAAAAGACGACATTTCATGCCAAAAACACCGCAATGGCAGATCAGACCTTTGGAGCTTCGACGGAGTGCTGGGAATTGACCGTTGATCAGAAAAATTCAAGCTATATGCCGTTGCGTAGCTGACTCAATTTCCTACAACTCTCTAGTTTACACCGAGAGCATCCAAGGTCATTTGGAGGGTCTAATCGAGAGCCAAAGTCAAAACAGATGCGCAGAATGGATGATCTGTCTCCGAGAGGACCGCGAACACTGTTCACTTTATGAACAATACCCACGGATGCTAAAATAAACAGTACATGCGGAGCTAAAATGTACATGGTCCACAGTGATGATGTCAACAACGCGTTTTAATGACGTCAGCAGGCCGAAACTTGGAAATCAAGCCCAAAAATCAGACTTGGAAACCCTACTTTTTGATATAAATAAGATGTTTGGGTTAGGGTTTCCATCATCTCATATCATCTCACAATCATCCCTCATTCGAGACGGCTCTGGAGGAGAAGACGAATCTTTCGACGAGAGAAGCGATTTTTTCTACTTTTATCATCATGCATTTTATTTCCATCATGTGTAGCTAAATTCCTAATTCAGTTTAGGGTTTCGCATATTGTGACTTGTGTTTTGAGACTTTATTCTTAATGCTATTTCATGTTTTACTATTTCTTGTGCTTATCTTATGAATTAACTTGTTAGATTAAGTGGAAGCTTTGTCGCAAAGCTTAATTTAGCAGTTAATTCTTACCGTTAATATCTACTGGAAATTTTGTCGAATAGGTAGATCGTAACACCTAGGCTAAATAATACCTTTGTTGGATTATTAGGTTTAGGAAAGAACTAGAAGTCTAACACCTTTGTCGGGTTAGATTGTGGTGTATCACCTTTGTAGGGATACTTAGGTATTTAGAAACATGAGATTAGATATTTAGCAGTCAATGATAAACATGTCACAATAGAAACCCTAAGCTGAATATTCTCTCTGATTGAAAGTTTTTGCTATTTTTCTCTTTTGCACACATAAATACTCACAACCCCCTTTTCTTTAATTGTTTTAGTGACAGCTTCAACAACACACTAGCTCCCTTGGGTTCGACCCTGCTTGCCGCTACACTAGCTTATTGTAGGAGAATATAAATTTAAGTTTGACGCGTCAGACGACGCGCATCAACGCCTGCTTTAGACCATAAAGAGCTTTCTTCAAACGATATACGTGGTCCGGATGATGAGGATCTTCAAATCCCTTCGGCTGTGCCACATAAACCTCTTCAGTCAACAGCCCATTCAGAAAGGTACTCTTGACATCCATCTGGAACAACTTAAATTTCAGATGACAAGCAAGGGCCAAAAGTAGTCGTATAGCTTCTATACGGGCAACTGGAGCAAAGGTCTCATCGAAGTCTACTCCTTCAATCTGAGTATAGCCTTGAGCAACAAGTCGTGCCTTATTCCTAGTGATGTTTCCTTGTTCATCAGACTTGTTCTTAAAAATCCACTTTGTTCCAATAACATTCACATCATCAAGACGTGAAACAAGATCCCAAACATCGTTTCGCTGGAATTCACCAAGGTTTTCTTGCATAGCCACCACCCAGTATTCGTCATTGATAGTCTTTTTGATGTTCTTGGGCTCTATAGTGGACAAGAAACACGTAAAACCTACCAATTCTTGAAAATTAACTTGTTTACCTCTAGTCCTCATGCCTTCAGTTGCTTCACCGATCACCTCAGTAATGGGGTAATTCTTCTCGATAGTTCTCGAAGGTTGAAGAACCCAAGAAGGGGTAGGAGAGGTCTCAGCAACAACTTCCTCGTCTGTCTGGTCATCATCTTTTGCAGGATGCTCTGAGTTCGTATCCGCGACCACTTTTGTGCTTGCTGTAGAGATACCAGGTTGTTCTGACTGAGTTGGGACATCATCATCATCTGTAGTATTTGACACAGGGATGTCTGCGACAATATCTTTCACAATAATATTGATAGATTCCATGACAACTCCATTGCGCTTATTGTAGACTCGGTAAGCATAATTGTTAGTAGAGTACCCAAGAAAAAAATCATTCATCACTCTTAGGATCCAGTTCTTACAGATATTCTCGGTTTCTAAGGATGTAGCATTGGCTTCCAAAGATATAGAAGTACTTCAATGTAGGCTTTTTACCCTTCCATAACTTGCAGCTTGTCTTTTCTGTGCCGGATCGGATCATCACTCTGTTGATGACATAGCAGGCTGTGTTCATGGCCTCCGCCCAGAACTGTAAAGGCACCTTCTTCGCATGAAGCATTACTCTAGCCATCTCATGAATGGTTTGATTCTTCCTTTCGACTACTCGATTCTGTTGAGGGGTGATTAGAGAAGAGAACTGTTGAGTTATCCCCTTTTGAGAGCAGAAGTCAGCAAACGCAGCATTCTCAAACTCCTTTCCATGATCACTTTGAACTTTCACAATATGCTCGTGTTTATCTTCTCTTTCTCGCTCCAGTCGAGTGCATAGGAGAACAAAGGCCTGAACAACATCTGACTTTTCACGCAAGAAACTAGACCAGGTGAATCGAGAGAAATCGTCCACACAAACAAGTGCGTATCTTTTTCCAAAAAAACTCTCTACTTACATATGTCCCATCAGATCGATGTGAAGCAGCTCCAGAGGTCTACTCGTGTTGATCTGAGTGGTGCTTTTGTGTGAGACTTTGATCTGCTTTCCAATCTGGCAATCTCCGCATACAATACTTAGCTCACCTTGAACTTTAGGTATTCCACGAACGAGACCATCAGCGGCAATTTTCTATAAAGTCCTCAGATTCACATGACCCATTTCGCTGATGCCACAGATTCGTCTCTTCAGTTTTGATCAGTAAGCTAGTTATTTCAGCATTTGGTTGATCAAGGTTTAGAAGGTAACAATTGTTTGATGACCTTCTCCCATTGAGAACGGGTTCATTATTCTTATTCAACACCGCACATTCTTCCTGTGTGAATTGAACGTGGTGCTCCCCATCGCACACTGACTTATACTGATCATATTGGCCTACAATCATTTTACAAGGAGAACTTCTTTCAATCTGGGTAGTCCTGGAAGATTTAAAATTCCTCTTCCAAGTACTCCGCCTTCTACTCCATCTCCAAACATCACATTTGACTTCCCTTTGAACTCCTCTATATTGGTCAAAAACTCAGGATTGCTAGTTATGTGTCTAGAACAACCACTGTCAAAGTACCATTTTCCCTTCTTCAGATGACTGGTGGAACTGAAAGCAACATAGTATACCTCACTCCTTTGTTTAACCCGCCAGACTTGTTGCACCTGTGGTTTCACCACTTGCTTCTTTTTCTTGATAAACTTATGGAACTCCTGACATCTTGACTTGATGTATCCGACCTTGTTGCAAAAGAAGCATCTTCGTCTGTCTTACCTTCTTAACGGACACCATGTTATTCTTCTTCGTGGATGATGTTCAGCTAGAATAATGTAAGGACGTGGGTCAGCTTTTACAAACGTTGTCTTACCGGACCCGGATACACAAGAGATCCTAGCCCTTTGTGACCACCATTTGTCCTTTGAGCTCCCTGAATAGAATCTAGATCTTTCGTACCTGAATTGAGCATCTTGTCAGACTTCTTCAGGTTGTTCAGCTCTTCTAAGGTCTCGGTATGAACAAGTTTATCTGTGTCAATTTCACATTTCAAGGTGTCACAATATTAAGAAGATTTAACTCTCTTCGTTGAAGGGCATCATTCTTTTTCTTTAGATCATCTATCATATCTGGATGTTCGCCTTGGTTTGTTTCAATCTGAATCTTCAGTGATGACACAATTGCCAGTAACTCAATCTTCTGGGCAATAAGTTGAGTGCGTTCATCTTTTATTTCAATCAGCTGGGCTTTAAGGTCAGTGATTGTCTGTTGTTGTTCCTTCTTCTGAGCTGTAAAGGCGGACGCTTCTTTCCGTAGCTTTTCTCTTTCTTCCTTCATATCTGCTAGAACGCTGTGATGCGTCTTGTTTCGCTCAACTTCAATCACCCATTGTTGGAACAACTCTTTGTAATTGTCAGTAATTTCTTCTTCAGTGATTTCTTCATCATCACTGCAATTGGAGTTCTGTGCTAGATCCTTAGGGGAAGACACAACTTTACTTTGATCTTCTTCCTGGTTGACACAACTAGAAAGGGCACAAAGTTATTGGACTAACCTTCTTGGTCAGATTCACTGTCACTCCAGTTGATTGCATAGGCGTTCTTCTTCTTCTGATTATTGATACATTCTGCCCGAATGTGTCCATGCCCTTCACATTCTCTGCATTGGATTCTCTTGCCTTTGTTGTCATGGTTGGAGTCTCCTGATTGGTTCCCCTTTTGAAATTTGCCATCCTTCTGGAATCTTGAGCTAGAGGATTGATCCTTGTACTGCCTTCTCATAAGCTTCTTAAAGTTTTTAGCAAACATGGCATACTGTTGTTCTGACATCTCCCCTGCCTTGTCTTGAACAACAGAGACTTCAGCTTTAAGACTGACGTTGTTAACCTTCATGAGTTGTTCTTCTTCATTAAAATCCATCTCATGGGTCTGAAGAGATCTCATCAGTTCATCCAACCTCATGGTCTTCACATCATGTGCTTCCATGACAGCGAGTGCCTTCATTGCGTCCTGCTTTGTTAGAGACTTCAGCACTTTTCTTACCAGCATCTCTTCAGTAATTGGTTCTCTAAGTGCAAACGATATATTAGAGATATTGAGAACCCTTGTGTTGAAATCAGCTATGGTCTCATCCGCCTGCATTCTTAGATTTTCGAATTTTGACGTGACCATCTCTATTCTAGATATCTTGACCTTGGTCGTACCTTCATGAGCGGTTCGAAGTATGTCCCAGGCCTTCTTCACAACTTCACATGTAGAAATCATATTGAACTTCTTTCCATAAACTCCTGAGAATATGGCATTCATTGCTTTGGAGTTTGCGGCATCAGCATTCTTATGTATCTCGATCCACTTGTCTTTAGTAAGAAGGCTAATTTTCCCTTCTTTGTCGGTAGTCACTGGGTGTGTCCACCCTTGTTCAACAGCTTCCCAAACCGATTCATCCTGAGACCTCAGAAACGCCTTAATTCGCACTCTCTAGTAAACATATTTGTTTCCTTCAAGCAGTGGAGGTCGCGTGATGTTCTGCCCTTCTCTCAAATCCATCTCATCCACCTTTGTGATCTTACTCTGTGTGTTGAGTATTTGCTCTGATACCAATTGAAATTTTCCCGTGGTAGATGAGATGTTGTTCTGGTTGAGTGTAGAACAATATCTAGAACAACTTATGCAAAATTAAAAAGTAGTGCGAAAAATAAACGACACGCAAAGTTGTTACCCAGTTCGGCGTTAACGAGCCTACGTCTGGGGGCTATCTCTTAGCCCGGTGGATAGTAATTCACTAATGATGAGAATACCGAGTACAGGTTTTACCGTTTACAGACTCCTTCTTGAACAACCTGAGCCTCGAACACTCTAGCAATTGCAAACTAGGTCTCCCCCTAGATCTGAGCTTCTCCTCTGTATCCACCAATATAATCCTCCGTGAGAATCAGCGCCTTCTCCCAAATGCGCAGTTTAGAACACCAGTACGTGTAGCTTGAATGTTGTTCTACGATCAGTCTGCCGAGCACTAGAATAGACTGAATCTGAGCGTCGTGAGTAATCAATGATGATTAGTTCACCTGCCGATTTCCTCCACCTCCCTTCAATGAATGTGAGCGTGAGTAATTTCTCCGTAAGTGCTGACTAATACTGAAGCATTAGCCTTACTTATATAGTACGGTAGAAACCCTAAATTGAGTAGAATTCCTAATCTTAACCGTCTATATCTTTAGGAAATCTTTCCTAATCTTTTAGGAAATCTTTCTAATATCTTGCGCATATCTCTTGTAGATAATCCTCCAATATATCTTCAATCTCGCTTTAGGAAATCTTCGATTATCTTCTTTGCTAAGATAACTTCAAGCGCAAGTAATCTCCAAACCAACTCTTTGGATATCTTTGATAAGCATCTAGCACCGACTTGCCAAAACTGTTTTAGGACATCTGCTGCGTCTAAGTTGTGCTACGTCGGCTGGAGCAAGTTTCCTATTATGAAATAGGAAACTTCTAACTTTTGTCCTTCCACCTGCAACCATCTTGATCTCCAACGGTCGACTGTGGTTCCTAATATGAATTAGGAAACATTCAATCTGCTCTCTGCCAGTCTTGAACTACTACACTAAGTTTAGCCAAACTACATGCCATAAATCTACACAATGAAAATATGTATGCAAATTTTTTACGAATGTCTATCCGTTAATAATCACCAATTTATCATGATCTTTTGTAATGATTGTTAGATTGTGGTAGTCTATTAGATGGACATACAAGGTTTATAATAGTTTTGAACATGTGTAGCGATATCCATTGTTTCAACATGTCGGCCAACAATTTTAGTGTTTTTAACAAAACAGGATGGACAGGTTCCAGTTTAAGGTGCAAACGAGAGGGCATGTGAATGAAAGAACTTCACCTCTTCTCGATTTTATTAAAAACAGGCCAAAACTAAAATGTGAAATTCAAATAGTCATTTTTATAGCCATAGATGCATACAATGATTCAGAGACAAGGATAAGAGAAACAACAGCTAAGCCAACAACTAACAACACAGGAAAATAAAATCTGTCACATAAAACCGCAGTCCAAGCACAGTTAGCCAGGGCTGCTGTAATTGGTCGTCACACCTTATAAAACTCCAAAACCGAGCAATGCAAAAACGGCCAAACTGAAGAAGTAGCTCAACAGTCCACTTCGAGACGGCATTGAAGCTCCGGCCGTATTTCCCTCAACACGAAATAGGCTACCTTTGGAGGCTCCGTATACCAATAACTAGAAAATCAGCCAAACAGGACTGAAAATCAGCAGCGCGACTCCACAGCCTCGGAACCCGCTCCCATAGCTTGGCCGCCCATCCACCAAACTGGTACCCAAAAAATGAAAAAAACTTAACGACAGCTGAGACAGAAAAGCTCTAGACTGCTCCTCGAGACTGTACTAAGAGGAGACCGAGTAGAGAGGTACGTACACAAAACACCCAAAAAGCCACCGGCAAAGCCCCACCGCTCCCGGCCTTACGACCACCTCTTTGAAATCCAACAAACAAAAACCACCACCAGGGAACCCAAACCACCACGACCAACTACAACCCATCCAACCAACCAACACCACACGCTCACCATACAACCACTGCCTACTACAACTACCCACCGATCGAAACCTCCAGCCCACAAATCAAGTGCCATCCCCCGCAAAACGACCCCACCACCCATCCAATCAAAGTCGCAGCAACGAAAAGGATGCTGATAGAGCAGCCCAGGAGACCAGCCTGAAAGAAGGGACAAAGGGCCGGCCGGGGAAGAGAGCCGGTGTGGCAGGGCAAGGAGGTGAGGTCAGGCTAAGGGGAGAGAGATCAAAGGGGAAAGGGGAACTGAGGAGGAACCGGGCTGGACGCCGACGAGGACAAACGAAGGGCAGCGAGGAACGACGATCGCCGACGAAAGAAATCGTCATTTTAGATATGTTAAAACTGAAATAGTTCAAGAAGAAAAAAAAACTCTAGTTTGAGCACCAAAATTGGCGCATGCAATTGTGAGACGGGAGACAGTTTGTGCCACTCAACTCCTAATTACGTATTGAGACCAAAAGGCTACCCTTGCGTGGGTACGTACTGAGTGGTGACATTATTATTATGGTCACTCCTTTTGCCCACCCACTACTCTACCTCCACAATCTCCGCCACATTACTCACACATTTCTTGCCTTTCCAATAGATACATGCTTCCACATACCAAATCTCACATTTAAACTAATTTGATAAATATTGTTCATCTTGGATATGGTCAAGCAGTGGTAAGAACAATTGATTCATGTGTATGGTCCTCTCGTTTCTTTTCAAATTTTTTGATAAATAATGATTTTGTTGAAAAGTGTTTTTTACGAAATTTTATTTTCAAAAATGTTTAATAAGTAAGTGTATAAGCTATTTTGATATGGAATATGGATGATAAAGTTTTCATAGTGAGCCCTTGATTATGGTGATATATAAAATTGGTCCATCAACTATCTTGATATCCACGTAGACGTAGTGCAAGTTTTAGGATGACTTTGCCTTTGGATCTTAAGAAAATACTGTGAAAACAAAATATGATAGAAATTAAGTATGGAAATTATTGTATCATCTAAAATTATAAGAAAATTTTCATAACAATACTTTTGTTTTCTTTTGATTTCCTATGTAATCCCTCAAATTTTCCATGATAAAAAAATAGAACAGTCTGATGACTTAACAAATTCCAATTTCAGATTGAGATGTTCGAGTGAAGAAGTCCAAAGAATGCAAATCGTCGAACTCGATGACATAATCAGACTAATGTCGTTTAACAAAATCGAGACACAAGTTACACATCTGTGGAGCTGTGTCTTTAGTTGTTTGTTTAATTATTGTAATTTTCATGTTTTCTTTTTCGTTCTTGTGCCCTGTGTGGCCAAATAAATGGAGACTGGATCGCTGGCGGACGATGCATTGATGAATTTCAAGTGATCCTGTCTTTCCCAGCTGTGAATGACGGGACGATGTGCTCAAGCCAGAGGCGAAATGGAGCGGCGGACTCCTGTTTATTCATGTTTATTTTTTCTTGTCTGTTCTGTTCCCAGCTGGTTAACTTGTCCCAGTCCCAGCTTTAAGTCCTCGGTTCGCCATTGTCTTTGTAATTCACAGTTTTAATATAAAAAAAATTGCTGATGGATAAGTAAATGGAGATGCTACCAAATTAAACCTACTTTAGAGACCAAGTAGCTATATAGTTTTTACATTAGGTGATATTACCTTACACATTAGGGATATTGTTGGTGACGATTTTAGATAATTAATTCCACTCACATTTAACAACCAATGTAGATGTACACTGAAATAGTGCATTGTGGTCTACCTTTTGACTCTTGTACATTTCCTTTTTTGGACCCAAGAAATGTCCCGATTGAAAATTTCACAATGTGATTGATTACTCAATTTTTAATTTTTAATAAAAATAAAATAATGCATCCTCATTCTAATCCCAATGGAGTAAATGCCTTAAGTATTCTCTAGGCATGGGCTCGGTTCGGTCCTTAATTTTGCGAAAATCGGCCCGAAAACTGAAAATTCGATTCGGTTCGGGTTCGGGCTTTTTGAAAGCGAAAACCGACTAAAGCCCGATTTTTCGGGTTTCGGGGTTTTCGGGTCTTTTCGGGGTTTTTTTTGTCGATTTTTCGGTTTTTTTCGGGTTCGGATCGGATTTTTTTTCGGGTTTTCACGGTTTTTCGGTTTTTTCGGGCTTGGGTCAGGTTTTTCGGGTTTTCAGGATTTTTCGGTTTTTTCGGGCTCGGGTCGGGTTTTTTTCTGTAAATTGACAGAAAACACATATTTTCGGTTCGGGTCGGGCTTTCGATCCGAGAAAAAAGTAAAACCGAGACCGAACTGTATATCACCATTCGGTTCAATTTTTTTGTCGTTTCGATTTTTGGTACGAGAAGAACCAGCCCATTTGAATTTTTTTGGATTCGATTCGGATCGAATTTCGAATTTTCAGGCCTGCACGCCCAGGCCTAGTATTCTCCTTGGAACAAGGTTATCTAGGACTTTTGGGTACCTTAGGTTTCAAGTCACCAAACTCACCAAGTCCAATCATGATGTTTTCACGCAACGAGTCACGCTAATCATGTCACATACACGTACCAAAATAATTCACACATTTTAATATCCGGAAAACAATTATTCATTCGATCTAATCCATATCAAATCAAAGCGTTCTTTGCTACTCCCTCCGTCCCCATTTGTTTGTCCAAAAGGACAATGGACACGGGAATTAAGAAAAGCAAATAAAGGACAATGATAGAGAAAAAGTGGAGGAGAGTGTATGTGAATGTGGGTCCCGTACAGTAAATAAATGATAATAAGAGAGAGAAAGTGGAGGAAAGTACAATTTTCTTAATTAAAATATTTTTTTTGGTAGGAAAGAGAAGATTGATTTGATTATTGAGTTATGTATATAAAAGGAAAGTGGATAAACATTAGGGGACACCAAAAAAGGAAAGTGGACAAACAAATGGGGACAGAGGGAGTATTTGATTTGTCAAATATTTCATGAATATATTTTTCCTAAAATTATGAAGATTCATATACTCAATCCAAAATGTTACTTGAAGAAACTGTTAATTTTGACTGATTTGTTACCATAACCAATTATTTGTTATCAAAATGGAACATTAAAATGAAATAACCGAAATTGGAAAATACTGAATAAAAAAGCGAAAGAGATCAATCCACCATCATCTCTTTGTCACCATCAACGGCCTAATTTACATTGAAAAAAAAAAGAGAAATAAATATTCAAAAATACTTATTGAGCAACAAATCTTTCTATATATTAACACTCCAATACGCACTCATCCCCAAATCTCATTTCTTCATCTCTACTCAGTTCTCTGTTTTTTCAACAATGGCGACCTCCAACTTCCTCGCCTTCTTCCTCCTCTCCATCCTCATCTCATCGCCTCTCCTCCTCCAGATCCACGCCAGAGACAGCCAGTTCTTCAGCAAGGTCACCAACACACCGACAGAAACTCAAACTGTCGTGTTGCCCGACAAGCAACAAGAGCAACAAAGCCTCGTCAACAAGCAAGAAACAGAGCAGCCGGAGTTCGTGCCGCAGGACCAAAACGGATACGGGCTTTACGGACACGAAACCGGCCTCTTTCCTCCCGCCACCGAGACCGAGACCGAGACCGAGACCGAAACCAAGACCGAGTCTGGTGGGTCCTACGGCCCTGAGAAGTATTACAACAACGATAAAAAAGAAACCTTTCCGGACGAGACGTTTTACGGCAACAATGGAGAGAAGCTCGACACCACGGCGTCGACCCAGAAGGATGATTTATTGAACTTCGACAACGCATTTGACTCGAGCGAGGATAAAAATGAAGAAACTTTCTACAACAACAACGCTGTTGGAACACAGAAAGACAACGTCGGTGAAACTTACTACAGCACCGACAGAAAAACCGACAAGAGGGACCAGGACCAGTTCGGGAGCCAGCTGGGCCAGAAGGAGACCGAGACGTACTACAACGACAACAGGTTCGACAATGGATTCACGAACGAGCTGAACGCGCGATACAACGCGTACAGAACGACACAGAACCAGAACAGAGGAGGGTCGAATGTGGAGAGGAAGGGGATGAGCGACACGAGGTTTGTCGAAAACGGAAGGTACTACTACGATCTGGAGAAGGAGCAGAACAAGAACAGCTACAACCCCAATTCGAAGTATGATACCGACAATTTTGGAAGCAAACCGTTCCAGACCAACGAGGTTGTGGAGAAGGAGCAGGACCAGAACAGCTACAGCCCGAAATCGAATTACAATTCCAAGTATGATACCGACGATTGGGGAAGCAAGAAGAACTATGATGACAGTTTTTATGACAACAGCGGAGGTGAGAAGTACGAGTTCAACACTATGGAGGAGTATGAGAAGAGCCGTCTCAACCGCTACGATCCTTAAAAATACGGGTCGGGTTGGGTTCGATCAGGTCGTATTTGTAGCGGTGCACTTTAGCTTTGATTTGGTTTGTTTTGTCTTGATGATGAAATTATTGTTCTGGATGACTTGATATGAAAATTGTTGATGTTTATGTTATATATTTTCTTCCATAAAGAAAAATAGTTATATATTTTCTTATTTTTTATCTAAATTTATGGTGTTTGGAGAACTATAATGCTGAATAAATTTTGGTTCCGGATTATCCCAAATATCATATATATTTCGTTTGAGGTATCTTACTTTTTTGTCGAAATTTATATGATGAAACTTGTGTGATTTATGCATTTTGTCACCTAAGATCATAAAATCCTACCATTTTTTGTTAAGTGAAATGTAAGGAATGGACAAACTGAAATTCACGCCTTGAGATGCATCTTGAGAGGTTTGTATAGTCACGACGGCTCAAATAGGCAAAAATTACGAATGTTTGCAGACAATTTTGGTTCCTTTTTCACCAAGGTTTTATGGTATTTAATTTGAATATTATCAAAGATAATTCGTGTAGTGTGTTTTAGCCTTTTAGGGCGATCTTGAATGAGAAGCCACATCAACTTTAGCTTGAAATCGAAAAAAACTTTAGCTTGAAATCGACCCCCGTTAAGGAGGGAAAGAGAGTTGAAATTAAAGGTAGGCAAGTTTAGGGGTCGGCATTTAGCTATCGGCCGAATTCGGCCTTAGGTGCTCCGAGTTCGATTCTAGTCAGAGCCCGGCCCTATTTCTACGCAAGTCCTATTATGGCCCGACCTGAAGGGCTTAGGTCGGGCTAAGGCTTCGATTAGTCGATCCGGCCCGAAATACGAGTCCGATTTAAAATCGTGTATTTATTGATTTAAGGACATTCTTGATATAAAAGAATGTATTTTTTCACATCCATTAAATCTCACACGTCCAAACTAGTAATATTTGCGTTTAAAGAGTTATTTGTCGATTAATTAGTCATTCATTTATGGCCGAAATTAGTCCGAAACCGACCCTAACCCGAAAAGTCCTATGAAACAAAGGACCGATAATAATTTTAGGGCTAATGAATTATCTCAGAACCCGCCCCGATCTGATTCTAATATGTAAAAGGCTAGGCTCACCAAAAACTCATTCGACCCGTCCCTTTGCCGACCCACAATATGTGATTGATTGGGTGTATCAGCAATTCAGCATTAATGCTGCTCTTCATCGCGTCATCACCTGAATAAGCAACCTCCATAAATGCATTTTCTCACACGTCGAGTTGGAGTTGAAGTTGGCCTAACGCCACATAACTTGCTTTGTGCTTCTTATTTCAAACCTCAATGATCTCATCTCACCCAATATTGACATTGTGTTGAAACTTGAAATTCGGCCTAACCACATTCCGAATGGTTCATCACCTAATGCAACCCTAAAAGATTCCACACACTAATATTGATTCTTCAGTCAAATGCTACGTGTCTCGAAACTGATAAAGTGATGTGTGTTTTCTGTTGATATTTTTTTTATTATATAGAAATACACTCGCAAAATTTTTTTTAAACACCCGAACAACAACACAACTCTACCTTAACTACCCTAAAGGATAGACTAACAACTAACGAGTAAGATGAGGTCATACTATAAGTTTATAACCTGGAAGGCTAGCAATGACATGTATGAATGTGTGTTATCTAAATATTTATTGTTGGGGGACTATTTTGTGACCATAGTTATCAAACACCTCACCTACTTTTGGGACAATTTAAGTCATATTGGGAGCTTGTATCGGAAAATAAAATTAAAAAAGTCATATGGGGAGCATGTACTGTCTCCCAAGTCCCAACTCATCATTCCAACATGATTTAGTGATCACGTAAAGTACCCTTGTTCCAATTTGAGGCACAAATAATATTGGCAACATGAAACACCACTAGATTTCTATCAACTATTTATATTTCATTGAGCCGTACTTGGGCTTGGTGGGCCGCTTTTAACGAGCCTTTTGAAATGGGCCCGAAGACGAACGAAGGTTGTGGGCTGATGTAGAAGAAGAGCACAAGTGATAATTTTGATTAGGGAGAAAGAGTGAGCCAGTGGAGATTCGAACCATGGAGCTCGAGTGGCAACTGGCAACTAGTGGCCAGCACTAACTAAAACCTTACCAACAAAAAAGCACGAAAGCCCTAACCAACTTCCCAGCTTCCGATCACCATGTCCGCCTTCGTCACCGCTAGATCCGTCTTCCGATCTCCCGCCGCGCGCACTGCCGCCACAAAGCTCGCCGGAGGTCCGGCATCAGCTCGCGCTTCCGCATTTTCCATGCCGAAGAACCGGCCGCTTTCACATCGCATTTTCAGGTTCGACTTTCGGACATGGACTTGTAATTTCTAATTGCTGGCTTTATTAATATTATTATTAATTTTGTTTGAAATTAAGTTTTTTTTTGGTTTTATGCTTTTTTGTTTTGTTTTAAGGTGTCCAATTGAGATGAGCAGTGTGTGCCTGGAGTCGTTGATGCCTTATCACACTGTTACGGCTTCTGCATTGCTTAATTCGATGTTGTCTGATAACAGAAGCCTTTATTGCTGGAATCCTGAAGGTGAACTTCATTTTGTGTTTTATTTAGTTATGTTTCACATTGATATTCAATTCATCAATTGCCTGCTGTTTGTTGTGCAATGGATGCCCAAGCGTAAACGAAAGTTGGCATTGATGAGATATTTTGTTGTTGTTGTATTGATGTGTTTTTTTTTTTTGGTTTTGTTGGTTGGAATCTGAAATTTTGAGTGCCATGTTTGATTTTGTTGGTGAGTGTTGAGGCTTATGTTTTTCAGATCATTACTAGTGATGATAGTTGCCAGCCTTTTAAGGGATTCGACTAAATGGAGGGATATAATATACAGTAATAGGATTCAAAAGTTATCATAAAAGAATATTTGTATCATTTTTACACAATAAATATAGATTCGTCTGTTTCTCTTTTTGTAGGGGAAGACAAATAAATGATGAAGAGGAAATGAAAGATGGAGTCACTTGAATTTACACTAGTAGAAGCTGTTTTAGTGGAGTCAAATGAATTTACTTGCTTATTTGTGGACTCAACGAGAACACCTTTTTTTTGTTAGCTTTGTCAGCAGCAGTTTTTACAAGAAAGCAGACTCACTGATTGTTTTTTCTCAACTGTGTACTGACATTGATCTTACTAGTTGAAATACAATGTCAAAATTTGTTCTTATGACAATATGTTCTTATTGCGTACCACAATTTAACCGTGTTAGCGTTCGATCAGCTGACTCCAGTTTATGAGTAGTTTCAGTGATAGCCCAAGTACTTGAATCAAAATCGTTCCTATGAGTTATGACTGTTACGTGCTAGAAACTGAGATGCAGTTCTTGAGAGCCTGTGTTAGAATTCCTTGATTTCAGCTTTTGTTTGTTTGTTTATGTAACTAGGTTCGTGATCGATTCTTCAGTGCCAGTGAAATCCACTTGAAGATTGGAAGGTGTCCAGTTCTCTTTTATTAATTATCAGTCGTTATGGATAATTCTTTGGGAATGATGAACACCCCTGATTATTTTGAATTGGGTTCTTTATGTATTTTACAATGCGTGATGAATGTGTCGGGAAAGGTTTCAGAATCGACAATTCATAAAGCTTGAATAATTTGGTGTGCACGATCCTCATGATAATGTAGAGCCCCACAAATCTTTTGTAGCCATATCAGCAGTTTACGTATCTTCTTCGTCTTCTATTCTGTTAGTTTACGTGTCTTATTGAGTGATGCAGTTTGAACTTTTTGCATTACTCATCTTCAACTTCTATATTTGTGTGTAATAAGTTGTGGCTATCTCTCGTCATGTGCAACCACGTTGGTGCTCTGCCAATAATATGTTTGCTTAACATTCACTACAAAGAAATGCTTGCAAGCTTATCGTAGACATTATTAATGGAAATACAGTTTTGTTACTCGTAGCGCCTGAAAGCTGAAACGGTTTTTTCACATGTATTAAACTGCCAAATATCTTCTATAAATTCACTGTCTTTCTTCGTTTTTTGGTGCAAGATTGCTAAAGACCCATAACTGGCTGGATATGTTGCGCTCATATGAATCCGATTGAAGTTACTGTCACTGTTTTGATGTTTCCTCTGGAGATTATAATACCATCATTTGACTGGCTCTCTGGGAGGCTTCTACAATTCATCCATTCCTACAATACATTACTGGAAAACTTGTCTGCTTTTTAGTTTACAGCCTAGCCTGGCTTCATCTGCTTGGCAGATTGCAATGTACTTTTGTTTTCCCACCTAGTCGCAGGTCTTGGTTCCTCGTACCACTGCACAAAGATTTCCCAGTACGCACAGTAATATGTATATAGTATAAGTCTTATTAAACACAAATTCGTTCAGGAATAAGTCCAAGGAATCCATTTAATTCAAAGATAAAAATTATACTGTAAATTGTTTACCAATGTATAGTATTCTGAAATTAATTAAAATGCACATGTACCGTGAGATAACATGAGTTAAAGATAATTTAATACAATTTGCTTTGATAAAAATAAAACAAATTAAATAGATACAATAAATAATTATGAGAAAACTCAAAAAATATGTGAGAAAACAGCATCCTGAATAAAACCCTTGCAACAAATTCGTAGAGGTCCAGCCCTAATTTCTGAATCCAACTCCGAGGTTCGACATGTCAGCCTTCTTTGCTGCCATATCCGCACTACGATCATCCGTTGTTCGAACCGCCGCAACAAAGCTCTCCGGAGGAACTAAGCCTGCTCGCGCCTCTGCCTTTTCGCTTCCAAAGCAGAAACCTGTGGCTCAACGCATTTGCAGGTGCGTATTGGTGGAAATGAATTCTACTAATTCTCGATTTGAGTTTCGATGATGGTTTTGAACTGATAGAATTTTGCTGGATTGATGTGTGAAGATCTCCGATTGAGATGAGCAGCGTGCTTGTGGAGTCCATGATGCCTTATCACTCTGCAACTGCTTCGGCGTTGCTGCAATCGATGCTTTGTGTCAACAGGAGCCTCTATGGTTGGAATCCGGAAGGTAATTTGAAATTTATATTTTCAGTTGGGTCAAATTTGATTGTCAATTGCTTGCTCTTGTGAGAGAATATGAGAGTGAGAAATGAGAAGCTGCTGTTTAGCACTTTAGCTCATGTAGCTGACTGTAGTATATGCGCAACTGAGTCTTGACAGCAGTGTTTGATTTTATACGTCATTTTGGTGTCCAAATGTGTTTCTGGCGACTGTAACCGTTAGTAGATTTGACAAAGGAGCAGAACTCATAGATGAGGCGCTTGACTTCACTTCGATTCACAAGGATGAATTGTGTGTTTGTGTCCCAATGTCAGCTCAAGCCATTGGATTTTCATTTTAGAAAGCTTTTTTTGCTTGACATGTTGATATTACCTTGGCTGCTTTAAGTATACCTGCTAATACATTCATCTAGATTTCAATGCCAATGAGTAATGTGTGTCAGAAAAGTTTGCCAAGTTATATATATGTGATTATATCTCTTTAAGGAGCATTTGCCAGGTTAAGGAAGTCACTTTTCCGTTGATCACTGTCCTATGAATAGTCAGATAAATTAAACTAATAGTTTTCGTGCAACCTGTTTGGATTCTTTCATCTAGTTATGTCCTTTAAGCCTTAAGGCCTAGGCATGGAAGCTTAAAGTTCTTCAATATAGTGTTTACTCGCATCTCATGATCAGTGTAGTATCTAGCATCTCAAAATCTTGTTAGCAATGTTTGTAAGTTTAGCTTTATTAGACACTCGATTTAACATTTATTTTGGTGCTTGTATTGCTCCTTTGTGTTATATTCTGAACTTTCTTCTTGTTCCTTTTTTGTTGCAAGACTTTTGAAGACCCTTGATCAGATGGATGTGTTGTGCGGTAGAGGATCACATTGAAGTTGAATCAGCATTTTAGTACTTTGCCTGATGTTTCAGATACTTTCATCTGGCTACACTCTACTCTCTAGGGTCATCATTGTGGGCATTCAATTCAATAAGACGCAACGAAACAAATGTTAACCCATTGCTCACTTTGTGACGATAGGACCAGTGACCTATTTTCCTTGTTCATTTAGTTGATTTTGTTTCCATGATTTATTTGTTCTGTCATATACAAATGCGTCTCAGCTATACAGTATTGCCAAGTCCCTTTGGATTTAGGCTCCTCTCTTTTGCACGGAACATATCTGTTGGCGTGCATCAGGTGTAATTGCTTTATCGGACATGAAGTTAAGTTTTAATTAAAGGAAGTTACTCAAAATTAATTCATTTTATGAAGTAAAACATCAAAATTATCCTAAACGACTCTATGGTCCCATGTCCAACTCCTAATGATTACACTAAATTTCTTTAAGACTCATCAATCTAAAAAAAAATTCCCTATGTCACTGAAGATCTCTATTTAAGTACTTAATTTCAGTTGAGCTTCAAAAAAAAATGCAACCTAACTACTTGAAAATTAATTCATTACTTTTTTTTTGATAAAAAAGTTAATTCATTACTGCAGTCTGCACAACAAGTGAATTTTCTAATTTATTTATTTTTGGACCAAATTATGTCTTAGTTATATACGTACTATGTTTTTTTTAAATTTGAAATTAAAGTGCTTAAAAAGTTTTTTTTTTATTACAAAAGAGCTTAAAAAGTTAAAACCCTCCGAGTCCGAACAAGCTACTCAAAGTCGGAGCTCAGAATCCCTCGGTCCTAACCATCCTTCTCCGATCCAATCCACGTCGCTATGTCCGCCTTTGCTGCTGCCAGATCAGCGTTCCGCTCTTCCGCCGCGAAGCTCTCCGGAGGAGCAAAGCCTGCCCGATCCTCCGCGTTCTCATTGCCTAAGCAGAGACCGATGTCGAATCGCATTTTCAGGTTCATTTTCAAATGAATTGAATTCAGTTCGTTGATTTAATTTTTGAGATGATTTGAGTCTATTGTATTTGATTTGCTTTTAGGTCGCCGATTGAAATGAGCAGCGTGAGTCTCGAGTCAATGATGCCCTATCACAATGCGACGGCTTCTGCGTTGTTGAATTCGATGCTTTCCGTAAACAGGAACCTCTTTGGTTGGAATCCTGATGGTAAATCTTTCTTCTTCTTTTTGTTTGTCTTGCGTGTTTTATATATTATTTATTTATCAAATTCCAGTACAGTTTCTGTATGGATTAATTGCTCGGGGAAAATTGGGAGTTAAAATATATATGATGAAACTTTCTTTGTTACGGATGCCTTGGGTTTTGATGATTAATTGCAATGTTTGATTTCGATAGGGATGGTAATGTATCGTAATTTGCTAATTGCTATTAGGTTCTTAAGCGCACTTGATAAGGAGATGATCGGTCATTACTAGAAGGATTCAAGTTTATCCTACAAGACTACTATTCTGCATCTCCTCAGTAACATTAGATTTGGTTTTTGATGATATGAAGTGGCGACAGTAAATTTATTTGATTTATAGTTTTTAAAACTTGTTTGGATGAGTTGAGCAACATTGTCGGGTTCGGCATCGGTAATGTTACCAAATAAGTTGTGATGCATGAATGTTGTTTTAATTGAAGAACCACACAACAAATGTTGAACTGTACTTGGAGTTCCATTTATTAAGACTTTTTTTCTTTTCAGATTTTTGCGATGCAGATATTTTGCTATGCAAGATCATGTTTGTATTCTCTTAAGCTACAGTTAGGATGTTTGCATGTGTCTATGTTTGGCGGGACAGTGCAGTTCCTAGTAAAAGATTACTCATGTGCTGTATTTAACCAGATTGCATCGATGATGAATAATGAATGTCAAGAGGCTCGAACAGCTTTTGGTACTTTTGCCTCTACAGCAACCGAGTCCTTCAAAACAAATAGTCCCTCTTACATTGTCCTCTTTTTTTTTATTTGAGTCCATATATTTTACCGATATCAAAGTTTCCCGAGACGACAAAGTTTCTGCTGCTTCAGTTTCTTGCTTGACACGAACTCTTCTTTGTTTAGGTAACTAGGGCTGTGAACTCCCGGTTGACTTCAATATGAAGAATTTGCAATGGTGTCTAGGTACTTTATTAGTTTCAGCAATAAAGATTTGTAATGGTGTCTAGCCATGAGTAATCAAAATAAATCATGCTCTGATGTTTTGGGCATTTTGATCAATGACTAGTCATTGTTTCGGGTCAGTTTCATTCATCTTTTTGCTGCAAACTGAATGCCTTATTGTTTTCATTGTAGATAGATGAATGCCTTAGTGTCTCCACTCCAGCTTTGTTACTTTAATTAACCATGGATTTCTCGAGCCATGTGTACAAGTACTTCGCCAGAAGTGTTTGAGCAACTGGACAATTCACAGCTTAAAACATTACATCTTTTGGTTCCTGCACTCTGTATCCAAAGTTCAATGGCTCAAGCCCAATGTGAAAATTGTCATTATTTTGCTACTCATTTTTTTTGGTCTTGAGCACCAAACCCGTTATGTTTCTTCCAACTTTGTGCCCTACAGAACCGCATGTAGCTTCAAGGAATAAACAAACAATTGAGCAAATTGAATTTCATTTGCTCAATTTCTGTAATTAGTGATGCATTTTCAATTGAGGACAGCGCCTAAGCATCAGGATTAGTGTCCTTAAATATATCCAGTCCAAAAAAATAGTTATGAAATGAATGGTAATAATATAATGTACTGTAGTGATTTTTTGAATATAATATTACTTAATCAGCTGGGAATCTTTTTCTTTTCTTTTTCGATTGCAGCTGCAATTTCATTTCGGAAAAAAACCTTTCTCAGCACTCGCAAAAACCCTAATCGATCAGAGCCATGTCCGCCTTCGCCGCTGCTAGGTCCGCTTACAGATCGGCCGGATTTCGGAGTGCCGCATCGAAGTTATCAGGCGGGACAAAGCCTGCTCGCACCTCCACGTTTTCACTCCCGAAGCAACGCCCAATTTCACAGCGTGTTTGCAGGTTCGTTTGGATTGCTTTTCGACCCCGTTCTAATTTCTATGGAATTTGATAACTTATCTGTGTATTCATTTTCTGATTTCCTGGTTAGATTTCCATTGGAGACGAGCAGTGTGTGCTTGGAGTCGATGATGCCCTACCACACGGCAACTGCATCCGCCTTGCTCAACTCTATGCTGTCTGTTAACCGAAGCTTGTATGGTTGGAACTCCGAAGGTGGTTTTCCCTTCATTTTATTAGAAGATCTGAATGATGAATTTGACATCATAATGTTGGCTGCTTTGACTGATATTAGTGTATTCTGAGGGTTGGGGTGGGATTCAGAACAGTGATGGATAACAATCAGTGAGAGTAACACATTTCTTAATTGTTGTGTGTCATTAGGTTCATAAGGGCACCTTGACGAAGTTTATGCTGCAACTCCTCAGTAAAAATAGACTGGTGTATGTTTCTTTTGTAGGGAAAGACGATACTAGCTGAAGAACATGGAATGAAGAATGGAATCACTTGTAATAACATTAAAATTTCTATAGGATATTTCCTGCAAACGGATTAAAGAATAATTAACATTTCTGTTGCCAGCTTTAGCATGAACATTCTTCAAATAAATATTGCTTGCTAGCTCTTAGCTGGTTTTTAAATTAGGTACTATTTTTATGGTTCTTGGATTTTTTTTTTCATTCTTCGTTGGAAACAGATTTTGAATTTTGATGTCGAAATTGAACTGCCCCGCTGAAATATGCTATCCTTGTCCTTACTTCTATCAGTGACTTGCTATTGTGTTTGTGTATGTTTATGTTGTTGGGACTGTAGTTTGTGAATACTGATATGCTGCATTTAACCAGATTGCAATGATGATGTGTAATGAGTGTCAGAAGACTCAAGGCAAGAGTTAGGTGCATCTGCTAATTACAACTTACAAGCTGCGGTTGATAAGTTAGAAACTTACAGACTCGATGCTTGCTTGCTTATAAGTTATAAGAAAATGTAGTGAGGACCAACACCAATAATCCCTCATTGCCTATTATTGTCCCTGCCATTTTACATACACACAAAATGTCCTAAACATTAATGTTTTGCTAAGACTTAATACCTTCCTTGTAGACTGAGTTTCGACGCAGCAATTCCCTTCATGAGTTTGACTTGTCTTTGTTTAAGGCAGTAAGACTGTGACACCGCTTCAGAGCTGAGTTTTGCAGGAGTGTTTCATGTTGTTTATTTGTCTTTTCGATTCCTGTTTCTTTATGAAAGATACTGTGAAAGAAGGATTCTTGTTTTCTTGTATTACTCTTAGTAAGTACACTGTCATAGATTTGGGTTCCACCGCCATTCTGAGTACTTGCTTTGGTTTTATTTTGTTGTAGATGGATGATTGTTTTCCCAAGCCAAGTTTGTTGTTATCCATGGATTTCGAAGGGAGTTTCCTTCAAGTATGATGGAGAGGATTTATTGGAAATTTCACAAGATCTCAAGATATATTTGTTGCTTGCCACCTCTTCATAAAGCTTCAATAACACTGATAAGGTTTCTATCAAAAATGAGTTTAATAATTCAACATATTCTTCTTAACAACCATGCTCTTTGCAAGTTGAAATTGCATGCCTGCTGTTGCAATTAACATTTGTAGATCAAGAACATAGTCAACACGCTTCATAAACTTCATTCATCTAAGTTCAATACCTTCTCTAGTATTTGTCAATAGAATTCTTCCACAAATCACCTTGTGAAATACCAGATACCAAATTGATTGTGATACAGGTAAGTTAGGAGCTAGGCCTCGCGTTAATAAGAGTAGCATGCGACACAAGTGAAGTAATACAGTTAACTGCGTAGCTATATATGCTTGTAACTCAAGGATGAACTTGATGACCCAAATCACTCTGGAGCGACGTTCACCAACTCATACTCAATCAGTGACAGGTTGTTATCTTCCTTAACCACGAAGCTGGTAGGTTCAGTCACTTCCACTCGACCCCATTTGTCAACAGCTAGCCTCATAGACCCCTTAAACATGTCAATTTTAGCATTGCGAAGAATAACAGTGGTGTCTGGCTTCATCAAATCAACTGTAAAACAAAAGGGAAGATACCAAAAAGAAATAAATGTTAGGATAAGGACTTATATTCAGGAAGCAAATATATGGTAATTGATACCTGTATAGAGCAATACAATGATAATAATAAAGTTTGTCACTGAAATAAGGACTCGAAATGATACAAACACAACTTGACCCACCCATTACAAGTAGCTGAAATACGCTATAATGCAGCAACTAAACTTGCACTGAACAATGCAACAATCAAAAAAGAAAAGAAAACTTGCACTGAACAATGCAAAAAAGGTTATAGGGATTGGTATAAATCTATTTAGCAAAGGCCAACGCATCAGTTTCTCATTGCAATAGCTACATAGCTACAAAAATATAATTTGTAGACACAACAACCTTTTACAGAAATAGCACTGTGGATGCGCGTGTATCTCGCCAGCAATGATTAGTGAAGACCACAGAACGCACACCCAGCAACAAGTCGAGATAAAATAAGTAACACAACATTATACATATCCATTGGGGAGGGAGAAGACTCGCTACTGACTACTCTAGTAATTATATCCCTAAATTTCAGTGTTTGATTCTTCTATGAAAACCAAAAGTAGCAGCAACAACAAAACACAATAATTTTCCCGACTATTATGTAACACGATTTAATACAAATATTGCATACAATTCAACTCAACTCCCTTCAGTGTCATTGTAGAACACTAAAGCATCAGAATTGTGAACTATAAATACTGAAACACTAGATGACAACCTTTTTTATCTTCATGAGAAATTACTAAAAGACGCAATGCATCTCAAAATATGAAACAAAACAAATATCTGTCTCACTACTCCATTTCAGTTTTCAGATCACCAAAAAATCACTGAAACGAGTCATTTTATCACCAAAACCACCAACGTCAGCATACATAAGCTATGTACCCATTATTTTATGAGTAGGATGAGTTAAACTGGAGTTAAAAAAGGTTTATCACAATCAATATGCAGGTGTTGGATTAACAAAAAAAAATCTGGTATAAATAAAAGATCTCAGTAAAATAAATATTTATATAAAGTTACTACCTTGATCATTCCTGGCGGTGAACAGGATCGTCCCAGTCTCATCCCCAACAAGACACTCAGAGATCCGGCTCTGACGCAGGCTGGGCGACACCGCTTTCCCCTTTTGCAAAACCGTGGTCGAACTCAACACTTTGACCGTCAAAGTATGCCCATTTGTCCCCGGCTTCAACTGATTCACCTTCGTAAACACCGGCTTCCTCTTCTCCACCACCTTTCCAGGCTGCTGGTTTCCTCCGCTCGACGCCATTTCCAAAATCGATCCGAATTCTCACAGCCCTAGTTTTTCTCCCACAAATCGATCCGTCTCCAGAAGAACAACACTCCTCCCCGTAAGCGTCAAATCTCACCACGACGTCGTTTTGTGCTTGTCAGATTGGGCCTCTATTGGGCTGAATCGGTGATGTGCGAGCGAATTAAATTATAATTAATGAGTGAAGACTGAGAAAATTATGACAAGCGGCTGAGTGTGCCTCTCATTCGACAACCCCACGTGGCATCATTAGAGCGATTTTTGCTTGCCAAAGCTCAACGTTCCAACAAGCTTGACAGTGGACCAATGACGGTGATGGACTTACGCTTCGACGGCCCATAAATTTAATGCTCACCTTGTTCTCTTATAAAGATAAGGGGTGCTAATATAAATAATTAAACTTATAGTCTGAAAGTATGACAAACTTAACGTGTGATTCTAAAAAGTTACGTGGCAGAGACTGACTTAGCAGTCGGCGTTGTTAACAGTTAACACTACGTGAGACTCTTATTCACAAAGTAAAGGGGTCGATATTAATATAACAAAATATTAAGGGGTAAAATGTAATAAACGAGGGAGCGGGTACGGGCGCGGTTTCAGATGAACCAACAAGGTTACATCAGTCAGCATTTAAGCCGAAGTAAGGCGTGGCTGCTTTAAATTCACCGTCCACTCTTCTCAAGCCACGCATCAATTTCGCTATTCCCCACGTGTCAGTTATCTATTCGTTGACCGCTCGTAATCACAACTGCTGCGAGCGGAGCGGTTCGAAAAGTGATTAAAGACCGGTCCAAATCACCCTGTCGAGCCGTCATTCTCTCTCCGCCACCAAACCTCACGCGCCTACAACAATCTCAACCGTCCGCTAAACCACGAGCGAAAACGAAATCAACGGATGACATGAGAACGCGAGTTAATGATCGCAGGCGGCTGATTATGTGGCTGGTCAAACCCTCCGTTGACTGCGCTTCGTTATTTAATCAATCAATCCTTCATCTTCAATTTCTCCATTCTCAATCCTCTGATTTTTCCGTACACGAAAAAAGCGTAACAATGGCGGAGGTGGCCAAGAAGCCAACGGCGGCGGAGGAGGAGAAGTCGACGGAGGTGCATTTTAGAGGAGTGAGGAAGCGACCGTGGGGTCGTTACGCAGCGGAGATCCGAGATCCGAGGAAGAAAAGCAGAGTCTGGCTAGGCACATTCGACACAGCGGTGGAGGCCGCGAGGGCATACGACGCTGCGGCGAGGGAATTCAGAGGATCGAAAGCGAAAACTAACTTCCCACAATCTGAGCCGACGCGTATCAAACTCGATTGCAGCCCGAGCCAGACCAGCACCGTGGAAACAAGCAATTCACAGCTGGATCTAAAACTTGGTCGTGGCGTCGTCACTGAGCCGATTCGATCCTTTGGAGTTGGAATTCAACCGCTGTCTGCATACAATCCGAATCATAACCGTTTTGTGAACCATTTCGGTCTGGATTATTCGAGGCAGTTTCCGATTCGTCCGAAGGCGCGGCGTGTGCCGTTCAAGTTCGAGCCTCTGACTACGAGCGGTTCGGACTCGTCGTCGGTCATCGATCTGGGCGCGAACGAAGATGAGGTGAAGCCAAAGCGAGCAGGACTGGGCATAGATCTCAACTTGCTACCGACGGACCTATATGCTGATTGTTAATTTTTACGTTAGCTATTTTATCTGGATATCTAAATCGTAAAAAAAAAATAGAGAAAATCTGTGAAAAAAAAAACGAGAACGGCCGATTATTTTCCGATTGAAAAAGCGGCGGCAGTTAGATTTTGCTTTTTTCTCTGTAATTTTTTCAGTGGATTGAATCGACTGTTTTGGGAACGGAGCTTCTTTTCGAAGTTCAGATTTGCGTAAACAATTTCAATTAATTACGTATGTACTCCCTCCGTCCCATAATTTTCATCCCACTTTCCTTTTTGGGTAACTTTATCACACTCACAATCACCTTATTTAATCATTTATCTTCACACTTACTTTATCTCACTTACTTTATCACACTCACAATAATTTACTTTATTATTTTTCTTAAAAACTGTGCCAAAACTCAAATGAGAGGGACAGAGGGATTAGTAAGTACATTTAACAGACTCTTTATTTTCAAGAAAAAAAACAGACTCTTTTAAGCAGTTTAAATATAAAATGAATTAAAATAAAATAATATGTGCCTTCCGGAAAAAGTGTCTGCTGACCGGGTCCAAATAAAGTCTTGACATGCGCCGTTCACACAAATTAGGGCGTCATTTATTGATTCTGCCGTCCTTTGTGAAAGCTTTACATAAAATTATCATAGGGAAAAAATGCACAGCAGTAGGTGAGCATTAGAAGATATGTTCGTTTTGGAGTAGGTTGAGTCGGAATAACTGAAAAGTATCCGAAAATTACGCTGGTTGGACGGACGGCGCAGTTGTAATACAAGTTTAATCTTATACGGGAGTATGTTTGAGCGGGATAGGGTCCCACCCACCAGTCAAGATGCTCCATCCACGTGTTATTGAAAATTGCACTATAACTCTGGAGCAAATATCTGTCATTTTATTTGTTACGTAAAAAACAGTACGTACAAGTTTGTAACAAAATATATTAATTTACCCGTTCGAAAAATTCTCTTGTCCGCCACGGCCGACGCATTTTATTTTATATGTAAATAATGTCGATGCATTTGAGCTTACTTTACGTCAGAAACTACGAAAAAAAAACAAATAAATGTAGACAGTAGATACGGCGCCGTTTCGCTGCGTCCCATAGCGGACTAACTCTGTTTTTTCGGAGCATCTGCAAATCTATGCATTTACTAGTTTATACTCATACACAGACGTCTGTGTCTCTGCGCCTGTGTTTTTTGACTGGTCTCAGACTGCAACGAACACGATCACGCTAAGACAAGCGTGTCTTCTTTTTCAATTTTTCATCTTCAATACTCCTAATTCAATGTTGCAGAGCATATAAATCGAAATTCAAACTGAGAAATTGATATTTAACTACCATCATTTATGAACTGCAACAGAGCTGGTGAAGATACGTACAGTCCGATACTCACAGTAAACCCTAGTCTAAGAAGACGTGCGTAGACAGAAACTAAAGAGGCGAAGTAAACAAGAAAACGACGGCGTTTTATGTTTTTGGGAAGCTTAAAGGACTGTAGTTTAAGTAAAGGTCACATCCATGGCGGTGGTGGTTCGTTGAGATCTATCGGCAGGCCACGCGGCTTCAGCTTCACATCCTTGAAGAGATCCAACGAACCGGCGCAGCAGCTGGGAGTAAACACATCGGTTCTGAGGAACTCGCTGAAGCTGAGACGCTGGCGGTTGTGAGCGACAGCAGTCCATCTGGGGTTGTTGAGGTCTAGAGGTAAAGGAGAAAGTGGTGGGAAGTTGGTTTTGGCTTTGGGTCCTCGGAGTGACTGAGCTGCTCTGTCGTACGCTAAAGCTGCTTCCTCAGGCGTATCGAATGTGCCTAACCAGACTCTTGTCTTCTTCCATGGGTCGCGTATCTCCGCTGCGTATCGACCCCATGGCCTCTTCCTCACTCCTCTGTAGTGCCGTCCACTCCCGGCCGCCATAAGAAAATTAAACCCTAACACGCAGTAGTTGAAATGAGGAAACAGCAGAGCAGACTGAAATGAAGTAGTTGAATAATAAAAACAAAGCAATGAGTAGGAGGAGTTCAGGTTGCTAAAACGGTGTCGTTCATTGTAATGACGAAAAGCTGAGTATACGTGCCGCTTTATTATCTGTAGATCTAGATTTTTTTTTGAAATACAGTAGCTTATACCCTAGCTGGTGGAACGTTGACTAGACGTGGACTAACTCTGCTGACGTTAGCAAAAGCTCTATAGCTGTGGGCAGCGGCGCCAACCATAGCAGTCAAAGGTGGTTTTGTTTGACGTGTCAGAATGAATGTGAAAAATCAAATACTTATAGCTGTGGGTAGAGTGGGGACTGTTGATTGGATAAGACGCCCTTTTTTGAGGGGGCTGCGTGCTACGTGGGAATATGTACAGTCGAGACGAGGCGTGTCTCAGTGGTTGTAGACAGTGGGATTTGGAGTGGGGACCTGTCTGATCACTCAACTGCTGATCTTTTTTCCATTTTGTCCTAGAGGTAGTTACGATATGTGTATATCTAATCCAAAATAATAATAATAATAATAATAATAATGATATGTGTATAGTATAGTACATGTCGAAAAAAAAAATGGAGCTCATGTTCTTAGGGCATCTTCAACAAGTCCTCAAATCTTCAAATTTTGAGGTTTTTAGCAATTCAACAAGTTCTTAAATCTTCAAATTTTGAGGTTTTGAATAATGAAACCTCAAATTTGAGGTTTCACTATTCAAAACCTCAAAACTCCTTTTTAATTTTTCTTTGATCCCTATAATTATGTTTATCACAAATAATTGTACTAAACCTAATTTAGAATAGCTTTTTTTTTATGGGTAATTTAGAATAACTGAAGTACACAAAAAAATAAAATTTTATTATTATATATGTAATTTATATTATCATGTAACTTTATTATGTAATATTGTGTGTTGTATAATATATTAAATGTATGTTTCATATTTATTTATGAAATTTTATCATTACTTGTAACTTTTATCAATATGAAGAACTATATTACAAATTAATAAAATTTTAAATTTTTTTTTGAAAATTCATTTTTGGAATAAGCTAACCTCAAATCCTCATTTTGAGGATTTGTTCCCTTCAAATTGAGGAGAGCTATTGGAGATGCCCTAAGTACTAGGAAGATGGTTGATCGCTTTGTTGTGTGTTTTGTAAGTACTACTGTATAATACTGTATGTGCACGAGTTGTATATATACACTTTTGCAGGCCCAAGTCACGTGCCTTGTTTTCTGGTCACTTGTGACAAAGAATATGTATCAATAAGACTCCTGGTTTTCTTAGTTTTTTTTCCTGAATATAGTTGTGACAATTTATTTATCTTAAACTCTGAATATAATATTGTAGATTCAAACTATCAAGTTTTGGTTAATGAGAGATTGTCAACCTAGAAATTAGAAGAATCATTTATCAATATTTCTTGATCAATATTATATAATAAAATGATGACTATTGTATAACATATTAAAATGTCACACACCCAAAAACAATATGATGCAAACTCAAACTAATAACCTCACGAGAGATTCGAATAATTACTTATTGCAATGATTATGAGGTCCTAAGCTGGCCAAAAACTCTAATCAATTGGAAAAGAAAAAAAAACAAGGTTTTACAACAAGCATGCGGTGTAGTCTTACACTTATAAATTAGGAAAAATAAAAAAGAGAGAGTATGAATTATCACTTATTGACAAATTAAGGACCGAACTATGAAAATTAACAATTTTCATAAAACACTTAACTGATGAAATATCAATCCGTCAATTAACTAAGTTAACGAAACAAATGAATTGAAAAAACCTTCTTGCTCTTAATAGTTCATATTTAGATTCACGATATTTTTAAGCCAATTAGAACTTTCTACGTTTTAATCTAGCGGCTGTTTATTGGCTAAATTGCGTGGGAGCACGTGGATATTAGGGTGGTTTTGATGCCAAAATAACAAATCAAACGGTCTGTGCTAAAGCATTTAAAGTTCGAGTATAGTAGCTTCATATCGGCACTACAATGATGGCCCAAACAACCAACGCTAGCAGAGTTAGAAAATTTCTTAGCAAATCAAGAGGCCCTAGCACAACAAATGTCGAAAGTAACGATCAAGCTGGAGATAGAGGAGGCCTTATTCAGTGCTAGGAGATCAATTCATGGTTCCAAGAGAGAAAATGATAGAGAACATAGGAGAAGTAAGTGCAGTCGTTGTGAGCACAAGTCAGACAGTGAATGTGAAGAAGATTCTGATAGAGATGAGCATAATCGGTAAAAAGACACTAAACAAAAAAGAGTAGAATGTTGTACATGTGATCGCAAAGGACACTGCACAAGAGACTACAAATCTAGGAAGAAGGTTCATAACAATTTCATCAAGACCAACCAAAATGAAGTTGCAAGTGAAGAAGAATGGGACTTCGAGGCGACATATGTGATTGAGGAAGACATGTCCGAAGAAGAAGAATGAGATTTCGAAGGTACATATCCAACTAAAGAAGATGTGCCTGAAGATGAGTGGGATCTTAACGAGCATAACGTCGATGGCTTTTGGATTGAAGACTTGGAGAGTGATGAAGGTTCCGTGATAGCAGCAAGTGTTTTGATCGCGGAGCAAGATGTTGAAGAGCGTGGTGATGATCTATCTAAGAAAGAATATTCTAAAAAAATGCTTCCCAAATTCATGTTAGTTAGGTCATGAAGAAATAGAATTGTTGTGATAAAGTATAATATTGGAAACACACGTGCAGTTTCAAAGAGAGATGTTCAAAAGTGTAGTGATACAACTAAAAACACATGTGTCTATGCTAAGTCAGCAATGCAGAATGTCAAAAATCAGGGGAGCTGAAAAAACATATTCAAGTGAAGACACTACTGAACAAAGACAATGAATCAGAAGAGTATGCCTAAAAGACTTTGGAGATGACAAAAGGCACAAATAAGATCGAAGTTTATCGAATGAGACCAAAGAAGTTAGTGAACTGTTAGAATTTCGAAAGCAGAACATGATTCCTCGATCCAAGAAAATAACCATGGAGTACTACTTAAAGAGAGACTATATGATCAAGACACGCAAGGCAAGTTTGATATTGGAGCAAACATCAAGAGACCACCGGGAAGAGAAGACCAATTAGACATTGAGGGGAGCATTGAACACTCAAATGTCTAATCGGGCCAATAAAGGACTTAAGCCCAACATCAAAATATGATCCATTAAACAAGCCCAAGGAAGAGAATGAATAATGAAGAACAATAAGGAGAAATCTAGAAGATTATGGAAAGTGGTGGAGATGAGATATTTATGTGGAATTTTCTAGAATATTATTTTATAGCCGTTAGATCAAAATGATTATAGCCTTAAGGAGTAGTGTAGTATAAGTAAGGGTGAGTGTTAGAGTTGTATGCACTAAAGTTTAAAAAAAAGTATGATGTGTGAAATAGTTCCTCTTGTAAGAATTTCTCGATACAATAATAAAAATGCTGTGCACTTGAGATTATTTATCTGCTAATCGTGTTTCCTTCTTGCATTTGAATTTTGAATTATTAGATAGGTTTAACTTTTGCTTTAATTTCCAATCAAAAAAAACTTTTGCTTTAATTTGACTTTCAACAAATCTGAGGGATGTCGAACAGTAATCAGTCCAAGTGTCGACCTCTCATCCATCTATCTCATGGTCTGTGACATCGGGTTACTCCACCACCGGTGGTCCATATACACTGTGTAAAATGCCCCAAGTGCTACTTGGGATTTGCGGTCACCGAGGGAGTCGCACTGCATCTTGGAAGAAATAGTGTGGGAAGCGCAAGCGCAAAAAAAATTAAATGACTGAGGCACTGAGCTATAAACAGTTTGGCAGTCTCTCACGGACACGGCAAGACACGTGAAAAATCCAAACTCAAAATATATAAGAAGTGTACACGGCAGGACACGGCGATATAAATTATATAAAAATATAATTATAATTAAGCATGTGCAATTCCTTTGAAATTAAAAACAAATATTCAAACATTAAAGTAGACCTGGCAAAATTATCCATCAACCGTTATCCGTCCATTAACCATCCGCTAAAATCCATCCATTATCCATCCATTTAGTTAATGGATTGAATTAATCCATATCCATTACAATCCATTAGTAAATGGATGACATGGTTTAATCCACTAATCCATTAATGATCCATTAATTAATGGGCCGGAAAAAAATAAAAAAAATAAAAAAATAAAAAAATAAAAAAAATAAAAAAATAAATTTCTTTTTAGTCAACACTCGTCAGTTGTAGACTCACTCGTTGAAGATGTTTTGGATTTAACTGCTGAACGAGGAAACGAATGTGGATGATGTCCTGGACCTCACCATAAGTACAATCAAAATTATTTGGGAATCACGTGGTTCATTTTACATGTCTTATAATTACTTTTTGTGCGTGATTTGTATCGAAGATTTATTTACTTCACAGTTTTAATTAGTTTTGATGCTACTATTCATTACAATGTGATCTTGTATGTTTAGAAATAACTCAATTTAAATTTCTTAATATCAAATAAGAAATAAAAGAGTTAAATGAGAAAATGAACTAAATGGGTTAAATGGATCAAATGGATTTATCCATTAATCCATCAACCATTAGTGATCCGTCCGTTTAATCCATTAACACTAATGGTTTTAATGGATTGGATCCGTTTAATCCGCTAACCGTTTCATCCATCCATTAACCCATCCGTTCATCCATTTTGTCACCCCTACATTAAAGTCACAATAATGCATAAAAGACTCATAATTAAGCCGTGTCGGCCGATTGGTCCAATTTTTTTTTAAAAATCGGTTTAATTGGAAGTGTCGGCCGATCCAGGCGTGTCCAAGTGTCCGACACGGCAAGTCACAAAAAAATGGGTGCCCGTGCTTCCGAGGCCTCTAGGATGTGGACTGCTACATACTAGTTTGATTTTGATGGGTGTCTAATATGAATTTGAAACACAGAGGAGCGCTCAAATGAGAACCCCTTTGAATTTTGATAACTTGAGACTCCAATCTTTACATTCCAAAATGCATTTTGATGATGACACGTCCTCCATGTGCATTTTTCAAGATGTATTTAATGCAAAGTCAAAACCACATTTTTTACTTTCTTTTTGGACATGAGTCACATGCAAATGCAAATATGCATTATGATCTAATGGTGAGATTTGAGTTCTCAAGTTATCGAATTTTAAGAATTCTCAGCCGAACGCTCTCCTCTAAACATACATACACTCATTTAAGTGTTTTCTTCTTTTCTTTTTTCGATAAGTATTTCTCAGTATTTTCTTTCGATTTGTGAAAAACACTATATTTTTTGGGAAAAGTACAAATTGGTGCTTCGAACTACCGCCATTTTCCAAATGAAGGTCTAAACTATCAATTTTTCCAATCAAGGGCAAAGTAAAAAATAAGTTTACCAATTTTCAAACACCGAGCACCGTAGATTCACCATGATTAACTTACAAACTCAATCATGTGAATTTCGTTAAAAACGACTCAATAACAAAGTGTATTGGTGTTAAAAAATAAAGATCTATTTAATACGTTAAGAGTTTATGATGAGATCATCGTGTTATTTTCAATATGGTTCACATGATTGAGTTCGCAATTTATTCGAGGTGAAGTTACGGTGCTCGGTGTTCAAAAATTGGTCAATTTATTTTTGACTTTGCCCTTGATTGAAAAAATTTAAAGTTTGGACCTTCAATTGGAAAAAACTGATAGTTCAGGACACCAATGTGTACTTTTCCCTATTTTTTTATACATGGGTTAGTGTGTTAGAGTTATTGAGAATTCGAACCGAGCTTCATAAGGTGTCAAGCGGACATGCCACCACTAGGCTAAATCCCAATCCTAAAACCACTATATTTTCAAGTTTTGATAAAGTCGCCCTATTTTCTCTCGTGTCATGTTATTTTTTTTTCTTTTTATTGATGGAAAGATTTCATTCATTATCAAAACAAAGGCTCTGTTCTTTTGCACTTCAATACAGTTTTATTAAGTTCAGTAAAGTTAAATTAAGTTCAATACAGTTTAATAAAGTTCAGTACAGTTAAATTAACTTCAATACAGTTCAATAAAGTTCAGTACAGTTAAATTAAGTTTAATACAGTTCAGTACAGTTAAATTAAGTTCAATACAGTTTAATAAAGTTCAATACAGTTAAATATACTTAAATTAATTTAAGTTAAAAAATGTAATATAATTTTTTTCAAGTCAATCCAATTTTTTTATAGTTTCCAACCCTATTATTCAAAATTTTAATTTATTTTTAATTTTTTAAATAATTTTTAGAAAAGCATAAGACATATATGATCTAACGATTTTTCAAGTTTGTGTCCACACCTCTTGGGAAACTATTACATCCGTTTTAAAATGGAAGTAAACTTTGTTGCACTTGATATGAATTTAAAGAACATGTGAAAATAAACATAATACAATATATTTTTTACATGGAAAAGTACAATGTCATTCAAGTGTAATTTTATATATCATCATCTTCATTCATGTTCATTTCCACTACATCATCTGGACAATCCTCAATAATTTGAAACGCTACCATGTTGCGTACTTGATTCATCTCATATTTTCGCTGTTGATCAAATAAATTTGAATCTGCTCTTCCCAGCACGGTCTCTTTAGCTACAATGGGTATTGAAAAATTATGCATGCGAATAAAGGTGTGCATAGTAAATATAGCTGTAATTATATCACTTTGGCGCTCATCAGATACTTGAGGCATGCCTTTGAGTATCTTCCACGATTTCTTTAGTTTTACTATTTTTAAAAAATGAAACGTTAGGGGCTTCACGCAATTTTTTAGCAAGTATAATTTGAAAAAAAATGAAAAATAAAATACATATATTTATTAGAAAAAATGATGAAACTTTTTTGAGCAAGTTAATTAATGAATTATATAATTTTATCATTTTGAAAAAATGATGACAAATACACATATATAACTATACTATACATATATATAAAGCAATTTCAACAAATTAAGTTCAGTAAAGTTAAGTTAAATTAAATTCGATACAGTAAATTAAGTTCAGTACAATTCAGTAAAGTTAAATAAAATTCGATACAGTTAAATTAAGTCCAGTACAGTTTAATAAAGTTCAATACAGTTTAATTAAGTTCAGTACAGTTTAATAAAGTTCAATACAGTTTAATTAAGTTCAGTACAATAAAATTCCAGTTAAATTAAGTTCAAAAGAACAGCACCAAAAAGGCATGTTAATGGAGACTAAGAGCATCTGCAATGGTGCCCACTTGAGGCTTTGGGACGCGTGCAAGTGTCCACCATTGTGTATGCTCTAAATGGTGGATACTTGCACGCGTCCCAAAACTTCAAATGGGCACCATTGGAGATGCTCTAAATGATGCTATGGCAACAGCATAGACGCATAGCTGTCTATGTGTACCGTTGGCAGTGGCGTTGTCAAAGTTGGTGTTGTTTGTGTCAGAATGGAGGACCATGAATGCGACAAATCAAATGTAAAAAGAGAGAGAGGTGAGGTAGAGTGGGATTGTTGATTGGATGAGACGCCATTTTGAGAGGCTGCATGCTGCTACCACGTGGAATGAGTTCAGGCTGGAGACGTGGCGTGTCTCCTGGTTGTGTTGTAGTTAGGGGTCGGTAATGGGTAGGGTAAGGTCAGACTCTTACCCTAACGGGCAGGGTAAATGCATGGTAAGACTATTTTTCATTGACCTTATAAACAGTACAGGGCAGGGTAGAGCAAAAAGTTCTTAGAGTACCCATGAGCAGGGTAATATTAGGGTAGAGTCGGGTAGGATAGAGTCGGGTCGGATAGGATATGGTCAAGTAAGGCAAATTTAAGCATATTTTGATATAAAAAATTCATAATATGAATGAAAATAGTAGGTTAAGACAGACTATGATAGGGTAGGAGGGTAGGGTTTGATGTTAGGGTAGAAGGGCAGGGTATGGTCTATTTTTTCATGACGTTTACCCTGCCTTAGGGTAGAAGGACAGAGTACGTTAGAGTACGGGGATAGGACAGGGTAAGGTACGGGTCGGACAGGGTAAGGGTGACTCTAAGAGCATTCACAATGCACAAGCCCATTTCCACTTACATGTGGGTCCTTTTTAGTGCCACATAGATATCAAATGGACTTTCAAAAAAAAATGGTCATGCCACTCCAATGCTCAAGCCCATTTCCATTTACAAATGGGTCCCATTGAATCTTTATCTTCTTTAATAATACTTGTTTATAATTATAATATATATAAATATCTTACTTTGATACAATTATACTTAATTTAAATAAATAAAAATAATGTAAATAAACAAATAAATATTTAATTTAAAAGAAAATATTATATTTAATTTATAATTGAAATACATTACATAATTAAACATAACAAGAACAACATAATAAAACATTACAAAAACAACACACTTAAACATGTTACATTAACGGTTAATGTGAACCATGTTACACTTAAATAAATTTGATATAAAAAATTATATAAGAAAAGAAAAGAGACTGGGTTCCACACATTTTACTTTTTGCAGCAAATGGGCTTGTCCAGTAAAGTAGGCCTGGCCACTTTTAAAGCATTTCCTCCAATGCAAAGTGGGCCTGGCCAGGACATTCCACATTTCCCGAGACAACAAATGAGCTTACGCTGGGATACTCTAAGAGCCTTTTGACCCTAGAATCAAATGCCTACCCCTAGTTGTAGCTTATATACAGTGGGATTTGGAGTGGGGACTTGTCTGGTCACTAGTGATCTTTTTCCAATCTTTTTGGGTTTTGTCTTAGAGGTAGTTACATTAATAATGATATGTCGAAGAAAAAGAATGGAGCTTATGTACAAGGAAGATGGTTGAGAAGATGATAAACCTAGAGAAGCTATATGTGATTCAGTAGATTAAGCTCACTGTCACCGATGGCTTGATTGAGCAGCATTTTGAGGCCGAGACATGTTCATGTTGTCATGAGGGGAGACTGGGCCCATTTTCAGCAGCTGTTCGAGTATTGTTGTGATTGTGGCCGTGGTTATGGTGGTGGTGGTGATTGTCTTGAGTAGAATGATGTCTGTCCATTTGTACGTCCCTTGAGAAGTGAGTCCTTGCTTTCGCATATGGGGCGTCCCTTGCTGTGTATACAACAAAAAAGTCGGATCTAATGACTCAAGATCGAAGTATTTTGCCGTCTCTTCCACCAGATAGTTAAGCATGTGGCTATGAGTAACAGCACCACAAGGGAACCAATGGCGACTCCAATCTTCTGCCCAGTGGAAAGATGAGAACCAAAAGTAGGCAGTCCAGGGATGCCGCATAAACCTGAATTGTCTGTAAAACTGGAGACACAAAACAATGAGCACTGCATCCAAAACCAATTTAGTGTAAACCTCTGAGTGAGTGAAAACATACTTGAAGCTAGCTCCATGTAAAAGCATTCCTCCAACTGAAGCAGGCGCTCTTCCTGATAATGAATTTCCATTCAGATACCTGCAACACAGCAGCAAGGTTCAGATCTCCTTTGCCTAATTCTCGATAGTATTTTGGATAAATATGAGTTTAGAAGGATCTTACAATTTCTTCAAATTCGGCAAGTGTCCTAGACTTTCTGGAATCGACCCGTTGAAGGAATTATAAGAGAGGTCTCTGATCAATAATTCAAGTATACTTAGGCTTTACAATAAGCAAGGTCCAAAATATGAACTACTAATTATTGACAAATCAAGGTTTAAACTATGAAATTTGACAATAAAGGACAATTTCAAAATATATTAGTTCTCATAAAACACTTAACTGATGGAATATCACTCCGTCAATTAACAAATTAACTAAACGAATGAATTGAAAAAGTCTTCGTGCCCTTAATTGTTAAATTGATGATTAAAATATTTTGAAATTGCCTTTAGACGTCAATTTTTATAGTTGAGACCGTAATTTGTCAATGACTATTAAGTAATCAATGTCTAATTGGGCCAATAAAAGACTAAGCCCAAAATCATATGATCCAATAAACAAGCCCAAAGGAGATGAATGAATAAAGCAGAAGAATAAGCAGAAATTTGGAAGATTATTGAAAAGAGTGGAGATGAGATATCTACGTGTAATTTCTTAGAACATTATTTTATAGCCGTTGGATCAAAATGATCCTAACTTTTATTTTAAGGAGTAGTGTAATATAAATAAGGGTGCGTGTTAGTGTTGTATTAATTTGAGTTAGAAAAAATGAGTGAAATGTGAGTGTGAAAAAGTTTCTCTTGTAAGAATTTGGCAGCCTCTCGGAATAAAAAAAACTGCCACATACTAGTTTAGTTTTGAATTCTAAAGCACATATAAACACTCATCTCAGTGTTTTCTTTTGTTTCTTTTTTTTTCATCTCAGTATTTTCTATCAACATGAGTTTAGAAGGATCTTACAATTTCTTCAAGTTGCACAACTGTATAGACTTTCTGGAATCGACCCATTGAAGGAATCATACGAGAGGTCCCTCCCCGATCAAGTATACACACTACAAATTTTGGCTGAAAAATACGACAAGTTTTGTACGACAACTATACGATAATGGATACGACAATAAAAAATCATACTGTTATTATACGATAAACGTACGACAACAATGTGTACGTACAAGTTATCAAAAAAACAATGTGTACGTATAACCATCGTATCTTGAATATAGAAACGACTTCGTCCTTCCCTCGTTTAGGGTTTCCTCCTTGGTAGCGTTTATCTCCTCCCTTAGACCATATACACCGGTACAAGATTACAGGACGTTCTAACGATTTTTGAGGACGTGCTCGTCTTCCGTTTCGTGCAACGGTTCAGGGAGGACGTTCGATTCGCAGCGAGATCGTCTGAGCGGACGTTCTCTAATTCAGTTGGATTCAAGCGGGGAAAGTTCGGTTTTCTTTGTCTCATGCCTTGCGGAGTTTTTGCGTATGACTGCGGAGGCGCGAGGATGTTGTTCGATTTGTGTTTTTCAGGGCTTAGGTTGTGGATAGGATTTCAAATCGGGGATTTGTGCCTCCCCATCGTCCGCTGCTTCTTATTATGCGACGGTTTGAGCTTCCCGTCGACGTTCGATTCTCTAGTGCCTCAGGTGAATTCTAAATTGACGATTGGGAATTTGATTTGTTAAATTAAGATTTTGGTTTGAGTCGGTGATGCTGTTGATTTTCGTTGTTTTAGGTATGGGTGGTTGGTGTCTCTGGTCCCTTGCCACTGTAATTGTCCTTAGTTGAATTCATAAGAGTAGTTGCCATTGTTTTAGGTATGGATGATTGGTGTCTCAGGTCCTTTCTGATAAATGATGGAGCAATTGTTTGAATGTGTATTGTGATTGTGGTCTGTTGAATTAAGGTCATATGTGAGATCAAGACTCGGCCGAGATTTCATTATGAGTTTCGTTTTAATTCTGGTTTTTGGATGGATTGATGGTTAAGTATTTCAATGTTGACCTAATCTTGGGAAGCTGGTTGTAGATTGGATATTGAGCACCAATTTGTAAGTATTTTTAGCTGGTAATGTCTAAGCTGTAGGTACAAATCTTTGATGAAGCTGTTTATGGTAGGTTTGAGTGACTTTCCAGATGGATAGTGGATACATTTCGTTTGTTGACATGAGATTCTTTTGGATGGGTTGTAGTCGTTTCTAGTTTATTTGAGTTACTCCTTGCTTATTTTAAATTTGAACTTCGGATTTGGAGCTTTGTTCAGATATGTGAGTATTTGACATCACGATCAGCTCATGCCATTGACATAACACGGGAGGTATTCGTCTGCAGATTTTTAATCCAGTGCATTCTGTAATTTTAGAAGGCTGTAACAGTGTTCAAATGGATTACAGGCCATTCGGCAAGGTGCTGATGCTGTAATTGCAGTTGGAGGGGATGGGACGCTTCATGAGGTAAATTTTCTTTTGATGTTTTTCAATTTGGATGTACAACATTGTATGCCACGGCTTATTGCAATGCTATCTCAGCGGCTCCATCAGTAATACGTTCTTAGTTGGTCTGTTTGTTGTGCTTAGAACTTACATATGATCATGATACTTCAGGGTGTACACCGGCGTTGTTGCAGGTTGTTGCAGGAGCTAGAGAGGCGTTGCTTTTTGGGTCTGGAGTCGTGTACATGTGTATTCTCTATGAGCCTATTACTTTTTTTTTAACAAAAAGGTACAAGCTTCTTTCTGAAACTGCAGTTCTCAGTCAAAGACCAAGAAGATCTGGATGAGGATTATTTGGATTTCAGGGCTGTTGGTGACGGATTTTTAAGTTTTATGCACTTGATAAGTGACTCACATATTACCCGAATTGTGTGTTTCTCTGAAATTTCATGGGACTGCCTACCTTTTTTATGATCCAAGTCAAGTACTCTATCATTCTAAAATTTGAAGCTGCATACGCTGTGGTAGTTTGAACATCTACATTAAATAATTTGCTATGACTTGTGAAATAGCTTGAATATGTTGGCTCTCCTGTTGTCAGCTCATTCATTTGCTGTCTTGAACAGATTGCAATCACTCCAATTTCAGTCTCGCCACATAATGAGTAAGAGTCTCAAACAAATGTTTCTGATTGGATTTCGACCGCCCTGAGTGCAGCAACCTAGTATCAGTGTCAGTCTGGAGCGCAACTGCATCTGGAGCTGTGTCAGTCTAATTCCCTTGTGATTTTGGTCCATTTGTATTACAATTTTAGGAATACATTTTTGGATATTTAATTTTATAATCTAAATATTATTGGTAATTTGATTTTACGCATACTAATATAAGTTTCTTATTATTTCTCATTTAATTTGTTTTTATAAAATTTGAAATATTTTATTAATTTTATTTAATTAAATTAATTATTAGTAAAAAAAATTAAATTAATAGTAAATTAAATACTAATTTATAGCTTTGTCGCATGGTTATAGTAAAGTTGTCGTATAACACCTACGTCGATTATACGATAAGCGTACGATAACTTTTTTTGGTTATCGTAGAGTTGTCGTATACTTGTCGTAAAATATTGTCGTACAATTGTCGTATAATTCCTACGACAATGTTTTTTACGACAACTCTACGATTATTATGAACTGTCGTATTTTCAGCCAAAATTTGTAGTGACATCGGCATAGATCAATCAGTATATAAACGCCAGTGAGCCTTATGATATTAGACTATTTACCCAAACACAATAGGACAAGTTGACATTGCGACACCCACCATAACTGCATGTTTCACTATCTAACTTTAATAAGCAAAAAAAAAAGAGGAAGAAAATGATAAAATAGCATCAACAACAGAAGCTAACAAAGTATTAAGTAGGCACTGAAAACCAGTTTAAATCAATGGACCATAGCAATGAACTCGGCTCCCAACCATGGACTGAAATCAAAATAAGTTTGCGGTAAAATCATTACTCGGCAACAGCCAGGAAAGTTTTAGATCCTACTTGTGGTGAATTCCTATTAATTAAAGGAACATTCCGAACTTATTTACTTACGGTATCTCCAAGCTTGTTATGTTTTATGAATCAAACAAAAAATAATAAGGTCAAATACATGTTAAATTCAAAGCAAATGTCTACTGAATTTCCATAAGAACAAATCAACTAAAATGTATCAGATTGCATAATACCTCCAAAAGTGTAGCGGGCGATAGAATGAAGCAGAGATTGAGAGAGAGGAATATTGAGAAAGAGAGAGATATTCTGTTAAACTTTGCTTGCTTATTTCCATGCCTTAATGCCAGTACATATACTAGCTGGTTTACATCATCAATAGGTCATGCTTACATCAGCTCATGCATGCCGTGCTTACCTTATCCATTCCCTTTGCCAGCTCACAAGCCGTTAGAGCAGAAGGTTCCACACCATCATGCAGCAGGTGTGCTGTCTCCGTAGCAAAATCATCTTTGGGCCAGCATGTGTTGGGCGCCCTCTTCATCGGTTCTGGCCAGTCAGTTATAGGCCCAGTAATGCATGGAACAAAAAGCAAAGAACTAACAAATGTATAAGCTTTATGAGTGTTTACCTTCATCCACCACAGTTTTTGATTCAGCGTTAATAATTTCAAAGACCTCCAAAGCATTGATAATTGCATTTCCTTTTGGGGGCTGTATGGTTATAACTAATGCCTTTCCACTTACAACAATAGTTGTGTAAAGTACCATAACTGCGTAGAGACCTCCAGTCAATTTAACAATATCAACATTTGAAAATGCAATATCGCCATTTATAAGAATATCGAACACCCTTTGACCAACACCATTTATATTATAGATACGTCGATCTCTGCAAAGTGTAGCCAAACTGAGTAGTTTTTATTGGGGTTGTAACACCCCACAAATTTTAAACTCCAAAACGGCGTCACATCGGCCGCACGTCCCCTAATCACAGGTGGAACGTACGAAGCCTCTAGACAATACATGCATAAATTAAATTTGCAACAAAATATAGTTTAAATAAAATGAAATTCATTAACTAATTTCATGCACATGTTATTTCAGTATTCAAGTAATCAAACCATCTATGTCTCTAAAAGTACTTATTATTAATACCCTAACTAGCGCGTCTCTCACTTTATCCCCAGAGTCCAATCAGCAATATCTGAAAAACATAAACATGGAAAACATGAGTCCACGGCTCGTGTAAGTAACATAGACCCCAACTAGCTGAATCATGAGTGCCAAAATAATTGTTTAAAATAAGTTACCATGAGTCACGAGATAGTGATGACAAAACACACAGAGACATGTAGTGAATCGAGAATGATTAACAAAACATTTTAGCACAAAGATATTTAACCAAGCACGAGAATCCGGAGCTTGTAGCACGGGGAGCGAAGGGTGTAGCACGACGAATATGGTAAGACAAGATGGCTTCAAGCACGTATCACACGGAATGGCTTCGCAATCCAATCACGCTGCATGGGTCCCGAGACGCTATCTTCGTATTTTGCCCTACGACTAGGCAACACGAGTGCCACATTTTGCCCTGTGGCGGGAAACACGAATGCCACGAATTTGCCCCGTGACGGGCAACACGAATGCCATGTTTTGCCATCCAAAGAATATTCCAACTCTGGCTTAGTAGGAGTACCAACTATCGCAGTCTGATATAGAGCTGCAGGATAAAAATAATGACTATATTGTATAACATATTAAAATGTCACACAGCCAAAAACAATATATATGATCCAAACTCAAACTAATAACCTCACGAGTCACGAGAGATTCGAATAATTACTTATTGCAATGATTATGAGGTCCTAAGCTGGCCAAAAACTCTAATCAAGTGAAGACAAAAAGAGGCTTTACAATAAGCAAGGTCCAAACTATGAACTACTAGTTATTGATAAATCAAGGTCCAAACTATGAAAATTGACAATGAATGATAATTTCAAAATATATTAGTTCTCAATTGTGAAAAAGTCTACGTACCCTTAATTGTGAAATTGAGGATTAAAATATTTTAAAATTACCTTTAATTGTCAATTTTTATAGTTGAGGCCGTAATTTGTCAATGACTATTGAGTAATCAATGTCTAATTGGGCCAATAAAAGACTAAGCCCAAAATCATACGATCCAATAAACAAGCCCAAATGAGATGAATGAATAATGAAGAAGAATAAGCAGAAATATGGAAGATTATTAAAAAAGAGTGGAGATGAGATATCTACGTGTAATTTCTTAAAATATTGTTTTATAGCCGTTGGATCAAAATGATCCTAACTTTTAATTTAAGGAGTAGTGTAGTATAAATAAAGGTGAGTGTTAGTGTTGTATTAATTTGAGTTAGAAAAAGTGAGTGAAATGTGAGTGTGAGAAAGTTTCTCTTGTAAGAGTTTTCCGTACGATAATAAAATTGTTGTATGCTACGCAACTCAACAATGCGCACTTGGTCAGAATTCCTTCGAACAACTGATTCGTAGGTATGCACACTTGAGAATATTTATCTGCTAATCTTGTTTCTTCTTGCATTTGCATTTTGAATTATTAGCTAGGTTTAACTTTTGCTTTAATTTGACTTTCAAAAAATCTGAGGGATGGCGAAGAGTAATCAGTCCAAGTGTTCACGTCTCTCCCATTTGTGCACATCTGGCGGAGACAGAAATTGCTACTTGGGATTTGCGGACATCAAGGGAAGCGCAAGCGCAAAAAAAAAACATTTTGGCAGCCTCCACTTCCCACACACTAGTTTGAGTCTAATATGAATTCTAAACACACATACACTCATCTTAGTGTTTTCTTTCTTTTATAAGGATCTCAGTATTTTCTTTCAATTTGTGAAAAACACTATATTTTCAAGTTTTGATAAAGTTGCCCTATTTTCTGTCGTGTCATGTTGGTTTTTTCTTTTTTTGATGGATAGATTTCATTCATTAGCAAAACAAAGAGGCACTGTTACTGGAGACTAAAATGATGCTATGTCAACAACATAGATACATATAGGGGTAAGCAATGGGCAGGGTAAAATTATTTTTTCTTGATCCAATAAGAACATCCTCCACCATGATCAAAAAAATCATACCATTCATCTCTCTCATCTTTTTTCTCTCTCATCTAATCATCCCTCATGGTTTTTTCAATCATATGCACTCCACTCATGATCCAAAAAAAAGGTTATCATCAATCTCTCTCATCACTACATAAATTATAGCTCATAAATGTTAAGATTAATAAAAATATATCAAAGTGTATCTCGTTTTATAGAGCTCAAAAAATTATGAATATTGGTATTTATTTGATTTTTTTAAATTTGTAATTTAGAAGATATATTCGTTGCAAGATCAAAAATAAAAATTGTACTGTTTCTTACACATGACACGTGTCGTGTTGCGATTGGCTCATTCTCATGCTCAAAACACAAAAAAGAGCATGAGATGCTCATTTTTTAAAAAAACTATGTGATGATCTTTTTGATGATAAAAAAAATCATGGTGGGGGTGCATGATTTTTTTGATCATCTCCAATGCTCACTTTCTATGCTCCAAAAAAGCATTGTGGGGATGCTCTAAACAGTACAGGGTAGAATAATTTTTCTAAACCCGTAGGGCACCCATGGGCAGGGTAGTATTAGGGTAGTGTCGGTCGGCTAGGGTATGGTCAAGTAAAGCAAATTTAAGCATATTTTGAAGAAAACAATTCATAATATGAATGAAAATAGTAGAGTAACACAAGGTATGATAGGGTAGGAGGGCAATGTATGATGTTAGGGTAGGAGGTAAGGGTAGTGACTATTTTTCGTGACCCTTACCTTGTCTTAGTTTTTATGGGCAGGATACAAGAATAGGACAGAACATGATATGAATCACACAGGGTGACCCTAAGCGCATTTTAACCAAGGGTCAAATGCCTACCCCTAAACGCATAGCTGGGTATTGTGGATTTGTGGGCAGTGGCGCCAGCCGCGGAGCATAGGAGTCAAAGGTGGTGTTGTTTGTGTCAGAATGGAGGACCATGAATGTAAATAGAGGTGAGGTAGAGTGGGATTGTTGATTGGATGAGACGCCGTTTTGAGAGGCTGCCTGCTGCAACCACGTGGGAATGAGTTCTTACTGGAGACGTGGCGGGATTTGGATTGGGGACCTGTCTGGTCACTAGTGATCTTTTTCCAATCTTTTTGGGTTTTGCCCTAGAGGTAGTTACATTAATAATGATATGTCGAAGAAAAAGAATGGAGCTTATGTACAAGGAAGATGGTTGAGAAAATGATAAACCTAGGGGGAAAAAAGAAGATAAACCTAGAGAAGATATATGTGATTCAGTAGATTAAGCTCACTGTCACCGATGGCTTGATTGAGCAGCATTTTGAGGCCTAGACATGTTCATGTGGTCATGATAGGAGACTGGGGCCATTTTCAGCAGCTGTTCGAGTATTGTTGTGATTGTGGCCGTGGTTATGGTGGTGATTGTGATTGTCTTGATGAGAATGATGTCTGCCCATTTGTACGTCCCTTGAGAAGTGAGTCCTTGCTTTCGCATATGGGGCGTCCCTCGCTGTGTATTCAACAAAATAGTCGGATCTAATGACTCGAGATCGAAGTATTCGACGTTGAGATGAAAGCTGATAGAGTTACCAAACCATGGATAATACTGAAGAGTTGTTACGTTACCTGCTATTCGTTGAGCCCTAAGAATATTTTGCCGTCTCTTCCACCAGATAGTTAAGCATGTGGCGATGAGTAACAGCACCACAAGGGAACCAATGGCGACTCCAATCTTCTGCCCAGTGGAAAGATGAGGACCACAAGTAGGCAGTCCAGGGATGCCGCATAAACCTGAGTTGTCTGTAAAACTGGAGACACAAAACAATGAGCACTGCATCCGAAACCAATTTAGTGTAAAGCTCTGAGTGAGTGAAAACTTACTTGAAGCTAGCTCCATGTAAAAGCATTCCTCCAACTGAAGCAGGCACTCTTCCTGATAATGAATTTCCATTCAGATACCTGCAGCACAGCAGCAAGGTTCAGATGCTCTCCTTCGCCTAATTCTCGATAGTATTTTGGATAAATATGAGTTTAGAAGGATCTTACAATTTCTTCAAGTTCGGCAACTGTCCTAGACTTTCTGGAATCGACCCGTTGAAGGAATTATAAGAGAGGTCCCTGATCAATAATTCAAGTATACATAGCCATAGATCGATCAGTATATAAATGCCAGTGAGCCTTATGATATTATACTATTTACCCAAACACAACAATACATGTTGACATTGCCACACCCACCATAACTGCATGTATCACTACCTAACCATAAGCAAGAAAAAAGGAAGAAAATGATAAAATAGCATCAACAACAGAAGCTAACAAAATATTGAGTAGGTTACACCACGATAAATAGAAAATTGACGGTGAAAACCAGTTTAAATCGATGGACCATAGCAATGAACTCGGTTCTTGACCATGGACTGACATCAAAACAAGTTTGCGGTAAAATCATTATTCGGCAACAGCCAGGAAAGTTTTAGATCCTACTTGCTACTTGCGGTGAATTCCTACTAATTAAAGGAAAGTTCCAAACTTATTTACTTACAGTATCTCCAAGCTTGTTATGTTTCCAATTGAGGATGGAATTCGACCCCCAATGCTATTCCCACCCAAATTTCTGTGATAATCAAGACAAGTTATATCAAGCTTTCCAAGACAGTGCTGTATTTTTTTCTTGTATTAACTGTATTTTGCAGGATTTATTGCTCTATTTTGAAGAAATAAGTATATCCATAGTACAAGGAGTAGCAAGCATCGAAGGTAGTATATGAAATTTGCACTTACAGGCTCTGTAAGTGACGCAACTTGGATATATCATTTGGTAGGAAACCCCTTAAACCCTGGCTATCCAAGTCGCTGGAAATGATTAAGACAAGTGTTAGTAATACATTGCATGTTGCGATGAATTCATTTATAGTGTTTCAGTGTTCGGATGTCCACTGATCCCCAGAAATTTCAGTTTTTTATTTTAGACATGACGTATCCAAGATGTAACCTAATAGATGATTGGTCCTATTGACAAAGAACTCAATAAAGCCACAGACGAACTCAAAGTACATAATAAATTCGTCGACCAGGAGGTACGAGGGTGACAAAATTTCCAAGGCTAACTACCGAAAGATGCCAGTACAGAAGAAAATTATAGAATCAAAGATTAACTGCTAAAGAAAATAAAGCATAGAAATAACCAAATGAACAATTCGCACGACGTGGATGAACTTACAGTCCATCAATGACCCATCTGTTTAGGGTCCTGTCAAGTTGGCAATCTGCTCCAGTCCATGGGTGTTGCTGTGGAACACATGGATCCCCATTCCACCCAAAACGAGAAGGAAGTGCCAAAGCCTTCTTTATGGACTGCAAGCCCCTAACTGTGATGTATAATAAAATAAAAATAAGCTTTTATTAAAAACAGCTTAAAGTGAGGCAAGTGCAATTAAACTCCAACTATTTTTTTATGAATCAAACAAAAAATAATAAGGTCAAATACATGATAAAATCAAAGCAAATGTATACTGAATTTCCATAAGAACAAATCAACTATAATGTATCAGATTGCATAATACCCTCCAAAAGCAAAGAACTAACAAATGTATAAGCTTCATGAGTGTTTACCTTCATCCACCACAGTTTTTGATTCAGCGTTAATAATTTCAAAGACCTCCAAAGCATTGATAATTGCATTTCCTTTTGTGGGCTGTATAGTTATAACTAGTGCCCTTCCACTTACAGCAACAGTTGTGTTAAGTACCATAGCTGTGTAGAGACCTCCAGTCAATTTAACAATATCAACATTTGGAAATGCGATATCGCCATTTATAAGAATATCGAACACCCTTTGACCAACACCATTTATAGATTCGTCAATCTCTGCAAAGTGTAGCCAAACTGAGTAGTTTTTATTGGGGTCTACATCTAACGAATATTCCAACTCTGGCTTACTAGGAGTACCAACTATCGCAGTCTGATATAGAGCTGCAGGATAAAAATTTGGCGCGATGGAGGCATTTTTAATGGCAGTTTGGACTTTTAAGGCCTTATCAGCACTCTGGAGAAAAGTTGTAATGTAGTTCCAAAATCTATCCCCACCCCAATGATCTCCGTGATAATCTACATCAAACTTTGACTTGTCATCGCCACAGCTTAATCTTTCAGCAGCTCTGAGCATAGTTCCTTCACCCCATCCTGGACCAAAATAGTAAGCTTTGTAATCAACTTGAAGAATTTCAATCGCAATAATTGCTGGATCTCCATGGCCAGTGCTGTGAAAACATATTGAAGCAGTCCCATCATTTAGTACAGCAATGGCCTCACAAAATGACTCCTCATCATGGTTAGTCCATCCAGATTTTAGAGAACATATCTGCGTCCCTTCAACAGATATATCAAATAGCGGTTCATTATTCTCGACATCCAACTCGGGGACCAAGCCGAAAAAGATCCTAACCAAATAATGCCCCTTAGGCACCTTGATGATATTATAACAATTCTCAGGACCTGATGACGTGGGGAAGTAGCGAAGGGTCTGCAGTTTTGGGGTAATGAAACTAGGTAGAGTAGCATTAGTAGGAACACCTCCTGTGTACGCAAAATCCTTATACCACTGTGTGTTTGTTGGAGTAGTATGCACATTTTGGCGAGCTCCGCAGCTTATCCGCATGGCATATGGTCCTGCACAAAATGAATTAAGGTTTACTAATGATCAATGAATATTTCTGAAAATGTTTAAAACTATAAAAATCACTGTGTACACCAATCTCTATTCGAGCTCCTTACCCATCAACTCGAAATGGTGTTAGTTATGTTAACAAATATACAACGAAATCATTCTCCATACTCTCTAACACAACACTCACAGTTTCAAGTACTCCCACCTTATCTTACGTCAACTGGCTTCTTGTATAACAAAATCCCAAATGTTGCTTGGCTAATTGCCATCACATGTCCCAAGCTCTAAATGGAGCTAAGAAGCTGTTTAGCAAATGACCTTACCAACAATTTCATTGCTAAAAATCATTCTCATCCACACATAAAACAACCCTTTTTCAAACCTGAAAAAAAAAAGAATCCAAGTCGATCACCCTAATCTACACAAACAAGCAAAAAAACACACCCCAGCAGTCAAGCCTAGTCAACCACCTCCAATCCACGCAATCAGCAACTCAAAACCAGATCAAATCACACCAGCAAATCGAATGAACATATTACCAAGTCCAAATCAACGCCGCTGCAGCTACGGTAAGACTTACCAGATCGAGCAGCAGAACCGGTCACAGTAGCTCCAAACAGAGCAATGACGAGTGAGAGTCGCAACAGTAGAAGCAGACGCTTCGACATCCCCACGGATTCGCAACTCCAAAACTCTCTGCAACTTTTTTTTTTCGCAAGAGAGAGTGTGAAGACGTCCGAACGTGTTCCCCAGTTAGTCTTTTATATATTTTAGCATTTCATTTTTAATTGATTATTTTCATTCTATTTTTATTGACCCGTCAACGTCATCCTTCCGGAAAAAAATTCATCTGTACTGTTTTGCCAGGTAAATAAATTTGATTGGCGAAAATAAAATGACATTATTTTATGTCACTTCTTTTTATCCTAATCAAATAGGTTAACTTAGTATTATTTTTTGATCCAAGCTTAACCTAATTTTTTTTTATGAAAAACGGCGGGAGACAAACAACGAGAACCCTGAAGAGGCAACAAACGACAACACACCACTCGACAACTGCTACCCAAAGAGCAACAAGATGACGACAGAACAGACTCAACAAATTAAACGATGATACAACCAACAATACCAAATGTCCGACAATAGTTATATACATACATACAAGACTCGAAACAAAAACTCCCCAATTGAATCGTATAAACCTCCGCGCCAAGCATGCCCACAGAGATAGAAACTCTTCTGCAATCTTCATGTAAGCACATACTTATCAAATCCGATGTGGCTACACCTGTATTCTTCAGATCATTAGTTTTCAAACAAATAAAGCACGACAACTCAATAGAAGGCGTCACAGAGGGCTTAAAAAGCTAGGAAAACACATCTAGTTGGGAACAATCATCTGCTCCACTTTGCCTCATGCCTAAGAATTGGACGAACCACCTGCGATTGAAAGCAACGCGCGACAACAAGTGCATCCACCGGTGAGCAAACTCAGACGAGAACAAAAAAACTATATATAGCGGCTGGATAGTCGCCGTCACCGCGACGACTACAAGCTCAACAAAATAAGACGTTTGAGCCGCTCAACAGCGTCAACCAAAAATCTGCTTAAAAAAATAGCTTAACCTAATATTAGATGTAAGAAAATCTGTAGATTTAAATGAGTGAGGAAAATATTGGTCAGCATGAGAAATGAACTCAATTGTATTGCTTGTTTAAGTTTAAGGTAGGGGAATGCATCAGATTCAACCCTGATTTTTACAATTAATCCCAACTCTTTGGTTGTACTTGTACATCCAATTTGGCGCACATTATTGTCGAAAATTAAAAGATAATCGCGAAAAATTCAGAATAAAATTGTTCATAAGATTTAGACAAATGTTCACAAAAATTTGATCTAATGTTTAGAAGCTTTCACACATTTTATTTAATATTCATATAATTTACTGATTTGTAATTTTTTGTATAAAAATGGGTTTATACTAACCCATTAAATAAACAATAAATACAATCTAATTGTTTAATTACCTAAGTAAAATAAGACTAAAGTAATCTCCAATGAAAACGGGAATTATTGATTGTGACTAGTAGTTGGAATTTTAGTTACACTTGTTCGGATTATGCTGACTTTTAGAGTTCTGTAGTGGTTGGATTTAATTTTTTATTCACAATAAATATGGTGATCAGCCATGAACTCATGCGCAATCCTTGGCTATCATGTTAGACAGAAAAGATAAAATAGGTTCCCAAAGTATTATTTCTTTATAATATAATGTTAGAACTATCGAATTCATAAAAACAGAATAAAGAAAGCTATGTGGAATTTTCCTGGTGCCTATAAAATGAAAATTTTATATATAAAGAATATTGATTTGATTGGCGTAGTCAGTCAGCTAACATCTTACTAACCTTATTTAATTTAAACCGTTGTGTATAATTTTCATAAATCGGACAAATAATTAGAAATGAACGGTAATTTATAACCCATTTAAAAAATTTTCCTTTTTGGATCAAATATAAACCATAATTATAAATAAAAATTACAGATCCATAAAAATAATGACACGTGTAAAAATCGACCAATCATAGTTTTTCGAGTTCAGGATACTTTTTGTAAATAAAAAAAACAGACGCGGATGCATTTAAAAATACATAAAAGATATTAGGGGTATAATCGTCCAAAAATTGCTACAGTAATGATCACACTTAAAAAAACAATGATCAGACTTAAACAAGTAATGACCATACTTAAAAAACAATGATCAGACTTTAAAAAATAATGATCAACTTAAAAAATAATAATGATGAGACTTAAACAAGTAACGATCAGACTTAAAAAACAATGATCAGACTTAAACCATTAATGACCAGACTTAAAAAAATAATGATCAGACTTAAACCATTAATGACCAGACTTTAAAAAAAATAATCAGACTTAAAACCAGTAATGACAAGCTTAAAAAGAACAATGATCAGACTTTAAAAAACAATGATCAGACTTAAAAAAATAATGATGAGACTTAAACCAGTAACGATCAGACTTAAAAAACAATGATCAGACTTAAAGCATTAATGACCAGACTTAAAAAAACAATGATCAGACTTAAAAAAACAATGAACAGACTTAAAAAAATAATGATTAGACTTAAACCATTAATGATCAGACTTAAACCAGTAATGATCAGACTTAAAGATAGTAATGATCAGACTTAAAGATAGTAATGATCAAACTTAAAAATGGTAATGATCAGACTTAAAGATGGTAATGATCAGACTTAAAGATGGTAATGATCAGACTTAAAGATGGTAATGATGATCATGCGTTAAGTCTGATCATTTTGCGTAAAATTTTAAAATTTGCTACAGTACGATTCTAAAATTTGATATTTATGCGCCTGTGTCAGAATTTGATGAAGGCCTAGTATTTTTTGGGTGGAAACGCGTTCTGAGCAAGACTCATAGCTATGCAGTGAGCTCGACGTTTTTAAGAAAAATTCGATCATCTGGAGGGTCAAATTTGCATTTTTAATCCTCTTTAGTTTTAAGTCTGATCATTGCTTTGTAAGTCTGATCGTTACTTATTTTAAGTCTGATCATTGCTGTTTTTAAATCTGATAATTACTGTTTTAAGTCTGATCATTCTCAATTTGTAGTCTTTTAATTACCAATGTTAAGTCTGATCATTCTCTCTATAAGTCTGATCATTATCTATTTGTAGTCTTTTAGTTACCAATATTAAGTCTGATCATTCTCTCTGTAAGTCTGATCATTATCGATTTGTAGTCTTTTAGTTACCAATTTTTAAGTCTGATCATTAAGTCTTTTAAGTCTGATTATTAAGTCTTTTAAATCAGATCATTAAGTCTTTTAAGTCTGGTCATAAAGTTTTTTAAGTCTGATAATTAAGTCTTTTAAGTCTGATCATTAAGTCTTTTAAGTCTGGTCATTAAGTTTTTTTAAGTCTGATAATTAAGTCTTTTAAGTTTGATCATTAAGTCTTTTAAGTCTGATCATTAAGTCTTTTAAGTCTTATCATTAAGTCTTTTAAGTCTGTTTATTATCTATTTTAAGTCTGATCATTAAGTCTTTTCAGTCTGATCATTAGCTATTTTAAGTCTGATCATTGTCTATTTTTAAGTCTGATTATTAAGTCTTTTAAGTCTGATCATTATCTATTTTAAGTCTGATCATTAAGTCTTTTAAGTTATCATTGCTGCTTTTTAAGTCTGATCATTATCTATTATAAATCTGCTCATTAAGTCTGGTCATTGAGTTTTTTAAGTCTGATAATTAAGTCTTTTAAGTCTGATCATTAAGTCTTTTAAGTCTGGTCATTAAGTTTTTTAAGTATGATAATTAAGTCTTTTAAGTCTGATCATTAAGTCTTTTAAGTTTGATCATTAAGTCTTTTAAGTCTTATCATTAAGTCTTTTAAGTCTGTTTATTATCTATTTTAAGTCTGATCATTAAGTCTTTTAAGTCTGATCACTAGCTATTTTAAGTCTGACATTGTCTATTTTTAAGTGTGATTATTAAGTTTTTTAAGTCTGATCATTATCTATTTTAAGTCTGATCATTAAGTCTTTTAAGTCTTATCATTGCTGTTTTTTAAGTCTGATCATTATCTATTTTAAGTCTGATCATTAAGTCTTTTAAGTCTGGTCATTGAGTTTTTTAAGTCTGATTATTAAGTCTTTTAAGTCTGATCATTATCTATTTTAAGTCTGATCATTAAGTCTTTTAAGTCTTATCATTGCTGCTTTTTAAGTCTAATCATTATCTATTTTAAGTCTGATAATTAAGTCTTTTAAGTCTGATCATTGAGTTTTTTAAGTATGATAATTAAGTCTTTTAAGTCTGGTCATTAAGTTTTTTAAGTCTGATAATTAAGTCTTTTAAGTTTGATCATTACGTCTTTTAAGTCTGATCATTTAGTCTTTTAAGTCTTATTATTGCTGCTTTTTAAGTCTGATCATTATCTATTTTAAGTCTGATCATTAAGTCGTTTAAGTCTGATCATTTCCATTTTTAAGTGTGATCATTAAGTCTTTTAAGTCTGATCATTGTCTATTTTTAAGTCTGATCATTAAGTTTTTAAGTCTGATCATTAACAATTTTTAAGTCTTATTATTGCCGCTTTTTAAGTCTGATCATTTCCATTGTTAAGTCTGATCATTGTCTATTTTTAAGTCTGATCATTAACAACTCTTGGACTAAATTGAAAATAACATTATTAGGTTTATACCCCTCCGTGTGGAATGACTATAATACCCCTCCGTGTATTGTTCGGGATTTCGACTAAAATGAGACACGTGTCAGCTTAAAATTAGGTTTGTAGTTTTTATATATAATTTGGTTTGTACCCGAACCGCACCCTTCATATTATTATAATTTAAGTTATATTGTTCGGTTTCGCACATGTAGTTCTTGGATTTAAATTGGGCTCTGCTCTGGCCCGTATTGGAATACTAGCGTATCTACGGCCCAACACCGTAGGTTCAATCAGAGGCCTGGCATGGCCTGATTAATTAATTATTTGTCTTACTGAAACTCTCGTAATATTATTTATTTTACTTTTTGATGAGAGGAAACTCTCCTACTCCTAGTATACTTTTAAATAAAAATAATAAGACATTTAACTCAAATCAAGCGCCTAGAAATCTTGTGACAGTTTAGTGCTGAGCCGAGCTGGAATTAAATTTGTAAACTAAGCAGAATTAGACCCTTGGTAGTATTAACGGAATGGAACTTAGAACTATTAGTTTGGAATTGGGACTTCTTTTTAAATAACAAATAAATTGCCACGATAAGAAACGGATAACCATAAATTCATAACATAAGATGTATTAATTGTATTAGCCTCCTAATCATGTGAAATTGAGGATATTTGGGGTACAATTGACTTGCTTGAACGAAGCAATACAATAAGAAAACTTTTTAGTATTTTTGTTGCAGGCCTTGGCCTCTCTAGGTACCACACATCACAAAAGTAGACACAAACAATCCATTTCGATGATTCTCATGCTCCCTTTTCGACCTCTGTTCCTTGTCTTCATCCCAATTCCCATTGGAGCCGCACCCCTCATTGTAATTCCCATCACTATAACTTAAATTCACTCCTATTAAACCCTTGTAAAACCATCCTCAGTTTTTCAACTCTTATTTTATCAATAATGGAGCAAAAACAACATGTCAGCAAGGTGTGTCTTGACCAAGACACAGCAGAATCACTCTCATTCTCCGGCCTGCTCTGCGTCCAACAACAAACCAAGTCAGTAGCTGATGCTGATGCCCCACATCTATCATCATCCAACACTGAGACTCATGACTTTCGATTTGGTATCGAAAAAAGGCTTGCGCATACTGACTCATCCAAGCATCAGATGATCAAGTCGGTTTCATACAATAATCTAGCCGTGCTACTACCACACTGCGAAAGCAGTGGCCGTAAAGTGATGAGCCCACCGAAGAGGGCTAATTATGGAGGAGGAGTTAGGAAAGATGATGTGAAGAAGAAGAAGAAGAAGAGTGTTTTTAAGTCAATTTTTGAGCCATGCAGAGTTTGCCATGCAGTTGAACCATCTGCCATCAAAGATCAAAACCCTTCAGCTACAAGGAAACAAAGTTCATTTTAAAGATACAACTCTAATTGTTCACTCACTTCTCAATTAAGTTTCATATTTTGTTGTCACAAGATATATTATTTGTCACACAGTATTTGATTTTGCAATTCAGGAATGGACAAATTTTTATATACACTTTAAACTTGGGACTTGAATTAAACTATATATTGCATACATGTAACAAGATCCAAACATGAAAAGCTTTTTACAGACAACAAAAGAATCTCACTCAGAATGAGTGGAGTCACAAGATTTATGATGACTCAGTCTTCATCTTTATCTACCACGTCTCAAAACTCACCACAAACAATCCAAAAGCCTCCTGCATCCACTCCCAGAGCCCACACATGTACGCTCACTATTGCATCCACCAGTAATCAATATCTTGAGATCTGGAAGCTTCTAAACATGGAGGTGATGATGTACTAGAGTGCTGCTGTGTGTGGCAGATATTTATTGGATTTTGATGGAGTGTATGTATATAAATAGAGAGCAGATAAATCTCAAGCTATAAACTCTAGTTTGGAGGAGCTGAAATGGTTCTTTTGGAGAAGTTGCGCGACTGGCTACCCTCAAAAATCCCAGGTACTAAGAATTTAAATGACATGTGTGATGGATCAGATTGTTGCAAGGTTTTTGAGGTTGTGTTGATGTGTAGATGAGGGAGAGGGGAGTAAGTACCAGAGGTCGATGTCGATGCCGGCGAGCCCTGGGACGCCTGCTGTTACACCGACAACGCCGCTGTCGTCGGCCAGGAAAGAGAAAGATAGTGTGTGGAGGAGTGTTTTCAACCCAGGAAGCAACCTGGCTACAAAGGATATTGGGGCTGAAAAGTTTGACAAGCAGGAGCCTAACTCACCCACCGTCTACGACTGGTCAGCTCACCCACGCCTACAAGTTTTTTACTTTTATCTCATTTCTGATTAATTATCGTGTATCTGATGTGGGTATTTGGCGCATGCTGTTGCAGGCTTTACAGTGGGAAAACTAGGAGCAAGCACCACCGCTGAGCGATGGAGGAGTCGGCGGCTGAAGATGGTCGTGTCGTTTTGAGGATCTTCGAGCGTCTGCCACGTGTTGTTTGTGCACTGCATGTTATGTTATGTTTTGTTGTGTTTTGTCTGTCATAACTACATGAATGTGTGTACCTGGCCTGAAGAGCCAAAGGTTGAAGATAAGTGAAGAAAAAAATTATGTAAAGATGATGTAGGCTGATAAAAGCCTTGTTGTTTTGCAATATCAGCGTAACTTGTACATGTACATATACTGATACTGTATAGTTAGGGTTTGGTTGTACATCACATGTATAGAAATAAAGTTAACAGAAATGGGAAAACACTAACCATTTACCATTTGTTAGTTAAGAGAAGTAGGCCCCTCTGAGAGGCAACACATCAGTCTTCACTCGGCTTCCTCCTTCCTCCTATAAGCAAGCAACTGAAGAAGAGGCAAAATAAAATAAAATGTAATGACAACCTGGTTACAGCTCTATTATCAGGCTATGCATAATCCACAAATGTTGCTGACTATTCAATCAAGAGTAGTTAAAAATGATCACCAAAATTTTACCATATGGGTTGCACAGGTATTGCATATGTCCTTAAGGCCTCCAACTGTCTCTTGAAAATCTACCACTTCCACATCATCCCTCCGTGGTAACTTGGTAGCCGAGCTGGGCATTGGATTGCTGGTAGGGGTATAGGATTTCAAAGCATGCTCTTTTACTACAAGTAGTTCTATCTCGCAAGGCTGCATTCTGGTCTGGTAAGCAATATACTGAAGAGGAAAACAATTTAAAGTCGGATTGCAGTAAGAAAATGAACTAAAACATGTCATGCTAGAGGGAAGCAAAGACAATACCTGGCACAAGCCTTCAACTGTCTGGTTAGGCTTGCAGGAAAGATAGGGCCTCTGAAGACTAGGCACATTTTGTTCATCCAAAGAGACAAGCAGGAGGTCCAAATCCTGCTGAAACATAAACAAGATTCAATACATACCAACAGCAGTGACTTGCGTGTTGGGATCACACTAATAAACCAACATGCATAGCTTAATCTGATGAAGATAACCGCCTTTACTTCAGGGGGGCTTAAATTGAAATGCAGGTGAGCAGGCAATCCTGATGTATGTAAACCAGCATACTATAGTTAAACTTCTAACAAATCTAATTACACTGCATTTGGTACAATGATGTATGCATAAATTGCTATACTCACCTCAAGGTTGTTTTCTCCCAAATGCCGGAAATGATCAATTAACTTATGGACCCGACTATTTCGACCATTTTTACCATTGCCACTTCTATTATTACTCCTCAGACCAATTTGTCCCCATGCCAGCCTATCTGAGCCACCACCAAGAGCAGCAGAAGCAAGCACAGGCTCTCTGGTGGCTTCTGTATCATTGCCATTACCTCCATCTGGATTAAAACCAACAGAAGATGGTTGAGAATATCGACTTCCCATCCATCTCTTCGGCCTTCTGGATCTGATATCTGGCTCATCGGCAGAAGATTCCTTGGCTCCTTCATTACCATTGGTATCCTCAGAATCATCAGAGACTTGCGGCTCAGTTGCTCGATACTTTTTTCTTCTATTTGATCTCCTTGCGTATACAGCAGCAGCCGTAGCAGCTTTGGCTGTTTGCTTCTTCTTTCCAAGGGCCTCGTTTTGCCGCCGGACAGTCTCAGCAATAGATGCTTGTATCTTCTCATAAAATTTACCATTCACTCATAGGTACTCATATTAAGTATGCAGATAATGCACATATCACTACTGATGTCTATCTGTGTTCATGCTAATACTAAAAAGAACATGCAATTGCCAATTATGTTGGCTTAATGACCAATAAAAGCAGATTTAAACCAAGCATGTGATTTATTTTTCAATCACAGTGGAAATAAGAAATATATGTCTAAACTCTAACCTGCTTGTTGCGCATTTCCTCCTCTTCATGAAATGCCAGTTCCTGACCTCATGTACATATATAGCCGGTAAGATGAGAGAAACAAGTCATTCAGAAATCAGTTTAATTCATTTACCATACCTCTTTCTCATACTTGTCTATATCAGGGTACAAGATTGAGATTAATGTATCAAAGATCGGATCATCCCTCAGAGATCGGCGACTAGCACAATGAGTGCGGCAAGCAGGGCACTCATTGTTCCTGTCATATTTGATTTGATTATTTACATCATATACAACTGAAAACTACAGCTCAAAATTGAAAAACAATGTGTCCACACACAGTTACTGTGCATACATGTTATTCGAGAGCACATTGATCAAATTCAGTACATACCCAAGCCGCATGGATTTATCTATACACTCCCGGCAAAATCGATGCAGGCATTCCATCACTGTTCTAGTCTTTCGTATAATTCCTATAAACATAGATATGAGAAGGGATTGATATCTGCGATCAGCTAGTGGTTTATTTGAGCAACTTAGAATATATGTGTCACATAAGAGGAATCTAGTTAGCCCACTATACAACAACATGTTACGAAAATGGAAAGCACTATGTTGAATCACATAACCTAGTAACTTCTCCAATTAAACTTCAAAGTTTGTCACAATGTGGTATCAGACTGGCAACTGCCACCATCACTTTATGTTTATTTAAGTTTACGACTAAAGTCAAAATATTTCAGTGTTCATTTTAAAGGGCATCGGATTAGTTGTTCTTCATCTAAGAAGCAGGCCATTGTAGCAGCGTGACAATTTTATGTCCCAAATATTTCGGACAACCAGACATTACACCCTTAGTCAGTCCAGATGTAGCATAGGGTGGTTCTGGAAAATGTTTGAGGTCAGCATTACATATGAGGTAACTCTACTTCTAGGTTATTGTTGTTATTACCTTTAGTAGCTACACAAGATGAAGAACATCAGTAGGAAATGTCATACCTAAGCAGATAGGGCACTGGACCTCCTTCCGTGTTTCCAGTAAATTTACATCCACCAATCTGCACAAATGATGTATAGTAAGTTTTCAAGGTCAGATGTACCAGATGAATATTGCAAAACCTACCTAGATAAGGAGCTCAGTAACATGAAAAACCCACTTATGCTAGAAAGGATCTCAATCTTCTTAATAAAAGTAGAAGGTCCTCTGCTTAACAGTTACATTACAGGCTCTTGAAATATGAGCAAATGCACAACATGCAAAGTAATAATCTTCGCGTCTTTAGGCCATCTCATTCAAGGCACCAAATTTATGTATCTATGCTACACATAACACAAGTTCCGGCCTTACTTATGGGTTATTTGTGGATTGACTTGGACAAGGGCAGTTCTTATTTATATAAAAGAAAAAGAAGAAGGAAAATGAAATTGCAGTCCTGAAAATACCATCATAACTAGAAACATCTCATATAACATCTTGTAGGAGGTAAATGTCATTATTTGAACATTATTGTCACAGATAGAGCCAATTAAGGAAATGCAATTAATAATTAACTGTCACATGTAATTGCATGATCATAAACAGGCATCTTCCAGATAGAATTTAGCTTGGAGAAACACAATTCATACTATCCAACTACCACACAATGACACAACTGATGTCAAACATCTTTGATATGGAATGAAAAGCAAAGAGTGGCAAACAAAATGTCCATACAAAGGCGCAATTATCCACACAAAAAAACTCTATGTTGTAACAAAGAATTGACACCTCAAGTTAACCTAAATTTTCCTTACTGTTCACAAGGAATAGCTAGGCTCAATTGGTTGATATAATCAACAGCAAAGCAAGGCAGATGCAATGCAGGGTAACAAAAAGCATTATTACAAAAACATCCATTGGAACCATAAATAACTGTTTCAATTCGGACAACATTGGAAATATAAGTTAAACCAATATATGAAACAAGTAGCCCCTTCAAGCTATAAACCTACAGAAATGAAGACGCAAGGGATCATGAGAAGAACAAGGGTCACCAAGCCAGTGACACAGTTCATGCAGAACAAGATCTTGATTCTTGACCAGAAGTACTCATTTCTGTAGGTTTATAGCTTGAAGGGGCTACTTGTTTCATATATTGGTTTAACTTATATTTCCAATGTTGTCCGAATTTTTTTTTTTTGATTACAAGTTGTTAGTGTGTTAGTGTTAGGGGGAGGAATCGAGCCTGGCACTTTGGCACCAGGAAAGCATCTTAACCACTGAGCTATTCTCGATCCTCTTCCAATGTTGTCCGAATTGAAACAGTTATTTATGGTTCCAATGGATGTTTTTGTAATAATGCTTTTTGTTACCCTATGCAACAAACCAGTATAATCATAGATCTCATCCATTAAGAAACATCTCGAATCAATCAGCCACAAATCAAAGCTCCAAAAAATTGAAAAAAGGACAGGACGATGAAGCAGAAGACGGAATTACGTACTCGGATATTTCTTCCTCGCTACTCGACGAATCACTTTGCTCTAATTCTACAAAGGAAACAACACCTCGTCAAACCACAGACCAGACTAGCCTCGAAATGCATCAGAACAAAACTACACAGAGTCGCAAACTGCGACCGAACTCGCGTTCGCCGCCGCATCAAAGAAAACAACGACTCACCGTCAACGTCTGGTTGCAAATCCTCGTCGGCATCCTGCTGAGGCTCGTCCTCATCCGGATCGAGCGGCCGCTTCTGCGCTGGCATTGACGATGCTGGAGACACGAAATCTCAATATGCAAAGACGGTTTTCTACACCGTGACGCTGCTACTAGTAAGGCTTCGTAGGTCGTCGGAGCTACAGACAGCAATGAAGACGGTGCTGACGGGTAGAGTGATGTGGTACGAATCGCGCGATGCGGTGGAGTTATGCGTAGATAGTTTCTCTCGTGGACCGTGGTGTTGACATCTATTTATTTTTAATATTTTTGCAATAATCGACGGTGGAGATTTGAGTGTTCAGGATCCACGTCATCGATGATAGACACGTGTACTTTATGGTCCATTGTGGTGCGTTGGATCATGGGTGGTAGATCAGTTTACGTTTTAGCCCATTTGGGTTGCTTCTTGCTTCAACCGGCTCGAGTTGTCTTGGTCGAGTCGTCGAGGGGGGTGTTCGGTCGGGTCAGTTTAGTCATTTTCGGGCGCAGTGTTAATTTTGTAGGCTTTTTTTTAATAAGCTATAAATTACAAAGATAAAAGCAAATCGAGGACTTATAGCTGGGTAATAACATTCACCTAGGATCAGTACAGACAATAAAAGATAAACATAAATAAACTTGAGTCTGCTGCTCTACTTCGCCTCTGTCGTGGTCGTGGGCACATCATCTCGTCATTCACAACATGAAAAAAGGCAAGACAACACTTGACAGCAACCGTGCATCATCCGCCTACCCAAAGCACCGGCCAGAAATTGATCGAGAAGAACCAACAAGTACACAAAAATCGTGCAGACACGGTCAAAGCAAGCTCACACCAAAAAGGCTGAGTGGAACACCCTCATAAGTTTTTTTGATGGGGAGTTAGTGGTTAAGTTAGTATCTGCTCATTTTGAGCTGGCGAGGACTTGAATCCTGGATCATTTTGATACACAGGATAGGTGCTCCACTGAGCCACCTCTTTGCCTCGAACACCCTCATAAGTTGAAAACACTTAAGAGGGACTAAATACACAAAAATAAACCCATACCACTCCCCACCAGCCGAAAACCACCCATGACACCACCCACCGCCCACAAAGCCAGCAGCATCACTCCAAAATTCCAGCTCGAGTCGATAGTGGGCAGAGTCGGTCCAGCCTATTTTTAATGAAAGGGCTTCGGGTCGAATAAATGATGGCTTGAGTTGACTTTTAAAAAGTGAGGGCTGGGTTGGGTTGGGCTTGCATTCAAATTTTAAACTTAGGTTCGATTTTAGGGCCGAATATTAAAAGGATTTTTAGGACTGAATCGAACCGATCCGTGCATTTACATCATAGATAAAATTAGGTAGTAGGTACCTTCAATTACATCATGTATCATTAGGAAAAAGATTTAGTGCAGCGCACCAAGTTGATGCGAGTGAAAAACGACGTCGTTTTGATCAATACAACGTCATTTTGGTTTTCGAAAAAAATAACAAAACGATATTGTTTTGATTGAAATGACATCGTTTTACCTCTCACGACAAAATATTACATTGCACTGGATCCATATCATTATTTGGAAAATTATAGATAAATTTAATTTAAGTGACTATGTGTAGTATAAATTGATGTATATAAGGTAAAAAATAAAAGGGTTTAATGATCGGGTGATTTTAGGTCTGTCCAAGTTGAACATAATTAAGTCAGAGTTAGGCTTTTTAGGAAGGATAGGACTGGGATTAAGCAGGTGGTAGTTAGGTCGGGATTAAAGGTCGAACAAAACCTTGAAATCATGACCTTTGTTCGATTTTGATCCTTTAGGGCTCAGGACTCTGTCAGGACTCAATGCCGAACTAGCTATTGACTCTTAAGCCATAAAACTTTATGTAGGACTTTTGAGCCATTAGACTTAATGTCGTTGACCCATTGTGATGATCATTCTAAGAGCATCCCTCACCACCATGACTAAAAAAACTTGGCATCCATCTCTCTCATTTATTTTCTCTCTCATCTGATCATATGCATGATCAGTTTGGTCATGGAAACCTCACTCATGACTAACCAATAAAAGTTCAACACCCCTCTCTCATACCCATATAGCTTTACAAATGAAAAAATAAAATTATTTAAACATACATCAAAATATGATACTATGGATGTCTATTTGTAGAGCTCAAAAAATTATGAATGTTGAAATTTTTTATTTTATTTTTGATCATTTAATTTCTAGATAAATCAATATCAGAATTTAATCTAAAAAGTTTTAAAACATGACATATGTCAGGTTGTGATTCCATCATGTTTTTTTTATCATACTTATTTGATAACCAAATCTTATGATGGGATACTCTAATGCACCTATAACTGAAAGTACCCTAAAATTTAAAGAAAACTAAATTTTCGATGTCCCTTCACGAAAACTAAAACTGAAAGTACTCAAAATTTTAATTACTGTTGAAATTTAACGATATTAATTATTGACTAATCACTACAACCACCACCTTCACGGAGTAAACAACATTTCATTCAACCTCACTCGTTGAAAATAATTACCTACAGAATAGACAATGTTGGCATAAAAAATAGGGAAAAGTATAAAAAGGGGTAGCGAACTATCACTCATTTCTAATTTTTTGTCACCACTATTAAAATTTCTAAAAAGTGGTAGCAAACTACTCCACATTTCTAACTTTTTGTCAGAACTATTAAAATTTCCAAAATGGGTGTGAACTATATAATTTTTTTTCAAAATGGGTGCGAACTATATAAATTTTTTCCAAATTGGGGTAAAACCTATATAATTTAATGAAATTATAAACACCGTTAACGGTGTTATAACTAAATATTATTATTTTTTGCCTTTTTCCAACAATTATTAGATTAGATTACTAAAGTTTTATGTATGAGTAATTATCATAAGATTTGGGAATAATCAGTCCTTTTTAATTATTCAACGAACATACCTTAATATTCCTTTTTGAATTACTTAACACGGCTTCATCTAGCCCATGAGTTGTCCTTGGTTGGTCTGGAAATGAAAATGATTTTTTTTCTTTTTATAGTTATTAAAATTAAAGGATTATTGTATAATGTGTTAAAGGATTACTTCTAATTGATTAGAATCGAAGGATTATTGTATAATGTGTTAAAGGATTATCCCTTAGATTAGGTCGACCTAGGACAAGTCATGGACTAGATGAAGTCGAATTAAGTAATTCAAATTTCAAAAAGGAATATTAAGGTATGTTTATTGAGTAATTGAAAAGAACTGATTTTTCTCAAATCTTATGATAATGACTCATAAAAAAAATTCTAGTAATCTAATCTAATAATTGTTGGAAAAAAAGGAAAAAATAGTATGGGGTTATAGCACCGTTAACGACGGTGTTTATAATTCCGTTAAATTATATAGGTTTTACCTCATTTTGAAAAAAATTTATATAATCTGCACCCATTTTGGAAAAAATTTATATAACTCACACCTATTTTAAAAATTTTAATAGTTCTGACAAAAAATTGATAGTTTGCTATCCTTTTTGGAAATTTTAATAGTTCTAACAAATAATTAAAAATGGGTGATACTAGTTCACTACCTTTTTTTGTACTGTTCCCTAAAAAAATAACTACAGTAATACAGTACATAGCAGGTGAAACAATTAAAAAAGTCATGTCATTTTAAAAGCTAAATATTATCGATGTCTCAGAGAGTTGCAATGGAATCGAACAAAGTCAAACGAGTTCTAAAAAGATCCCACAAAGCTAAATGTGTACTGGGATGTAAGCCAGTGACTGGCGCGCAGCGCCTCATTTCCAAAGCTTCACACGACCATCATGGCTGGCAGATGCAATGATATCGGTGCTGATAGAGCTTGTCAATCCAGCAACATATGATTCATGCGCCGAGGGAACCAGTGTCTTCGAACCCTCCAAAGGATTCCATATTTCAATATTCTGCATTGGATCAATACAGAAAGATCAAACATGGGACTGAATGTTTTCGGGAGCTGAAGAATGGAAGTTGTTGTAACTTATAACATGCAACATACCTTGTCAGAGCCGATGATCAGAACATGGGAAATCGTCGGATGGAATAAGCAGGACTTGAACTTTGCGCCATTTTCAGCCATGAGCTTATGCGTGCTGTTGCACCAGCTGGCTATTGACCATATGTAGACAATCTCCTGGCTGGCACTGGCAAGGTACCTCCCGCTTGGGTCCCAGCAGATGCATTCGATTGGCCGAGTATGACCCTGCATTTACTCCAACATAATTTTACTCAACAGATGATCCAGATTTAAGACTTAAGAGTGTTGTACATATAGCAACTGGTATTGATGACAGTTCGGCCAGCCTTTATATGCAGCACATAGAGAGAAAAACTATATATAATATCTAATAGAGGAGCGGTTCAATGTTGTCATCCCAATTTGGTGGATTGGTGAATTGATTTGAGAGTTTTGATCAAATTCTCCCAAAAGTGAAGTTAAAAAGGATGGATCCAGTTGGACGTTGTCCATCAAATATATGCATCATGTAACTATCAAATGATAATTATGAGTAAAGTAAGAATGAATAAGTAAAAATTAAGACCTTCATTGTATGCATAATGCTGCCGGTTTCGCTATCGAGGATGTTTATAGTGGTACCGGTCACTGCCGCCAGTAGCTTCCCTTTCTGAGGCTGGAATCTGACTCGCTGCGAAGCACCCTGCTAAGAAAAACATCAGAACACAGATTAGCAGATTCATTAGTACCATGTTGGGAAATTTTTATTTAAAAAAAAGTGAGTTTAGAGACCTTAGTAACATGTAGACAAGTACTGTTATTGAGGTGCCAAAACCGAATCTCCTTGTTTCCGTCACATGAGCTCAAGATGTCGAACTGAGCTGGATGGAAGTCCACTGAGGTCACTTTTGCCGCATGTCCAATTAGTTGCATCAGCGCATTCTCCGGCTGCAGTGACATAATTGAACAACAGTGATAAAGAAACAATACAAATATACAATGTTAGACTTCAGGAGAGTGTAAGTACCTTAGTGGCATCCCAGATGCGGATTGTCTTGTCGAATGAGGCTGATGCGAAGATGGATGAGTTGGGTTTGAAGCGAATATCGCTTATGGCGTCATCGTGATGTTCCTCACTCACAGTGCAGACAAAGGTTGCCATGTTCCAAACTATGACCTTTCTGTCAACCCCAGCACAAGCCAAGTACTCTCCGGAGCTGGAGAAATGGCAGCACCAGAGCTCGGACATCTTTGATTCCAGACAGGCCTCTTGCTTGACCTCTAACCCTACTGTTGTACCACAATTACTTATCGACTTATCGTCATCACATGTTCCATATGAAGCATTGAAGTGAATTTTGAGGACAGAATTTTTACCTTCATTCCTAACTTCAATCAACTGAGAGGGCTGATGATGCGGTTGTGGCTGTGGTGCCGGAGCAGCTGGGGCAGTAATATCAGTATCAGGACCAGTTTCAGTATCATGGATATCATTGCAGTAGTTTCTGACATCTGTGTCATCCTCTTTATGATCCTCCTCTGAATCCTCATCAGTTCCCTCCATGTTGGTGTCCTGCTCCTGCATAGCTGAGCTCACCTCATCATTCTTCTCAGTACCCGAATCAGTCTGCAGGTTGCTCTGCCCTTCAGTGTCACGGCTAGCAATGTTAGCAGGAGTGGCGCTAAGCTGTCCGAGAGTCTCAGTGTTCAGATCATCCACATTTTTGTCAGAAAACATTCCTTGGGATGGAGGATTTGGTACAGCAGACAGTCCACCAGTCCCACTGATCATTGGGATAAAGTTCTGATCATTAGCAGCATTCTGTGCGTCAGCTTTCCAATTTGAAGCTGAGGCAAATCCTGCCTGATAAGTATTTAGAAGACCCCCATACATTTCCATTTGACTCCTCATGCAAAGGCTAGGTGGCACCAAGGATCCACTGGCACCATTATAATTTTCCATCGAGGCAGAGTTGCCTTGAAGATCTGGAAATGGCCACGATCTATGGAAATGTGCCAACTGACTCCTTATGTGGGCCGGTGACATGCCCATAGATACCTGACAAAACATAAATACCACAATTAAATAACCAAAGATGTCGGAATAGGCATAGAGGAAAGACACTTGTAGGTGATGGATACTAAACTGGAGGACGCATTAATCCAGCAGGAGGCCTCACATTGACTCTGCTGACTGATGATCCTGCAAGATACGAAATGACTTGATAACGCAAGTGTCCTAAGAAGATCTCAATCAGAAAAGAAATATCTAGCGTGCAAAAAAAGGATAAAAGCTAAGAAGTTGCACAAGTTAGTTTCTCTAGTTAGTTTCCTTTTTGCTCTGTTATGATCATATGCTTTTTCAATGTGTCTAATGCAGGTTGGGCATGTCCCTTCCTATCACTCTTTTGTTTCTTATGTCTATGGTTGCCCCACGGGCCACGTAATTATCTTTGGTCCAGATTTTTTGGACAATTAATAAATTTGCTCGCTCCTTCAAGCATTAAAAAAATTTGCACAAGGTACGATAACAAAATATTATAAGCCAGAACCTCTAGACTGTGATTGAAGTTGACGTCTTGGCCGACGTCCTCTTGGAGCAGTAGCGGGAGATGCCACTGGTGTCTCGACGTCGATTGGATCATTTGGGGACGCGCCTCGTCTTATTCCCTGCTCAGGAATCCATTTGCAAATTCAATTGAATCAAGAACTATAAGAAAGACAGAAATATGAAGTGCAATGCTGCATACCCTTCTTGACGGTCTAGGTTGTGGAAACAGAGCTGGACTGACCGAGTTTAGATTCCTGCAGCAACATATGGGCAAATTACAGCAGGATCAAAACAAGGAAAATTAAGTATGATACTGATAAACCTATTCATACCCGGTTCTAAGCACGATGGCACTAGGGGAGCCTGGTGATTGATAGTTGAGCATAGGATTAACAGGCATAGGAGCTTGTTCAGTAGCTGGTACTAGTGCACCTTCATGAGCCCACCAGACTGATGGGATCTCACCAGCGCCACTGACTAGCGGAGAAACAGTAGAAGTAGACCGAGCTGGAGGGGTGGCACTGGAGCCAGTGACTTGTGGTGAACCATGAGAAGCAGGCCAAACTGAAGGGACGCCAGTGGTTCCATAGACTAATGATGAACTTTCAAGAATTGTACAACCTTGAGGGACCGGAGCACTGCCGGGGACTAGCGGCATTAGCTCTGGATCTTGGGGAAATGGCTGCAGGGGTGGCAAGTCATACATGGATGAACTGTGTCCATCCTGAGGTTACAGAAAATTAAAAATGCAGCATATGAAAAGGGAAAATTACAGACACATAATTAATTACAGACAGATTAGTCTTAAAAAAATTATTTAATAAAATTAAAATATTTCAAGTGGACACAAGGACAGTTAACTATTTAGATGTCTAACGTTGTATAATTAAAACTAAACACATCAAATGCAATTAAGTGTTTAAATTTGAGATTGAAAGGGGCCCAAAATGGATAACATGTTGTGAATAAAAAGCCATATATATGGGCCAAGAAGTTCCCAGGATGGATCTAGAAAAAGTCACCTGAGAAAACGGAGCTGTGTGATTCCCTGGTGAACCACTGAACCTAGCAGTAAATGAGTCATAAAAGATGGTCCACCAGTCGAACAAAAATCCCCCTGGAGAGTCGATGTGTAGCACTGCAATTGGGATCATCAAAAATAGAAGGTTAGGATCATCGAGAATAGAAAGTCAACTAAAAGAATAAAACCGGGTCGGGGATCTGTGTGAGAAAATTAAATGAAAGGCAGTGGAGGGGTAGAATGTTACAGTCTCTGATATCCCCAATTTGTGCTTCCTGCATGAATATCTGAGCGGTTGTGTGCAAGTTCCTTTTGAGGAGGTAATCATATAAGTAAGCATCAAATCTGAAAATGCCCAATGGAAAGTAGAAACAATTGAGAATTTTAAAAAGAAGATAAAAAATTAATAGAAAGGAATAATGAAAGACTGATTTATTTTGAAGACTGACATTCGATAGTCCTGATTGTAGGCTCCAGAGTCCATAGGTGTTCTGAAAGACGAGCAACCCCATTGCTGCCCAGGATCCATTTTTCAGGCCTGAAAAGTTTTGAACTTTTTATTGAACCATGTCAGTTTGGAATAATCGCAGAAATGGGGAAAAAACACACACACACACACAACTGAATGATAAAGAAAAATGTCTCAGAAACAGAATGTTCTTATGGAGAGAGCAGAGAGCAGAAAATAAATGCAGCGAAATCGAGCAGAGTTGCAGAGAAACTTTAGCTTTCGCTTGATTTCACCTCTGTTGGGGCAGCTCTTAATCCTGAGATGAAACTCAAAATGAAAATGGGTAAAACCAGATTTTATAGCTGAATAGTATCTTGATTTTCTACTCTGAAAGGATAAAAAAAAGTTTTAAGTATATAAAAAAATAGTAAACGTTATGATTTTTATATATATAATAATAAATTAATTACTAGTAAAAAATGGATATACAGATATGGAAACTTATGTAATTATTGGCTTATAATTATAAATGGTTCATGAATTACATGATGCAGCTCATATTTGTACACCTCATCGAACACCTAACGCTCATTAACGGACTAATTTTGAATTGAGTCAGTCGAAATGTACAATGCATACTTTCCTTAACTGGTAATTCCTACCGTATGCCTTCTGAGTCGCAGGGACTTAGACATTGACGTACAGGTTCCGAATGATTTTCACAGTCATGCTTTCTGGACTACATTGTGGAATTCACACCTAATGACAGTGAAATAATTAGATTATTTCAGTTTTAGTAAGCTTTACAATTACTTCTACTTTTTTCCTTGGAAAATGAAATGAAAATCAAACAATTAATTTTGTTACTTTTGTATTTAAAGCTTTTCAACAAGAAAAAGATAGTTTGTATAAAAAAAAAACAAGAAAAAGATAGTTGTAGAAGACAAAAAAAAAGAGACTGGTATTTGCAATATTTTATAATAATGTAAAACAAACTCGGAGAGAAATAGAGAGAATGCATAGCAGGATGACCTGTATGACTGCTTGCTGAAAATCTGCAGATCCACAATCTCAAACATATGAACTTCCATGGCTTATCAGTTATCAGTGGGATTCTCATGCAATGGTAGCTGTCTTTAGTTCTTACTGTCTGAACAGAAGATGGTCAAAATGTTTTCAAATAAACAATACACAAAAGGAAATAAATGATACAGGATGAGAAAGAATCAAAACAGCATTATCGTCAGATGAAACTAAAATAATTTATTAATTGAACTTTTGGTTACAAAACCAGACTGCAGACAGCATTCATCATTCATAAGACTACTTTACAGTTCACCTCATGCCACAGTTACAAGTTACAACATAAGCTTCTAGAAAGCTTTCAGGGTTACCGTAATATACGAACCATAAGATGTGTCACCAATGAAGAGTTACAAGGAAAAAATCAGACTAAGATCTGGGAGAACGAACATTAAAAAGCCAAACCAATCTTACTGTCTTATACTAGAGGAGAACATAAGACATGAAGGCATGAAGCTGATGTTCCAATTCCTATGTTGTTCTTCTTGATTTTGCTATTTCAAACTAAAGAAGAGCAAGTTCAAGGAAAAGGAAAGGATCGACTGGCAGAATCAGGGATCTTCCAGGACATGATTGTGAATACTGGTGTGAATGATTATTGTTCTTTCTTCTCCAAAATGTGCCATCTTTCTGAAGAAGTGCGTTGTAACCATACCTGCTTCTTCATTTGAAAATAATAGATTCTGAAAACTCCATCTTGTAATTTTTGGTAAATTATTCACTCAGGAGTTCTTTTTGGCCTGCTCCCCACTGTTTACTGGAGTTAAGCCCATCTCCTTCATTTGATGTTCAACCGAGACAAGACCTGTCTGGGCAAGGAACCTGCAATAAATAAACCAAATCATTCGTTAGTTCGTTAGTAGTTACCAGGGACGCGATTTATTCTTTTAAATATGAAAATCGGTAAATAGACGCAAAAACTAGGTTGGCGCGGAGATAATAGGTTGTCCGTAACAGACATAACGAACTCCTCAAAATTAATCAGCTAATGAAATACCAACTAGTAGTTATGTACACTACACATGTCTCCTACTTTAACCACTAATACCAGCAACAGCACATCTATAAAGGCCGTAGTTGCAATTGTTTTAGCGAGAATCCTTCAATTACTACCATTAAACAGAATCGGCACGCCAGTAACTCAAAACAAGTAAATACTCTCAGAAATCAAGTAAGTACCTGAACCTACGTATTTAAATCAGAAATGGGAGCAGCATATAGTTATTATGAAAAAGAACTATGAATACCACATGTACATTACAAGGAACCAGCTCTGTCATTCAAGAACGTTTATCAACATTATCAAAATAGCTTTAACCCAAACCACATAAAAATTTGCTGGAAAAAGGCCTCCATTTCCATTTCTCATCCAAATATAAGTATAGCAACTAAAAGAAAATAATATATCGATGCTAGGGCCAGCCAATAAACAAATAAAACAATGCATTGCTTATCAAACTAATCAGACAGCTCTCAAATAATCCTATTGAAATTTGAATCCAATTGATATATTCACCAAGTCAAATGTACATTTCTTTTATATTATTTTCAAATCAAAATCAAAAAAATTACCAGCTAAGAAGGAAAAAGAGGCTCCCAGCAATTACAACAAGCAACGTCACATGAAGTATCATCCATGAGTCACTAGAAGAAAACGCCAAACCCAGCATGACTGAAAGACAAACCCCCAGCATCAGAAACGCCGACTGCAGAGTCGTCCAAGTCGGACCCTGAGACCAAAATCAAACAAACCGATCAGATCAGATGCAGAGACGAAAACATTATGTAATCCTAATCGTTGTTAATCCAACGACTTACGTTGACTCCTGGAGACAGAGCTCCGAGCAACACTGCTTGCGCCGGTGATACGCGTTCGTCGCTTATTTGAGATTCCTCCATCTTCGCTCTAATCGGAATCGTACTCGATTTTCGATTCGTCGATTGCAAAACCGATTTGCTGCCGTGCCTAGGAGTGAACGCGAGACGTGGAGACTACGGAACGCAAAACGGGCCTGCGTTTAACAAACTACTTTTAGTATTATTGGGCCCTTATTGGGCTTCTCCATTTTAGCCTCATTTGGGATTCTCTTTTATGTAAATAGGAGTAGAGGTCAAAAATCAAAACTATAGTTACAAAATTTTTTTGAACTTGGAAAAAGGTTCGCCTCTTCAATTCATCAGATATTTTGTATTTTTTATGGTATCTTAGATTTGAGGTCAGATCTGGTGCAAAGTCCAAATACCATACAAAATACAAAGTAATTGAGACCATTGATCAAGTTAATCCAATGATCCCAATTAATTAGGATAAACACAAATTAATTTATTTTTATCCCTATTAATAAGCTCATTAAGGGTAAAATAGACATGATTTTTCTTTTATTTCTCTATCATTACTGTTCATTACTGTTCGTAACTATTCATTACTGTTCGATACTGTTCGTACTGTTCATCACTGTTCGCTACTGTTCATTACTGTTCGTACTGTTCATCATCATCTACAAATCGCGATCGAAAACGAACTAATTGAAATCGATCGAAAACGAACTAATCAAAATCAAAATTGAAATCGAACTAATCGAAATCAAAATCGAAATTGAAAACGAAGAAGAAACGCAGAAATCAAAACGCAGAAGAAATCGACAAAGAGAAACGCAGAAGAAATCGAAAACGATTCCGAACAAATGGTCATAACGAACTATAAATTGCAGATGACGAACTATAAATTATCATGCCTAACTATCGATGATACTGCCGAATTGTTGACGAATTATAGTCCAAATGTGATGAATTATGTCATAATTCATCAAAATTGCACTATAATTCGTCGAAATCTTGACGAATATAGTCCAATTTGGACGAACTATAACATAATTCGTCCAAAAATTGGATAACGAACTATAAATTAGTGATGACGAACTATAAATTATCATGCCTAACTATCGATGATACTGCCGAATTGTTGACGAATTATAGTCCAAATGTGATGAATTATGTCATAATTCGTTAAAAGTGCACTATAATTCGTCGAAATCTTGGCGAATATAGTCCAATTTGGACGAACTATGACATAACGAACTATAATTAGGCCTTGACGAATTATAAAATTCTTGAACAAATCGATGAACATAACTAAGTTCAATAACATCATCATCACATCTCCACACCACCAGCAACTACAATTTCCTATCTTCCGCCTTCGTCGGTGGTGGATCAAAGTGGGAGAAACAAATCAGACACTCCGCCACTCCCCTCCACTCCTTGCCGCCCTAACGACATCTCCGTCCTCGTCACCAGCGCCGACCCACGCTGCGGCGATGGAGTTCTCGGCCTTGACAATATCAACACCTACTATGATCCATGGATGAGCATCGTCGAAGGATGATGGAAATTTCAGATCTGAAATTTTAATCGAAAAGAGGAGAGAGACAGTAAAGAGAGAGAGAGAGTGTTGATGTGTATTCCAAATATACCCTCATCTAATATTAATTTGAATTTTTATTTATTTATTTTCATTTAATCTCATCCATAGAAATTATAAAATCAACGGATAAGATTAGTTTGTATTTTTTACAATAATATGGGATTTGCACCTGATCCTAATCCTATAAGATTTTTTGTTAAATGTTTAAGTATGTTGAATGTTTGTTTTTTTTACTTTTAAAAGTACATAATTTAAGTAATTAAGTTAAGTTAATCAATTCAAGAGGAGTGCGCAAATGGGAATTGTACTTTATTTCGAAAACATGAAAACTTCATCTGCACTTTTAAAAGTGAATGATCATGTCGATGTAGTGTTGACACGTGTACCACTTGTATCTACTTAACGTCAGCATGTTGAGTTTACTGGCGAGACATATGCCAAAAACAATATCGACTTGATCATGCACTTCTTAAATCGCCGTCAAATTTCATATTCTGGAAATAAGAAAAAGATTCTCAAACCCATGCATCGAACGGTCCCCTGCAATTCACTTCCAAAGATTACACCATTACACAGTTTACTTGATTGAATTCATTTGATTTGATATTACTAACTGGGAAAATGATCAGGTATAAAGTTGATATTTTGATACAAAATACAAACTAATTATATCCCTTGATCTTGTGATTTGAATGGATGAGATTAAATCTGGATTTTTTGGTGTTTATTTTGCGACGAACAATAAAATGAAACTGACGAACTATGTCGTCTTTTCATTTTTCGTCGATTTTGACGAATTTTATATTTTGTACCAAAAATTAACTTTGTACCTGATCTTAACTTTACTAACTGAACTGATAAAATTCAACCTACATTTAAGTTAATTTAATGTTGAAGCAACGTAATTTTAGTTATATTGAAAATAAATCCACATGAAACAATCGACCACTAAAGCTCCAAGAATAGGAATTGATAAGCCTGAAAATGTTGTTCAAAGTAGTGACACATTTATAATGGTTTCAAACTCATATTCAATTGAACTACAATCCACCAACATGACAACTCGTTTCTCTATCAAGAAAAAAAACTCATTTATTGAGTCTAAAATAAGAGCCTTGCATCACATTGCACACTACAAAAACCCTATCTATCGAAGACCTTGTCCTCATTAATCCCTCAACCAACTCGCAAGCCTTCATATCATTCTTCGATCATCACAAGCTCCACTTCTTTATGTCTTTTTTTAAACCTTAAAGTCAACAAAGAGGGCTATTTTAAAAATAAAGTGTCAAACAACATTATACGGAGTAAGATTCTTGGTGGGTCTTCTTCTGCAAACATGAGTGTTTTTTTATACTATTGCTTTGTTTTATGAAGTACTGTTGACCCTAATGTGAAACATGAAGTGGGTTATTGCTGAAATGATCCGTCTCGTCATCCCTTTGTTTTGTAGCATACAATGTTCTAGTGCTCGCAATGTTGGATTTCCAACTATGTTGTACAACTCATCAGCTACCTAAATTCAATTGAAAAGGCTTCACGAGACTCAGAAATCTGATACTTGATTCCAGACTTCCATTATTATGTATCAGCTAGGGTCTAGGGATCGATAATGGGCAAGTACAGTCGATTTAGCTCTTACTAAAAGGGTTTACAGTCGAATAATTGATATCTTGAGCCGAACAATTGGCATTTTGAAGAGGTTTTAATAGAATTAGGACATGATCAGACTTTTTTCAAAATCTCAAACTTAGGATCGACCTTGAGGGTGACTTTTGGGGGGTGAATCAGTTGGCCTTTAATTTAAGAGCCGAACTTACGTAAGTGTTTATAAGGAAAAAATATTTTTTATAATTAATATTTCATGATCCTTCCTATTTATATAGAAAACCAATTATATGTGACTCAATCATTTTAATATCAATTAAACAATTAATTATAAATGAAATTACTAGATAGAAAGTGTAGAATCAATTAAACATATTGAATTACTTATGATCTATCAAATTAAAATCAATTCAAGTGTAATATAACTTGATATAATAAGGGCGAAGTGAGTAGCCGAGCTGGATTTGGCGCTCCTCCAGTGCTTGTTAGCCTGAGTTTGAAGTCCCTACCCTCACTTTCTATAACAAAAAAAGAATGGATACTAACTTAACTTAACAAGTCCCTTCCAATCAAAAAAAAAAAATAACTTGATATAATAAAAATAGGATTTGAAAGAACTTGACTGTTTTTTTAGACGGTGTCGACTAAAATATAAGTAGGTCATAATTAGATTCAACTTTTTTAGAACGAGCGGAAGCGAATTGAATTAGATCATAATTAAGTTGAACTTGTGAACAAAATAAAAACTTAAATTCATGATCTTTGTGCGACATTGAACTTTTAGGACTAACGACTTTGAACCTTCTCGACTTGAGAACTTTTAAACCCTACGTCTCTCAATACTGAGCCCTAGTATTATCAGGGGCCATTTTAAAACCAACTTTACTCATTTATCCACACTCAAATTAGAAAGGGAATCAAAAAGGGCAATGTTAATTAGTAGGAGTATCTTACTACAATTTTCCATGATGACAACCTATCCTCATTTTTGTCATTGTCTTTTTCCCACAGCCCACTGCCACACTCCTCCTCCATTCTTTAATCTACACTACAGTACTACACTACGCCTCAATCTGCATCTCTCTTAAATGAACTTTATTTGAATTTTGACACAACTCAAACTCACAACACCTTTGAATCCACTGGCAGATGCCATATTCAATTCCCATTTCAGACTCTCATTCAATTCTCCCCCGGACCTCAATTCTCAAGTTCAACTATTCAACTTTGTGGTACCAAATGCCATAAATGATTAAATTCAAGTCTTTTTCAAACCCAAGCGGGTCAAAACACCATCAAACTCATCTGAAGTCTCCAACTTTAACAATCAAAATTTGAATAGCATGGATAACTTTATCATTAGAATTATACATTTAAAGTGAAAATTTCACCATCATTTGCCGGAAAGATCCAAACTTGTACATGCCCAGATCAAAATACAACAATAATATCAAAATTTAAATATTAATTCTTAATCTAAAGAAATAGGACCTGCGAGTTTGGGTGACGTCACTGGAAACAATGGAAGAAGTCTCGGCTCCGACTCTCGCGGCGTCGTCGCCGGAGACTTGTGTAAATAAAAACTCTTTTCAGCAATCGCCCTATCCTCAGCTCTGGAATCGATTTCAGCCCCACTGAGACAGGATCCGGATGAGTGGTAGTAATATGGATATCGGGTAAACGGGTCGGGTATGAGTGGAGTAACTGGACTGAGAGCAAGAGATGGGAAATCGAGCATGCTTGGGGACAGAATCTCCTGCTTCCTCGGCGAGAATGCTGATGGAGCGAATCCAGGGATTACTGGGCTTATCTTGAAATTCTTCATGGAGTTTCTCCGCTCGTAAAGCTTGAAGCTTTGTTTTGGTTTCATCGGAGGAATTGGGTGGTTGTGGTTGTGGGGTCTGCTGAGCTCGGATGCGTTGTTGTTGTTGTTGTTGCTGTGTTTATGATTTGAAGCTTGCTTGGCGGTTTCGGTTGAGCCTGTGAGCATTTGGACGACTTGTTTGAACGAGGATGTGTCCGCTTGAACGAACGTTGTCGGGCATGGGTTATTCGGGTCGGATCTGGTGACGGGTTGGAAACCGCCAGCGACATTGTTGGATGTGATGGAGGCTTTTGGGGAGTATGGCAATGATGGGTTTTTGATGTCAATTGATTTTTGTGAGTTCGCCATTGATGGGGGTGGAGAAAGCTTCAAGCTTTCTGAATCTCACACAGCTGCAGAGGAGAGAGAGTAGTTGTTGGAATTTATAAGAGGGGAAGAGGGTTTTGAGCTTTGGTTAAAAAGTTTGTATCTTTGATGAAATGGGTCTGAGTTGAAGTGAAATAAGAGAGTTTGGGGCCTTGGGGGTTGGTGGTGGTGCGGTAGTGAAGTCAGTAGTATGAATTTTGTTGCTATCAGGACATATGCATTCATCACTAAAGAAATACTAGGAGTGAATTTTTTCACCTAATATTTTTTTCTAAACAAAGTACAAAATTAATGAGAATATTCTCTCAAACATCCTTAATGAGTATTTGTTTGAAAAAATACTAGGTGAAGAGTCCTCTCCTAATATTTTCATTTTCATGGGTGCATAGGCATCATCTTCATTACATCGAGTATTGTGAGGGTCAAGATTCGTAAATAATAAATATCATTCAATTTAGTCAAATTTAAATCTTTTGGAATTGGTAATCATATCATTACTTGGTGGAAAAATGTGAACTTGATTTAGATTAGATGAACACATTTCATAAAATAGAGAAAATCAACCCCCAAATGTCAATGTGAGATGATGACTAGCTTTGTGAAACTAATGATGAATGAATGTGAGATATTCTGATCCCGTGTGTTAAAACGATAATATTTGAATTAAAACGGCATCGTTTTGATTCAAGTTTAATAAATAATATAATTAAATAAAGTTGTTTTGATCTGGACTTCATTTTAGCACTCGCAACATATGACTACGTTATACCAGGTGAGACGATGACATGCTAAATGAAACTTATGATGAATTTAAAATTTAATATCTTTTTTTAGGTTTAGTATCTTATGAAGGAATTTTATTGAAGGGATTTGGATTCGATGTTACGCAACCAAATATTATGAACACAAAACTTCATGATTTGATACGTTTTAAATTATTTTAAACAGAAAGACGCCGTTTAGATTGAAAAGATGTCGTTTCGTACTTGCGACATTGGACTAGGCGGGTATGTCAAACATTTTTTCATTATGTCATCTAGAGGAAAGATCATGTGCAAAACATATTTTTGGTGTAAAGTGTAAAATTTGTCAAACCTGACTTATAATTCGTCGCCGAAAAATCAATAGTACGACATAGTTTGTCAAGAGTATTTTATAATTTGTTGTCGAGAAATTAACCATACGACATGATCCATCAAAATATCTAAATCAAAAATTGTTATTGGTTAGTATTTTTTACCAAAAAAAATACTAATGTTTTCATCGGATCATGTCATCTAATTAAATTCAATAATTCAGTTCTTTTTTTTTTAATGGGAATTCAGTTCTTCTTTTTTAATCATGTTATAATTGAAGTTCAGTTTAGCTTATAATATTAATTGAGTGATGTTGGGACAAACTCAATAATGCCACAAAGGCCGGAGTGTCAACATTACAACGTGGGTTAGAAGGAAGATGAGCATGTAGAGCTTTCTTCAAAGTGGGGTTTGATGAGGACATAAGGTCAATGGCGAACATGGTATTGTGTCCATGTCTATCAATGTCTGCAGAATTTCTAGTCCCAAAATGTGGTTTGGAGTTTTAGTCATTGCGTGTGTGAGAAATGGTCTTTGGAAATTTCAATGAAATGGGTCTTATTCATTGACTTGATAAAGACCTTCACATGTGTAGCATGAGGTGTGAAATCGGGCTGAAGCCTGAAGGGCCAAATTAGATGTCTACATCACAAGCCGAGTAACGATAAGCCCATCAGGCCCATCACTAATCCAACCGTGTCAAAGGGAGGGAAAATGAAAACAAATATCCCAACCCCCTTTACGTTTCAAATACATTGATAAGAATGTTACAATTCACCAAATCTCCATAATTAATTACAAAATGATGTAGCAATAAAATTATTACGACTACCAAACAAACAATGAATGTCAAATTACTGAGACAGGTTTAAATATTCGCATTTGAACAATAAGTGAGTATCCTTGTTTTGAAATTAATTACAAATTTAATCTTGTTTCTGGTAATAGTTATAAAACCCGGTTCCATTTCGCTTGGTCACTTTCCCTGACTCGTTACTCCCAAGTCCGAACCTCCTCTCTGCAGAGACGATCGTCGTCGTTTCCGGTGTTTTTGTGAGGAGTTTGGGGTTGTTGATTTGACGGCATGGTGGTCGGAGCTTGAGCCTTGAGGTGGTGTCTAAAGTCGAATTTTGTGAAGGACGAGTTGTGGTTTGTGGAAGTGGGGGAGGACAGCGATCGTGGTGGATTAGGGTTTGGTGAATTGCGAACGGGTTTTGGAATACGACGAGGTACATGCATTCCTGTTTTTTATGCCATACGATTTGATTTTTTTTTTCTCCTCATTTTTGTGTGGAAGTTGAGTTGAGTGTTGATGTTATTTGGTGGATTGATTTTAAAGGTGAGGAATGGATTATGAGGCCTTTCGTATATTTTTAAGTGTTTTGGTTTTTTGAGGATGATTATCGCCTTGGTCTGTTTGCAATTTGCATCTGGGTTAATAGTTTTGCTGACAGTGAGTCTGGCGGAGATGCAAATGATTTTGATTTATATTTTCTATTGTATAATCTTGTTTTGCAATATCTATATGATGAAACGTGATTAGCTGAAAAAATTGTTGTGAAATTATTCCATCACTTTGCTGGATTTTTGTATGTCCCAAGTAGATTTTGGATTCATACACTAGATTAATTGTGCATGTCAGCATGTGTTGATTTACGGTTTCGTTTATACATGTTTTTTTGGGATATGAATTGGAATGGTATTTGATTTTCGCCAGCATAGACAGTGGTTAGCACATGGATCTTCTAACTATGTTGTGATATTTGATGACCCGTTTTCTTATGTCAGGTTGATATGGAAAGATGGTAGTTTATTCGTTATGTAAATGATGCTGGTGTAGTTTCCATAAATTTGGATTATGTTCGGTAAATAACGGATGACTGTTTTGCAGTTCTAGGACACACTAAGCTGGCCAAAGTGGCCGTTGTGCTTGTCGGTAGTAGTTGAAATAGCTCTTTTCATGACTTGCTATGATTCCTAACTTTCAACTCCTGAGGGGGCTTGGTTAATTTTGGACTGATAATATGCTCTTAGTGCCTGTGTTTTGACGACCTAGGTGTCCTGTTTACTAACTTCGGATTTTAAGTAACATTAGTTGGGTAAGTCTGTTCATGCGGAATTGTCTTTTGTCAGTGAGCAGAACTGCAGAAGGACTAGAACCGCTTCAGGACAGTTACTCTGAAATTTCTCTCGAGTTGTACTGTTGGTGTGGCCATATTAAGCTCGTTTGGGGAAATCCCCGTTGCAAAGTAATTAGAGTTGTGGTGCTTGAGAATTGAAACTGCAACCATCCAAGTTGCTAAATAATGTGTGTAGTACCCCTAGAAGTACTTCCTTGGTGTAAATAAAATCTCCGTCAATTTCAGTTAGAAGCCTCACATGAAGCTTCCTTTCGATGAATTTTCCATCCATTAATTGGACAAATCTCCTTGGCAATCAGGGACTTTGAATTGACTCACATTAATCTTAAAATCATCAATACTCCCTGGCATTAATCTTGCTGCACTTGTCTCACATCCTTTTATAGTGGTATCTTAATTATTATTCAAGATTGAATTTTGAAATATGGAGCCTCATATCCCCGTTGCAGACAGTGTGACTGAAGTACATGTGAAGATTTAACTGACCCTCGTGTTCCGGTTAAGGAAAGCATAACTGTAAGTTATGTTACTCAAACAGCAACTCCTTAAGCATTCAGCTCTAGTAGCTGGTTTTTTTTTCTTTATTAGAACTTTGTTATAGTATAGTGTTATACCATGATGCATAGACATCGTCTTTAGCATCCAACGTTGAAACTCAAATCTGTGGATACTCATAAACAAAAAGGATTACTGTAGAATAATTTGAGATACTTTTCAAGCTGAAAGATTACATTTGCTAGTCAGTTTAGTTTCATGGAGCTATTTGTCCATTCTACTGTGATTTCTGTTACTTACTGATGTTTAGCACAACATGGCAGGTATCAGAATGGAGGATATAGTTCTTAGTGATTCTGACTGGTCCAGTGATAGTGGTTATGGTGAGAACCATGATGATTTGGAAACTATTTATGGAGGGGAAGCTCAATTCGTTATATCAAGCCTCGAGCAAAGCACCGGGAGGATTGGTAATTTTCTTTCATTTGAAAGGGGATTTGCAATTGGAGACATAGTATGTTCTGCTGATGACCCACGTGGGCAGTTGGGTAAAGTGGTGGATGTTCACATGCATGTAGACTTGGAAAGTATTTCTGGTGAAATCATTGAAGATGTAAACTCAAGGAAGCTTCGAAAGATACGCTCCTTGTCATGTGGAGATTTTGTTATTTCTGGGTCCTGGATTGGACGGGTTGATGACGTTGTCGTCGATCGTATCACTATCTTGTATGATGATGGAGCCCAATGTGAGGTTACTGTTAAGGATCCCGAGAACGTGGTGTCGGTGTCTCCTAGCGTTATCGGAGATTCACAGTATCCATACTATCCAGGGCAACGAGTTCGAGTTCAATCTAGTATTGTTTCCAAGTCAATTAGATGGTTAAGCGGCAGTGGAAAGGAAAAACATGATGAAGGGACAGTGACTTTAGTCGAAGCAGGATTGGTGTACGTCCACTGGTTATCTTGTGCATTGTTTGTTTGTGGTTTCACTGTGCCTCCTCCTGCTACCGTCCTGGATTCTAAAGAGTTGACTTTGCTGTCATGCTTTTCTCATGCTGCTTGGCACATTGGTGACTGGTGTGTTCTTCCTGATTCAGAACTTGGTGGTGACCTGGACATGGTGATTTATATTCCGTCTTCCCAGTCTATTAGTGGAATCCAAGAACTATGCGGCGGGCTGACGCAAGATGCTGCCACTTCCAAAGTTGGTAAGACGTATGTCATAGCAAATAAAAAGATTAAAATTGACGTTGTATGGCAGGATGGGAGCTGTACATCGGGATTGGCTTCACAATCCCTCATTCCTGTAAACTTTATGACCTCTCATGAATTTTGGCCTGGTCAGTTAGTATCTGACAAGGGTACTATTGAGTCAAGTGGCCAGAAATGGGGTGTTGTCACTGGTGTAGATGCTAAAGAAAGGACCGTTGGGGTAGTTTGGAAAACTATCTCAGGCGAGCAGGCAACAGAGACCGCCAGTGCATATGAACTCATTCAGCACCCTTATTACAAATATTCCGTAGGCGATTTAGTTATCAGGGCAGTGCATAATTATTATGCTGATGAAGGTAGTCAGTACACTAATCATGCAAGTTCCGGTAACACTGTTACACCTGTTCCAGTTCCAGTGAAGAACTGTGGTAGAGATCACTCAGTATATCATGAGATATTCTACTTATCTTGCTTTGGGAATGTCACCGGCTTCAAGGGTGGTTGTGTTGAAGTTAGATGGGCTACTGGTCTTACTACTAAGGTACACATTTATGCTTACAGTTTACTTGTGAAAAGTGGCCTATATTACGAAGTCTAAACTCTAAAGTGTGTTCTGTATTTTAAATACACTAAAGATCTGAATCTTTTTTCATGACGACATGAATACATTGAAAGTCTCTAACCTCCTCTGGAGGAAGGCTTTTGGTCCTTAATAAAGCAAAAATATTGTAACACCAGTTCCTTACCAAGTACAAGCAAATAGGGGATCCTCAAATGTATATATTCTAATCACTCTTTCATAACATATTATAGGTGGAGCCTTTTGAGATTTGTCATCTTCAAAAAGATGAAATTTCATTCGATATTGCTATGGCAGCATTAGAGGAGGAACATAATTCAAAGGTAACTGACAATAAACAGCCTGGTGATTATAAGGGGAAGGTACATTGCTACACTCTTTTGAATTTGACTTTTACTTTCCTTTTATTGTGGATCTTAAATGGCGATACAAATTCTGTTTAGAACAATAAAGCAAAGCTAAATTGTATCCGCACAAAAAATGTGGATCTGCAATGGTGTTTCTTTTTAGTCATATAAGAATAATTAGGAAAGGAATCAGATCTCAGGCCCAGCATATGTGGTGTCTGTTTATGCCTATGCATCCAGTATTTCTAATGTCTCTGTTCCTTGAACTTTGAACTTTGAAGTCGCTGAAGTCTTTGTAGCCAAGTTAACTGCAAAATTTGACACAACAAAATTCCTTTTGTCTGAATTTTCAGTATTTGCTGTAAAAACTATGGGAGTTGCTTTTGGATCCTTCAATAAAAATGAATCATATTTAGAAACACCATTCCTTTCAATCATATATAGAAACACCATTCCTTTCAATCATATAAAAATGGATCCGATTGTCCTTTTCATGTCTTGCTGGCATCTTGTAGAGCTCTTCCTGAGCCTTATTACTTCTGCATCTGGGATCCCCTTGGCTCCTGGCTGACTTTTTGGGGGTAAAATAGTTCTTATATTAAAAAATATTCTTGTCAATCTTAGGCTACCCAGTACCAAGGATATCACATGTAATGAACGGCATCACATGTGTTTGTGCACTTGTTTGTAACATGTGATATATACTTTTTCAGGGCAAATTGCTTGATCATACCCGCGCTGATGAAAATAGGATCGCTCCCATAACCAAATCGCATTCCACCACCCAAGCTGCTGTTCGGTTTCAGAGTAATGTAGCCTTACGACTGGAGTCAACTCCAGCATCGTATATCCCCATAAGTACTGGCGCAGTGGAAGATCCATTTGATAAGGAATTATTGGAACTGTTGCCTACCTTGAGAAAATCAATCATAGAGAGTGAAATGCAAGCATCCGTGGAGGCTAATATCTTAATCCACCAGCTCACCAAGACAGAAGACAGAGTCAGTGTACGAACATCGCTAAATAGTGCCAATCCAGTAACATTTCTTCATTTTGATATGGTTGCTGATTGCCCGGACCACCACTTCATTGACAGTTCATACAAAGGATCAGTAGCATCTCAGGTTAAATGAATTCAAGTTTCTTCAACTTAATCGGCACATAACTATCACGGTTGAATCTGACATATGTCTGCTCTCTATGATGACGTACAGGTGACAAGAGGCTGGTTAAAGAAAGTTCAGCAGGAATGGAGCAATCTGGAGAAGAATCTTCCTGGTCTGTCTCATATTAGCCATATTTCTTTCTTTTATTTTTCCTGTGATCAGAGTTATTGAGCTGCCTCTTTTGTGTTCCCCCTCCCATGGCGCAGATACTCTCTATGTCCGCGTATTTGAGAAAAGAATGGACCTCATGCGAGCAGTAATAGTTGGATCTCCTGGAACCCCGTATCATGATGGGCTCTTCTTTTTTGATATCTATCTTCCTACAGAGTTTCCAAATGTACCACCTGTAAGTATTTGGATTTTTTTAAATCAGCTAGTGCTGTGTTAAGGTGACCTTTGCTTCATTGTCACCTAACTTAACTGGTACCCAAATATTATGCAGAAGGTGCACTATCATTCAGGTGGGCTAAAACTCAACCCCAATCTGTACGAGTCTGGGGAAGTATGTCTCAGTCTCATCAATACATTTTCTGGGAACAATACTGAAATGTGGAACACTGGAAGCTCGACCATCCTCCAGATCCTCATTTCTCTTCAGGCTCTGGTACTGAACGATGACCCATATTTCAATGAGGCTGGATATGACCGGCAAATTGGCAGTACTGAAGGAGAGAGGAATGCTGTGAGCTATAAGGAGAATGCATTCATCTTGAACTGCAAGTCCATGTTATACCTGATTCGCAAGCCCCCTCAGGTAAAACTCATCCCAAACTGTTAATTTCCCTCTTAGTTTGGTACTTAAATATCTGAAGTGTTTTTTGAACTTTGGCAGCACTTTGAGAAGTTCATGGTCGAGCACTTCACCAGCCATGCTCCAGTCATCCTGACTGCTTGCAAAGCTTACATGGAAGGAGCTCCGGTATGTCTGGCCTTTGACGCCTATGCTGAAACAGAAAGCTCCATAGGCTTCAAGCTCATGCTCTCCAAGCTTGTACCTCAGCTTGTTGAGGCCTTCTCTGGCATGGGAATCGACTGCAACTTCTTTACCTTTCTAGACAACTGAAGTCCACCTCTCATTAATCAAAAATTCCCAGTCGTCTCCTGGTTTGCTAAAGACTCTCTCTTCCCCTAAATTCCGCAGCTATGCCTGCCTGACTGATGCATTATTTAGACTTGTTCTATTTTTGCGGTTTGCCATTTCTGGAAGCAAAGACCTTGAACTTGTCTCAATGGTGAAAATTTATGGTAGCAAAATGATGGACAAATTAGACAAATTAAACACATAATAAATACAGAGACATAAATAGCGAACCATTTAGCACACCACGGGCCAAGACATAATCGGCCCAACGAGTTCCAATAGATACAGGCCCATTAAACCCACCAGAGGGCCCAATAACGTTTCAGCATCAACATCTTCGTCTTCTCTGCTGTAAAAACTAAAACCTCACGGCGTATGCTACGGATATCCCTGAAGAACCTGAGCCTAAAGGTACAATTAGGAAACAGAGTGTGACTGACTATCAGATTCTGATGCACACGAACGGATGAACATGAAAGTACAGTGTTGTTACCATTCGATTTGAGTGATTCAATCAGTCAACGATGGAAGTAATGAAGGGCTGTCTTGTGGGTGAGCTACCTACCTTTGTCTTCACACGCCCATCGTCGTTGAATTGTTTAATGAAATCATGCACATTTGATGCTTTCTTTGTGCATTTTGCCTCACAGCTCTCTCATCTTCTGCCTTCTAGTTTTTATAAATACATGTTTTTTTTGCTTTTCTCTTGTCACCAGTACTTCTTTAACATTTTTGTTTATAGATACATCATTGGATTTGAGTTTTTGAATTCGTTTTTGATTGCTTAAAGAAAAGAGGAAATGGGTAGAATTCCATGCTGTGAGAAGGATAGTGTGAAGAGGGGACAGTGGACGCCGGAGGAGGACAGCAATCTTGCTGCCTATATCGAGCAACACGGGACCAAAAACTGGCGTCTCATACCTAAAAATGCTGGTAAGGTTAAAACAGGATTGGAAGAAAATTGAGTTCGTGAAAATGTGATCGAAGTTCATAGCTGAGGTGTTGTGCAGGATTGCAGAGGTGTGGGAAGAGTTGCAGGCTGAGATGGACTAACTACCTGCGTCCGGACTTAAAGCACGGTCAGTTCACGGATGCGGAGGAGCAGATGATCGTGAAGGTCCATTCGGTGGTGGGCAATAGGTTTGGAATTGGAATCTCTTCGACACTGAGTGTTGTGTTTTTCAGAGTTTGGGAGCTGAGTGTGTGTTTGTGTTTCCAGATGGTCGACGATTGCTGGGATGCTTCCTGGCCGGACTGATAACGACGTCAAGAACCACTGGAACACGAAGATTAAAAAGAAGCTGTCAGGCATGGGCATTGACCCAGTGACTCACAAGCCTTTTTCGCACCTCATGGCTGAGATCGCCACCACGCTCAATCCTCCCCAAGTGGCTCATCTGGCCGAGGCAGCCCTCGGCTGCTTCAAAGACGAAATGCTCCATCTTCTGACCAAGAAACCGATTGATTTCCAGCTCCAGCAATCATCTGCAGCTCAAGGAAACAATTTCATCACCGAAATGGAAGAGAACAACACTATTGAAAAAATCAAGTTGGGGCTTTCAAGGGCTGTACAAGAGCCAGGAATCAAATCACATTGGGACTCCATCGTCAGTACATCTGCATGGAACTTCCACGACTGTTTTCCCGAGTCAGAATTTCAATACGGAGGCATGGTGTCTCCAAGGAACCAGAGCATGTGCACAGGGAGCACATGCAGTGTTGGCGAAGAGTCTGAGGGTGGGAGAAACATTAGGAATAATGCAGATGCTGCTGCTGCCATGTTTAACTCGGATTGTGTCCTGTGGGACTTGCCGTCTGCAGATCTTATGAATCCTATTGTATGAAACATAGACAAAAAGGACTCCATACCACAACCAAAGATATAAGTAAGTACCCCTTAGTTTCATCAAAAAAAAAAAAAAAAAAGTAAGTACCCCTTAGTATTGTAGGGTACAATAAGTATATTCAAACAGATGTAAATTGACATGTTTTCATATACTGTATTACCATCATTACAATTTGGTTATTTGAACTACCGTTCCTTTTCAAATCAAGTACCGAACAAGCAAATTTCACAATTTGAATACCAAATGACCACATTCAAATATAAAAAAATTTTGTATCACAAACGCCGTTAAACCTTCACCTCTCCCCGTCTACAGTTTCCGTTCATGCCCAGAGCTCATCGACTCGATGCTTTCGATTTAGCAGAATACTTTTCATCAGTTACGCGATCGTCATCTCTATTTATGTTGCTTTTCCCTTGGCTCCCGATCGACTCATGGCTGTCAACGATTGTGGTGGGTGTTGTGTGCGGACGTTAGTCGTTACTTTATTTCTTTAGAAGGGGATCCGTTGCTGGCAGTAATTGTAGATCGGGCGGTGCTGGTTGATTTGATTGTGGTGTGTGTGATCATAGTTTTTATACTACTACATCACTCTAACTTTCTCACTCTATTACGCCACTAATATATGTTTGTGCTTGCATCACTTCCTACTTCGTTTGGTGTTTTTATACAATATGCTCATCTCCTGAATTCCGGTAACAAACTATTCCCTGGCATAGCTCGTTGACTTCTTCCTTGGTCGACTACTCTTCTGCCTACTTGGTGTTTTGCATCAGATGTGCTTTATTCCTCCATCTACTTATATTGGAATTTCAAAATCTATGGTGGTGCTTAATAATTTTGGAAAAGATCGATGATATGAGCAATTGATGAGACTTTTTAGTAACTTCAACCGTTGAACTAACGGGGAAGCTTGGTATTTATGTACAAAATTATAGAGCTGGGTTCGGTTAAAAATCCGAACCGAACCGACTCGTCGGTTTAGTAAAAAATGAAACCGAAAACCAAACCGACTTTTCGGTAAACCGACATTCGGTAAACCGATAGAATCGGTTCGGTTTCGATTTGGTTCGGTTCGGTTTTGTCAGTTTTGTCTGTTTTGGTTCGGTTTTATCGGTAAACCTGCCTTCCGTTGCCTTTTTGGAGGTCTAAACCTTCGAATCTGCTCTTGGTGTCAACTATAAAGTTGTAGCCCTTTGAATTAGCTTTCCAACAAGCTAAATTTCGACTCATTTGGACACCGTATGGGCTCTGGGCATACAAAATACGTCGCAAAGGTCCATGTAAATCAATATTCGGTTCGGTTTTACCGAAATTCTCAAAATGCAAACTGATACCGAACCGATATAAATCGGTTCGGTATGATAAACCGATATTTGGTTCGGTTTAAATTGGTTCGGGGTTTGGTTCGGTTTTTCGGTAAAAAAAACCCAGCCCTACAAAATTATCATCGTTGTGTTGGGGTGAAAAGTTTTTTTTTTGAGTGAAAAGATTTCACGGTGTTTGTGATGCAAGTTCTTTTAATTTTGATTTGACCCCTAAATACTTAATTTGTGAAAATTACAAGTTTGGTACTTGATTTGAAATGAAATGATAGTTCAAATAATCAAATTATACTTTTTCCTAAAATTAATTATGGGATGTTTAGATTGATTTTAGACTTGTTTCATGGCATGATACTTAGGATTGCTAGAGAAAATGCAATCTATATTGATGCTGACATGGTTGGGAAATGTTGTTCAACTGCAACTTTAGGCCTCGAGTGAAGATACATTGTAATTCTATTGCGATTGAGATAATCAGATATATTGTAATTAATTCTATTACAAATGATCAAGTATGATGAATGTGACTATGTATGGAGCGTTCTACTTCTAAGGTTTGAAGCTGAAAAGGGCAGAGCCGAGAACATTGTAAACAGCGTGGAGAACTATCAACAGATAAAAAGAAGATCCTATTATGCCAGAGATAATAGCTCCACCAACATGGTCACAAAACCTTGGGACTTGACCACAAATAGGTAACCAGCCAGCATGTGAGTTCCCCTTCTTTCCAACTTGAGCTATGGTTAATGCCGCCGACATGCTTGAGGCTAGCAACACTGCCATAACCAAATCCAACACCAATATAGTTCTCCAATATGGATTTTTGCAGAGTGAAAGAATGAGCACAATGAGGCTATATCCTGCTCCAACTGCATTTGCCACAACAAAATACCTGCAACAACCCCAAATAGCCTTCGCTCAGCTAAACCACAACCTTTTTCTTAAAATTAAATTAAATTATGATAGATAAAGAATGGACAATCACCAAACTCATGCAATTAGGTGCATTCAGTGGGTTTGAACCAGCGACCTCTTGGTCATTCGACAAGACTATGACCGTTAGAAAACAACCATTTATGCACCACATAACATATAGATTGTTAGAGAATATACAACGAATATTTCATTTTATATTTGATGTGTATTCATATCGTTATTGTACTCATTATATATGTTCCGAGCTATTAGCATATCAATAACACACCAATTTCATACATTCACAACCATCAGACTTACATGAATGCCTCGGTGTTGCTATACTTGGCAGTGAACTTCATGTTCAACACGGTGGCGGACTCATGGCTGGTGACCATAACAACAACCGCCGCAACGGTTGCACCTAAAGCAATGACCCTTAAAATGGTAGCGTGAATAATCTTCAGGTTCGGCATAGATGTGAACTTGTCAATTTAGAGACAGAAATAAACAGAGAGACTAGTTGTAGAGTTTAAGGTTAAAATGAAATCACAAAGCAGCTTAGGTTGTGGAATTTAAACTGAAAATGGAGGATAAAAAGATTATGGAGTTAGGAATGTAGATAGCTGGTTGTGTACTGGTATATGATCTGATCATGGACAATTTGTCAAGCCAAAAGGAACTGAGCGACTTTGCCTCTCCTTGTCTCTGGTCAGTCAACTACCTGCCAGTTCATGTTTGTATCACTTCGACACGTGTCATCAACTCATTCCCGACACCAACACTTCATTTGTATCAGGCAATTTAGAGTTTTTTTTTAATTATTTTGCCCTGTTTTCCGAACTCAATCTCCGTTTTTGTCTTGTTTGAAACTCAAATATCAAGTTTGCTCCGTTTTAAAAAAAAACGGATTTGGGGGAATCCGGTTTGTCTCATTTTTGATATAAACCAGTTTCTCCCAAACTGGTTTGCTGACTGTGCACATACTTGTATCTACGTGGACCGGAAGAAATGTAAGGTTTCCGCCAAAACGGTTTGACTGGTCAAAGCGTTTTCCGCCAATCCAGTTTGACTGGCCAACACAATTATTTTTGATAAATTTAACTAATTACCACCTAATTCAACTAATTATCACCCAATTCAAATAATTAAAACCAAATTCAACACAAACATTTTAACTAATTTACACTCAATTCAACAATTCAATACAAACATTTCAACTAATTATGTTTGTGTTGAATTTGGTATTATTTATTTGAATTGGGTGATATTTAATTGAATTGTTTGAGTTGAATTGGGTGGAATTGAGTGTTAATTAGTTAAAATGTGTGTTGAATTGTAAGTGTTAATTAGTTAAAATGTTTGTGTTGAATTTATCAATTTGGTGTTAATTATTTGAATTGTGTGATAATTAATTAAATTGTTTATGTTGAATAAGGTAGTAATTAGTTAAATTTGTAAAAAATAGTTGTGTTGACCAGTCAAACCGGTTTGGCGGAAACCGGTTTTATACGTTGTCATAATTACATTTATTTCGATCCACGTAGGACCAAATATATACACAGCCAGCAAACCGGTTTGGGAGAAATCGATTTTCATAAAAAAATGAGACAAACCGTATTTTTCTAAATGGATTTTTTTTTAAAACAAAACAAACTTGATATTTGGGTTTAAAATAGAACAAAAACGAGACTGAATTTGGAAAGGGAGCTGCTCCTCACACCCCCCGGCGACAAAAAAACCCCTGCAAAATGACTGAAATGCCCTCCCCTTTTTATTTAATTACATTCATATGCCATATTCAATTAAATGATAATTAATATTCTATAAATTAATTGTACCATATTTATTTATTATTATTAATCAGAAAATATTCTATAATAATTAATAGTAAAAAATTAAAATAAAAATACAACATGTAGCAATTTTTTAAAAATTATATTGTATTTGATTTTTTTAAAATTTTAATAGAACTTATAATTAGGAGTAACTAAATAAACAAAATTTTCATTGTAGTAAAATATTATTTAGACAAATTATATTTATGAATTATATTTAGAAAATAGTTTCATTTTATTTAGGGCGAATAATAATTTATTTCGTTTAATTAATAATTGATTGGGTAGCCTAACATTAATTTGGATTTAAAAAAAACATGCAACAATGTTAAAAATAAATACATAAAAAAGTAGACATATATAATCAATATTTTCTCCAAATTGTGCTCCGTTTTTTTTCCTAAGAATTATATGCATTATATATATGTTGAGTATAACTTAGTTTTTGTTTAATCAATAATGTATTCATATTTAAAAATTATGTGTTATATATTTAATTTATATATTGTTTTGAATTAATGATAATATATCATTAATTATAATATATATATATATATTAATGTTTATTTTTAAATAATTTTAAATTAATAATTATATTTTAATTGTTAAATTTGGTGGGGAAGTGGGAGTAAAATGGGACCCAGTTGGATGTGAGGAGAATGACCCTTTGGAAAGCAGGGCAAAAAAATTTACTCCAGCAAATTAGTACACAGGTTTTCATTTGGGTCATACCTTGGTCGACCGACTACAAAAGATGATAGGCCAATCAGGAAGCCCATCATTTGGGCCGCCCATCTTCAACAGATCGTTACAATAATATTTCGAAGATTATCCACAACTACATACAAAATCTAGTTTGTTATAAACATAATCATAAAATGGATGACTAATGATGATGTATGCATTTACCTCATGGTAATGACTTAAGTAACTAATGATGATGTATGCACTTACCTCATGGTAATGACTTAAGTGACTAATGATAATGTATGCACTTACCTCATGGTAATGTATTTACCTAATCTCTTATATTATTATGTATTTCCTAGCCCTATAAAAAGGGACTTTGTGTAAGACATCTTAACCCAATTCAAAAGAGCAATACAATCACTCTACTTCTATATCATCTCTTACATGTTCTTACTCTTCCTTTGAATCTCTATTTCACTACCACAATCAATTTCATAATACGTTATCAGCACGACTTGCTCAAGGTAGTGATCCAAATCCTTCTTCCCTCTTATTATTTACATGATGCAATGATGGCAACATTGAGTCCGAATTCGGGAAACTCACAAAAGCCTAGCATTCGGGATAATTATATTTCCCTTCGTTAGTCATATGTGATGATTAATTTCATGCATAACTTTTAATATTGTTATCTATTCATATGGCATGATAAATTTTGTTTATAACTAAATCATCATGTTCCAACCATATCATCCGGTTTTGTTGCATAATATGTTTGTGACATCTTGTGATATGTTTGTAAAGTTCGTTATTGATTTCATGAATTTTGGTTACATCTAAAGATATGCTTAGAGTAAAAAGAAATAGTAAAGGCAAAGTAATAAAATTTTATTAGATTAATTTAAAACATAAAAGATTACAAATATTGTAAAGAAAAAGGCGACATACATTATTATAATCATTTCTAAACAACGATAAAATTCATCCGTCGGAACATTTGCGTTGAAGACACAAATAGTAAGTACAAAAATAATTAAGAAAACACTAACTAGAAATGGATGAGACATTCTATGGCAATTTTTTTTGAGAAGATTATGTAGTAGAAGAGAGAATGAATGATATTTTGTATGGTGTATAAAATCGAATTTATAGAAGAAAAACTAGCCGTTTGTTACCGTTATATAACCGTTGGGCACAAAATTTACAATTGTGATTTTGTTACCGTTTGTAACCGTTGGGCACAAAATTTACCATTGTAATTTTGTTACCGTTGGACACTAAGAGTAAAAGATAATTACCGTTGTTATATATCTATAAGACACTATAAATGAAATAAGGCACTTGTTCAATATGTATTTATCATATGTTCATAATCATGCTTAATGTTTATTTCCATATAATCATATGTCATGCACTGTTTATATGTGAATTCATTATTTCACTTTATTTAGATGCTTACTTTATTTTGAAAATTAATTCATGTTTTTATCACATATAGTTACTATGTCAAATCTTTCGAAGCTTGAGTTCAATGCTCTTGATATTACTGGCAATAATTATTTGGCATGGATCCTTGATGCTGAAATTCACCTTGAATCCATGGATCTTGGAGATGCAATAAAAGAAGGAAATGATGCATCCGATCAAAACAAGGCAAAGGCCATGATATTCATTCGACGTCACCTCCATGAGGGGTTGAAATCTGAATACTTAACTATCAAAGATCCATCGATCCTTTGGAAGGAATTAAAAGAAAGGTACGATCACCAAAAAACTGTGATACTTCCAAAAGCCAACTTTGATTGGACACACTTGCGTTTGCAAGATTATAAAAGTGTGAGTGACTACAACTCCGCTATGTTCAGAATTACTTCCCAAATGAAATTATGTGGGGAAAAGATCACTGACAAAGAAATGTTGGAAAAGACATTCTCCACATTTCATGCCTCAAATATGCTCTTGCAGCAACAATATCGTGAACGAGGCTTTACAAAATATTATGAGCTTATTTCTGTCCTACTTATGGCTGAACAAACTAATGAGTTGTTAATGAAAAATCATCACTCCCGTCCAACTGGGTCAACACCCATTCTTGAAGCAAATGCTATATTTAGCAATAATTATGGGCGTAATCAGCAACATGGACGTGGTGGACATGGTGGACGTGGTGGACGCGTTAATAAACGCGGACGTGGTCGTGGGCGAAGCTTTGGAAGTTATCAAAATCATAGTACTCAATATCCCCCAAACTTCAAAAAAAAAGACACATTACCCCATGAAGGGGATGAATAATGAAGGAAACCAGAAGGGGACTGGAAATTTTAAAATGACTGAAAGTTCTTGCTTTCGATGTGGTATGAAAGGTCATTGGGATCGTACTTGCCGAACTCCCAAACATTTTGTTGATCTTTATAAAGCCTCTTTAAAGGGAAAAGGAGTCGAGGCAAACTTCACTGAGCAAAAGAATGATGATCCCATGAATCTTGCATAGTTGGATCCTATGATCATGACCCATTTTGATGTTGGTGACTTCTATGAAAATGTCAATGGGGAGCCCAGCCAACCAATAAATGATGGGAATATGAATTAGAAAATAATGTCTTTTATATTTTATATAGAAGTATTTGAATTTCCAATTTCCCTTATGCTTTGTTTACTTTATCATAATAAATTCCTATTTCTAATTTTACTCATTTATTTTTTTCAAGAGACATGGATAATCATCCCTCAATTACAATAAAAGATGATGGCAAAACACTATGTTTAGCGGATAGTGCAACAACACATACAATCTTGAGAGATGTCATATATTTTTCGCATCTTAAATTAGCTAAAGCTAATGTAAATACAATATGTGGTGCATCAAACCTCATTGAAGGCTATGGAAGAGCCCAAATTGTGTTACCAAATGGTACTCAATTTATCATAAATGATGCAATGTTCTCAACTAAATCAAAAAGAAACCTTTTGAGTTTCAGAGATATACGCCAAAATGGCTATCATGTTGAGACAACAAATGAAAATGACGTTGAATATTTATATATCACGTCTATGATCTCAGGAAATAAAAGGGTGATGGAAAAACTTCCATCATACAATTCCGGATTATATTATACTTTCATAAATCATGTTGAATCATATATGGTGATAAACCAGAATTCAATAGATCCGAAAAATTTCCTTATATGGCATGATCGATTAGGCCATCCGGGATCAATAATGATGCGAAGAATCATTGAAAATTCTCATGGACATGCATTAAAGAGTAAAAATATTCTCTTGTCCAAAGATCTCTCATGTGTTGCTTGTTTTCAAGGAAAACTGATTACAAGACCATCCCCATTGAAAGTTGAGACTGAATGTCCAACATTTTTGGAACGGATTCAAGGAGATATATGTGGACCTATTTTCCCATCGAGTGGACCATTTCAGTACTTTATGGTACTTATTGATGCATCGACCCGTTGGTCACATGTTTGTTTATTATCCACTCGCAATATGGCATTTGCAAGATTGCTTGCTCAAATCATTCGATTACGAGCACAATTTCCAGATCATACAATTAAGAAAATCCGTATGGATAATGCGGGAGAATTTACATCCCAGTCTTTTAATGACTATTGTATGTCAACTGGAATTACAATTGAACACCCGGTTGCTCATGTTCATACTCAAAACGGTCTAGCAGAATCTTTTATCAAGAGACTAAAATTGATAGCTAGACCATTGCTTATGCGATCTAAATTGCCAAATTCAGCTTGGGGGCATGCAATATTACATGCTGCATCACTAATTCGTGTAAGGCCAAGTGCAAATAATAAACATTCCCCTTTGCAACTTGTTAGTGGCCAAGAACCAAATATCTCTCATTTAAGAGTTTTTGGGTGTGCAGTTTATGTTCCAATATCTCCGCCCCAACGTACTAAAATGGGACCCCAACGAAGATTGGGAATTTACGTGGGATTTGAATCTTTATCTATTATTAAATTTTTGGAACCGATGACAGGAGATATATTTAAGGCACGATTTGCCGACTGTCAGTTTGATGAGACAAATTTCCCTGCATTAGGGGGAGATAAAATAAAGTCTGCAAATAAAAGACAAGAGATATCTTGGAATGCAGAGTCATTGTCTCATTTTGATCCTCGTACAAAACAATCTGAACTAGAAGTTCAAAAGATTATCCACTTACAAAGTGTGGCAAACACATTGCCTGATTCATTCACAAATGTTAAAACAGTGACAAAGTCACATATACCAGCTGTCAATGCTCCTTGCAAAATCAATCTTCCTGAAGAAGATATTGGAAACAATTTAGCAAGTGAGTCTAAAACACGACAAAAGCGTGGTAGACCAATCGGGTCCAAGGATAAAAATCCAAGAAAAAGAAAGGTTCATGATAACCAAATAAATGCATCAACCACTATTCCAAAAGAAATAGATGTGATACATGAAGAAACATCTTCAAAGGATAATGAGATACCTGATCCTGACGACAATGAAGAAATATCGATCAATTATGTCATTTCAGGGAAAAGGTGGAATAGAAAAGAAATTACAGTGGATAATATATTTGCATATTCTATGGCTCTAGATATTACAGAAGAAAAAGAGGATCATGAGCTAAGATCGGTTAATGAATGCCGACAAAGAAATGATTGGCCAAAATGGAAAAGTGCTATTGAGGCAGAATTGAATTCACTTGATAATCGCCAAGTTTTTGGAAAGATTTCCATAACTCCCGAGAATGTCAAACCTGTTGGTTATAAATGGATATTTGTGCGCAAACGAAATGAGAATAATGAAGTCGTAAGATATAAAGCACGACTTGCAGCACAAGGCTTCTCGCAGAGGCCAGGCATTGATTATGAAGAGACATATTCACCGGTCATGGATGCAATAACATTCAGATTTTTATTGAGCTTGTCAGTCTTAGAAGGACTTCAAATGAATTTAATGGATGTCGTGACAGCCTATTTATATGGGTCACTTGATAATGACATTTACATGAAAATTCCCGAAGGATTTAAATTACCTGAAGCATATAGCTCAAAACCACGGGAAATATATTCAATAAAGCTACAAAGAGCTTTATATGGTTTAAAACAATCCGGTCGAATGTGGTACAATCGTCTAAGTGATTATCTATTAAAGAAGGGGTACATCAACAATGAAATTTGTCCATGTGTTTTTATTAAAAGGACACAAACCGGATTTTCTATTATCGCGGTTTATGTTGATGATTTAAATATCATTGGTACCCCAGATGAACTCACTGAAACGATTGCATGCTTGAAAAGTGAATTTGAAATGAAAGATTTGGGCAAAACAAAATTCTGCCTTGGCCTACAAATTGAACATTTATCAAAGGGCATTTTCGTTCATCAATCCTCATATACTGAAAGAATTCTCAAACGATTTAACATGGATAAATCATATCCTGTGAGTACACCTATGGTTGTTCGATCACTTAATGTGACAAAAGATCCATTCCGTCCTCGAGAGGATGATGAAGAACTACTTGGTCCGGAAGTACCATATCTTAGTGCTATTGGAGCACTAATGTATCTTACGACCTGTACACGACCTGATATTGCATTTTCGGTCAATTTATTAGCAAGATATAGTTCTTCTCCCACTCGAAGACATTGGACTGGCATTAAGCAAATTTTAAGATATCTTCAAGGAACAACTGATATGGGCTTATTTTATTCAAATAACTCAAAATCTGGATTAGTTGGATATGCTGACGCCGGATATTTATCTGACCCTCATAAAGCGCGATCACAAACGGGTTATGTATTTACATATGGTGATGCTGCTATATCTTGGCGATCTACCAAACAGACCCTTACAGCCACTTCTTCTAATCATGCTGAAATATTAGCACTTCATGAAGCAAGTCGTGAATGTGTGTGGCTGAGGTCTTTAATCCATCATATCAGAGGATCATGTGATCTTTCAGTCAACAAAGAAAGCCCTACTATTCTATTTGAGGATAATGCTGCTTGTATAGCTCAAATTAAAAATGGCTATATAAAAGGAGACAGAACGAAACACATATCTCCTAAATTCTTCTTTACACATGAACTTCATAAGAATGGAGATATTGATGTTTGTCAGATTCGTTCTTGTGACAACTTAGCCGATTTGTTTACAAAGGCACTTCCCACAACTCCCTTTGAGAAACTGGTCTATAAAATCGGTATGCGAAAGCTTAGAGATTTATGTTAAAGGCTACATTGAGGGGGAGATACGCGTTACACTCTTTTCCTTCTTTTAGGTTTTATCCCTATGGGTTTTCCTAAATAAGGTTTTTAATGAGGTAACATTAATTATGCGTACAGTACAAACTATGTACTCTTTTTCCTTCACTATGGTTTTTCCCACAGGGTTTTCCTAGTAAGGTTTTAATGAGGCACAAAATTTGTACAAGTCATCCAAGGGGGAGTGTTATAAACATAATCATAAAATGGATGACTAATGATGATGTATGCATTTACCTCATGGTAATGACTTAAGTAACTAATGATGATGTATGCACTTACCTCATGGTAATGACTTAAGTGACTAATGATAATGTATGCACTTACCTCATGTTAATATATTTACCTAATCTCTTATATTATTATGTATTTCCTAGCCCTATAAATAGGGACTTTGTGTAAGACATCTTAACTCAATTCAAAAGAACAATACAATCACTCTACTTCTCTATCATCTCTTACATGTTCTTACTCTTCCTTTGAATCTCTATTTCACTACCACAATCAATTTCATAATATAGTTATATTATTTCCATCAATCGATTAGTCATTTTCCAGATTTCTTTTTTATCGGGGGTGTAACTGTTAAGTTTAGTATCTATTAGATTGGGCTTGAAACCTAGAGCTCTAAATCACCGGAGAGCGCCAATCCACCGAGCGACTCACGTCGTATTCCAAATTTGACAAAATATAAAAACTTCCAACTTTTATCCTCAATGTAGGTCACCCAAATTATGTTACTAAAAGAAAAAAAATTGAAAGTAAAATGGCAAGATTGAGAATGGTTCTTTCGATTAATGCAACAATTACATGGCAAACATTTTGAAAAATTATTGTCTTTCAATATATTTTAGATCTGTAGGTCACAGTAACAATCAAATATTTAAAGATAAATTACGTGAGTACATATAAATACAACAGTTTACATACAAAGATTTTTTGAATTTATAAGTTGCAATTGAAAATAAATTACATAAAAAAACTTGGGAACTAGAGCTACAGCTGAGTACGCGTCTGGAAATACCTGCAAAATCTAAATAAATCAACATTATCAGAAAAATAAAAAACAGAACTTATCAAAAGTAAAGAGAAAAGAATGCCTCAGAGATCTTGGTGGAAAACTGTCATCAAGTGGAATTTAAATCCATCAAGAGTAGCAAATATTATAATTGCATCACAGGCATTAAAAGCTAGAACGGGTAAAACAATAATTGATTTCTTTTCTTTGAAGTAATTACGTGGTGAGTCGGAAGTAGCTGGTTGTAAGATCACGGTAAATCATTGGGAATCCGAACGATTTTTTTTCGTCATTCAACACCACGCAGTTACATAAAATAAAATATATAAAAAAATGCAAAATCGTATTGAGAGAAATATCGGAGCATCTGAATGCATAAACCCTAGAAATTGATAAGGGAAAATGCCAGAATCTGAGCCCCGAAATCCTTATCGGCAACGTATAGCGCTGATAACGCCATCCGATTTGGCGTTTCAGTGACTCTAATTTGTTGCCTTAAATCAAAAAGTGACAGAAAATTAATCAGATACAGAATTGAAGACGAAACAGAGTTGTTCTTGAATGACATAATGCTGCAGAATGAAACCCTAACTGATAAGTTGGGAAGAAGACGACGCGCTTTACTATATAGAGGTTTTGAAGTCGATGAACGGCTGGGATTAATCGGGCTACGAAGGTGGGTTTTCTGATTGGCCCATTTTTTTCGGTTCAATTAAATGGGCCCTTTATGGCCTGTTATGTGTGGCGGCCTATTGACTCAGTTCGGTTTCTCTCTTTCTATCTCTCGCTCTCTGTCTAACGTTATAGAGGTGAAGCTTGTGGCTGCAAAATCGAAGTGGCTTTTTTGAGCGATTTATCAAGCTTTGATCTTTTTGTAATTTTGAGCACAAGGGTTGGTCAGGATGCCGCAGGTGAAGATCATTGCGAAGAATTTTATGGACATGGTGGCGGCGATGCCGGCACTCAAGCTGGACAGGCTTTACGAAAGTACATTCATCTGCGAAGCCATTCTCAGGTTTTCTTTACTACCCTTTTCAATTATGAAGACAAAACATTTGGGATTTGTTCTGGGTTATGTTAATGAGTTGATCGTGGCGCTGTTCAGTGTTGCGGAAATGGATGATGAGTTCAAGTTGGGGTTTTTAATTTTAGGGTTGAGAATTTGCTCTGATGGTTTACAAATTGGGGTTTTTCGTTATTGAATTGACGCTGATGCAGTTTGGTATGGTGGAAATTGAGGTGTTTTGATTGTTAGTTTTGGAGGAAGTCTCTATAAATTGTGGGATTGAGGATCTTTTATGATGTTTTTGGTCAGGTCTTTGCCACCTCTAGCCAAGAAATATGTGCTTCAGATGCTTTATATTGATCAGCCAGTTGCTGCTAAGTTGATGGAAGAGTGGGTGCTGCATGATGGGCTGTCTAAGCATAAGGTGGCGCTTGATCGATTGGTTCAGCTTAGAATATTTCAAGAAACTGTTGATAGGTATATATTTACACTATTCTTTTATGCCCCATTGCATCAAAGTAGAAGTGTGGCGCTGCAGAGTTGGCAGCAATGTTTGATTGCTTAGGAAAGTCATTCTAAGCCAAAATGCCCTATAATGTTTACTTATTTGTAATTTGAATTTGAATGTCTTATGTACTTGCAGGAAAAGGGAAACCAGTTACCGCTTAAACCCAAAATTCCAGTCTAACCTACAGCAGCATGTGACATTGGGGTAAGCATATTTTTATTTCTTTGAAATTATGCAAAAGGGCTGTTGTTATACGTCAGTGAATATTATCAAGCTTTATTGTAGCTCAATGACATACATGTTTCTTGCTACAGTGGAATCTTACCGAGGGAGCCTATGTCATTCAGCATTAGTGTGAAGCTCCCTAGTATGGATGAACTTGAAGCTTACGCTCTTCATCAGTGGGAGGTATACTCTTGTAGTTGTAGGTCATAGTCCCTGATATTTGTGTTCTATCCAATATTAAGCTCATGCATTTTGCAGAAGTATTTTCATTTTCTAACATTTATTTTATCAATCAGAGTTTCTTGTTGCAACTTATAAGCTCTGGTCAAGGTGATAAACCAACCAACATCAGCCCATCTATGATGAAATTATTCCAGCGTGGACTTGTGAGTCAAAGGTCGGTTATCTAAGTATTTTCATTGCTTCAATTTGATCTCTTATTTGTGACAAATTTAATTTTACTTACGCTAAACTAACTCATTTTGTATCTTGCAATGTGGTCTACATGCCTCAACTCACAGAGATAGAGAAGCGCCTAAGCTAACAAAAAATGGTTTCCGATTCTTGGTATGTCATTTTCTGATATTCCTGCACATATTTTTAATACATTCAATGATATGTGGACTTGCACTATTGACAGCTAATGGACACCAATGCACAATTATGGTACATCATCAGGGATTACATCAATAATGCTGAGGTACAGGAGTTAGACTTCCCTAACGACATGCATTGAACATGTGGAATCTGATTATTTCTTTCTTCCATTTTCTTATTACGAAGGAGAGAGACCTAGATCCGGCAGACTTGATTTCGTTCCTTCTTGAACTGAGTTTTCATGTACCTGGGGAGGTAAGACGCGTATCACGATATACCTCCTCTTGGGTGGATTTCCTGAGTAAATCATTTACTGCTGAAACTTGAGCTTAACTTAATTTATTGTCAGGCATATGATATGAACACCTTGGATGAGTTTCAACTGGCAACAATCAAGGACCTTGCGGACTTAGGTTTGGTCAAACTTCAGCAGGTTACTATATATACATTTATATGTACTCCCAACTCTCAACTAACAGGTCCACTGATTTTTTAGCTGTACTATTGACGTATTACTTTTCCAGGGCAGAAAAGAGAGCTGGTTCATTCCTACAAAATTAGCGACAAACCTTTCCATTAGTCTGTCAGATGCATCATCCCGAAAAGAGGTGTCTTTTTCTTTTTCTTTCCTCGTGCTTGTCATTTTGTAATTTCGTTTTCAAGGATAAAGTATTCTAAATTCTCCAACATTCAAAGTTTTACCATCTCATCTTTCAGGGATTTGTTGTTGTCGAAACAAACTTCAGGGTATATACTTATTCGACTTCTAAATTACATTGTGAAATCCTACGATTATTCTCCAGGTATGGCAGTCAATTGCACTTAGCATGAATGTGAAAGTACTTAGTTGCTTCTTTTTTTTTCTTCATCTCCATCTCCGAAATGATAAATTTGTCATTTTGTGTTTCATATGAAGGATAGAGTATCAACTTCCAAACCTCATTGTTGCGGCAATCACCAAAGAAAGCTTGTACAATGCTTTTGAAAATGGCATTTCATCAGATCAGGTGGACTTAACAGTGTATAATTATACTTACAATGCGAAACTTATAAAAATTATTAATAACTCAAGTCTAAAAGCAACTATCTTCTATTGTAGATAATTGCATTTCTTCAACAGAATGCACATCCTCGTGTTGCCGATAGGGTACCATCTGTGCCCGAAAATGTATCAGATCAGGTCCACCTTGTCTATCTCTCTCTCTCTTGCTATTTCTCATGAAGAAAAAAATCCATAGTGCTTGAGACTTATTCATATTTTTTTCCTATCATCCGTCCAACAGATTAGATTATGGGAATCCGATATGAACAGGGTTGAGATGACACATTCTGTTCTTTACGACGAATTTCCTTCAAGGGTAATTGCTATTAACTCTGCCCATCCATCTAAACCAATTATTTACCGCCCATCACACACTCCATTTTCCTATATGTTCACACCATATGCAGGAACTTTTTGAGTCATCATGCGACTTTGCCCGAGAATGGAACGGTTTGCTATATGAAGATTCAAAGGCGATGCGGCTCGTAGTCAAAGCAGAAATCCACGAGCAGATGAAGAAGTCTGTCCTCCGTCAGAGGTAACATCCACAATAATTCGGTAAAGTCACTTGAAGCTCCTCCAGCGGCAGTCCTTGGAACAAAACAAACATGACTCCTGCTCCACAGACCTATCCCTCCCAGCCTTTCATCAAAAACAGTCTTCCCGAATCACTGGAATGCCAAGTTTTAGTGTACCATATACTAATAGTAGCTTCAGTATATAACTGTGATATAGAAATCAAATTTGGAAGATTGGAAATTGCTAAAGTTGTAACATTGTGAAGATTGTTTAATGTAATTTATTCAGATTTTAGATGTTCAGTTACCAGCTAAAGACTTACGAGAGTTCAGTCTGGAAATCCGAGTTTTTTTTTTTGAGTTTGGTTATTTCAAAACTGACCCCTTCGAGTTTTACATTTCAAAACTGACCCATTTTTAATGAAATCGGATCCCGGAGATTCGGTTTTTTACGATTTTCGAAACACCGGATCTCCAGGATCCGATTTTCTGTATTTTTTACAAAATCGGATCCTCAGGATCCTGTGTTATGTGCGTGTTCGAATGAGAGAACTTCACATGTTGCGTTTGCACATAACACCGGATCCTGAAGATCCGATTTTGTAAAAAATATAGAAAACCGGATTCTGGGGATCTGATTTCTAAAAAATCCAGAAAACCGGATCCCGGGAATCAGTTTTGAAATATGAAACTCAAGGGTGTCAGTTTTGAAATGACCAAACTCAAAAGGGTCATTTTTAAAAAAAAACTCGGGAAATCCTTTGATGGGAGTTTGTAACACAAGAAACAAGTCATACAATGAAGTCAGACAAGGACTGAAACTAAAATTAGTATTACAATTTGAAGCCACCAATAAGGGATTGGATGCATCAACTTCATATGTTTCAAGCTGATCCAAATAGCATAATTGTTCCACTGGCCAACCAGATATGCGGAGGATCTTTACACTTACTTACACACAACTCACATCGGAACTTTCAGTTTTTACATAACTACACTTCACCTATCCCTTGAACCAAAAGGACAAAGGCCGGGTCTTCGCATCAGAAGCGGGGAAGAAATATCTAAGGAAAGGCCGCATCACATCTTTATTTCATAGTACCACGATAGACATATAACTAACAGGGTTGGCTGTGCAAGTCTCACCGAATGTGAGAATCATATGGGTCAAAGAGATGGTCAGGAACAATTAGGGGCAACTTTTCTATGTACATGTAAAGCCTTCGGATGTTGTCTCTTGCTAGTGCCGCCATGTCAACTGTGTCTCTGGCGTCAGTGTACACCCAGAGGTCACTAGAGTTTACTCTTTTGAGACTGTTGCGGCAGAAGGGGCAGGATTGAGACCTTGTGCGCCTAGGAGATGGTAAAAATGGTTAGTTTTGCTAGTAACTAGTAAGACAAATGAGAACACTGGCATTAGTTCAAAAATGGCAAATAACTCTAAACTTTGCATGTTTCATAATACAGCCCATCCAGAGGTCAACATGTTAAGACACAAAAAATCAAGATGTCCTACAAATCTGTTTCAGGTTCCACACAAGGCAGATAACAATGAAAGATTTGATTGCAAAAATATAATCGACGAATGAAGAAACTATTTCAAAAGAAAGGAGATCAAATCGCGACAGATCAACTAGTAAATGGATGATTAACTAATCCACGCAAGAAGAAGAAGCAACTATTGTTTTTGGTTATTTGGGTGGGTGTGCATTAATATATAAACAGATCCACGCAATGTATGGTAATCAAAAGAAGGAGACAAACCATTCATGGTAACATTTGAGACATAACATGTGGTTGCAAGTGGGCAAGACAATTTTGCTATTCATCTCCATGCAAATGCCACATTCTTCTTCTCTTTCCGCATCAGAATCCAAGTATTGCCTAGAACCTTCTTCATCTTTTCTTCGGTACCGTTCTACACAAACAGCTCTCTGCTTTTTGTCCTCTGTGTCGCTGACACCTTTTTGAAGTTGCATTAGTGATGGATAAATAGTTCCTGAAGACCGTGCAATTTTCATAATCTGTTAAACCACACAAATATTTTTTGAAGGCGAAAGAAGCTATGTTATGATGCAATGTGTTGGCGTACCGTAAAACTCTCTGATGCTCGCTTTTCTTTCATGGGTAGACATGGTGGTCGTTCCATCGACATACACCTACAAAAAAATGCAGCACGTAAAATAAACCCGTCATTCATTCCATCATATGCTCTACATTCTACAACCTAATTCCTGAAGACTGTACAGTAGAGCACAACCAACCTTATAAATTAAGATCCGCAACAACCCAAGGGCGCCTGCCAGATGACAGTCAGTCCACTGAACCAAAAATAGAAAGAAATGTGCTACAGGACTATACGACATTCTCATCTGAATACACGCCCCGTCATAATCCCCAAGACAATCTGATGCCCTGCCACCCATAACAGCGAGCCTCAACCACGTATCACATATCGTTAGAACGTAAACACATTGCAAATTCACATAAACTGCTAAAGGACTTCATAAATTATCGCAACGATTACGCAAGTAATCACTAAACCTTATCCCTTGGCCCTTGCGTCAATAGGAACCTGTTAAAACCTTTACAGGTAATTTCCAAAATCAACTTATAAGCCAAAAAATGAAAATGTTAATATACAAGCAAGCATCTACCCAACAAGTACAGTAGAACAGCAGATGACACTCATATAACTAATTTCCTAAAAAAGCCCAAAAATTTCATCGAACAAAAAGCAGAATCCTGACATGATCATCCAACAAAATCAAAGCAAGCCTGATCACTCACAGTGTATTGGCGTGCTGAATATCAGCCTCAAGCACTTTAAGCGAGTCCTTAAACGACTTCCGCATGGACGAAACGTACATACCTCAAAAACCCTCCTACCAAAACCGAAAATTTTGACCACCCAGAACCCAAAAACCTCAACTTGCTCACTCAATTTCGCAAAGTTGAAAACCCTAATTGAACTCACTAAACTTAAGCCAACTCAACTTTCCCAATTACCGATAGAAGAGTGAGAACGGGAGTGCTAAGTGTGGACTGTGGATTTATTAAGTCGGTGTTGGGAACCGCTGGTGTTCGTGAATCGATGAGACGCCGCGCCAAGATGAATGGCGACAAGCCGAGCTGAGAGTGTCTTAATTTAGGACACCTGTTGCGTTGGTTTGTCTCAACAACCTCCAATCATTTTTTTTTGATAGTAACCTCCTATCATTTAAATATCCAAAAAAAATCCATTTTAAATGTCATATATCATATCTGCAACTGCAATGATTTATTGGATAACAAAAATTAATGTTGTTTATATCAATATGATTAACCATTTTTGAGTTCCGAAAAAACCATTAAAAAATGTTACAATGCCTAATACAGGTAGAAATGTGAATAAAAGTAGGCTAGTTTTTTTTGGAGGGCAACTGGGTGGTGTCATGGTTGAGGAGTCATATATGATTCCTTATACCACGAGTTCGAATTCTGGGGATACCATTTTTCTCACAATATTGTGAGATTTTCCTTTTCCTCTTCCTCGTCCTGCCTCGCGCGTGGATGCTTTCTACATCTCACGTGGATGCTCTCCTCTTCACGTCTAGCGCATGATGCATCTCCGGCCGTCAAGATGGACGTGTCGTGTCTTACAACGGTAATGTGCCCAAGGTGGCTTGAGCTCCAAGTGTCGAGAATGTACCGATGGTGATTTGGGAAAGATGTGCGGATCCATACATGGTAAAGGTGTCGAACTCGGTCTGTGCTTTAAAAGTGAAGAAATGTACCCTATGATTTCGGATCCGATTAAGATGTCTTACTAGAATTTCGAATATCAATATATATGTACTAGATGATGAGGCGTCATATGCATTGTACTATTCCTCATTGTTGTACCCTATTATAAAAAAAACTAATTTTTTTTATAAAGAATTTAGTTTATTCCACTTTTTAACCGTCTTCGTAACAAAAAAAATTTTTTATTGGAGGTTAATTGTTATGTTAGTATTTATTCTTAGAGGGACTTGAACCGAGCCACATGTGTGCTGGGTGGGTACGCCTACCACCAGGCCACATTTGCCCTTCAGAACAAAGTTTTATAGTTTCTCTTTCGCATGTGCTTGCCTACAATTTTCTTAAAAATGAAAGCAATAGTAAATTGAATTCTATCCAATTCAACGTGAAAGTTAAAAAATTCACAATTTATTATTATATTTTCGAAACGAAATTGAATTTAATATAATCTGAATTTTACATGTCCTAACACAACGGTAATTTAAATTTTAAACTTTATCCAAGTATATCTAATCACAATCAAGAAATAAAATCATAATATAATCATACTGCTGTATAAAAGCTAAAGCTATTGTCCCTGTTGGCATCAAAATTGGACTTTACAAAGCCAATATTAGTGGGCCTTAAATGGATGTCGGCCCACTATGACCATCGTCTGCTGAGGTTGTATTTTGAACGTAAACATAATAACCAACAACAACAGCAGCAGCAGAAAAATCCTTCATAAAGATATAATAATACAACCGAGTCCGAGTGTCGAGTGATTAGTTCACTTTCTATTTTTGGGGTTGTAGTTCAACATATACAAGACTTTGTTCAGCATCAAGATATACTCATCGTTTTCGACAAAAATTCATCCGAGTGATTACTTCACTTCACTTTTAGTTTAGTTCAGCCAAGGTGCTGCAATGCACAGACCTATGGCTTGTAATGTTGCCGGAAAACTTTCAAAATGCCAATGAAATTTACAACCCCAATAAGACTGCCGTCCTCTTCCACAACCCAAACATAGCTGACACGATGAGCCAGAGCCTGAACCATTACAGCCACCAGGGAACTCCAAGGAAAGCAAACTATGGCCTCTGACCTCCTCACCATCCTAGCAGAGTACCCGCCTAGCCTCCCATGCTTTCCATTCCCACACTCCTCGTCAGACGAACAAGATGAGTTAAATGAAGATGAAGAACTGAATGACAACAGTGAAGGTGTATCGTCATCGTCGAAGAGCTCCAAAGCTGCCATACAATTCTTATCCTTCAACTTCGATTTTACCAATTTTATCAGATCTTCAGGAGGTCCACCGCAGTCAATGTAAGCCATCAAATCCCCAGCAGAGAGAGTCTCAATCGCTGTCGCAACAGTCTCATCACAACAAGCTAAGGTAAAAGGAGATATTTCCCCAATCAACTTCTCATTCTCATCCACGATGGCCACCGATGTGTGTGTAACATGTGACTGTGCAATGTACGGCAATGCAGACTTAGCTGGCTCCTCATAGTGGATTGCACGGACATGTTCACCACTGATGATGTCCAATGACTCGATAGACTGTCCGATAATTGGAGAGAACATCCCGATTGAATTCAGCAGAAACCTTATCACATCCTCTTGAGTTAACCAGCAGTACTGCCTCCCATTATGCACTGTTGCAGCGAAGGGGGACTTCTGCAATGGCTTCTTCTTATAGGTTTTAATCGGTACAACTAGATTCTGTGCTCCGTCCAGAATCAGATCAATTGCTTCCAGCAAACTGTCAAATTCCCCAACCATCCAACCAAATCAGCACAAAAACTAGTACCAAAATAATCAAATTCAAACAATGAGAAAAACCATAATTTGATCAATCCTGCGCCCAAATTAATAAATTTGTCTGCGTCCCCTTAAACTGTAATTCATCTCAAGATGTTAGTTACAAAATAGATGGTCGACATACTTATTCAGTTTCCATAATCTCAATTTTCAACCGAATTCCAAACCCTAATTAGAACAATCAACGAAGTTACAAGCCCTAATCTGCCCAATCAAACAAAAAACCAAAATCAAGGTCCAACCTGGAATGCGGATCGATTTGCCGTACAAGCTCGCCAGCGTTCTTCGGCAGCAAAACCTCAACCGGCTTCTGCAGTGCGTCAAAAGGCGACGACAGATTCTCCTCTCTACACAAAAAGCATATAATATCCACCATACACACCTTCCCAACACATCTACAAGTTCCAACCAACGACCTTGCGCACGAAACTTGATCGCAGCAGGTCCATACGCTCAAGCAGCTCTCATCGGTCCGTTTCAAAGCAAACAATGCGTCGCCGACAGTTGCGGTGATCGACAGAGTCCTCAACGGCGGCTTTCCAAGCAAAAGGTCTGATACCTCATAAGCCAACAAACTCACTGCCATACAATACTCACTACTGAGTCTCGCCGACTGAACGGAATCCGAAAATCGCAAAACGGAAATGTAGGTTTGCCGGTGAAAATTGAAATACAGAAGCGAATTTTAATGCCGATGATGAATGTGAGCTGAACGCTTTCTACGGATATTTATAACTGGAAAAAGGATGATTAAAGTGCGCCTCTGTAAAGGTGGTTTCTATTCTCACCCTTGTAGTTATTTAAAAGTACAGTTCGTGCCCTTAAGTTACCATATTTACAATATTGCCAACGACTTAGTGATCGAGCATTCGAGCTTAGGGTTCCTTTGGATCAAATTCAAATCATTATAATAAAACGCATCATTTGTATTTTCGGTGATCCTACTTAGAGAGTTCATTTCAGTTTTTTTTAATAAAGACTATCAAACTTTGTAATGAGATGTTGTAACACTTCAACTTAATACAGTTTCATATTGTTTGTGTCTTTTAATTGTAAATGACTATTTAATAGGTTATTAGTTATTTTACCATGAACATGTCAATAAAATTTTTGTATGACGGACTTCCATCATGGTGGTGGCATGATGATGAAGATGTTAGTCAACACATCTTAAGTTTCGGGTGCAAGTCTTGATAATCATACTAATTTTTCTTTCAATACGGTCGACGGATATGACGTAAAAATATCTGGTCTCGCTAGTGCTGAATCTGAATCTCTATGGGTCTAAGAAATTCTACGACGGACGCTAATTCTTTTGATTATTATCACTTATTGGAAACTGTCTTGTGATAATAGAACGTACAATAAACATTAATTTTAGTAACTTTGAATTCGGTTTTTAGATTTGTATGAGTACATGTAAAATAGAAAAATACTAACAATACCAACCTTTTTAGATTTTAATCCCATGTCCATTAACGAACAAGTTGACAATATCATTATCATCAGCGGTTTAGAATTGAAGGGCGATTGAAGATGAAAGCCGAAAGGTGTTAATTCAAGGGATCAAAAATATAATAACATACTGCTCTTATTTACAAATATGCAAAATTATTGGGTTTTTTTTATGGAATGCAAAATTATTGGTTGGTTGGTCGCTTGAGGAGATGAAAAAGATGAGAAATACTATATTTTCACAAAATTATGAGAAAAATATCATTATCATCAGCGGTTTAGAATTGAAGGGCGATTGAAGATGAAAGCCGAAAGGTGTTAATTCAAGGGATCAAAAATATAATAACATACTGCTCTTATTTACAAATATGCAAAATTATTGGGTTTTTTTTTATGGAATGCAAAATTATTGGTTGGTTGGTCGCTTGAGGAGATGAAAAAGATGAGAAATAGTATATTTTCACAAAATTATGAGAAAAATATCATTATCATCAGCGGTTTAGAATTGAAGGGCGATTGAAGATGAAAGCCGAAAGGTGTTAATTCAAGGGATCAAAAATATAATAACATACTGCTCTTATTTACAAATATGCAAAATTATTGGGTTTTTTTTTATGGAATGCAAAATTATTGGTTGGTTTGTCGCTTGAGGAGATGAAAAAGATGAGAAATAGTATATTTTCACAAAATTATGAGAAAAATATCATTAAAAAGACTTAACCTTCAACCTAGAAATTCTTGCACCAGATCACATTCATTTTGGCGCTGATTCATTGGTTTGAAAACCCAATAATAAGATACTCCTGTAAGGCAATTTGAGGGTCAGTTTATTTTGAAATAGAACATGAACGACACATGTGATGTGACCACTGGAATCAACGAGTCTGTCATCGGAAATGATAATGTGTACTCTAATAAAATATGTATGTACGTCATTTAATAAATCATATTTATGTCTTCCTAAAAAGATGGTCTAGGGGTTATAAATACATTTTATGATATAAGTTTTAGATTATTTATTCCTCACCTTCATAATATAATTAATAAATAAATAAACAAAAATTATATCTAATTATTTTTTTTGATAGAAAAATATCTCTAATTGAAGCAGTAGCAAATACCAAATAGCAATGGACTCGCGGTCATAAGAATAAGAATACAAGATACATTTAAGTGTAAGCACAAGTGCTGCCGAGGCAAAGAGGTGGCTCAGTGGAGCACCTCTCCTGTTATATCAAAATGATCCAGGGTTCAAGTCCTCACAAGCTCAAAATTGAGCAGATACTACCTTAAGAGCATGAGCTCATAATCAAAAAAAGAAAAAAAGAATACAAGATACATTTAAATGTAAGCACTATTTTGAAGATACCTATTTCCATTTCCATTTCCATTTCCATTTCCATTTCGAGATTGAATTACTGTCAGACTCATACCCACTTTAGTTTGGCCCTTCCCACGATAGAAATATCAGCTGGTAGAAAATTAAAATAATATAGGAAAAACGAAAAAGTGCAAATTAACGTTATGAATCAGTACTTTTTTTCTTCATGTTATAGTCTAAATTATCAAAAAATAATAATAATTAGGAAATTGGCGAATTTTTGCACAGTAGTTAAAGATTAAATCACACATTCAATCATGTGGACTCCATTGAATTTTTTTTAAATAAAAGCATATTAAATATAATCATAATATTGATGTATTTATTTTTTATGTTTATTTTGTCCTTCATTGGTAATTTTTTTTATAGTTTGAATAGTAATTTGAAAAAAAGACAATAATTATGGACACTAATTTTTTACTTTTTCTCAATAATATATTTGACAAACTTCTTATAAAAAGATAAGAGTAATTTTGTTGAAATGCATCTTTACTGAAAAATCTTATATTTATTTTTGTTTAAATTTTGGTTGCAATTTCTACTATTTTACATAATTAATTCTAATAACTACACGTTTGCTTGACCCGCCGGCGACGGCCGATTTTCCCTGTCCTTGGTCTGATTCTTCCCTTGTCGCGGTCTACTGCGGTCTGCCCCACCGGATTCCTTAACCCTTGATCCCTCCCCCGTCCCCCGTCATCTGTTCTCTCCTCCTCCTCCCACCCACGTCGGTCCTCTTCCCCTGCTGACTCCATGTCCAGCGCTCTGCTTGGTCTCGTGGGCTGTTTTGTCAGCGGCTTAATCGTTGCTGTGGCGGTGATTGAGAGGGGGGTGGGCCTTGGTGCAGGGGACGGAGCTAGAGCCGTGGGTGGAGCCTTTGGCATGTGGATGAGTTTGTGCTGGCTGGTGGATTGGGTTGTGGTGAGGTGGTTGGTGCGGAGTCGATTGTAGTGTTTTGGTTTTCTCGTGTGGTTTGGTATTCCTTTTTTGACAGATGGATTGTGACGAGACTAGTTTGTGTTAGGGAGCAGTGGCGCGTTGCCGGAGATCGTTTTGGAGTTCTTGTACAGTTCCTTTGTTATTTAGGTTTAGAATAGGTCTTAGTTATAGCTGTAGTTTTCATTTTCATTGAGGCTGTTAGGTGTAGTTGTAGTAGTAGTGTAGCTTTCCTGTCTTCGGTAGTCTGGTCTCCTCGCTCGGCGTGAGGCAAAGTGGAGCATATCTTTGTTCCCCGGCTAGTTAACTTGTCCGAGCTTTGAAGTCCTATGTCTCGCCATTTATGGAATTCATGTGGCCTCCCACCATTGATCGGAACCTGGTTTTATTGCGACTACAAGTGTGGCCTAGTTTCGCTTTCAAGGAAATTCTGCCGAAGCTTTATTGTCGTTCTGAAGTGGGCTTCTAAGTCGCTTCTTCAGTTTGACCGATTTGGCATGGATTGGTTTGGAGTTCTTCAAGGCGTGACGATCATATTCAGCGTATGGTCTGTCTAGCAATGCATGGATTGCGGTTTTGGTTTGCATGTTCTGTTCCTGTTTTGTTAGTTTTTGGGTTTGCTGTTGTCGTCATGTCTGTGTCTTTGAGTCCTTGTATGCCTCTTCCATTATCGAAAAAAAAAATTCTAATAACTACATATCTGAACTTTAATTGACGGTTTGATGAATCATGAATCTGCTAAACAAATGTTTGACGCTAATCCTAATAGTTTCGAATAATGTGCCCATCTCATGTTTTTTGATACACGAAATTTGCATACAAAGACTTCACGGAGAAGAATAGAAAACAGTATAACAGACGATCACTAAGTACCAGTACAAAACAACTGAGCATGAAACATAATCTAAGCACAGTAAGTCAGTTCATTTACTGTTTCGTAACCTTCACGCTTCGAAGTCCAACCCATGCCAAATTGGCCAACAGAAGGAATGACTCGACAGTCAACTCCAAAGTGCTGATGACGCCCTGGCCAAGTTCCACTGAATCGAAGCCAAATTGACTGGAGAGAAGAGGCAACTCGTCAGTCCACCGAGTGCCCATCTCATGTTTGATTTATGGGTGCTGTGATGGTGATGATGATGGTGATGGTAATGGGTGATGATGAAAATGAAATTTAACGTTAGGTTTGATACGTTTTGAACAATGATTGAGCAGGACAAATAAAAATAATATTAAAATTGATTTCATTTAGTGTACTTGTGATCTTCTTGACAAAAAAAAGGCAAAAAAAAACAACACATAACTTTAAGAGGTTTTCTTTAAAATGATCCATTTTGAGTTTCAAACTTCATAAATGATTCATGTGAGTTTGCTCTTTAAAAAATGATTCATTTTTAATAAAATCGGATCCCCAGAATTCGATTTTCTGTGTTTTTCATAACATCGGATCCCCAGGATCCGGCTTTCTTTGTTTTTTACAAAACCGGATCCTGGAGATCCGGTGTTATGTGAGCGTTCGAATGAGAGAACTCCACGTGTTCTCGTTTGCACATAACGCCGGATCCCCAGGATCCGATTTTGTAAAAAACACAGAAAATAGGATTCTCAGAATCCGATTTTATTAAAACTGAGTCATTTTTGAAAGAACAAACTCGCATGAATCATTTCTAATATTTGAAACCCAAAATGAGTCATTTTCAAAAAAAAAACTCCAACTTTAAACCACTCTATATAAAAAAAATTCTTCAACACTACAATTGATTAATATGAACATGTTTTAATTCGCTGTCGTTTCATGGAAGTCCATGCTAATCAATGTTCCAACTTCCACCCATCGTTCGCCAAAGGACCAAACAATAATAAAACAACAACCTCGTGGCTCGTGTATGACAGCATATCTGTATTGTCCTTTCTCACGCTGCATCTACGAAAAGGACAGCATGGACTCTTTTTACGCTGTCCTTATCGGAGATGCCTTTCGCATACGTTGTTGTCGCACCTTTTTCTAAAAAAACGCCAAACAAGGCCCTTTGACTTTGCTGGCTCGATTACAGAACATTGGGCTTTATTGGGCTGTCAGTTTTCACCCGTCGATCATTTAATGGGCTTTCAAAGGCTTGATTGGTCAAATGTGAGGAGTCAGTGCTGAGTCGGGATGCGGGTCAAATGGATAAGGACAAGACTGAATAATTAATCCTGACAGCTAGAAAAAGCATTCACATGCTAGCACGTGCCAATCACATTGGATACGAAACCACAGAATTCGCACGTACGATTTCGAACCGCATGATAGATATAGGCGTTAGTCAGTCTTATTAAAATCGAATCGTGAATTGAATCGGTCAAGTTATTGGGTCAGTAGTTCAACCGGTTTGACCGACATATATCAAAAAATAAAAATAAAATATTTATATATGATATTATAATTTAACGAGAAGCGATCAAATGAGGCAAGCTTCGGTAGAATGAGACAAGTGAGGCATGATCTCAGCCATCCATCAACCCAGTGGTGGACGCAGTAAGGAGGGAGGGGGGCATTTGCCCCGGGTCGATTTTTCAAATTTTGCTTAATATTAGGTTAATGCAGTGTATTTTTGAATGATTTTTACATCTTGCCTCTGGTCATTTTGTTATATGCCCCCTCTAGTATGAAAATAAATTATTGAATCCGCCCCCGGTGCGAAAATATTTATCTTGCCCCTGGTCCGAAAAATTCCTGGATCCGCCCCTGCATCAACCCCGGTGCATTGTGGACGCGCCACGTGACAAATAGTAAAATCCACTACCAACAGTAGTGTGAACGCGTTTGACGGCTCAACTCACGTGGCTTCGCCACGTGTCACAATGGAAGGCCGAGATCGTGCCTCACCTGCCTCATTCTACCACCCCTGATGTCGCCGAACGCTCCCCATAATTTAACATATTTATAACTTGAATAAATATTACATGATTATGATCCGATTATAACAACATACCATAACAAATTTAGAATTTGATAAAGTACAAATTAATAATACAACAATAACAATTTTAGTCTTAATTTGCAATTCACAACAATAAGAGATTTATAAGACTAATTGAATTTCTAGTTAAATTGATAATAAGTAATAACTTTTATAGATATGATAAATGAATATACATTATTGAAAAAAATAATAAAACAACAATCATCTTTAGCCTAGTGGAAAGAAAGAGAATAATTATTAAGAGGGGCTTGGGTTCGAGTCTTGACCAAGTCAAAATTAAATAAATAATTTTTCAGACCGAATCGAACCGATCAAATCACGATTTAATGAAAAACTGGGTCAACCGGGTCAACCAACCGGGTCTTGACCGGGTCGATGCATTTCTGGTCCGATTACAGAATCGAACCGGTGACCGATTCCCGGTCCGGTGACCGATTCCCGGTCCGGTGACCGATTCCCGGTCCGGTGACCGATTCCCGATCCAACCGGCCGGTCCGATTTTCACAACATTGGCCTTAGCATCCTTCCACATGATAAAAAACATATCATCCATAACTTTTATTCATTTTCTCTTTTATTTTGTCATGCCTCATGAGTGTCATGACTATTTTGATCAAGTGCACTTCACTCATGATCAAACAAAAAAATCATCATCAATGTCTCTCATCACTACATAAATTGTAGTTCATAAATATTAAGATTAATAAAAATATATCAAATTGTATCTCGTTTTATAGATCTCAAAAAATTATGAATATTAGTAATTTTTCTGATTTTTTTAACTTTATAATTTAGAAGATATATTCATTACAAGATCAAAATATAAACTGAAAAGTTCTTACACATAACACGTGTCGCGTTATCATTGGTTCAAGTCTCATGACTAAATCTAATTTTTGGTCATGAAATGATCTTTTTTGCACTTGATCATGGGGTGATCATTTCTATGACACATTTGGTCATAGTGGGGATCATGTTTTTTTAATCATCACTCATGACACTTTTAGCATCCAATGTCAAAATGAACCCTAAGCTGGCTCGAGTTCGAGCTCTAGTTTGGCTCTAGTCCTATGCAGATTCTATTATGGTTCGATTCGAAGGGCTTGAGATCGAGATAAAATTTCAATTATTAGACCCGACCCAAAATACAAGATCGATTTTAAAATTACATATTCATCGATTTAAGGACATTCTTGACATAAAAAAATGTATTTTTACACATCTATCCATCCCACACGCCCAAACTAGTAGCATTTGCGTTTAAATAGTTATTTGTCGATTAATTAGTCATTCATTTAAGCCAAAATTAACCCGAACCCGACCCTAGCGTGAGAAGCCTTATGAAATGATGGGCCAATAACGACTTTAATTGATGAATTTTCTCAGGATCCGATCTAACCCTGTACAAAAGACTAAAACTAGCATCCACCAAAAACCCTACACGACGCAGTTCGCTAAGACTACGACTTACATGGCCGGGCCCTTTGCCGACCACAATATTATCATAAATATGGTCTACCTATTTTTTATTAGTGATTAGATTATTTTTTTATGCATATTACTCCCTCCGTCCCACTTTGTTTGTCCAAAAAGACAGTGGGTACAGAAATTAAAAAAAGCAAATAAAGGACAATGAAAGAGAAAAAGTGGAGGAGATTGTATGTGGAGGTGAGTCTCGTATACTAAATAAATGATAATGAAAGAGGAAAAGTGGAGGAAAGTACAATTTTTTAATAAAAATAATTTTTTGGTAGGAAAGAGATGATTGATTTGATTATTGAGTTATGTATATAAAAAGAAAATGAACAAACATTAAGGGACGCCAAAAAAAAAAGAACAAACATTGAGGGACAGAGGGAGTATTAATTCAGATTGATTTGCTAACTAAAGAAATTCAACCTTATCCACTTCAAAGTTTAATTTTAGATAAAAAGTTGTTTTCAAACTTCGGATAAAGTCGCCACGTCAGCACGTGGTCCTATAAAACACTACGTTTTCGTTGATGAGAAAAAACAAACCATTCCATTGTTTGTTCTTCCAACGTTTCTGTAAATCTCCGTTAGTTTTTGTTATCTGAGATCCGTAGCAAACATGTTGGCGATATTCAAGAAAGGAACAGTCCAGCCTCCGACCGAGCTGAACAGTCCGGCACCGTTCAAATCCGGTGTCAAGCCTGCAAAGATGCCGGAGGAAATTGTGAAAGACTTCTCATCTTCCAATCCTGGGAATTCAATGTCATTTGATTTCAGCAATTCAGCCGTGATCGCTTTTTCCCAGGCCCAAAAGACAACATCTTCCCACCAAAGGTACATAATGTCGTAACAAACCGAATCAATTAAATTCAACCTGATATCAAACCTCATGAGATTTACTCGTTGCAGGATGTTTTGTGGAGTGGATGGGATTTACTGCACATTTATAGGCAGCTTGCATAACCTGAGTGGGCTGATCAAGCAATATGGATTATCAAAAAGCACCAATGAGGCAATGTTTGTGATCGAAGCGTACCGGACTTTGCGCGATAGGAGCCCTTATCCTGCGGATCAGGTCCTCAAGGAGCTGGACGGTAGCTATGGATTTGTCATCTATGATTCCACGGTCGGGACGGCCTTCGTCTCGCTCAGTGCTGATGATGGAGTGAAGCTTTACTGGGGTGTGGCGGCCGATGGATCAGTTGTGATATGTGACAACAAGAGTGTGGTGAAAGGTGGTTGTGCTAAATCCTATGCGCCATTTCCAGCTGGGTGCATGTTTCACAGCGTGGGAGGGTTGAAGAGCTTCGAGCATCCGACGAAGAAGATGAAGGCCATGCCGAGGGTCGACAGTGAAGGGTTTCTCTGTGGATCTAGCTTCAAAGTTGATACATTCTCTAAGATTAACACCATGCCAAGAGTTGGGAGCGCTGCTAACTGGGAGCCGTGGAGCTCGTAGAGCCGACTGGCTTTCTCTAATCTTGTTGAAATCCCTTGTTTTGTAATCTGATGTTCAATCAAAGTTATCTGAGCTTAGTCTGGCTCGGATACCATGTGTAATTTGCTGCTTCAGCTCACTGTAATATACGCGATAAATGCCTGACTTCTGTCCAAGCTTGCGTCAATGTGATCCAGCCAGGTGAACTTGATATGTTTAAATTTGAACAAGATATCCTTGATGTTGTTGGAGCACAAAACATTGGTACAAACACAGCTTGTATATGGCAGCAGCTTCAGTTTAGGCACAGCACAAATGGCAGGTGAGGGTGTAGGCACTAAAAGTTTGAGGACCAAATCAAGATTATTTAAAGTATAAATGGGTTGGCCCACAAGGGATATTTGGGTCAAAGCTACAACCCCAATCCATGAGTTAAACTCAGCCCAAAGCACGGACCCAATATTAAACCCACTAGTGAACTCTATAAATAGAGTATTTCACTTCACAAATAGGGACATTCTGAAATTTGAGAAGAAAGCATAGAGGAGAGTGCTCTCAAAAGAAGCGTCAACCGTCAGCCGCCAGCAACCGACAAATCAACCGTCAGTCGCCAGCAACTGACAAATCAACCGTCAGCCGCCAGCAACTGACAAGTCAACCGTCAACCGTCAGCCGCCAGCAACCGACAAACACGTGCCGTCTGCCCAAGCATCCCGACGTCGTCTGCTAAAGCATCCAACCGCAACGCAAGCACGTGAGATCAAGTCCAAACCGAGACCCTCACTTCGCTGCACACGTGAGAGCAAGTCATCAAGACCCTCACTACGCAAGACACGTTGCGCCACGCCTTCATCCGCACACATCAAGCTGAGTAGACTGAAGCGAGCAATACAGTACAATCAGAGGAGCATTAGAGATTACGAACACAACTTCCGCTTCAAGCATAAATCATTTGCAAAACATTATTTTGTATTTAATACGAAATATTGTGACTACAAATTTTGGTGAACCCGACGTGAAAATCTCTACCTCTCATCCCTACGCTAAAGCTAAGATGTCTGCTCAACCTACCAGTCTGCAAACTCCCAAGAAAACTTACGCCGCAACTGTAGCTCAACCAACCAACATCTGCACAAGAGGAATGGCTCAAAGGATGGCTGTCAATGCTGCTGCTGCAAGCCTACGAGCTTCTCAAGTACCAAGGAGGGAACGCACATATACCGTTGCTTCCATCATGGCTGCAGCTAATGCAGTGATTGCCTCCAACTCCCCACGACACAAGGGAAGTGTGAAAGATGACGGAACACCCTCACCAAAAGCGAAGGTGACTCTGCCAAAACAAGCCGAGCCACCCAAACTCTGTGTAGCCTCTGTCATGACCATAGGCACCAAGACCATGGAGGAGCAGATGCAAGAACTAAGAGAGATGCTTGAGCTAGTCCTCAAAGACAACCAGGAGAAGAACAAAAAGCTTGAAGAACTCCAGAAAGAGGTGGTTAGGCTTGGGAAACGAAAGGATGAAGAAGTCAATCTGACGGCAGGAGATGATGACAATAATAAGATGATCCCTGTAGAAACCAACAGGAACAGAGGTGTTGCGTGCAATGAAGACCAACTTCAAGTGCTGATAGCCAACGCGGTCAAGAGCCAGCTAGGTGGAGATTCTTCTGGTGGTACACGCTGTGCCAAACCCTACAGCAAGAGGATAGACGGTCTGCGCATGCCACATGGATATCAGCCCCCCAAACTCCAGCAGTTTGACGGAAAAGGAAGTCCAAAGCAACATGTTGCCCACTTCATAGAAACGTGCAACAACGCGGGAATTGAAGGGAATCTGCTGGTCAAACAATTTGTGCGGTCTCTAAAAGACATTGCTTTCGATTGGTACACTGACTTGGAGGCAGAGTCTATTGACAGCTGGAGTCAGATGGAGGACGAGTTCTTCAACCGATTCTATAGCACCAGAAGGGTTGTCAGTATGAGTGAACTGACAAATACGAAACAATGGGAAGAAGAACCCGTGGTTGACTATATCAATCGCTGGCGTTCATTATGCCTTGAATGTAAAGATCGCATCAGCGAGACGTCAGCTGTAGAAATGTGCATCGATGGAATGAACTGGGATTTGCTATACATCCTTAAGGGTATCAAACCTAGGAATTTTCAAGAGTTGGCCACACGCGCACACGACATGGAAATCACCGTGAAAGGACATGGAAGGAATCACATATCCTCGTCAAAGGCAATCATCGATAAGAGGGAATACAAGAAGCCTGAAAGGGTCAACAAAAATGCTCCGAAAGAGGCCATGACCATCAGCACCAACGACGCTCCTGTAAAGATATCATCAAAACCAAAGTAGGAGAAGAGGAAAGAAGTCACCTCAAAAGACTTCAAGCGCACAAAGCCTACACTGAAGGAATTACAAGCCAAGAAATATCCATTCCCTGACTCTGATCTGTCAGGCATGCTCGATGACCTGTTGGAGAAAGGCATCATCAACTTACCAGAAGCAAAATGCCGAGATGAAGTTAACAGGACTAATGATCCCAAATACTGCCGCTATCATAGATTGGTTAGCCACAGTATCGAAAGCTGCATCACTTTCAAGGAGCTTATAATGAGATTAGTCAAACAAGGACACATCGAGCTCGACACAGATGAGACAATAGAAGCAAACCACACCTCCGTGACGACTAGTTGCGACTCACTTTGCAAGCCACAAGAATGGTGCATGCAACAAATCCAATTTGGCACCCTTGAGCCAATAAAAGTGTGGATATCAAAGCCATCTATTGAAGCTGAATCAAAAAAGTTGAGATGCGATTATAATCCAAAAAGAATCGAAACTTATGGGATTATGAAAGAGGTTGAATGCATGGAGGATGATGAAGGATGGACTCTTGTAACTCGAAGAAGATCAAAGAAGCAAGTCAGTCCACAACCAGAACTTGTCCGCCGAAAAAAGAAGCAGGTGTCCGAGAAGAGACCACGTCAGACGAAAGGGGAGAGAAGACTCGAGGGGAGTCTGGGGTCACATATACTGCCTATTGATCCTTTGAAGCAGATTCCACCAAGTCCCATTATCTTAGGAGATTTCCTTCCGGAGGATTACTTCGGTAAAGTTGGGGTCAACACAACCTCAGGGGCAATAAGCGAAGGAAGTGAAGAAGAACACAAAGCTGAGCAGAGGAATGAATCTCCAACCACAAAGACACAACCACCTTCGGATCCTCAAGATGACGCTGATGTGCTTGATATCCTGGAAACTCTCCCTAAACACGAGCAGTGGGAGCAGATTTTCTACTTGCCAGAGGAACCACGACGACGAATAGCACAAGCACTCCTACATCCAAAGCTAAAGGAGGACGTCATCAAAAATGCAGAAAAGCTAAGGAAAAGTCAAGCCGAATGCACCTCCTGCAACACGACCTTGACATTTTCTGACGAAGATCTTCTTCTTGGATCCAAACCTCACAACAGACCTCTATATGTTACAGGCTACATCCGAGGACAAAAGGTGGGAAGAATCTTGGTGGACGGAGGATCTGGAGTAAACCTCATGCCAAAAGAAACCATGGATTTATTGGGAATCACTATGGACGAACTCTCTAATAGCCAGCTTTTAATTCACGGATTCAACCTAAAAACTGAACGTGCGATTGGCATGATCCGCGTTAATCTAGCAATTGAAGAGTTATCGGCCGATACCTTGTTTCATGTCATTGACGTTAGAACTTCATTCAAGTTGCTACTCGGTCGACCATGGAAGCATGAGAACGGAGTTGTGGCATCAACTCTTCATCAATGCTTGAAGTATTATCGTGACGGTGAAAGAAAGATAAATGGGGACGTCAAACCATTTACCAAGGCAGATTCGTTTTTTGCAGAAGCTAAGTTCTATGAAGAAAACGGTGTGTTAAGTGAACTACTGCCATTAATCATCCCTTCCACTAGAGAGAACGATAAGGAAAGACCGAAAGCAAACCAAAATCGGCCAAAGATAAAATCAAAAATTGAATCAGAGGCCAGGAGCAGAGCATGTGTCATGACACCTGTTCAAACGCAAAGGCCGACTCCTGAAAGCACGCTCCCTACCTTGCGATATGTACCTAAATCTCGACGTAAAGCCGGACAAAGACCCTTGGAAGACTGTCAAAAATCAGAGACAAGCTTTACAGATCAAAAGAAGGTCAGAAGGATGGTCAAACAAGAATGGGTGGCAACAGTAGTCATTCCATTACCCAGCGCAAATACAACACAGGTTCTGAGGCCTCCACCAGAAGAATTCATTTCGGAGTCAATCAAACCACATGAAGGGAATGTAAGTTTGGAGGGGAGATTTGATCCAAACGCCTATAAGTTGATGGAGAAGTTAGGATACGATTTCAAAAGACCAGCTGTGCTCGGAAAAGTGATCGAACCTCATCCTTACAGTCTCGCCCAGATTCACGGAACGGCTCACAAACATGCTGGTCTAGGTCACAAGCCTCCTCCACCTGTGAAAATTTCCATCCATCGTCGAAAAGATGCTATATCAGCTCACCAAATCACTGCAGATGAAATCAAAAAACAATGAAGAGGAAGACGTAACAGAGTATGATGTAGTGACATCCTACCACGTAACAACCGAAGAAGTTCCAAATAAAGTCAAAGAGGTAGAGGCTGATCAAGCTCCAGAGGTACTCGAAGATGGCGGGCAATCAACTGTTGATGACTTGAAAGAGGTGAATCTCGGAACCACTGAAAATCCGCGTCCAATATACGTTAGCACCCTACTAACCGAAGAAGAAGAGGGGCAGTACCTCAAATTATTGGCAGAATACAAAGACGTTTTTGCTTGGAACTACACTGAAATGCCAGGGCTTAATCCAAAGATAGCTTTGCACCGTCTAGCAATCAAGAGGGGAGTCGGACCAAAGAAATAATCCCAACGACGATTTAGGCCAGAGCTGGTTCTTGAAATTGAGAAAGAAGTTAATAAGCTCATCGACGCAGATTTCATTCGTGAAGTTAAATATCCGACGTGGATAGCCAACATTGTTCCAGTAAGGAAGAAGAATGGGCAGCTGCGAGTGTGCATGGACTTCCGAGATCTCAACGAAGCATGTCCAAAGGATGACTTCCCCTTACCAGTTACGGAACTCATGATAGATGCAACAACTGGACATGAAGCTCTCTCCTTCATGGACTGGACGGCTGGGTACAACCAGATACACTTGGCGCCTAAAGACCAAGATGCTACAGCATTCCGAACTCCGAATGGGATCTTCTGCTACAAAGTCATGCCTTTTGGCCTAAAAATGTGGAAGCCACATATCAGCGTGCGATGCAAAAGATTTTCGAGGACATGATGCATAAAACGATAGAATGTTACGTCGATGATGTGGTGGTCAGGTCAAAAGCCAGAAGTGACCATGTCCACGATCTTCGTACGGTTTTCGAAAGACTCCGAAAGTGCCAGCTCAAAATGAATCCACTCAAATGTGCATTTGGCGTCACATCGGGGAAATTCCTTGGCTTTGTAGTCACACACAGGGGCATTGAAATAGACCAGACAAAAATCAAAGCTATTCAAGAAATGCCCGAACCAAAAAGCTTAAAAGAATTGCGCGGATTACAAGGACAACTAGCTTACATACGAAGATTCATCTCCAACCTCGCGGGGCGTTTGTCAACCGTTCAGTCACCTCATGAAAAAGGATGCTCCATTCGTTTGGGATGACAAATGTCGCAGAGCTTTTGATAGCATAAAGAAGTACTTGTCTACTGCACCAGTGCTTGGGGCACCCACTCCAGGAAAGCCACTGATACTTTACGTTGCCGCTCAAGAGAAGTCGCTTGGGGCAATGTGTGCACAAGAAACCGACAAACGAAAAGAAAGACCCCTCTATTACTTAAGCTGAACTTTGGTGGGAGCTGAGCTCAATTACTCTCCAATCGAGAAGATATGCCTTGCATTGGTATTCGCAGTACAGAAGTTGAGGCATTATATGCAAGCGCATACAGTACACGTAGTTTCCAAAGCTGATCCCATCAAGTACATACTTTCAAGACCAGTCTTGTCAGGTCGACTAGCAAAGTGGGCTATGCTTCTCAAGCAATATGATCTAGTGTTTGTACCTCGGAGGGCAACAAAAGGGCAAGCCATAGCGGACTTCTTCGCTGACCACCCAGTTCCTGCCGAATGGAAGTTTTCCATCGATCTTCCAGGCGAAGACATATTCTACATCGATGTGCTGCCTCCATGGCAGATGTTCTTTGACGGAGCTGCAAGACGCGATGGAGCTGGAGCTGGAGTTGTGTTTGTATCACCAGAGAATCATCTTCTCCCTTTTTCGTTCACACTCACTCAACTATGTTCAAACAACATGGCGGAATATCAAGCACTTCTCTTGGGATTCCAAATGGCCAGACAAATAAGTATCGACAAAATGGATATCTATGGAGACTCGCAGCTAGTAATCAATCAAGTACTTGGTGATTACGAAGTCAGGAAGGATGACTTAATCCCCTATCGTAGACATGCGACACAATTGCTTAACGAGTTTGACTCCATCAGTATAGGACATGTTCCGAGAAGTGCCAACAAGTTGGCTGACGCGCTTGCTAACCTCGCAACCAATTTGGCACTGGGGGCAGAGGAGACCATGTCCATTCCAGTTTGCAATCGTTGGGTATTCCTGCCGTTGGAGGAAAACGAAGAAAACATGGAGTCGTCAAACGTCGTATATGCCTATGAAATTGAAAGAGAAGATTGGCGTCAACCTATCATCGACTTCTTGGATCATCAAAAGTTACCAACCGATCCTCGACACAAGGTAGAAATCCGCCGACGTGCCCCAAGGTTTATCCACTACAAAGGGACATTATACAGACGCTCGTTCCTGGGGCAATGGTTAAGGTGCTTGAACGAAGAAGAAGCAGTGGAAGTTATGCAAGAAGCTCATGCCGGCATTTGTGATGCTCACCAGTCTGGTCCGAAACTTTATGATCGCGTCAAGAGGATGGGGTATTATTGGCCAACCATCGTGCAAGACTGCATAGATTTTGTAAAGAAATGCAATGCATGTCAGTTCAATGCAAATTTCATACATCAGCCTCCAGAACATCTACATCCGACAGTTGCATCATAGCCTTTCGAAGCGTGGGGACTCGACGTAGTAGGACCAATTAATCCCAAGGCATCCAACGGACACACGTATATTCTTGCTGCAACCGACTACTTCTCCAAGTGGGCAGAGGCAGTGACGCTACGTGAAGTAAAGAAAGAAAACGTGGTTGACTTCATAACAAAGCATATCATCTACCGGCATGGCGTTCCACAAAGAATTGTGACCGATAATGGAAATCAGTTCTCTAACAAACTCATGACAAACCTCTGCGAAAAGTTCAAATTCAAGCAGTACAAGTCGTCGATGTACAACGCTCCTGCAAATGGACTGGCCGAAGCATTTAACAAGACCTTGTGCAATTTGCTGAGAAAGGTGGTGGGGAAGTCAAAACGTGATTGGCACGAAAAGATCGGTGAAGCACTGTGGGCGTATCGAACAACATACAAGACACCGACCCAAGCAACCCCGTATGCTCTAGTATATGGAGTGGAAGCAGTATTGCCACTTGAACCTCAAATTCCATCCATGCGCATAGCCATCCAAGAAGGACTCAGCAGTGATGAAAACGACAAGCTACGCTTAGCAGAGTTGGAAGCCCTTGATGAGAAGAGATAGCAAGCACAACAAAGCTTACAATGCTACCAAGCAAGGCTTTCACGTGCATTCAATAAGAAGGTGCGTCCCCGCTCCTTTCAAAAAGGAGACTTGGTTCTAGCAGTAAGAAGGCCAATCATCACCTCACACAAGACGGGAAGCAAGTTTAAAGAGAAGTGGGACGGTCCCTACGTGGTGCAAGAAGCTTACACGAATGGGGCATACAAGATCGTGGATCAAGAAGGATTACGCGTCGGGCCAATCAATGGAAAGTTCTTAAAGCGCTACTACTCTTAAAGCTGCAGACCGATACTCCCGGCCCGCAAGAGTATAAACTGTGAACGGCTAAACAAAAAAAACAAAAAAAATGAACTACGTTGACTTGATCTTGCAAAGTGTCACGCACGTGACTTTGTAAGTACGTAGGTAGCTTGAGTACAAAAAATGTGTTCAAGTGCAGTCTCAAAAAAAAATAATAAAGTAGTTTGACGGTTCTAATGCATAACTGCCTGGATAGCCTTCTTGCATTGATCCAACTCACGATTCACCTTCACCATGTCGTCAGAGCTCGCTCGAAAAGTTTTCAATTCATCTAACCTCTGTTGAAGTGCACCAACGTTCGACTCGGCCGCAGCAATTACGTCCGCTTGGCGGCTTTGCTGGTGTCTTATGCTCTCTGCCTCATCGTGCAAAGCTCGTAATTTGGCTTTAGCTTCCTCTATTGCATGCGCCACTACTTCTCCTTGTCTCTCCAAACTCTTGCTAGTTTGGAGAGCACCCTTGTAAGTCACTCGAGCAGAACATAGACTGCCCTCAACCGTAGAAATCTCACGGGCATGACGGGCTGAGTTGCTAACAACACCCTGCTGGATTACAAAGAGTTTGGCAACGCTCTTTACATACGCATCAACGGCTACCTGAAGAATGGAGGTGTCATCGCCAACATTTCGAAGACTAGCAAGGAGATGGATAACACGCGCAGCTACATCGGTGACTTCTGCGTAGGGAGCTTTCGTTAGGTTCTGAAAGAGAACCCTCACGAGTTGGTCAGTCATCTTGACAGTTTGGCATGAGGAAGGTGAAGCAGTGACAGCCCCAGCGCTTGGTACTTTGTTGCCCTGCAGTCGCTCGGAAGAAGATGAAGCATCGGAGACTTGTTGGCTATGTTGCACCGACCGTATAGGGCTCTGTCCTCCATTATCGACAAGTGTCTCATCCGTGGCATCACCAATTGGCACTGGGACGACAACCCTCCGAACCTCTTTAACAGCAGAATCAGAATCTTCACCCTAAAAAAGGGAGGGGGCGACACACAAGAAGACTGCTCAGAAATAGGGTATATATATATATATATATATATATAATGAAGTCGTATCAAAACGTTTGGTACCTGGCCGAATAGATGCTGATGCACTTGAGCTTTTTGCCCCTCATACACGCAACGATGCTTGTGGTTAGCACCTTCACCTCCAACACTGCCATCGATGGCCCGCTTTCTTGGTCTGTCGGTATCTATGGCCTTCTTCTGAGAGGCAGGTCTGGGCTTGATCACCCTATCGGCAGTCTCAGGCAACAAATCAAGAGCTGCTATTTTGTTATTCGTTCCATATTTGACGCTGGACATAAGAAAATGGATATTCTCTCGAAGGTCGTTTACTGTCACCTTGGCCCATTGATGGACAAAAATTATACGAATCATAAACACAGTATAACCCCCTTAATTAGACATTTTGTCTATTTAACTTTTGCTTGTTAGTTCAGATATATTTTTGTAGGGTAATTCAGAGCTTAGAGAGAATACACATTAAAGAGGAGCTTTTAGAGCAGAAAAGATGTTACGAGTCAATCCAAGGTCAAGATCATATGCCGACTGAAGAAATATCAAGGATCCTGACGTTGAATCACTCATAACAAATTAATTAGAAGAATCAGGAGAGGAATCAAGACAGCCCGGGGAAGAAACACATAGACAGTTTTGTGAAAAGACTGCACAAAACTGTACAAAACTCACACATGGGCAAAGTGACCGGCCACTTGGGCAAGAGGTGGCCAAAGCCACCCCTCCTCCTCCCTCCACCACCGGCAACCGACGGCTCCTCCACACATGGTGACCGGCGGCTTTTGCTCCTCCATAGGTGGCGGCTCCTCCTTGCTCCTCCTCTCCTTCCTCCATGTGTTGGCCATCTCCTCCATCCATTTTCTCCTCCAATCATCATGGGACACTTGTGGCCATCTCCTCCTCCTCTCATGGCTATATAAGGAGGAGCTCCTCCCCTCATTTGTATCATCAATCAACACCTCACTTGTAAAATTCACTTCTCTCTCTAAGTTATGTATTTGTAAGTTTGGCTTTGGAAATAAAGGATTGCTCCCTTGGCGCTTCAACGGTTGTAAGTATTATTTTTAGTATTTATTCAACTGTTTTATTTCCTCAGTTATAATGTTTAGCACGATGAATAGTAGCTAAACACCTCATTCGGTAGAAGGGGTGGACTTGTATTATAAAATGTTTTAGACTATTAACTTAGCGTCTCTCCTTAGTATTCAAAACTTATTCTATGTGCCATATATTCGGTTAGAACGTCCAAGGTAGAGTGGATGCTTGGAATGGCAAAACTCTACAGCGGGGTTCGTAAACTTGTACGGATAAGTGGATGCTTGGAATGGCAAAGCTTATCTGAGAAGTTTGACTTATCTTAAACACCATTTGGTTGATCGGGAATGATTGATCAAATGGATGCACATAGGCTAATATAACCGGGAATGGAGTATTAGTCTAAATAGAATAAGTGCTCTACGTCCTTGGAATAGGCTAGACAGTGTACGCAAATCGAGTGCTTGGAATGGCCTTGATACACCGTTTGAATACTTAGTAGAGTCACTAAAGGTCAATGATAAACAGGATATAATACAAGGCCCCTGAAACCGAACGCTTTCCTTTAATTATAAATTACAATTTACTTTCCAGTACTAAAACCAACCAACCAACCCATCAATCAATCAATCACTTAGCTGGTAGCTTTAAAACCAACCAACCGACCTAAAACACGCTCTCTCGCTGGACAACCCCCTCAAAGAACATCTATTCCCCTGATTCCCTTGGGTTCGACCCCTACTTACCACTTGCTACCCAGTAGTATAGTTGCGAGTAGCGGACTATTATAAATTTATTCTTGACGTTTGCACATAACGACTGTGCATCCATCAAAATTGGCACCGTTGCCGGGGAATCAGTCGTCGGATAGTTGTTCTTACCCTTTCCCTTTTTTTCCCTATGTCACTACCCATTACGCATGCATGGACAACGCGATTTCTGCCCCTGTTCGGAGGAACGGAGGGAGAAGACCCTGTACATCACTGCCGAAACTTCCACCACGTCTGCCACCACATCAAACCTGAGAACGAAGTATTAGAGGAATTTAAGCTGAAATGCTTCAAATTCTCTCTAATCGACTTCGCCACGATATGGTACTACACATCCACCGCTTGCAGTGCAGAACGTTTCGTAGACCTCTGCGTTCCGTTCCTGAAAGAATTCTCCCCACCATCTTTACGCAAAGAAACTCGTGAGAAGATCATGTGCCTTCATCAATACCGGGATGAGACTTTGGACGAATACTACATTAACTACGATGCCATCGTCTCAAGCTGCCCGCACCATGGATTTACGAAGAAAGTTCTTCTCCAAAAATTTCTTCGTGGGATGAGGGTCGAAGAGCTGGGAAGAGTTAACGAAGCTATGAGAAGGTCTGCCACAAACTTCACCATTGTAGACATGTGGTACCTTATAATCGGCCTGGCCGCTGCCACAAGACGAGTACCCCAAACTGACGAGGAAATGCAGACAGAAGAAGCTGACCCTGAGGTTGATGAAGAAGAAACCACCGAACCGTCGGAAGAGACTCCTGAACCGTCTGAAGAATCAGACATGGAAAGCACCGGAAGCAACGAAGTAGGAGTCCAGAACACCACTGACGAGCTGCCCAAGCCATACCCGACTATCATTACCCAGGCAGCTGAAACTATCTACGATCAGTTCCTCACGAACCAACATAACGAGGCAGAACCAAGCCTCATGAGGCCTTCCCGACTTTTCCCCTTAATCAATGAGCAAGTCGCTGCGAACTGTGCGATCAATGAAGAAGCTCAAAGGAGGATGGGAAAAGAACCTCTGCAGAATGACTCCTCGATAGAGCATTGCTATGCCGCAACTGGACTAGGCAGTCCCAAATACAAAAACTTCAAAAGGTTAGTAGTGAAAGGTCCCTCACCCCCTCCGGGGTATTGGAAGGAAAAAATCCCGAAACAAAGGAGTCCTGACCCGAACACAACATCCGGCAGGACGAGTCAAAGCAAGAAGCAACACTGGAACGGTGGCGAAGTTTGACTTGAGCCACCCATGGGACCCAAACCAGTAATCCACAACGAGGTACTGTCGAGCCAACGACGTTAAACAAGTGCACTGGTCGGGAGGTAACCCGACACTATCTTACTTTTCTGCACTTTAATTTCTGTCATTTAAATTCAGTATTTAGTTTTAAGCTTGCATGACTTTTGAACTAAGGCACGCCTTCGTTCAAAAGTGGGGGGGTGAGAACCACCTGTGTACATAAATAACATGCAGCTGTTTTTCTTTTTTAGTAATAGTATCTTTTTGAAAATATGAACTTATGAATGTGAAAAAGATAAATCATAATTCATGCATTAACCTTGTGAAAATTCAAACTGTTTAAAAACTTAGAATGTAACTTTCCATTTGTCCTTTGTGCTGAGATAACTAGGGATGTGGAGTTGACATAAACTGCCCTAGAGAGGCTTGGCAAGCAATCAAAGGATCAGATCAAACTATATGGTTTTCGAAGTCAGTGGAGGCTGCACTTCGGGTTTTCAATGAAGATTGAAGTCATCTCCGCCATGCAGTGTTTATGCAAAAGGCGAGGACGGGAATCAGACCGTCCTATCTCCGGTCAAAGTAGCCGAGAAAATAGATGAGCGACCCTCATCTTGACCCGCGCGAAACGACAGTCAAAGTAGCCGAGAAAATAGATGAGCGACCCTCACCTTGACCCGCGCGAAACGGCAAAAACGAGAGGAGCAGGGAGGTATTTCCATAGGCTTGCGGGCGATGATTGGACCTCCCAAAAGAAAGGCTTGAGAAAATGGACTAGCAGTCACAAAGACGCAAAAAGCTCAAAGAAGCAAATCAAGAGGCCAAAGGCCCAAAATTGTGAAGGTTTTAACCGAACAAAAAGTGAAGAACTCAAAAAGTCAAATCAAAGGCCAAAGGCCAATTCAATACAAAAGCAGTCCCTGGCCAAAAAAGAAAGAAATCAAAGTACTCAAACAATTGAAACCCGAACCGAATCACGTGCTAGAGAAAGCTACCAGAAAACCATATAGTGCGAGACGATCCCGAGATTGCAGTCCAGGAGCCTAAAAAGGGCTATCTCCCGAGACATCCAATATAATTTGCATCTCAGCACGGAGGTACAAGTATTAAGTTTCTTCTATTTATTTACGCACTTTAATTTGGTATAAGTAAGCAATGCATGAATTAGGATAGATCGAGTAACACAGTCTAATTTTCATATTTCAAAGCCAACTTATAATACAACCCTTTAATAGCATTGTTCAGGACAAACAACTAAAAGTGTGGGGTGATCTGATGGACCAAAATTATACGAATCATAAACACAGTATAACCCCCTTAATTAGACATTTTGTCTATTTAACTTTTGCTTGTTAGTTCAGATATATTTTTGCAGGGTAATTCAGAGCTTAGAGAGAATACACATTAAAGAGGAGCTTTTAGAGCAGAAAAGATGTTACGAGTCAATCCAAGGTCAAGAAGATCATATGCCGACTGAAGAAACATCAAGGATCCTGACGTTGAATCACTCATAACAAATTAATCAGAAGAATCAGGAGAGGAATCAAGATAGCCCGGGGAAGAAACACATTGACAGTTTTGTGAAAAGACTGCACAAAACTGTACAAAACTCACACATGGGCAAAGTGACCGGCCACTTGGGCAAGAGGTGGCCAAAGCCACCCCTCCTCCTCCCTCCACCACCGGCAACCGGCGGCTCCTCCACACATGGTGACCGGCGGCTTTTGCTCCTCCATAGGTGGCGGCTCCTCCTTGCTCCTCCTCTCCTTCCTCCATGTGTTGGCCATCTCCTCCATCCATTTTCTCCTCCAATCACCATGGGACACTTGTGGCCATCTCCTCCTCCTCTCATGGCTATATAAGGAGGAGCTCCTCCCCTCATTTGTATCATCAATCAACACCTCACTTGTAAAATTCACTTCTCTCTCTAAGTTATGTATTTGTAAGTTTGGCTTTGGAAATAAAGGATAGCTCCCTTGGCGCTTCAACGGTTGTAAGTATTATTTTTAGTATTTATTCAACTGTTTTATTTCCTTAGTTATAATGTTTAGCGCGATGAATAGTAGCTAAACACCTCATTCGGTAGAAGGGGTGGACTTTTATTATAAAATGTTTTAGACTATTAACTTAGCGTCTCTCCTTAGTATTCAAAACTTATTCTATGTGCCATATATTCGGTTAGAACGTCTAAGGTAGAGTGGATGCTTGGAATGGCAAAACTCTACAGCGGGGTTCGTAAACTTGTACGGATAAGTGGATGCTTGGAATGGCAAAGCTTATCTGAGAAGTTTGACTTATCTTAAACACCATTTGGTTGATCGGGAATGATTGATCAAATGGATGAACATAGGCTAATATAACCGGGAATAGATTATTAGTCTAAATAGAATAAGTGTTCTACGTCCTTGGAATAGGCTAGACAGTGTACGCAAATCGAGTGCTTGGAATGGCCTTGAAACACCGTTTGAATACTTAGTAGAGTCACTAAAGGTCAATGATAAACAGGATATAATACAAGGCCCCTGAAACCGAACGCTTTCCTTTAATTATAAATTACAATTTACTTTCCAGTACTAAAACCAACCAACCAACCAATCAATCAATCAATCACTTAGCTGGTAGCTTTAAAACCAACCAACCGACCTAAAACACGCTCTCTCGCTGGACAACCCCCTCAAAGAACATCTATTCCCCTGATTCCCTTGGGTTCGACCCCTACTTACCACTTGCTACCCAGTAGTATAGTTGCGAGTAGCGGACTATTATAAATTTATTCTTGACGTTTGCACATAACGACTGTGCATCCATCACCCACCATCGCTTAAAGCTAGACGTGGCCATATCCCCCCAATTCAAAGAACGTCCGGGAAGCATCAACTTAGTTTGACTATCCTTGAAGAGAAGTAATCTAAAATGCTTCAATGCTGTGGCATAAGGGATGAAGCCATCATCCGCATCGCGTGGAAGTATGCCCGGAATGTCTTGATAGAAACCGAACTGCCTGCTAAAACGAGTCGGGTGATAGGGTTCCAGAAAGAAAGAAGCCTTGGAACGCAAGGGGAGGTAAGCAGTACGAAGTGAAATGATGTAATTAAACTTCAAGGCATCCAACTTATCATCACAAACAGGCCCGCATTGATTACCCCGCAGCACAAGGCTAGAGGCCTTGAACGAAGAGCCGTCATGAATCAGATTTCGAGCTTCGACGTCAGTAAAGAGTTTTGCGCTTCGAGAGCCTGAATACCGAACCATGAGAGGGCCAGGAAGTATATCATCCATTGCGTGGTGCGAACAGAAATAATGGGCCAACCATCCGTACAAGTAATGTGAAGGAAATGCTGAACCAGAAGAAGAAGGCTTGTCTGCATTCACCATCTTATTCAAACCATGATAGATGCTAGCAAGCACTGGTGTTGCCAAACTGAATGTTGAGCCCTTCGCCATATGCACAGCTACTTCGAAAGTACCAGCCCTGATCACTAGGTCCCCTGCTTCGGGTAGTACAAAGACGCACAACCAACAAGATAAAAAAGCTGCCAGATAAACCATTTTTCTCTCAGAATCATCAACTCCAAGTTCATCAAAGACGGTCATCTCCCCGGACTCCCACTCTAGCGGTTTGTGATTTATCTCTCCTCTCGGATTGTGGCTGCTTTTCGGCCGACTGTCTGCTCTACGAGCTGGTTCTCTACCCGGTTTGCTGTATGAACTCTTGCACTTACACCAATACTGGACCCATTGCGTTGCACGAACCACATTCTTTGACTCAGGAAGGGATGCAAGAGAGCAATAGGCGCCAAGCAAACACTCGAATGCTTGAGGGATAGATTTGGCCTTGTCTCTATTGTCTCTCATATTCTCCAAACTTGGCACAGCTTCATCGTACTTACGCCCTACTACTGGAAGTCCACCAATCTCGTAAAGATCCCAGAGCGAGAGCGACCACTCGCCTGCTACCGTGTGTAATGTATTCGTGGAGGGACACCAACTCTCACAGAAGGCACGCACTATTTGGGGTTCACGATTGTACTGGTACAAAGAAGCATATACAGCATCATAGATGTTTGCACTCTTCAAACGTGCGGAACAGCGCGCTATCACATCTTCAGTCCATTCCCAGTAAAGAGGAACATAAGTGAAGTCTCCAATGATCTTCAAACAATTGGGACCCCACCGCACAATGCCCGTGGCAATCCTTCGACCAAGCAAAGAGGGTCGAGTATCTTCCGACTTCTTTTCCTTCAAAAGACTCTTCAAGAGGTAAGCAGGCCCACCGTGCACTACATCACGAAGGGGCAATGTTAGCTCGGGCGGAAAAATCTTCTTCATGGCACCTGAATTCGAGCATGTATCCAGGCGCAACATCGACGGGAACACATGAAATTTCTACTTTATGTTGTCTTTCATAGCCTTTGAGTCAGACGCGATGTTCAGAAACAGCTGGCCATTCTCCTCCGAGTCCAAGAAAAGCACCATTGCGCCTCCCTTCTTTTGGTAGAGACTTGTATCGCACCGTGAGTTCGTCACAAAATGAAACGACTATGTCGAAGAAATTAAGACAAGTAAGGAATTCCCGGGAAATTGGAGGAGTCACAAACGGTCTCACTTAAAAACCAATTTCCTTAGACTCGTAAGTCTTGGTGACAGAATCCTCAAAAGCTTATTTTTCTTACACAATGAATTCAAAGTTTGAAACTCCCCCCGATGGATAGCAGTTTTACGCAAAGAAGGATATCGGGTTGGTCTCTAAACAACAGTCCAGAATACCGTCAACAACAGCGCATCAACGTCAGAGCAGTAAAAAGCGGCAACTGTGGATGGAAGGGCGCCTAGTCATGAACAAGTGAAAGAAAATCAGTAAGACAAGATGTAGTCACGTTGTTCTTACAAAAAAAGAGCTTCTGTTCAGAACACTTGATTTTTTTTCTGCGAGAAAGCAGACCTTGAAGCTCTAAAGGAGGTTCCCGAAATTGTGGGGCAGTTTATTGATGGTCAAATCCTGTATCTGGAATATGTAAAGGATTGGTATTGGCTATGGTCAACTGAGCCTGCCAGCAGTAGCAACCCAATCTAGGATGCATGCATGTCTTTCATAAAGTTATATGAATATGAACCATTACCTGAAGAGTATGATTACGTTCCAGAGACAAAAGCCTTGGCGGTGATCTCCAGATCTCGTAGGTTATTGATAAAAAGAAGCAATATGAATAGTAGGAAGATGGTAGAAGGACGTATCCTCTAGTGACCGAAATAAGAGAAGTCTTTTCTATATTTTCGATGATGAGAATGGATGTGCTTGTCTTCTTTATATAGGCGAGCCCCTTCTTGATTTGAACTTGAAAAGGAAGAAACGTCCATGCCTTAAATGCCATCAATTACCATTTGACTTGTGAGTCAAATGAGAATCTTCTTCCCATAACTCCATAAGAAACCGATGCCCCTTGATTGTGTTCTTTCCAATTCGAGCTTCTTATGTCTTGATGGCTCCCAATCACACTTGAATTCGTATTATCAATGCTAGTCCACGCCCCATGATGATGCCCTTTTAATTGACATGAAGTTGAATTCGAAATCCCCATGAATGCCACGCCTTGATGGAAAATTCCATAATGGGGAAACCAACAATTCGAACCTCTTGTGTTATTCAAATCATGGGCTTTCCTTTCTTGGGCTTTGCTTATCTCTCGTTGGGATGGATATAAGTGAAGTAATGCCAAAAAACCACCTCAGCATTTTAGGGAGCAACCTGGGAAATTGAATGGTGGTGTGAATTATAAAGGAAGCCATGATGGACTACTCTTGCTTTATATCAAGTTGGAGAACAACATGGTGACAAAAAAAAATTACGTGGAAGCTCTTACGACAAGTTCGACATTCACAAAAATCACAAGTCAACCGTCAAGTTGGAGAACAACATGGTGGCTCAAAAAAATTATTACGTGGAAGCTCTTACGACAAGTTCGACATTCACAAAAATCACAAGTCAACCGTCAAGTTGGAGAACAACATGGTGGCTTAAAAAAAAATTATTACGTGGAAGCTCTTACGACAAGTTCGACATCCACAAGACTCTCAAGTCAATCACTCACGATCACGTCGCGCTGAGACACTCAAATGGTGTCGCACAACATGATCATGAGGGGGCAATTTGTAGGCACTAAAAGTTTGAGGACCAAATCAAGATTATTTAAAGTATAAATGGGCTGGCCCACAAGGGATATTTGGGTCAAAGCTACAAGCCCAGTCCATGAGTTAAACTCAGCCCAAAGCACGGGCCCAATCTCAAGCCTACTAGTAAACTCTATAAATAGAGTATTTCACTTCACAAATAGGGACATTTGGAAATTTGAGAAGAAAGCATAGAGGAGAGTGCTCTCAAAAGGAGCGTCAACCGTCAGCCGCCAGCAACCGACAAATCAACCGTCAGCCGCCAGCAACTGACAAATCAACCGTCAGCCGCCAGCAACTGACAAGTCAACCGTCAGCCGCCAGCAACCGACAAACACGTGCCGTCTGCCCAAGCATCCCGACGTCGTCTGCTAAAGCATCCAACCGCAACGCAAGCACGTGAGATCAAGTCCAAACCGCGACCCTCACTTCGCTGCACACGTGAGAGCAAGTCATCAAGACCCTCACTACGCAAGACACGTTGCGCCACGCCTTCATCCGCACACATCAAGCTGAGTAGACTGAAGCGAGCAATACAGTAGAATCAGAGGAGCATTAGAGATTACGAACACAACTTCCGCTTCAAGCATAAATCATTTGCAAAATATTATTTTGTATTTAATACGAAATATTGTGACTACAGAGGGATCAGAAAATTTTGCGGTCATTCTTGTAGTTGGAGGAGATGAATTGCTCCAGCTTTTGGAAATGTCTTGGGGATTGGTATAACAATTGTGAAGGAAGCATTTACATATGTAGTCTGGGGTATCTGGCTGAAGGCACCCGCTGAAGGTCTGGCTTGAACCTTTTATTTGACATCCCTTGACCTGATGAAAAATTCATTTCAGCATACCGGAGATACATTTCAGGAGTTGTATGATGTAATATATCGAAAACATATTCATAGAGTCGTTTGGAAAACAAAATAATCTTATATGATGGAAATGGAAACATTCCGTGATATAATTTAGGATACTACGCCTTGACGTTTCTGTGCAAACTGCCCATGCTTAGATCTTAGATGTCCGGCGGCTTCAGCATTGTTAATATATTGCTCACGGGAGGGACTAGCGTCACTTACAAAGTCATTGTCGTTTGAATTGGATGGATTATTTCCATCTTCATGTAGTTCAGCCTTAGATTGTTTAATGTATCTATCTGCAAGGTGATTTTGCGGTAAATTAGCAGGTATAATTCAAACTCAAAGGTACATGAGCAATTTCTTCCAGTGCAAGTGGCAAATCAAGCAGAGAGAAGTAGGACAAAAAAACATGCCCAGCAAAACAAACAGGGATTTGTGAATTCAGTAGTGTATCTTACCAGCTAAATGCATAAGAGAAGCTTCGGCAGCCCGAATCTGGGCTTCCTTTCTGGTCCTTCCTATACCATCTCCAACCTTCTCTCCTGCAAACCAAATCTATAGAGCGGAAAAATAGATAGGTAAGACGGTTATTATCTACAAAAATATCTTACTTGCAATATACATATACGCAAGATCTGAACATATAACATAAGTCTGGAATGTTCATGTAAGGAAAAGAATAACCTCCATAAGGAACTGCAGCACAATGCTATCAACTAAACTTGACTTGAACTCAACCTACAATGCATGGTGAAGAAGAGTAAGATACGGAAGATAGATAAAAGGCCAACTGGATAGAGTACTATGCGCTTGATAATAATTTAGATACCTTGGTACCACATCTGATAGCAATATCCTGCAAGTAATTAGCTGAATTTTCTGAATATTGAACACTGTGCTGCTCAGAGTCAAAATCAGAGCTCCTGCTGACAGCAGCTGATCTACCCATGAAAGCCTCCTCATCTAAAAACATCATCCAATATAAGACTATGACACTCTTTAAGAGGAAAGGCAGGATCCAAATCCAAGTTAGGAAAACAAGACATAACAAGCAAAAACACCAAGCAGATCCCCGAATATCCATGTCCACATGGAGTATGGAAAAGGATTGCATCTTACTTGGAAAAAAGAATTAATATTTGACCCAAGATAATTAGGCTTCATTCGATGGTCTCGCTTGTAGCTGACATGTTGTTGCCAACTGACACAAAGTTAATTACCTCTTTAAAAGGCTTGGTGTTGTTGTGATGAAATCTTCCATAAGGAAAACTATCAACCTGCTTATGGAAGAAAGAAGGGTGATGACCCCTCCCTGCTGTGAACCATATGCATCATTTCTGCATCTAGAGGGTATTCATTTTGAAGAGGCCAGTTAAATTTTCTTGAACTCATGCCGTCCTCATCTGGGAACCAATTTCCACCGGAATGCCCCCGTGTAGCAGGAGCCCGCAAAGAAGGCACTGGAACTGGTACTGGGGGCGTTACTGGAAATGAATGGTCATCTGGCAAGTTATCTCTTTTGTCTTGCCCATGTTGTAAGATAAGAAGCCTTCTTCTTGTATCGGGATCGAGTTCAGATTCCCGTACTGCATCGCAAATATTTAGCTTTAATGACTAAGAAAACCTGAGTTACTAGTTTACATCCATATGTTGTATGTAATTTGAGTTCAATGATCACATACCAAAGGAGTTGATGAGAGTCGGAACAATATTTTTCTCTTGCAACCGAATAACTGGACGAACAAGTGGTCCATGGTTGTCAGAGAATGCTGGGACAACCTCCGACTGTGCTTGAATAACTTTCCCATTCTCGACAATCTGATCATTCTCTATAAATTGCTTCAATATAGCTTTGTCATCTTGGTAGCGCTTGGCTTCTGCAAGCATGACAGACAATCTTTGTGGATCTACATCTTCATTTATTTTTCTTTGAAGGAATTCTCTATCCTTTCTTCGAATGATCGCATTGTATTTGGAACAATGAGAGTTTCGTCTAGATCAAATACAATCCCGAGACATCTGATATTCAACATGACAAGGCAGGAATCATATAACCCTGTTTTGACATAATACCCCCATAATAACCCTGTTTTGACATAATACCCCCAGAATCATATAACCCTGTTTTGACATAATACCCCCATAATACCCCCAGAGCTTGGCTGAGAAGGCTTTTCAATCAAGAAGGAAAAACACGGGATGTTTTCATACCGACAAGAGAGAGGAGGGTTTCGAGGAGCAGATTTGGCTTTGTTAGATTCCAAACTCTGGAGGAAGCTAAGGCAGCGGTTCGAAGATGGAACGGTACTCCAGCAGGGAGGGGCGTGCTTGCTGTCATGTTAGCAGACAAGGATGGCAAAGCTGCTGTTCAGAGTGTAGAGAAGGGTGGGTGGAGTTCTAAGGCGGATGGCCCTAGGGGCGGGGCTATTTCTAAGCTCTGGAGGCCTATGAGAATGGCGGAGGAGCTAGCTTTGAATGACCCTCTCAAGCATCAACCCAGAAGAAGAAGAATTGCTCTGAACTCAATCCAGTCGACGGTGGATTGGTTGAGGTGTTGTTTGGTGGCAGACCTTAGATCGATAGTTCCAGTGAGCCAACTGCAAGAAGAATTGGAAAACAGTGAGCTAAAGTTTAATAAGGTATTCTCAATGGGAGGCAAGAGGATGCTAGTTCACTTCAACTCTTTGGAGGACTTGGAGGTATGTCTTTCGAAAAAGTGTCCCATCTTTAGGAGGAGGTTCTCAAACATTCAGCAATGGGAGGATGAGGAGGATCAGCCTAAGTCTAGGTCTGTTTGGTTGAGCATCTCCGGTCTCCCTTTTAAGGCTTGGGGAGAGGAAAATTTTAAGAAGATTGCGGAGCCTCTAGGTACTTTCCTGAAGATGGAAGATAGAGACTTTCGAATGTGCGGTGTAGGGAGGGATCGTATGCTGGTGGAAACTAATAGTTTCGAGCGAGTTGCCGATTTGCTTGAGGTTGTTCTGGATGGGAAAGTTTTTGAAGTCGCTGTTTGCGAGGATTGCTTCTTCAATGGGGCTGAAACAGACTAGTGTCAGGAGGAGTTTGCGGATGTGGTTAAGGATGTGTGTTCTGGGGCCTCTAAAAAAAGTTCAGAAGGTGGGGAAGTCGATAGCAAAAAGTCGTTGAGGGAGGAATTTGAGAGCGGGCAGGCTAAGGATGGACCCTGGTGTGTTCGAGGGGAGGCAGTGGATGAAGTCCATTTTAAAATTAGATCTTCCAAGGAGGTTGTTGCAGTGGAGAATGATGATGTTTTGGCAAGGGTTGGGGAGGTTAGGTGCGAAGGCCTATGTTCTGAGCAGAGATCAGAGTTCGCAGTCACAGTGGACAGTGAGGTCCCAGCAAAGGCAGCTGAGTCTAGTCTTAATTTTCGAAGTGTTACTTCTGACGATGGTGCAGAGTACGATATGACCCTAGCAGAGTTTGAAAGTAATCGAAAGCTTTTGAATTTTCAAAGGAGAAAGGAGTCAAATCTGAAGAAGAGTTCTAAGTACAGCAGGCGACAGAGAAAAATACAAAAAAAGCGAAGGCTAGAGGTTAAAAGATTAGAAGAATTTGGGAAGAATACTGAAGAAGTCAAACAGGCCACGAAATCTTCTAAAAGTGGGTCAGAAGAAGAAGATATAAAGTTAAGAGAAAAGAGAGAGGAAGCGATTCTAACTTACCAACAAGCAAGGAGGTTGGGTTTGGAAGGTTTGGCGCCAGATGAGGAGATGATACAACAATTGATGGGCTTGGACTAAGAGAAGATAGAAGTTGAGAGGAAGTCATCATATAGAGTCAAGGTGCATTTAATCAGTTGGATCGTAAGAGGAGCATATCCAAAGTGGCAGCTTCAGTTGATATCCTAAGCAGCAGAAGCAAAGGTTAGAAGATGGGCGCTTTTTCAAGTTAGAGCAGTGGAGAGTCTGGGCGGTTTCTGAGCCGAGTGGTTTGGTAGTTGAGGGCTTAGGAAGAGGAAATCGCCGGGTGTTTCTAGTTGTTTTTCTCAGTTGTTTTTTTAGTTAGTAGTGCCAGTGAGTTCTCAGTAGTTGTTTTAGAGTGGGCCGCGGTTTTTAGTGAGTGGGCCTGTAGAGTTGTTTGTGTTTTCCAAAACACTTTGATCCTTGAAGGATCCTTTTTAATCTATCAAAAAAAAAAGCATGGATGTTGTCGCTCATTTATTTTAGAATACATCGCAACAAGATGGAGTTCTTCCTTGCCAAGTGCCACCACTGTAGTCTGTCAGCCAACAAGCACACTGCTACAGTTATCCATCCTCAAGAAGGAATGTAACCTAAGAGCTATCAGCGATAAAAAGAAGCTATACAAGGCATTTTATCATAAAAAGCCTAATCCGCAGGATTACAACTATTAGTTCTGTTGATGCAGCATCCATTCCCAATGTATAACGGTCTAATTGAGCATCTATTCCTTCGATAACAATAAATTAATAGAGCAACATATAACCTCCGGTCACAAGCTAAATACCCTACCACCAAACTTCAACCAAATGCTCAATCTCTACCAGTCTAACCTTAAGCATGAAATAATCTAAAACTGTCAACACTGCCATTCACGTAAATTACATTGCTAATAAACATCAAAGATATAGTAATCACTAGTCCAAGTCTTCAGTACTTTCATCGAACACAAAAACATGACCATATCTACAATCTTTTTCACAATATGTGCTGCACAACTCACTTAAACACCCAGCACTGCAAGTTCAATACACCAAAACCGGTTAGATAACCACACATGCAAGATCACACTATGTTACCTTACCAGTAAACTTTTCAAGTCTTCAAGATCCAAACTTCTATATAAAAGTTCAAAATTTGCTTAAACATTCAAACCTAATTCTTTCATCACTGTCAAAACTGAAACTCCAGTTTGCCAACTTTCATTAATTCAAGTTTGTGTCCAGTTTCTATGTTTCTTAGGTACCTTGTTCTCCTTGATACAGCAATTATCCAGCTGGACGAGCTGCGGATCCGGCGGTTGGGACGAGGCTCGGCGCCCGGCGGCGAGAATTGTGTTAGCCTTATACAGGTCGCTCTGAAGACTAACCTCAACTTCTCCCAACACCATATTCCCTTTGTACACCACCGATTTAAACATCCTCAAAAGTTTCGGATTAATCAATGAAATTCGTTCACCGTACAATAAAGATTGTTGCTGAATCAGATTTTGGTGTCAATTTGCTTATAGCCCTAAAATCATCAAAAACCCAAAAACGAAAATTGCACATTCTTGGAGGATTTAAGGATTCCGTTCGGTCCTGTCACAAGTTTCGAATTTTACAAATTGGAATTTGGTGCACGGAGATGAGCGGGTGTTGTCTGAGCAACTTTTAGATCGGCGATCGGAGAGGATTGGTCACTCGCAGTTGGTTATGTAAACCCTAGAACCAAAATTGGGGAAAGGTGAATTTATAGACAGATAAATAAATCAGATTTAGTATATATTTAATCATTATTTAATGATTATAATCGAATTATGTGTGGCTGGTTTCCAGTTTCCTACTACATTATGTTTAATTTATGAAATTAACTTTCCAAAAGAGGAAATAAAATAAAAATAAAGAATGAAAGAGTCTTGATGAATCCAATCTGTATTTTTTAAAAAAAAGAATCCAATCAAAAAAAAGAAAAGAAAGAGTCTTGATGAATGGGCCAGGCCCGATCCGTCTGGTTACAGGCGAAAGCCCAACGATCAATCCAATGGCCCAATCCGAAAACCCGAGTCGCTTAACGGATAACTCGAATTTCAAACCCGAGCAACGATTTTCAATTCAAACCAGACCAGATCCGAAAGCTTCACCACAAGAAATCCCCTCACGCTTGATTTTCCAGATTTCATCCACCAGCTGAAAATCGACGCTCGAATCCTCAACTCTACTTGAATTTCCAACTCAAATCTTCAACGAAATTTAATCCGTTTCGATCCTGATGTTGGGAATTTGTTGTTGACTTGTGGCGATTCGGAAGCTGTTGAAGCCCTAATTTTCATTGGAGGTTTTAGATTTGGGTAATTTAGGCTTTTTGGATCAATTAGGGAATATGATAGTGCGCAAATACGGTCGGAGGAATCGTGCGATTACGAGAACGTGTTCGGACACGGGGGCGGCTGGGTTTGATGATGTAGCTAACGACGATGTGTTTGTTGATTCTTTGTCGCAAGATAGTTCTGTTGAGATTTACAGCAACCCGTTCTCCTCGCAAGATTCATCGCATTTATGGTCGCTTGATCCGGAGCTGTACAATTCGAATCCAGAGTTGGCGTTGGGTCAGTCATCGGAAGGGGATTGGGAAAATGGGGATGCGCGGAAGTTGAAGAAGGCGAGGAATGGGAGGCGGGGGAATGGAGAGCGAGAGAATGATTTTAAGAAGGAGTCTTCAGGGTCAAAGATTGTGATGTTTCCGTCAACAGCGACATTGATGGAGACACAGGAGTGTGGGGAGATGATGGAGCACGAGGATGAGGTTTACTTTGCTTTGGATGGGTTGAGGAAAGGACAGCCAGTAAGGATCAGGAGAGCAAGCTTGCTGTCTTTGTTGTCTATTAGCGCCACTGCACAGCAGCGGAGGCTACTGAGGATTCAAGGGTATGTTTTTAAGGATTCGTACATGATGTTTTTGGGTCTCTTCTTAAAGGACTGCAGTTGTTCATTAGCAGATTTAAAGATGTGTTTCGTTGATTTAGTAAATACTAGGCACTCTCAGCATGACCAGTGGTGCTTAGGCAGTCTTTCTATTGGAAAAGAATTCTCCACTTGATTGAACAAAACTGTAGTAACTTGGCGTTCTCGCTTTTGTGCTCTTTATTTTTTCTCGTCTTCTTTTTTGGTGAAAATTTAGAAGGGGGTAACAATTAGTGACAAAGTGTTTTCACAATAGAAGGTAGGAGATCTTTTTTTATTTGTTTAAAATGCAAGCCATTGACACTCTTACTAACCGTATCTTGATTGGTAACACCACTGTGTTTCAGGATGGCAAAATCAATCATCGACAAGATTCTTGAATTGAATTGTGACGACACCCCTTGTAATTTGGCCGCTGCAACTCTTCTATACATCCTCACAGATGATGTAAGTTTAATCAGTACCTGCTGTTACTGTTTGTTTCTTTTGAAATATACTAATGTCATCATTTGTGTAGGCATAGTAAGGCTTGAACTTGTTTCATTTATCTTGGTAAAAATAATAGTCATGTGCTGATCTTTAGCATATTTTACGCATCTTCAATAATGCAACGACAGGGTCAAGACGAACATCTGCTGCAATCTCACCACTGCATTCACTTTTTACTAAAATTGCTGAAACCTCTAGTCCCAGCTGTTGAGGTGAAAGGTCCCTCAATAGGTAGCAGACTTGCAGCGTTCAGAAAAGATGCAGAAACATTGAGAGACACTACTAAAAGTTTAGATTCCAATTCAGAGGCCATTACTCGTAAGGTTCAGGAAATCCTGGTCAACTGTAAGGAATTGGAACATGTGACTGGAGATTGCAAATTATCGAGAAGGCCACAACTAAGCCCTAAATGGGTAGCTTTGTTGACCTTGGAGAAAGCTTGTGTCTCCAAGATATCAATTGAAGGTAATAGAGCTTCAAGCTTCCACCGTCATGTTTCACCCTTGTATATGCTACATGTTATCCTTTTTGGTTTTGTTTCCTCCAGATACTACTGGTTCGATAAAGAAGAGTGGGGGCATTTTCAAAGAAAGGTTGCGTGAGCTTGGGGGACTGGACTCTGTGTTTGAGGTAGCAGCGGATTGCTATTCCAATATGGAGGTGTGACCATGTATTTTTATTGATCTTTTGATCATGATGGCTTCTGCCTCTATTTTGGGTTGTAACCATGCTGTTTTGAAGTTGTCAAATGTACTTATTAACTCTTTAAGCTTATGTAATCAATATTATACGAAATTTGTAGTCAGATGGCAGCATTAGTGTTTCAAAAAAAAAGATGGCAGCATTTTAGAGAAAATTTCACAGCTTCTTCATGCTCTTTTGTTTGCAGGGATGGCTAAAAAATGGCACATCATCAAGTCAGGAGTCGAGGGATAGAGAAGATCTAAAATTTCTGGTGTTGCTTTTAAAATGCTTAAAAATAATGGAAAATGCCACTTTCCTTAGCAAGGATAATCAGGTAAATGTCAAAGGAGACTCCTTCCATGAAAGCTACATATCCAGAAGTCATCTGTCTCTAATTTGTTTGTCACACTACACCACAGAGTCATTTGCTTGAAATGAAGCGGAGATTGGATGGTCAGAAATCTCCCGTGTCATTCATCCAAGTCATTCTAAACATTATTAAGATTCTTTCAGGTATCCATTAATGTCTTATCTGCTTCAGTTATGAAATTTTATTTCTGTGGACCATTTTCAAAGGAACCCAAGAGAGGTGCTAAGGCTTGAATTTCTGTTAAACGCAGGTCTCTCTCTTCTCGATATATCTTCCGTACATGATCAGGATAAAGAGGCTTCTTGTGCTATTCTTGGTATTCTTCAGGAGTTCAAAGACCCTGAAGTGATTGACTTGAAAGGTGCTTGTTTCATTTCTGTTTTGGTGTCAAAATTGTGACCTGGCTTGAATTGGTACCAATTCCAAACTTGCTTTACAAAAAACAGAAATGGAAAGACTTAAAACTAAATGTGACGTGGTATACTGTACGGTGTTTATTGTCCAAGGACAATGATTCTTAATTGGTGTTGCTATGTTCATAGTCCATACTTTTTTTTCTTTAAATTGGTAGGTTTGCATAAAAGCTGACAAGTTGGAAATATTTTAGTAGTGTTTTTTGTTTTTGCCTTATTGCATTCGTATATGTCTTTCCATTTCTGTTTTTATTTACCGTGTCTTGAATTTTTGCATTCATACTTTCCCATCTATCTTCGCAGCTGAGTGTAAGGAGTCCAACACGTTTCCTTCTAGACTGAGCTTTATAGGAGAGACTTTATTGCCTGGAGAACTGATAACTATATCTCAGAATAGCCAAAGGATGTCAGACACTCAAACAGTGTATTCCGTCAGTAGTTCTGATAACTCAAGCTTGTCTGCAGCTGACACTTGTTTCTTGAAACTAAGAGTCAGTTCCTCAAAATCGGGTTCATGCAGCGGGAGATCAGGGAGTTCCAATCTTGTGGAAGGTGATGATGACTTTGGCTTTGGTAAGAAACCTATTGCTGCTGTGGATGGGAAGTCAAAATTTGAGGACAGTGATGACCCTTTTGCATTTGACGAGGATGAGTTGGAGCCTTCAAGGTGGGATGTAGTTTCTAAGAAACATAAAGTAAAGAAAATTCAGAATGGAAGGGAACCTAGAAAAGTTGAAGTTGAACATGAGATCCGACCTGAACTTATAATGAGTCAACACGAGTCTAGTACTGATGAATATAATCATCCACAGAATTATTTTTCCGTCGAGTTCAATAAAGAACACTCCAACTTCATAGCGGATTGTCTTCTTTCTGCAGTCAAGGTGAAGCTTTTATTTTTATTACCCTATTTTTGTGTGAATTTTATTCTTTATTGTTACTCAAATGAAAATAGTCCAGTCACAAACATGAGTTTCAATACTTATGCACTACTCCCTGTAATATTTTCTAAAAAACATGAAGCTTTTATGTTAAGCTAACTGTTTGTTATGTGAAACATTTCTTCGGCAGGTTCTGATGAATTTATCAAATGATAACCTTATTGGATGTCGGCAAATTGCTTCACATGGAGGACTGGAGTCTCTCTCTGCACTCATTGCAGGCCACTTCCCATTTTTTGACTCACCTCCGTCACTATCCAAATTGAGGCTTAAGGACCATAAAAATGGGAAACATCTCAATGACCAAGATATTGATTTTCTTGTTGCCATTCTGGGCCTTCTAGTAAACTTAGTTGAGAAGGACAGTAGAAATAGGTAATCCTGGTAGTTGATATCTCTTAACATCTTTTTTGTCTTGCTGTTAAGCATTCAACTTGCTCAAAATTGCTCATCAACATGCAGATCGCAGTTGGCTACCACAAGCATTCTTGTGCCTGCCTCGAATAAGATGGGTGAGAAAGTTGTAAAGGACGTTATTCCGATGCTTTGTTCCATCTTCTTAGCCAATCAAGGAGCAGGTGAAACAGCAGAAGAAGAACAAATGACTTGGGTTAGTATTGTAGCGGCTCATCCAAATCGTTGAATCTCAGTTTTGTACATTACTAATCATGTATTCTAACCTGCCAAATTTTGTAGATGACTTATTTGATTGTTGTTGCATTTTGCTAGGATGATGAAGCTGCACTCATTCAAGGAGAAAAGGAAGCAGAGAAAATGATCATAGAAGCTTACTCTGCGTTGCTTCTAGCATTTCTTTCAACCGACGGGTACTAATTCCTACCCTTTGTCTTGATTTTTGTAACTTCGAAATTCTAGTCCAAATGTTTACTTTGACATACTTTCTCTGCCATGGACAGTAAAAAAATACGTGATTCAATCGCCGCATTTCTGCCTAACCATAATTTGGCATCTCTCGTGCCAGTATTGGAAAGATTTGTGGTAAGTTGCAGGCATGCTTTCTTGCAATCAAACTAACAGCTAGATTGTCGATATTGCATCAAGGTTGTAATTGCTAAGTAATTTCTTCTTTCAGGAATTTCATTTGTCATTAGATATGATCTCCCCTGAAACTCATACAGCCGTAAGTGAAGTGATCGAATCATGCAGACTATGGTGAAAAGCGGAGAATCTTGTACAGTCCTGTTCTTCCCCGCCATTAGCTACACCATATTTGTAACACATTACCTGTCCAATAGTTCAGATTCGTATCTTCATGCCTTGCAATTTATATGATAATTCACTTGTAGTTTACTAGCTCTACATAGACAATCAGCAGCCAGTAGCAGAGCATATGATAGCATGTCCCTAATGTGAACTCAGGCATAGCCACTCTTGATATCCTGATTTCACTTGCTAACCCAAATCCTTTTTGAGGGTTGAAATTCAATGTGAACAGGTATACAGTCCTGTTCTTATTCAGATTGATGACATGCAAATGGTACACAGCACTGTTTCAATACAACATTGTTTCAGCTGTCTATGATTCAACAAGCTAACACATCTTTTTAGTTGTATTCATTTGTGAGAAGTGAGGAAGGAAATGAGAAGAGTGTTGACTGCCTCAGGAAACTGCTCTTGCACGAAATGGCATCCCTCTGGAATGCGGACAATCTCCAAATTGGGAACAATGTGCTTCAGCATCCCACCATTTATATACTCGTAAGCTCCTGGAAACTTCAAGTAGTAATCCTTTTCACCAAGAATAAACAAGGATGGAGCTTCAACTGTTGGATCGGTAATGTTGAATAGGTGTAGCTCGTCCAGTGACCTGGAAAATCGCATATTCAAATGATACCACGAGACTGAGAGGATATGTACTGATTGGTGATGGGTATACCCAAGTCATGTCTGTAATGAGCTAGGGAAAAACATCTGATGGGGTTACCTGTAAGGAACTTTCAATGCAGTCTGAAACCCTGATTTCTTATACAGATCTCCATACGCCGCCATGTCTTCATCAGTAAGCCAGGGAGGAAGCGGGGCAGATGAGTCCACCAAGTCCATGATTTCCTGACCTTCAGCAGCAATAGGTATCTCACTTTTGGAGAAGCTAATGTAAATCTTCTTCACAACTGTCTTTGCATCAAATCGACCAAAATCAGCCTCAGCTTTGCCTGGCTCCTAAATAAGCAAATATTCACATGTTAGGGGCAGAATTCCACATGAACAATCGAATCGACCCACAATCTTTGCCGCCTTAACATCACAAAATGCCTAGTTTTAGTCCTATAAGGCACAAGTTGAACACAAACACACATCTTTTCCAGATACCCAAACATCAGATTCAAACGAGCACAATTAGGAGACAAGAGTCAGACTTAGCTCCGTACCTGCCATCTTAATATATAGAAACCTTCAGGCAATGCTGTGTGAAAATTTGTTGGACCGGGTGGACTCAATGCTATCCCCAATGTCACAATTCCCTGAACTCTATCAGGATGCAGCTTAGCAATCAGATAAGCAACCATAACTCCAAAATCCTTCGCCACCAAAAATACCTAAATCCCAATCACACCAACAAAAACATATAAATTAATCCTTACAGATCAAAACCGTAAACTAAAGCCAAATACCTTATCGACACCGTAATGATCGATAATAGCGACTGTATCGTTAACCAGGTCGGCAAACGTCGCCTTCTCCGGCTCAGCCGGCTGCTCCGACAGCCCGTAGCCTCTGTAATCCGGTGCGATTGCTCGAAATCCGGCTTCCGCTACCGCCAGAATCTGGTGGCGCCACGAGTACCATATTTCAGGGAATCCGTGAAGGAAGATCACCGTTTTGGGGCCTGTAAAATTTAACAAAGTTGAAATTCGATTCTGGTGTTAAATGGATCGTTGAAATGCGGAGAAGTGAATTACCTGATCCGATTTCGGCTACGTGAAGCTTCAAGCCGCGGATGGGGATGAACTTGTGCTGTACTGCGTCCATCGCCAATTGATTTGTTGACAGAGCGAGTGAGAAGTTCAGCGTCTGGTAGGAGGGAGGAGGTTGGTGGACAGCCGGCGGGTTGTTGTACTTGTATATATTTATTTGGGGTTGTGAGGGACTAAAACGTAATTTCAAAAAGTTACTGTCGTTGACTTCGGAGCCTGTTTTCGTGTAATTATCATATCTGATACTCCCTCCGTCCCAAAATTTACTTCTCTTTTGTGATATTGCGCAGTTTTTAAGAAAAATAATAAAGTAAATTATTGTGAGTGTGATAAAGTAAGTGAGATAAAGTAAGTGTGAAGATAAATGATTAAATAAGGTGGTTGTGAGTGTGATAAAGTAAGTTATTTTGGAAATGGGAAGAAAATTTTGGGACGCCCAAAAAGGAAAGTGAGAAGAAAATTATGGGACGGAGGGAGTATCTTTTAATTTTAAGGGAAAAGATCAGGTGAGAAGTGATATTTTTTGTGAGAAATAAGAAGTAATCTCATCCATTCATCTTTGTTATCAATGACTAGGATTAATTTACATAATATGTAGCTTTTCAAAGAATAATTCGTAGCATTACATAATTCGTAACTTTTTAAAGGATAATCTGTAGCTCTTATATATATACTGCTACGGATTGTCCTTTGAAAAGTTACGAATTATCCTTTGAAAAGCTACGTATTATGTAAATTAATCCTAATCATTGATAACAAAAATGAATGGATAAGATTACTTTTTATTTCTCATTAAAAGGTACACTTTTTACCGAAACCTAAACCTTTAATTTTAAACCTAATCTTCAATCCTAAGTGGGCCATATCGGCCCAACTGAACCGGCTATCTTAAAAAACACAAACCAAATACTTCCGGCCCACAAATATTCCCATCTAGTCATCCCAATTTTTTTGGGAAATTAGCATATGTGGAATATTTATTTGAGATTTGTGCTAATTGCATTGCAAAATTAAATTAATACAGATGTGGCTTCTACGTGGATTCCAAGCATTTATTCAGTTCTGTACAAATCGCTAGTTTGTGTCAAAGTTTAAAAAATTCCTGTGAATAAAATTTGATTTCATAACAAATCGATAACCGGTATGTAAATATAGTGATAAAAATAAATACAGTGATCCAAACATATAATCTATTCGTAATAACCAGTATTTAGTAAAGCTCTGTCTCAGTCATATACTGCAACAATGGTATGAATACACTGAGCCATGTAACATATAACTTACTTTATATGCTACAAAAGAATGAACAATATAAGAAATCTCATCAACGATCAATTCAGAAATGTGTAAGGGAACCTCAACTGCCGACTATCTCTTGACACTGTGAGTCTATTTTGATCTAATCGAGACTTTAGGTGCAGGTTTTTTAGGCCCAGCTGCTGCGCTTCTTTCAGCAATTCTCTTTTGGCGCTCAATAGCAAGTTCTTCCATTTTTCTGCGCATTTCATCTTCCTGTCAAATAAAAAAAACAACAATCAGTGATGATTAACCCAATCCAGACGAATAAAGTCAATATATACGTTGTCAGCTTGATATAAAAACTACCATTTCTAGTTTGCTCTTATGAACGGATGGCTTGCTCGAGAAGGGCTTCTTGCTCTTGACTTCTGGCAGCTTGTTTCGTGATAAGTATCTCGGGACAGTTTTGGGTTTGGCGTCTTTACCTGGCGTTTTATCTTCGTTTTCTAAGATTTTGTTGTCACTGTTGATTTCATCTTCAGCAGGTTCATCTAGACTGATGTTCCCTCTATGGTCCCTCGAGAAGGATATTTCTTCTCTGAAATCTATTTCAGGAGTAAACGATGCTCTACTGGATTCACGGACTGAGTCCCTTTCAGATATGACGAACATGTCATCTGGCTCATATGACAATCGCCTTGCAAGTCTGTCTTCTGATTCATCCGCGGCTCCTCCATTTTCTGTCTTTGTTACAGCTTGGTCGAAAACCATGCTTATATCTGTCTGCCATCGAATGTCTTCTTGAGTAGTCATCGTCTCTGAGTGAGACTGCACCATGATGGAGTCATCGACAAGAGTGTCTTTCCTACTTTCAGCGCTGTACTGGTTGCCCGCTGCAGACAATTCATAACTCCCATCAAACAGCTTATGCTCATTCGTTCCATTTTGGTTTTTCAATAGGCCGGATTGGATTGCAATAGACCAATCTTCGGGTTTCACAATCTTGTTTGAAGTAGATTCAGTTGCAAAATCTTGCTGGATGCCATTATGTTCTACAAAACCATGTGAAAGTAACAGATCTTCACCTCCAGTGTCTCCTCGCCTCATGGCTGGATTGAAACTATTATTGCTTTCGAGCTCTTCTAGACTCATTCGGTTACCATTGTCTGAAAACCCATTCGTAAATAAAAATGTGTCTGAAGGAAATGATCGTTGCTGTACTCTGGGCTTCTCTCCTCTCATATCCATCGCACTGTTGTTATCCACATATGGACTGAAATCTTGCTTTGAGGCGACAAAAGTGTCTACACCTTTGTTTCTAATCAGAAGGTTCGGGACATTGTCCCAAGTTTTGGTGCTTCGATTGACGCCTGAAGTACTTGCCACTAGATTGTTTTCATGGTCAAGGCTTTCTTCCTTATCCAACTTGCCATTCTTTTGCCCCGACTTTTCAGTGCCCTGTGACTCATGGTCTGAAATATAAACAGTTTCCTCTTCTCCATGATTCGAAGTAATGTAATTTATGTTGCGGATGACAACAGTTTTCGATGGCTTCTTTTTGTGCTTCTTCTTATGCCTGCGGTTTCCTGATGACTGGTGTCTTCCATATTGCTTGAACTCGTCAAAATCATTGTCAGAGGTAGAATCAGAAGACTCGGATTGAGAGTCTTCGTCCGATGTCGTTCCATCAGAAGATCGCCCTTTCTTCCTTGAAGCTGACTTGCGATTCCTATCATGACCTCCCAATTGGTCCATGTTCGAAGACCATTGCATATTTGGTGGGTAATATGGTGGATATGGCTGCATCATCTGTAAAGGATGCTGTCCTTGTTGCCTTGAGTTTTGGTAATTGTACATGTAGGGAGGATACTGGACCGGCCACGGCATCGACACACGACCATTCTTCTCCAATGGGGGTTGATCTGATTAACACATAAGATTCTTCAACACCAATCAAAAATCAAAATATCATCCCATGCAGAATCTGAAAATGAACACGGAAATTAAACTCTATCAAGTATTGCCCAAGAAAACACATACCTTTGTTATCCTTGTCGTTTGGCGCAATTTCATCCGTGAGCATAATAGCGGATGTCTCAACATATCCATGCTCTGGAGGCGCAAAGGCCTTCACTGCTGCCAACTCGTCCATCCAAAGGCAGTCATTATACTTCATTACAAACAACTCTCTAAAGTTGACGCAAGCTTCACTACAAAAATTCCCCAACAAAATAACTGTCAGTAATTTCCATCTCAAATTCTCCCTGAGCAAACTCAAATCTCCAACAGAATCATCAAAAGAATTATAAAAAAAACTTACTGCAGTCGCGTAGCACTAAAACAACCGGCAAAGGCCAGAAGATCATCAATGCTCGCCAAATCAAAACCCAAAACCAGCGCTCGTTGATAAGCCATAGCTTGCTCCTTTCTCAGGATCACCCGACGACTTCCTAACGCATGCTGCAATCTAGCCCTACATACCCATTGAAAACGAGGTCAACAACGCAACAGCTATAAACATGCGGCAGACCACAGAAAATCCCAAATCAAGAATTTACACGTTATGATCAAATTACTTGGAGTTTTCTCCATTCGCTTCAGCTTTCACCTGCAACCACCATAAGAATAATAACCAATCAAAACAAGCATTTCTGAACAAAATATGAAAAATTCACATATGAAAATTGAATTATCTCTAGTAAATTAGGCTAGAACGAAACCTTATCAGGATCTAAAGCTGATTCATTGCTCTGAATTGAGCTCTCAATCTGCTGTATCTCATTCTCTATGCTAACAAATCTCTCCAAAATCTCGGGTGAGCTGACAAATCTCACAAATCTGATAACACAAAATTAAAACAAAAAAATTAGAACAAAGAAAAAAAGAACTCCCAATCTCATCCTAATTTCAAACCCTAATATTTGAGCATCTATTACCTCTGAAAGGTGGCTTTAGTAAACCAATGCGAGTCGAGATGCGACGGCGGGCGGAGCGTAATCGAATAACCGCCTTTCAGGATCTCATCTTTGGCGACTTTCAGATGCGACAAGAACGGCTGGAGCAGCCCAGACGCCAGTTTCTCACTCGATTTCCCGCAAAACGCCACCAGATCACATCTACACAACAAAGGTCAAAGGCAATAAGTAGATTCACTCAGTTACGCAAAATTGGACGACAGAAAGAAGCGACTTGGATCGATTCGAAACCTGGTCCGTGTCGGAGTGAGATGGAACACCGCGTGGTCCAGCCGAGCTCTGGAGTCCATCTCACTCCCGGTTCAAGAACAGATGAGTGAGATGATGAACGTGAAGTCGTGAAGACGAGCTTGATGCTGTCTCTACCAACTCGAGAAGACGATGATGGTGAGAGGAGTCGCATTTGGATTGGATTTAACGTGTGATCAAAAGATTTGAGTTGTGAGATGTGAACTTGGGCGTGAGCGAGTGACAGAGAGGTTGCGACAGCGATGGAGGGAGAACTCAGAAAATGCGTAGTTGAGGACGACGATGGATGTTCCGTAGTGGGACCCATATAGCACCATCCTTCATAATGCTCCACCTTCTTTTATCTTCCATTTTTTATCTTTCTCGTTTGTCTTTTCTGATATCAGAATCCCCAAATCTGACTGTAAACAAAAATGCTGGAAACTATGGTGAGAAGAACCTTTAAAATGGCCGTACAAGTTTGATATAGGTCCCTTAATGTATTCACGCTTTCATGGAATAGAGGACAAACTAATAATGGATTCATTAGGGTTTTGGATTCTGATGTAATCTGTCTTATTAGGGTTTCTGTGATGTCATAAATTCACATTCGTTCATTCAGCAGATGTGTTGTTTATGGAAAGGTGGAATCTTTGAAGCTGAAGCTCAGCATCAATGGCGGCTCTGAGAGGTATGAATTTTGTTAGTTCCTGCTCCAGTGCTCGGTGCTCTGCACTTGTACATGTTTTTGTAAATGTTTTTGGGTGAGGATGGAGCAAGCCCAAATCCTTCTTGTGAGTTTTACTGGGAGATTTTTGAAGATGACAGATTTAAGTGCTGTTACCTGTAAAGCGATACTTCTACTACCTTACATGTTTTGGGTGCTTGAGTTTTATTTATGAAATTTGTTGTACTGACCTCCCTACTGGAATTGAGGATTAATGTATGTTATGCATTTTCTTGTAAATGGAGTTCATTCTTTACTGGCTTAATAATTAACATCTGTTGGAGATGCTATGCACACTTTTGTTTTGGCACGGAACGATTGTTTATAGCAGAAATGTAATCCACAATGTCATAGTCGGAGTTCACTGCTCGTCTGTAAAACGAAGTGTATTGACGATGCCAAAGTGGATATTTTTACCATCAGTGTGTATTACTGGCTGTCTGACAAATGAGTTGTGTGGATTTCAGCTTTCAATTATTGTTGTTATTGAGTGGACTTGGGATCTACGTCTACCATCACTACCATGCTTGACTAACAGTTACTTGGCCTTGATGATTTGATGACCTAGCCAACCATTTCCAATAATTTAAGCATCACCGCATGTTTACATGATGCAAGGAGGTAAGCTATATCAGTGTTTTGGCTCGTTTATCTAAATTTTCAAATACGTATCTCTCATCTAGTACTTCAATGACTGCCTGATGTAAGTAGTTATAATATCATTGTCAATGCTCTAATCATCCGTGTCGGATTAAGCATCACATCACATTAGTTGGTGACTTCGAGATCTTATACACTTTCTGCCTTAAAGAACTCGTTGTCATGATAGCTATAACCAATCCTTGAACTCCTGAAAACGAACCCGGTTTTGAGCTATGGAACAATTCGGTAAGATGACCTGGCCCATGCCCTTCTGATTCTGTAATTGTCCGAGCGTTATGGGTTGTACAGCGCTCAAGTTAGATTTTATGCTGGTCTTCAGAGTCCGAACAATATCTACTTAGATTCTGTGCTGGTCTTCAGCTGATTACTGCATTCTCTCTTGTACAGAAAACCGTATGCATCGTTGTCTTTGGAAGGGAGTTTTGACTAGGACACTTGTGGGTTAGCTGACCTGCTGCTAGTCCCGCTCAAAAGATGTACTCCATGCACATATTTATATCGCACGATCTATACATTGGGAGCATTACCTGACCTGCACTCGTATATACTTCTAAAAGTGCCAAGTAAGATTTCGATTTCAGTTTTCGTTATTAGGCACGTTTGTACTTTGTTCGGTCCATGTGAACAATGTTTCTGAAATGTGCTAAAATCCTGCCTTACATTACAGACTTCACAAATTTCTAATGCTAAACCACATTTAAACTTGATCTAGAAGTCGAGAACATGATAATTGGGCATTAGGAAAGGTTGGGTGGATTAGTTACGATCATAGCTATATTTTTCTTTCCTGTCTCAATCATATTGAATTTTTAACCAAGATTGTACTGAATTAAATTTCACGGCCAATTTCTTTTTTCATTTTTTTTTCCGCTTTGCCTTTATACAGGCTCATGTTCATGTCTCACAGGCTCCCCACCAACAGAGCGACACGCTTGTGTTTTCTCCCAAAGCTAATCGTTTTTTGACCGACAGGTATCAAATAAATCGATGCGGAATACTTAGGTTTCATTATAACCAGTTCTAAATTTTAACTACTATTTCTAGCTTGTCATATTTTCTGTGTTTGCTACAATATGAAGCTGATAAAAAATACATCCAGGTCCCCCCACCTCGAGCTGTCTGGTTTGCTCTCTTTTTCTTCACTTTCTTGTTTGAAAAGAGGTTGTTACTATTTTTGACACTTGATGCTTTCTGAACCCGATTTGTCCCTGTAGTCCATACTGCCTGTGTTAGTTTTTGCTGCCTAACAAGCATGAAATTAGGACAAATCTGCGTCATCACTGGGCCATACCTCTTTAATTTAATCACTATCTTTTTAGCTTGAGATTTCGACAGGTTCACACGGTCACATACTCACATGTTGAAATCGCATAACAGCATCTCTTAATCGTGACACTCAAGCCAGTGATGTAGCTTTAACATGTGATGAATTAATTAGTCTTCACTTTTGAGTTCCTAGTTTTCCAGTTTTGCTCTAGACTCGCAATGAACCGTCTCCTTGACTAGGATCAGCATATTTGCCATCGATGATTATTTAACCATGAAATTAAAATTTGTATTCGACAGACGTCTGTTTGATTAGGCCGGGTAGAAATAGTATCATGAGCAACTTTTGTAATTTTTTCTTTTTTGCAATTTATTTGTCAGCGACTGATTATTATATGCAACTGATTTCCAGGCGGACATGGTCATGTCCATTTCATGGATTTTCATTTTCAACCGAAAGCTATGCAAAAGAGGATCCAGTGAAGAAATTAGCTAGTGGCATCGAAAGGTCTGATAACTTTTCTACCTTTGTATTAAAAATGTACAAACATGATAATTTACGTCTTCATACACGTCTAGTTGACAGGTAGTATACATACTTGCATACTGATACAAGTAGCTATACAAGTAGAGATACGTATGAAAATGCATATACGCCTGATTCTACGCTGCAACAAAAAACCAGGGTACAAAATATGTGTTTTCGATGGTCAAGAGGTTGTCTGTTACATCAGAAAAGCATGACATCGAAAGCGTCTAGGCAGTTCCAACTTATTTAAATCTCCCATAAAACCAGCCCTATCTTCGATACTTTTTGTTTATAATTTGTCTTCTGCGTCAAATTCATCATGATAAATCGGGGAATTCCACACGTCCATATATGATTGGTTGGGACGCTCTGGTCCTTCAGGTCTGTATAATGTATATATAATACCCTTTTGTGTCTCCGTTCTTATATTCTTAAATTTCTACCCAACCATTGCTTGGCCAGAAACTCTCTTAAATGTTTTGATTGGTTTCTGAATCCGATTTGATATCATTTTGCAGAGTAACGATTGGGCTTTAATGGAAAGTACTGATTCCTCGACATGCTCGCAGCATCCTCAGCTCCCACCCGGGTTTCGTTTCCATCCTACTGACGAGGAGCTGGTGGTTCACTATCTGAAAAAGAAGATTGCCTCCCTGCCCCTCCCCGTTTCAATCATCGCAGAAATTGATCTTTACAAATTTGATCCATGGGAACTACCGAGTAATCCTCGTTTTCAGTTTCTAATTTCTTTTTCTACTATTCGAGTTTCAGTTCTGAACTTGAAAAAAGTTTTTGTTGCAGGCAAGGCGACTTTTGGTGAGCAAGAGTGGTATTTTTTCAGTCCCAGGGACAGGAAGTACCCGAACGGAGCAAGGCCTAACCGTGCAGCAACCTCTGGCTACTGGAAAGCCACCGGAACAGATAAGCCTATTCTGACAGCTAACGGAACACAAAAGGTTGGTGTCAAAAAAGCACTGGTGTTTTATGGCGGCAAGCCACCAAAAGGTATCAAAACTAACTGGATCATGCACGAGTATCGCCTAGTTGACGGCAGTGTCAGTAACACCACTTTCAAGCCTCCGGCCACCGATACAAACAAGAAAGCATCTCTAAGGGTCAGTAACATGTCAGACAAAATCTTAACCTGAAAATTTTAATCTTTCGAATTCAGTTTGGGAATTTTTTCTGATCTGATCTGTTTTTACCTGTAGCTGGATGACTGGGTGCTCTGCAGGATATACAAAAAAACCAACGGCCAGCGGCCTTTGGACCACGACAAGGAAGACTCGTCCATGGATGAAATGTTGATCTCAGCCTCATCGCGCCAAAGCTACTTCGAACCACCAGATGAAACCAACTTCTTTGACGGAATCTTATCTCATCAACTTCCCACCATGAGCCATCTCGGCCAGGTCCCAAAACAGCCGACTTTATCTATGATCCTCCCTTCGCCGGACAATAAGCGGCCACACCCATCAGGTCATGAGTTCTGGATGGGTACTAATGAGTTCAAGAAAATGAATGGCGGCCAGGGCGAAGACGTTGAAAATGGCAGTGGTTCAGCGGGAGGGAGCGGTGGTTCGTCGTCATTTGTGTCGCTGCTGAGCCCGCATGGCGGTGGGTATCATCAGAATTTCATGCTTGGCTCGATCAGCGGCGGTGGGGATGGGTACTCACGGCCGGGTTATCATCAACTGAACTGGAACAACTCTTAGATTAAAATATTTATTGACAATCATATCAGACTTTACATTGTGCTTTTTGTTGTTGTTGTTGTTTGAATATAGTATAATTTTATTTCTTTTGTTTATACACTTTATATAACATGTGTGTTCGATTGGTGATTCATAAAATTGCACTTTGCATCTTTGAATGGAATGAAGATTGTGCAAAAAGTAGATTTATATTTTTGTCCTAAAAAAAAGTTTTACGTATTGTCTTTTAAGGTAAAAGATAAAAAAATTTAACTTTTTAAACTTTTGAATCATAATCCATACCGTCAAAAGGTACATGTATGCATGAATCATCCAATAGTAAAATATTCATTTGATTGGTGATGCATGTATATATCAAAAGAAAAAACTATACACATTGAACCTGATTGTAATTCAGAAAACGGAACGGTACAAATATCATATTTTTATATAAAAAAGTACAAACTAATCACAGCTCTTAAATCTCATATTATAAATTTCGTTTATGGTTAATTTTTCGGTGGCGAATTTTAAATTATTCGTGACGAACTATGTCGTCTTTTTGGTTTTCTCGGCGACGAATTATAATCCAGTTTTGATGAACTTTGCGTTTTGTACCAAAAAAATGCTTTTTTGTACATGATCTTTACTCTAGTATTTGATAATTAAGGTATTGAATTTTCGTTTAATATATTACTGATGAATTATACAGTTCATTATTAAAAATAAATAGATGAATCTATAAACATGTCAACATGCGAATAACTCACCTTTTTTTTTTGTAGAAATATGTGAATAACTCATTTGAATTAGTTAACGAAATCATTGAATCTAGAAATAATTCAGAAAATCGCTATACAATAAAATTTGTATGACTCATAATCGTGATTAAGAAAGTGACACAAACCTATTTTTTTTAAAGAGAACCTAATTAAAATGTTAGCTTTTTTTTAAAGAGAGCCTAATTAAAATGTTAGCTTTAATAAAGACAAATTTGAAACCGTGGGCAGTTTTTAGTGCCAAATTAGAGCAAACATCAATAAATATTCCAATAGTCACAAATTTTTTCTATTTCGTTTAATTCGATCGGTAATTGAAAATATCAATTGATTTCAGTTCACTCATACGAATCACACAAATACAATGAACCTTGAAAACGTATATAACCAAAATACAATGGGATAGAAAAATGATAAGCAAGGAATATAATGGAGGTGATTATTGTTGACTTTGTCATTATCATTTTCTTTAAATACATGTTCTTTTTTAGGAAAAGGCCATAAATGACTTTCGCACGTTGATATTTCGTGTAGCTATTTTGAGAAATGCAGATATTTATTTTTTTATATTTCTCTGAATTTAATTCATTTGGGTTCCTTAACTTTACTTTAGCATTAGCTCAAAAGAAAGAATGGGCTAGTGTGCTGGGCCTTGTTCACTAAACGGCATCACTTTAAACGATCTCATAATCTCATTTGCTACATCGGTTTGTTGATTGACAGTAAAAGTTTTGTATGACTTATTGATGTGGGTAAATTGTTACACCTTCTGGGATACAACTCGGTTGACTTTGTAATAATATGGCTGGCAGGTCGAGGATGGTTTTGCAGATCAGGTGGACAGTCGTTGGGTAGGCAAGCCTTGGCCGAGGAGGAATGCAGAGAAGAAAGCAAAAGAGTTGCTTGGTTTGAAGGTAGGGACTGCATGACCAGCTCCTCTAAAAGTCGCAAATGTTAAGCCTTTGTACTCTTGAAACCAGCCACTGACCTGATAGATACAGGACGCTATGTTACATAAATATTTCAGACCAAGCCAACCTTCATATGAACATGAACATAACACACAGGATATCACCGGACGAAACGAATCAAAAGCTAAATAAATTTCATATAACTAGTTACCAATTACCATCTATTAAGGACTTGTCGCTATGCTGCAAGTGTTCAGATGATGATGCTTAACAAAGTAAGAGAAACACATATGTATGCAGAGTGCATACTAGACGTGGAACACATGCGACCAAAGATGATCGTATGACGTATACTGGAATATTCATCGGATAATTCAAAAATTCAGTAACCAAAGTGTAAATACCTCTTTTTGATGGTACCATGGTCTCCATGCTCTTATTATTGGGAGTCCTAAAGAATTTATGTTGTAGCGAGTGGCCAGTACAGGGACCCTTCCATCCGTGTCACCACTGAGACACCAACAGGTAGAAAAGAAAAAAAAGACGATCAGAAGCGTATTAAGGTTTGTATACTTTTGCGTCTGATCTCCTATACAATAGTCAGGTATGTTAGTTGGTTATATACCTATAAACCCATATTCTCAGTCCAGCAGCAATGAGCTTCGTGTAGATGGGAAGAACAGATGGCTTTGAATCTGTCCAGTTGTGAAATATATCCATACTGTATTCAAATACTTATGGTGAGATTATTTCGTAGTACTTGGCTGGGATGACATAATGATAGAAAAATATGCTAAGTGCCCTTACTTGCAGAGACTCCAATTCCTCAAATTGTGACCGTTGCTGACATGAAGAGCCTTTTGAACGTCTAGCCTGGAGTAGAACGCCTTTGTGTGGTCATCTATGCATGGATCATACCCGCCCATGATCCTCGGCATCTAATTTACAGAACCCACTAGTCATTAGAGCATCTTCTTTTGTCATTAGAGCATTTGATGACATAAAAAGGTAAATAAAAAACAGACGGTAGATTTTTACTTCATTCAAGTAAACAGAAAATATAAAGTGTTACCATTGTAGAGGTGCGCTTATAAACAACATCCACTGTTTTTTGGTCGGAAGATGATGTATTTCGGATGCAGAGTGGGGAGTAAAGGCTGTACATATCAATCTCCTTGTACTGTTTAATTAGTTCATCCACACCTGAGCCGCATGATTTATTACTCCATACATCTTTGCTACTAAAATTACAGGAAGCTTTGATGATCTTGTGGGTTTCATCTGATATCACAGCATGACTCCAGCCGTAATCCACATAACCTTCCCAGTCATTAGCATCAGATGTTTCAGGATTACCCAACTGCAAGAAAAAAAAACTCCATTGGTTATCTGTTTATTTTGATAATCTTACAGTCACCTAATTAACAACAAGAATCAATAGTTCACAATGTAAACCCTTTAGTTGTGGTTTCACATCAAGCAATCATGGTTCCTGAAGAAGATAGCTGAATAGAGACCACACTTATTCATTGAGTAATAAGAATACATGTGAACATACCAAGATACCCTTGAGATTGATGTAAAGAGAGGGATTCGTATTCCTACTGTGGATGAGTTCAGCCAGCTCAGGCACATATTTCCCTGCCAAAAGATTTTGATAAGTAATTTATGTAAGGTCCCAATCCATTAAACTGGCGACTGACCTCAACACAACTTACCTGCATAACTCTCACCGGCGATGTAAAACAGACTTGTCCTGTATGACGGGAACCTTTGGAACCATTTATGCAGGAAATCATAATTATCATTTGCTGCTCATGATCCACATGCCGAAAACCAAGACCACAATAAGTTTTGATACAGCAGAATGCACCTTATTGGATGACACACATTTTATATATACTTCATGTATGTAAATACGTTAAATTAGGTCAAGTAATTTAAAAATAACATCTGCACTGCTTATATGCTGCATATCCAGACAACAAATTATCATTAATAAACCCACCGGTAAAATCATCTCCTACTTTTTTGTAATCCGAAGTTGTATTTGAATAAGAAAATCCAACACCAGCAGGAGATTCCAGAAACAACATGTTGGCCTCTGCATCATCAAATAAATAAATAATTCTTAGAATATAATATTATGTGCACATAATTGGCATACCATAGTGACTCCTCTTCAACTAAACTACACAAACAATAAACTAAACAAGAGCTCTAACCTCTATTCCAGGAGTAAGGATTATATTTGATCCCATTGGTGTCCACAATAAAGGGACCAATCTCTTGAGTTGCCCCATAACCCACAGAAGAGCATCCAGGACCTGCAAAGCAGGGTCACCTTGTCACCTTGTTGCATAACATGGAACCAAAAGACAAACATGAGCACTACAATGAACTATTTATCCATTACAAAATAGAAAAACAGATTAATGACCACTAAATTTATATCTATTAAATTATATGCTGATGGACAGAAAAGCACCCGGGATAAGCCAAACTTCAGTCATTTATATGAACTATAAGGACTAAAAACAAGTCATTTAAGCTAATACGCACTCCTTCGGAGGCTTGGAGCTATGATCATAACATTAAAACTTCCCCATGTATTAATATGCACTCCTTCGCAAGTTGCAATATATATGTCATAAGCTATTTGTTTTGCAAACCGAATTAATGTATGATTTCGGATGACCTTGATGCATGGTCTTGTAAGAAATACATTTTGTTTGGTCAAAAGGTTGGCCAGGAGCATTCAAAAGGAAAGAGGAACAACATCCAAATACTTGTTATCAACTAAATTCCAGTGATGCAGATCTAAAGGGAATCATAAGTTGCTAATTAGTTAATAACTATTGCATATTATAATATTTCAGCAAATACGAAACCCTTGTGTAACTGGAATGCTTCATGACGATTGAGGACTTCTTTTTTAGTTTACCCATTTGCCCTAGTTAGTTTCAAATATGCCCCTCTTTGCCAAGTATAGAGTTCTAAATGCATATTTACATTAATGGGGACCAAATAAATTGCGTTTCGGTAGTTAAAAAGACTCAATCAATCAAACTAAAAACAGAAAACATTAAATGCATTTTTTTTGAAAATGCATTTGTGCAAATTTTTTTTGGAACTAGCATTTGTGCAATTTTTTTTTTGGAACTAGCATTTGTGCATTTAAAGGCTAAATCAGTCAAATGCAGGATTGAACTAATTAATAAAAATTAAATGCACCTCTGCATTTAATATGCACAGTAAATACAAGGAGAGGGACAAGTGTGAACCAAACTTGGACAAACGAGCGAGCGTGAAAAAACCTCAAGATTTAACAGTTCTGATCAGTAACAAACAGAGGTTATTTTGACCAACAGGTTACAACTTCCAGGTATTTCAAAAATATGTTTACTGACGTGAACTGACTGGTAAATGCAACAACAAAAGCTAATCAGAAGAGTTATAACCAAAATGGAAAAAAAATACAACAAATAATAGTGTATTACTATATCAGAAAAGCAAAGGAATACCGCCATTAAGCCACAAAACAAGAGGCTTCTGTTCCGGGTTCACTGCAGCCTCATAAAACCAGTAAAAAAGTGCTCTTCCTTTCTTTTCGTCCACTGTTACATACCCTGCATAGTGTTTAAAATCTACCGTGGGCTGTCCAGGCAAATTAGTTACAAGGTCATCATCCATGGAAATGGTTGATATCTTTTCATTACGCAATTCACCATTCTGCACACCCACAGTTGGCTTAGCAGCAAGTATAAATATCAGTGAAAAAACGAGAACGTACAAAGGGTTTCTACCAAAAGCCATCAGAAAGAGTGGAGAGAACAAAAGAGAAAGCAAAATGTAGAAACAAGTTTCTGAAAGAGAGGATGTAGTAAATAAGACCCACATGCTGCTATTTATACTAACAAAGAGTACCGATGTGTTGCGTAATGTAAGTTACTATTCCACTACTGATTTATCAAGTATAATTTACATTTAGCTTGGGAATCCCACATGGCATTATCTTCTATTGGATGAGAGTGAGACTACTTCGTATGGTATTGGAAATGGAATTTTAGGCAGGATGAAGAACTCCTTTAGTGAATGAGTGAGTGGAATATACTATATAAATCATCCTTGTTATGGATGGGTAGTTAAAATCCAAACCACATGACACATGTCAATGAAAATTCATTATGCATGACCAGCACTTCACCCACAGTAAAAAAACATAAAGTTTCTTTACCAAAAGAATTGGTTCCATACAAGCCATCGACCATAACTCTACGCACATGAATTTTATGGTCCTGACTCGAGCCTCAAATATAAGCTTTTTTTACAGCTTCTCGAATATACTGTCGCTTCAGAGATTTTTTTTTAAAGTTCAAGAAAAAATAAATTCTTAACATCAGGTTACTGTTGATCTTCAATGTTAATTGTTCCTCAAAACAATTACAAAGAACTGCCAAACAATATTTTTTTGTTTTAATTACATTCTTACTATGTTTTTTGTTTGTTACCTATCCTTTCTTAATTTCAATGCTTTTCTTGAACACACAATGCTTTTTTTCGAACCTACAATGCCTTCAAGAAGCTTTTCGATGTTTATAGCTAACCCAGTAACGGGGACCGTTCTGAAGGAAAAAAAACAAGGAGAACATAAATGCAGGGAATGCCATGAATTCAAGGGGGAAAAGAAATTCTACAGTTGATTACACAAAGCTAATGCCTATGCATAGGCAACGGAAAATCAAAGATCACTAGAGACAAAGACTACAAATTCAAACACCTACGAAACTAGTCCACAGACCTTATTACAAATTTTAAGTACACTTCAAAATCCCACTTTGGCAGTATTGCAGATGTGCAGCCTTTAATAAATCACACATGTAGTATTGTTCTACTGGCTCTTCACATCACTACACACCTAAAAGAATAATTATGCTTTTCTTAAGTTTAAGGCGTTTAATCATACTACTAGAATATATGGTAACTCTTCCAACTTACACAAAAGAGTACGGATATGGACAAGGGGATGGTCAATATAACAACAACGCCCGTATAGTACTATTAGGCAAACACTTGACATATGAATAACAACAAGTTCACCACTCAAGATCACATATCACTGATTGCAACACACTCAATGCAGTGCCCAATTTATTATTACATAGTCAGCAATAGCAAAAGGGAGCACATCCAATAAGGTCCATATGGCAGCATGCTTAGTGGTCTGTACTCATTTTCTTGCTGGGGAAATTTTAATATCATGAAAAGTTTCCAAGAAAAGAAACAGTGGATTGCATCCTTGTTACGTGGCACTTCAAAGATACACAAAAAGGCGAACTATTTTTAAGAATCTCATCATCACAAAGTAGAAAGATGGAGTTTTGTGGCGAATGGTAACCTTGTGGGCATGTTGCTATAATATAAGGCTAATGTTTTTTTTTGTTTTATATCTAAGGCTAATGTTGTGGAAAGAAATGTGCAAACTCCTAAGTTGGTTGTTGTACAATGACTAGGATTCCAATATGATTAGTTGGCTAATGAAATGGAATCAACTTAAAACTACTCCACTACACAAAAATCTTTGCTGACCGGTGTTTAGGATTTAGTAAGACAAATGCTTGATACAAGATAGCCACAATTTTAGGCACCCTAATGATAAACTTACAATGTGTATCACTAAAAGTTAAATAATCTGTTATTATATTATGGCTGGTCAGGCACCCAGGACACAAGCAAATTTATAGTTTACTTTCCGACTATTATGTTACCTTTGAACAAAATACTATTTGTTTTATTTTTAGAGGGTTAATCGCCTGTTAGATTACTTCATATGACATTAAAAATCAACGCTTTCATAAACACTTGTTGCTCTCCAGAACGTGAAGATACTCAGGGCAGTGCCTCATCATATCCATGATACTTCTTCTGTTCTTCAGATAGATGCAATCTAACATGATTAGTGAATCGTGATTAATTATCAATCAGAGTTAGGTTTTCGCTTCTACATTACCTATCACAACTTAATACCCCCTTTTCAAGTACATCACTATGATAGACATGAAAGGGCATAATCAATCACTTGAATTTGCACAAAGTTAACACATACTGACTTACTGAGCGCTAGACCATCAGTTTTACGAGAAGAAAAATGTTGTCGGATGTGCATCATGTTAAATGCTATGAATACCTCATAGGAAACATCTGTTGCCAAGGATTCAAACTCCGACGTTCCACTCACTTTATGTTTACCAGCTTACCTGACATGCGACACAAAAAAAATTAGAATATTGTGCCATGATTCCTTCCAAATGCGAAATTTCCGAGTCCTAACATATTCAACAGTAACCATTGTATATTCTCAAATTCAATAGTATAATGACACAAAGAAAATGAAGTTATATTGGCAGGAAAGTAAGATCAATTTTAATATCAATAGTCAATACTGTCGATTTTAATAATCATTAGTTTAGATGAAGTAACCGCAGGATTATCTTCTACCCGGAGCTTGTTTATGCAGTGAACATGAATTGGTTGATGTTCTGTATTAACACTTAACTATTTACTCTTAGGTAAATGCCCTGCAGGATACATAGCAAATGCAGTGTCCTCTAGGGAGACGACTCACTGTATACTTGATCAGTGACAAGACTCTTTGCTGCTCAGTTTAGCAAGGACCGAACATCAGATTTGAGCAAAGCTTAATGGAAATCCATATTTGTTCGCTGAGAATGCTGAACCGTTTTGGCCTGATTACCATTGGAACAACATACAGAATATAAGTAAATATCACGTCATTTACTACAAAACTCCACTCCTTAAACCACAATCAACCATGTTTCCATTGTCCCACTATAACCAGGGTCAAAAAGTAGGATAAACCAATACTAACAACAAATTAATCAACATCAAATGTAAGAATTCAAGCACAATCATTGTCTTTTAAGATAATACCCAAAATCACTGACAAGTGACAAAAGCGCGACAATGATATGGATCCCTTAGTTTGACCGGCCTGATACCAACATGTTTTAAAGTATCGATAAACCAACCTCATGTCTTTATTCATAATCAGAAAATTCTAATATTCAGCAACAGGTGCAAAGTGCATATGTTGAAAATTGAAATGTGCACTATCACTACTTAAGTGCGGTAGTCAATCTAGCTAGTGTGTGAGCCACTATGTCATTTCATGGAAGGATAATTATTTTTGTTCCTTGAATGTGCTACCTGGGCATAAAACTTTTTTTCGATTCACAACTTTTGCACTCTTTTCCTATTAAAGGTGCAAATCAACCCAGAAAAAAACAATATATTTCTTCTTATCCTCATCAACAAGTCAAGCTTAAGCCACTATCCAAGCCTTTCAACATGCTGCTCACTGAACAGTAGTTAAAGAGCCATTGGAAGGCTAAACTTTTCTATTCGCTTTTAACTTGGAAATTCCTACCTCAAAAGTCAAAACATTAACACGTGTTTTGTTAATCAATGGCCACTTATCTATTTCTTTGATCTTCTGAGTTCACCTTACCTTCATTTGGGTATTCAAAGATTCTCCAAATTCGCCGTTTGACGTAATGTTTGCCCACTATCTTATGAGTTCTCTATCAGAACAGTTAATTACCTCAAATACTAATTGATATCTAGCAGATGAAACTTCATTACCACAGGAAGTGTAATAAAACAGCAAAGTTACGAAGCAATAATAAATTGGCTTGACAAAATGCACTGAAGCTCAATATAATATGCCAAAAGAGCAATAGGTCCAATGGTGAGCATCAATATTCAATATGTTCCTATGCAAAACGTGCTCTTCAATATTACTGTAGATATTACCCTTGGAACCCGCATCACATAGCAGGTCTAAAAAGTCATGAGTTAAAACTGAGTCACTCACCTGGGTCAACTCGGAAGCTCCAACCACTAAACTTTTACTTCAATCAACCAACCTCATCACTTTAGAAATCTCCATTCAGATCCACCACTAATTCCAGAATAATGGAGGAAACAGAGCATTCCCATCTCAATCGCCGCCTCCATTTCTGGGGAAATACATCAGAAGAAGCCTACTACGCCTCCCAACAAATCCAGTCCTCCAGCTCCTTCTACACATCCCCAAGAGGCCTTTCCATCTTCACCAGATCATGGCAACCACTCCCCACCATCACCCCAATTCGTGGCCTCGTCTTCATGATCCACGGCTACGGAAACGACATCAGCTGGACTTTCCAATCCACCCCCATCTTCCTCGCCCAACACGGCTACGCCTGCTTCGCACTCGACCTCCAAGGCCACGGCCGCTCCGACGGCCTCAAAGCCTTCGTCCCAAACGTCGACCTCGTCGTCCAAGACTGCGTCTCCTTCTTCACCTCCATCAAACAAAACCCTAACTTCCACAACCTTCCAACCTTCCTCTTCGGCGAATCAATGGGCGGCGCGATCTGCCTCCTCATCCATCTCCAAAACCCTAACTCCTTCAACGGCGCTATCTTAATCGCACCGATGTGCAAAATCTCCGACAAAGTCAAACCCAAATTCCCAATCCCTCAAATCCTCACCGTCCTCGCCAAACTCCTCCCGACTCTCCCCATCGTCCCGACCGCAGATCTCCTCGACAAATCCGTCAAAGTCGACGCCAAAAAAATCATCGGCGCTCAAAACCCAAACCGCTACACCGGCAAGCCCCGCCTCGGCACAGTCCTCGAGCTACTCAGAGTAACCGATCTCCTATCCAAAAAGCTCCCCGACGTTACACTACCATTCCTAGTAGCCCACGGGAGCGCTGACGTAGTTACAGACCCGGAGGTGAGCGTGGAGCTGTACGAGAAGGCAGCGAGCGAGGACAAGACGATTCGGATTTACGATGGGATGATGCATTCACTGCTGTTTGGCGAGACGGATGAAAATGTGGAAACTGTAAGGCGCAACGTGCTGCAGTGGCTGAACGATCGATCGGCTCAACACGGCAGCGGCAGCAGCAGCAGCTGAATATGATCGTTGTTGTTGCATTTCTGAGAAAATTGAACGGAAAATTTTGTGATTTTTTGTCAGAATTGTTGTTATCTGATTTTTATGAGCTTGATCAAAATTGTTGAAATTTGAAAGCGGCTAATTCATCCATTCTGCAGAGAATTGAGGAAAAAAGAAATGTATAGTACTGTATACAAAAAGTTCATACCGAGATTTGAACTCGGGTTACTGCAGTTTTTTTAGTACTCCTCCGTACGCAATTTTTTACTACAGTAATATATACTAGTGTTATTAAAATCGGACCGGTGATCGGACCGATCAAGTTATTTGATCAATGGATCAGTAGTTTAACCGAAACTACTGACCAACACTTAGCCAACCCAAAAGAGTCCACAAAGGGGAGGAGGTACACCAAGGCATTAGAGAACTCCGGAAAAGTGAAGAATACCCTTGGAAGAGTAGAGAACCTTTTAAAAGCCCTAGACTTGTAAAGAAAATTTAAGAGGGCAAATCTTAGCCGTAGATTAGGATTAATCTCCACCGTCTATTAAGGAGGTGTAAGTGTATATAATGGACAAAGACCCACTCTTCCAAACCATCCAAGAATTCTCAAACACTTGTAACACACTTGTAATATTCTCTTGTGATCAATACAAGTTCTCTTCTCTAAGAGTCTTGTACTTCTTTCTTGTTCTAGCCAAGGAGTTGCGACTTTGGGAAGCTGACTTAGCATAGAAGTGCTAAGGTCGCACGTGTTTTCGGATCGCAAAATTAAGCACATGACAGTTGGTATCAGAGCCGAGATTCTACGACAAAGTTCTGTCCGAGAGTATGGCACGAGGCCAAACCAAGGGCGTGCAAGGTAGCAAAGATGATGTCCCATTGGGATCATCGGAAGACACATCGGTGCAAGAGGTTGCTTGCGATGCCTCTATGCCCCCGACTCATAGAGGGAGATCAAGGGACATGGTAGCAATTCTCGACTCACGCCTTACCCACTTGGAGGAAAAGGCAGGGGAGATGGGTTACCAGTTGGAGGAACTGGAAACCAAGGTGGATACGCTAGGCATAAGGGGCGATCGCCTGGAGGACGAGGTTCCAGCTATCCATGAGTCGTTGAAGTTGGTGCTATCATTGATGGAGGCAAAGATGCATGAGGAGTTCATGGGAGAACTCGCCAAGCAGCACCAGGCCCATGAGACGGAGCTCAACATCGCACAGAAACGTGTCAAAGAGCTTATGAGTCAAATTGCTTTGATGCGTGAAGCCCATGAAAAGGAGACCAATGATGTTCTTGCACGCATGGAGGAGATGCGTGAAGAACTAAGGCTTGGTACCACATCGGGTACTGTGAGCCGAACATTAGAGGTTAGGCCAATTGATGCGCCAAAACCTAGGAGCTTTGGAGGGTCGCGCAATGCGTGAGATATCGACAACTTCCTATGGGGGCTGGAATAATATTTTGAGGCAACTGGTGTAGTGGAAGAGTCGACCAAGATAAGGACGGCAGCCCTATACCTCACAGACACCGCCATACTATGGTGGAGAAGAAGGTGAGGTGACATTGAGAAAGGTACGTGCACCATCAACACCTTTACTGATTTTGCTAAAGACCTTAAGCGTTAATTCTATCCGGAGGATGCCGAGGAGGAGGCATGGTCATGACTCCGGAATCTCAAGCACAGAGGGTCAATCCGCGACTATGTCAAGGAATTCACGACCTTAATACTTGAGATCCCGGACTTATCGAACAAAGAGTCTCTACGATACTTCAAGGATGGTCTCCAATCTTGGGCTAAGACCGAATTGAAGCGTCGTGGAGTATAAGACCTTGCATCCGCAATTGCTACGACCGAGAGTCTTACAGAATACATGAGCGCAAGGGAGGTCGTGACCAAGCCAAAAGAAAAGTAGGGGTACCCTGCCAAAAGTGGGGGAGAGAAGACTCCACGCATGAAAACACAACGTGACATTATCTTTTCCCGACCCAAGGATAAAGGCAAGGCAAAAGAAGGTGCACGGAGCCAGAGTAAACCCAACTACAACAAGTGCTTCATATGCGACGATCCTCACTGGGCTAAGGACGGTCCACGGAAGAAAGCACTTAGTGCAATCTTCGCAAGCCACCAGGGGACATCGAAGAGTGGAGATGATGGGGCACGCATGGGGTCGATACGATTACTCAATGCAATCCACTCGACGCCCAAAGTCCAAGCCAAGGGCCTACTCTTCGTTGACATTGCTCTGAGGGGCAAACACACCTCGACAATGCTCGATACGAGAGCAACTCACAACTTCATTTCTACCGAGGAGGCGCTGCGACTTGGAATCAAAGGAAGCAATGGAGGAGGCTCCACCAAGACTGTCAACTCGCTTTCCAGACCAATTCATGGCATTGCTAGAGGAGTCGAGACCCGTGTGGGGACATGAGAAGCGAAACTTGACTTCACCATTGTGCCGATGGATGACTTTAAAGTCGTCCTAGGATTGGACTTCCATGACCAAGTGAAGGCGTTTACGGTGCCATTCAATAATACTATATACATCTTGGATGGTAAGAAGGCGTGCGTCGTGCTGACCACAAGGAGTAACCCAAGTAACATGAAGACGTTGTCGGCCATACAGTTCAAAAAAGGCGTTCGGAGAGACGAGGAAAGCTACCTAGCCATCCTCAAGGAGTATGATGATGATTTGATAACGGGCCAAGTTGAAATGCCTAAGGAAGTGGCTGCATTTCTTGAAGAGTTCAAAGATGTGCTGCCAAACGAACTCCCTAAGAAGCTGCCGCCAAGAAGGGAAGTGGACCATGTAATCGAGCTAGAGCCGGGAAGCAAACCACCTGCGATGGGAGCATATCGCATGGCTCTTTATGAGTTTGCAGAACTAAGGAGGCAGCTCAAGGAACTCTTAGATGCAGGGTTTATCCGGCCTTCTAAGGCCCCATTCGGCGCCCCAGTCATCTTTCAAAAGAAGAAGGATGGTTCACTAAGGATGTGCATCGACTACCGGGCACTCAACAAGGTCACCGTAAAGAACAAGTACCCAATCCCTCTCATTTCTGACTTGTTCGATCAACTGGGGCACGCACGCTACTTCACCAAGTTGGACTTACGCTCGGGGTATTACCAAGTACGCATAGCCGAGGGAGATAAACCAAAGACGGCATGTATAACAAGGTACGGGTCTTATGAATTTCTTATTATGCCCTTTGGTCTAACAAATGCACCAGCGACGTTTTGCACATTGATGAACAAGGTGTTCCAACCATACTTAGATCGGTTTGTGGTCGTCTACCTTGAGAACATGGTGGTGTATAGGCCAAACCTTAGAAGAGCACGTACAACACTTGCGGGAAGTGTTCAAGGTTCTAAGGGACAACGAGCTATACGTGAAGAAGGAAAAGTGCTCCTTTTCCAAACCGGAGGTGTTGTTCTTGGGGCACAAGATTCGCGATGGAAAACTTATGATGGAGGATTGTAAGGTTCACGCCATCCAAAACTGGGAGCCGCCTACCAAGGTACTTGAGTTACGATCATTCCTTGGACTGGTGAACTACTATCGCCGATTCATCAAGAGCTACTCGGCAAGGGCAGCACCACTTACGAATCTTCTTAAGAAGAACAAGGCGTGGGAATGGACAAAGGAGTGTCAAGATGCCTTTGGCGACTTGAAGAAGGCCATATGCGAGGAACCGGTGTTGAGACTTCTGGACCATACCAAGCCATACGAGTTACACACAGATGCTTCGGATTTTGCAAATGGAGGCGTGCTAATGCAAGAGGGACATCCGATAGCCTATGAATGTCGGAAGCTCAACGACACGGAGCGGTGCTACACTGTCCAAGAAAAGGAGATGACCGCAATCATACACAGCCTAAGGGTGTGGCGACACTACTTGTTGGGGACTAAGTGCCTAATCTTGACGGACAACGTGGCAACTCGCTACTTCCAGACCCAAAATAAGTTAAGTCTTAAACAAGCTCGGTGGTAAGACTTCCTGGCTGAATTTGATTACATCATGGAGTACAAGCCAGGGAAAACGAATGTGGTTGCCGATGCCCTTAGCCGCAGAGCAGAGTTAGCAAGTATCTCTCAAGTCACCAGCCTATTGATGGAGAAGATCAAGGAGGGACTCAAGGTCGATGGACAAGCTCAGACTATCACAACCTTGATCAACGAAGGGAAGAATAGGCGATTTTGGTTAGAAGATGGGTTAATCGACACCAAAGGTCGCCGCATCTTTGTACCTCGGTGGGGCAACTTAAGGAAGGAACTCATCAAGTAATGCCACGATTCCTTGTGGGCTGGCCATCCAGGATTTAGGCGCACACTTGCCTTGTTGAAGTCTGTCTACTATTGGCTAAGGATGCACGTGAGGTTTTGAAGAGTATGTGAGGACTTGTCTTGTTTGTCAACAAGACAAAATGGTGCAACATCAACCGGGAGGCTTGTTGAACCCCTTGCCCATCCCAGGGAAACCATTTGAGAGCGTCTCAATGGACTTCATTACCTGCCTACCTAATTCCGAGGGATTCGGGAGCATAATTATCGTGGTAGACAGGTTCAGCAAGTACGCAACCTTCATGGCCGCATCATTCAAATGCACAGCTGAGGAGACAGCGAGACTCTTCCTGACCAATGTGGTCAAGTTGTGGGGAGTCCCAAAGAGCATCGTTAGTGACCGAGACCCGCGGTTCACTGGAAGATTTTGGACAGAGTTATTCAAGATGCTGGGGACAGACTTGAACTTCTCAACAAGCTTCCATCCACAAAGTGACAGACAGACTGAGAGGTTCAACGCTCTTCTTGAGCTATACTTGAGGCACTATGTGAGTGCCAATCAAAAGGACTGGGCAAAGCTATTAGATGTGGCGCAGTTTTCCTTCAAATTGCAACAAAGCGAGGCAAAAAACAAGAGTCCTTTTGAGATTGTGTTGGGACAGCAGCCAAATACACCACTTTACCTTGTAGCACGCTACGAAGGAGCAAGTCCAGCAGCGTTCAAGTTTGCTAAGGCGTGGCACGAGCAAGCAGAGTTAGCTCGTGCGACACTGCACAAAGGCTGTTTCGAGGATGAAGAAATGGGCCGATAAGAAGAGACGGGACATGGTTCAAGGAGGGAGACCTTGAACTCGTGAACCTGCTACCGCAATAATTTAAAGCCTTCAAGAAAGTGCATAAGGGACTAATCCGAAAATACGAAGGTCTTTTTGAGGTGATCAAGCGCGTAGGCAAAGTTTCATACAAGTTCCATCTACCGCCCAATTGAAGATTCATTCGGTCTTCCATGTGAGTATGTTGAAGCCTTATCATAAAGATAAGGAAGACCTCGCTTCGGGCACCAACCGTTGTGGTCACTTCCTACGACAAAGAAGTGGATGAAATACTTTCAGACCAGACCATTCGACGCCGAGGAGTGCCAAGCTATAAGGAGTATCTCGTCAAGTGGAGGGGTCTACCCGATAGCGAAGCAAGTTAGGAGTCCAAAGACTTACTGTGGCAGTTCAGGGACAAGATCCGAGACTACCACAAAGGCACGATGAGGGCGTCGCGGGCTTAAGTGGGGGAGAATGTCACGGCCCAATCCTGTGAAGTAGACTTAACCCAAAATGGAGTTTGGTTGGACCAAGACATGCCCAAAAGACTAAGTGTTGAAGCCCAACACTTAGCCAACCCAAAAGAGCCCACAAAGGGGAGGAGGTTCACCAAGGCTCTAGAGAACTCCGGAAAAGTGAAGAACACCCTTGGAAGAGTAGAGAACCTTTTAGAAGCCCTAGACTTGTATAGAGAATTCTAGAGGGCAAATCTTTGCCGTAGATTAGGATTAATCTCCACCGTCCATTAAGGAGGTGGAAGTGTATATAAAGGACGAAGACCCACTCCTCCAAACCATCCAAGAATTCCCAAACACTTGTAACACACTTGTAATATCTTTTGTGATCAATACAAGTTCTCTTCTCTAAGAGTCTTGTACTTCTTTCTTGTTCTAGCCAAGGAGTTGCGACTTTGGGAGGCTGACTTAGCATCGAAGTGCTAAGGCCACACGTATTTTCGGGTTCGCAAAATTAAGCACGTGACACTTAGCTGGCATTTGTGACAAGGGACAGTTGTTGGATGCATTTTCCTCTGATGCGCTAATAGTCCATCCTGGGTTTTAGCAATGTGATCGCAAATTATACACTGACGGAATTGAGGTAGAGCCTTTTGTTTTTCCCTGTCATTAGAAATGCAGCTGACACCAAACAGTAGTAACCCCAAATAGAGTTAATTATAAGCAATAAAAAGTAAAAACACCAAACAGAATTATTTATAAGCAAGGTCAGAGTTCTTGAAGTTTCTGCTATGAAAAATTGCTGTAAAAGTCAGACGAAAGAATCTCAAGAAAACTGACACTAAAAGTATAAAACACTACTGCATTTGCAGAAGTGGAATACCTTGATCACACTCTGTAATGAAAAATGTCTGTAGAGTGATCGACCACACCTCAACCTGAAATTGCCGGAAAAAAGCAAAGATCATCAAGTAGTGGAAGGCAGCATCTGAAGAAAATGCAGTTACGATCATATGATCGAATTAAACTCAAAGAACACGTTTAACCCTAACAAGTTCAGAGCAACAAGAATAATTAATGCAGTAACACAGTTGTGATCAAACCCTAACAAGACTAGCATTCAATTATTCTGATTTAAAGCAGCATTTGGAGACGATCAGATATAGACGAAAAATGTACCTTCTGATTCGTCGAAGAAAATTGCGCTTCTTTGAATTATGAAAATGGCGTTTTCTAGTTGGAGAGAAGAAAATTATTATACTATTTTTTATTTGATGCTCTGACAGAGTCACACAGCAGTCGGTCATGTTCTATTTGGGTCGACCTTATTTTGTCAAGCCCAAGTTGGCAAGTTCTGGATTCCTAAGGCTCTTCTTTGCTTCTCCTTGTCTGTCGACTTTTCTCCCGATGGTTGATCAACTGGAATTGATCTCAACTGAATTTGTTAAAATCCAATTCTGAAAAAATGTACTTACTAAAGTAAAATAATAGATATCTAAGAAAGTAAAATAATATAACGTGATTCTAAAACATTTTGGAGTGTATATCCAACAAATGGTTGTGACCCTATCGGAAGAAAAAAAATGGTCGTGCTGTTTTCAAGAAATTAAAATTCAACCTCAAAAGGGACTAATGAATCCTTACTAAAAAATCGGAAGGAGTGGGAATAAATGTTGTTGGGATATTTGGATACTTATGCGACTAAAACTAATATGCTAAAATACATCAATCGCTAAGACTCCTTAAGCGACGGATTTTGAGTTGTTACGTAAGGGTCAGTCACCTACGAAATCTTAAGTGACAAACTTTGATCTGTTGCATAATGGTCAGTGGCCTACGACAGCTTAAGCGACACACTTTGGTTTGTTACATAAGGGTCAATCGCATAAGATAGCTTAAGCGACACACTTTGCGTTGTCACATAAAGTTTTGTCGCCCAAGTTGACTTTGGCGACTGACGTAGTAACTGTGTCACTTAAGCTTGCTTGGGCGACGTACCCTTATGCGACAACAATAAAGTCAGTCGTCAAAGAGGAAACATGGTGTAGTGTAGGATTCCATAGCGCCAGCTTTTTAGTGCCAAATAGAAAAAAGACAGTAAAATCCAAAACCAGCAGGATAAATAAGTGGAAGGCCAAGTGGGTCTTCGTCTAAATCTGTACACATTTCTTCTAAAATTGTTGACGTTTCTTCTAAATCTGTAGACGTATCTTCCTCGTCTAAAACTGTAGACATACCACTACTAGATGAAATATAAAAAAGTCGAAAAGTGTCAGATTTGTCGACCTTGCCATCTACTGGCAAAAAGGACAAGTGAGTGAAACATATTTGGACAGCAGTTAGGCGGAGTACCATGAAATTATCTCGGGGTAAAACTAATGATGACTTATACCATTGTTCGCCGAAGGTATGGCTGGAGATGAGATGTTTCCATGCTTTTGACACTACAAATTTTGTAACTTTTTCCGGCAATAAAATCAAACCGAATCTGCGCCAGATTTCCGCCGGAAAAGATACTAAAATCGGGGAAATTCCGGCCAAGAATTTGTCGCCGCCAAAACGTCCCCTGAATTATAAATTTGAAAAAATTACGGGGAAAAATTCCGGCGAAAATCTCGCAAAAATCCGGACTAATACCGGCCAAAATAAACTAATTTCGATTCCGAAGAAAATCCGGGGACCGAAAGACGGGGAAAGTTCTACGAATCTCTGGGGATAAAATATGTGGGGAATGTCATGCGAAAATCCGGGGACAAATATGAGGGGAAAGTCATGGAAAAATCTGGGGACAAAAAATGAGGGGAAATTCCTGCCAAAATCCGGGGACAAATATCTGCCAAATAAAAGCAAAATTGCACGACATTTCTAATATAAATATTTTTATTATTTAATTGTTTTTAATTTCGGGGAAAGTCCTGCTTCATAAAAGAAATTTTGTTTTTTGAGGTCTCCTTGATTTGTATTTGGCAATGCTATACAGCAATGCAGATACTACTTATGGTCTTCAAGTGGTTCATCAAGATGACGATTATAAATGAGCAAGTTCTGTACTTCCATATCAAGTGTCAAATCATCCTCAATTTTACTTGCATCCATAATGTCAACCGAAAGTGTAGAACAAGTTTCCCTTAAAGTCTTACACCCTTTCACGGTAACTCCACCAGAAAAGGAACCAACCCAAACATATTGTATGCTGTCAAACTTCTTTGCGGCTGCTAGTATAGTGGCATCTCCAAAAGGAGTGCCTCTAATCTCCAAGTTGTGTAAGGTTAGCACACAAGTTCAAGACATAAAAGATCCCAACGTTGCTATCCCCCGCAAATGTGACATAGAGTTTCTTCAACTGTGCACCAAACATTCCAGCAAAGAAGAAGACTTGGTCGGTAACGAGCAAAACTTAGAAGGTTAGTGAAAATATGACAGCAAAACTCGGGGCATAGCATACTAACTCAGAAGGAGACGATTATGGAAGAGATAGAGGGGGGAGAGGATTTGGTAGGAAATTAAGACTTGTGGAAAATATGATATCGAAACTCAGGGCATAGCATACTAGCTTTCGTTTTGTTTGAAATTCAAAAAATTTGAGAAAAAATCGGGACAAATCCGAAGGTTATTGAAATATAAGTCTGGAGAAAATCCGGGGTGAATCCGGAGGTCAAAAAAGAAATCTCAAAAGTATTCAAAAAAAATTGGCCTCTAGTTCTCTTCCCCGGATTATCGCCGGATTTCTCCCGAAATTATTCCGGTGATAATTCGAGAAATAGAACTTTTTCCCGGAGTGTCGCCGGAATTCTCCCGGATTTATTATGAGAGAATTTTGGCCTATATTTTTTGCCGGATTAACTTTCACTGGAGTACCATCGTAATTTCCCCGATTTTTATAGTCATGGATTTTTTCAACGGAATTTTACAGGAATTGCTTCGAAATTTTTCCGAGGAAATTGTCGTGGCCGGAATACCTCTTGAAATTTTGGCCGGATAAAGTTACAAAAGTTGTAGTGTGATACGCTTTTAAATCTGATCAATGACTTAGCAGGAAGTTTGAGTATAATGAACTCAACCATGTAGTCTCCATACTTTAGAGGGCCGTAGTTGTGATGATAACAATCTGAGATAATAATTTCGATGATCTCTGGTATGTTTATATAGGTAAAAACAAATCCTGATTTCTTAAATCTATTGTTATTTGCGATATATTATTTCATAACTAATTGCCAAATTTATCTCTAATACAAAATATATCAGTATTTATTTGACACATATTTTAAAGCAACACTGAAGAGTCGGAATCTATTTATTAAGCAGTTTTTACTTTTTAATAATTATATACTTAATTTATATAAACAACAAATCTACTTGTAAGCGAGTTATTCATAATTTTAAGTAACTGCCGAATTTATCTCTAATACAAAATGTACTGCCAAACTTAATTTTTAAGTAATGACACACATATATATGCAAGAGGATGTGTTTAACTGGGTTGCCGACAATTAGATTGGGCTCGTTAAACAAATGACTGGCTCAAGCCTCGAACACATTTTTCTAAGTGTATTATATAATATAGGTATACAAATGAGGAGTGTTCAAAGGAGAAATGTTTAAATTTCGAGAATTTGAGATCTCAATTTATACTTTTTAAGATGTAAGATGTGTTTTGGTGGTGATATATGTCCCATGAGCATTTTTCAAGATGCATTTAATGTAAAGTCAAAACCATATTTTTTTACTTTATTTTTTGGACATGTGCCACATGTAAGTTCAAAGATGCATCATGATCTAATAGTGAGATTTAGATTCTCAAGTTCTCGAATTTTTAAGGTTCTCAACCGAACTCCTCATATGCAAATAATACAATTAGATTTCAAAACAAAGTGAAAACTGTTTATTTTCCTTTATTGACAAAGTAAAAATTGGTCTAAAAAACAAATTTATATAAAAACACAATAACTATCCCACAAAAAATATGTGAGGTATAGAATATTCATTTTTGATAAAATTTGTGTCCAGTATCGTAAATGTATCCCAGCTTCAAACTGTATCTTATTGGTCTGGTCCAATCAAAAGTTAGAATTTTCTGGTTTGGTTTGATTTGATTTCAAATCGATTTTTTTTTTGGTTCAGAATGGGTTCATGGACTTAGGGTGATTTTTTAAAAAAAAATTAAATTATAAATGTGTTTAAAAAGTTGACATGACAAGTGACACTGTTTATGAACCGTGGGTGTCGAAATAGTTGTAATGTTTTCAAGCTCCTCAAATTTGGATTGCAACCTAGATTTAATTGGTATCCTTATAGCTCAAGAGCTTTAGCAACAAATGATTGGAATGTAGTTCTCATTAGGCGGAGGCAAATGGAATGGCGGATCACCTCGCAAATTTGGCTAGATCATCTCAGTGGCACTGGTCCAAATTGGAGTGTTGTCCAGTGTCCACGACTTAATTTTTTTTTCCAGCTCTTATAAAGTCCTCTAGTTTGTCCTTGTTCCTTGGCTTACGTTATCAAAAACAAATAGTTGTAATGTTAAATCAATTAAATATATAAGAACAACAATAAGAGTGAAACAGTCTTTATTATTAACGACGTTAATTTTCATTTATATTTGTCGATAATCACATTTATAATAACTAAATATTTAGTTAAATTGCCGAATATCTACCTCAATCACTTAACAATTAGCCATTATACTAGACCTGCACAAATGCGGGTTCGGGCCGGGTTCGGGCCGGGCTATTTGCTATTTTATGGCCCATATAACCGGGCCGGGCTAAACCCGCCCGTTCAATTCGGGCTCAAAATTATGTCCAAGCCTGCCCATTTACTGGACCGGGTTACCCATCGGGCGAGCCCGATACAAATATGTGTCAATACATATTTAAATTTCCTGTATAATTTGAATAAAAATAAACAATTCCCTATGCAAAAACAACACCACAATCTAGTTCTAGAATGTGGCATCTGCTATATGAAACCTGGTTATCATACAAATAAATTACCAAGCTGTGAGCTTATTGAGATGCTTAGTGTGACTGTGCTTTTATATCTTCAATGACACTTAGTATATTAACTAGAATATAAGAACTATCAAGAAGTATTTCAAAAGAAAAAAATGGAAGTGTTTGTGAAGTCTATGTTAAAGTAAATAATTTTCTCACTGTCACAGTACATGAAACAAGCTTATTGCATGTATAGTCTCGGTGAAGAATATGCTCTATTTAACAAAAAATTATGTTTGAGTTTTAAATATTTCAATTCATTCACTCCACTCCACTTCATTCAATCAAACTCATTCACTCATACATGGGGATATGGAGTATGGACGGCCTTATGTTTGTTCAGCACTTGATTGAATGGGCCAATTCCAATTTGTTCTTTTTATTTTAAATACAATATATATTAATCATTATGTTTAATTTTTTTGCGGGTTAACGGGCGGGCTTTTTAGCCCGGTCGGGCTAAAATAAGTGTCCAGGCCCGGCCCTAATAGAAATACGGTCCGGGTCGGGCTGGCCCGTCGGGCTATAATATATGTCCAAGCCCGTTAAAACGACCGGGCGAACGGGTCGGGCCGGTCGGGCTGACCCGCATTTGTGCAGGTCTACATTATACGTGGATACAGTGATACTTGATCATGTCAAGTAACATGGGACTGAACATTATAATCATGTCAAGTAACATGGAACTCGAACATTATAATCACAAATTCAATATTAAACACTGAGATTGATTTTTTTGTTGTTGATGGGAATTATAATTCGTATAGGGGAAAAAGATCAGGTGAGAAGTTGCTGTTTTTGTGAGAAATAGGAAATAATTTGGTCCCTTGATTATAACGATCTAACGGTGATGAATAAATAGAATATAACAAATATATGAAATATTGATTATACCGATCTAACGGTGATGAATAAATAGAATATAACAAATATATGAAATATATTTATTAGTGCAAATATGGTTAAAGGGTATATTTGGAATAACAATTTAGCATCAATCGTGTGTATTATCGGAAGAACTCAATCGTCACTTCGTCTCTGGCTTCATGTCACCACGGCGCCGGCCGAGCTTCCAATGTTCTGTCAACGTGCGATTCCATCAAGAAGACAAAGTATTCTCATAGAAACAATCACCAAAATTATACCACTAATTTTCGTCCTCAATCGTTTCCAGCTTATCGTCCGAATCACGCACCGATGCCGAGTTTCCTAAATGAACCTCCGGTTCCTGGAAGATACTTGTCGAAGAGAGAGCGTGCGATGATGGAATCAAGTAGTCAGGCGCCCGAAGCGAGTCAGCCGCTTCCCGTTGCGGCGCCCACTGGTATGGTTTACCTTTGAATTTATGTGTTAGGGTTTCTGATTTGAGCCTATGGCGATGAATGATTGCTGATTTTTGAATGATATATGACTAACTTATTGTTTCAGTATCCTTTACCGGAAGCATTTCGGATTCGAACTTGCCACGAGATTTGTCTATGTCATTGAAGCATCATAAAAATGGTGGAAGTTTTAGTAGATTGCCTGAGAGGCTTTCTGTGTCTTTGAATGGACATTCCCATGCTGTTAATACCATCCAGTGGTCACCGACTCACTGTAAGTGCCAGTTACTTGTTTCATGAGTCCTTTCTGTGGTTCGTGGTATGAATTTTTGAAGCATCAACTACTGTTTGGTTGAGTTTTATAGAATATTGTTGCTGTATGATGTGATTCGTAGCGGCAGCACTGGGCTGTAATGATTCTGAGGAAGTTTGTCTCTATGTCATATTGAGAAAAAATTTCAAATTTTGGAATTTATAGGCTCTGAATTTTATCTGGATCTTTCTATGAGTTCTAATTCAGTAATGCTGAAGTCGTGAGGGTAGTAAAAGTCCTGAGCTGTATTTTCTGTGACATTAACTTGCAGCTCACCTTCTTGCATCTGCCGGAATGGATAACACATCTGCATATGGAATGCATGGAGCAAAGATCAGAAGGCACGAGTTTTAAACAATCATACTGCCGCTGTAAAAGATGCCAAGTGGTCAGCGCAGGGACTATCTGTGCTGTCCTGTGGATATGACTGCATGTCTAGATTAGTTGACATTGAAAAAGGAATAGAGACGCATGTTTTTGAGGAGGATCAGGTTGTAGGCGTAGTAAAGTTCCACCCGAAGAGCCAAACGTGAACCTTCAACTTCTTAGGCGTTTTGATAAAAGATCTGACAGTTAAAAGCCAAACGTGAACATGCAAATTTACAACATCTGATTGTATAATTCTTACATTAAGATTCATTCTACTTATCAAAAACTGGTCATTGTTCTTAATGTTGTTTTATCCACTGATTTCGGAAATACATGATTCTTTTGCTACGGATTATGCTTACATTGCTACGGATTATGATTATAATTCATTGGCTCAAGCTTACAATGCTACGGATAATGATTATATTGATACGCATTATGCACAGATTTCTACATATTATGCTTACAATGCTACGGATTATGCTAACACTGCTACGAATTATGCTTGCAAAGATACGGATTATAATACAGGCTATGAATAACAAAATCCCTGTGAGATACACATGCACAAAATACATTGCCCAGTATCTGAGTATCAAATTAAATGCGTTGAGCAATATTACATGGAAACATACTGTTCATACTAAACTAGACAAAATAGTTTGTCATACAATTCAGCAAACAGTGTTTTACTCGTCTTCCCCTCATACTTCTTGATCTGTCTTTGAATTTAGGGACTTTAATGCCGCTTGGTAAGTCTCATCATATGTTTTAATTGCACCAACTAGCAATTCCATGGCATTTCTTGTGATGTCACTAATTTCTGTTAAAGATCAGGCGAGTGTGAGGTTAGAATATGACACTTCGATAAACAGTTATAGAGTTAACAAAGGGAAGAGAACATGCAAATAATTGATATGCTAAGGAATCTGCTTACTATGATACGGATTATACCTCATATGCTACAGATAATGATACCCATGCTACGGAAAATGATACTCTTACTACGGACTATGTTAACAATTTCTACTGATTATGATGCCAAAAATACAGATTACAATACCTATGCTACGGATTATAGCTGCAACTTATACAGCAACAGTTTCATGGGACATACATATATTTAGGCATAATGAGGATTTTGGCAACTACGGATTATGAAGCATGTATCATAATGCAATATGACAGACTTGAAATGGTGGCATTGGCAAATTGCAACTTATTATTTTAGTATGTGCAAAATTTTGACATTTGATTCAAACATGAGATTATTTTCTTACTACGCATAAGAAAATAAAGCTGTATTCAACAAAAGAAGATGATTTTCACAGGATGTAAAATGTTACAGAATATAAGAATCTAATGTTAATCCATGACATAAAAGCCGAATAAATACATCCTGCTGGAGCCCTGGATTTTATTTTTCTTGTGGAATTAGTGCAAGAAAATGTAAAAATTCATTCAGATTTCAGAAGACAATTCTATCAGTGCACTAAAAATCTTCATAAAATAATCTCAGAAACCAATTCAAGTGTTATGCACTACGGAAAAAAACCTAAAGATGATGAACACCAAATAAACTCACCAATCACAAGCAGTAATCACAACACCAGCCCAAAGCGGCAAATATCCATTACTCAAAATCTTAATCGCAATAGCACTCCCAATAACTTCCTGTATATCAGCCCCAATAAGCGCCAGCTCAGCCATCACCCACAACACATACCTCGCCCAAGACGGATACACTCCCAATTCAAACATGAGATTGATCGACAAATAAGAAATAACCAACATAGAGTTATCAAATACCTTTCGTGCTCGGATGGGTGCTTGTTTGGTAAGGAACAACACAACACCTTTGAGAGTCTGGGTGCTTGTTTGGTAAGGAATCTGTTCTGCAGGTATTTCGTTGGCTATGTTCCTTTTCGTCTTCCGAACTATAAATTTTTTTTGACCAAATCTTAGAATACAACGAATTAACAGGGCAACGTATTCATCCCTTTCCAAAACGTGTTCAATACCCTAGATTCGACGAATTCGGAAAACAACTAAACCCTAATCGACAAATCGCATTGTTAAAAACCTAACCCGAATTTTGAATCGGCTGAGTCGTCGGAGTGGGCGAATGGTCGTCGTCGTTCGCCGTGTTTCTAGGCATGACTTCGGCTTCAGCTGCGACGCTTATAGCGTAACCTCGAATCGATTTTCGGATTCAGACGATGCGGCTGTGATGGTCGTCCGTAGCGTCGCCTTCGGAACAAAACGGAATAGGGTTTTTTAGTTCGTAATCAGCGGGATCTGTTTTTGGGAATTGTTTACGGACGATGATGCCCTTGAGGTCGTAAAACGGCGTGTTTTTGGTTAAAAAAAATAAACAGATCATGGCTTTTGATTATCAAACATTAATGGACCAGATTAATTCCTATTTCTCACCTTAAAGTCACTTCTCACCAGATCTTAACCCTTCGTATAGGAATAGTACATTGACTATGCAATGACTCTATCCAGCACATACACTAAACATGAAGCAGAAGCATTCAGAGGCCCACTTCAGAGCTGATTGATACTTCATCAAATACTAACATCCCCTGGCCATAAACCGGGGAAATAACATAACTGAAACGACTAACTCAGTCCGCAAATGGCTGAGAATATTTCACCCTACACCTAATCAAACACCTAAAACTGTAACTTCCTTACTACACAAAAAACCCGGAGCTTTGTGGATCAACTAAACTAGAATCCGACCTACTGAACTTTCAGAAGGCCAGCCGGCACCGAACCAGAAGCTTGTCTCCGCCTCCGCCCGTCCACCAGCAGTCCAGCAAAGCCGAACCAACTGCCCTTCAAAACTAGCTCCGGCGAGATGTAGGATGCTGCCCTGAGCAGCCCAAAACGTCACAACCTAATTAGAAAAAGGAAACTACATATAGGCCAAGCACCACTCCGTCGGAGGAAACATCAACCACTGTCACCACACACCCAATAACTCAACACCAGCAGCCCAGAAGCCTCCAACCGGCAAACCGTCGCCGGACAGCGACGCCGGAGCCACCCACCCGACCGGCCATCGACCGGACGAAGGAGAAGCCACGGAAACGCCGGAAGGAGGAGACCGGGCAGACCGCCGGAGCAAAGCGCCAGACGCCGGGGATGAGGATTGTGATCATCCGAAAGGAGGGCCGGCGAGCAGGGGCGGACGCACAGATGCAATAGAGGGGTTTGCGGCCCCCACACATTTTAAAATTTAGTTAATTATATATATATAATAATCAAATTTTACGCTTTGGCCCCCATTTATTTTATACTTTGGCCCCCGGTCTTTGTCCAATCTTTTTAATTAGTAATATATTTTTATTTTTATTATATACTCGGCCCCCGATCAATATGACTTCTGGATCCGGCCCCCGGTCAATATGACTTCTGGATCCGCCACTGCCGGCGAGGATCGAACCAAAGAAAAGAGAGCTTCTCGAAAGAAATGAAGATGAACAGTAAGAAACCCAGTAACATCAAGATTGATTTTTTTTTTGGATGGGACCGAGATTGATTTATTAAATGACTGAATATTGAGCTAAAATAAATGAATATTAAACTAAAATGACTGGATATTAATACCGAAGATTTGAAAGAAAAAGAAAAAAAACCTTGTTAACCTGCGTATATAAATTTTAAATAATCGGCGAATTGCCAGATTTTATAAAATTTACAATTTATATAAAAGGACGGAATCATATTGGGTGTTGCGGACTTAAATGATGCTACTACCGAAACGAGACCGTTTAATATTTTCTAAAATTTTAATTGTTCTTGTCATGTCTATTTTCTGTAGGAGGATGCTCTTCGAAAAATAATCGGGTGTCGAAGAGCTCCGCGTTGTGGTTCATTTTGATTATTTTGGTGCTTCGGTTTTGATTCATTAGCTATTCATATAGAGCAAGGATGGGGAAGATTTAGGGTGTTGATTTGTGAGAAATTTAAATTTTTGGGTTGACAATGACAATCAGTGTAGTGTATGGATTTCGAATCAGTGATATTGAGGGATTCTTAGGGTTTTTGTGTGTGAGTTTGGGTGGGATGGCATATGAGCTGAGTTGAGGTGGATTTATTATCGTATTTTGGATATTTTTTGTTTGCGGTTTGATTTGACTCATATGAGGAAGGGGCGAATTAATTTTTGTTAAAGATAAGTATTACTTACTACTATGATTTAGTCAAGTAGTGAGTGCCTGTAGTGCGTAAAATTAGTTGCAGATTAAGCTTCCTCCTAAATCCTTTCCTGAGCTGCTGGCTGGCTACTCCAGTTCCGGTTAGGTCGCGTCGCAAGTCCAAACAACGTAACTCATGTCGGTACCGTAGATGTGGAGAATCATGAGATATCCAGCGTGGAGAAGGTCCCATGTACGTGATGACACACACTCTTCATTTTTTTTTTTGAAAAAGATGAATTCATTAGTCAAAAAAACTGTACAACTGCCCTAAGCAGCAAACAAACAGAAAACCTCAACAAACAATCCTAACAAAACTAACAAACCGAGCATCAGCTTCAGCTCCACCTCAATCTGTTCATCCAATTCCTATCATGTAATTCTAACTTGTTAAAGTTTTTATACAAACCACCAATCTTAATCTTCAACCCCCAGATGATGATTCTACTAATGGTAACTGGATCACAGCTATGGCCCCTGAATATGACATTGTTCCTAGCACACCAAATCTCATACATAGCCCCTGAGATTGCAGCAGCAATCAGTCTTGTGCGGATGTGCTTTTGATTAAGACTATTGAACCAAGGAATAAGAAGGTGCCATTGGATAGGCATATTATCCACTTGAAGAACATTAAGGACCATGGCGACAACTTCACGAGAAGTACAACATTGAAATAACAGATGGTCTCTTGTCTCCTCCTCCGCCTTGCAGAACGCACACAAAGGATCGACATTCATAGTCATACTTCTCAACCGAGCTTTGGTGAGCAGCCGATCCCTTGCCACTAATACAGCATTAATGGAACCTCGAGGGGAGTTAAAACGGTTCCAAGCAATCTTATACCAATCAACTTTACTTCTTCGCATTTTTAGAGTTCGATAGGTGTCTTTAACATTAAACCCTTCCCCTTCTCCTTTCCAAACCAGACTGCCAGCAGCCACTTCAACACACTTCTCACTGAGCTTTTTGCAATAAGCCATTCTGCGAAGAACCCAGGACACTCTTCTTGTTTTCAAGAAGATTATCAAAAATATTATTGATGAGAAAAATGAGGCTGTTTTAGTATTCGCTTTGATCCTGGTGATTCACTGAGCTGGCAGCAGTGATGGAGAGAAGATAGTCCTCCTGGTTTAGAGTATTCAGTAAAGTAATTCAGCTGGAGAATGGAGATCACACACATGTATTTGTAATTTGTTGCTCATTTTATTACCCAAGATAGATTTGTAGAAAAAAAATAGGGGCACATGAAAGGTCCTACCGAGATTTGAACTCGGGTTACTGGATTCAGAGTCCAATGTCCTAACCACTAGACCATAGGACCAACTGTGTTCACATTTTGAGTAAATACAATTTGTAACATCATGGACCAACCATAACTGATATGAAACCTAGCATAGCAGATAAAAAAAAGAAAATACTGAAATCTGTATAACCAAGCAAATTAAATGGTAGCTGAAGATAAGAACTATTATTACACAGAAGAAAATCTGCAAAGAAACTAAGCTAGGATGAAATGGTCAGAGTTTGAGCGATTGTCTGTGCCTGAAGTTTTAGTTCAGCTTAACTTTGTGTATGTCAGTTGTCAGCTGTAGCAATGCATGTGAGCTAAGAAGAAGTAGACTAACGATTCACACGTCAATTGGAAAGATTAGTACCGGAAGGACTAAGATGTCATCTTCAACCGTGAGTCATGTCTTTCTCGGTTTGACAGAGAAGTTTAACAGGACTGATACAATATGCAATTTCATCTGCTGGACCCTGATCAGTTGTTAAGTTCCACCAGATGTCAAGCTGATTGATCTTCATTTGATATGTAATGTACCGGAGAGGTGCATCATAAAAAACCAACAAGCTGCAACCATGTTTAGTCCAAGGCCATCAGCTTCCGGTGACATTTATAAAAAAAAATTTAAAGCCAGGTGGAGCCGGTACATTTATTGAAATAACGTGTCCACAAAATGCCTGGACTATGGTTCATACAAAGGGAGGTCCTAAAACGCCAGAAGTTGGTTATAGTATCTAACTTCTTAATAACGTTGATCGAACTAGAGACAATGACAACCTGTGTACACCACAAAATCAAAACCTTTACCCTAAAAAAGGCTTAAAAAGTCACTATATCTGGACTCCACAAAATCGAATCTAAAACCAAAAATAGCAAAAATCTGCTCACCAACGAGGTCAAAAAGTACAAGGATGGCTCTATTCATTACCTTCACTCTCAAATGAGAATCACTCGTTTGACGACATTCCTTTTTTGGGCTTTGACCATATCTAACTTGGGCCTGTAATTGGGCTTTTAGCCCAATGTCAGAACGACATCGTCATCAGCTCTGAGAAACCCACAAGTCAATCTCGCCCTGGAAAATCTTTCCGATCAGCAATTTCCATACCGCCGGTGACTCGTCCGTCGCGACACAATCGGTGCATTCGCCGGAAAGACTGCTTCTGAGGTGAGATATAGATAACCTTTGATCCTTTTCTTGTCGCCGATTGATGGAACAGTTGTAGTCTGTGTGCAAATCGCGGGGTTAAGTTAGGTTTTTGTTTGCGTACGGTGATGGTTGGTTCCAAGTGGAAACGAAGTGTTTTGAGTTGATATTTGGTGCTTTGTGTAAACTGTGCAGTCAATTTTTGTGTTGGTTGTAGCTTGTGGCATTTTGGTGAGAGATGTGAGTTTTGGGGGGAGTATGAGTGCGATGTTGTGTGGTGTATTGATCTCGTTCTTGGAGCTGTGTTCCACTATTTTCCTTCTTTGTGGAAATTTATGCGATTCTATATGGTGTGCGATCATAGTTGGTATGACCTTTGGAAACATGCTAAAAGGATTTGATTGTGGAATAAGTGATTAGAATTTGAGGCTGTTGTTGGGAATTAGGATTCACATTCTTCTAGTGCATGCTGAGATTGATTTGGATATCCAAGATTTTACATTTCATGTTTGGGCAGCTTGAGAATTTATTGTTATTGTGTTCCTGTTGATAAATTTTATGTGCATTAGCTAAGGAGTGCTCAATTTGATGATTTATAGAGTATCTGGATACGGATATACGTTGCAATGTGATGTATAATGAGCTTTGTGTAGCATTGACACTGGATATAGTGTTTATTGATCCTGAATGAAATCAAGTGTCACTTCTCCAGGCCATGGCTAAGAAACTGATCACGAAGGATGAGTGGGTGAGAAAACTTGCAGATATAAAGATCAGGAAAGAAGATATGAATAAATTGGTGATGAACTACTTTGTAACCGAAGGCTATGTCGATGCAGCTGAAAAGTTCCGTATGGAATCTGGAACTGAGCGTATCCTTTTTGTTGAAAGTGTTTTTAAACTTTCTTGATTGTAGCCTTGCCGTCCATTTTAAGTTTGTTCATTTCTTGTATGCTTGTGTTTCCTTATTGATATCTAGCAGATATAAATCTCGAGACTATCACAGATCGCATGCTGGTTAAGAAGGCTGTAATGGAGGGGAATATTCAAGAGGCAATTGAGAAGGTTAATGATCTGAATCCAGAGGTCTGTGTTTGTACTTTGTAGTACATTGAGCTTACAGAGTGTCATGTTGTTTATGTATTTCAGTTGTAAACTACCTTATCATGCTACAAATACTATAGATAAAAATTGCTTAACCTTCTTTTGCAGGGTTGCATAGTAGTATAATGGCTGAAACATTAAGTTTTTTCAGTAATTGCCGTTTTTATGTACCTTTTCTTATTGTTGTTATCATTATGACTGTATTATATTAGGGGAACTGTAACTTGGTGTTTAACAATGCTTCGTTGCTGAACAAATGCACAGATACTTGATACAAATCCTCAGCTATTCTTTCATCTCCAACAACAAAGATTGATAGAACTTATCCGTGAAAAGGATTATGATAAGGCCTTGGAATTCGCTCAGGAGGAACTTGCACCACGGGGACAAGAAAATGTAAAAATTTTCTTGCTGAAGTTATTCTATTACCATGTCTTGGAAATTTCTATTATTACTGTGCTCAATGCTGAAAGATACTTGTAAACAAATGAACTACAGCCAAGCTTTTTAGAAGAGCTGGAGCGAACAGTTGCACTGCTGGTCTTCGACGACACTCTTATCTCCCCTGTTCAGGAGCTTATGGATCCAGCACATCGCAACAAGACAGCGAGTGAAGTGAATGCTGCAATCCTCACAAGCCAGAATCATGAAAAAGGTCAGAATCCTCTTTCACAAGCATATTAAAGGATATAGGTGCTCATATACACAAACTTCAACCTGTTCATTATTCAGTGAGTTGTTAGTGTGATATTAACCTTGAATCTTGTATGTTTGTGTATGACACTAGTCACTAACTAAACATTCAAATTATACAGATCCAAAGCTGCCCGCATTGTTAAAGATGCTGATTTGGGCTCAAAGTCAACTAGATGAAAAAGCTATTTATCCGCATATAAACGATCTCTCCACTGCCGTTCTCCAAGAACCGGCCTAGTTGGATTCAGTTGTTTCATGTTGTGTCCATAATGAACACATCACTCCATAGCGTAGAATAATGTTGTAGATTGTAATGCCAATCACTCTTCCGAGTTTCACACTACCATATGATTGTCACAGCCCACAGGCTCTCATTTCCACCCATCAACTATCTGTGTCATCACCTGGGTTTGGTCTCTGAAACCTTAAGCTATAAATTCTTGCAGGATTAAATCACACTTCAATAATCACAAACTGAGGATCTGAACTTCGTTAACATTAACCTGAAACAAAAGACTGATAACAAGCAACAATGGACAGAAATTCTGAATTTACATGGCTATAGGGTTGACCCAAAACACAATAACCAATACCAATCCTCCACCATTCTTCACACTATGGCAGCTTCTGAGGTCAAACCGCTTGAAGTCTTCACCCAAATGGCAACACCCATCATCAAAATTAAGCGCATAACTTGATGGATCATATTGAAATCTAAGTTGATCCTTGCCTCTGCATCTATTGTTCTTCATGGCCTTCTTCAGTGCTGCTCTGGTCTTAAAGAACAAGCTTCTACAGTGTCGCCTGCTGTAAGCACTCACCCACTCCCATTTCCTTGCAAAACCCATCTTCATCATACTCTCTGGGCAGCTTCAGCCTTCAGACTTGAGTTTGACTGACTATGACTATGGATTTGGTTCGAATTTTGGAATGGATTGTTTGAATTTATTGAACTGGGGACTTTGTTGGCAAGTGTTGTGACTTGTGACTTGTGAGAGAAGCAATTTGGTATAAGGAGGGGTGAAAAAGGTGAAGCTATGGATGCAGTGAAACTTTGTGAATTGTGGTGGTCTCTTTTTGTGTTTTCAAAGCTACTGTTTACTGCATGCTGCCGCTGCTGCTGTGACTAGTTCTGCAGCTAGTAGCTTCCTAGCCTTGCTTGGTCTATCTACACAGAGTGATTTGCTAGATCTTGGTGACATTGGGAGACTCAAATTCCATGCCTTTCTTCCTTCACAAGATCATTTCTTTTTTTTTTGACCTCCTTCACAAGATCAATTCTGAGGAGGGGAAGAAGATATAAAGAACACAGTTGCAGAGAGCCTCCTTCACAAGTCAGTCACACACCCATCAAGTCAAATTGTTTACCTCATATCATGCACCGGTCCCCTAGTTTAAAAAAAAAGTTACAAACTTTCACAGTCTCACTAACCCATTACCCATCTCATCAACCCAGTGAAAAAACAAAACAAAATGTACTTGGTTCATTAAAACCTTGTTCTGAAAGACACCAATAAATAAGGTTTTGAATTTTGATTAGTACCATTTACTGAAGATGACAGAAGCACCACCCATATACCCGAAAGGCGCCCAAAATGGTCCAGTCAAACCCCAAAGACCTCCCAATCCCAAAAAGTCCTAAACTTGGACTCACCCATTTCAAAACAGATTAACCAAGCTTAAGGGTGAGTTGATGAATCAATTATCAACTTGTGACTGGATTAGCAACCTCTGCAATGAGGAATCAAATCAACAGACAACAGAAAATAAGGGGTAGAATAAAAGAGCTCAGGCTCAAGGCCCCACTTTCTGCAATTCCCCCAACTGCAATTTGTCAGCAACACAACAACAGACAAGTATATGGCAACATTTGATGGGCCTTTTTTCCTGATTTCCCTTATCAACTCACTGCCCTAATTTCCCATTTTTATCCAATGTGCAGCCTTCAGTGTCCTTATGTGCAAAACCATACACTATGTGCATCATATTCCAGTATCTCTGAATGAGTCTCTATTGTCTCATTCCCAACTGATCTTTCTCTAGAAAAGTTTCATTTAATTGCTTCATGATATGTCAACATTACATATGCTTTGTTTTTCATGGAGCATCTTTATTGCTGTGATTGATGTGTCATTCTCTAAGCCAGCTTGTCATTATTTGGCTGAGTACTTAAATCTCATGTCCATCAAAACTCAAAACCAATCCAAAAATATATATTTTATGGAAATATCATAACTTTATCATGAAAAATACTTAAAAAAGCACATAAGAGCATCCTACCATGACTTTTTGAGTTATAAGAAAAAAGTTACCAAAGATGATTAAAAAAACATGGATCCCTGCCATAACTAATCAAATCATAGAAAAGGTCATGTAATGATCAAATTTAAAAAAAAAAGATCGTCTCATGACAAAAAAATAGATTTGATCATGAGGCGTGAACGAATTGCAACGCAACACGTGTTCTGTATAAGAAACTTTTCAATTTATATTTTGATATTGCAACAGAATATGTCTTATAAATTACAAAGTTAATAAAATCAAATTAATTACTTATATTCATAATTTTTTGAGATCTATAAAACGAGATACACTTTGATATATTTTTATTAATCTTAATATTTATGAGCTATGTACCGAAGAGAGAATGATGATGAACTTTTTGTTTGGTCGCGAGTGGGATGCACTTGATCAAAATAGAAATAAGACATGACAATATGAGAAAAAAATAAATGAGAAAGAGATGATATGTCTTTTTTGCCATGGTGAAGGATGCTCTAATTCTTATTGATCAAACTTCAAGGGGAAGGATGCGAATTACTTTGTATTTTGATATTATATAATCAGATTTGAAGAAAACTATTGCGGTAATGGACATAACCGGGAAAATGAGAAGTCCATATACCATTTCCATGCCAATGACTTGATACTGGCATATATGGCGCTTTGATGGCCTCATGTACTAACCAAACGGCATCACATCAACTCCAGCAGCTCTCAACTATTTCATGGTTTTCAGTTTCGCCACAGCCCAGCATAATTGATGTCTTGGTCGATGTACCAGCATGTGCAAATTCTTTAGCCAGTTTTAGAACATCAAGACATTGCTTGAATTAGCTCGGTGATCATGAAGTTCTCTCTGTAACTCTTCCACTGTCTCAATGTTATGAGCAAATACATCCAGCCCAGACACAGACTTTCTCCACACAACTTGCATCTCCGCAAAAATCAGGAACTACATATGAACAAAATGAGCATCGTCAAGACACATTGTCATTTGTCTCAATTAACATTTCTACATGAGATTTCACAATATAAGATGAATAAAATAAAACACCATACATTTGATTTAGTTTCAGTTATCAACAAAATTGGGAGGCAAAATCTATTAAAAAAACGACATAACTGCCTCAAAATATGATACTGCAACTGCCTCGACAATTCAAAAATACTACAAAAGAATTGTTCACACCAAAAACTTCAATAAAAATGATAGGCTTCAACACCTTTAATTTCATCAGTCTCCGCAGAATGGCCACATCCTCGGTCTGGCAAAATACCAACACTAGTAATCACCACATACTCCAAACCTCATTTTCAATCACCTCTGCAACATTTGAGGGCTCATTCGGGTCTGGAGGCAACCGATTCCTCCCGGAGTCATTCACATTACAAAACCTGAGAATAACAAATGAACATCACTTCCTTCATTTGTCTCCCAACATCTTCATCCAAATTATTTCCCATTTCCCATCCATAGACCAATTTGACGAACATTTCGAAACTAAGAATACAGACCCTAATGCCTCAAATAAAATAAAAAACAAATCTTGATCAACAATACGTTTGAATCTACCTGTAACCACGAGTGCAGGTATCAGTATCACCCAAGATCATGATCATTGCAGTACCTGTCCCAGTTTCACCACCAGACCAGCACTCCCCCAAATTAGGGCACTTAGCTTCCTCACCACGAATCGACTCCTTCATCGACTTCGGCTTCGGAAGCAGCTTCTTCCTCGTCCCGACCTCAACCGAACACGTCTCCTCATCTCTTCCATCAGCCGCGCAAACTCCGCCAGCGTCAGCGATTACTCCTCCAGCCTTTTCCGCAGCCCCGTCAACGTTGCTGGAAACCCAGTAGCCTGTTTAGCCGTTGGTCCAACATCGAAAAGCATCGCAGTGTTGATTGACCGCATCGGCCATGTGAAGCGCCCTGACGTCATCATCTCTGTCACTCTCCTCTGTCGTTAGCGATTGCGCTAACCAGCATCGCCGTTAATGGGCCTATTGGGCTTAGAGGCCCAATTAGTTAATCATTACCAATTTTCTGATAAAATAGTACAATAAATAACATTTATAATTACTCAAATTTAAGGAAATTTTGTAATCGAAAAAAAAAATTAAGGAAATTTTTGGTCATTCCCGCTCAGCCCGCTTTTTTCAATTGAAAAAAATCCACAAAATAAAAATCAAATCTCACTTTCCAAATCCTCCAAATTGTGTATCTCCTCAGCTTCTCCAATCCGCCACACTCGTCGTCGCACATCTCTGCCGTCTCCATGGCGAAGAAGAGGCAAGCTTCATCTGGCTCTTCGGCTTCCAGAAAGTCGAAGAGACTTGCCGAGAATCATCAAGATAATGGGAGTGTTTTACTTCCTGAGCAAATTGAAGACATGCCTCTTGCTGCTGCAGCTGCTGCTCCGCCTGAAAAATTGGAGACGAGAGGTAGTAAAGGCAGCGGAGATCAGTTCATTGGGGAGCCTGTGCCAGCTGAGGATGCCAAGGCAAGATGGCCTCATCGGTACCGGGATCCAGATGAGGTTTAGGCACTGAGATGATCATTTTGATTTGTAATACATAAAGTGAATTTTGGAAACTGTGGCTCATTTTAGGATTTTGTTTTATTTTGCAGCAGAAGATGACTCAGATTGGGGTTAGAGTTTTGAAAAAGTATGTAACTTTTAACTCAAATCTTGATTTCTTTTTTGTGATTTTTGTAAGAATATAAAATTTAATCTGAATAGCTGTTGATTCGAATGCTGGTTAGTGAGGAGGATGACTTGACTATACAAGCCCGCTGCCATTACACGCAGGCTGTGGTTGACGAGGAAGTGCAATATGATCTGTTTGATGATGCCCATGTGCAGGTAAGTTGCGGAGAGTTTTGTGTACTGTGAAAGATTTTTTTTCCCATATCAAATTGGTGCTTATCTGGGCTATTTCTCTGTAAAATGTCGCTCAATCTTGTTCATTTCGTAGGCTATTTTTTTAGCTTTGTGTAGTGCTTGCATTTGTTGTGTGCTTGCACCTTAATCCTGCCCGCTTGAATATCAATTGTCTCTGTACAATTTTTTTACAAGTTCACATCTTGTAAATTACACTACAATCAATTGGTTGCTTTTATTTCGATTTACATTAGATAAAATCAATTACTTAGCTAAATAATGTAATGTTTGTTTCAGGGCATCGATGGAGAAGATCCATTTATTTGTCGAATAGTTGAGATGTTTGAGGCGATTGATGGCACACCTTATGTGACCTGTCAATGGTATTATCGCGCAATAGACACGGTAAATCTCTAATTAATCATCTGAATTAGCTGTCATTAGTATTGCATTGATCATCTTCCATTTATTTTCAGGATATAAAAGAGCATTGGAAGATGATAGAAAAAAAGAGAGTATTTTTGTCTGAGGTCAAAGATGACAACCCATTGAGTTGTCTCCTTAAGAAACTTAAAATTGTTAAGGTGGATTAAAAAAACTCTTTTATCTATATAACACTTGGGATTTAAAATTTTAGTTTCTGACTTCTTAGCTCGATTTGCAGGTTAATTTAGGTGCAGAAAAGATGACCATTGCTTGTGATTATTATTATGATATGAAGTACTTATTGCCGTATTCATCTTTCATTAAGGTGTCGCAGGGAGGTGATACTTTGACAACGACATTTTTTTCTATGAAGTTTCTCTTTTTTAATTAGTTAAATTTATTAAACAAATCAAATTCCTAGTTCAAATTACTCTGATAAAAAGCTTAATTGCATGCTGCATGGTCTAGACCATACAAGCAAGCCTATGTTACTTATAATTAGTGAGTAATGAAATAGATTTCAGTTCATTCGTCCTTGATTTATTTATGTTTTGCTTCTTGCAATTACAGATGCTGCTAAAGAAGAGGTGTCAACAGACAAAAAATCCCCCTTGTTGCTTCTTGACATGTATGCTGGCTGTGGAGGGATGTCTACTGGCCTCTGCCTAGGTTCCAAACTTTCTGGGTCCAATCTTGTAACTGTAAGTTGTGTGTTCTGCTATTTTACCACATTCATCTCAGAAATACTTTAGTTCTTTCCATATTTATTGTTTTTCTTATTTGCTGATTTTGTAACCGTATGAGGAACTTCAGAGGTGGGCAGTTGATTTAAACGAGTTTGCTTGTGAAAGCTTGAGAGGAAATCACCCAGAGACTGAGGTGAATATTGAGGAATTTGTTTTTGAACGTGTTTGGAGTGCTTCATTAGTGTGCAATCATAATGATGTTGGTTGACAAAAAATTAGGTAAGGAATGAGGCTGCAGAAAATTTCTTGGCTTTGTTGAAAGAATGGAGGAGATTATGTGCCACGTTCGCATTGATAACTGAGAGTGGTTTAGAGAAGTACTCCGATCTCTTGTCCGAGGATGAACAAAATGCATTAAATGGCGCCGAGAAAGACTCTGCTGAAAGTGATGACTCTGAAAGCTTCGAAGTTGAAAGGATTTTAGACATATGTTATGGTGACCCTAAGAAAACTGAAAAGAAGGGCTTGTATCTGAAGGTTGAGAATTATCTACTTGTCATAATAAACCTAGTTTCAAAGCACTGTGGAGAATTCTTCATGCATGATGGTTCAAATGGGTGTTTTCAATTCATTGATTTTGTATCATATACTTCCAATAAATATTGCAGATTCGTTGGAAATGTTATGGACCGGCTGATGATTCTTGGGAGCCTTTAGATGGGCTAAGGTTAGTAGCATGTGTTATCTTAGAGTGAACTTACAAAGAAATGCATCTAAGTAAGCTTAATTCTCTCACAAAAATACTCTAAGCTGATAATTATCTTCCAGGAACTGTGGAAAGAGTATAAAGGAGTTTGTGGTGAATGGGTACAATTCTAAACGCTTGCCCTTGCCTGTAAGATCTTTTATTGAATGTTAGCTCTTTTTATTTCTTTGAGGAACTATGTGGTCTTGTTTATTTATTTAATCGTTTTTTGTTATGTAATTCATATCCTATAGGGGGATGCAGACGTAGTATGTGGCGGGCCTCCTTGTCAGGGGATCAGTGGCTTTAATCGCTTCAGAAATATGAAGAGTCCCTTAGATGATCCAAAGAATAAGCAACTTGTTGTATTCATGGACGTCGTCGATTATTTGAAGCCACGATTTGTGTTGATGGAAAACGTAGTTGACATTTTGAAGTTTAAGGATGGATATCTTGGTAGTTATGCTATTGGGCGACTTATAGGAATGAACTATCAAGCCAGAACTGGCATTATGGCTGCAGGGTGTTACGGCTTACCCCAATTTCGTATGCGAGTTTTCCTTTGGGGGGCTCGTTATACAGAGGTAATTATGTGGAAACTTATAGTAGCAGCCATTTTACTTAAAGTTGTAAATAGCTATCAACCAATTGAATCGATTCATTTGCAGATATTACCTCAATATCCATTGCCCACTCATGATGTTGTGACTAGGGGTGGTGCTCCAGTTAAATTCGAGGTATGTTTTACATTTTCAGAAGTGGCAGTTGTCTCAAGTAAGCATGCATTTAATTCTCAATTATGTATATGGCAATTGCAGAAGAATTTAGTTGCGTATGATGAAGGTCACAAGGTGGAGTTAAAAAGGAAGTTATTACTCGGAGATGCGATATCAGATCTCCCCCCAGTGCGTACATTAACGCTTCAAATATTATTTTTTTGGCATTTTTCTTCATTCTAACAACTTCATGTGAACTATCTCCATCGTTCAGGTAACAAATTACGATAAAAATGATGAAATGCCCTATTCAAAGGATCCAGAAACTGATTTCCAAAGACATATCAGATCAAAGAAAGACAGTATGTTGTCTGAATTTTGATTAATATATGCTTTAAGAGTGAATCAATGATATGCCTTCAACATGGATTCTCCGTACAACGTTATATGTTGCAAATGTTTGTTTTATACTTCTATGCTTAAGAGTTGAGATGATATTGAGCTGTGTGCGAGTCTGCAGAGCCTGCTGTGCTGCAAGATCTGTTATACGATCACCGCGCACTTACTCTGAACGCAGATGACTATGAACGGGTTACGCAGATACCAAAAAGAAGGGTTTGTTATTATTGCTTTATTTTTTATTTTTATGCTAGCCTTGCAACAGCTGCAAACATCACACACATGTTTATGGTTTCAGGGTGCTAATTTCAGGGACTTGTCTGGTGTATGTGCCGGTGCTGATAACAAAGTTTATTTTGATCCCAATATGGAGAGAGTCATGCTGAAATCTGGAAAACCTTTGGTATCAACTGACGTTCACTTTTGTTTCACTTCTAGCCTCGAATCCATTCCCTACTTGTCTGCAGTTTATTTGTTTAATAATACACTTCTGCATCACAGGTCCCAGCTTATGCCATGAGTTTTCATGATGGAACTTCCTCAAAGTAAGGACCCTGCTTTCTCCCCCGCATTGTAAAAATACTTAGAATGATATTTTCAAAATATTCATCCAGTATTTTTCAATTTGCAGGCCTTTTGCCCGATTATGGTGGGATGAAACTGTTCCCACAGTAGTCACCAGAGCAGAACCGCACAATCAAGCAAGTTTTCATTTTCATCATACGTCTTAATAAGAATATGCTTAAGACGGTATTTTTGTTTATACATTGGAACTGAGTTGAATAACTGAATTTAATTGAGGAACTGAAGTACTAAAATATCCAATTCAAACCATTGGTGAAATGAAGTCCTTCATTTAATCACTAAATAGGAAGTGCTGAACCGACCTAACCATTGAAATTTTTAAGTTTATCAAATTCTTAACTCATTGACATTTTATTTTTCAGAGAATTTTACACCCCGATCAGGACAGAGTGTTAACCATTCGGGAAAATGCCAGGCTGCAAGGTTTCCCCGATCACTACAAGCTATTTGGGCCGGTGAAGGAAAGGCAAGTGCTGTCAGTTAAGCAGGCAGAATAATCTCCACAGCAGGCATTATGTGTATTTGATGATACAAATCTTTTATCGGCAGGTACACACAAGTGGGCAATGCAGTAGCTGTCCCAGTAGCACGTACCTTAGGGTACGCACTTGGCTTAGCATTTCAAGGAATTGCAGATAGTAGTCCTCTACTCACATTGCCTGATAACTTCCCGGACATTTGAGATCTCCATAGGTAAAGCACATTATGCATTCTCTTCAGCTAATAACTGCTTCCTCTTAGCTGCTATTGTTAAACTTCATTTGCCAAAAATGGTTTGTGTAACATTTTTGTGATCTCGGTTGCAGGAGGCACCTGACGATTACTAGAGTGTCATTTTTACACGCAACCTGATCCTCAAGCCCCTCTAGTTCGGTCCGAGTTCCAACACAACACATGGCCAGTGCCATTTAAATCTCACCTTATTCTACTAATTAATCAGAACTTCTAGTCTCCTTCTGTGACTCTTCCTGGAATGTGGAATCCATATAAGATACCATTCATCTGAACAAAGTTTTTCCAGGTGCAACTCACCATTTATCAATTTGATATGAGTTCTTTTTCCTTCTTCTTTTTTGTTGCTTTTTGATGATGTGAACATCTCATGTAAATGCACGAAATTTTAACTGAAAATATTAGAAATAGCATATAGTATTACTCATGACATATTTAAGCTTTATTGATCAAGCTTCACTCTATACTACAAGACAAGTAACAATAACAACATACAGCATATAACATATAAAAAGTCACTAAACACATGAATACCAAAGCCATTTTTAAGGCCATAGAGAGGCTCTGATCCTGTCCACCCACCATCTAGCAATAAGCAATGCACTTCTTACTGCAATCAACCGTGCATCCACCACCACCGCCTCCTCCGCCATAGCCCTTCCCTGACCGACTGTAAGAGGTGAAACACTTAGCAGGACATGTCACCTTCTTCTTATAGCAAGGACCCTTCTCCTTGCACACCACACTTGATTTAAAGATCCCATTTTTGGAATGCCCACCAGATGGAGAGCCATACCCTGATCCATACCCACCACCTCCTACTATCCCATTGCCCCAACCATTGCCTAATCCCGGTATGTCAAATCCACTCCCTGGACCGAAAAAACCACCTCCAGCAGCTGAGCTTCCTTTGCTGTTTAGTTGCCGGGTGGAAATGGAGATGGTGAGTGTGGAGAGGAGAAGGAGCAAGATGAAACATGAAGTGGGGTTTAAGTTTAACATGGTTTTTGAGAGTTGGATGGATGAGGATGGAAATGAGGATTGGTGGCATTTAAGTAAAGGTGGGCTATGAGGTCAAGGAAAGGCATTTAAGACAATGGGAGTGAGGTAGAAAAGAGTGTCAAATTACAGTTGAAGATTATGGAAGCCTTTTAAGAGTAGCATTTAACCTCACACATGTTCCTATCCTAACTAAACCTACTTACACAATTTTGTTGTATTTGCAAATAATAATACAAGATTATTTAGGGTGTACCTGGCCACTGTGAATTACCATCAGGTAGCAGCCCAACGTGGTCCTAGTACTAGGGTGTACCTACATAGTCAGGGTCAGGAGCAGCAATGTAGAAGAGATTTAAGTGTTGAGGACCAACAGATGATACAGGCATTGATGGTGAATAAATATCCAAGGATTGAAGACAACTATCAACAAACAACATTGACATTTTGAGTCCTGAATTGATGTCATGTTGTATCAACTTGGGTTCAAAAACTAATGGCTTCGTTGGCATAATGCATCAATCACACCAATGAAAGACGCTCAAGCTCATGGTCATGATTTTCTTCTAGCTAATTATGAATGCGAGGATAATGTCTTACAAGTGGAATTGTGGGTGAGCTCTCGTTGGGGCCTGAAGCTGTAATCTCAATCAGCTACATCTGAATTTTTTTAGGACTGCAATGGAAAGCAAAAGAGTGATATTTCGGTTATAATTACCTTGGAAAATAGAAAACTTTGGAACTTGTTAGAACTCAAATGCACTGCAATATTATTGAAGATTTAGAGAGAAGGAGGAGGTGAATGTGTGTTTGATCCTTCACCCCGAACCTCTTATTTATACTACAAGGTTACGGAACACATATCCGCACTTCACTCAAATGTGGGGCCCACATGCCAAGATTTTCTCAAATGTGCAGACCACATTATAACACTCCCCCTGGGATGCACATCAAGCGTTTTAGGCTGCCTCGTTAAAACCCTTAGTTGGAAAAACCCATTGGGATAAAAATCAACTTAAGGGAAAAAGAGTGCAGCGACGCGAAGCTTCCCCTCATATTGGCATGCGTGATGTGCTCATAAATTTTGCAGCTTTCGCATTCCTATGTCGTTGACATGTTTTCGGAATGTTGAGGTAGGAAGAGCCTTTGTAAAAAGATCTGCTGAGTTTTCATCAGAACGAACATATTGTATGCTGATAACTTTGTCCTTTTCCAGCTCTTAGGTGAACGAAAAATATTTGGGATGGATATGCTTTGTTCTATCACTTTTGATAAATCCTTCCTTCATTTGAGCAACACAGGCAGCGTTGTCTTCATAATGAGTGATTGGATCATTTGCTGGTAGAAGACCGCTCGTAGTTCTGATATGTTGTGCCATAGATCTCAGCCACACACATTCATGACTTGCTTCATGTAATGCAATGATCTCAGCGTGGTTTGATGATGTTGCAACGAGTGTTTGTTTCTGAGAATGCCAAGAGATTACGGTTCCTCCACAGGTGATTACATACCCGGTTTGTGATTTTCCTTTGTGTGGGTCAGACAGATAACCTACATCTGCATAGCCAATCAAAACTGATTTTGCATTGTTAGGATAAAATAATCCTAAATCAATCGTTCCTTGAAGATAACGAAACACATGCTTGATTCCATTCCAGTATCTTTTGGTAGGAGCTGAGCTAAACCTTGCTAATAAATTAACAGCAAAAGCTATGTCAGGTCGAGTACAATTAGTAAGGTACATAAGAGCTCCAATCGCACTGAAATATGGTACTTCTTGACCAAGAATCTCTTCAGATTCTTCACATGGACGAAAAGGATCCTTGTTCACATCAAGAGATCTTACAACCATTGGGGTACTTAATGGATTTGATTTATCCATATTAAAACGTTTTATTATCTTCTTCGTATAATTCGATTGATGCACAAATATCCCATTCTGGATGTGCTCAATCTGTAATCCAAGACAATACTTTGTTTTCCCCAGATCTTTCATTTCGAACTCTTGTTTCAAATAAGAGATTACTTCCAGAATTTCTTTACTGGTACCAATGATATTCAAATCATCAACATAAACGACAATTATTACACGACCGGATGTTGTTTTCTTAATAAAAACGCAGGAGCAAAGGGGATCATTGACATAACCCTTTTGAAATAAATATTCGCTTAATCGATTGTACCACATGCGTCCGGATTGCTTTAACCCATATAAAGATCTTTCTAACTTGATTGAATATCTTTCCCTAGGTTTGGAACTTAATGCCTCATGCATTTTAAAACCTTCTGGGATTTTCATGTAAATTTCAGTATCAAGCGATCCGTATAGGTAAGCGGTAACAACATCCATGGGTGCATATTCAATTTCTCATGAACTGCTAGACTTATCAAGTATCTAAACGTAATTCCATCCATGACAGGGGAATACATCTCCTCAAAATCGATTCCAGGCCTTTGAGAAAAACCTTGTGCAACAAGTCGAGCCTTATATCTCGTAATTTCATTTTTCTCATTTCTTTTTCGTACAAAAACCCATTTGTATCCAACAGGCTTCACATCCTTAGGTGTGAGTACTATAGGCCCAAATACTTTGCGTTTATTGAGCGAGTCTAGTTCAGTTTCAATTGCCTTTTCCACTCAAACCAATCGTGTCTATTTTTACACTCAGTAATAGACCGTGGTTCGGGATCACCATTATTTTCATTCATAATATCACATGCCAAATGGTAAGAGAACGCATCATCAATGTTCTCTTTTTGGTTCCATAGTATGCCTGTATTAGCATAATTAATCGAAATTTATCGATCCTTTTCATTTTGTATTTCTACAGGAATACTTTCCTCCACCATAGGATCGCTTTGCTTTTCTTTCCCTTTTCTTTTTCGAGGATTTTTATTTTTGGAACCGGGTGGCCTTCCACGCTTTAACCGTGTTGTGATTTCATGAATGACTTTATTTTCCGGCCTCCCTTTTGGAATTTCAATTTGTACGGGAGCATTCTCAGCCGGTATGTGAGATTCAGTCACTCTCTTTGTGTCTGTAAATGCACCAGGAAGTTGATTTGCCATTTCTTGCAAATGTAAAATCCTTTGTACTATACCTTCACAATCTTTTGTGTAAGGATCAAGATGCAATAATGTTGGTACAGACCAAGTAATTTCTTTCTCAAATTGTTTTCTTTCTCCCCCTAATGGTGGGAAATTTTCCTCATCAAAGTGGCAATCAGCAAAACGTGTTGTGCAAACATTTCCAGTTTGAGGTTCAAGAAATTTAACAATAGATGGACTTTCAAAGTCCACATATATCCCAAGGCTTCTTTGTGGTCCCATCTTTGTTCTTTGAGGAGGTGCAATAGGCACATAAATAGCACAACCAGAAATTCTTAAGTGCGATATATTTGGTTCTTGACCAAATGCAAGTTGTAGTGGAGAACTTTTATGATATGCACTTGGTCTGATGCGAATTAATTCAGAGGCATGTAATATTGCATGACCCCATACTGAGGTAAGAAGCATTGTTCTCATTATCAATGGCCTAGTAATAAGTTGGAGGCGTTTGATCAATGATTCGGCCAAACCATTTTGTGTGTGGACATGAGCAACAGGATGCTCGACCACAATCCCAACTGACATACAATATTCATCAAATGTCAGGGATGTGAATTCACCCGCATTATCAAGTCTAATTTTCTTGATTGTATGATCAGGAAATTGAGCTCGCAATCTTATTATTTGGGCAAGTAATTTAGCGAATGCCATATTGCGAGTTGATAATAAACATACACGTGACCATTTGCTAGATGCATCTATCAATACCATAAAGTATCGAAATGGTCCACATGGTGGGTGAATAGGCCCACAAATATCACCTTGAATACGCTCAAGAAACATAGGTGATTCTGTTTCAACCTTTCCCGGTGATGGCCTTATGATAAGCTTTCCAAGAGAACAAGCTTTACATGGAAAAATATTTCCTTGAGGGATTTTATGACCCTTCAATGGGTGTCCATGCGTATTTTCAATAATTCTTCGCATCATACTTGAACCTGGATGACCCAATCGGTCATGCCACATGGTTAATATTGAAGATTTCATAACTACCGCATTTGACTCAATCACATTTATATGTGTGTAATGCAATCCAGTGGGAAGCATTGGTAGTTTTTCAACTATGTATTTCTTTCCAGATCTATACATAGTGAGTAACATGAATTTCATGTTACCTTCAGTCATAGACCGAGTCTCGAATCCATGAGAGTAAATATTATTGAAACTCAACAAGTTTTGTTTGGATTTTGGCAAAAATAAGGCATTATGTATCGTAAACTTTGTGCCATTTGGCGATACAAAGTTTGCTTTGCCAACTCCCTCAATCAGATCTACAGGACCTGATATTGTATTCACAATGGTTCGTGTTGGTTTTATCATCAAGAAAAACCTTTCATCCTTCAGGATTGTGTGCGTTGTTCCACTATCAAGTATGCACATTTCTTCAATATTAATCCTTTGGTTGACTTTGGCTTTGGTCATTTCAAAGCTTTAAGTAAACAAGAAAATGATAAAAAGGTAGACATATTTTATTACATATGAGAAAACATAGTTATGCTTAAAGGAAAAACATACATATAACATAAGAAAATCAAATTAAGACATCGGACCGTTTGGCTTCATTCCCATGGGTTTACACAACTTCCCCTTTCAGTTCCCACCAGTCATTTTTCCTGTTATATCACCAAGGAAGTCCTCACTAGGATTCTGTTCCCCAAGATGAGTGTACTCGTTCATGGGATCATTCTCAATAAAATTCATCTCATTTGCATTTGTAAAATCCCCAACTGTATCAACATGTTCATTGTTGAAATCAGATTCTCCAAGTCGAGTAAACTCATTCATAAGAGTTTGGTCAATATAGTTGACCTCCTTTCCTTTTCCCTTCACGGACTCTTGATAGAGTTTGCATAAGTGTTCAGGGGTTCGACAGGTTTTAAACCAATGTCCTTTACAACCGCATCTAAAACAAGTGGTCTCAGGGCTTTTTGACGAACTTGGACCACCTCCCCTTTTGTGGGAGTTCTCATGGTTCCACTCATTTTGCTGTCTCCTTTGGTGATAATTGGCGATCTTATAAGGTGGATTATTGGGATAACCACCTCGACCGCGCCCCTGGCCAAAACTACGACCTCGACCTCGTCCACGTCCTCGGGCTTGCCCTTGACCCTGAAAATAGTTCATGGGTCTATTCTCATTAGAGTTGGCAAAATGTACCTCTGAAAATGTTCTGGAACCCGTTGGGCGAGATTGGTGGTTCTTTATCAGCAGCTCATTATGTTTCTCTGCGATGAGGAGACAAGCAATCAGTTCTGAATACCTTTGGAAACCCCGCACACGATATTGTTGTTGCTGGGTCACATTTGATGCATGAAATGTGGAAAAAGTCTTCTCCATCATTTCATCATCTGTTTTTGTATCTCCGCAGAACCTCAAATGGGTTACAATTCAAAACATTGCAGAGTTGTATTCACTGACTTTTTTAAAGTCTTGGAACCGTAAAGCGGTCCATTCATCGCGGTAAATTGGGAGCATCACAGCCTTTTGATGGTCATATCTCTCTTTGAGATTTTTCCACAGTTCACATGGGTTTTTCACTGTGAGGTACTCATTTTTTAGATCCTCAAGTAGATGATGGCGAATGAAAATCAGAGATTTTGCCATGTCTATTTCTGAGGGTTCATTTCCCTCCTTTACTGTCTCACTGAGACCCATTGATTGCAGATGTATTTCTATGTCCATTATCCAGGACATGTAATTGGTCCCAGCAATGCCGAGGGGACTGAAGTCTAGTTTCACCAAATTTGTCATGATGTTAACTAAAACAAAACAAGTAATTTTTTTATTAATTCAAGATATACAAGTCTACAAATAGTGTAAAGAAGAAAAAGGCATACATGAATCCTAATATTGCTAAACTATCATAAAATTCATCCGGTGTTTGATCCCCGGTGAACTTATAAATAGTGAGTACTACAATAATTGTTGCAACAAAGACCAATAGTAAGCTAGACATTTTATTGCTTTGGAAATTTTGAGTGTGTTTGAAGTGTGAAGTAGAAGAGAAAATGTGATTTAGTGTAGTTGAATGAAAACATATTTATAGGGAAAAAACTAGCCGTTTATAGCCGGTTGTTACCGTTTGTTACCATTGAGCACTATGTTACCGTTGCGCATAGATTAATTCATGCTAAGATTTAATTAGAAACATAATGCAATTAATTGTCATGTGAGGATAGACATGTATAGTATAAATGCTATTAACCACAGGAATGATGTAATAAAATAATTGTAATTCACATCATATTATTTTACGGTGGCTGAGCCTCCTTTGTATAATAATATGATGTTATACAATAACAAGTAATAAGCATAAAATAAATTATACAGTTCAAAGAAAATGAAGTCTTTAAAGTAAAGATAGTTACTTTGCAGATCACAACACTTTACTATGGGACGGTAATCTGCACATCATAATAATATGTTGTTATACATCAAGGGATTGTCGCAACTACTGTAATATTAGTTTTTTTCATCCAGAAAAACTCAGATATCAACACAATCAGAAAATTGTGAAAGAGGGAGAGTAGAGCTCCCTTTGAGGTAGTGAACCCCTTATGATATCCAAGTAGAACAGATGAAGAACTAAGCTGAAGTTGAGAGACAAATGAGGAAAAATATGGTATCTCAGTTGGTTAGAACCTCGTGCTGATAACGTGTTATAATTACCTTGGAAAATAGAAAACTTTGGAACTTGTTAGAACTCAAATGCACTGCAATATTATTGAAGATTTAGAGAGAAGGAGGAGGTGAAGGTGTGTTTGATCCTTCACCCCGAACCTCTTATTTATACTACAAGGTTACAGAACACATATCCGCACTTCACTCAAATGCATTTGATTTTCTTTGGTGTGGGCCCCACATTGTGGGTCCCACATGCCATGATTTTCTCAAATGTGCATACCACATTATAACAATTTCCAATAATCTTGTCAATAAATCTGTGCTGTTATAATGTGGTCTGCACATTTGAGAAAATCATGGCATGTGGGACCCACAATGTGGGGCCCACACCAAAGAAAATCAAATGCATTTGAGTGAAGTGCGGATATGTGTTCCGTAACCTTGTAGTATAAATAAGAGGTTCGGGGTGAAGGATCAAACACACCTTCACCTCCTCCTTCTCTCTAAATCTTCAATAATATTGCAGTGCATTTGAGTTCTAACAAGTTCCAAAGTTTTCTATTTTCCAAGGTAATTATAACACGTTATCAGCACGAGGTTCTAACCAACTGAGATACCATATTTTTCCTCACTTGTCTCTCAACTTCAGCTTAGTTCTTCATCTGTTCTACTTGGATATCATAAGGGTTTCACAACCTCAAAGAGAGCTATACTCTCCATCTTTCACAATTTTCTGAATGTGTTGATATCTGAGTTTTTCTCGATGAAAAAAACTAATATTACAGTAGTTGCGACAATCCCTTAATGTATAACAACATATTATTATGATGTGCGGATTACCGCCCCATAGTAAAGTGTTGTGATCTGGAAAGTAACTATCTTTACTTTAAAGACTTCATTTTCCTTGAACTGTATAATTTATTTATGCTTATTACTTGTTATTGTATAACATCATATTATTATACAAAGGAGGCTCAGCCACCGTAAAATAATATGATGTGAATTACAATTATTTTACTACTTCATTCCTATTGTTAATAGCATTTATACTATACATGCCGATCCTCACATGGTAATTAATTGCATTACGTTTCTAATTAAATCTTAGCATGAATTAATCCAAGCCCAACGGTAACATAGTGCTCAACAGTAACAAACGGCTATAAACGGCTAGTTTTTTCCCCTATAAATATGTTTTCATTCAACTACACTAAATCACATTTTCTCTTCTACTTCACACTTCAAACACACTCAAATTTTCCAAAGCAATAAAATGTCTAGCTTACTATTGGTCTTTGTTGCAACAATTATTGTAGTACTCACTATTTATAGTTTCACCGGGGATCAAACACCGGATGAATTTTATGATAGTTTAGCAATGTTAGGATTCATGTATGCCTTTTTCCTTTTTACACTATTTGTAGACTTGTATATCTTGAATTAATAAAAAAATTACTTGTTTTGTTTTAGTTAACATCATGACAAATTTGGTGAAACTAGACTTCAGTCCCCTCGGCATTGCTGGGACCAATTACATGTCCTGGACAATGGACATAGAAATACATCTGCAATCAATGGGTCTCAGTGAGACAGTAAAGGAGGGAAATGAACCCTCAGAAATAGACATGGCAAAATCTCTGATTTTCATTCGCCGTCATCTACATGAGGATCTAAAAAATGAGTACCTCACAGTGAAAAACCCATGTGAACTGTGGAAAAATCTCAAAGAGAGATATGACCATCAAAAGGCTGTGATGCTCCCAATTTACCGCGATGAATGGACCGCTTTACGGTTCCAAGACTTTAAAAAAGTCAGTTAATACAACTCTGCAATGTTTAGAATTGTACCCATTTGAGGTTCTGCGGAGATACAAAAATAGATGATGAAATGCTGGAGAAGACTTTTTCCAAATTTCATGCATCAAATGTGACCCTGCAACCACAATATCGTGTGCGGGGTTTCCAAAGGTATTCAGAACTGATTGCTTGTCTCCTCATCGTGGAGAAAAATAATGAGCTGTTGATAAAGAACCACCAATCTCGCCCAACGGGCTCCAGAACATTTTCAGAGGTACATTTTGCCAACTCTAATGAGAATAGACCCATGAACTATTTTCAGGGTCAAGGGCAAGGCCAAGGTCGTGGACGTGGATGAGGTCGAGGTCGTAGTTTTGGCCAGGGGCGCGGTCGAGGTGGTTATCCCAATAATCCACCTCATAAGATTGCCAATTATCACCAAAGGAGACAGCAAAATGAGTGGAACCATGAGAACTCCCACAAAAGGGGAGGTGGTCCAAGTTCGTCAAAAAGCTCTGAGACCACTTGTTTTAGATGCGGTTGTAAAGGACATTGGTTTAAAACCTGTCGAACCCCTAAACACTTATGCAAACTCTATCAAGAGTCCGTGAAGAGAAAAGGATAGGAGGTCAACTATATTGACCAAACTCCTATGAATGAGTTTACTCGACTTGGAGAATCTGATTTCAACAATGAACATGTTGATACAGTTGGGGATTTTACAAATGCAAATGAGAATAATTTTATTGAGAATGATCCCATGAACGAGTACACTCATCTTGGGGAACATAATCCTAGTGAGGACTTCCTTGGTGATATAACTGGAAAATGACTGGTGGGAACTGAAAGGGGAAGTTGTGTAAACCCATGGGAATGAAGCCAAACGGTCCGATGTCTTAATTTGATTTTCTTATGTTATATGTATGTTTTTCCTTTAAGCATAACTATGTTTTCTCATATGTAATAAAACATGTCTACCTTTTTATCATTTTCTTGTTTACTTAAAGCTTTGAAATGGACAAAGCCAAAGTCAACCAAAGGATTAATATTGAAGAAATGTGCATACTTGATAGTGGAACAACGCACACAATCCTGAAGGATGAAAGGTTTTTCTTGATGATAAAACCAACACGAACCATTGTGAATACAATATCAGGTCCTGTAGATGTGATTGAGGGAGTTGGCAAGGCAAACTTTGTATTGCCAAATGGCACAAAGTTTACGATACATAATGCCTTATTTTCGCCAAAATCCAAACGAAACTTGTTGAGTTTCAATGATATTTACTCTCATGGATTCGAGACTCAGTCTATGACTGAAGGTAACATGCAATTCATGTTACTCACTATGTATAGATCTGGAAAGAAATACATAGTTGAAAAACTACCAATGCTTCCCACTGGATTGCATTACACACATATAAATGTGATTGAGTCAAATGCGGTAGTTATGAAATCTTCAATATTAACCATGTGGCATGACCGATTGGGTCATCCAGGTTCAAGTATGATGCGAAGAATTATTGAAAATACGCATGGACACCCATTGAAGGGTCATAAAATCCCTCAAGGAAATATTTTTCCATGTAAAGCTTGTTCTCTTGGAAAGCTTATCATAAGGCCATCACCGGGAAAGGTTGAAACAGAATCACCTATGTTTCTTGAGCGTATTCAAGGTGATATTTGTGGGCCTATTCACCCACCATGTGGACCATTTCGATACTTTATGGTATTGATAGATGCATCTAGCAAATGGTCACATGTATGTTTATTATCAACTCGCAATATGGCATTCGCTAAATTACTTGCCCAAATAATAAGATTGCGAGCTCAATTTCCTGATCATACAATCAAGAAAATTAGACTTGATAATGCGGGTGAATTCACATCCCTGACATTTGATGAATATTGTATGTCAGTTGGGATTGTGGTCGAGCATCCTGTTGCTCATGTCCACACACAAAATGGTTTGGCCGAATCATTGATCAAACGCCTCCAACTTACTACTAGGCCATTGATAATGAGAACAATGCTTCTTACCTCAGTATGGGGTCATGCAATATTACATGCCTCTGAATTAATTCGCATCAGACCAAGTGCATATTATAAAAGTTCTCCACTACAACTTGCATTTGGTCAAGAACCAAATATATCGCACTTAAGAATTTTTGGTTGTGCTATTTATGTGCCTATTGCACCTCCTCAAAGAACAAAGATGGGACCACAAAGAAGCCTTGGGATATATGTGGACTTTGAAAGTCCATCTATTGTTAAATTTCTTGAACCTCAAACTGGAAATGTTTGCACAACACGTTTTGCTGATTGCCACTTTGATGAGGAAAATTTCCCACCATTAGGGGGAGAAAGAAAACAATTTGAGAAAGAAATTACTTGGTCTGTACCAACATTATTGCATCTTGATCCTTACACAAAAGATTGTGAAGGTAGAGTACAAAGGATTTTACATTTGCAAGAAATGGCAAATCAACTTCCTGGTGCATTTACAGACACAAAGAGAGTGACTAAATCTCACATACCGGCTGAGAATGCTCCCGTACAAATTGAAATTCCAAAAGGGAGGCCGGAAAATAAAGTCATTCATGAAATCACAACACGGTTAAAGCGTGGAAGGCCACCCGGTTCCAAAAATAAAAATCCTCGAAAAAGAAAAGGGAAAGAAAAGCAAAGCGATCCTATGATGGAGGAAAGTATTCCTGTAGAAATACAAAATGAAAAGGATCGATAAATTTCGATTAATTATGCTAATACAGGCATACTATGGAACCAAAAAGAGAACATTGATGATGCGTTCTCTTACCATTTGGTATGTGATATTATGAATGAAAATAATGGTGATCCCGAACCACGGTCTATTACTGAGTGTAAAAATAGACACGATTGGTTTGAATGGAAAAGGCAATTGAAACTGAACTAGACTCGCTCAATAAACGCAAAGTATTTGGGCCTATAGTACTCACACCTAAGGATGTGAAGCCTGTTGGATACAAATGAGTTTTTGTACGAAAAAGAAATGAGAAAAATGAAATTACGAGATACAAGGCTTCACTTGTTGCACAAGGTTTTTCTCAAAGGCCTGGAATCGATTTTGAGGAGACGTATTCCCCTGTCATGGATGGAATTACGTTTAGATACTTGATAAGTCTAGCAGTTCATGAGAAATTGAATATGCACCTCATGGATGTTGTTACCGTTTACCTATACGGATCACTTGATACTGAAATTTACATGAAAATCCCTGAAGGTTTTAAAATGCATGAGGCATTAAGTTCCAAACATAGGGAAAGATATTCAATCAAGTTAGAAAGATTTTTATATGGGTTAAAGCAATCTGGACGCATGTGGTACAATCGATTAAGCGAATATTTATTTCAAAAGGGTTATGTCAATGATCCTCTTTGCCCCTGCGTTTTTATTAAGAAAACAACATCCGGTCGTGTAATAATTGCCGTTTATGTTGATGATTTGAATATCATTGGTACCAGTAAAGAAATTCTGGAAGTAATCTCTTATTTGAAAAAAGAGTTCGAAATGAAAGATCTGGGGGAAACAAAGTATTGTCTTGGATTACAGATTGAGCACATCCAGAATGGGATATTTGTGCATCAATCAAATTATACGAAGAAGATAATAAAACGTTTTAATATGGATAAATCAAATCCATTAAGTACCCCAATGGTTTTAAGATCCCTTGATGTGAACAAGGATCATTTTCGTCCATGTGAAGAATCTGAAGAGATTCTTGGTCAAGAAGTACCATATTTCAGTGCGATTGGAGCTCTTATGTACCTTACTAATTGTACTCGACCTGACATAGCTTTTGCTGTTAATTTATTAGCAAGGTTTAGCTTAGCTCCTACCAAAAGACACTGGAATGGAATCAAGCACGTGTTTCGTTATCTTCAAGGAACGATTGATTTAGGATTAATTTATCCTAACAATGCAAAACCAGTTTTGATTGGCTATGCAGATGCAGGTTATCTGTCTGACCCACACAAAGGAAAATCACAAACCGGGTATGTAATCACCTGTGGAGGAACCGCAATCTCTTGGCGTTCTCAGAAAAAAACACTCGTTGCAACATCATCAAACCACGCTGAGATCATTGCATTACACGAAGCAAGTCGTGAATGTGTGTGGCTGAGATCTATGACACAACATATTAGAACTACGAGCGGTCTTCTACCAGCAAATGATCCAATCACTCATTATGAAGACAACGCTGCGTGTGTTGCTCAAATGAAGGAAGGATTTATCAAAAGTGATAGAACAAAGTATATCCATCCCAAATATTTTTCGTTCACCCAAGAGCTGGAAAAGGACAAAGTTATCAGCATACAATATGTTCGTTCTGATGAAAACTCAGCAGATCTTTTTACAAAGGCTCTCCCTACCTCAACATTCCGAAAACATGTCAACGACATAGGAATGCGAAAGCTGCAAAATTTATGAGCACATCACGCATGCCAATATGAGGGGAGCTTCGCGTCGCTACACTCTTTTTCCCTTAAGTTGGTTTTTATCCCAATAGGTTTTTCCATATAAGGTTTTTAACGAGGCAGCCTAAAACGCTTGATGTGCATCCCAGGGGGAGTGTTATAATGTGGTCTGCACATTTGAGAAAATCATGGCATGTGGGACCCACAATGTGGGGCCCACACCAAAGAAAATCAAATGCATTTGAGTGAAGTGCGGATATGTGTTCCGTAACCTTGTAGTATAAATAAGAGGTTCGGGGTGAAGGATCAAACACACCTTCACCTCCTCCTTCTCTCTAAATGTTCAATAATATTGCAGTGCATTTGAGTTCTACCACGTTCCAAAATTTTCTATTTTCCAAGGTAATTATAACATGTGCATAGTTGTCAAATGCAGTTGTGAGGAAAGAAAAAACAAGTCCCTGGATCAGCTATCAAAATAGGACTTTAAAGAAGCCACTTGGTAACTACTTAATAAACTACAATACAAAATGCAGAGCAGACTGATTAGGTTAATTTACAAGTCAAGATTTGAGGGAAGCTCATTAATGGAGGAACCCTTTTTTCATCGTCTGGCAGGCATCATTTATGTCCATCATTTAAGCAAGTTTACATTCTAGATCTAAATCTTACTTATTTAACTACAGCACAAAGCTGGACCTAACTAGAGGAAGAGGTCATATAAAAATTCAAAGCATCTTATTTTAGGAAAACAGATAGCACTAGCAGGATTGAAGACATTAGTGGGCATTTTTTATAAATTATCATAGCAAGGGTATAAACACAACTCAAATCATTAGATACAATTACCTTTCTATGATTATTTACCACTTCAGGAGAATGGAGATCACTTTCAGCAGACCCATTGAAGCCCACCCCACTAATCCCATCATCATGAAACTCTTTGGATAAGCATCTAGTGCGTCTGCGAAACAGAAATAGGTATATGATTAAGCAACATTTGTGGTGTGTATGAAGTTGAAAGATGCAAACTTGGGGCACTATCTGCAACAAAGCACTCATTTTTACACTGTGAATCAAAATGTGTCTCTGACAAAAGCAAGATGCATACTTGGACAATTACTTACAAGTTACACCAACAAAGCATGAAAGCACTCATCTTTGCAGTATACATCGAAACAGTTCGCAGAAGCTAAATCTCAAGATGGATTTTTTTTCCAGGTTAGACCGCAAGAGGTCACATATACAATTCAACATCACACCAGTACTATAAAAATCAATGAAGAAATGAACGATGAAACTTAAAGCTAAACTGGTACAAGTTGTAAGGATCCGACTGGAGGACCCGATTCGAGCCCTTATAAGCATAGACTGTCCAACTGAACATGTCACCGCCCTCTCCTAGGTCACCACAACCTAGAGTCTATCACAAAAGATAATGATAGATTGGTGACATGTTAGCTAATACAAGTACTACTCTCATTCGATATGAGACAATAGTGATTCAGAATTCAGAGCTAGCTGAAGTGAACAATGAAGAAATGAACCTGAATCCCATACAATTCAAAAGTCAAGACTTCGAACTTGGGCCAGTACCAGTTCGTGCTTCCACTCATTTGGGTGATCTTTGACATTGTTTCACCCAACACCTTCCAGTCCTGGCAACCTTCAGGCTTCAAGCCTAGAGGTGGATGCACCAGTTGGAGTTCTGTAATGGCCCAGTTGGCTCACTCCACAGTCCACACCAATCTCTGTAATCACAGCATCACTCTCCCCATCTTTTCACACCACAGTCTACACATTATATCATTTCATTACTGTAAAAGTGCTAAGTACCATTTTAGACTTTAGTGCTACATATAAAACACATGTTTAAAAACATCACATCACATTGAAAGGCTGCTAACATCCAAAATTCCAAATACGTTGCATAATGCATATATCAAATATGTGGACACACTCCACTTTGATGTTCGATCAACCTTAAGTCCTTAAGTCCTAAATTAGTGTTAGATAAGGAAAATGATTGATCTTGATGCGATGTGATGTGATGTGATGTGAGGTAGTGTGAGTGTGGACCTAAAGACTAAAGTTAGGCAAAAACTAACTAACAAAAGCAATCATCTCATCTCATCACCTCCAGACTCCAATGTTCATCAATCCTATACTTCATTTTAGGGGTAGGCATTCTCCTAGGGTCACTCTTATTCTGTCCGATTCATACTCTGTTCTGATATATCCTCTTACCCTAACGTATCCTGCCCACAAAACCTAAGACATGGTAAGGGTTACGAAAAATAGACTGTACTCTGCCCTATTATCCTAACCTCATACCCTGTTCTCATACACTATCATAACATGTCTTATCCTACTATTTTCATTTATATCATAAGTTTTTTCTCAAATTATTCTTAAATTTATCCTATCGAACACCACCCTACCCGACCCTACCCTAATTTTACCCTGCCCATATTGTTCATTGGGTCACGAAAAAATGATCATACTCTGCCTATTAGGATAAGAATTAACCTTTCAAGATGTTGCAGTTGCAGTTACAGTTACTACATTGTAATTTGTATGCACAAAAACAAAAGTTTAAAATCCATCGTAATCTCCATAAAAAAATCTCTTGACATATGTGCACTTACCAATCCCCATAAAAGTTAGACTAACCTCAATCCAGCAGCACAACACTTCAAGATCAATCAATATACAAACAGCCCCATCCAAAGATTGATTGAAATCCAGAAAGCAATGTGAATGCCAACTATTCACAATAATGAGTCCAAAACCAAAACTATATTTTAACTTAAGTCGACACGATCAATAGTGAAATTAACAATAAGTTAAGTGCATCTTGGTAATAAAGTACCACTGAAGCATGAATTTAAGTGAAGAGTGGGCATAAAGTCATGAATGGGAAATGTACCCACCACCAAAGTTGGCCACTTTTGTCATTCTTTAAAATGAAAAAGTTATTCCCTATCAAAAAAAATGAAAAAGTTATTCAGCACATGTTTCTAGTGGCACAACTTTGGTTTAATATATTGAAAATCTCGCTTCATTACCTTGATGGCATATGCAGCCATCACTAAAAAAAATGCTAGAAGAGAACTTTCTCACCTAGTATTTTCTCTAAATAAAGTACAAAATCAATGGGGATTTTCTCTCACACATCCTCAAGAAGCATTTGTGAGAGAACATCCTCATTAATTTTATACTTTGTTTGAAAGAAATACTAGATGAAGAAATCATCTTCTAGCATTTTCATTTTCATGGGTGCATATACCTTCAGAGCAAGCAAAACCTTAATTGGCTTGATGAATAAAAAGAGTCAATGAGAAGAGACTTGATTTGGTCAAGATTGTCAAACAAAAGAGTCAAACAGGCACCAACAATGGCAAAACCGTAATAAAAGATGGTCACTATGTAAAGTCTATAAAGCCATAGCAACTATCTTCACAATTTCATCACCAAGAAAACAACAACGAATTCCAAGATCGCAAGAACAAACATTTCTACTCTTCTTCATCATCATCAGCATCTCAACCTTTTCGATCAATACTCGATTTTAATGAAAATGGCGACGAATGGAGGCAGTCGATTGGTGAGCGGAGTCAGGCTGAGTAGTGGAATGAGCTCTGGGCGGCCGATCCCGAAGAGGGGTCAGGTGAAGCTGGCAATCGTAGCTGGGTTGGCGCACACTCTGGCTGCTGCTATCTCCTCACTCACCAGCCGTAGAACAGAAGCTATGATTAATTAAGTTAAGAGTTAGATTCGGAAAAAATGGAGAAAAGTTTCAAAAATTTTGAGCTCTGAAACTTTATTCTTTGTGTATGTTTTGATGTTGAATAATTAACTTTTTTTTATATTAAGAATTGTGAACTTTTGTATTTTACATATACATAACCCTTGAATCTGAATTTTCAAGTCTGGAACTTTTTGTCTCAAAATTTGTACATCAAATACATCCAATCCGACAAATGCGATAAGGGATTGAAACACAACAAGACCATACAAGGGAAGGGGGCTCTTTAGGGAGCTTTCCGTCGTTTCATTCTCTCTAGTGCACCGAGTGGTTCGCCATCTTTACTAGCCGGTGGTGCATTGTTGTCTTCTGCAGTTACATCTCGTTCCTCGTCATCTCTTTTTCTTACCAGACCACTCAAGCCTCCAAAGACGGAGGAGGGGACATCCTTCTGGGCGATCTCTACTTTTTCTGTCTCTTCATCCGAGTCACTTTCATCTGGGAGTTCAATGTCTTCAGTGTTGGAGGATGTTTTCATGACTCCATCTGCTGCTTGTGACTCAAGTCCTGCACTGACAAAGCCTACTTGTCTGCTGGTTTCTTTGGAAGGGGCTTCAGGAGATGGAGGAGCTAGTTGTCTCTCTAGAGCGGCCATTTCATCCTCGGAGATTCCGGCTTGTCGTAGTTTGTCCTTGGCCTCGTCCATGTTCATGGTTTGATCTTTTGACATCAGTAGCTCAGGGGGGATAAAGTGTGTCTGGACATACAAATTACATGTTAGAATTCCATAGATTGAAAATTGCAACAAGGTAGCCAATGGCAGACTGATTATTGATGATAGTAATATTATGCATCAAACTACTACAACATACCTGGTGATAACTTGCGGAGACACTTCTCTGGATCCGAAGCATTTCCCTGAAGGTGTCTTCATTTCCGTGGTTCACCTCAAACTCCTGCCATTTCTTCCAGAAATCAGCATCTGACCGTGGATCTGCCAGTTGTGATGCATAAGTATATAAGGCACGGGCTCTATCGATTTCTCCTAGATTCTTCTCCAGCTCTGCAAACTTTAAGCACATTGTTTTAACATCTTTGTCTGGAAGACCAGCCTCAATGGCTTGTTGATAGATCTGTCTTGTATGTGGAACACCAAAAATTTCTGTTGCACGAGCTATGTAGATCTCATACATGGCCAACTTCTCATTATTAGGCACCGCCTTTGTTGCTCTATCATAAACCATCATAGCTCGCTTAGCTAAACCATAGTCTTCCTCCAATTTTGCATATTGCAGGTACAAAGGTTTCACCATATCAGCAGGAGTCTGGTAGGTAATAAAAATGTAAGTACCAAGAAGATGCATATTCACATCAGAGATCAATGACTGAAAAATCACACTCAAGCCAAGTGCATAAACATCAAAAATATAATTTTCTTTATGTATTTAATACAGAAGTTAAAGTCCAAAGCAACAGTGTATTTTAAGGCAGCGTTTGAGGAAGAACACAGTAATACACAAGATGTTCATTATGTTTCAGTGTACTTTCAGACTGGTTCGCTTGAAACTAGAATCATTTGATCCAAATCATAAAAATACACACAGACATATTACCATACAATAACATGTGCGAACATAAGGACACTCCTTTCCCAAACAAAATCCTGATAAAGTTTAAGATAGACATATACTGCGATATCTCATAAGTAGAAATCTCTTGGACATAACATTCAAGGCGTTTTAGTGCCGTGTGGACTGTGGTCACATGGTAAGCAGATAGATACGCAAGCATCTATCAAGTGTTTGAAATTAGAATCTATGATTATGTCAACACAAAAAAAAGAATGATAAGAATGGGGAAGAATTACATACCACACTCAGAGCATGATCGAACAACTCTCTTGCTCGTTCAAGTTTTGTCTTGCCATACCGCTTCACAAATTTGGTGAGGTAAGTTACCCATATATCTTTGACATGTGGGTACTTAAAGATCTTAACTCCTCTCTCATATACCCTGAAAGCATCTTCGAAATACTTGTGTTCCTACACAGCAAAATAAAATGTCATTCGTCAAATCACAAACAAAAAAAACAGCACCCAAATATTTGATGAACCATTGGCATACGGCATACCTCCAGTAACATGGCGTAGTTGATGATTATTTGCGGTGTGGCAATCCTCAAATCTAATATTCGCTCGTAAACAGCGCGTGTGGACTCCAGCGTGCCTAGACTCTCCTCTAAATCAACATAAAATGTCCACAACCTCAAAGATTTATGCAATTTTATCTGCACTGGCTCACTCCCATCAGCAGCAACTGCAGAGAAAAAAAATGTATTGAGTAATCTGATGGTTACTAATACTACCCTATGATCTAAAGTTTATGGATTCATAATATTTTACAAGAAAACTGCCGACTGTCAAAATTACAGCCACTGCTGCAATCCAAAAGGAGAAGGATAAATTACCTCTTCTTTTCACCTCAACAGATGGTTCAGCAGTAGCGCGTCTCATCAGCTCCAATGCTCCATTGAAGTTTTTATGCCTCAACTCCATTTCAGCCCATTCACACCAGACACTGGCCAAATTATCTACAGCTTTGAAGTTCACTTGTACAGCCTTGTCAAATATTACCCTTGCATTGGAAATATCATTATGGGCCTCATACAGCTTCGCAAAAGCCACCCATAAAGTATGCGGTTTACCCACTGCTTTCATTGGGTCAACAGTTCTGACAGCCTCAGTGTAGGTGAGGATCTGTTTCGTGGGGTTTCCCTCAAACAACTTAACTCTTCTGTGCCACTGCTCCACATTGTGTGGATTCTGGCGTAACAGAACACTGTTAGCTAATTCTGGCCGTCTATCCATCAAATACTCGAGTGTTGCTAATCTCAAATCTACATCCTTAGTGTCAGCAGGCCAAAATCCATTGTATATCTTCTTACTAATTTGCACAGCCACTCCCTCCGTGTTAAAACGAGGATCAACCTCTTCGAAATTAGATTCCTGTTCTTCATCATCATCCTCTTCATCATCAAGATCCATGTTTTCCATCTTAAGAGCCAACATGCTTTCTTCAAACTGAGAGTAAGCATCAAAAATCACACTAAAATCCCTCACAGTCACCACAGTGGTCATCCCCTCCTCAAACACATCGCGAGCCTTCTCGGTCTGATTCCTCCTAATATAATAATCTGCAAGAGAAGTCCAAAGCCTCCCAACCTCATCAGTGAATTTCCTAATCCCTCCTCTTATAATGGCATCCACATTCAGCCCGGAAACCTCGGTAGCATGCTTAGTCAACAAATCACAGAGCTCCAACCACAACCTATGCTTATTCTTACCTTTTATCGAATAAAAACTCCCATCATTTAACACACCGGCCAACCTCTCAGCAGCCTCCTGCCACAACCCAGAATTAACCAAAAACTCAATAAAATCCTCAATATGGGACGGATCATACTTCAAATACCTCCTATAAACCCTCAACGAAGTCTCAATCGGAATCCCTCTCTGGCTCACAAACACCAAGTAATGCTCCCAAATCCTATCATGCTGCGTCACCGGCAAAGCGCACAGCGCCCTGTCAAACGTCCTCCTCGTCCTCGTTACCAGCTTCTGCTTCGTCAAACTTTGCAAATACAAAATCCAAATCCGAGGCTTCTTGTGCATCGTCACCAACGCACGCTCAAATGTGTTGTTCAGCGAGTCGTACTGCGAGTGCGTCACCGGCAAGTTCCTCACAACCTCCAATCTCTCCCTTAGATACGCGTGCCACAGCTTGTAGCTTCCCGGCAAGGCTTTCAGCGCTCGCTCGTATATCATCGCCCTCTTCTTGAACGGCGAGTCCGCCCTCGCAATTAAGTATCTCCACCATAGCTTCAAACTGAACGGATTTCGAAGCAACTCTTCCTCGTAAAGCAGATCTTCAACGCCGGGATACAAATCCTTGGAAAGCTCCATTCAGCCGGAGATTGGATCGGAAGTGGAACGAAGATTTGGATTAGGGTTTTGGTTTTGACGTCGGACGATTTACGAACACAATGATTCAATCGGGACCACTTTATCAATACATATATGTTCAATGGACCAATTACGGAGTACAATTTTCAGAAATTTATAGGCGGCCCAGGCCCAATCAGTTGTCACCTAATGTATCTTCCAAACCCAAACTGATGATGGTGCATCTACATTTCGAACCGTCAAATATTTTGTCATTCAACCAAGAATATGACCGTTAAATCACTATCCATAATGCATCTCAAACAATTTTTTTATATGAGTTACAAGTAGTACAAGATATCTAACAATGGTACGATCTATTACATTTTTAAAAAAAAAGTGCCATGAGTAGGACTTTTTTTTGATAGGAAGTGTTTTTGCAATGACTTGAACCCAGGAGAACAACGTCACCGGGGGAGTGCCCAGCCACTGGGCCACTCTCTTCGCCCTAATCTCGATCTAGTACATTTGTATCTACTAAAGCTCAAGCCAATGCGACGTCTAATCCTATTTTTTTATCCACTTTATGAAACATATCTTCAAAGGTCGCAACGCTTGATCTGCTTTTTTGCTTCCACTTCCACATGGACGAAACCATCTAACACTCCTGCGAAGGGAGAAAAGTCGTCCTCGATACCTCGCTTTTTTGCTCGGGACCAACAAAATCAACACACCTCTTGCTAGGTGGGGGACAAGGGGATTTCACACCTAAATTAGGTGAAAATAGTGCATTGTGTGATTGAATTCACAACCTCTTGGTTACAAAGTCAAACGGTTACCAACTCAACTATCACCTCACATGCGTATCACAAACAATTCAAAAGTCAAGACTTCCAAGTTGGGTCAGTACCAGTTCATGCTTCCGCTCATTTGGGTCATTTTGACATTTATTCACCCAACACCTTTCGGTCCTGGCAACCTTCAGGCTTCAAGCCTAGAGGTGGATGCACCAGTTGGAGTTCTGTAATGGCCCAGTTGGCTCACTCCACAATCCACACCAATCTTTGTGATCACAACATCACTCCCCTCATCTTTTCACACCACAGTGTTGGGGGACCTGTGTCAATATTAACAAACTGTTGGGACCTAATTGTAATAAGTACAAATGTACAACCATATAAATATAAAATGGAATCTATCGCTGCCTTCGCTGCGAATTTTCCACCAAATTCGCTCGTTGGGAGAGATGCAATAGTGCGACTCTGAACTAGATCATTTGTTCCGTGTCTGATGAAATAGCTGCATCACTTGTTCACTCTGTCAACTGTGTTCAAACATGGACAAATCTACAAAACAGGTTTGGAGGAGACAATAGTATGAGAATCTATTTCGTATCAAAGGAGACCAGTCAACTAATGCAAGATAAACTATCTGTTTCTTCTTAATTTAATAAATTGCTTCAACTATGGGGAGATGAAGACTCCTATGAAGATGATGTTCTATGTGACCTTGGTGAGAAGTGTAAATCCACCAAGTGTATGTATGACAAGAAGTTGAAAACAAGAATTCAAAATTTTCTCATGAGACTTAACTTAATGATATTCACTCTCAAGTAAGGACTCAAATCTTATCTACCAGACCTCAACCAAGTCTTGATGAAGCTTATTCTCTAGTTATGAATGATGAAACTCAGAAGTTACTTACTAAGCCTGTTATAGTGGAAGCATCTGCTCTATATTCGTCTTCTAGCAATCAGAGTGACTTCAAATAACACGGATAGATCATTTGGAAACACTTATGACAGACAGTACAACAATACTAGGCCATCCAATACTGTAGCTCTTTCAAATAATACCAGAAATAGAAGGCAACAATTTACAAACTGTCAGCTACCAGGTCACTCTAACAACACATGCTACAAATTACATGCATATCCACCAGGCCATCGATTATATAGAGGAGGCAGTTCACAAAACAACAAAGGCACTAAACATTTCACTAACAGTGTTACCACCATTCCATGTTCTGTAGGAAACAAAACTAGTGCTGTTGCTGAATTTGACTCATCTTCTACCAGTCAGTTATCTCAAATGCAGGACCAGCTGAGCAAACTAATCGATCTGTTCAACCAGCAAGAGAGAAAAGATGACAAACAGTTCCACATGGCACGTATATCTTGCTTTATTACAACAAAAATTTCACATGATACATGGATATTAGATAGTGGAGCTACTGATCATGTCACACCTCATATGCATCTACTGCATGATCTGAAACTACTACATGTCCCTTACAAGGTTCTTATGCCTAATGGCAGTAAAGCCTTGGTCACCCACACTGGTACATGTACTATCAATCACCATTTAACCATCTATGATGTGCTTCTAGTCCCTGATTTTCAGTTCAACCTTATGTCTATTGGCAAGTTAGCTACTCATTCCAGTTGTGTTGTGCATTTTATTGACAACAAGTGCTACGTTCAGGACCAAGTCAAGCACATTACCCAGGGGACTGGTGTCCTAGTACAAAGTTTATATCAAATACAAAGTACTTCTCAGAGTATTAGCCTAGCAGTCACTGCAAATGAAGACTCTTTACACATATGGCATTGCAGACTTTGACATGTTTCTATCAAAAACCTAGCAGATAATCTCAGCAGGTTCATTCCCTCAGTTGTTTGTAATAAAGAAAAATTTGTTGGGATATTTGCACTTCGGCAAAACAAACAAGGTTGAAATTTCCCTCTAGTAATACATGTACTTCTCATATATTTGAGCTTATTCACGGAGATATATGGGTACCATATCATGTTTTTTTTTAATAAAGGCGATTTTATTCAAAGACAAAACAACAGACAAAACTGCCTACACAACAAGACCACTCAAACTACCAACAAGAACCGACACAACCAACTGACACTTGCTCCTGCAAACAAACAAAACAAAACAAAACACAACCCAAACTTACATTCTCATTGGGAGCCTCCTAACAACAAACCAATTGTACTCACTGCTCCAAGAATTTCTATTTCTAATAATCTCTAAATGTAATCTTATCACTTTCCATATATTAAGGACAAGCTGCTCCGCAGAAGTAGTGTCTTCCATGAAAATCCGCTTGTTCCTAGCTCTCCATGTTTCATATATAGCAGTGTTAATAATGAATACGACAATGGTCTTCTCCTCCTTTCCTCTCCAAGTTCTCCTCTTGTACCACTCTATAATCTCCTCCCAAGAATTCCAGCAAGCATTAATATTGATGATCTCCAGATAGAAATGTATAGGCTTACCCACTGCGCATCCAAAGAAAAGATGGTGACCACTTTCCTCTGCAGACTCACACCAACAACAATAATTATCGCCATTAAATGACCCTCTCAAGTTATCTTTTGTGGGAAGTCTGTTTAAAAAAGCTAACCAGGAACAAAAGCTATGCTTGGGCTGTGAAAACTTGTTCCACACCAACTCTGCTCCCTCAAACTTAGGCCCAGGCTGGTGAAGAGACGAATAAGTGTCTTTAACAGAGTAACTCATGCCATCTACGCTCCCCTGCACCAGCTGAAATCCTGCATTGTTCATGCACCTTTTGGCAACATCCCTCAACTTTAAAATTTTCTTATGCATCCAAGAAAAATGACTCTTCTCCTCTGCCACCCAAATGGAACTCATATTAAAGAAATATCTATTCTTCCATTTACTCCAGAGAGCTTCCTTATCACGGATCAAGTCCCCAAATCTGCCTCAAACCCAGAGCAACATTGTAAACTCCGAGGTCTTTAAGCCCCAAGCCCCCATTCTCCTTAGGCTTACAAACATCTCTCCAAGCCACTAGATTTCTATTCCTCGTACTCTTGCCAGTCCAAAGAAAATTCATGCAAATCGCTGTGATCTTTTTTAGAGATTGCTTAGGAAAAAGCAAGACCCTCATCCAATACGACCCAATAGCAGTAAGGACGTGCTTTACAAGCACTAATCTACCTGCATACGATAAACATCTCGCTGCCCAAGATTTAATCTTGTTTGTCATTCTATCTATAATGAGGTTATAGGCTGAAACTTTAAGGCTTGTACCATCCAACGGAACTCCCAGGTACGTAAAAGGAAGCTGCCCTCTATGAAAACTCACTGCTCAAGTCATCACTTCTATCTCGGTTTTTTGACACCCACCAAAATATATGGCAGACTTATCTTTATTCACTTTAAGGCCCGACCAATCATAGAACAATCTCAAAGCTGATTTAATCTTAGCAAGAGTCTCGATATTCGCCTTAGCAAAAATAATGACGTCATCTGCAAACATCAAATGGGTTAATCTGATTTTAGCATACTTTGGATGGAATTTAAACACAGCTGCACTCTGCACCTTCCCTAACAATCTACTAAGCACTTCCATAACTAAGGTGAACAGGTAAGGAGAAATTGGGTTCCCTTGCCTAAGCCCTCGCTTACTGCTTCCATCCCTCCATTGATAATAACTGAGAACATACTAGAAGAAATACAAGCCTAATCCATTTTACAAACTGGATGGGAAACCCAAATAACTCCATAATTTGGCACATGAAGTCCCAGTCCACCATATCATAAGCCTTACCAATGTCCAACTTTTTCATACATCTTTTGCTCACATTTTTCCTTTTATAACTGCACAACAACTCCTGAACTAAGCTTATATTATCAGCTATATTCCTCCCTTCCACAAAGACAGATTGAGCATTATCTATTAAATATTTTAGCACAGGCTTGATTCTATTTGCCAACAGAGCCGAGACAATTTTATAAACGACATTGCATCAGCTATTAGGGCGAAAATCCCCAGGCCTATTTTTATTTTTGACCTTAGGAATCAAAGCAATGAAAACAGAGTTGATACCTGAAAGAATAATCCCAGTCCTGAAGAAATTCCTTATGCAACGCACCAAGTCAGGCCATATAGCTTCCCAATAGTGCTTCAGGACTGAGCTTCCCAAGGGACCATATCATGTTGATTCATTTACTGGAGCAAGATATTTTCTTACCTTAGTTGATGACTATTCTCGGACCACTTGGATATTTTTATTGAAGGATAAGCACTCTGCCATTGCATCTATCCTGCAATTTTTCAAGATGGTCCTTAATCAGTTTGACAGGAAAATTAAGTTCTTCCCGACTGACAGTGGGACTGACTTCTTTAACAATACTATCTCTCAGCTCTTCATTCGGGAAGGTTGTATACATCAGTCCACTTGTGTCTACACCCTTCAACAAAATGGGGTGGTAGAACGCAAGCATTGGCATCTACTTGAAGTCGCTCGTGCAATTAAATTTCAGGCATCTTTACCTGACTTTTTATGGGGAGATTGTGTCATGACATCAGCCTACATAGTCAACAGACTCCCTTCTGATCTACTCAATGACAAAACTCCACTTGAGGTTCTCCTCGGCCATCCTCCTGATTACTCGCATTTACGTGTATTTGGTTGTCTCTGTTATGCATCCATTGTTGCTGCTGGGAGACGCAAGTTTGATGCAAGGGCTGATGCCTGCATTTTTGTGGGTTATCCACAAGGGCAAAAAGGTAATTAGTGTTTTCTCTTAAACACCATACTTATATTGTGTGTAGGGATGTTGTTTTCATGAACAAAGGTTTTCCTATACTGAGGCATTTCAAGGATTACATGTTGTCTCAAGTGCTCCCTTGCCTCGGTGCCCTTCGTCTGAAGTTCTACTTGAGCCAACTCCCATTCCAGTCCATCAAGTTCCTGTATCAGATATTTCAGTAGATCGGACTGGGATATTATCAAACAATTACAATGTTGAGTTACCTAATGATACTCCTAGCTGCAATACAGAGGAAATATCAGTTCCAAACACTACAATGTGTAAATACACCAAAGTACCTAAACCATCAGTCTTGCTCAAGGATTTCATCTGGGATAGTCTAGGGAGAGCAAAATCGGTAAATTACCGTTTACCAAATTGAATTTACTGTTACCGAATCGATTCAGTTTAGTAAATCAGTGACATGGTAAATCGATTAATTTACCAACGGTAAAAATAAGTCGGTAAACAGAATAAATTTTGAAATCGGTAAATTTACAGTTTTACTATAAAAATATAAATAAATAAATATATATTATAAAGAAAAAAATTTAAAAAACATTTATATATATATAGGAATTGGATCAGGTACAAACCTGCTAAGTATATACAAACTACAAACTTATTTAAACCCTTGGATTACATCATCTAATGGTTCATGTTTATTCATGATTTAATAAGTAATATTTAAATTAATTGATTAAATAAGGGCATAAACGTAATGTTACCATAAAATAAACGGAGTTAGTGTGTCGTTAATCAATATCAAAATGGAGGTTTCAGATATGCTATTCCTCTGTCTCTCCCGATCCATCGAATCGGCTCTGGTCTTCGTCCCGATCTGCTAAATCGTCTGCAGCCAGGGGTGAGATTCATACCTTTCTATTGCGAAGCAGCTGGTCGTGAAGGAGGCTAGGTCGCCGGAGATGGTTATATATATATATATATTAAAAATCAACATATATATTTATAAGATTTATAATATATATTTAAAATATTAGAAAAATAATAATTTTCAGTAAACTCGGTATATTTACCAAAATTTACCGATTTATCGTGTTATCGAAATATTGGTAAATCGGTAAAAAGGTAAAACCGAAATAGAATTTTACATTTCGATAAATCGGTAAACGGTAAAACTGAAATTTACCGTTTGCTCTCCCCTATGCGATACTAGTATCACTAGATATCATATTTCACACTTTGTGAATCTTATGCAGTGCTCCCCAACATCAACAATATGCTCTCCAAATGACAAGCATATCTATTCTTGCATCCTATACTCAGGCCTCTAAGGATCCTCAATGACAAGCTGCCATGATGAAATAGTTATCTGCTCTTCAGTCCACCAACACTTATTTGGACCTTTACTCCTCTACCTCAGGGCAAAAATCCAGTGAGATCATAATGGATTTTCCGGATTAAGAGACACTCTGATAGATCCATTGAAATATATAAAGCACGTCTCGTTGCAAAGGGCTTTACTCAAGAAGAGGGCCTAGACTATAATGAAACTTTTGCACCAGTTGTTAAAATGATTATTGTCCGCATTGTCCTAGCACTGGCAGCTTCTAAAAATTGGCCATTGTGGCAACTCGATGTTGACAATGCCTTCTTACATGGGGATTTAGACGAAGAAGTCTATATGACAGTGCCCCCGGGATTCTACAAACAAGAAAAGCAGCAAGGACTAGTCTACAAACTCAACAAACGTCTCTATGATCTCAAACAGGCTCCTCGCCAATGGTACAGCAAATTCACTGATGTTATAATTACATATGGTTTTCTTGAAAGCTCTCATGATCGCTCCTAGTTTACTCTCACCACTAAAGAGGACTTCCTTATACTCCTTGTCTATGTCGACGATGTGGTCATAACTTGAACTTCTATACCACTAATCAACTCAGTAAAGGCCTTTATCCATCCGGAGTTTAAAATAAAGGATCTTGGCCCCTCAAGTACGCTTCTCGCACCTTCAAATTCATCCTCCAATCATCATCTACATTGGCTAAGCTCCCACTTGCCTAGTTTAGACGTTCTCACACAGTCTACACATTACATCATCTACATTGGCGAAGTACCATTTTAGACTTTAGAGCATATATACTCATTCATTTTGAAGAGGAAGTGCTAGATTTAAGCTTATTTTTGTCTTGCACACCTATCTCACATGCTGCTTTAACATTAGAGAGATGAGGTGTAAGACAAAAACTAGCTTAATTGTAGCACCTCCTCCCTAGCACTTCCTCTTCAAAAATACTGTATATGGGTGTATATACTCTTAGTGCTACATATAAAACACATGTTTAAAAACATCACATCACATTGAAAGGCTGCTAACATCCAAAATTCCAAATACGTTGCATGCTGCATATATCAATAATCAATATGTGGACACTCCACTTTGATGTTCGATCAACATTAAATTCCTTGACAGTCCTAAATTATAGTTAAGAATAGGAGAATGATTGATCTTGATGTGACGTGAGTGTGGACCTAAAGACTAAAGTTAGGCCAAAACTATAACAAAAGCAATCATCTCATTTCATCTCATCTCATCTCCAGACTCCAATGTTCGGATCCGTATTCTCTCTTTTGCACAGTAGATCCTCATATTTCCTCACGCATAGTAATGGACACGTGAAAGCTTTTGATTGGCTCATGAATAGTAATGATAAATATCAATTTTTGATTGGTTGGAAGTTATTAATTGAAATCATAAAACTTAAAAATACAATATAAAATGAAATTTTTTATAAAATATATCAATATTTTTAATTTTTCGGACTCTATTTATAGAGATCCATATTGCATAAATATAATATTATATAATATGTTGGTAAATTAAACCACAAGTAAAAAATATTGGAAAAAAATACTACAAATTTCGAGTGAAACTTGCGATAACTCATATTTATTTTAGAGTTATCGTATTGTGATAACTTTGCGATAAAATGTATTGTTATGGTACAATTAATTTATAGAATTTTAATTATCATTTAATTGAATTAAAGAATATATAAACTATTGGTATATGAATGTAATTAATCAAAAAAGGAGGGCATAAGAGTCATTTTGCTGGAGAGTTTTTGTCGCCGGGGGGTGTGAGGAGCACCTCCCTTTTTTTTTATGAAGCCAACAGGCTGTACAAAGCAATAGGCAAATCTACAATAATTTGACAAGATCTGGTAATATTGGAATAGTAACAAATTTGTGCCAATTCCATTTCTCCATCAGAGATTTACACGTAATGAAGTCTGTCGCACAGTTAGCTTCGCGCATTGCAAAGACGATTATCCAATTGCGATGTTTAGATAACAAATCTCTGAATTCTGATACTCTCAAACCAAGGAGCTTTTGATGCTTTATTAGATTCACTGAAATTCAACGCCTGGACAGTTGCATGATATATGTTTCAAACACCACAATTTGCAAATGAATATTTCTGGCCATAAGCATGCCTTCCTGCAGCGCTGCTCCTTCACAAAAAAGAGCACTATCACTATTTGGTACAAACTTGGATGCTATAGCTAGAACACAACTAGGGGTGGGCGCGGTGCGGGTTGGTGCGGTTTAAGGGTAAACCCGCAACCGCACCGCATAATCTGGTTTGGAAATTTTTCAAACCGCAAACCGCATTACAAAAGTAAAAACCAAATATGCACCGCACCGCATTATGTGGTGCGGTGCGGTGCGGTTTGGTTTAAAAACCACATTACAAAAGTTTTAAATTCTTTAATTAATTTTTGTGTTTTAGGCGTGGGGTTGGGCCTGAAATTATGATTTGTTTTTTTAAGCGTATTAATTTTGTTTATTTAACTATTTAATTATTAGATTATTTAATAATTAATTATATATGCGGTGCGGTGCGGTTTAAACCGGGTGGTTTAAGATAAAGAACCGTTTCCGTATCGCTTTATTTGGTTGCGGTGCGGTTTTTGACAAATCGGTTTTTTCCAAAAGCGGTGCGGTTAACCGAACACACTTTTGCGTTGCGGAGCGTGCGGTTTTAACATTCGGTGCGGTTTTTGCCCACCCCTAAACACAACCAGTGGAGTCCCGTATTAAGCTCCCAGAACCCCTTGTTTTCTCCATCTCATTCCATGATCCATCGCTATTAACTTTAACAAAGTTTCTCACGCTTTTGTCAAACCAAACTAGTGCAGTTTAAATTAGGCAACAATGATTTATTTTTCATTGTGAAATCCTTGTGAATTTTGTCTATCCGCCAACTAACCATAATAGGTGATAAATTGGGATAACCATGAACGATTCTATTCCAATGACGCCAAATAAACCTTACAGCACATCCGGCCTAGTCATGGAATAAATGTATAAGATTAAATATCTGACATTGTAGTTATACCCTTACATTAGTTATAAACTTCCAAATTAAGATAAAGTCACACAGCCTTACTCCACCAGCAATTAATAAATGGATGCACATCATCTTCAAGATGGAATTGACAAATAAAACAAGGATGAGTACCTCCCATGTTTCTCTTTGCTAATTGTAATTTGTATGCACAAAAACAAAAGCTTAAAATCCATGGTAATCTTCACACAAAAATATCTTGAAATATGTGCATTTACCAATCCCATAAGTTAGATTAACCTCAATCCAGCAGCACAACACTTCAAGATCAATCAATATACAAACAGGCCCCATCTAAAGATTGATTGAAATCCAGAAAGCAATGTGAATGTTAACTATTCACAATAATGAGTCCAAAACCAAAATTATATACGGAGTATTAACTTAGTGGACACTACCAATAGTGAAATTCATTGAAGCATGAATTTAAGTGAAGAGTGGGCATAAAGTCATGAATAGGAAATGTATCCATCACCAAAGTTGGCCACTTTATCATTCTTTAAAATGAAAAAGTTATTTATCAAAAAAAATGAAAAAGTTATTCAGCACATGTTTCTAGTGGCACAACTTTGGTTTAATATATTGAAAATCTCGCTTCATTACTATTTACCTTCAGAGTAAGCAAAACCTTAATTGGCTTGATGAATAAAAAGAGTCAATGAGAAGAGACTTGATTTGGTCAAGATTGTCAAACAAAAGAGTCAAACAGGCACCAACACTGGCAAAACCGTAATAAAAGATGGTCACTGTGTCTATAAAACCATAGCAACTATCTGCACAATTTCATCACCAAGAAAAACAACAGCAACGAATTCCAAGATCGCAAGAACAAACTGTTGTAATTCAGGACTAAATTCTTAATCCAATTGTGTTGTTTAAATTCAATTATCAAACCCTAAATCGAATTTGAGAATTGAAATTGCGGAATGTAAATGACACACAAGATTTATAGTGGTTCACCTCTAGGTGAGAGGCTACTCCACTTGAGCTCACTAGCTCTACCGGTTTCACTATGAAGAACGTCGGAATCGACCAAAGTCGTCGGAGTACCAATCTGGGATTACAAGCTTCGAATGAAAACTATGAAATGCGATCTCTCTATGGACCGATCCACTTGCTCTAATCGAACGCCAAACGATGCGGAATCCCCTTGCGATTGAAATCCCTCAATCAATTTCTTGAACGAATCTCTCCTGGACGTCGAACGAAATCGATTTGTGTTTCTATCTGATAAACCCTAACTGGAACTCAAAACCCAGCTTAAATACGATTTCGCCCAGGTGCAATCCCAGCCGTCCAGTGCTTCTAATCTTGACCGTTCAATTCGAAACATACTCGCGCCACGGATCGAGCTGACGTGTCGTACTCCCATTCGCTGATTGCTAACGACTTGTAACAAACTCCAGCTCATCAGCAACGGCCTTTAGCTCGGATACTCGGACGCACGGACGGGTGCCCGGTCGGGTGCCCGGTCGGGTGCCCGGTCTGCCAAGGCTTTTCAACTCCAAATGTAGATGCTTCAATCCTCCACCTAAAGCAGCTATTCCTTTAAGCCACTTTAGGCCTTCAACTTGATCCCAAACAATCCTTACATAGTGAAAACCAACAGAACTCATTCATCGCTCAACCTGCAAAACAAATCACTCCAAATGCAAAAGTTTCAAGCAAAGCTTGAACTTGGTGTAAGTGACAGTTTTGATGTCCATATCAGCAGGATTAAACTCAGTTCCTACTTTCTCAATCACAACATCAACATTCTCTACTTTATCTCTAACAAAGTGATACTTAATATCAATGTGCTTAGATCTTTCATGGTAGATAAGATTTTTACTTAAACAAATGGCAGACTGACTATCACATTTAATCACAGCAGTCCCATTAAACAACTTAGCTTCACTAAGCATACCCTGTAACCACATAACCTCTTTCACAGCATCACACAAAGCAATGTATTCAGATTCAGTAGAAGAAATGGTAACAATAGATTGAAGTTGGGACTTCCATGAAACACATACACAACAATCACCAAGAGTATAATATATAGCAGTTGTAGATTTTCTAGTGTCTCTATCTCTACCAAAATCAGCATCAACATAACCAGTTAATTTAAATTCATCCAGCCTTTTCTTATAGCACAAACCAACATCCAAAGTACTCCTAATATATGCAAATACATGTTTCAAAGCCAACCAATGTTCATGTCCAGGATTTGACATAAATCTACTTAACAGTGATATGGCATAAGACAAGTCAGGTCTAGAACTAATCATGGCATACATGACTGATCCTATAGCATTAGCATAAGGCACTTGTTCCATTTTAGCAAATTCAACATCAGATTTAGGACTTTGTGACTTGGACAGGATAAAGTGAGGAGCTAATGGCACTTGAACAGGTTTACAATCAAGACTACTAAACTTAGATACTATTTTCTCTAAGTAAGGCCTTTGATGTAATTTTAGAAAGCATTTACTCCTATCTCTATCAATAACCATGCCCAATATTTTCTTAGCTTTTCCTAAATCCTTCATGTCAAATTTTGAACTCAACTGTGATTTCAACACATTAACCTTATCAACAGACTTGCTTATTAACAATATGTCATCCACATATAACAGCATATAAACAGGGCACTCATCCACAGATGCATAATAAAAGCATGGATCAAAATTACTTCTCACATAACCAAGTTTCAGCACATAAGAGTCAAATCTTTTATACCAAAGTCTAGGACTTTGTTTTAAACCATACAAAGATTTTTTCAGATAACAAGCATGCTCAGGATAGTTTTTATCAACAAAGCCAGGAGGTTGCTTCATATAAATTTGCTCATCTAACTCTCCATGAAGGAAAGCAGTTTTAACATCAAGTTGTTCAAGTTCCAAGTCATTAATAGCAACCAATGCAAGCATGATTCTAATGGTCTTAAACTTAACAACAGGAGCAAAAATCTCATGGTAATCAATACCTTCCTTTTGTGTAAATCCCTTAGCAACCAACCTTGCCTTGTACCTTGGTGGATCCTCATCCTTGGTCCTGAACAGCCACCTGCAATCAACCAGTTTATGGTGTTCTGGTTTCTTGACCAGAACCCAAGTTTGGTTAGTCTTATGAGACTCCATTTCATCAAGCATAGCAGCCTTCCATTTCTCACTGTCCCTACCCTCAATGGCATCTTGATAAGTATCTGGTTCATTTTTAATTTCCTTAGCAGCTATTAGGGCAGTGGACACTAGATCAGCTTCAGAATATCTAGGGGGAACTCTAGGCACTCTCCTAGGCCTATCTCTGGCAAGTTGCCAATCTGCTAACACATCTTGGGTAGCTATCTCATGTTCCTCCACCTTATCTAAGTTCTCAGCTTGTTCACTATGATCATTATGTTCATTCTGGTCATTGTCTGGTTCTGGTTGAGGTTCTCCTTGTTCTACATGGTTTTTTACCTGATTTGGCTGCTCATTATTCTCAGGAGGATCTATATCAAACAGGGTTCTATCAGAAGGAGGTGCAGGGGAGCTATCAGAATTAGCTACAATGTTATTCTTATATGGGAAAGTGTTCTCATCAAAGATAACATCTCTGCTAATCAGTATTTTAATTCCCCTAGCATTCATATCCCACAATCTATAGCCCTTAGTTCCCATTGATCTTTGATAACCTAAGAAAATACACTTGGTTGATCTAGGATCTAATTTTCCTTCCCTAGTATGAGCATAAGCAGCACATCCAAAAAATTTCAGTTCATGCAAATCAGGTTTCTTGCATTCCACATTTCCATAGGACATTTAAAATCAAGCATCCTATTAGGACTTCTATCGACAAGATAAGTAGCAGTATAAAGAGCTTCACCCCAAAAAGACTTGGGTAAACCAGAAGTGAACAATAAGCATCTCAGTTTATCAAGCAATGTTCTATTCATTCTTTCAGCCACTCCATTTTGTTGAGGAGTTAGTCTAACAGTCTTATGTCTCAAAATACCATGATCAATGCAAAAATTATCAAACTCAGCATTGCAGAATTCCAAACCATTATCAGTTCTTAATGCCTTAACCTTTTTGTTTGTCTGATTTTCCTCTAACAGTTTCCAATCTTTAAACTTAGCAACAGCCTCATCTTTTGTTTTTAACAGGAAGGTCCAAACTCTCCTAGAGTAATCATCTACAATGCTCAAAAAATATTTATTCCCACCATGAGTTTCATTAGACTCTGGTCCCCACAAATCAGCATGTAAATATTCTAGGATTGTCTTGCTTGAGTGAACTCTAATGGTGAACTTCAGCCTGTGCTGTTTGGCCAGGACACAAGGCTCACAAAAGGGCAATTGGGTGACCTTTTCAGCAAGGATACCTTGCTTATTCAGGCACTCCAATCCCTTTTGGCTCATATGTCCTAGTCTAAGATGCCACTTTACAGTTGCATCTTCACAGACAGCAGGGCAGGCTTCCTTAGTTCCACCATGGTATGAACCATCAAGGATATACACACTGCCAGTCTTATTTCCAGTTAATACTTGCCTATCATTTTTACACACAGCAAGCACACCATTCTTAGCATTATAAGAGCAACCAGAATCATCAAGAGCACCAAGGGAAATCAAGTTTCTTCTCAAGCCAGGGACATATCTTACCTTAGTTAAGGTTACTAATGTTCCATTAGTTAATTTCAGGTTTATACTACCCATTCGCATGACTTTACACACATTGTTATTTCCCATGTACACATTTTCACTGGCAGTGTGAGCCAAGTCTTTGAACCAATTTTTGTTGGGACACATATGAAAGGAACAGCCTGAATCCAAGACCCATTCATCACTGAGATTCCCACTGGTGACAGTTAGAACCTCAGATGATGAACTGGCCTTATCAGATGTCAAGGCTAAGTTAGTTTCAGAGTTCCCATTGGCCTTAGACTTAGCTAATCATTTATAACAGTTTCTCCTTAAGTGACCAACCTTTCCACAATGATAACACTTAGCATGTGAGGACTGACCTTGTGTAGAATTGTTATCATTTGAATTATTATCATTTCCATCAGACTTAGACTTAGGCTTGAACTTATGTTTGTTATTCCCAAAAGAAGACTTGTTAGACTTAACAAACAAACCAGAAGCAGATTTAGATTTTTGACTTTTAAGTTCTAACTCCCTGGTTTTCAAAGCAGTGCAAAATCTATCATATGAAGGCACATCACCAGTATATTGGAAAGCATCTTTCACCACATGATAAGACTCAGGTATAGCATTCATCAATATCATAACAAGACTAGTCTCATCAAGAACATGTGGAGTATCTCTAAGCATCAAAGACATTTTCAAGAACTCATCAAGATTTTCATCTATAGTCTTAGCAGCATTCATCTTAAATGCAAACATAGATGCTTTCACATATGACAAGTTAGGAGCAATCTGATTAGCATGCAATGTTTCTAACTTTTTCCACATTGCAAGAGGAGTTTTACAATCACATACCTTTCTGATAATACTGTCCCCAAGGCTCAGTATGATCAGGTTGTATGCTTCAACCTCTTTATCAGCTTTCCTCTTCTTCTCATCTTCAGACCATTTGTTGGTTTCCTCTTCTAGGGCCACCAACACATTATGCTGGGATAAAACAGCCTTCATCTTGAGGCACCAGACTTGGAAGTCACCCTTCCCATCATAAGGAGCGATCTCTATCCTTGCTTGCACCATTTTTACCTCGCAAGACAAAATATACAAGCACAAGGATCAATTCAATCAAGATAGGGTAAAATCAACAACAACACCAGCCAAGAATCAATCAAATCGGCTCTGATACCACTGTTGTAATTCATGACTAAATTCTTAATCCAATTGTGTTGTTTAGATTCAATTATCAAACCTTAAATCGAATTTGAGAATTGAAATTGCAGAATGTAAATGACACACAAGATTTATAGTGGTTCACCTCTAGGTGAGAGGCTACTCCACTTGAGCTCACTAGCTCTGCCGGTTTCACTATGAAGAACGTCGGAATCGACCAAAGTCGCCGGAGTACAAATCTGGGATTACAAGCTTCGAATGAAAACTATGAAATGCGATCTCTCTATGGACCGATCCACTTGCTCCAATCGAACGCCAAACGATGCGGAATCCCCTTGCGACTGAAAGCCCTCAATCAATTTCTTGAACGAATCTCTCCTGGACGTCGAACGAAATCGATTTGTGTTTCTATCCGATAAACCCTAACTGGAACTCAAACCCCAGCTTAAATACGATTTTGCCCAGGTGCAATCCCAGCCGTCCAGTGCTTCTAATCTTGACCGTTCAATTCGAAACATACTCGCGCCACGGATCGAGCTGACATGTCGTACTCCCATTCGCTGGTTGCTAACGACTTGTAACGAACTCCAGCTCATCAGCAACGACCTTTAGCTCGGATACTCAGACGCACGGACGGGTGCCCGGTCGGGTGCTTGCTCGGATGCCCGGTCGGGTGCCCGGCCGGGTGCCCGGTCTGCCAAGGCTTTTCAACTCCAAATCTAGCTGCTTTAAAACCTTCACAAACCTTAGTTTCTACTCTTCTTCATCATCAGCTTCTCCGATCAACACTCGATTTTAACGAAAATGGCGACGAATGGATGTAGTCAATTGGTGAGCGGAATCAAGCTGAGTAGTGGACTGAGCTCTGGGCGTCCGATTCCGAAGAGGGGTCAGGTGAAGCTGGCGATCGTAGCTGGGTTGGCTCACACTCTGGCTGCTGCCATCTCCTCACTCACCAGCCGTAGAACAGAAGCTATGATTAATTAAGTTAAGAGTTCGATTCGGAATAAATGGAGAAAAGTTTCAAATTTTGAGCTCTGAAACTTTATCCCGTGTGTATGTTTTGATGTTGAATAATTAACTTTTGTATTTTACATAACCCTTGAATCTGAATTTTCAAGTCTGGAACTTTTTGTCTCAAAATTTGTACATCCAATCCGACAACTGCGACAAGGGATTGAAACACAACAAGACCATACAAGGGTAGGAGTCTCTTAGGGAGCTTTCCGTCGCTTCATTCTATCTAGTGCACCTAGTGGTTCACCATCTTTACTAGCCGGTGGTGCATTGTTGTCTTCTGCAGTTACATCTAGTTCCTCGTCATCTCTTTTTCTTACCAGACCACTCAGGCCTCCAAAGACAGCAGAGGGGACATCCTTCTGGGCGATCTCTACTTTTTCTGTCTCTTCATCCGAGTCACTTTCATCTGGGAGTTCAATGTCTTCAGTGTTGGAGGATGTTTTGATGACTCCATCTGCTGCTTGTGACTCAAGTCCTGCACTGACAAAGCCTACTTGTCTCTCTAGAGCGGCCATTTCATCCTCGGAGATTCCGGCTTGTCGTAGTTTGTCCTTGGCCTCGTCCATGTTCATGGTTTGATCCTTTGACATCAGTAGCTCAGGGGGGATAAAGTGTGTCTGGACATACAAATTACATGTTAGAATTCCATAGATTGAAAATTGCAACAAGGTAGCCAATGGCAGACTGAGTCGGCTAACTATCTGCTAAATCGAATACCCCGAAAAAGGAAGGAGAAATCTCCCTATGAATTATTTAAAGGGAGAAAACCTGCTTACAAACACTTGCGAGTGTGGGGATGCTTAGCGAAAGTAATGGCTCCCGGTCCTAAAAGAATGAAGATAGGACCAAAGACAGTTGATTGTGTCTTTATAGGCTATGCGCATAATAGTAATGCGTATAGGTTCATTGTGTATGAGTCTAAAAACTGCAAATTATTGATGATAGTAATATTATGCATCAAACTACTACAACATACCTGGTGATAACTTGCAGACACACTTCTATGGATCTGCAGCATTTCCCTGAAGGTGTCTTCATTTCCATGGTTTACCTCGAATTCCTGCCATTTCTTCCAGAAATCAGCATCTGACCGTGGATCTGCCAGTTGTGATGCATAAGTAAATACGGGACGGGCTCTATCGATTTCTCCTAGATTCTTCTCCAGCTCTGCAAACTTTAAGCACATTGTTTTAACATCTTTGTCTGGAAGACCAGCCTCAATGGCTTGTTGATAGATCTGTCTTGTATGTGGAACACCAAAAATTTCCGTTGCACGAGCTATGTAGATCTCATACATGGCCAACTTCTCATTATTAGGCACCGCCTTTGTTGCTCTATCATAAACCATCATAGCTCGCTTATCTAAACCATAGTCTTCCTCCAATTTTGCATATTGCAGGTACAAAGGTTTTACCATATCAGCAGGAGTCTGGTAGGTAATAAAAATGTAAGTACCAAGAAGATGCATATTCACATCAGAGATCAATGACTGAAAACGCACACTCAAGCCAAGTGCAAAAAGCCACAAACATCAAAAATATAATTTTCTTTATGTATCTGATACAAAAGTCAAAGTCTAAAGCAACAGTGTACTTTTAAGGCAGCGTTTGAGGAAGAACACAGTAATACACAAGATGTTCATTATGTTTCAGACTTTCAGTGTAGTTTCAGACTGGTTCAGCTTGAAACTAGAATCATTTGATCCAAATCTAAAAATATATACTAACATATTACCATACAATAACATGTGCCAACATAAGGAAATTCCCGTCCCAAACAAAGTCCTGATAAAGTTTAAGATAGACACATACTGCAATATCTCATAAGTAGAAATCTCTTGGACATAACATTCAAGGCGTTTTAGTGTCGCGTGGTCACATGGTAAGCAGATAGATACGCAAGCATCTATAAGTGTTTGAAATTAGAATCTATGATAATTTCAACACACACACAAAAAAGAATGATAAGAATGGGGAAGAATTACATACCACACTCACAGCATGATCGAACAACTCTCTTGCTCGTTCTAGTTTTGTCTTGCCATACCGCTTCACAAATTTGGTGAGGTAAGTTACCCATATATCTTTGACATGTGGGTACTTAAAGATCTTAACTCCTCTCTCATATACCCTGAAAGCATCTTCGAAATACTTGTGTTCCTACACAGCAAAATAAAATGTCTATCGTCAAATCACCCAAAAAAAACAGCACCCAAATATTTGATGAACCATTGGCATACCTCCAGTAACATGGCGTAGTTGATGATTATTTGCGGTGTGGCAATCCTCAAATCCAATATTCGCTCGTAAACAGCGCGTGTGGACTCCAGCATGCCTAGACTCTCCTCCAAATCAACATAAAATGTCCACAACCTCAAAGATTTATGCAATTTTATCTGCACTGGTTCACTCCCATCAGCAGCAACTGCAGAGAAAAAAAATGTATTGAGTAATCTGATGGTTACTAATACTACCCTATGATCTAAAGTTTATGGATTCAGAATATTTTACAAGAAAACTGCCGACTGTCAAAATTACAGCTAGTGCTGCAATCCAAAAGGAGAAGGATAAATTACCTCTTCTTTTCACCTCAACAGATGGTTCAGCAGTAGCGCGTCTCATCAGTTCCAATGCTCCATTGAAGTTTTTATGCCTCCACTCCATTTCAGCCCATTCACACCAAACACTGGCCAAATTATCTACAGCTTTGTAGTTTACTTGTACAGCCTTGTCAAATATTACCCTTGCATTGGAAATATCATTATGGGCCTCATACAGCTTCGCAAAAGCCACCCATAGAGTATGCGGTTTACCCACTGCTTTCATTGGGTCAACAGTTCTGACAGCCTCAGTGTATGTGAGGATCTGTTTCGTGGGGTTTCCCCCAAACAACTTAACTCTTCTGTGCCACTGCTCCACATTGTGTGGATTCTGACGTAACAGAACACTGTTAGCTAATTCTGGCCGTCTATCCATCAAATACTCGAGTGTTGCTAATCTCAAATCTACATCCTTAGTGTCAGCAGGCCGAAATATGTGGTATATCTTCTTATTGATTTGCATAGCCACTCCCTCCGTGTTAAAACGAGGATCAACCTCTTCGAAATTTGATTCCTCTTCCTCATCATCATCCTCTTCATCATCAAGATCCATGTTTTCCATCTTAAGAGCCAACATGCTTTCTTCAAACTGAGAGTAAGCATAAAAAATCACACTAAAATCCCTCACAGTCACCACGGTGGTCATCCCTTCCTCAAACACATCGCGAGCCTTCTCGGTCTGATTCCTCCTAATATAATAATGTGCAAGAGATGTCCAAAGCCTCTCAACCTCATCAGTGAATTTCTTAATCCCTCCTCTTATAATGGCATCCACATTCAGCCCAGAAACCTCAGTAGCATGCTTAGTCAACAAATCACAGAGCTCCAACCATAACCTATGCTTATTCTTACCCTTTATAGAAATAAAACTCCCATCATTTAACACACCAGCCAACCTCTCAGCAGCCTCCTGCCACAACCCAGAATTAACCAAAAACTCAATGAAATCCTCAATATGCGATGGATCACACTTCAAATACCTCCTATAAACCCTCAACGAAGTCTCAATCGGAATCCCTCTCTGGCTCACAAACACCAAGTAATGCTCCCATATCCTGTCATGCTGCGTAACCGGCAAAGCGCACAGCGCCCTATCAAACGTCCTCCTCGTCCTCGTCACCAGCTTCTGCTTCGTCAAACTTTGCAAATACAAGATCCATATCCGCGGAATCTTGTGCATCGTCACCAACGCACGCTCAAATTTGTTGTTCAGCGAGTCGTACTGCGAGTGCGTCACCGGCAAGTTCCTCACAACCTCCAATCTCTCCCTTAGATACGCGTGCCACAGCTTGTAGCTTCCCGGAAAGGCTTTCAGCGCTCGCTCGTATATCATCGCCCTCTTCTTGAACGGCGAGTCCGCCCTCGCAATTAAGTATCTCCACCATAGCTTCAAACTGAACGGATTTCGAAGCAACTCTTCCTCGTAAAGCACATCTTCAACGCCGGGATACAAATCCTTGGAAAGCTCCATTCAGCCGGAGATTGGATCGGAGCTGGGACGAAGATTTGGATTAGGGTTTTGGTTTTCTCTACTGACGATTTAGTGATTTACGAAAATTATCATTCAATCGGGACTATTTTATCAATAGATAAATGTTTCGCGGGCGAATTACAAATCTTCGAAATTGATGGGCTGCCCAGGCCCAATCAGATAGCCGCTGCTGTGTGGCCTATGTGGGCCCAACAAGACACGTCTCCTCAATCCAGCTAAACGGATGATGCAAGTGACGTAAGCAAGTTGCAGAAAGTCAGTAGAGAGAGAAACACAGAAGATGAAGTGAGAGAGAGGAAACAAATTAATGGCAGACGCAAATCCAACACGCAATCTCTGTCCGTAGCGGACATCTCCATCTCGGCGATACCCGTTCCCATCATATTCTCCTCACCTGCTTCACACCTGATTCGGAGCCCCGTAAGTTCGTCTTCTTTCATTTCCGTTTTGTTTTTCTAGGGTTTTTATGGATCCGATTTAGGCTGGAAATATGGGGTTTTTGTTTGATGTTTGGTGAATTTGAAGAAAGTATGGTTATTGGGATGATTGTTTGTGGTTTTTGTGATGGATCGCGTAGGCTGAGATTTATGGGGTTTATGTTCAGTTCGAAGCTCTTAACTTTTGATGATGATAATGGTGGTGTTGGTGGTGGTTTGCAGTGATACAGGGCGGAGGTTTATCTGCGCGTGACCCGTTCTCTTCTCCATTTGTAGATTTATTAGTGAAAAAATTGAAAAAAAAATTCAAAAGAAAAGGAAGCTTTTTATTTTGTTATCCGTATCAGATATTTTGTATAAATTTTTGGGTTGATTGCAATGGAGGTGAAGCTATGGAACGACAAGCGCGAGAGGGAAATGTATGAGAATTTCGCTGAGCTTTACGCAATTATCAAAGCCACCGAGAAGCTGGAGAAAGCTTATGTTAGAGATGTAATCTCATCGAGCGAGTACGAGGCTGAATGCCAGAAGCTGATTGCGCATTTCAAGACATTGTCGTCGACTTTGAAGGACATTATCCCTAGTGTTGAGCGCTTCGCCGAAACTTACAAGATGGATTGCCCGGCAGCTATAAACCGGTTGGTGGTATCTGGAGTGCCTGCCACGGTGGAGCATAGGGCAGCAGCTGCTGCCTCTGTTACTAATTCAGCTGCAGCTGTGGCGGAGTGTGTGCAGAGTTTTATCACTACGATGGACTCGTTGAGGCTGAACATGGTGGCTGTGGATCAGATTTATCCATTATTGTCCGACTTGAGTGCTTCTATTAACAAGCTTAGTTTCCTTCCTCCGGATTATGAAGGGAAGGTTAAGACAAAGGATTGGATTATGAAACTGTCCAAGATGGGGGCGGCTGACGAACTATCTGAACAGCAGGCTAGGCAGCTCCATTTTGATCTCGAGTCCTCATATAACTCGTTTATGGCTGCATTACCTACTGCCGGAACCTAATTGATATGATTGGTAAGGTTCTCATTTAAGCAAGCAGCTTTAGATGATATATAGAATGTAGTCCCTTTTTGCTCGAACTTTGATTTGTACCCTGTGCATTTATCGCACTTTACTCTGTTGCTCAACGTTTTCAAAGTTCTTAAAACTGACGGCTTCGATTACAATGACAAATAGGTTTCAATTTCATCTATCACTGAAACTATGTTGACACTGATCTCTTTTATGTTTTAGTCACATTTTGAGTTTTCTGGACACTGGGGCGCATGATCATGTTTGTTTCTCCACTCCTAACTCGGCAGAGAGTTGCCTTTAATAGGCTTTGCTTTGTAACGTAAGTCATAACACATTACATCTTAAGAATTTGTCGAGAGAGCAACCACAAATTTGTCCCGTTCAGGCCATCCAAAAATAGTCATTTGAAAATGTAGTTTAGAGGTGACATCCAAAAACATTCATTTGATAATGTAGATTAGATGCGACAGTATTCAACTTTCGTTGTTTTATTGATATAATTCATAAATTGATAATCAAACTATTTTCAAAATTTTGCACCTTTAACTTAATTTACGTTCTATCAAAAACAAAACTTAAATTATAAAAAACATGCTTCGTTTCTTCATACGCCTATTTTTTAGAAAAATTTCCAATTTATGCAAAATCAAAATTTCATTTCCGATTTAATTTTCAAATTCGTTTTCCAAAATGACCACTTTCTCTGCGCTGTTGCTTTATGCCTAATGTTAATTTTTTTTTGACTAAAACGATGCAGAATAAGCAAGCTGACATGACATATTTTCTTAGGCGTTGTTGATAACGACGTATAAGACTTAAATCGTTGTTCCCAACACCAACAGCAGCGGCCTAATCATAATATTATTTTCACTTACAGGAATGACTCACAGCCGCAGTTGGTAACAACGGCCAAGATAAATGAATGAAATGGGCACATGTCATTTGAATAGCCCATGAAGATTTGTGCCAGAGGGCCAAGTGATGCATTCGGTCATGTACTCTGACATTTTTTTGATACATGATTTAGTTTGGATTAGTTTTGTTAGCATTTGTTAGGAGGGGTGAGGATTCGAACCTGGGAACACCAAAGGTGCCAGGTGAGCTGCCAACCACTGGGCTAAGGTCTGACATTATAAAACAATACATAATTATATATATCATATGCATAACCAGATAACTATGAAATTAAAGATAATTGTATGTGCTCATCACATTGCTGTCACCCACAATTTAACTATGAAAGATAACTATCAACGGCGTCTAAGTGAAAATAATCACGTCGACTCGCTGAGTCAACATTCTTTTAAGCAACAATAATATTAGGATTAAGCCGTTATCGGGAATGACGGTTTAAGTCTTAGGCGCAGTTACCAACATCACCTAAGAAAATAGCTACTGTATGCGCCTAAGAAATATACTAGGTCAACTTGCTTATTATGCATTGTTTAAGCAAAAAATTGACATTAGGCATAAATTGATCATTTTAGAAAACGAATTAATTTCAATTTTGGTCAAATTGGGAAATGTTTATATATTTTCACCTACACAGGATCTCTTTCCATGTTGAACGAGCGCTGTAACTGTAAGTCTTAGGAAAAATAATCATTTTAGAAAACGAATTAATTTCAATTTTGACCAAATTGATTTTTTTTTTCTCTTCTATTTGTCACCTACACAGTATCTCTTGAACGAGACGCTCGTTTGAATTCCCGTCGATTCAATTTGGATCGGTTCAATTAAATGACATCCGGCTCGGTCAGGCCGCCAAGTGTGGCCCGCAAGGCCCAGTAAAATTAACGCAGCGTTTGGTAGCTGAATTACAAACCCTAGATTGCGCCTCTGTGAAGCTGAGCAGCAATGGAGGACGACGACGCGATCCCGCTGCCGCGTCCGAGGACGCCGCATATCAAAAAGCGAGCTTTGAAAAACAAGGCGCTGACCGTATCGTTCAACGAGAAGGATTTGAGGTTATAATTGTGTTCGAGTTTGATTGTTTGTTGCTTTGATGATATCGTGAGCTAGGGTTTTGGGATTTGTTTGAAGTCTGAAATTGGAGGTTTTCGAATTTTTTGAAGGGATTATGTGACGGGGTTTCATAAGAGGAAGAAGAAGAGGCGAAAGGAAGCGGAGCAGCAACAGAATGAGGCGTTGAGGCGGAAAAGGATTGAACTGCGCAAAAAGGTGAGTACTCGAGCTGTGTGATTTATGTCCTAATTTGAAGTGTTAATCTGATTGCCGGTAACAGTCATGAATGAAAGAAAGTGAGTGCTGAACTGCTGATAGATTGGGTGTGTTCTCTTAAAGATTAGACATGATTGGGTGGTGCTCTGTATTGCATTTGATTTTTACTGCTAAGTTGTGCATCTGCCAATTAGGGTTGATGTTCGTTGCATCGTACGGATTGTGTATGATGCTTTGGGTTTTGTTGGGTGTGATGATCAATTTGATCAGATAAAGCCAGTTGATGCAGAAAGGTGTTAATGCAACATTTAAGTTATGATGAACTAGAGTTATGAAAGGTTTTACTCGCAATTTCTTGTATGAATGAGTCTGGAGTGATAAGTTAAAATTTTCCATTTTTATTAATCCAGCTAATGGCAACAATAGATAATGTCTTTGTAGCTTACTGTGGTATCATTTAAACATGTTGGAGATTGTTCTTGTGTTGCCTTTTCAGTTATCTCATCTGTGTTAAATTTTCTTACCTAATCACTGGTTTTACCGCTTAATTTACCTCCTGAATATTCATGCAGAGAAAACTAGAGAAGGAGGCTGTTTATGGTGGAGGTGGCCCATCTAATGACGCAGATGAAAATGAGGAAGTTGCAGACGGGGAGGATGATGAAGATCTGCCCAAGGAGTCGGTTTCTGGTAAGCTTAAAGCTTGTTTTGTCATTTGTGTGTGGGGGGGCATGAACACGTACGCTGATTGACAATCATGCTTGTTTAAAAGTATCATCCCCAGACTTGAAAACATGTGGTAGATTATATGAATTGATGTGCAGTTCTTGTACTTCCTACTAATGAACTGGCATAGAAATTTGTATGTGTAGTCCAAAAATGGAGGTTCTATTATCTACCTCATACGTTGTTTTCATGCAAAATATCTTCTTGTGTTTGTTTCTCCATTTTTGCCGTATATACGTCCTTTGCTCTTTCACTCCGTGATTAAATATATCTTTCTATTTTACATAGAGACAAAGACCTATGAGAGTGGTGACATACAAGTTACAGTGACCACCAGTGAGATTTCACGCGAGGAAGAAGATCACCTTGCTAGCCAAAAGCGACAGCTTACAGCTCCTGTCTCTGCCGGGGAATCAACCCAGAAGCCCAAAATTCCAGTGAAAAACAAAAAACCCTTCAAGAGAGTTTCAAAACCCAAATCATCAAAAACACGCAAGAAGAGGGATAAAAGTAAATCAAGCAAAAGAGACAAGAGGAGGAAGTAGAACTTATGACAGTAAATCGGCCATTTCATGTTTCACACCTTTTGCAATTTAATGGTACAAGTCATCAAGTCCCTTGACTATATGAAAATCTTGTCTTGAATTATTATTGCTGCTTCAGTAGTCCGGCATAAGATAGTCTCCATCTTTAGATTCTATTAATGTCATCAAAGTTTGTTACAAGCAATTATGAAATATATCCATTTATTTATCTTATATTCACATGCTAAATAAAACTTATAAAGTTTCTGGTAACATATTTGAAGGAGTTATAGCTTTAAAAAAGGAACGGATCAAATATAAATCACAGTTATAAATAAAAAATAAAAATTTAATAAAATATTGTCATGCGATCAATCGTAATTCGTGGCGTTTTTTTGTAAATAATTTTTTTTAAACGGACTTATTTAAAAATACATAAAAAATGTGAGGGTATAATCGTCATAAAAATCGATGTTTAAGTCTGATCATTGTTCTTTAAGTCTGGGCATTGCTGTTTTTAAGTGTGATCATTGTTGTTTAAGTCTGATCATTGCTGTTTTAAGTCTGATCATTGATGTTTTAAGTCTGATCATTGTTATTTTAAGTCTGATCATTGCTGTTTTAATTCTGATTATTAAGTCTGATCATTGCTGTTTTAATTTTGATTATTAAGTCTGATCATTCCAAGTTAAGTCTGATCATTGATGTTTAAGTCTGATTATTAAGTTTGATCAATGGTGTTTAAGTCTAATAATTGATATTTAAGTCTGATCATTGTTGTTTTAATTCTGATCATTGTTGATTTAAGTCTGATTATTCCAAGTTAAGTCTGATCAATGCTGTTTAAGTCTGATCATTGTTGATTTAAGTCTGATCATTGTTGTTTTAAGTGTGATCATTGTTGTTTAAGTCTGATCATTCCAAGTTTAAGTCTGATCATTGGTGTTTAAGTCTGATCATTGATGTTTTAAGTTTGATCATTGATGTTTATGTCTGATCATTGTTGTTTTAAGTCTGATTATTAAGTCTGATCATTCCAAGTTAAGTATGATCATTGTTGTTTAAGTCTGATCATTGCTATTTAAGTCTGATCATTTCTGTTTAAGTGTGATCATTCCGAGATATGTGAAATGACTATAATGCCACTCTGTGTTATATCCAAAATTTTGACGAAATTGAATACGTGTCAGCTTGAAAACCGATTTTTAATTTTCATATATAACAGTAATTTTTACCTGAACCGCACTCTTAAAAAAATATCAAAGATAAGTTTTCCCTCAAGTAATATATATAATTTTGGTGCAGTGCTTTCAAAATATGACGTTGAGCATTAAACAAGTAAAAAGCAAACAGATATGTAACTTTAATATTATCTACAAGAGAAAGGATCAGGTGCATAACCCATATTCTTGTAAAAAAATATAAAACAATCACATCCTTTGATTTTATAAATTCAATGGATGAGATTAAATGAAAATAAATAAATAAATTCAAATTAATATTTAATCAGGGTAAATATGGAATACATCATCTTTATTTCTCTCTCCTCCTCTCAATTAAAAAACTCTCTCTCTCCCCTCGATAAAACAATTTCAGATATGAATCTCCATCACCCCTCTCTCCTCCGTTCTCCTCAGCTCCATCATTTCTACAAAATCAAATCTACAAACGTAATCGATCTCATCCATGGACAACACCATGGACGCGTCCATGATCCAATTCTTAGAAGCCTTGTTGTGTTTGGAAATATAAAATGAGTGAAAGCTCATGTCTTGATGTCATCGGACATTGCTGAGGGTATGCACGGGTGGAAGGAGTTTTCCGTAGATGTTGTGAAGAAACTCTATCTGTTATGCGGACAAATAAAGAAGCACTTCTTACGATTGTAGAAGTATGATAAACGACGCCGACGCTCATCCGGCGACGATGACGAAAGTCGTTCCCTCTGATCGATGGATTCTTCTCGGAATCTCTCTATATCAACTATTTCTTCTGCTGCGAGAATTCGTCGATTTGGCTGATTGTGAGTGAATGTAAAGGGAGGCCGGATCTGATTGTGGAAAAACATCGACGAATTCTTAACGAATTATAATCCAATTTTGACGAATTATATCATAGTTCGTCAAAATTGGACTATAATTCGTCATGAATTACGACATATTGTCTTACAGTTCAACGGACAATGCTATAATTCGTCAAATGTAACTAAAATTCGTCCAGATTTTGACAGTATCATTGTATAATATGTCAAGACATTTTATAATTCGTCACGACCAATTTATAGTTCGGCATGTTCAGTTTCGAATTTTTCTTTATGAAAACTGTTGATTTGATTTTGGGATGAGTTCCATTGATGTTGAAGATGATCAAGAGTGTGAAAAATTGAGTTCAACGAAGTTTTACTCCTTCAATTTGATCGAATTTAGTCCGCTTTTTTATAATTCGTCACTGCCATTTTATAGTTCGTCATGTTCAGTTTCAAAATTTTCTTTATGAAAACTGTTGATTAGATTTTGGGTTGAGTTCCATTGATGTCGAAGATGATCCAGAGTGTGAAAAATTGAGTTCAACGAAGTTTTACTCCTTTAATTTGATCGAATTTAGTCTGATTTTTTATAATTCGTCACGGCCATTTTATAGTTCGTTATGTTCAGTTTCGAATTCTTCTTTACGAAAACTGTTGATTTGATTTTGGGTTGAGTTCCATTGATGTCGAAGATGATCCAGAGTGTGAAAAAGCGTGGAGGTTGAGTCCGAAGAAGAAGCGTGGAGGTTGAGTCCGAAGAAGAAGGAAAAAGAAGGAGAGAGGAGAGAGAATGTGCTTAAATTCAGAGATATTAAAATGTAAAATATATTTTGTTTATTGAGTTAGGGTCTGTCCATTTTGACTTATATTTGACTTAACTTAGTTGATCTTAACTGATATTAACTTATAGTGAATGATCTTAACTGATATTAACTTATAGTGAATGATCTTAACTGATATTAACTTATATTAACTTAACTGAAACTTATGTTGATCGATGAATAGTAATATTATGATGATGATGGTTGTGATGATGATGAATAGTAATATTATGATGATGATGAATAGTAATTTTATGGTGATGGTTGTGATGATGATGATGATGAATAGTACTATTATGATGATGAATAGTACTATTATGATGATGATGGTAGTGATGACGATGATGAATAGTATTTTTATGATGATGATGAATAGTAATTTTATGATGATGATGAATAGTAATATACTGATGATGATGATGGGGGTGATGAATAGTAATTTTATGATGATGATGAATAGTAATATACTGATGATGGTGATGGTTGTGATGCTGATGATGAATAGTAATTTTATGATGATGATGATAAATAGTAATTTTATGATGATGATGAATAGTAATATACTGATGATGGTGATGGGGTGATGATGAATAGTATGATGGTGATGGTATGATGAATAGTATGATAGTACGATGATGATGGTATGATGAATAGTATGATAATATGATGATGATGGTATGATGAATAGTATGGTTGTGATGATGATGATGATGAATAGTATGATAGTATGATGATGATGAATAGTATGATGATGTTATGATGAATAGTGTGATGATGATGATGGTATGATGAATAGTATGATGGTATGATGAATAGTGTGATGATGATGGTATGATGATGAATAGTGTGATGGTATGATGAATAGTATGATGATGATGGTATGATGAATAGTATGATGATAATGATGATGATGGTATGATGAAAAGTATGATGATGATGGTTATGGTATGATGAATAGTATGATGGTATGATGATGATGAATAGTGTGATGGTATGATGATGATGATGGTATGATGAATAGTATGATAGTATGATGATGAATAGTATGATGGTATGACCCAAGTTAACTGAAACTTAACTTAAATGATCTTAACTGATATTAACTTATAGTGAATGATCTTAACTGATATTAACTTATAGTGACTGATATTAACTTATAGTGACTTATAAGTCGAAAATATAAGTTCAATTGGACAGGGCCTTAGTCTTATACCCTTTTGGTAGAGAGTTACACGTATAAAAGGTAGTTATTAATTTATTTCCTCCAATTATTATCAGCCTTTGGATTAACAAAATGAATAGATGAGATGAGTTTGTATTTTGCACCATATTTGGACTTTGCACCAGACCTGACCTCTCATCTACAAATTTATATTCATTTGATTGCCACGTAATTATGAATTGTCATTCAGCTCATTTAATCGAGAAAGGGAAAAGCAAGCAGCCTCAAATTTCCACCACGTTTGTTTTCAAATTAATTTAAAGCCGGATAATAACATTATTCGGACAATATATTTTTGTACAAAAAGAAAAAAAACAAAAAGATAAGCTTTTCCGGCAAAAACGAAATGGACGGCTGAGATTAACCAGATCGCCGTTCGATCTTCAACTAACAGCAACGACATCAGATCCAGTCGTCAACTCTTACTACTCCAAGACCACACAGCTCGCGAAAATTCCCAGATCTTTCTCGGAAACTTCTCTCACCAGGTACCTTTTCTGACGAATCACTACCCTGTTAACTCCGTTTTTTATCCGATGTTCTCCACGACTCACTGCTCTGTTGACTGTTGCTACTTAATTGTTACTGTTGCTGCGGCTGCTGTTGTTTATTTATAATCGGATCTTTGAGTGGTTGATTGAGTGTGTTTTGTCTGATTCGGGTATTAGACATTCGGATCCTCGGATTCTTTAGGTTTGAGAGGGAATTGATTTTATTTGGGATTGGAATCGGTCTGGTCGTTGACTTGGGGGTCTTAACTTGCTGAGAAATAGGTGGAAAAAGGTGAGATGAAAGCTGGGATTTGGACATGTGGTTGTCTGAGCTGAGTTTTGAATTTTGATTGTTGTATATGTAGTTTGTTGTGTTGACTAGTGAATGTTTGAGTGGTGGAATTTGAACTGGATTCGGTTTATGGTTTGGGTTTTGGGATGTTTGATTTATATATATGTGTGGATTTTGTTTCAGGTGTTTTGTTGCGAGTGATTGAAGAGGAAGATGCATACCAGGTATATGGAAAGGACTAATAGTATGAGGGAGAAGAGGGCGTTGGACCCTGCCGCGGATGAGGAAGGTCAGCCTGAGAAGAAAAGACCTGCCCTTGCTAGGTATTGGCCTTGTTGGTTGTTTATGTTTAGCTGGTCTAATCTCTAGACTCGGTTGAGTAGTCTTGTATGTGCTTGATTCGGCTCTTTATGTGTTGTATCTAGTTTGATTGGTTGTAAATGGTAATACTATTTGTAGTGAGCCTGTAGATATGCATTTATGTGAAAATGCATTTATAGGCATTGCCTCAATTCAAAGCGGATGTAGTATGTTAAATGACATTCAATCATTTTGCAGTGTAATAGTTGAGGCTCTGAAGGTGGATAGTCTGCAAAGGCTTTGCTCATCCTTGGAGCCAATTCTTCGCAGAGTTGTAAGTTACCATGCTTAGAAGTTGGAATTATCTTATTATATCATTTAGTATGATCAATAAACAGATCCTCCCCATTCATGTTAGATTTATGGAGAAGTATAACTTCAGTGTCCATGGGTGTGTTTAAACTTTTAACATTAGATCGTCGATTCTTCCTACAATCATATGTTAATGTTATAGTACCACCATTCTCATTTTCATATGTCCTAACTTCTAACTCTACATGATACAGTAGCTTGTCATGATCATCGTCATCATGTACATCTTGTATAGCATGACTTTTGTTCCGTAACCCTGCAGCATGAAAGTTTTTGGATGCTTAAATTTTATTTTGTCAACAGGTTAGTGAAGAAGTTGAACGTGCCTTGGCGAAGTTAGGCCCAGCTAGGCTCACTTCACGGTAACTGATTTTTTTATATGAGGATATTTGTCGAGACATGTTTTGTTTCAAGTAATCAAGTTATCTTAGAAGGACCAGGTGAAAGAGTTAGGCATTTTGCTGAATTTATAGCAAGTAATGTCACCGAAAGATAATTTCTAAGCGTATCATAAACTGTCACTGCTAGATATTTGTATGATATATACTTCCATTAAAAAAAGAAGGAAACATGGGCATTAATCTGATTTGTTAGAAGTGATTTACAAATGCCAGAAAATGGTCTACCAAAGAGTTTTCTGTCTGCTATAGTCTATATGTAACCATTAAGCCATTGAGCATTCGGAATATCAAGATGGCTAATATATTCTGACATCTTCCTTCTATCTTTCTAGACCTTCTCCGAAGCGAATTGAAGGGCCTGATGGAAGGAACCTACAGCTACAATTCAGGTCCAGGTTATCCCTTCCTCTATTCACTGGGGGAAAAGTGGAAGGCGAACAAGGAGCTGCGATCCATGTTGTTGTGATTGATGCAAGCAATGGCCATGTTGTGACATCAGGCCCAGAATCCTCAATTAAACTGGATGTCGTTGTACTTGAAGGAGATTTTAACAATGAGGATGATGATGACTGGACTCAGGAAGATTTTGAGAGTCATGTAGTGAAAGAGCGTGAAGGAAAGAGGCCACTGTTGCACGGGGAGGTGAACGTCACTCTGAAAGAAGGAGTGGGAACTTTAGGTGAGCTGACATTCACTGATAATTCTAGCTGGATTAGGAGCAGGCAGTTCAGACTAGGTCTGAAAGCTTCCTCAGGGTACCGTGAAGGCATTCGTATACGAGAAGCAAAAACAGAAGCGTTTACCGTCAAGGATCACAGAGGAGAATGTGAGTGCAGTTTAACTACGTGAATTTTGGTCTTCAATTATTTTCAAACTTTCATCACAGCTATTGGAAATGTCTAATAGCTCTTTTGTTTTGTTCTCATGCTTCAAATAGTGTATAAGAAACACTACCCGCCTGCATTGAACGATGAAGTTTGGAGACTGGAAAAGATTGGCAAAGATGGTGCATTCCACAAGAAGCTCAGTAAAGCTGGAATACGTACAGTTGAAGAGTTCTTACGATTTTTTGTTAGAGACAAACAAAATTTAAGAAGTGTAAGATCAGCATGCTCGATGTAACCACTACCCAAAACCTTGACCTTCTTCATTGTATGTTTTGATGTTTTTCTTTTTTGGTCTATCTGTAGATTCTTGGGGGCGGTATGTCAAATAAGATGTGGGATTCTCTGGTAGAGCATGCAAAGACATGTGTCCTAAGCGAGAAAGTGTATGTTTACTATCCTGAAGATGCAAAGAATGTTGGTGTTGTTTTCAACCACATCTATGAATTGAGTGGGTTGATTTCTGGTGAACAATTTTATTCAGCTGATTCTCTTTCCGACTCTCAGAAGGTATGCAATCTAGCTTTAAGATAATAGACTGTTCTCTATCCACACAAAATTGTAAACTGTATCAAAAGTCGCAACAGTTGGAAGTTGTGGTAATAATTTTATGTAGATGAGGATACTTAAAAGATAATGCTGAACATTTTTGGTCCCAGGTGTATGTGGACACCTTGGTGAAGAAGGCATATGACAATTGGATCAATGTCATAGAGTATGATGGAAAGGCTTTATCAAGCTTCAAACAGGATACACATGCGGATGCTTCTCAAACTAAAATGTCACTTGTGACTCAATCATACCCTGGTTCTTTCGACCATCATCAACTCTCTCTACGAAGTCTGCCACCTCCAATCCATTCACAGCAACCATCAATGAATCCTAGCTTAGCTTCTGAAGGTATGAATTTTTGAAAGGCAGTCATTTCCATACTGATATTGATATCTATCGAACTCTTTTATAGTTTGGAAGGATCTATTATTTCCCACGTCTAAACCACTTGCCTTTTGTTTTTGTAGGGCATGATCTGGCTATTAGGTACCCAGCACAATCTCAGGATGCGAACTCTCATTCTTCAATTCAGTTTAATGGGACGTCTTTCCCCCAACATAATCCGTTGCTTAGTTCTGACGCTGTACCAGCTCCTCAAAATAGTAATTTACTGGCCCTGGGCCAACAACAATCTTCGACATCAGCCTACCCCAATGTCCCCACTCCAAATCTGAGCTCATACAGAATGGAGGAGTTTTTCTCAGAGGATGAAATTCGCATGCGCAGTCATGAAATGCTTGAGAATGATGACATGCAGCACTATCTCCTTCGCTTGTTCAGCATGAACGGGAACAATCAGGCATCCATGGGCGCCCCTGATGACAGCTTCACATTCCCTTCAATTGGAATGCCTAACCAAACCCCAGACTACGGTTATAATGAAGACCGAACTCCTCCCTCAGGCAAGGCAGTTGTTGGTTGGCTCAAACTCAAAGCTGCACTCAGATGGGGCATATTTATCAGGAAACAAGTTGCTGAGAAACGCGCACAAATAGTAGAATTGGAGGACTCATAGACATACGCAATGGTGAGGCCATCTCCATATGAACCAATCAACCCATTGGCGTGTGATGCCAATACGATTAACCCATTAATGGGTCCATCTTCCTCGTTTCAAACCAGGGTAACTTCCGTTCTTCATTGTACAGTTCTTCTGTGCATAAAGCCTATATTAACTTGGGATATTGATTTTGGTTTTTCTGGGTAGTATGATAAGTATTTATACCAATATTTTCACGGCGGAAAGTATTGGGTTACATCACTTGCAGGAAGGTTACTAAAACTCTTTTGTAATTTTAGTGATGACACAGTAAGTGAATGTTCCTCTGATTGTAACTGATTGACTCCTTTGGTTTGTAAATCATGATTATCTTGTAATAGCTATTTGGAACAATATATTTTTATTCAGTTTCAGTTCTATGCCAAAAGGCTTTGGTCGATGGTTTGATCTTTGATCTCAACAAATTGGCAAAAGGTCAATGGTTGAGAATAGTGACTTCCAATTAGCATCTTTCACCATGATAAAAAAAATACATATATCACTCTCATTCAATTTTTTTTCGCATCTTGTCATGTCATTTGACTATTTTGATCAAGTGCACCCCATTCATCACCAAATAAAAAGTTCATCATCAGTCTATCTCATCACTACATAAATTGTAGCTCATAAATATTAAAATTAATAAAAATATATCAAAGTGTATCTCATTTTATAGATCTCAAAAAATTATGAATATTAGTAATTATTTTGATTTTTTAACATTTTAATTTAGAAGATATATTCGTTGTAAGATCAAAAAATAAACTGAAAAGTTTTTACACGTGTCGGGTTGTAATTGGTTCAAGTCTTATGACCAAATCTAATTTTTGGTCCTGAAATAATCTTTTTTGCACTTTGATGATCATTTCTATGACACATCGGAATCATGTGTTTTTTAAATCATCTCTTATGAAACTTTCCTATGATAAAAAAAAAGATGGAGATGCTCTTGTGACCATTCAATTTTAAAATCGAAACTCATAACTAAACACAAGAAAAATAAAATCCTCTATTTTCGAAAGAAACTCAAACTTGGGAAAACATGTCTTGAGACCCCAACGTGTACTGAGGAGCGAGAAAGCTCTCTTTTGTTTTTTTTACTGTTCTTCTTCATCTCTTTCGAGAAGTTTTGTCCATTTTGAGAAGCTCCGAGTAGCAGCTCCGATAAGAAGCTCCGGCCTCGTTTTTTCTACCGCATGCGGCTGTAGTCGAAGCCCGCTAGCAGCAGCTCTCCCAGTCGTGCTCTTTTTGGCCCATCCTTCCTCTTCCGGCTCCCGCTCCCCTGCCGCGTCCCCTTCTCCCTTCCCGTCATGTCCTACGGTCTGGTCGGCTTCTCGCCTCGTGGAGGCTGCTCGAATCCGACCTGGCTTTTGTGGGAAGTGGAGCGTTGTGTGAGTTGGGCGAGGGTGGCGGTGGGTGCTGAGCGGCGGTCGGTAGGGGTGGAGGAGGCCGCGACGTCTGGGTGATGTCGTCTTTGTGTGTATATATTAGAACTTGTTTTGTTGTTTACGGTCTCTGTTAGTTTTATTTCTCTTTTAGGTTTCTTCCGCAGGTAGCCTAAAGGGAGTGACTTTGTTTCGTTCGATTTTTTTGAATCAGAACGTGTAGTCGTCTCTTTGTGTTCATATCTGCGTTTTCTAGTTGTGTAGGGCTTAGTTCATGGGCTGCACTTGTTGCATTAGATGTTTTCTATCGTCGATGGTCTAGTCATCGTCCTTGGCGTGAGGCTAAGTGGATCATATCACTACTCTCAGCTAGTTAACTTGGTCTAGCTCTTAAGTCCTCGTTACTGCCTTTCTGGAGTTCTGGTGATATGCTACCTTTGGCAAGAAGCTGGTTTATAACTTTCACTTGTGCAGCTTTTCTAATGTTTCAAGGAAATCTGGCCGGCACCTCCTTGTTACCTAGAAGTCGACTGTGGAGTCACTTCTTCTATTTGGCCAGATTTGGCGTGCTTTGGATTTGAAGTATGTTCGAGGCGAAGATGGCTACGCGGTGGATGATCGACAAACTTGGCTTGGTTTGCTGTTCATAGATCTATATTATGTTTCAGTCTTAGTTGGTCGATTGTATTGCTGTTGTTATTTTCCACCCTGTCTTCAGACCTTTGTACGCCTTTTTTTCTCTTATAAAAAAAATAAAAATAAATAAATGTCTTGAGACCCAAAATGCGCAAACACCGATTTCAGTAGAAAGGTCTGAGGGTCGGTCGAAAGTCTGTCACTGGGATTCCTTCCGATTAATTTTCGGACAAGCGCTCAAACCCTAAACAAAGTTCAAATCGAAGCCCTTATTTTTTGATACAAAGAAAATGACATACAAAGACCTGGAAAAACATGTAAATCACAATAAAAAAGTAATCGACCTACAAATACAGGGACATGAGACTAATCAATAAAAATATTTCATGCAATGGCAATCGATCCCTCTGTTGCTCGATTCATGAAACCTTGAGTGCACCCAAGCCAATCAATGCCAAACTGGCCAAATAGAAGCAACAATGAAGCGCTGGCCAGATTTCCACTGAAAGCTTTTTTTTACTACACTAGATTCCTCCATGGCACAGTCTTCTGTCAAAGGTTGCACGCCACCTAAACTCAAAGAAAAGGCTACGAAGAGGACTTAAAACTAGGACAAGTTATCTAGTCGGGAACAGTAAGATGTTCCACTTCGCCTCAGCCAAGAGGGTGATCAGACAACCAAAAACTGAAAACACTCCAAAGCTCAACTAATACATCCAAATAAAAACTAACACTAAAACAAACGCTACAACTAAAACGATCTGAGAAATAGCCAAAAAAATAACGATACACCTCCAGAAAAAAACAAAAAAAACACTACCCTAACTAAACCAAAGAGCATCCCCCACCATGATAAAAAAAACCATGGCATCCATCTCCCTCATCTTTTTTCTCTCTCATCTTTTTTCTCTCTCATCTAATCATCTCCCATGATCAAATGAATCATATGCATCCCACTCCACTCATGATCAAAAAAAAGTTTATCAGTCTCTCTCATCACTACATAAATTATAGCTCATAAATGTTAAGAGTAATAAAAATATATCAAAGTGTATCTCGTTTTATAGAGCTCACAAAATTATGAATATTAGTATTTATTTTGATTTTTTTATTTTGTAATTTAGAAGATATATTCGTTGCAAGATCAAAATAAAAAATGTATTATTTTTTACACAGGACATGTGTCGCGTTGCGATTGGCTCACGGCTCATGATCAAAACCCAAAAAAAATCATGGGATGATCTTTTTTACAAAAAATTATGGGATGATCTTTTTTACAAAAAATTATGGGATGATCTTTTTTACAAAAAATCATGGGATGATCTTTTTTATGATTTAAAAGATCATGGTGGGGGTGCATGGTTTTTTTGATCATGTCTCATGATACTTTTCTATTATTGAAAAAACCATGGTGGGGATGCTCTAACCGAAGCTAATCTAAACTATACCTGATATACAAATATGGAGAGTTTTTTTTCTGCCCTGTTTTTTGAAACTCAATCTCATTTTTGAAAGAGTTTTTTTAAAAAAACTGACCCAATTGAGTTTGATCATTTCAAAACTGACCCCCTCGAGTTTCACATTTCAAAACTGACCCATTTTTAATGAAACCGGATCCCCAGGATCCGGTTTTCTGTATTTTTTAAAACCGGATCCTCAGAATCCTGTGTTATGTGCGCATTCGAGTGAGAGAACTCCACGTGTTGAGTTTGCACATAACACCGGATCCTGGGGATCCGATTCTGTAAGAAATACAGAATATCGGATCATGGAGATCCGGTTTCATTAAAAATGGGTCAGTTTTGAAATGAGAAACTCGAAGGGGTTAGTTTTGAAATTGTCAAACTCAATTGGGTCAGTTTAAAAAAAAACTCTTTTTGCCCTGCCTCAAATATCAGTTTTGCCCTGTTTTCTCCCAAATCGGTTTGCTGACTGTGCACATATTTGATCCTACGTGGACCGAAAGAAATGTAATTGCGACCAGGTGTAAAACCAATTTCCCCCAAATCGATTTGACTATTCAAACCGGTTTCTCCCAAATCGATTTGCCAGGTCTACAACAATTATTTTTTTACAAATTTCACTAATTACCACCCAATTCAACCCAAACAATTCAATTAATTATCACTCAATTCAAATAATTAACACCAAATTCAATATAAACATTTTAGCTAATTAACACAATTCAACACAAACATTTCAACTAATTAACACTCAATTCTACTCAATTCAACACAAACAATTCAATTAATTATCACCCAATTAAAATAATTAACACCAAATTCAACACAAACATAATTAGTTGAAATGTTTGTGTTGAATTGTTGATTTGAGTGTTAATTAGTTAAAAAAATTTGTGTTGAATTTGTTGTTAATTATTTGAATTGGGTGATAATTAGTTGAATTGATTGGTAATTAGTTAAATTTATAAAAAATAATTGTTGTTGACCGGTCAAATCGATTTGGGAGAAATCGGAAAATCGGTTTTACACCTGGTCGCAATTACATTTCTTTCAGTCCACGTAGAACCAACCAAATATGTGCACAGTCAGTAAACCGATTTGGAGTAAACCGGTTTCACTCATTATCGAAAGAAACCGATTTCTCTCGAATCGATTTCTTTAAAAATAGGACAAAACTGAGATTTGAATTTCAGGTATGACAAAAATGAGATTGAGTTTCAAAAACATAACAGAAAAAAAAACTCAAATATGTACATCCAAAAAGACAGCCACCCCACTCCTCCACGCCACTCCGCCCGAAGGCCAAGCACAGACCCCAACGCCACCAGAATCGATATCCAAGCAACCAGCCTCCACGCAAGCCACCCGTCGCGCCGAGCAGCCCACCGCCTCCAAAACCAGCATCATGCCGAGCCATCCCTCAGCAGAGACAGCACACAAGGGTGCTCGGAAACCGTAGCCGCCGGTCGGCGGAGGGAGAAAGACCCGATCTTGAAAAGATCCAGTAGACCTGGATCCGGCGTAGCCGCTGACAAGGGAACGGAGGGGAGAGGCTAAGGAGGAAGAGGGGAGGCGCACCTGAGGAATTCCGCCGGTGTCTGCGAGAGGAAGAAAGTAGATTTAGGTCGGCAGAGAGTTTTTCGAGAAGAGAGAATGATGTGGTGAGTTTGGACAATCGAAGCCCTTATTTGGCTCAGCGGTTATTAGTTGATTGATGGCGTCTATGAAGCGGCCGCGTAGTGATGCGGACAGCACCAATAACCCGACACATGGTGGCGGCGGAGGCGATGGTGTTGGTAATGAAATCATTGCTCCTAACGATTTTACACTTGATTTGGTGGACATTGTTTGTTCACATCTACCTATGGTATCTGCTGCTAGAATGTCTGTAGTGTCACCTAGGTTTAAGGATCTATGGAAACACAGTAAAAACATGGTATTTGATGAGAGAATGTTTGGAGGAAAATGGAGTACTGAGGTGATTAGGATTGTTCAAACAGCCATGAATCAGCATCAAGGCTCGAAAATAAACAAGTTTTCACTTCATATATTGCCTATCGGTATGCAGCCAGCACTTGATGATTGTACTGAGAAAGCCCTTGTCAAGGATGTGGAGGAGATTGAGTTGGATTACTCGCCTTGTCGATATCAATGGTCATTGGATATAAGTGTTTTCGGGGAGACTTCTGTTAGGAGTTTGAAGTTGGTTAACATTTCCTTGATGCCATATGGGTTGCGTAATTGGCATTCGGGTAGTATGGTTAATTTGCGAGATTTAACGCTGAGGTGTTGTGATTTGAGCAGCTACTTTGGAAAAATGATTTGCTATTTTAGGTGCCTCGAGTTTCTGGAGATAGTGAACTGTAAAAATGTGCGTCGATTATCGATCAATGGGCCGGGCCATGGGAATTTCAGGACTTTGAAAATCGGGGCGTGTTTGGATTTAGAGGAGCTACAAGTGAATCTACCAAATTTGAAGACACTTTACTATCAGGGGAACATAAGGAAGATTTCGGTGCAGGGTAGTATGGAGCGAGTATTTGTTAGTTACAAAAGAACAAGAGGTATTGTGGCTGAAAACCTAATGACGGAGCCTATGAGTCGCTCTGCAAAGAGTTTGAAGGTTCTTACTATTAACAGTGTCTTTCTTGAGGTATTCATTTTGGGTATTATTTCAGCATTGGCATTTGCTATGTTCGTTATTGAACACTATCGCCTTTCTTATTTGCTTATTGTTTTCGGTTTCAGGTAATGTATCCTGAATTTAACAAAGGGGATCTTGCAGCTAATGAACGACTTTTCCCAAATCTTAACGAATTGCATATATATATGGAAAACTATTCCTATAGAACTGTTGGATATTTACGCTCTCTCCTCAAACGCTGCCCTTGCTTGGAGACACTTCACATCGACGTGAGTTTATCATTAAAATAATTTCATAACTGATGCTTCAATCGATCAATTTGTATATATATTGTCACGGCTTAATAACTGTCTATTTCAGTTGGCACGCTGCAAGGGTGATGGCGGAGACAAAAGGCTTACTAAAACGAAGACTGCTTTTTCTGCAGACACGCAATGTTTCAATCATTTGAAAGTGATAAAGATCAAAGGCTACACGGCCTCACGCCAAGCACAGGATTTCCTCCAATATCTGGTCGCCAGATCTCCAGCTCTTCAAACTCTTGCGCTGGTGTATTCCGAGGGTTTAGTCCCCCATAATCCTCCATCAACCTTTCTAGATGATCAATTTAGCCATTTTGCATTATCCCCAGTCGTGAAGATCTCTCATTACGACCATGACAATGATTACAGCTGCATTTTCCCTAGTCATACCAAGACTTGGTACTTACCTTGAGAGAAATGCTGGACTATGTATGACCCCTTAGCATCTTGGGTCGTTGAATTACTTCCTGTGATACGTCTTTGGGTTTATCGACTGAGCAGCTGTAAAGGCTCTATATGACTTTGTTGGTTGTGGAGCTCAACTAAACTATCCTTTTATTTCCATTTTTGTTGTTGTTGAAGACTTACTTTTCTAGCTCATAGGGTAAGGAAAGGCAATGCAATTATCATGTAGATTCTTGTATGTGTAATTTATCCATGTTCAGGAATGAAAAATTTCGGCAGACAGCCTTGTGAAGGTGCAAACTATTTGCCTTTTATCATCTACATACATGTTGCTTGATGGTTTATTTTAATTTGAAAATTTTGATGGTGGCTGGTGGGATTGGGAATACATGGGTAGATATAGTTATTAAAACCGGACCGGACCGGTCGGTTGGACCACGAATCGGACTGGTTCGGTTTTGTTAATTGGATCGTTTTACAATCGATCCTGTCAAGATCCGGTTGGTTGACCCGGTTTTTCATTAAAAAAATGAATATGTTCTATGATTGTTGTATTATTGATTTGTACTTTATCAAATTCTAAATTTATTATGATATGTTGTTATAATCAGATCATAAACATGTAATATTTATTCAAGTAATAAATATGTTAAATTATAATATCATATATCAGTTTTTTATTTTTATTTTTATTTTTTAATATGTGCGGGTCAAACCGGTTCAACCCGGTTAAACCATTGACCCAATGACTTGACCGGTTCGATCCATGGGTCGATTTTAATAATACTGTTTGGGGGATTGTTTTTCAATATTTTTATATAGAGTTTGTGGAAAAGGATCAGGTACAAAGTTAATATTTTGGTACAAAATACAAACTAATCATAGCCCTTGATCTTGTGATAGAATGGATGAGATTAAATCTTAAGTTTTTGGGCTTTTTTGTGTGTGACGAATTATAAATTAAATCGGACGAATTATGTCGTCTTTTTATTTTTCGGCTCGTCTTTTTCATTGTTCGGCTCGAATTTTGATGAATTATAAAATAAAACTGACGAATTTTGTATTTTGTACCAAAAATTTACTTTGCACCAGATCTGACCTCTAGAGTTTGTAATTAAATACTTAATTTAAGTTAAATATGTACTTTTTTATAGATTAATAGTTAGGTTTTTAAATCATTATTAAGTGAAGTTTGGAAAATTTGTTCTCGTACTTATTGAGGTGAAATATGCACTACTACAGAAGAGAGATTAGGCAACGGTTCAGACGTAGCTTATGCAACGATTTCTCATCCGTTGCATAAGCTACCGTCGCATAAGGTCCATACCTTATGCGACGGTTTCCTGAAACCGTTGCATAAGCGTAACACCTATGCAACGGTTTGTTGTTAGAACCGTCGCATAAGAGCAACACTTATGCAACGGTTTATTGTTAGAACCGTCGCATAAGAGAACACTTATGCAACGGTTTGTTGTTAGAACCGTCGCATAAGATGAACCATTATACAACCGTTTTGGTGCTCAAACCGTTGCATAAGTGTAGCTCTTATGCGACGGTTTTTATGGAACCGTTGCACTAAATATGAAAAAATTTGGCAGGTTTCAGCTGTTTTAGCTCAAAATCCCCCTGAAAATTGAATACACATTCTAAACCAAATTTAGTACCCTGCTTTTACACATTTCCAAACATGGAAACACTTCCATTTTACTCAAAATACAACCATTCATACAAGTCCATCCATATATACATTGATTTATACAAACGTCACATATATAAATAATATTCACATGTAAACACTATGTTCGAATAAGTAGTTGTACAAGTAGGCGGCGATCTCATCTCGCACGTCTTGTACCTTCCCCAACTCATATGATTGTGTCCCATTAGGAAAAACCTATAAAAAATAAGAATACGATTAACATGAATATATAAAAAAATAGAGTTAGAACAAATTTGCCTAACTAGAACATGGATTTAGAAACAAACGTAGCTAGAACATAGATTTAGAACACACTTAGCTAGAACATGGATTTAGAACAAACATAAGTAAAACATGGATTTAGAACATGGATTTAGAACACAACCTAGCTACATTTGTCAACATTCTAATAGAGTAAGACGAGACTAGCATTCTTACTTGGTCAAAGTTCTCCACATATGCACCGTTATTAGCACAAACAAATTCCATTATGTCCCGAATATTTCTCAGAACATAATAAACGCATAAATTAGAGTTTGTGGGTTGTTTCGGACTCTGCATTATAAGTAAACTCAGTTAACACTTTATTAATGAAAATTACAAGTATAGTAAAGGAATGTTTTTCTATAAATAGTACCTTCACTATCTTCCATTCGACTTGACGATCAATCCTCGGATTACATCCTTGATAGTATCGTTGCAACCCCCTAAAATAAATAACAATACGTAATTAGTGAATGTCAATGCAAGTTACAAACTAATAGTAAGTTCGAAACTTACGAGTCCACTAAAGCTTTTGCATCGCGGTGTATAACGGTGGCGCCTTTTGAGGAGTTGAACCAATGGACTACACCTTGGTTGGGGAAGATAACGCACAAAATCCAATGAAACCTACATCAACACACTAAATTCATAAACCCATATTTCAAAAAATAGGTTATATGGTACAAGTAATTTATGTACTTACTCCGTAGCATTTATATAAGGCATAAAATAGCAATAATTGCGATCCTTGTCTGGCATATTGAGTCTTGATACAAACGACTCAATCCTCTCATCTACGTCATTGGAAGGGCTCACGGCCGTGTGATTGAAGAACCCGAATCGAACCTCTGATTCAAGCATTTGATCGTATAAAGAACTACAACATGAAAAAAATGTAAAGTTAGACCTTCTGCAAGAAATGATGAACAATTAATGACAAGAGTATTACCTTATATACAAATCACAATGTGAGTTCGACAACGGTTTCAATGCGAATATATCACGGACATCATCTGGGCCCACTATGGAAGTGTAGTCGTCACCGAACAATTCGTCAGCAATGCGTACTCTAACAACGTCTCTGCCCAAGTTAGAGTACATGTCGTGTAGAAATCGACAGTCGATGGAATAATTCTCTACTTCATCATTTGAGGCCGGTGGCAAGTGGTAGTATAGTCGCATGGTATATTCCTGAATTTCGAATGTTAGTAAATAATTCATATAAAATTTGATAAATTAAATAATGGAAAGATGGTTCAAATAATTGATATTATTACCCTTGGGTTGATTTCAACCAAGTGCTTCGGCCATGCAACCAAGTCTGCTTTCTCCTCTGCATCTCGTGTTGTCTTTAATTTCTCTCCATGGGGAATGGGTAGTCCATTAATCTGACCAAGAGAACTATCGACCTTCACCTTCACCATTTCATCGGGCAGTGGTATAGCACGTAGCAAACGACCGTTCATGACTCGACCGACAGCCACTACTCGTCTCTCATTATTAAGTCCCTCTTCGATATATAATAGGCTTCTTAGCCCAATCTGTCAACGTAAATAATTCAAACGGATGTTTACATTTGTAAGAAAAATCTAAACCAAACAGTAAGGAAATAATGACTTTAAAAATCTCCAAGTACCTTTGGTATACTCTTCCAAGGGTCCGTATCTGTGGGAGCACCGTGGAAGCAGTACTGACTCTGTCGGTCAGACGGCTGAATATTGCGAATAGCACTAGCACTGGGTGTCACCCTCGAAGAGCTAGAGCTAGGTAATCCAATCCTCCATGGAATGTGTGACCCGAGTCCACGAGTGCGTCCAGGGTGCTCATCCGTGCCAATAGCCTCCGTCAATATGTCACGTCGGCCTTGTGATGAAAATTCTCCTCGAGCGGCCTTATCCACTAAATCATCCTATTATTTCAAAAAATTACCAATAGTTAGTGTATAATTTAAAAAATCTTAGCTATTAAACCACACATAACGAACTTACAATCTTTGTAGCTACTCCTCGAGTTGCCTCAAAGACGAACTCATCCGTTTTTCTCATTCGTCCCCTCTTCCACAAATCATGCCTCTCTATAGAGACATTAGAAGCTTGTTCCTCTTGAATTGCCCCCTGAGAAATTAACTCATCTCTTTTTTCTTTTGCCATTGCTTCTTCTAATTTTCTATATCCTCCTCGACCCAAGACGTGCTGATATACATTTTTCTTGACCAGATCCTTGTTTGTGTCCCTTAACTTCTTTGCAGCTTCGGAGAGCCTCTGCTCCTTAAAAGTCTTCCAATGATCGGAGTCAATGTATGAATACTTTTTCAAAGCATCTTCATCTTTTCCGTCACCGTAGATGTAATCTTTTGCGAGACGTGACTTAAATTGTTTCCACATCTTGCACGCAGCGCTAAGCTCCTGATTTTTATGATCCTCGACTCCATCAAAAACTGCCTGGAAATATATAAAACAAGTTTTAATTAATACAAAAGTTAGTTAATTACCATGTTTAAAACAAATACAATGTTATAATTAAACAAGCTCTTACAGTTGCCTCTCTCCACACATAGTCTTTAAAATGTTTAGGGACCTTCCTCCAATCAGAGTGTACGATAGGAACACGACATCGAACCAACGTTCCCAAGTAGCTCCTCCAATTGTCTCCAACCTTCCCTATTGGATTCCCTCTTCTATCCCATTCAACCGTGGCCTTGGTACCAGCGTCCTTGTGTCTCCTAACGAATCTGCCCATATATACAAGACCTCTCTTCTTTGGAACTTTACCAGAAGTGTCATTATGGTTGATCGGTTGTAATTCAGTGTAAATATTCGATAAGAATTATCAAATACTTATGCCAAACACGGTTAATCAAAACATTTATATTTTGACTTGGGAAACCCAAGGTCGTACCCAAAAGATAGGTGATTAAACTAATTAGTGCTAACGATTAAATCTAAGATGTCTATGGTTTGGGGGGGGGGGGTTTTAATGCCTCGAAAGAGGTTGATAGCAAAATGATTTACTATCCAAAAGGAGGTTATAGCAATGAAATAGGTAGACAAACAATCAAAAATGACTAGGGTTCTAATTCCCTCCTAGACAATTATTGCGACGGTAAATTAGAACACCATTGATAAACTCAAACACACACATTTAGAATTTAGCCATGTAACTTTAATACTAGGTTCCACTCGCTACAACCTAGCATCAAGAGGTTACACCTCGCATAGCACCTCACACTCGCGCTCTATTGGTGCTATAGCGCATTATTTATCTAGCCTCACACTCGCGCTTTATTGGCTAAATAAATCATGCACTTGTTAAATTCAAGCCATTCTCATTAGGATCAAAGCATCGCCATATAACACAATTATCCTAATGCTTCTTCATTTATATCATTTGAAATCATACTTTTCAGGGGTTAGCTACGTCAAGCATGAAATCAACTAGAATCCCTATTTCGGACTTGTCGAAAACACGTCATAGGTAATTCAAAAACATTAAGTTCAAACGAAGAAGAATCGTGTGTAAAATCATTCATCAAATGTATTCATGGTATTCAAAACGTCACAAACATGTCTAGGGGTTCATAGAACCCCAACCAATATCACTACTCACTCATGGTGAGATTACAACCCATATCAATAGTAGATGAGTAGAAAAACATAAACAAAGTTGGGTTTAGGATTCTAGAACCAATATGGAGGAATAATGATGAAGGACGATCCACGATCCAAGTAGTTGATGATGATGTAAAATTCCGGCTTCTTCTCCAAGCTTTCTTCTCTTCCAATGCTCAGAAAAATCCCAGAAAATCAACACACGGTTTTGGAAACCCTAAATTTCTATTTATACCCCAAAGTTAAAAATCTGATTTTTACGACTTCATGCGAGCGCATGGATGCGTAAAAGTTGGTCATGCGAGCGCATGAATGCGTAAAAGTTGGATGGACCATGCGAGCGCATGAATGCGTAAAAGTTGGTCATGCGAGCTTGGGCTTGAGGCATGCGACCGCATGAGATTCTCATGCGACTGGTCAAGTTCATGCGAGCTTGGGAGACTTTCATGCGAGCGCATGACTTTCTCATGCGACTGGTCGAAGCCATGCGAGCTCTGGAGCCTTTCATGCGAGCGCATGACTTTCTCATGCGACTGGTCGAGTCTGTGCGTTCGCATGACATTATTGTGCAAACGCATGGTCTCTTGCTGGCCTCTTTTTGCTGTTTTAACGTCCGATTTGGGTCTCGGCGTCAACTAGAGAGTTGTAGCCCTTTGAGTTAGCTTTCCAACAAGCTTTGAATCGACCAAATCGGACACCACATGAGATCTGTAGGTCCAAAATACTCCGGAGAGGTCTGCGTGTCTCGATTGCCCGAAAGTCCATGTTTTTGCTCCGAAATGCTCGGTTTTGCTCCAAAATCAATGCCCACTTGTGTTCTCAGCTTAAACTCTGTAACTCGCCTGAAATGAACCACAAGACATCAAATAGCAAGTGAAATCGTGATAAAACAAACAGAACAATAAGCATAGAGGTCGCCTAAAATGCATATATTTTAGCACTATCAATGGTCATCCTCACTGCTGCTACTACTGCTGTGTGAAATGGCCATGATCCTGTAAACATGAAATTAATTCATCAATAAACCAATTCTCAGAAATAAATAAATAACTACACAAGTCATAAATAAATAACTACACAAGTCATAAATAACTACACAAGTCATAAATAACTACACAAGTCATAAATAAATAACATACACAAGTTAAATTTCTTTATCAATCCATATTCCTTCGCCATGATCTTCTCGTAGTTGAATTTCATTATCAGCTTCACTATCATCGTTCTCCACGGGAACTATCGTATAAACGGGCAATTTGAATGGAAACATAAGTAGGAAATTAGTTTAATCGGGCAATTTACCTTAAAATAGAAGCTTGCGTAGAACAGTGAAGATTCCTCTTGCTATTCGGCTAACAAGTACTACAAGTAGTGAACGAATATCGGTAAGAAATTGAGGACAAATCAATGCAATAACATGTTGCTATAATACACCTTCATATATCCAAACAAGTAATACAACTAGTACGCAAATTTCTCTTGCTATTCGGCTAACAAGTAATACAACTAGTACGCAAATTCATCTTGCTATTCACAATGCCAAATCAACAAACAAGCAATCAATAAAACTAGTATAGTTGTTCTGACAAATATGAACCATTTGGCATATTGGGAACTAACCGGAATTCGTTCAGATTCAATTGAGCGAGGGAGCGGAGGCAGTGAACTGGGCGAGGGAGTTCAACGGCGCGGAGGCAGTGACTGGGCGAGGGAGTTCGACGTCGCGGAGCGGAGGCAGTGACACGAGGTACGAGGGGCGACGAAATGGGCTGAGAGCGACGGACCGACTGGCGCGGAGACGGTGAGAGCGACGGAGTTCGACTGGCGAGCGGAGGATATGGACAAATTCTTCGAGCGGGATTAGAAAGAACACAGAAGACTTGTGTTTTTTAATTTTAGGTTTGCGTTTATGCGACGGTTCTAACGAAACCGTTGCATAAGTTATACCTTATGCAACGGTTATATTAGAACCGTTGCATAAGGTTATAACTTATGCGACGGTTTTAAACAACCGTTGCATAAGTTATAACCTTATGCAACGGTTCTATAAACAACCGTTGCATACGGTTTTAACTTATGCGACGGTTTTAAACAACCGTTGCATAAGGTATTACTTAGGCAACGGTTTTAAACAATCGTTGCATAAGGTATAACCTATGCAACGGTTTCGTTAGAACCGTTGCCTAAGTTATACCGTATGCAACGGTTGTTTATAGAACCGTTGCGTAAACAACAACCGTTGCGTAATCGAATATTTGAACCGTTGCCTAATCTCTCTTCTGTAGTAGTGATGCTACTCAAGGGAATCGAACCCTTTAGCTTTTGACAAAAGTTCAAACCACTCGACTAACCCCTCTTTCACATAATTAAAATTATTTTAAGTTTAATCATTCGATCCAGTGTTTGTCGTTTGGGTCAATTTGCTTGATGCAACTAACATTAATGTTAGTATTATATGGAAACCTACTTATAATGTTAGTATTATATGGAAACCTCTACTCCCACATCTTTGTAAATTTTTTTGATGGGAAAAGTTGTATAGATAATGGACATCGACGACTCAATGACTCATATCAGTACATGTACTCAGTTTGTCGCACAGGCCTCGAAATGGCCAACCCATCTTCGTCAGAAACGTATCAAAGCCACTAACATCCCCAGGCCAGAACCGAAGAAATAGGGCAACTAAGACAACTAATGCGACTATCATTCAGTCCGCAAGCGGCTGAGGAAGAACAACTCACTCGGTCCAAAAACCGGCTGAGAATAGTCTCTTATTGAACTAATTGAACGCTAAACTAAACTACTAACTAAGCTCGAACCTAAACCAACCTACCCTACTAACCAAATTCTACAGCGCCGACCACCACCATAGCCGAGAAAATCGAGCTCTCCGCCTACGCAGCTAACCGGCAGCACCCCACTACTCACGCCGCAAACCACCCAACCCCGAGTGAACCTGCTACCGCTGTCACCCGACGCCACCCGCCCCACGACAAGCTCGCAGCAGCCACGAACGAAGCAGGTGCAGCACCACCCACGCCCCAGCCACCGCCATCTCCGCATCAGAACACGCACCACCCATGACGAGGCCAAAGCACCGCCAACCGCCAACCGTGTGCCAGCACCACCCGCCGCTCACCGTAGACGGCCAGCACCGATTCGCACGGAATCCACCCCAACAGCACCAGTGGCCGAATCAAAAAAGGTAAACCTTAACTACAACCGTGCCGCCCGCCGGGAGCCACCCCGCCGACCCATCCGAAACCACCCATCGAAGACGCAGAGGACAACGACGGAAATGGAAGGAGAGGACGATCGGACCGCTCGCCGGCAGGGCAAAAGAAAAAGCGTCGGAGGCTGCTCTGCTCTTTGAAGAACGCTTCTGGATTTTCCCGAGAGAAAGTTTTTTTTCCACATCTTTGTGAATTGTTGATGGGTTACTGTTATCTTGTAAAACTTGGAAGTGTACCAGTTTTTTTTATCCGATTACAAAACAACAGAATACAACACGCAAAAATCCCGGACATCCTGGGGTAAAGCTACAGAAGAGACCGGTTATCCTTCCAGCGACTTGATTGGCTTCTCTGCGTACGTGTACCAGCGTGACTCTCCATTCCTCGTTCATTGTCAGGGAGTTTACACACACTCCCTTGCTCTAGGAGCCAGCCACTTCGGAGCCTTCGCCTTTAAAGTTACATACGTAAATAGTTCAGCTGCATGCATTGTCAGTCTCAAAAACAACACTTTCTCCATCCTTCATTAATTGCATGCCCAGTGTAAGTGCTTCCATCATGGCCTGCATCTCCACCTCTAGTACTGCCAATTGCGAATAACCTTCCAACTTGTTAGCCTTCACTCCGATCATGACTCCCTCCTCGATCATTCCGCGCCGCAACACAAGCATATCCTGCCAGTCCAGTTCCCGCGTCCCATGAACCATCTATAGGTTTATCTTTACAAAGCCATCCCTTGGGGCCCCTCCCAGCTGCTCCTTCCCTTCCAATATGTCTAGCTGACACTGTAAATTTTGAAATCTGGTTTGATAAAAAGACACAGCTTCTCGCTTTAATGGATCACCTGCATGCTGAATCAACATTCAGCCCCTGTTGACCATGACTCACCAAGTTCCTGTTGACACAAAGATAGTTGTTCCAGTTTTTTGCAGACATCATTTTCTTCGGTTTGAAAGAGTTTCCCACCAAAATCGATCTGGTGCTTAATTCTGGTTAGTTTGTGGATCAACTGCTGGTATATCAGGAACAACGTCAAACATGGCATAATTGGTTACTCTCCCGGAGGACGCAACCAGACGGATTAGATATTTGACACAAACCTAATCTATCATTAATTACAATAATTCAACAGCAAAAATAAACTGTGACGCTTCTTGGAGTAAAGAAACTAAAAGAGGTCCCAAGGGACAGCAAGGGGCTTTGTCGTCAGATATCTAAATTGTGAGAACAGTTGCGATTGTGTTGCTGTTTCGAGAAGCTTCAAGTTTGGGAATGACACTAAAGCTGCAAAGAAAGAAAGTCATATGTTTGCATATCCAAGCAGCAGATGTTTCTAGGTGTAAAGAGTGTGTGTGGCTCGTATGGATTTGCATTATTATCGGAAAATCTTCCATATTATAGCTGATCGAATAACAAAGTTTGCTCCAGATTTCGGCTGACTTTTTAATTGTCCTCGACTTGATTTTCTATCTACGTAGCTTTTTCGTTTTTTTATTACAAAATTCTATCTAGCTATTTTTGTGTGGGAAAAGTATAAAAATGGGTCCTGAACTACCAATATTTTTTAGTTTGAGATCCGAACTATCATAATTTCCAATGATAGGGCAAACTCAAAAATTCTGTTAAAGTTAACGGTCAAAGTTAACTCCGTTAGTCATATTACAATTAAATGTCATTTACTTTGATTTTATCTATATATCTCTCAGAGTTCGGTTCCGGTGCGAAGTGGTAGTTACGGTGAGAAATGAGAACTAGTACATTATTCGTACGAAGAATCCTTTGAAAAGGTACGAATAATGTACTGCTACGAAAAATCATTTGAAAAGGTACAAATTATGTAATTTAATTAAATCTAATTAAATCTAATACTAACCCTTGATACGAAAGATGAACGGATGAGTTTTGTTCTCATTTCTCACCATAACTACCACTTCTCATGTGATCTTTACTCATATCTCTCATTCTATATTTTTAACTTTTATAATTTTTTATTCTCTTTAAATTTCATATAAAAAATTTATAATACATTTAACTTAATTGTTTAGAGTTTCATAAATTACCATTATATGTATAAATAAAAATTAAACAATAACTTTTCAAGTTCTTTACCTAATATGATGGGTGAGTATAGTATTTTCAATTTTCATAGTTTCACAATAGATCATAAAATATGTATGAATAAATATTAAATTATTATTATTTTTTAATTCATGTTCATAAGAGTATTAATATCAAAAAATATATAAATTTATGGATGAAGTGAAATAAATTTTTTTAAAACTTTTGTCCACACATATTATGTGGTGAATCGTCAAACTTAAAAAATTAAAAATATTATACTACCCCATCATATAAGAGAAACATCATAAAAATTTTAGAATATGAATCAAAATAACATATATTTAATTTTTATTCGTATATGTTATACGGTAAATTATGGAACCCTAAATAATTAATTTAAATAATGTATTGCCCATTTGTGATATGAAATTTAAAAAGAATAAAAATATTATAATAAAATTAGAAGTTAAAAATAAAGAATGAGAGATATATAGATGACACTAAAATAAATAATATTTAATTGTAATTTGACTAACGGAGTTAACTTTGACCGTTAACTTTAACCGATTTTTTTATTTTACCCCCTCATTGGAAAAAGTTCAGACCTCAAATTAGAAAGAGGTGGTAGTTCAGGCCTCAGGGCCCCCTTTTTTGTACTGTTCCCTTCTTCTTTTTTGTTGAAATTTCGTGATTAAATAAGTAGTCTAATGGTCAGCTTGGCCTATACTTGTACAAATTCGGGTTCTGGCCGGGTTCGGGTCGGGCTATGTTATGTTTTATGACCCATATAGTCGGACCGGACTAAACCCGCACGATCGATTCGGGCTCAAAATCTTGTCCAAGTCCGCCCTATTTACCGTGCCGGGTTACCCATCGGGCCGCCACGATACAATTATGTATTAATTCAATTTATTTTTTCTACATAATGAATATCTTAAATAAAAATAACATAATTTCAAAAGATGTATGCCCTTTAAATTATCATTGGATGAGCCGTTTTTCTCATTTGAAGTGCACTTAATGTCTAGACTAAGGGTCTGTCCACTTTGACTGAAATTTAACTTAACTTAATTGATCTTAACTTATCTTAATTGATCTTAACTGAACTTAACTTATTGTGACTGATCTTAACTTAACTAAAACTTATGTTGATCCATGAATAGTAATATTATGATGATGATGGTTGTGATGATGATGATGAATAGTAATATTATGATGATGATGAATAGTAATTTTATGATGGTGATGGTTGTGATGATGATGATGAATAGTAATATTATGATGATGAATAGTACTATTATGATGATGATGGTTGTGATGATGATGATGATGGGGCGATAATGGTGATGAATAGTAATTTTATGATGATGATGGTATGATGAATAGTATGATGATGATCATGAATAGTATGATGGTATGATGATGATGGTATGATGAATATTATGATAGTATGATGATGATGGTATGATGAATAGTATGATAGTATGATGATGATGAATAGTATGATGATGATGTTATGATGAATAGTGTGATGATGATGATGGTATGATGGTGGTATGATGAATAGTATGATGGTATGATGATGATGATGATGGTATGATGAATAGTGTGATGATGATGGTATAATGATGATGATGGTATGATGAATAGTATGATGATGGTATGATGAATAGTATGATGGTATGATGATGATGGTATGATGATGAATAGTGTGATGGTATGATGAATAGTATGATGATGAATAGTGTGATGATGATGGTATGATGAATAGTATGATGATGATGGTATGATGAATAGTGTTATGGTATGATGAATAGTATGATGATGATGAATAGTGTGATGGTATGATGATGATGGTATGATGAATAGTATGACAGTATGATGATGAATAGTATGATGATGATGGTATGATAAATAGTATGATGGTATGATGAATAGTATGATGATGATGTTATGATGAATAGTTAACTGAAACTTAACTTAACTGATCTTAACTGATAGTAACTTAACTTAAATGATCTTAACTGATATTAACTTATAGTGACTGATATTAATTTATAGTGACTTATAAGTCAAAAATTCAAGTCAAAGTGGACAGGGCCTAAGTTGATCTTCTTGAGTTCAAATTATTACTGATGACTCCATTATAGGCTCCATACTAGCAAATTGAAAAAATTAATAAAGAACACGAAAATCTGTAACTTACTAAATTAGGGTTTATAATAAAAACATATGAATAAATGAATAAAGTTAATAATAAAAATTAGGATTTAAATTTGTAGCGGGCTAACCGGCGAGCCTATTAGTCCGGTCGAGCTAAAATATGTGTACAAGCTCGACTCTAATAGAAATACGGGTCGGACCGAGCTGGCCCGCTTGGCTAATATGTTTGTCCAACCCGCTTCGAAAACCGGGCAGGCAGATCAGTCCAGACGGGCTAGCCCGGATTTGTACAGGCCTAACTATGTGGGGTCACCTCCTTTAGGGTCTGTTCTTTTGCACTTCAATACAGTTTTATTGAGTTAAGTACATTTTTTATTAAGTTCAGTACAGTTTAACTAAGTTCAGTACAGTTAAATTAAGTTCAATATAGTTTAATTAAGTTTAGTACAGTTAAATTAAGTTCAATACAGTTTAATTAAGTTCAGTACAGTTAAATTAAATTCAATAAAGTTAAATTAAGTTAAGTACAGTTAAATATACTTAAATTATTTTAAGTTAAAAAATTCATTTAATTTTTTCAAGTAAATCCAGTTTTTATAGTTTCCAAAACTATTATTCAAGTGTAGAAACGTATGACATTCAAGTGTAGTACAAATGAAAACATTTACATATCATCATCTTCATCCATGTTCATTTCCACTACATTATCAGGACAATCCTCAATAATTTGAAACGTTATCATGTCGCGTACTAGATTCATCTGCTCATTTTGCCGTTCCTCAATAATTTTTGGAAAACCTTTAAGACATATATGATCTTTAATGCTTTTTCAAGTTTGTGTCTACACCTCTTCAGAAACTATTGCATCCGTTTTAAAAAAGAAGTAAACTTTGTTGCACTTGATATGAATCGAACGAACATGTGAAAATAAACATATAAATACTATACATATGTTACATAGAAACATACAATGACATTCATGTGTAGTATAAAAGGAAACATTTATATATCATCATCTTCATCCATCTTCATTTCCACTACATTATATTTAAATATACTTTATAAAATATAATCATAAAAATATACTTAAGTTTTGAAAAGGGTACATGTATAATTCTTTCAGTTTCAGTTAAATTAAGTTCAGTAAAATTAAGTTAAATTAAACTCGATACAGTTAAATTAAGTTCAGTACAGTTAAATTAAACTCGATACAGTTAAATTAAGTTCATTCCAGTTAAATTAAGTTCAAAAGAACATCCCCTTAAACTCACATCATCGGAAAAATAGGAAACACACTATACCGAACACGAAAAACACAACATGTACAGATGTGTAGTTCACAAAAGACCAAAGATGCTGCCAACACACAGGCTGTCTCGACGAAGAACTAGATGACGGCCACTAAACAATAGTCTGACGATGTCGACTGAAAACAACTCCCTGAAACGATTAACACTTAGAGAGAAAAATCTCATTGGAGAATTATATGTACACATTCATATATGTTCCCCTCACCCCTCCAACCTCCAATCAACCGCAAAACCGATGGATGTAACAGATGAAGAAACTTCAAAACTTCCATCAGCTATCAATTAGTGGATGAAGCGGAAAAGCACCTCCAAAATTTACATCTATTGTCAAATGGTTGGTAAAGCAAAAGAAGAAGTGGAGGGAGAGGGATGTGAAGCGGTGGGAGAGGAGATGAAGGCGTTGAAGGAAAATTATAAGAAAATTGATAGTCTCAGAATTCGAACCCTTGACATAATTATCTAAACATTTTAGAATGAACTATTTAACTAACAAACAACCATCCCTATTGACAATTGTATCGAGCTATTTGAATAGTCCTTTTCTTTTTGTCTTTGTAAATCTTCTGGCTATATAAAAAAAAATAAAACCCTCTATTTTTTAAAACCCAAACTCAAGCTGTCAAGACCAAACACGCAAAAGACTGTATTCAGTAGAAAGGTCTGATGGGTCGGTCGAATGTCCGTCTCTGAGATTACTTCCCATTAATTTTCGGATACGCGCTGAAACCCTAAACAAAGTTCCAATCGAAGCCCTTGTTTGGTTCATCGGTCATTGGTGATTGATGGCGTCTCAGTCGCGTGTTGGTCGGATGAAGCGGCCGCGGAGTGATGAGGACACCGATAACCCGATAAATGGTGGCGGCGGAGGCGATGATGTCGGTAATGAAATTATTGCTCCTGACGATTTTACACATGATTTGCTGGACATTGTTTGTTCACATCTACCTATGTTATCTGCTGCTAGAATGTCTGTAGTTTCACCTAGGTTTAAGGATTTATGGAAACATAGTAAAAACATGGTCTTTGATAAGAGCATGGTTGGAGGAAAAGGGCAAGAGGAGGTGATGAGAATTGTTCAATCAGCCATGAACCAGCATCAAGGCTCGAAAATAAACAAGTTTTCACTTTATATAATACATACCAGTACAGGGCAATTTCTGGATGATTGTACTAAGAAAGCCCTTGCCAAGGATGTGGAGGAGATTGAGTTGGATCACTCGCCTAGCCCTTATCGGCGGTCGTTGGATATAAGTGTTTTCACTGAGACTTCAGTAAGAAGTTTGAAGTTGGTTAAAATTTCCTTGTATTTATTTGGGATGCATAATTGGCACTCGGATAGTATGGTTAATTTGCGAGATTTGAGGCTGAGATGTTGTAATTTGAGCATGTTCTTTGGAAAAATGATTTGCTTTTTTAGGTGCCTCGAGTTTTTGGAGATAGTGAACTGTAAAAATTTGCATCGATTATGGATAAATGAGCCGGGCCATAGGAATTTCAGGACTTTGAAGATCGGGGCGTGTTTGGATTTGGAGGAGGTACAAGTGAATCTACCAAATTTGAAGACATTTTATTATCAGGGGAACATAAGGATGATCTCGGTGCAGAGTAGTCTCGAACGAGTATTTGTTAGTTACAAAAGAAAAGGACGTATTGTGGCTGAAAACCTCATGACAAAGCCTATGGTTCACTCTGCGAAGAGTTTGAAGGTTCTTACTATCAACAGTGTCTTTCTTGAGGTATTCATTTTGGGTACTATTTCAGCATTCGCATTTGCTATGTTCATTATTGAACAATATCGCCTTTCTTATTTGCTTATTATTATTTGTTTCAGGTAATGTATCCTGAATTTAACAAAGGGGATCTTGCGGCTAATGAAAGTCTTTTCCCAAATCTTAACGAATTGCATATTTATATGGAAAACTATTCCTATAGAACTGTTGGATATTTGCGCTATCTCCTCAAACGATGTCCTTGCTTGGAGACACTTCACATCGACGGGGACAAAGGGCTTATTAAAACGAAGATCGCTCCTTCTGCAGACACACAACATTTTAATCATTTGAAAGTGATGAAGATCAAAGGCTACATGGCCTCTCGAATAGAACAGGATTTCCTCCAATATCTAGTCGCCAGATCTCCAGCTCTTCAAACTCTGGCGCTGGTATATTCCAAAGGTTTAGTCCTCCATAATCTCCCGTCACCCTTTATAGATGATCATCTTAGACATTTTGCAATATCCCCAACCGTGAAGATCTCTCATTACGACCATGACAATGATAATAGCTGTATTTTTCCTAGTCAAACCAAATCTTGGTACCTTACCTTGAGAGAAATGCTGGACTATGTATGGAGTGTTGAATTGCTTCCAGTGGGCGACTGAGTTGCTGTGAAGGCTCTCTATTTGACATTGTTGGCTGTGGAGCTCAACTAATCGATCCTTTTTATCGTCTTTTTTTGTTGAAGACTCCTTTTGGCTACTTATCATGGTTTCTTTCTTTAAAGTAATTTCTCACTGTGTGATCCCTTTTTTGGTTTGTTTCTAGAAGATTGTCATGTCAAACATGGCTAGTTAGCAGTTGATTTTCTAGCTCAAAGGGTAAGGAGATGCAATTATCAAGTATTTGTCCCTTTATCCCTCAAAAAAAAATATTTGTCCTTTTTTTTAATCATCCATATACATGTTGCTTAATGGTATAATTAATTTTAATTTTGAAATTTTTGATGGATGCGAATACTTTTTTTTCTATGGAGATGGATGCGAATACTTGGGTAATGGTTTTCAATATTTGTAATTAAGTACTTGCTTTAATTAAAATTTATGATTTTTATAGCCTAAAAGTTAAGTACTTAAATTTAAATTACCAAGTTAAGTTTGTCAAATTCGTGCTCATACTTAAATCATTTTAAGTTTAATCATTCAATGCTTTCCGTGTCACTTAGCTCAATTGAACTCACCTTATGCTCTGTACTCATCTTTTACGCTGAAACTAATTAAAACTATACTGAATGAATTCGGATCGGGAAGTCATCTTGGATGTATCCAAATCATCCATTTCCCAAATTAATCTGATTTGTTCCCAGAATTGCTTGCATTGTGCACACCAAATCTCTCACATACATCATATATATATATATAATTCTCTCACATACATGTTAAATAAAGATAGAATTAATAATAGAATGTTAGAAATAAAATCTCACATATACATTTTTCTTGTCAAAAATACATGATTTCTTGCCAAAAATATATATTAAAAATTAGTAAAAATTACCAGAATCAACGACGGTTCACATGAAAAAGCTGGCCCAAAGTTTCCAAAGTCAGGAAATAAACCAAGCCTCCCTCTTTTCTGTATCAACCTAGAAAGCCGCAACTCAAAAACGGTGCCGTATTAAACTTCTACACAGTACACTATTCCCCAAACGGTAGAGCGCCACCTCGTCACCGATGCCATTTGCGGACGTCACCAGCAAAACCAACCACAGCTTCCAACTTTAATATAAATGTCGACACCCAGAGCACGCAAAGGGTGATTTCAAAGAAAAGGACTCCTGGGTCGGTCGAAATTTAGCATCTTTTCGATCGCCGTCAGCTCCTGAGATTAATTCCTTTCCGATCATTTTCCAGACACGCTCCAATCCAAGCCCTTGTTTGACTCAGGCGGTGATTTCTGGATTTATGGCGTCTCAGTTGCGTGTTGGTAGTTCGATAAAGCGGCCGCGGATTGATTCGGAGAGCGCCGACAACCAGACAAATGACGGCGGTGGAGCCGCCGCAGGCGGCGGAGCTGATGGTGGCGGTATTGAAATTGTTGCTCCTGATGACTTTACTGATGATTTAATAGACATTGTTTTTTCATATCTACCTGTTCTATACGCTGCTAGAATGTCTGTAGTGTCACCTAGGTTAAAAGATTCATGGAAACATAGTAAAAACATGATCTTTGATGAGAGCATTGTTGGAGGAAAAGAGCAACCTGAAGTTGTTCATATTGTTAATGCTGCCATGAATCAGCATCAGGGTTCGAAGATAAACAAGTTTTCACTATATATCAAACCTACTTGCTTTCTTATTGATGATTGGATAAAGATTGCCCTCAACAAGGATGTGGAGGAGATTGAGCTGGATTACTCGCCATACCGAGTTAAATGGGGCTTTGATTTACGTGTTTTCGGGACGAGTTCAGCCAGGAGTTTGAAGTTGGTTAATGTTTTCTTGCAAGGAAATTTTGGGTTGCATAGTATGGTTAATTTGCGAGATTTGAGGCTGAGGCGTTGTGATTTAAAATTCTTTGGAGATGTGATTCACTTTTGTACATCCCTCGAACTTTTGGAGATAGTGAATTGTAGAAATGTGGGTCGATTAGTTATAAATGGGCCGTGGCGTTTGAATCTAAGGACTTTGAAGATCGGGGCGTGTCAGGATCTGAAGGAGGTACAAGTGAGTGTACACAATTTGAACACATTTTACTATCATGGGAACATAAGGAAGATTACTGTGCACAACGGTCTCGAACGAGTGTTTGTTAGTTACAAACGAAACAAAAGTATAATGGCTGAAAACCTTGTAACGAATTCTATGGTTTGCTCTGCGGAGAGTTTGAAGGTTCTTACTGTTAACAGTGTCTTTCTTGAGGTAATCAGTTTGGGAATTCTTTCAGCATTTGCATTTGTTATGTTCGTTATTGAACGGTACGACCAGCCTTTGTTGCATGTCTCATTTTCTGATTACTTTTTTTTGTTGGTTTCAGGTTATGTATCCCGAATTTAACAAAGGGATACTTGTGGCTAACGAAAGTCTGTTCCCTAATCTAACCGAATTCCATATTTATATGGAAAGTTATACTCATAAAACTATTGGATATTTGCGTTATCTGCTCAAACGCTGTCCTCGCTTGGAGACACTTCACGTGGACGTAAGTTTTCAATTACGATAATTTGACAATTGATGCTTGAATTATCTATGCAGTCACTATATTTGCAGTCACTGCTTAATCACCTTGTTTATTTCAGCTGGCACGTTGCAAGGGTCATGGCGGAGACAAAGGGCTTATCGAAAGGAAGATTGCACTTTTTACAGAGACGCTACATTTTAATCACTTAAAAGTGATAAAGATCAAAGGCTACAAGCCCACTGGCCAGGAACGAGATTTCGTCCAATATCTAGCAGCTAGGTCTCCAGCGCTTGAAACTCTTGCGCTGGTATATTCCCCTAGTTCAGTCCACCTAAGTTTCCCGCTACCTTTTCCAGATGATCATCTGAGCTATTTTGCAATATCCCCGGCTTTGAAGATCTCTCACTACGACCATGACAAGGACAACAGTTGCATTGCGCCAAGTCAGACCAAGTCTTGGTACTCATCTTGAGAGAAATGCGGGGGTATATGAACCATCTGCATCTTGGGCCGCTGTATTTCTTCCCGTGGTACTTTTTTTCAGTTTAATTTGAATTTATCGACTTGGCTGCTGTGAAGGCTATATGACATTGTTAACGTTGTTGGTTGTTTTAGTTTGGTGAGCCTTTGGAACTCAAACTAAACTATCTATTGTCTTCATTTCTGTTGTAAACTTTTTTTGGCTACTTATCATGGTGTGGTGTCTACCTTGCCTGTCATTTCTTACTATTTCAAATTTGATCTTTTGTGCTTGTCTGGTTTGTTTACTTGAGATTGTCATGTCCAACGTGGTTCATTACTTTTCTAGCTCATAGTCACGACTAAGAGATGTTATTCAGAATTTTTATGTATGAACTTCTCAATGGTTCATCGGGATGTGACATGGTAATAAGAGAAGATCACGATGTGATATGATGATAAGAGAAGAGTTTATAAGAACTAAATACTTAAAATTATTTAAGTTCAGTTGAATTGAAAATTGAGATGTTAGTCAGATTTAAAATTATCGATGTTGTGTTTAATGCTCAAATTTTGCTAGATATGGAGGGAAGATTAAAATTATTGGGATTTTTCTTTTGAATCTAAAGCTCATATTTTGTTGGAGAGAGTGTAAAATACATGAAAAACTTTTAGGAATGAAAATGTGAATTTGAAATCAACTTTGGATTCTCATTTGGAACTCTCTTAGCTTTAATGTCCCAGTTTTTACAATCCCAGACAAGATTATTTCTCAATAATAACTTCATTAATCAAACTCCGAATATCACTCAACTATAATCTAACATCACAACTCCTTGAAACTAAAACAAAATGAAATGGTCAATAATGCAACTACACAGATTCTCATTGTTGACTTCCAAAGACCAGACAACATTAGTTCACACGAAAGTCCAAACTACTATGCCATTGACTAGTTGACCACCAACTGCATCCTTCATCTCTGTCCTACAATTCATGACATGGTCAATTGTCAATACAATCTCAAAACTCATTTCAATAAATTTAGTACTTTGGAATTTTTTATCAAATCATAAATTCAACCAACTAATTTATGATGTAAAGGATAAACATATCACTTGCAAAAGCGATAAATACGAATCTAATACTAATAAATACTACTTTAAATGAAAGGTAACATATCAAATCATTAATAAATGTCCTAATTTAATTTAAACACTTTTATGTAAAATCAAATTCCAACCACAAAAAGATCCCTACTTGCCATAAATCAGAAAATAAATACAATATTTACCATAAACTGAAAAATGTACAATATTTAAATCCACATAACCAAGTCAGACAACTTTTGTCATCATGTAGGGTGACCGATTAGTTAAAGAATTCACCTTAAAATGGTTACATCCTTACACTTTGGGTGGGGCCATCAATTTTCTATTTTTATTTTTATTTTTATTTTTCTCTTCTTTATCCCGTCTTGCGCATCCCTCGTCCCGCTTCGTGAATATACTCATAATTTAATTGGATATGTTCCGAATTATTGTACCTACCTACTATCAAAAAAAAAAAGTCAGACAACTTTTAAAGTCACAATCCAATTCTCAATTAAGATCACCCCACGTGTCACAAAACCATTCGCCTGTCACCAACTTAAGTGACAGTCCTCCACCTGGTCCTGGTGCACGTATCGGCGTCACAAAAAACGGCTTGTGTTCATCCCCAGATTCTCATCCTTTGCGGAGGACGAGGACACGCTTCCAGCGCTTTCTGTCGATTTCAGATATTTATTTGATTCCCTCAAACAAATTGATTTCAATTTTCAGAACGCAATAAAAAGGGAGGAATTTAATTTAATGTATTCTTATTTTGTGGTTGTGCTTTTCTGCTCGATTTGTGCAATAAATTTGTTCCCATTTTCGGAACCAGTCGATGATGAAGTGAGTTGAATTCAATTCTAGAGATAGAGAGAGAATCCGCTGCAGAGCAGCAGGCAGAGTTTTTTTTATTTCCTTTTTGAATTCAGCGTTTACCAGAGGATGACGACGGTGGTTGCAGCGACGGCGGCCGTGGCGGAGACATGCATCGGCTGCAATGAAACAACACCACGCGGTGTCCGCGAATTGAGCCGGAAGCGAGTCGTGTCGAGGAAGTCGGAGAATTCCTCTAAAAAGAAATGCGGCGACGCGTCGTTGTCGAGGTTGGAGTCGCTGCCGGATGAGGTCTTGGTAAGAATCCGAATCTGAATTTTTGTTTTTCGTTTAATTTTGTATAAAGATTTGATTTTGGTTGGTGATCATTTTGTTGATCTGCATCGGTCCCTGTTTCTGAGCTTTTTTGCAGGTTAGGGTTTTATGCTGCGTTGATCATGCAGATCTGGACCAGCTTTTTCATGTCTCAAAGATGATCCGAGATGCTGTAAGTCTCGCTGATTCAACATTATACTTGAAAATCTGATCTTTGCTGAATTTAATTGAATTATGTTTACAGGCTGTGATGGCAAGAAAGCTGCATTTCGTGTACTCAACTCCATCCAAAACCGCAGCTTTTCGGAACTCGGTTGATCTGGACGAGTCGGTTCCTGATGATGAGGCTGAACCGGAAGCTCCTCCAGCGCCCAAGATGAAGCTGATGAGGGCCAAGCGAAGGAATATTGATCCGAAGAAAATAGCTGCGCTGTCAGTTGTCTTGTTCACCGATGAGGGCAATGATTGGAGGATCATGCGAGAGGAAACGATCTGAGAACGAGGCTGGCTGCTATGCAGAGTTTTTGGATCACATAGAGGTAGGGTAGTGACTAGTGATGATGGAGATAAATGGTACCATTTGTGGGTTTGGTTCTTCAAACAATTTGTTGAAGATAATGTAGGGTTGGCTTGAGACTTGTGGATGATATGGAAATGATGATTTATTGGCATAAAATGTTTAGGTCGTAAGATTTCAATTATCTTGGTGATTTGACTTGATTTGGTATGAAGTATTAGAGCATGTGAAGTAGTGAACAAGCACCTCTCTACGGTAACTGTCTGCACATGCTCTTAATACCTGATACGATGACATCGCATATAGATTTTATACCCCTAGTAAGTAAGGTGCGTGCTTTTTGGCCTGATGCGCGTCTGAAGTTCAATATGTCTCAACTGAAATTTGAGGTCTTTGGCTTTTTTGTGACATAGATCATAGATGTTTCAACACTGTAACAAAGAATGTTGGAATGATTAATTAGGAGATCATCAAGGTGGTGCCCTAAAAATGATGTCCTACGAAAAAGTGGGAGTTGGGTCCAAGTCCAACTGAGGCTGGATTGGGCATGAGTGTTGGGGCTTGAAGCTCTTTTGCAGCCTTGTTTTAAAGCTCAGTAGTGACAGGGACATACCATAATGAGCTACAGTATTTCATAACAATGTATATTCTACATTCTTTTGATTTCCTGACATGTCCTCATGACGGCCCATGAACGTGGGCCAACCCATTCTCTAGTCCTCCTCACTATGCATATCCTCAAGCCCGTTCCACAATTAGTTATATTTTAAAATCATATTTCCTATTAAAGAGGACATATGAGTTATGACATATGTTTAGTTTTTATTTGTTCAAATGAGAATCCTACTACTATAAACAACAACAAAATCCTACTATGTCTTGGGAATTTGAGAAATTGATCTACATTTTTAAAAGTGCATCAGTAAATAATTGTGATGTTGAGAGGTGATTCACTTGCGTTTAATAAAAGTCAAAGCTATTGGATTTGACTTTGTTAGTTAGATACATGTTAGATGCACATTAAATATGCATACTCGTCTAATAGTTAGAGGTGCATTCTCATTTTCTCCATTTATAAAGAAGTTTGTCTCAATCTATCGTTCCGCTTTTATTTAAAGGATACATAATTAAAATATTTTTCTTTCAAATAAATGAAAATATAGTGGGAAAATTTCTTTTCAAATGTTGCGAAAACATATCTAAAACTTATTACATTTTATAGACTATCAAACACTCATTTCATCATTATAGGAAGTGCAATGTAAGTACATTATTGAAATTTGAATGTAGAACATTGAATGATGCTTTTGAAAAAATGTTGATTAAGGGAACGTAGCGTGCCACGTGTATGATCCCTAAAAGAAATAAGAGGACAAAAGCAATGGATATCAATGAGAGGAAGAGGATTAGATGAGGAAAATCAATGAAGGAGAGACATTGAAAGCAATGATATGATGATGGCGACGGAAGATGAACATGGGTTTCTTAATGTATAGGGGACAGGTCCTAAAGCTAAGCCAAAAATACACTCAAGTACAAAACTACATTTTCCAATTCATTCTTTCATTCATTCTTTTAAGTTAAACAAGTATACTACAGGAGAGCATTCAGATGAATGAGAAAGCCTTTGTAATCGTCATATACTTTTGAAACTACCCAACTTTTTATCTTACACAATTTCAGATATATATATAAGTGTATTACGAAAAATTAATTCATACTCGAAAATGCATAGTAATTAATAAAAAAAATGAGTGAGTCACATGACAACTCAGACTCAAAATTGTAAGTTGATTCGGTCGACTAATTTGAATTCACAAATTCTCAAAATACAGGAAATCTTCAATTGAGCGCTCCCCATAATTACATTTATTTAGTTATAGTAAATTATAATAGCGTTATTAATAACCGACTTCTTGATGTAAAGTTATTGATCCAATAATGTTATGAATTTAGCAGCTAAAGAGATATATATCACGTTTGTAGTCATTCAATTTTAATGATAAGTACCTCATCAAAAAAAAATTTAGATGAAAGTAATCTTATATTCATTTTCTATAAATATCATATAAATGAAAAGAACTAGTATATAAAAAAAATGAAAAGAAAAAGAGTGACGACAAACAAAATTTGGATTAAGCCATTTCCATGTAGGCCCTATTAGACAAAACAAGTGGGCTTCATTAAAATAAATGCTCTGGGCCCACCACGTTCCGTAACAAGTAACATGGCAGCACAGCAGCATTTCCACTCGTGCATTAATCAAAACAAAAATATACTGTTTACTTAGCTAAATATTTCAGAATATTCTGTTGACGTGGCATTAATTCAAACACAATGGTAAAGTAATGGGCTATATGTCAGCCCATTGAGATTCGGCCCATTATACACATTATACTTATTATTAAGGAATCAAATTAATTTAATTAATGAATTTATTTCATGGCGGTACAAAATCGTTATATTTTGACATTATCCGGTACTAGTTGAGATTACATGAGAATACTAAGGCCCTGTCCACATTGACTTGTTTTTTTGACTTGTAAGTTAAGTTAAGTTAATATCAGTTAAGATAAGTTAAGATCAGTTAAGATAAGTTAATATCAGTTAAGATAAGTTAAGATCAGTTAAGATAAGTTAAGTTACTTTTAACATACCATCATACTATTTATCATACCATCATACTATTCACCATCATCATATCATCATCATCATACTATTCATCATCATCATCATACCATCATCATCATCATCATACCATCACACTATTCATCATCATACTATTCATCATACCATCATCATCATCATACTATTCATCATTCCATCATCATCATCATCATCATACTATTCATCATACCATCATCATCATACTATTCACCATCATCATACCATCATACTATTCATCACACCATCATCATTATCACACCATCACCATCATCATACTATTCATCATACCATCATCATACTATTCATATCATCATCATCATACCATCACACTATTCATCATACCATCATCATCATCATAAAATTACTATTCATCATCATAAAATTACTATTCATCACCATCATCACCCCCACCATCATCATCAGTATATTACTATTCATCATAAAATTACTATTCATTATCATAAAATTACTATTCATCATCATCATAAAATTACTATTCATCACCATCATCACCCCCATCATCATCATCAGTATATTACTATTCATCATCATAATATTACTATTCACCATCATCATAAAAGTACTATTCATCATACCATCATCATAATATTACTATTCATCATCATCATAATATTACTATTCATCATCATAATATTACTATTCATCATCATCATAATATTACTATTCATCATACCATTATCATCATACTATTCACCATCATCATAATATTACTATTTATCATTATCATAAATATTACTATTCATCATCATCATAATATTACTATTCATCATACCATCATCATCATACTATTCGCCATCATCATAATATTACTATTTATCATTATCATAAATATTACTATTCATCATCATCATAATATTACTATTCATCATACAATATAAGTTTCAGTTAAGTTAAGATAAGTTAATATCAGTTAAGATAAGTTAATATCAGTTAAGATAAGTTAAGATCAGTCACTATAAGTTAAGATCAGTTAAGATAAGATAAGACACTATAAGTTTCAGTCAAAGTGGACAGGCAGTTACATGAGAAATGAGAAAAAATCTCAAATCTTACATTCCATCATATTTATGGCTGAGATTAAATCAGATTTTTTTTCATAATTCGTAATAATTCACGACTAATTACGTTCTTAAGGGCAAATTAGGATAATTAAATTAGATAATCGTAATCTCGCTATTCGCTCGTGGAAATCCCCCAACCTAAATCAATACAAAATTCTATCGATCGATAACACCGAAACTACTACTTTGATGCTCTTCATCGCAGAAATCGCACGACCTAAATCTCTTCATCTTCCATTGGTTGGAAACCGACCTATTTACCCAGGTCAGGACCTGGTCGAGCAAAGCTGACATAACCATGTTTTCTAACATAAGAGCTCTCAACATCTGATGCAATGCATAATCAGATGTTAAACGCATTGAACATCACAAGCACTCCAGCCGATTGGGAATAAAATTTTAAAGAGCAAAAAGCGAGTCAAGCTTGTGGGCAATATAACAAAAAGAAGACGGGTACGTTGCCTCTTCTAGAGCCCATTAAAATGCGTAGTTCCTAAATTAAAATTCGTAGTTTGTAATTGAGATGCTTTTCGATTATAATGCGTAGCAATTACAAACAAAATTTGCAGTAGTCGCTATGACTGCAAAGAATTTCATTCATAAGTTTTACAAATTTTAATCATGGGTGACTACTACGAATTTTTGTTGGTAAGCTTACGAATTTTACGTTACAAATTTTGTTACTTATTACGAATACTATTCCTTAAGTCTACGAATTTTATTTCACCCCATTAACTTTATCGATTATTACTAATAAGCTGTATAATGTACATCAGCTGCAATTGGGGCCATATGAAAAGAGGTCACACTCTAAATTTTTTCTGCTTGATGCGATGAAAACGGATGAAGTATGTGGATTTTCTCAGTGATGTTTGACAGTGGCGCCCCGCGGCTGGATGATGATGACGTCGAGCTCAAATCTAACATCTTGCTCAATTCTTAATCGGAAATATGGATGAGCGCATCGATCAAATTGTTGCTGCGGTCGATTATGAATGGACTGACCGATGTTCATTTTTTTTGTTCTGAGAATATATTTCGCAATGCACAAATGACGAACTTACCCTTAAATGCGAGTTTAATACAGAAAAATATGATTATAATTGCAAAAATTAAGGAACGTTCGATGAAAGATCCAACGACTATTGTTATTTCTCATTTCTAATGAGGATTGCCGTTTCTCATATGATCCTAATCCTATCTAGTATATTTATCAATCAATCAAAGTGCAGTATCTCCTATCCAACTCTTTTTACAAATATAAAATTTAAGCATTAAGACGTGATATGAAACAAAATAAATTTATTTAGATTGTTAATTGCTTCTAATAACTAATGTTGGATTCAGACAAAAGTTGAAGATAGTGATAATGATGCAATGAGGAGCACGAGGGGCTTAGCTGTAAAAATAACATTAAATTATAAATGAATCATGTGTATATATTTATATACGTATAATTGTTTGTGGTTTCAGGTCTGACGAGTAGGAAGATGCTTTAACATAATTTGTGGCGCCCCATTAGCACCTTAATTATGTCCCCTTCTTGTACTTAGGAGCCCGCACGTGACCTCTCATGTGCCCTTTTCCTACCCCGTATTCAATTCAATCTTATTTAAAAACAATTATGTATTTAATATTTTAATTTACTTCACTAAAAATGAATTATAACTTTTATATAAAAAAATGAATTATAACTTGTACTTTGTATTATGTAAAATTATTTTTTAAAATCCAAATCCTTGTTCAAAAAAAGGTAACTCCCCGATCTGACTACGTGGCATCTTTTGATTGGATAGAGCCTTCAATCGCCGATGATCTCAAGACCTCAATTCGATAAACACACAAAACTAAAAGGACCCAATCGAAATTCCAAAAACTAACTTAACGGGGCCGGATCGTAAATCTCGAAACTAAAATTAGCCGGGCGGATGCGTAGATAGTTTAAACTTGAAGGGCCTCAACATAACACCGAAAGTAGTTCGAAACCCATCTCCTTTTAGGGCAGCCGGAAAGTGTCCTGATTCACCGCCGTCCATGGCGGACGAAGCATGCGGAGAGACACGTGGCATCATGCGAGAGGCTGTAAACGTGGACCGGGGGACTGAGTGTCGGTTAATATTTTAATACGAATTATTTTTGTATTAGTACGTACATTTTTCTCGCAATGTATTTTTAGATTACAGTAATGTTTTCGAAAATTGCTGTCAGCATCCGCTGATGTATTTGGACTTTCCTCGGGAGTAGAGTAGGATAGGTCTTGAAACTCGAGTAATTTCTTTCTTTTGTTGGAATTTACGTAATATTTCGAATTTTGTTTATTAATTGCGATTTCTGCAGCTGCTTCACTGCAATTATTATCGTCTTTCCAATCTCAATCTGCAGAGAGACGAAGAAGAATTACCAAGGGAGTCAAGATTCAGAGATCTGTTCATGGTGGGTCGGAACTGAAAATATATATATATATATCCGATCTTTAGTTTCCGCTGGTATGTCTTCAAGCACAAATTTGGTCCCAAAACTCCCTCGTTACATCTCAATTTCCAGATCCTCAAATTGGATCTCATTTCGTATCTAGGGTTTTAATCTGACCTCTGATTTTGCAGATTTCGGTTGTGTTGACTGAATCTGAGCTCGGTTTTATCTGGGCATGGATTTCAAGCGCCTGCGAGACTCATCGGAGTCGCCGGAGACGAGGTCGGGGACGGCATCGTTGTTTCCGGATGAGGTGCTGGAGCGAGTTTTGAGTCTGGTGACTGACCATAAGGACCGCAGCTCAGTGTCGCTGGTGTGCAAAGAGTGGTACAACGCGGAAAGGTGGTCGAGGACTCGAGTGTTCATCGGGAATTGCTACTCCGTCACGCCGGAGATTGTTGCTAGGAGATTTCCGAAGATCAGGAGCGTGACGCTGAAAGGGAAGCCGAGGTTTTCCGATTTCAATTTGGTGCCGTTGAACTGGGGTGCTGATGTGCAGACTTGGTTGGAGGTTTTTGCTTCTAGCTATCCGTTTTTAGAGGAGTTGAGGTTGAAGAGGATGACTGTGACGGATGAGAGCTTGGGATTTTTGGCGCAGAATTTTGGGAATTTTAAGGCGATTTCGCTTTTGAGTTGTGATGGGTTTAGTACTGATGGACTTGCCAACATTGCTACCCATTGCAAGTAGGTTCAAATATGTTGTTTATCTTGTTGGTTGACTTGGATGTCTCATTTTTAAGCTTATGCATTGAATCTGCTGCGAAGCTGATCTGGGTATGGGATGGTTTTGGAGAGATTGGATCTTTGCTGCATTTGAGTTGGTTGTGTGTTTTGGTATCTATACCTTGAAGTTGTTGTCACATGTTTTATGTGTGTCGTTTTAATCTCCTCGATTTGGATTTCTAAGTTCATTTGCGGTTTGGTTTTGATTTTGCTAAGGTAGAGAATTCTATTGATACATTTGGAAATCAGTTTTTTCTTGATTCGGCGCGTGTTTATGTTTGAGACTTGATTAACTTATGATGTTCACCTCTGGATAAACGTTTGGCCACATTTGTTGATGCATGATTCGGTGTGAAATGCTGTTTTGGCTTTCTTTAGAAATATGTGTTGGGGTCGAGCGCGTATTTGAGTTATGTTATACATTTTGACAGGAAAGGTAAGATATCACCTATGATAGTAACTGTAGTTACAAAGAAAGGGTCGTTAACCGTTGTGAAGTTCGGTCGATGGCACAATGGAGGCGCTAATAATGAATATTGTTACACGTTATGTGTTCGTTTTCTGGTGATTGTTTGATGCTTGAGTTATTGGGTGCATTAAGTGGACTTGTGCTTAGTGCTTACTTGTGCATTCTTGAGGCTTTCTGGGGATGGACTTTTCAATTTATATTTAAATTATAATAAAAATGATACATTTGATATTGATTGTTACTTTTCGCTGTCATATGCTTCCATTGAATAATGTTTTACAATTGTTTTGAACTAGCCAGCTAAAAATGGTATTCTTTGTAGGAATCTGATTGAGCTGGACATTCAGGAAAACAGCCTCGATGATTTTAGTGGCAATTGGTTAAGCTGTTTTCCCGAAAGCTTCACATCACTGGAAGTCCTTAACTTTTCCAGCCTTGTTAGTGATGTGAGCTTCGATGTCCTGGAAAAGCTTGTCGCAAGGTGCAAGTCATTGAGAGTTTTAAAGCTCAATCGGAACGTCACCTTGGATCAATGGCAAAGGCTACTCATTCATGCCCCTCAACTGATTGAGCTCGGCACTGGTTCTTTTCTGCCTGACCTCACGGGACCTCAGTGTGCTGATCTTGAGAGCGGATTCAGAAATTTTAAGAATCTGCATACACTCTCGGGTTTGTGGGAAGTGTCTGCATATCTCCCGTATTTGTATCCTGCCTGTGCTAACCTGACTTTCTTAAATCTAAGTTATACATTGCTCGGGAGTGCTGATCTTGCTAAGCTTCTCCCTCATTGCCCAAATATTCGTCGTCTCTGGGTAAGAAGCCATTCACAACTTTCCATTAAAGTTCAAAGTGAGATTTTGTTTTCAGTGAATCCAAGTGTTGCAATCTTCATTTTATTCGAGACCTCTTGTATCCATGACCTTGCAGTAATGTCGATGGCCAGCCAGAGTTCTTTTTTTCCGTCTTCTTAATTTGTTGTCGACGCAGGTACTGGATACCGTGGAGGATAAGGGGCTGGAAGCTGTTGGATCGTGTTGCCCACTACTCGAAGAACTCCGTGTTTTTCCTGCAGACCCATTTGACCAGGAAATTGAACATGGAGTGACTGAGGCTGGCTTTGTTGCTGTTTCTCAAGGCTGTCCTAAGCTGCATTATGTACTCTACTTCTGCAGACAGATGACAAATGCTGCAGTCGCAACTATTGCTCAAAACTGCCCTGATTTCTCTCACTTTCGTCTGTGCATAATGAACCCTGGCCAGGCAGATCACTTAACAAATGAGCCAATGGACGAGGCTTTTGGTGCTGTAGTCAAATACTGCACTAAACTTCAAAGGCTCGCAGTTTCTGGCCTCTTGACTGACTTAACTTTTGAGTACATCGGGACTTATGGAAAGAACTTGGAAACTCTCTCGGTGGCGTTTGCTGGCAGCAGCGACTGGGGCATGCAGTGTGTTTTAAATGGCTGTCCCAAACTAAGAAAACTTGAGATACGGGATTGTCCGTTTGGCAATGCTGCGTTACTGTCTGGGTTGGAGAAATATGAATCAATGAGATCCCTCTGGATGTCATCATGCAATCTGACGATGAATGGTTGCAGGCTGCTTGCAAAAGAAATGCCGAGGCTGAACGTTGAAGTGATGAAGGATGATGAGAGTGACGATAATCATGCTGATAAGGTTTATGTTTACCGAAGTGTTGCTGGGCCGAGAAGGGATGCTCCCTCGTTTGTTCTCACTCTCTGAGCGCCAGATGCCTGGTATGTACCCACATCTCCCTCTTTTCATCCAACTCTCTCGCAAATAATTTTTTTTTGTAAATGTGTACGCATTCTCACTTTTCCATTCGTGCATTTTTTTCCTTGAAAAACTTCCTTGTTTTATTCTGTTGAAATAGTGTTACACTTTCCTTACATAAGTATATTCATGTAACTTCCAGGGCGCATCTTCCCTGTCAAAAAAAGTCGAAGTGAAAGGGAACGAGGCAGCCATTGAAATCCAATCAACAGCGCCACTGAAGAGCAAGTTCAAAAATGCAACTCAGATGATTAGGCGAAACAAGAGAGCCCACCAAAGTTCAGGCAGCGAGTGCACCGGGTAGAGAACCAAAGGTTTAAAAATGAAGAGTGGTGTTGGATCGACTCTGATCAATGGGCAAGTGAAAATTAAAAATCCAGAGCCACCACCTTGCAACTTATCCTCAACCAGACATGGGTTCGACCGGGCAATAAAATGGTTACCTTGATCTTGCATTAGTTTGGACATGGGACGAGACTTACGGTTATTCTCACTTTCTCAGCTACCCCCCCTCCCTTGTTTTATTTCTCCTTTGGTGGATACCGAAAATTTTATATTCTCTTCTCACTTTTGGGACTTGTGCTAATGAAACAACATCAAAGTGTTTCCATTTGAACAACTTTTCAGCCAGTTTAGTCATTTTTCAGCTATGATTCAAATTCAAACTCAGGGATCCCCTGCAACAGGAATATATTCTTTTACTTTTTTTCATCAAGTAGATATCAGAACACTCAAAATTAAAAGGAGCATACTCTTATCCGTCCTTATCTCATCCGTGCGCCGCCTCAGCCTACTCTTATCTTCAGCGCGGTTGGCGGAGGCGTTCATGTCGCCGTCACTTAGCTTGTTGGGGCAGATCGTCATGTTGTCATGGAGGTTTCGGTTCTGATGGGGTAAGTGAGTTTTTGGATGGATGAGTTTGGAGAGACGGGTTTCATTTATGGATGGATTAACAGCGGGGTGTTCAGATCTGGTGGGATAGTCATTTTTTGTACGCAAGCTTATATTGTTGGAACTGATCATGGCTAAGAGTTTTTCTAGCTCTAAATTGTAAGGCAAAATCCCTCTATGTATACCTTATTCATTCCTGCAACTCATGCTTAAGTTTTTCAAATGAATAGGACATTTCTTGAAGGGTAATATCAATATGGTGTAACATAAAGTTAATTCACAGTATTTATATACACAAAACATTCCTTGGCATAACTGATCGCGGTGTGCACTCGCCATCCAAGGTAACCTCGGTCCAGGGCTCTCGGCTAATCCTTCGAGCTCTAATATTCGACAATATGCTACCGTTTTAAAACAATGGTGCGAAACACTTCAAAATGAAATGGTAGAGTAGAAGTAGAGGACTATGAAACAAAATGCCTTCCTTCACTCTATGTTGACTCATTTCAACCCACAAGCCCAAATCTCAACAAAACGCCATAAATGCAAGCTATATGAGAAAACTCTTTCAACAATAACAACAACAAAAAAGGCCATAGCTACTCATCTGAAATTCTTATTTATACCGGAGATACATCTATAAATAGATCTCGCAAACATTTCCAACGAAAACGAAGCGTGTCCATCGCCATGAATTCGGCACAAGTCCAGGAATCGTATCCGGTACTGCGCATCCGAATGCTGCAAGTACCAATACTACGCCGTTTTGCAATTTCATTATTTTCAATCATAGAATCAAAGGCCATAAATTCTTCTTCCAATTTAAATAAAATAAAATAAATGGTATAAATTTAAAAGTGAAACCCCATGGGTGATATGAGTGTTAAATTAATTATCAGAACTATTGAAAAATAATAATTAAGAGACAAGTTCAAAATCTTTTATTTGACATATCACAATTAAATGTCATATAAAAATTAGTGCATCAATTATGTGTTGAAATTATCAGTTAATAGTTATATACCAAAATAAATTTTTTTGAAATTGTTCATTAATTATCATTTTATATAATTCTGACCGTCATTATTGTCATTGCTTCCTTGTTAAATAATTAATTAGTTCGCTACCTAATTTAAAATGATGCGATAGCCCATCATATTTTTTTGTAATTTACCCTTATTTGTATTTCTCTCTAATAATCGCTCGGGAGAAGAAAGTTGTGTGCTCAAGTCAAGGCCAGAATGTTTGGGTGAGTAACAATTAAGTTTTAATGCAGTTATTAAAAAAAATGTTAAATATGATTTCTTTTCAAAAAAAAATCACAAGCTTCTCCCGTTAGTCCCACCGGAGCCCTAGCATCAGGATCCCGGCACAAAATCGGAACCCTAATATCAGGATCGCGGCACAAAATTGGAACTCTGACATCAAGAACGCAGCGCAAGGTAACATCAGGAGCGCAGCGAAAGATCGAGGACGCGGTGGATTTGAGCGACGAGAGCGCTTTCGTCGTCGAATAGGCTCTATAGAACTACCTCCGACCGTGTGACGCCGTGAATATGATATCCAGGTGCGGCAGATTGAGTGTTTCTGGGGGTCGGTGAAGGATGACGAAGCTGGAGACTCTCCAAGTTTGCTATTGATTAAGCTATAAATCAGATTCCACGTACAATACAGATTCCCACAATGGCTTGTGTAACATCAGAGAAGATGAAAAACATGTAAGAAACAGAAGACATGAAAAGTTCGAAACACATTAAGGTCAAAACTCAGTCATGATAGCTTCTTTCAAACAACTTGGGACCTGCAGTATCAGTCCATTGTCCAGGGCCTAGTCTGCACATAAGAATACACAACTCTGACTGGTTCAACAAGCCATATATCTCCATCCAAGTCTCTGTTCATGACCATGTCCGAGGCCTCAACCTCACTCATCTCCTCCATCTCCAGAAGCGCCGCATTCCTCTTCGAAATTCCCTCGAAAGGCAATAGAAAGTTCCCTATGACCCGAAAAACCGTGAAACTCAACCAACCTGTATTTTATTGATTTCAAAATGATATCTTCTTGCCCATCAAATTCCCTTTCAGTATTTCAGATACGGAATAATTTCCCACAAGGCCAAAACATGTAATTCTAACATGGCTTAATATGTCTGGCAGGAAGCTTCATGAGTTACTAAGGAGACAAATGGAAGCAGACATCTTGGATTCCTTTCACATGGGAGATTACAATTACAAGTTCCTGCTGCTCAAGTCAAGCAATCTTTGAACAGTTCTTTGAATTATGAGGTATTCTCTTTTTTTAAAATCTTTGAATTGACAAAAAATTGTCAGAAAAGATGGCTGGAAAATATAAAATATCATACCAATGTCAACCAATATATCCGCAAGATTGTGGTAAAACAATAGACCAGGTCATGCTGATCAGAAGCTGAGTTGATCTTCAATTTCGATAACCATGCTGTACTGTTCTTTACTTCTCTTATGTTGTTTTGGCTTTGGGTTGATCATCTTCTGTTCTGCAACTGACAGTATAACGAAGACTAAGGTTATTTCAGATCCAGGGTTCATAGAATCCAATGGGAGCGTCTTCAGACTGGGCTTCTTCAGTCCTAATGGCTCAACGAATCGTTACGTTGGGATTTGGTACAACACAGCAGTGCCAAAGGTCTTATGGGTTGCTAATACAGAGAATCCTTTGACCAATTCATCTGGGGTTTTCAAAGTATCCGAACAAGGTAACCTGGTTGTTTCATACGGAGAAAATGAAGTTTTATGGTCAACAAATGTGTCAAATTCTGGTGCTAATTCGACTAGTGCCCAGCTGCTAGACTCTGGCAACCTTGTGCTGCAAGAAGTGAACGGAGATGTGTTATGGCAGAGTTTTGATCATCCTGGAGACTCGTTTTGGTCACCAATGATGCTGAGTTCAAATACTCGAACAGGTGTGAACAAGTCCATTACATCGTGGCTGGGTCTATCTGATCCAAGCTATGGAAAGTTTACTGTTGGGATTGTTCCTTTAAATGTCCCTGAAGTGTTTATATGGAACAATGGAGAGCCATACTGGCGTAGCGGACCATGGAACGGTCAGGTGTTCATTGGAGTGCCAGCCATGAATTCTGTATATCTAGACGGGTTTAGTGTCGGGACTGAAGCAGATGGTTCGACATATATGGCAGTTAATTATGCAGATGAGTCTTATTTAGCGGCATTTCAAATAACTTCTACTGGATTATTAGTCCAATGGACGTGGGAAGAGGCAGCCTGGGAGATTTCTTGGACTTCAAGAGAAAGCGAATGTGACGTTTACGCCAAGTGTGGCGTTTTTGGGATCTGCGATGCTAATAAAACCCCAATTTGCAGCTGTATGCGAGGCTTCAAGCCTGAAAATGCAGGTGAATGGAATGCAGGGAATTGGACTAGTGGCTGTAGGAGAGCCAGTCAGCTCAAGTGTGACCGGATAAGCAATGGAACAGGTCAGGCCAGTGATGAGGATGATGGGTTTTTAAAACTGCAGACGGTGAAAGTTCCAGACCACACTGAATGGTGGCCTTACTTAGAAGAAAAATGTAGATCAAATTGCTTGAAGAACTGTTCTTGTATAGCTTACTCTTTTGACCGTGGCATTGGGTGCATGACTTGGAGTGGAGGCTTGGCTGATGTCCAGGAGTTCGCCGCTGGGGGCACTGATCTGTACCTTCGTGTTGCATATACGGAACTAGGTACTTCTACTGCATTTCTAACCGATAGCTCATCCTCCAGCGATCAATTTGCTAAATGGGTCTTGGTTTTATTTCTGTCTTTCAGACAAGAGGAGAGACTACAAAACAGTTATTATCGTTGCTGCTGTACTAGGATCAGCTGCTGTTCTCATCATCTTGTTCATATCCTTGAAGTGCCGCAGTGGTAATTCAGCATCTTTGTAATCTCTTTATCACCATTTTATAAAATCCGTGGCTTTGAATTTACTTGATATTGCATCAGGGAGGAATTCTGGGGAGTTGCTGATGTTCAACAGAGGAGATGAAAATGAAACTCCACCATTTTCGGACAATGATGTAGACCATGCTAAGCTTCAGGAGATGCCTCTTTACAGTTTTGAGCAGCTAGCAACAGCTACTCGGAACTTTGATGCAGCTAACAAGCTCGGTCAAGGCGGGTTTGGGCCAGTCTACAAGGTCAGCATCTACAGTCCACACCTTTCGGCAACATATTCTTACGGCTCCTGACTTGTTTGTAACATTTTTTGCCTATTTGTTGGTCAGGGAACATTTGTGGATGGTAAGGAAATAGCAGTCAAGAGACTGTCAAGAGCCTCAGGCCAAGGTCTATCAGAGTTTATGAATGAAGTTGTTGTCATTTCCAAGCTGCAGCACCGAAACCTTGTCAGACTGCTTGGCTGCTGTGTCGAGAAGGATGAGAAGATGCTGATTTATGAGTACATGCCGAAGAAAAGCTTGGATGCATATCTCTTTGGTTTGCTCAATTCCTTCCTAGTGCTTAGTCCTTTCTTAACTGAGTATAAAACTTCTGATTTCTGATGGGTACTATTTTGGGTTCAGATCCGCTGAAGCAAGGAAATCTGCAGTGGAGAAAGCGATATGAGATCATAGAAGGCATCGGCCGAGGCCTGCTGTATCTCCACAGGGACTCGAGGCTGCGGATAATCCATAGAGATCTGAAACCAAGTAACATATTGTTGGATGAGAAGCTAAATCCAAAGATATCAGACTTCGGCATGGCTAGGATTTTTGAAAGTAATCAGGATCAAGCCAATACTCTAAGAGTTGTGGGCACTTAGTAAGCTCCATTTTTATACCTTTTTCTTGCTGATATCTTGACGATTGTATTAACTCTGAGACTGCCCGTAAAATTGTATTAACTCTGAGACTGCCCGTAAAATGCAGTGGGTACATGTCTCCTGAGTACGCGATGGAAGGAAGGTTTTCGGAGAAGTCTGACGTATTCAGCTTCGGTGTTTTGTTACTAGAGATAGTCAGTGGCAGAAGGAACACAAGTTTTCACCAAGATGACAGCTCGCTGAGCCTGCTTGGATTCGTAAGTTCATTGAAAAATACCTTCATAAGCGACTTATGACTAGATCGTATCATGTCAACAAGATCGTTCTGATACTTGCATTATTCCAATCTGACACTTATAATAATATCTTATGTTTAAGCCAATCTGATTTGAATTCTGACAATTGGAGAAAGTTTAGTTTTACTCAGATTTTCCAATGCTGGATTTTCATGTAGGTATGGAGTCTGTGGAATGAAAAGAGAACTGAGGCGCTGATAGATCCTGCTTTATCGAATTCAAACGGGCAACGTCAGGAGATACTGAGATGTATACACATTGGACTACTATGTGTCCAGGAACTTGCCAGCGATAGGCCGAGTGTCTCAACAATCCTGCCGATGCTTACCAGTGAAATTCTTGACCTCCCCCGTCCGAAGCAACCTGCATTCGTCACGACTAGTTCTTCAGCATCCTCGACCAGATTCTCCGTAAATAGGGTAACCGTTACCGAGGTCCAAGGTAGATGATGATGAACAGAACCATATTATTGTGTTTTTATTTGTTGCTAGGTAATTGAACTCAAGATTTTTTTTTGATGAAAAATAAAAAACAGATGTTGATTGAAGGAGTATTTTTAGTTATTTTTTTGATTAATATAAGTGTCAACACGGCAACATAGGAAACAAGTTGTTCCCGAAAAAGCACCACTCCTAAAAAGGGCACGACCAAACAAACTGGTCGGCCGACCTCAGTGGCTGACACTACATAACCGACTGACACACCGTCGTGCCCTTTGAGAATAACAGGAGTTGAACTCCTGAAGCTAAAAAACTAAAACTAAAACTAAAACAGTTCAGACCGAAAACCGGCTGAGAGACAACAACTCAGATCGAAAACCGGCTGAGATGACTAACCTAAAACTAAAGCTAAACTACAACTACACGACACCTACAACAGCTATATACACCTATATCCCAAAACAATCACCGGCGTGCCAACCGGGAGCATCCAAACGGACCAAAGCCATCACCCCACTGTAGAACACCAGAAACCGCCACCATAAATCAGCTGCACCGCCACCCCAACCAGCCAACAGCCCAACACCTCCAACAGACCATCCACACCCAACCACGCGCCTCAAGCCACCACCCCGGGTCGACAGCGACGAACACCATCCGCCATCCTGCTGAAGGCGACGAAACCAGTCGAAAGCGACAGAGAAGGACCGGAGGAAGAGTCGCGCCATTACCGCGACCACGACAACCAAAAAAGCGGCCCGCATCGGAGCCCCAGCCCCCGCCGGCGGGCAGATCCGGATGGCTTCTAAAGGCTTCTAAGTTCTTCAAGAGAGTTTTTTTATTATATTTTAAAAAAAAATAGAACTGCAGTATTGAATACTTAAAAAAAGTATTGAATTTATGATTTAACTTTTAAAATTCCAATTTACTAATTTAAGATGTTGTTATGATATTATGGTATTTTGAATGCACACTGAACCTTTGGTTAGACTCATTTAATTCACTCCATTATACCTCTCTTTATTTGTGTTAAAAGACCATGTCTTTTCATTTGTCTCATGTAATCCTATAAATAAGTGTCTATGTAACGAAGAAAGGAGAAAGAAGAAATACACTTCTTATACACATTTCTATAATCTCTTATTTTTTCCCCTATTGTATTACATCACGTTATCAGCACAAATTGCTCAAAGGTAGTGATCATCCCTCTCTAATCCTCTTTTCCATTCTTGTTCACAATGCGATGATGGCAACCTTGAGTCCTCTTTGTAGAGAATCTCAAAATAGCCTAACATCCGAAAAACTGAATATCTTTATGTAATTGGTTCCATATTTACATGATATATGAATGTTTAGTATATGATTTTGATTCCCCCGAAGTGGAATCATATACTGATATACATGTATCACTTGAAGTGGATACATGTATAGTTTATGTTTTATTTTATTCCCCGAAGTGGAATCATATATATCTATCACCTGAAGTAGATACATGTATAATATATGTTTTTTCTTTCTTTTATGAAGTAGAATCATATACATGTATCACTTGAAGTGGAGTCATATACATATATCACCCGAAGTGGATACATGTATATTATTATCTTTCTTTATCTTCATCCACAGAAGAGGATGTTTCATTTCACTCCTTGAAGAGAGTAACATTCACTTCTTGTTGTAAGTGATAAAACATCAAGCATATGTTTTGTAGTTGATTATATCATCTCCTGAAGTAGATGACTATAATCTAGATAAAATCACTTCCTATTGTAAGTGATAAAGTTCTATTTTAATTATGCCATTATTGTTATTTATGCACAGTCTTAAATTCATCTATTTATTTATTTTTATAATGATATGTTTTTTTTCTTCATATTTCATATATTTAATCCTCTGGAGCGGATTCATATACATCATACACACTTAATCCCATGAGTGGATAAACACACATCATTGGAGATGATCTTGTGATCAATTTTCCTTGAAAACAAGCAACACATGAGATATCTTTGGACAAGAGAAATTTTTTACTCTTTAATGCATGTCCATGTGAATTTTCAATGATTCTTCGCATCATTATTGAACCTGGATGGCCTAATTGATCATGCCATATAAGAAAAAATTTCGGGTCTATTGAATTCTGGTTTATCAGCATATATGATTCAACTGGATTTATAAAAGTATAATATAATCCAGAATTGTATGATGGAAGTTTTTCCATCACCCTTTTATTTAAGAGCATAGACGTGATATATAAATATTCAACGTCATTTTCATTTGTTGTCTCGACATGATAGCCATTTCGGCGTATATCTTTGAAACTCAAAAGGTTTCTTTTTGATCTAGTTGAGAACATTGCATCATCTATGATAAATTGTGTACCATTTGGTAACACTATTTGGGCTCTTCCATAGCCTTCAATAAGGTTTGATACACCACACGTATTAACATTAGCTTTAGCTAATTTAAGGTGCGAAAAATATATTTCGTCTCTCAAAATTGTATGAGTTGTTGCACTATCCGCTAAACATAGCGTTTTGCCTTCATCTTTTATTTTAATTGAGAGGCCAACATCCATCTCTTTAAAAAAATGAGTAAAATTAGAGATTGATTTATAATATAATAAAGTAAACAAAGCGTAAATCAAATTTAAATTCAAATACTTGAAATAAAACTTAAACTGAAATAAATGAGACATCATTTTCTAAGCCATCTTTCCATCAATAGTTGATTGGTAGATATTCTCATTGACATCTTCAAAGAAGTCACTAACATTCAAATGGGTAAGGTTCACAGGATCTAACTGGGCAAGATTCATGGGATCGTCATCCTTTTGCTCAGTGAAGTTTGTCGCGACACCTTTTCCTTTCAAAGAGGCTTGATAAAGATCAATAAAGTATTTGGGAGTGCGGCCGATCCTAATGGCCCTTCATACCACATCGAGAAAGTAAGAACTTTCAGACCTTTTGAAAGTCGCACTCCCCTTTTGCTTTCCATCACTCTTCATGGGGTAATGTGCTTTTTTCTTGAAATTTGGGGGATGTTTGGTATTGTGACCATGATAACTTCCAAAGCTTTGCTCACGACCACGTCCGCGTTTATTACTGCGTCCACCACATCCATGTTGCTCATTACGTGATCGGTCGAATTCTTGAACTATTATTCACTCATTCGATGATGGATTATGTTTGTTTTCCCGACATTTTATTGTCATTTAATCTCTTTTCTAGTGTTTCAGGCCAAATATCACATACCTAAGACTTTTGGATTGATCCGAAGTAAAACAAAGCATCTGGTGAAGATTTGGACAAAATAGGCAGACTGACCTTTCCAACTTAATTTGCATGCTTTGATCCTCATATGCTGTCCAAATGAGTCATGCTATAGCTTGTTGGAAAGTTAATTCAAAGAGCTACAACTTTGTAAGTTACACCAAGACCAAATTCGGACGTCAAGACCGCGAAAAAGCCATGAAAAGTCTCTGCTAGTTTGCCATGCCGTGACATCCGTGACAAAACAATATGTCACGGGTGTTACGTCCCCTAAATTGCCCAAAAACATTTAGGGGGGTCGGGACACCCGTGACAAAATCATATGTCATGGGCCCGTCGTCAATTTTGGGTTATAAATAGCAGTTTCGGACCAGATTTTGAGTACGCTGACTTTGGAGATCGATTTTGACCTAAATTGAAGAAGAATGACGACTAAGAGCTCAAGAAAGACCAATATTCGAGGCTACGCTTCATCAAAACATGGTTTCCTCGTTTCTAATCTTTTCATATATATATATATATTTGTGGTTGATAGCCATGAATCGTGAGTAGTCGTTTTATTTCGGGATCCTACGGATCTCGTGCTTGTACCCAACTCTTCATGTGATTTATAGAAACGCTTTCGTTATTGCAATTCAAGTATTCAATTCTACTACGCTTAATTTTATCATTCTTGCACGTTATAAATTGGTTTGATATTTTCTTGTATGAAAAAAATTAGGTTAAACACCAAAAGATGGATGGGTCTGAGGTAGTTAACTGGATCAAGTAGAATTGATTTTAGGTCGTAGTAGCTATGATGATAGTATATGACTAATTAGGAGAGTTAATATTATCTGTTTAGCTAAACTACGGTAGCTACGCTGGTAGTACGTGGGTATCTGTAAGTACAACGCACGCGCATCCGCGGCGATGGTATAACAAGTACGTAGTGGAATAGTTAGTATTTGGAAAACCCTAGGCTCAATAAATTGAAAGTTTTGATAATCTATGGATGGGCGGCGTTCAACAATCTAGGTTAATTTAGACAATGATCCGTGGATGAGCGGCTTGTCTAATGTTATTTTGGTTTATTTCCATACTTGATAGCATATTTGGATTGCATGACATTATCACATGAATTGTTTGGTAGGCACGAGTGAAGTTTGATCTTGGAATTATTTCTCTGATTGAATCAAACGTTTCCTAATTTCAGTGTCACTTAGGAATTAGTAATTACCAAACCTTTTTCCTAAAGGAGATGCTGAATACATTACTTGCATACTAGTACACGCACGCGTTCGTTCATTGGATCGACCCTTGGCTTACCAAGGTTTATAAATTGTTTTTGACTACAGTTTGACCCCTAAAACTAATAACTTGACAACTATAAAGAGTTAAAAATACGCTTGTCATTACGCCCATAACCATTGCTAAATATAGTATTTGCTTCAGGAATGGGTGTTGACCCAGTTGAACGAGAATGATGATTTTTCATTAACAATTCATTATTTTGTTCAGCAACAAGTAGACAAGAAATAAGCTCAGAATATTTTGTAAAGCCTCGTTCACGATATTGTTGCTGCAAGAGCATATTTGAGGCATGAAATGTGGAGAAGGTATTTTCCAACATTTCTTTGTCAGTGATCATTTCACCAATTTTATTTGAGATGTAATTCTGAACATAGCGGAGTTGTATTCACTCACACTTTTATAATCTTGCAAACGCAAGTGTAGCCAATCAAAGCGGGCTCTTAGAAGTATCATCGGTTTTTGGTGATCGTACCTTTCCTTTAATTCTTACCAAAGGATCGACGGATCGTTGATCGTCAAGTATTCATTTTTCAGCCCCTCGGTGATGGCGAAGGAATATCATGGCCTTTGCCTTGTTTTGTTTAGATGCATTATTTCCTTCTTTTATTGCATCTCCAAAATCCATGGCATGTCATCAAGGTGGATTTCAGCATCAAGAATCCATGCCAAATAATTATTGCCAGAAATATCAAGTGCATTGAACTGAAGCTTCGAAAGATTTGACATAGTAACTAGGGAAAAGTACAAAAGGGTGGTATGAACTACCGCCCTGTTACAAACTCTTGTCCGGACTATTGAAATTTTCAAAAGATAGTCAAATGTTAGATTTTGGACTAAATTGCAAATATAATTTATACAATACACCAAATTCAAAAAACCTTTGTATAACTTTTGTATTTGCTTTAATTCAAATATATATTATTGTCCGAAGTATTTGGTTGTCTAATGATAAAAAATTTAAACCAATATATTTAAAAATTGTTAAGATTATATAATAAATTGTCAATTTTACCATAAATCTTTGAATGTACAATTTTCGATCTAAATGTATAAAATAAGTGTTAAGATTAAAATTTTGTTCATACAACCATATCAAATGACCTAATAGTAATAGTACAATGAGATATAAACATGTAAAATAATAAAATTATGTAAAAAATATTATAGCAAAAGTTTTATAACCAGGTCACAATATTGTACATTAATCACGTGTCGACATTCATCGCGTAATAATAAAGGATTACTACATGTTTTGAACTGTGTGTTTTAACCATGTATATGTGATTGATGTATTAATCATTTATTATTTTGTGATGGATGTCGATCCATGGCTAATATACAATATTTTGACATGTTTGTACAACTTTTATTATAATATATTTTAAAGCAATTTTATTATTGTACATGCTGACACCTCATCGTACAATTAGATTATTTGATGCGGTTGCATAGCAAAAAATAATTTAATTTTAATATTTATTTTAGAAAGATTTATGGTATAAATTATAGCTATTCAAAAAATATATTGGTTTAGAGAATTTATCATTAAATCGTACCAAATACTTTGGACCAAAATATATATTAAAATTGAATCTAATACTACAAAAGTTACACAAAGGTTTTTTATTTTGGTGTGTTGTATAAACTATATTTGCAATTTAGTCCAAAACCTCACATTTGACTGTCTTTTGAAAATTTCAATAGTCCGGACAAGAATTTGTAAAAGAACGGTAGTTCATACCACCATTTAATACTTTCCCTAGTAACTATATGTGATAAAAACATGAATTAATTTTCAAAATAAAGTGAAATACAATAATGAATTAAATTCACATATAAACGACGCCATGACATTAGAACATGACTATATATGGAAATAAACAAGGAAAATCATTTTCTGTCATATAAATTAGGGTTAATTACAAAAAGGCTACCTGGACTTCCATGTCGTTTCAAATCGCGGCCTGGACTATTCCAATTTTCATTTTAGTGTTTTTGGACTAAATTGCAAAAAATAAATGACACATTTATTATTATTTTATTTAAAAACAAATGCCATATCTAGTTTAATATTGTCTAACAAGCCAAACCACATGTTTACAAAATAATTTGACAAAAACCATTAATTTTGTTTTTTGCAATTTAGTCCAAAAACACTAAAATGAAAATCGGAATAGTCCAGGCCGCGATTTGAAACGACATGGTAGTCCAAGTAACATTTTTGTAATTAACCCTATAAATTAAGCATGTGAATGATTAAAGAAGATCATATTTTTCAGACATGTAAAATTAAGCATGTGAGTTAAGATTTGCTTTCAACATCAAGGTAAGGCCAGAATGTTGGATGCAGCAAAATGTTAAATAACCTTCCCGCTAATTCGATCGGAGCCCTAACATCAGGAGCGCAGCGAAAGATTGGGGACGCGGTGGATCTGAGCGACGAGAGCGCCTTCGCCGTCAAATAGGCTCTATTGAGAACTGCATCCGACCGAGTGACACGGCGAATATGATAATATCCAGGTGCGGCGGACGAGTGTTTTATACGGATCGGATTGGGGGTCGGTGGATCAGAAGGAGTGCGACGAGGATGACGAAGCTGGAGAGTTTTCATTGACGCAGCCGGTGGTGGAGGAGCTCATACCGTTCAAGATTCATATTGCATGATATGGAGGAGAGGCCGCTTTATTTGGAGCTAGCAATACCGAAGGGAGGATTGGGAGTCTGAGTGACTGATTACTTTTTGCATTCCTGTAATGGTGATGATTGATGACTGATGAGGAGGAGGCGCAGGTTGAAATGCGTCATGATGTTTCAGATAGACAAGCTGGTATGAAGTTGTCGTTTTTCTTGTTCTGCAGTTAGTTGTAGTTCAGTTTATGATGTTTGGTTTTGTGTAGAAGCAGCTGGTGTTGACACTGTTTAAATCCACCTCTCTGTTTTCTCTTGTCTGTCCAGCTTGGTCCATCCCAATCCTGCCATTCCAAGTTATTCAGCTCATGTTTGCGCTCAGCTTGTGACTGGTTGTAATATTTGGAAGCTGTTAGGTACGTTCTTAACCTGCCATGTTATACATATATGGTACTCCAGTAAATATCCCGCCGTCTCATGTTTTCTTTCAATTAAGCTAGAAATCAGATTTCACTGACAATACAGATTCTCACAATGATTTGTCGATTCAGAGAAGAAGAAAAACATTTAAGAAAACAGAAGACACAAAACGATCATAAGAACACAAAACTCTGTCTGGTTCAATACACCATCTCCATCTGTTTCCCCTTCCCTGACCATGTTCATGGTCTCATCCTCACTCATCTCCTCCATCCCCAGAACCACCGCATTCCACTTTAAACTCTCAGCCGTGATCTGCCCATCCACCAGCAGCTTGAACCCATTACACAGCTCCATCGTAAACCAATCAGACCCCAGCTTGTCCACCATATCTGGGAAGGAATCTTGGAACATCAACCCACTTCCATCCCGATGATCCGTCCAGTTAGATGTTAATATGTACTACAAAAAATATTCTTGGAACTGAAGACTCAGGTATGATTGAAATCCATGATCTTGATCCTCGTATTTATATCAACCTCGGGGTGACAGGATTGCATTCATGTTTAGGTGCATGGTAGTAAAGGACAGATCACAGATGGACACTCAGTATCAGAGGAGATGAGATGGAGTTTTGCGGAGGATACATAGGAGCTCTGTTTCCCGTAAGCTGCTTGTAGGAACAGGGGAAAAACATATTATACTAACCGAATACTCAATCATACGTGTCTTTCATGGAGGTGCACTTTCCTTATAGTATATACATTTTTGTTTCCAGTGTCATGTCCAGCTAGTTGACTTGTGACATTAATTTTTCGATTATCCTAATAAAATGTCAAACTGAGTCCTTTTTCTCCTCTTGGTTTATCTGAATTTTCATTGATCTTTAACTCGATTCTGAAAATACTGATTTTTACATTCTTGATGTCTAGGTTGAACTATTAGGCGAACATGTGACAGTTCAGGTCAATAATGGCAATTGACAAGCTAGTTAACGTTTGCTAATTTTTTCATACTATCATTCTTTCGACTTCTTGATCAATGTGATTCTACTCTTTGTATTTCAAGATTTGGGCATTTTGGATATGTACTCAAAAAACAAGGAAAGTTCCTTATTGCACAAATGTGTAAGCATTCCAAACTGTGTTCCACCGTTCATGTGAGTTCTCCTAATCTCCACCTGCTTTTATTGATTTGAATATGATATCTTCTTCCATCAAAATCCCTTTTAGGTATTTCAGCTAACAAATAATTGCACAAGAAGCCGAAAACATGCATTTCTGATAAGATAAATATGTCTGGCAGGAAGGTTAATCAGTTACTAGGAAGACAAGTGGAAGCAAACATCTTCTATTCCTTTTACATTGGAGATTACTAGTTCCTGCAGCTCAAGCAATCTATTCCTTGTCAAACAGTTCTTTGAATTATGAGGTATATTCGTTAAAAAAAACTTTGAAAATTTTGCTTTGCATTGACCAGAATTGTAAGAGAAGACGGCTGGAAAATAGAAAATCTCATAGTAATGTTAACCAACATATCAGCAAAATTTTGATAAACAATAGACCAGGCCACGTTGATCAGAAGCTGTATTGTTCTTCTGTTTTGATAACCATGTTGTACTGTTCTTTACTTCTCTTATGTTGTTTTGGGCTGATCATTTTCTGTTCTGCAACAGACAGTATAACAAAGACTCAGGTTATTTCAGATCCAGGATTCATAGAATCCAATGGGAGTGTCTTCAGGTCGGGCTTCATCAGTCTTAACAACTCAACAAATCGTTACTTCGGGATTTGGTACAACACAGCAGTGCCAAAGGTCTTATGGGTTGCTAATAGAGAGAATCCTTTGACCAATTCATCTGGGGTTTTCAGAATATCCGAACAAGGTAATTTGGTACTTTCATCTGGAGAAAATGAAGTTTTATGGTCAACAGATGTGTCGACTTCTGGTGCTAATTGGACTAGTGTACAGCTGCTCGACTCTGGCAACCTTGTGCTGCAAGAAGTGAATGGAGATTTGCTATGGCAGAGTTTTGATCATCCGGGAGACACGTTTTGGTCACCGATGGCACTGAGTTCGAACCCTCGAACAGGTGAAAACAAGTCCATTACATCGTGGCTGGGTCTGTCTGATCCAAGCTATGGGAACTTTAGTGTTGGGATTGTTCCTTTAAATGTCCCTGAAGTGTTTATATGGAACAATGGAGAGCCATACTGGCGAAGCGGCCCATGGAATGGTCAGGTATTCATTGGAGTGCCAGCCATGAATTCTGTATATCTAGACGGGTTCAGTGTTGGGACTGAAGCAGATGGGTCAACTTACATGGCAGTTAATTTTGCGGATGAGTCTTTCTTAGCAGCATATCAAATCACTTCTGCTGGATTATTAGTCCAATGGACGTGGGACGAGGCAGCCTGGGACATTTCTTGGACTTCAAGAGAAAGCGAATGTGATGTTTACGCCAAGTGTGGTGTCTTTGGGATCTGCAATGCTAATAAATTCCCAGTTTGCAGCTGTGTGCGTGGCTTCGAGCCTGAAAATGCAGGTGAATGGAAGGCAGGGAATCGAACTAGTGGCTGTAGGAGAGCCAGTCAGCTCAAGTGTGACCGGATACGCAATGGAACAGGTCAGGCCAGTGATGAGGATGATGGGTTTTTAAAACTGCAGAAGGTGAAAGTTCCAGACCACACTGAATGGTGGCCTTACTCAGAAATAAACTGTAGCTCAAATTGCTTGAAGAACTGCTCTTGTATAGCTTACTCTTTTGACCGCGGCATCGGTTGCATGACTTGGAGTGGAGGCTTGATTGATGTCCAGGAGTTTGCGGCTGTGGGCACTGATCTGTACCTTCGCGTTGCACATTCGGAACTAAGTACTGCATTTCTAACCGATAGCTCATCCTCCAGTGGTCAATTTACTAAACTGATCTTGGTTTTATTTCTATGGCTTTCAGGCAAGAGGAGAGACTACAAAGCAGTCATTATAGTTGCTGCTATACTAGGATTAGCAGCTGTTCTCATCATCTTGTTTATAATATCCTTGAAGTGGCGCCAGGGTAATTCAGCATCTTGGTAATCTTTTTTTCACAGTTTTATAAAATCCATGGCTTTGAATTTACTTGATATTGCATCAGGGAGGAATTCTGGGGAGTTGCTGCTGTTCAACAGAGGAGATGAAACTCCACCATTTTCGGACAAGGATGTAGACCATGCTAAGCTTCAGGAGATGCCTCTTTACAGTTTTGAGCAGCTAGCAACAGCTACTGGGAACTTTGATGCAGCTAACAAGCTCGGTCAAGGCGGGTTTGGGCCAGTCTACAAGGTCAGCTTCTACAGTCTACACCTTTCGGCAACATATTCTTATGGCTCCTGACTTGTATGTACCATTTTTTGCCTATTTGTTGGTCAGGGAACATTTGTGGATGGTAAGGAAATAGCAGTCAAGAGGCTGTCAAGAGCCTCCGGCCAAGGTCTAGCAGAGTTTATGAATGAAGTTGTTGTCATTTCCAAGCTGCAGCACCGAAACCTTGTCAGACTGCTTGGCTGCTGCGTCGAGAAGGATGAGAAGATGCTGATTTATGAGTACATGCCGAAGAAAAGCTTGGATGCATATCTCTTTGGTTTGCTGAATTCCTTCCTAGTGCTTAGTCCTCTCTAAACTGAATATAAAACTTCTCATTTCTGATGAGTACTATTTTGGGTTCAGATCCGCTGAAGCAAGGAAATCTGCAATGGAGAAAGCGTTATGAGATCATGGAAGGCATCGGCCGAGGCCTGCTGTATCTCCACAGGGACTCGAGGCTGCGGATAATCCATAGAGATCTGAAACCAAGTAACATATTGTTGGATGCGGAGCTAAATCCAAAGATATCAGACTTCGGCATGGCTAGGATTTTTGAAAGCAATCAGGATCAGGCCAATACTCTAAGAGTTGTGGGGACTTAGTAAGCTCCATTTTTGTACATTTTCTTGCTGATATCTTGACAGTTGTATTAACTCTGAGAATGCCCGTAAATGCAGCGGGTACATGTCCCCTGAGTACGCGATGGAAGGAAGGTTTTCGGAGAAGTCTGACGTATTCAGCTTCGGTGTTTTGTTACTAGAGATAGTCAGTGGCAGAAGGAACACAAGTTTTCACCAAGATGACAGCTCGCTAAGCCTGCTTGGACTCGTAAGTTAATTGAAAAATACCTTCAAACTTTTTAACGAAATGAAGCGACATAGAGGACTGAATCGTATCATGTCAACAAGATCGTTCTGACACTTGCATTATTCCATTCTGACACTTATAATAATATCGTATATTTAAGTCGCTCAACTTTAATTTTGCTCAGATGGACATGTTTACAATGCTTGATTTTGTTATAGGTATGGAGTCTGTGGAATGAAGGGAGAACTGAGGCGCTGATAGATCCTGCTTTATCGAATTCAAACGGGCAACGTCAGGAGATACTGAGATGTATACACATTGGACTACTATGTGTCCAAGAACTTGCCAGCGATAGGCCGAGTGTCTCGACAATCCTGCCGATGCTCACCAGTGAAATTCTTGACCTCCCCCGTCCGAAGCAACCTGCATTCGTCACGACTGGTTCTTCAGCCTCCCTGGCCTCAGCTGTCCGTATCTCGACCAGAGTCTCTGTAAATAGGGTAACCATTACCGAGGTCCAAGGTAGATGATTTTGAACAGAACCATTGTATTGTGTTTTTTGTTGTTGCTAGGTAATTGAACTCGGGATTTTTTTGGGGATGAAAAATAAAAAACAGATGGTTTTTTTTGTTGTTGATGGAAAAGGTAAGAGACTAATAACAAACAACTCCTGATTAACTAAAATGAATACATAAGCAACAGACAAAAACTGTACATCAGACTCAGCAAATAAACAAAAGGACAACAACAACAAGTACGACATACAAGACATGAATTTTCTGCAATCTTCACTTAAGCTCAGGTCTTCAATTCTTGATCCTGCCACTCTTGTCTTCTGCATTCATTTGCTTCATGTCAAGGAAAACACGCAAACCGTAGAGAAGGCATAAAAAGGACTTAAATCTAGGAAACGCCATCTAGCTGGAAGCAGTGGAAGCAGCACGGACAATGGAAATACTTCGGATGAAGACCAACCAGCTACTCCACTTCGTCTCACACCCACAAAAAGGCGCGTACCCCTTGAGCATTAAGCAACGAACGACCAAGCCAATAAGAAGACCCCATGAGCAGGATGGTAAATAAAAAAATAGAAAACTCCCAAAGTGGATCCGCTTAGGGAGAAATAGCAACATAAAAGGAAAATAAGTAAATACAAATATAAACACATAAAAACAACTCCCTGGAACTAAACAAGGAGTTGCCTCCTGCCCCCTCCTACGCTTCATTCCTAACCACCACCCGAACCTCTGCTCCTCCCCAGCACCATCATACCCGAATCTCTATCAAATGCCCTCCATGACACACCACCCGTCGACCCCAAGCAACCCACCACCTCCAGCTCCAGCTCCGAACCAAACCAACCTTCCCCACATAAATGGATCAGCATGCAAGCAAGCTCGAAGGCCATAACCACCGACGGCAGTGCCGAGTCCAAGCATGATGAGCCAATTCGTCGAGAAGCGTAGAGGGCGGCAGATTTGGAGACGTAATGGAAGGAAATTGGATGTCGTCGGGCGGAGTGGAAAGGAGGGAATTAGGAGATGCAGGAGATGGAGCTAGTGGCGGCAGAGAGGAGAGGGGAGGATCTGCGACGGGCTGCTGTTGGAAGTTGTTTAGGGTTCTGCTGAGCCCAAAAGTTTTGAGGGGAATGGATAACCTTCACTGCATATTTTGTACGAGTTATGATTCATATTTCAGGGTTCGATTCTCATGAGAAGTGTCAATATCATGAGAAATGAGAACTAATCTAATCCCTCCATCTTAATTGAATTAATACAGATTTTGTTTTCAATTCCTAATTATCTCAATGTTTAATTAGTAATAAAGGACAAATTAGGAAAACTAATGTTAACCCCAAATTAATTGCATCGACCGGCGATACTCTGATTCCTTCTCCGACGGATCACTTGTGGAAACCGATTCGACTGAGTCGGACCTTCGGCGCTGGGAAAGAAGACAACGGCGCTTCCAATTGGTTCGACGAACACGGCGCAAACCAATTCGATGGCATCCACGATGTCCGCGCGCTCAATGCTCGCATTAAGTGAGCCACGCCCAAAAGAAGATATTAACTTGTTAATGTCTACGTCGAGCGCGGCGTTAATGTCTTCTTTGGGCGCGGCTCACTTGAAAAGCTATGAATATTGTATGTAATTGCTACGAATATTGTATGCTACGAATTTTGATATCTTTTACTACAAATAGTGTGCTACGAATTTTGAATCAATTAATACAAATATTATGCTACGTATTTTGATTCAATTACTACGAATATTATGCTACGTATTTTGATTCAGTTACTACGAATATTATGCATAGCTTTTCAAAGAAGAATGTGTAGCTTTTCAAAGAAGAATGCGTAGCTTCTCAAAGGATAATGCGTAGCATTTACACAGTGATTCGCACGCTCCACGCTCACATTAAGTGAGCCGCACTCCATTTCTTGGAGAATAAATTTATCATCCTCGCACCCTGTCATAAAATACATGTAAAATGCTCGAGCCTCAATCATACCACCAAGCTCCTGACATTCAAGAAGCCAACCCTCAGCCTCATAGGCAGACATTTTTTGAGCAATTTCTTTGGGTATTTGCAAGTCCTCCATCCGCCCCTGAGTAGGAGAATTGTCTACTGCACTGGTTTTTTCAACCGCTGAAGAGGACTGTTCCAACTCCAGCTCACTGTTAGCAACCAGGGCTTGACTGTCCTGGGTAATAGTTACCTTCTCCTTGACAAGGGCCACGGCCGGTGTGGGAATATCCTCAATGAGTGATGTGTCACCTGCCGCTGACTCCGTGACCAAATTAGCTCCTTTCTTATTAAAATCAGCTTCTCGAGTATTGGGATAAACTGTCTTCTCGAGTATTAATATTTCAGGAACTAAATTTGGGTCCTTAGCTGAGGAATTAAAATCAGCTTCTCGAGTATTGGGATAAACTGTCTTCTCGAGTATTAATATTTCAGGAACTAAATTTGGGTCCTTAGCTGAGGAATAAGGCCCCAGTTTCAGCTCTCTGTCTGTAACCAATTGCAGGGTATCTTGAGCCGGGATTTCCTGCTCTTTGAAAAGCTCCACTGCAGAGGTGGGATCAACTGGCTCCACATTGAGAGCCTCATTATTGGTACTCCCCTTAGTGTCACCTGCCTCCTTTTTTTTTTCTGCTCCTTTTTTTGATTGCTTGCTCTATGATCACGTGATTTCTTTTTTCTTACTTCAATCCACTCTGAATCCGACTCCCTCAGATCTGATTCCCGAGATTTACAAGGCTGTTCAGTGATAGATTGATTTCCATGCTGATTGTGTGTAGCCCATGCTGGGTGACTGAAACTAACTCCAAATTTTGGGGAACAGTCACCTGATTTTTATGATCTAAACCCTGATTGTTCGTAGATCTAGAGGGCTATCGAGTCTCAACGACCGGCTTATCACCGTCGACTATTTCGGCCGGCTTCTTCAACTTCCTGCAGCTACTCAATTGGTGCCCATGTAATTTGCAATGGCTGCAGTAAAAAAGTTTATTTCAAACAACACATGTTGCCAAAAACCGCCTATGGTGCTGAGTGACACCCAAATCTCACCAGGAACAGGTCGTTGAAGGTCTATTTCAACGCAGGCACGGGCATAGCTTGGATTCCGGCATGACCGAGGGCCTTCATCAATGGCCAAAAACCGCCCGATAGGACCAACAATGGCCTCAATATATCCAGTATTGAAAAGTTCCGCCGGCAGCCCTGGGAGTTAAATCCACGAGGTTGTCGTCGTCGGCTCCTTGTTCCTCTTACAATCCTGTGACCATCTAAATAATCTGAATAGATAGTTACTAATTTTTCGAAGGAGATGGGAAAGAATTCTGTTAGTGTCAGTCGCCGAAGACAGGATGATAAGCACATGCCGAGCATCCATGGCTCCAATGATGGTTGGCTCCTTCATGGCCCAGGTTTGATTCATTAGACGTCGAACCTCGTCGATCTGGGGTCTGCCAGCAGAGAATTTAGCAATAAGAGAGTGTTGTAGCTGCTGGATCCCTGGTTGTAACTCTGCTTGAGTGAACAAAACTGCAGGTTTGCCATCCTTCAAGCCATATTGACGCGGTGAAAGTTTGATGGTCGAAACCTTTGAGATCGCCTGCTCGCGTGCCACTGTCGCGAACGACTTAATCTGACGGTGTGCCTCCGTCGTCTCTGCAGACTGCGGATCTGGTGGATCGCCCCTCCCAATGGTGGCCATGAGCAAAAAGCTTTCACGGCCGAGCCCGACAATGGGAATTTTGTGCTAAAGGAAGCAGACACACCGGAATCTGTTTATGCATGACAGAGCTTCGATTATCCAACGGATACTTTGTTACCGGAAATGAAGTTGGGATGGGACTTATTGACCACCATTGACCGCTACCTTCGTTCATGGAAGTCCCCGAACAACCCTTCGTCCGAAAAATATGCATTTAAACTCAATTACTCCGGCTTTCCAGAGATTGAGAGAAAATATGAGAATTTTTCGGACCATGTGCCGGGGATAACTTCGTGTCCAGTAGTAGATATTGAGTTCGTTACAAAACCCAATGAGGTTTATTTCAAGTTTGTGTTCCGGGACAAGTCCATCTTGTCCCGGCTGGTGGTGAACTCGACGGGGTCCTCGAAAGATTCATAATGGATAAGAAGAGTCAAAAGGTCCATATGGGAAGACCAATGTGACGTGTTTCGCCTATGCGGACCTTGGGGCATTTGCAACGCAGGCTCGTTATTCGTGTGCAAATGCCCAAAATGTTTTAACATCATTTGCGAAATAGCCAGAGGACTTCTTTATCTTCACCAGGACTCGAGGCTTAGGATCATCCATAGGGACTTGAAAGCCGGCAACATATTACTTGATGATGATCTCAACCCAAAGATCTCGGATTTTGGAATGACGAGGATCTTCAATAGGGATCAGAAAGAAGTCGCCACAAGACACGTCGTTGGAACATAGTAAGCAATCTAAAGCCTAACATTTCTTTGTTACTTGGACTCAGTAAAGGTCTAACTTGAACCTTGTCGCATATAGCAGATATATGGCACCAGAGTATGCAATGGATGGACTATTCTCGGTGAAATCGAATGTTTTCAGCTTTGGCGTTCTTGTGCTTGAGATCGTAAGCGGAAAAAAGAATAGAGGATTTTATTATGAAAATCATGACAACCTCTTAGGGCATGTAAGTAGATAACATCTCATTTCAGAATCTCCCCATACTGTTTAGAATATAAAATTATAAATGTTTATATGGAATTATAAGAGTTTCTGATCTGTCTGCTTGACACCAGACCTCACCTTAAAATACTATAAAAATTGTTATAATTATACTTTTAATTGAAATCGAATACCAGTTGATATTTTTCATGTATAAAACCTGGCAGGCCTAGAAGTTTTGGAGTGAAGTATTGAAGCTTCTCAGCATGTCCAGCCGGGCGGATAGCCGATCGGTCAGCCGGGCGGATAGCCGAGTATGTATTGCGCTGTCTTTATTGTTTAGTTCAGGGACCTTTGTGTAAATTGTAAAACTTTCAAATGTCTGTCATTTAAAACAGACATTTGATTCTTTTTGTTGCTTAATGAACAAGTCACGGTTTTTCACCCAATCTCGTCTTCTCCGTCGCACTCTCCGGCATCGTTCTTCGATCATCATCATCTTTTACTTTTCTACATGGTATCAGAGGTGCAGTCGTGATCCGGTACGTTTCTTGTGCTCTGATTGTTGATTGCTACATTTCTTTGCTTGAGTTTGTGACTTTTCTGGTTTTCTCGCCATGACGACTTCCGCTCATGATCCGTCCGCTACGGCGGCGTCTGGTCCTCCGATCATCACTTCTGATGGTGTTCCGGTTACTGGTGTCACTCACCTAGCCGACGATCCTCTGTTTGTTGGCAGCAATGAAAATGTTGCGACATCTTTAGTTTCTCAACCTCTGGTTGGTGATCAGAACTACTTGAATTGGCGTAAATCCATGGAGATGTCCTTAGGCATCAAAATGAAGCTCGGTTTCGTTCGTGGTCAATTCCCAAGGCCCGCTGATGCGTATCAAGGTGCGCGATGGGACAAGTGTAACAATGTGATTTTATCATGGATCATCCACTCTGTTTCTCCCGAAATCGGATCGTCTTTGATTCACGCTGCCAATTGTATGCAAGCATGGGAAGATCTTGAAGAAAGATTCTCAGGTTCTAATGATTTCGGTGTATTCTCTATTCAACATGAAATTGCTATGCTAATGCAAGAAGACAAGACTATTGCTCAATATTACAACAAACTGATTCAGCTTTGGGGTGATGAAGATGCATTAACCGAAGAGATTTCTTGTGAGCTTGGTACAAGGTGTAAGGCTACAAAGTGCTCAACTGAAAGGAAACTGAGGGATAGACGAATGAAGTTTCTTATGGGCCTCAATGAAATGTACATCACCACTAGGTCCAACATTCTGCAAATGCGTCCTTCACCATCCCTCAAAGAGTGCTACAAGCAGCTTGTTCAAGAAGAGAATCAAAGAAAAGCCAAGAGGAGTGGCCCTACTGAAATGTCAGCCTTGTTTGCAAATCAATTTGGTCAGTCAAATTTCTCTGGACAGTCTGGTGGCAATTCCTCTCACTCTCAGCAGAATCAGTCTTCTGGTACTCAGAATAGGGGCCAAGGGAGCAGATATCCTAATCAAAATAGGAACAAGAAGTCTCTCTTCTGTACTCACTGCCAGCTACAGGGGCATGAGAAGGAAACATGCTATAAGTTGCATGGTTATCCTCCTGGCTACAAGTTTACTAACAATAGGAATGGTGGATCAAACAACAAGAGTCATAGGGCTGCAGCTAACAATGTTGTTGCTGAGTCTCATGCAGGGACAAAAGACAAGGAGTTAGTCACAAATGAGCCTTCTGCTGTTCAGATCAGCTCTTTGCAAATGACTCAAGACCAACTCAATAGGCTTAAGAGCTTTCTAGGTGACAATGGATCTCATTCCATAGATCATATTGCAGGTATTGCTTGTCTCTCCTCAGTCATAGTGAGTCAACATACTTGGGTAATTGATAGTGGTGCTACTGATAGCACTAAAATATATGCGTTTTAGGCAACCTCTATGCTTATTGTTTCGTTCGTTTTATCACGATTTCACTTGCTATTTGATGCCTTATGGTTCATTTCAGGCGAATTACGGAGTTTAAGCCAAGAACACAAGTAGACATTGATTTTGGAGCAAAACCGAGCAGTTCGGAGCAAAAACACGGATTTTCGGGTATTACGGGACAAACCGACCTCTCCGGAGTATTTTGGACCTACAGATCTCATTTGGTGTCCGATTTGGCTGATTCAAAACTTGTTGGAAAGCTAACTCAAAGGGCTACAACTCTCTAGTTGACGCCGAGACCAAATTCGGAGGTTAAGATTGCCAGAAAAGCCTTGTGCGTTCGCACAGTCCACTCCATGCGAGCGCACAAAACAAACCAGAAGCACAACAATGTTGTGCGTTCACACAACTCAAATCAAGAAAGCACAAGTCAGTATTTTTGCCTTCTGTGCGAACGCACACCTACATCTGTGCGAACGCACAAGCTAGACCAGAAGCACAACAATGTTGTGCGTTCGCACAAACTGAGGCCAAGAAAGCACAGAACAGAATTTCAGGCATCTGTGCGAACACACAAACCATCTGTGCGAACGCACACGACGTAAAGGCTGCGTTTTTCTGCTGAACTATAAATAGAAAGTTAGGGTTTTTCAGCAAAGGTTCGATTTTTCTGGGCAATTTTCAGCTGGCTTTTGGACGAAAAACTACTGGGAGAAGATTACATCATACTTGATCATCATCAACATCTCAAATCATGATCATCTTCCATCATTAGGGCTTCATATTGGTTCTAGATCTAAAAACTCTACACTCTCCATGTTTTTCTGTTTTTCTACCATTGTTATGGGTTGTAATCTCACTATGAGTGAGTAGTGATATTGGTTGGGGTTCTATGAACCCCTAGACATGTTTGTGACATTGCTAATACTATGAATACCATTGATGAATGATTTTATACATGACTCTTCTTCATTTGAACTTAATGTTTTTGAATTACCTATGACATGTTTTTAACAAGTCCGAAATAGGAATTCTAGTTGATTTCATGCTTGATGTAGCTAACCCCTGAAAAGTATGATTTCAAATGATAGAATTGAAGAGACATTAGGATTTTAGTGTTACATGGCGATGCTTTAATCTTAATGAGAATGGCTTGAATTTAACAAGTGCATGATTTATTTAGCCAATAAAGCGCGAGTGTGAGGCTAGATAAATAATGTGCTATAGCACCAATAAAGCGCGAGTGTGAGGTGCTATGCGGGGTGTAACCTCTTGATGCTAGGTTATAGCGCGAGTGGAACCTAGTATTAATGTTACATGGCTAAATTCTAAATGTGTGTGTTTGAGTCCATCAATGGTGTTCTAATTCGCAGTCACAATAATTGTCTAGGAGGGATTAGAATCCTAGTCATCTTTGATTGATTGTTCACCTGTTGCGTTGCTAAAATCTCTTTCAGGATAGTAAATCATTTGCTATCAACCTCTTTCGAGGACCAAAACCCCCCCCAAACCATTAGACACTCTAGGTTTAATCGTTAGCACCAATTAGTTTGATCACCTATCCTCTGGGTACGACCTCGGATTCCCCGAGTCAAAATATAAATTGTTTTGATTAAATGTGTTTGGCATAAGTATTTGATAATTCTTATTGAATATTTACACTGAATTACATCCGATCAAATGGCGCCGTTGCCGGGGATAGGTTAATTAACTAGGTGCTAATAGATTGTTTAGTTTGTCTACTCTTTCTCTACTTGTAGTTATTGCTTGTTTCGTGCCTAAACGGTGGATTATTTCTCTTGCCTCTCATTGCTAAGAACCTTCCTTGTTCTTGCAGGCTTTTGAATGAACACGAGGTTTAAGGGGCAAAAACACGTAGCTATCGGCTCAACTTTAAATACTTCTCACCCAACCGATCAAATGGATGGGTTCACTAAACAGCAACTGCATGTTCTTAAAGCTCAAATCTTAGCGTTCAGGCGTTTTAAGAAAGGAAATGTCACACTTCCTCCAGAACTACTACGAGCTATAGCCCCACCACCATTGGAAGCACAACTGCAGCTGACATTTTCTGGAATTAGCAATCAGGATAAATCGGTGGGAAATATTACAGATGGAGGAAAGGATGAGCAGCAAAAGGTTCAGTTTTCCATAAAGCCAGAACCTGAAATTGAACGCACTGCCAAAACTCTCGTCCAAAACAATTTATCCACGGACAGAGGGAAAGCTCTTGCACCGTTGGTGGTCACTCCAGACCAACTTAAGAAGCCTATTCTGAAGAAAGAGTTCTCGGTGGGAGATAAAGTCTTGCTATTCAACTCCAAATACAAGTTGTTTCCCAGAAAGTTCAAGTCTAGGTGGTTTGGACCGTATAGAATTCATAAAGGTTTCGATGATGGCCACCTAGAGATAGTTGACAACCAAGGGGATGAGAAGCAAACATCACCTTGGACAAGAGCTATTAAGCAAGTTGCTTGCAAATCTTCAAAGAACCCGGATTGACTCCTCCACTTCTCAACATATCCGCTTGAGGAAGGATCTTAGCAAAAGACTCCTCAAGTGTGCTTCTTATTTCCTAAGAGGAGAATCGGCTCCGTCTTAGCCAAGACGTTAAACTAGGCTTGTGAGTGTTTTCTCTCCTGATCTTTAAGTGTGGTTATTTTGATTGGATTTCTATTTGCTTCAAGTGTGGGGTGTTGAAATGGCTACCTCCAAACGAGAGAAGTTTTTTCTTGACTTTCTCCTTGCTTTTCATTCTATCCATTGCTTAGGGACTAAGCAATTGCTAAGTGTGGGGTGGCCTATGTTTGACATTGTCTTGACTACATGAGATGTTTGTGTTTGCTTGATATGCTTTCATGTGTGATATCCAATCAACTTATGTTTAAGGGAAAACACTTGCACTACCGCACAATTCATCCAAAAATTTTGAAATATTAACGAAAACAAAAAGTCTAGGCAAGGCTACATCTTTGAAAAATTTCATCTCTAAATTCAACTAGTTGTGCATGATTTCACTTGATTGATCCTCTAAATGACTAATGGATTGGATTGTTGACTTTCATTCTTGAGGATCAAAGCATCTACTAGCACTTCTTTATCTTTTATTCTAAGATTTTTCTTGTTGAGACTAGAGAGTTGATCCTTGAAAGCATAAAATCGAAATGATTTACAATTTCAAAACCCTTGCATGCCATGATTGCCTTTAGGTGACCTTTGTGGCCTTGTTTATTTTGTGGATTTGTCTTGTTGGTTTGTCATGCTCCATCTTTAACACTTAGCCCTTTGTCAAGTTCTAAGTGTAGGGTCAAAAGAGGGTGAAAAATAGGCCCCAACAAAAAAAATTTATTACTCTATTCTTATGGTCAAAAGAGGGCAAAGCCCCGACTAAAAACTTTCTCGATGTACACGGGAAGTTTTGAGAAAAATATACAAATGCCGGGGGTTAGGAAGAAAAGTTCCCCCTCGAAAGCATTTGTAGGCCAAAGGCCATTTGAAAGAAAAAAGAAAAAGAAAATACGAAGCACTTAGATTTGACAATCGGCTATCCCGCCATTCTCTAGCATGAAAACCAATGAGGCAATTAATACTTACTAGCAAGAATTCACTAAGGGACGAGCCTCGTATTCTTTTATACTTAGGCATGAAATGATTTGCAAGGGTATACAAAAACTGTAATGTTGGGACTCCTCTTCTCTTATGACTAAGTGACCTTTGCGTCCTAGGCTTGAGAATGAGTTCAAGGCTCACAAGCCAATGGACTAGCCTCCTTGCTAGCATTGGTGAATGATCCAACAAGATTCTTTGCGACTATTAGATTGTTTTCTTGAAGTCACTAACATAGAAAATGACTAGAATCCTTGATTAAAGATTTATTAGTCCTTGCTTTGATTTGCTCGAATGTCTTAATTCATGAATTTCTATAAGGATTTGAAAAAGGCTTCATGTAGTGATTGAAATGCACGCATCTAGTTGAATACATAATGAGCTTCATGAGAAATACCTTGCCTAGTACTTTGACATCTATGAACTAAAATGCATAATTGGATGATTGTTCTCTTTGTGGGATTTGTGAGTATTCCCGTGTCTGAAAACTCTCAGGAGACTACAACTCCTCCACTAGGGTAGCCTAGGGGTTTAAAGGCTTGGTGCATGTGCTAAATGCACTCGTGTTACCTATGAAAGTGGTTAGTTATAAGTAGGATTTGTTTCTTAATTTTTGGAGTTAGTTTTTGTGACCATATGGAGTTTCTTTTAAATTGATTCTGAGTGATGTATAATGCGACATTGTTGATGATCTATATGATTAGTTTGCTCGGGACGATCAAACGTTAAGTGTGGGGTGATTTGATAGCACTAAAATATATGCGTTTTAGGCAACCTCTATGCTTATTGTTTCGTTCGTTTTATCACGATTTCACTTGCTATTTGATGCCTTGTGGTTCATTTCAGGCGAATTACGGAGTTTAAGCCAAGAACACAAGTAGACATTGATTTTGGAGCAAAACCGAGCAGTTCGGAGCAAAAACACGGATTTTCGGATATTACGGAACAAACCGACCTCTCCGGAGTATTTTGGACCTACAAATCTCATTTGGTGTCCGATTTGGCTGATTCAAAACTTATTGGAAAGCTAACTCAAAGGGCTACAACTCTCTAGTTGACGCCGAGACCAAATTCGGAGGTTAAGATTGCCAGAAAAGCCTTGTGCGTTCGCACAGTCCACTCCATGCGAGCGCACAAAACAAACCAGAAGCACAACAATGTTGTGCGTTCGCACAACTCAAATTAAGAAAGCACAAGTCAGTATTTTTGCCTTCTGTGCGAACGCACACCTACATCTGTGCGAACGCACAAGCTAGACCAGAAGCACAACAATGTTGTGCGTTCGCACAAACTGAGGCCAAGAAAGCACAGAACAGAATTTCAGGCATCTGTGCGAACGCACAAACCATCTGTGCGAACGCACACGACGTAAAGGCTGCGTTTTTCTGCTGAACTATAAATAGAAAGTTAGGGTTTTTCAGCAAAGGTTCGATTTTTCTGGGCGATTTTTAGCTGGCTTTTGGACGAAAAACTGCTGGGAGAAGATTACATCCTACTTGATCATCATCAACATCTCAAATCGTGATCATCTTCCATCATTAGGGCTCCATATTGGTTCTAGATCTAAAAACTCTACACTCTCCATGTTTTTCTGTTTTTCTACCATTGTTATGGGTTGTAATCTCACTATGAGTGAGTAGTGATATTGGTTGGGGTTCTATGAACCCCTAGACATGTTTGTGACATTGCTAATACTATGAATACCATTGGTGAATGATTTTACACATGACTCTTCTTCATTTGAACTTAATGTTTTTGAATTACCTATGACATGTTTTTAACAAGTCCGAAATAGGAATTCTAGTTGATTTCATGCTTGATGTAGCTAACCCCTGAAAAGTATGATTTCAAATGATAGAATTGAAGAGACATTAGGATTTTAGTGTTACATGGCGATGCTTTAATCTTAATGAGAATGGCTTGAATTTAACAAGTGCATGATTTATTTAGCCAATAAAGCGCGAGTGTGAGGCTAGATAAATAATGTGCTATAGCACCAATAAAGCGCGAGTGTGAGGTGCTATGCGAGGTGTAACCTCTTGATGCTAGGTTGTAGCGCGATTGGAACCTAGTATTAATGTTACATGGCTAAATTCTAAATGTGTGTGTTTGAGTCCATCAATGGTGTTCTAATTTGCAGTCACAATAATTGTCTAGGAGGGATTAGAATCCTAGTCATCTTTGATTGATTGTTCACCTGTTGCGTTGCTAAAATCTCTTTCAGGATAGTAAATCATTTGCTATCAACCTCTTTCGAGGACCAAAACCCCCCCAAACCATTAGACACTCTAGGTTTAATCGTTAGCACCAATTAGTTTGATCACCTATCCTCTGGGTACGACCTCGGATTCCCCGAGTCAAAATATAAATTGTTTTGATTAAACGTGTTTGGCATAAGTATTTGATAATTCTTATTGAATATTTACACTGAATTACATCCGATCAGCTACTGATCACATTACTCCTCATGCTCACCTTTTGTCTCATATTAATCCCTTATCAGTGCCTAGTAGTGTTCTTCTACCTAATGGCAAGAGAGTTTTAGTTACTCATTCTGGTACTTGTGAGCTGAATAAGTCCATAAAGCTGACTGGTGTCTTATTAGTTCCTCACATCAGATTTAATCTGTTATCTGTTGCTGAGCTTGTTGAGCATGCCCAGTTGAAGGTTGAATTCACTGAAGAAGGTTGCTCTATACAGGACCAAGCAAGTCAGATTTTACTAGGGACTGGTGAGTTGGTGGAAGGATTGTATCATTTCAAATCTGTTGAATCTTCAAGCTGTCTTGCTGTTGAGAAGCACTCCAAGCTGGCTACCCTTTGGCATTACAGACTAGGACATGTTCCTTTTGTCAAATTACAAAATACTTTGAAACATTCCATTCCTGATTTCAATTGTAAAGATTCTCAGTTACATTGCTCTGTTTGTCCTAAAGCTAGACAAACAAGACTTTCTTTTCCTATGAGTACTACCATCAGTAAATCCCCTTTTCAACTTGTGCATATTGATATTTGGGGTCCTTATAAGGAGCCTACTCTCACTGGCATGAAGTATTTTTTGACCATAGTGGAGGATATGTCTAGGCTTACTTGGACTTATCTGATGAAAACCAAGGGTGAGGCTGCTGATCACCTAATTCACTTCTACCTGATGATTCAGACTCAATTTGGGATTTCTATCAAGACTGTTAGAACTGATAATGGGGCTGAGTTCCTAAGTCTTAAAGTCACTAATTTTCTTAAAGCTCAAGGCTGTGTTCAACAAACATCATGTGCCTATAGTCCTCAGCAAAATGGTGTTGTTGAAAGAAAGCATAGGCACCTTCTTGAGGTTGCCAGGGCTATCAAGTTTCAGTCACAAGTTCCTGATTATCTGTGGGGAGATTGTATTCTTACATCCACCTATATCATTAACAGGCTTCCCTCCTCAGTCTTACAAGGTACTACTCCTTTTGAAGTCTTATTTCAAAGAAAGCCTGACTATTCCCATATGAAAGTTTTTGACTGCCTTTGTTACATGACTAACATCAGTCCTGGAAAATCAAAGTTTGACACTAGGGCAGTTCCTTGTACTTTCTTGGGTTATGCTTTTGGTCAAAAGGGATATAAAGTTTTTGATCATCAGAATCATGTTACATATGTGTCAAGGGATGTTACATTTATTGAAGATGTTTTTCCTTTTGTTGAAGATCAAAAACAGAATTCAGTTTCTCATGGTTCAGGTTCAGATACTGTTCATTTACCTAAAATAGTTACTGTTCCTCTACCCAATTGTACTACTTCAGCTGCTGAGTTTGCTGTTGATCCTCCTCTTCCTCCAGCACCTATTTTGCATGATTCTGGTGTCACTGTCAATCCAAGATCAAATGTCAATCCAACTCAGCCCCAATCTCCTCCAAGACCAAGTGTCCCAAGAAGGTCTGCCAGGCTCCAAAGACAAAATGTCACTCTTAGGGACTATGTCTGTAACACAGTCTTGGGTACCAAGTATGAATATCCTATTCACCAGTATGTGAACTATTCTAAATGCTCTCCTTCTATGCAACACTATGCTCTTCAGGTGCTCACAGACACTGAGCCTACTTGCTATACTTCAGCTTGTAAAGACAAAGCATGGATGGATGCTATGCATAAAGAGTTGGATGCTCTTCAGGCTAACCACACTTGGGAAATCACTAATCTTCCCACTGGCAAGAATCCTGTCAGTTCCAAGTGGGTTTATAGAGTCAAAAGAAGGTCAGATGGTTCTATTGAAAGATATAAAGCAAGGTTGGTTGCTAGAGGCTTCTCTCAAATGGAAGGCTTGGACTATCATGAAACTTTTGCTCCTGTGGTGAAGATGAATACTGTTAGAAGCTTACTTGCTGTTGCAGTCTCCAAGGATTGGCCCTTATATCAACTTGATGTTGATAATGCCTTTCTCCATGGTGATCTCCATGAGGAAGTTTATATGACTCCACCTCCTGGGTTCTTCAAAACTGAGAAAGCTCAGGGCAAAGTCTTTAGATTGCTCAAGAGTTTATATGGTCTAAAACAAGCTCCAAGGCAATGGTTCTCCAAGTTCAGTGACTCTTTACTCAGTTTTGGCTTTACTCAAAGTCTCAATGACTACTCCCTTTTTACATACAACAAGGATGGTAATTTCTTGGCTTTACTTGTGTATGTTGATGATGTGATTCTTACTGGGACATCAGCCAGCCTTATGCAACAAGTAAAGGCATACATTCATGATCTTTTCAGAATTAAAGACCATGGTCAGTTGAGGTATTTTCTTGGCTTTGAGGTGGCCAGATCTTCAAAGGGGCTGTTTCTCAATCAGAGGAAGTATGCTTTGGAGCTCATTTCAGAAGCAGGCTTATTGGCTTGCAAACCTTCTCTTGTTCCCATGGACTCTAAGCATAAACTCAGTCTTTCTACTGCTCCTGAGTTGGCTGATCCCACATCCTACAGAAGACTGGTTGGTCAGTTGATATATCTGACAAATACAAGGCCTGATCTTGCATATCCAATTCACATTCTGAGTCAATTCATGAACAAGCCAACTGAAGACCATTTAACTGCTGCTCACAAGGTTCTCAGGTACTTAAAAGGTACTCCAGCACAAGGTATCTTCTATCCAAGTAATCAACAGTTGAGATTAGAGGCCTACTGTGATGCAGATTGGGCAGCCTGTCCTTTAACAAGGAAGTCCATTTCAGGCTACTCAGTTCTCTTAGGTGGTGCTCTTGTCTCTTGGAAATCAAAGAAGCAAAGTGTGGTATCCAGGTCCTCTGCTGAGGCAGAATATAGGGCCATGGCTCATGTTTGTTGTGAATTGTCTTGGCTTCAGCGGCTCTTGCTTGACTTGCAGGTGGTTGTTCCTACTCCTGTCTCTCTATATTGTGACAATATGGCAGCCATGCATATTGCAAGAAATCCTGTATTTCATGAGAGGACCAAACATATTGAACTCGACTGTCATGTTGTGCGCCAACATTGTGCTTCTGGTTTTGTTTCGCCCTGCTTTGTGCCCACTTCTCAGCAACCAGCAGACCTGTTCACAAAGGCCTTACCGGCTGATCAGCTTCTCATCCTATCCAGCAAGCTCAACATCTCAAACAAGCTTCATATGTTGGGCTTGAGGGGGGGGGTATTGAAGCTTCTCAGCATGTCCAGCCGGGCGGATAGCCGGTCGGTCAGCCGGGCGGATAGCCGGGCGGATAGCTGGTCGGTCAGCCGGGCGGATAGCCGAGTATGTATTGCGCTGTCTTTATTGTTTAGTTCAGGGACCTTTGTGTAAATTGTAAAACTTTCAAATGTCTGTCATTTAAAACAGACATTTGATTCTTTTTGTTGCTTAATGAACAAGTCAGGGTTTTTCACCCAATCTCGTCTTCTCCGTCGCACTCTCCGGCATCGTTCTTCGATCATCATCATCTTTTACTTTTCTACATGAAGGGAAATACATGGAGATAATGAATCCCTTAGTATGGGATAACTACTCGGCATCCGAAGTATGCGATGCATACAAGTAGGGCTACTTTGTGTCCAAGAGCGAGCAGATGATAGACCAACCATGTCTTCTGTGTGGTCTTAATGCTAAGTAGTGAGACGACGACAATGCCGAACTCAAAACCACCCGTGTTTTCCATTCGACATATTCCTATAGAGCTCACTCTTCCTCGAGTAAGCAGCATATGCCTTATTGCACATTAAATCGAATGATTGTCGCCATAGTTGATGGCCGATAACACAAGCTATAAAGGACTCAAGCTCCCCGTAAAACAAGCCATATGTACATACATTAAACAATATCCAAAATGCCATGTTTAATTTCTGTATATACTCCTATGATATTACGTACACTCAACTGAAATCAATATATTGAATATTAAATAAGTACAACTTTCTAAAAAAATTCACTACATAATTAACATCTATCTAAAAAATAAGTGAATTTCAATAGGATACAAATTCAATAAAGATGGGTGTCAAAAAAAATTCAATAAAGATGAAAAAAGATCAGGTGCAAAGTTGATTTTTTTTTTGGTAAAAAATACAAACAAATCGTAGCCAATGATCTTGTCATTTGGATGGATGAGATTAAATCCTGATTTTTTGTGCATTTTCTCGGTGACGAATTATATGAAAAAATTCACTACATAATTAACATCTATCTAAAAAAAATTCACTACATGAGCTGGGGCACATGGATTAACAGCGAGGTGTTCAGATCTAGTGGGGTAACCATTTATCTTTTACGCAGGCTTATATTGTTGAAACTGGTCACAGCTAGAGTTTTCCTAACTCTAAATTGTAAGGCAAAAGCCCTTTATGTATAACTTATTCATTCCTGCAACTCATGCTTAAGTTTTTCAAATGAGGACATTTCTTGAAGGGTAATATCAATATGGTGTAACATAAATTAATTCACAATATTTATATACACAAAACATTCCTTGGCATAACTTCTGAAACTGATCGCGGTGTGCACTCGCCATCGCCATAGCCATCGCCATCCAAGGTAACCTTGGTGTAAGATTATATGAACGATCAAGTCAAGTTTCCTTATGATCTTAAGCAATCTTAAGTTCAATTTAAGCGTTGAGAACTTAAATGGTGTTATGAATATTGTGGTATACTCATTTAGGGTCAACATTTGTTAGGTTAATCTATTGACATTATAGGAGTTAGATCCACATTTTATGGACCTTGCCTCCTTCCCTTTTTGCTATAAAAGGGGTGCAAATGCAATGAGAAAAACACACCTTAAGCTTCCTTCTTACTCATCCTAAAAGCTCTCACTTATCCCTCTCACAAACAATCTTGTATTAGTGTTTTGTTGAAGTTTCGAAGTTACTTTACATCATTTTTATTGAGGCTTTTGAAGTCATTTTACAACAAAAAGAAATTAAAAAATAAGATTTACGTGGTTCAGGGGGCTGCCCCTACTCCACGGGTGCCTCCAGGGGAGGAGGCCAGGATCAATCCACTAAGATAAAACAGTTCGGTACAAGCAAGCGTCAAGAACCCTAATTAAACCTAAATCGACCTAATTCAATTAAAGCTACGCTATGACAAAATTAACCAATAGTCATGGTTACAAATAAGGGCGAAAGCTTCCCTGATTGGTGAATTGCCGATTGCGACCGGTCCGAGCCTCAGGCGAAGAACACCTCCGGTGATGGCTCCGACAAGGCTAGCAGTGATAAAGCACTGCGCTGGCCACCGTTGCTCTAATTGATTGCACGAACGAGAAGCTTGAACCTTCGAAGATCGAATGCGCTCTCTGGTCGCTCCAAGAATCGCCTCAGCTCAAAGAATTAATTCGGATGGCTCGAGTGCCCTAATCCCAAATCCAGCTTGCTTAAGTCTGCTGGGAGAAGACGAACTAAACGACGACGCACAGCTGGGATTTGAACTCGAACGCGCCACGCCAAAACGACGATGCTCTAATGACTTCAGAATCTCCCGCGTGAGCAATACGATGTCGTTCCACTTGAACTTCAAACTCAGTTCCTCGCGCCTTCATGAAACGTCAACGTTTCCTCTTGTCCAAACTCAGAAAGTCCCTTTCGCATGCTGATCATCCTCCAGCCTTTGTGAGGCCTTCAAACTTGATCTTCAAAGCATCATACGAGCATACGAATACAACTGAAATATTCTACTACATATGCTCTACGAGTTTACGACTCAAACCAATCCAAAGGAGCCCCTAGCGGACCTGACACTAAGCCTAAAGACGCTAGGACACTAAGGCAAGTATGAGGCACCAATTCTTCACACTCGGTCCAGGGCTCTCGGCTAATCCTTCGAGCTCTAATATTCGCCAATATGCTACCGTTATAAAACAATGGTGCGAAACACTTTAAAATGAAATGGTAGAGGACTATGAAACAAAATGCCTTCACTAGGGGAGAGTAAACGGTAAATTGTCGTTTTACGTTTTACCGATTTATCGAAATGTAAAATTGTATTCCGTTTACCGATATTTCGGTAAAACGGTAAAACGGTAAATTTCGATTTTACCGAATTTATCGAGTTTACCGAAATTTATTATTTTTCTAATTTTTAAATATATATTATAAATCTTATAAATATATATGTTGATTTTTAATATATATAAATATTTTTTTAATTTTTTCTTTATAATATATAATATAATATATTTATTTATTTATATTTTTCGGTAAAACGGTAAATTTACCGATTTCAGTTTACCGACTTATTTTTACCGTTGATAAATTTACCGATTTACCGAACCGAATTCATTCGATAACGATAAATTCAATTCGGTAAACCATAATTACTAAATTTTACTCTCCCCAAACCTTCACCCTATGTTGACTCATTTCAACACACAAGCCCAAGTCTCAACATAACTCCATAAATGCAAGCTATATGAGAACTCTTTCAACAACAACAAAAAAAGCCATAGCTACTCATCTGAAATTCTTATTTATACCGGAAATACATCTATATGACTATATATAAATAGACCTCGCAAACATTTCCATCGAAAACGAAGCTTGTCCATGGCCATGAATTCGGCACAAGTCCATAGAATCAAAGGCCATAAATTTTTCTTCCAATTTAAATAAAATAAAATAAATGGTTTAAATCTAAAAGTGAAACTCGATGGATGATATGAGTGTTAAATTAATTACGTAATATATAATTGAGGGAAAATGACAAAGAAGGATATGAATTAGTACCTATTGATAAATCACGGTCAGAACTATTAAAAAAATGACAATTTCAAATTATTTTATTTGACATATCACAATTAACTGACATATAAAAATTAGTGTATCAATTATGTATTGAAATTGTAATTTAATATCAACTTTGTGTTGAAATTGCCAGTTAATTGTTATATACCAAATTAAATTTTTTTTTTTTGAAATTGCCCATTAATTATGATTTTCTACCGTGATTATTCTCATTGCTTCCTTGTTAAATACTTAATTTATATTACGACGATAACGATGAGGTCCCAATGTAGTTTGAATCGCTTTGCTTTCAGTTAAAGTATTTGGATTGCAAGTTATTTTTATTTATCTCTAATAATCGCTCAGGAGAAGAAAGTGTGTGCTCAAGTCAAGGCCAGAATGTCGGGTGAGTAACAATTAATTTAATGCAGGGCGAAGTGAGTTGCCATGGTGGTATGGAGCTTTTCCAGTGCTTGTAGGCGGCCCGGGTTCAAGTCCCTACCAACGCATCAAAAAAAAAGAACAGATGCTATTTTCTGAGCTTTAAGCTCCCCATAAAAAAATTAATTTAATGCAATTATCAAAAAAATGTTAAATATGAATTCTTTTTACTAAAAAAGCACACCTTTTTTTATTATGGAGAATGAAAAGGGGAAAGACTACAAGATGAACTGCAGATTGGGAACTAAAGGACAAGCATCCAACCGACACCAAGACCAACCCTTTCGTCTAGCATATCTGGCAACAAGATCCGCACGACTATTAGCCTCCCTACGGATAAGCATAACTGTTCGAAGCGCATTGTCATCCAAATCCGCTAAACTTTGCGTGTACCAGTCCTTAGCCCCGAAATGAAGGTGATCCCTACAGTTAATAGCCATGACAACTTCTGTACTGTCAGACTCGATTATTGCCTTCGTAACGCGCAACTCGTTACACAAACTTAATCCCTCCGCAATACTCCACCCTTCACAATTAAAAGTAGAAGCACAGTGCACCTGGTGGCGAGCACGGATGGATAGCACATTTCAAGCGGCGTCCCTTGCTACAACAGCAATGCTTCCTGACTTAGTAGACTCGCTCCATGACGCGTCACAATTAAGCTTGATGAAACCAATGGGCGGAGGCTTCCACATGAAATCTGAACACTGAAAATGATGGATGGCGTTGTCAATATAGTACCTGTAGTATTCATTCGCAAGGGCTATGATCAGGCTAACTGCATCTCGCAGTGCGATCATGACATTGACATGTTTCACCTTGTTTCCCATGCTCCAAATATACCACAAAGTGACTAGGGCGCGACCTGCAGATTTTGGGTCAAAAGAGGTGCATAAATAGAACAAAACGTCAGCCATTGAGACAAAAGAGTCGAGCTGCAGCCATTCGCACACATTCATCCCCTGCCATACAGCTTTCGCTCGCAACATTGGATTAAGGCATACATCGCTGTTTCTCACTTATAATTACAAACTGGACATGAAAAGTCCGCAACAATATTTCTAGCGAACAAACATGTACCAACAGGTAAAACATTATGGAAAAAATGCCAACCAAAGATTTTAAGCTTCCTAGGGATTGGCAGCCGCCAAAAAGACTTCCAAAAGGATGTGATAACGCTAGGCCTTGAAGATTCACCTCCTGAACTCGTGCTCCGTCTTTGTAACTCAGATAATAAGTTATAGCCGCTACGAACCGTGTAATTGCCGTCAGCGGAAGATGACCACGTACGAGCGCCATTGCTATCAGTGTTGCTGCCAGTCCTGAGCAAGTCGATGGCACCATGGATACTCCTCTAACACTGTGACGGCCTGTGAACAAGAGAAGCAGAAAATATATCAGTATGTCGAAAATACCGTGCCTGCATTACCTTACTAAGAAGAAGGTTAGGCTGAGAAAAGATCCGCCAGCCTTGCTTTGCCAAGAAGGCCTAGTTCAATAGGTTCAGATCTCTGAAACCAAGGCCACCCTTGTCCTTAGGTTGGCAGAGTAGAGAGTATTTCACCCAATGCATAGCTGAGGATTGCTGCTTCCCAGACCACCAAAAGTGCCTAAGTAATGACTGATACTTACACCTTTTGGAATCCGAAAGCACTGCATATGAAACTGGGGTATAGCCAAGAGGACCGACTTAATAAGGACTTCCCGTCCACCGCAGGACAACGCGGAGGTATACCAAGGCTTCGATTTAACGTGCACTCGATCCAACAGTTGTAAGAAATTAGCAAATATCCTCCTCCCCAGATGCAGCAGAAGACCCAAATACCGCTTGTGTCCATCAACAATTGGTACTGACACAGAGGATAGGAAACTGCTTAATCCCAACACTAGCATTGGGACTCAAGACTTATTCGAATGTATTGTAATTCACCCTTTGCCCAGCAAGACTTTCATACTCCGTAAGGACACCCTTAATAATAGAAGGCGTAGCAGTTGTGGCCTCAAACAATAATAGTGAATCATCGGCAAAAAACAGATGAGTACGACCTGGGGCATTCCGAGCTACGATAATGCCTTTGAGTGTTCCATTTGCATGTAAGACGCGTAACCTGTGACTAAGCCATTCAGTGCATACAATAAACAAATATTGTGATAGTGGATCACCCTGTCGCAGTCCCCTCTGAGGCGTGAAAAAGTCAGTGATGCCCCCATTAATCCGGATGCAATACCGCACGGACGTAACATAATCTTAATTTTATTCACCCATTCCCGGTAACCCAAGCTGTAAGAGGATGCATTGTAAAAATGTCCAATCTATCCGATTATAGGCTTTAGCTATGTCCAGCTTTAACGAGCCAAAGCACTTGCATCCTTTAGTCCTCGTGCGTATACAATGAGCACACTCGTGGGCCAATATGAAATTATCAGTGATGAGACGATTTTTAACAAAAGCGGATTGTTCAAAGCTGATTATGTCTGGTAAAATAAGCTGCAACCTAGCGGTGATGGCCTTCGCTACCACCTTGGAAGTGACACCTGCTAGACTGATGGGACGGAAATTCTCCAACCGGCCAGATATTGGTTTCTGTTTCGGAAGCAACACCATAATAGTATCATTCAGCTCTGCCGGAATAAGTCCATCATTCAAAATGGATAAACATAGTTTAACAAAATCAATCTTGATAGTGTCCCAATGTCGCTGCAAGAATTCTACAGGAATGCCGTCCAAACCCGGGGCTTTACTGGGAGCCAACTGGTGAACCTCAGCATAGATATCCCGTTCTGTGTATGGGCTAAGTAAAATATCATTGTGCGATCTGGTGACTCGGCTAGGCAAATCATCCATGCTGGCCAGAACATCATCTATTGAAGCTGCAGCATGCCCCCACTGATTAGAGAAGATGCCTGCAAAATAATTAACAGCTACAGACTGCATGACGTCCTGATTGGTCTGAATACGGCCCTCAGCATCTCGTAGCTGACTAATAAGGTTAGCCTTGCGTCGTCCATTGGCTTTCCTGTAGAAAAAGGCAGTATTGTTGTCCCCTGCCTTGAGCCATGACACACGAGAGCGTTGCTGCCACATAATCTCTTCTCGACACAGCCATTCATCCATAGCTGCACATAACTGTCTTTCCCTGTCAATATTATCTTCCGTGCGAGGACACTGACAGAGTTTAGCCAAGGCATCCCTGAGGGCCTGAAGCTTCTTATCAACCATTCCAAAGACTTTCTGATTCAATTCCAAAACAGGTCGCTTAATGTTATGGAGTTTATGCAGAAAGCGGAGGTGATCGGCTTGGTTATCCCAGAGAGAAATTTGTAATAGATACCTCATCGCCGGGACTGAGAAACAGCAACTGAACCCTAGGCGAGCTCGCACCGCATCACATCTTCTCTTCGTAGCCTTGGTTTCAATTAGACCTATAATCTGGGACTTAGACGTATTAATAACGTCCTTCAGAGAACGAATTGCAAGAGGAGTCCCCAACCCCCTGCAATTCCAGGCTACGAGACTCATGGCATTCGGCGGAGGCTCCGGTCACTGATTTCGCTAATTTGAATACCACCAAAAAGCACACCTTTTAAATCTTCTCCCGTTAGTCCCACCGGAGCCCTAGCATCAGGAGCGCAGCGAAAAGATCGAGGACGCGGTGGATTTGAGCGACGAGAGCGCCTTCGTCGTCAAATAGGCTCTACCTCCGACCGTGTGACGCGGTGAATATGATATCCAGGTGCGGCAGATGAGTGTTTCTGGGGGTCGGTGAAGGATGACGAAGCTGGAGAGTGGTCTTGACACGTTCACAATTGCGATTGACGCAGCCGGTGCTCATATTGTTCAAGATTCATATTGTGGAGAATCAGGAGAGGCTTTATTTTGGAGCAATACTGTTGGAAGGATTGGGCATCTGAGTGATTGATAACTTTTTGCATTCCTGTAGCGGTGATGATTGATGACTGATTCAGGAGGGGGAGATTGATGATTGGTGTTGTGTGGAAGCAGCTAATGTTTAAATCCACCTCTCAGTTTTATTGTATCTGTCCAGCGTGGTCCATCCCAATCCTGCCATTCCAAGTTATTCAGCACATGTTTGCCCTCTGGGTTTTAATAATTGGAAGCTGTTAGGTACGTTCTTAACCTGCCATGTTATACATATATGGCAACTGCTGTCTCATGTTTTCTAAGTTTGCTATTGATTAAGCTAGAAATCAGATTCCACGTACAATACAGATTCCCACAATGGCTTGTGTAGCATCAGAGAAGATGCAAAAACATGTAAGAAACAGAAGACATGAAAAGTTCGAAACACATTATGGTCAAAACCCAGTCATGATAGCTTCTTTCAAACAACTTGGGACCTGCAGTACCAGTCCATTGTCCAGGGCCCAGTATGCACATAAGAAAGAATACAAAACTCTGTCTGGTTCAACAAGCCATCTCCATCCAAGTCTCCGTTAATGACCATGTCCGAGGCCTCAACCTCACTCATCTCCAGAAGTGCCGGATTCCTCTTCGAAATTCACTCGAAAGGAAATACAATGTCCCCTATGACACAAATGTGAAGCATCCCAAAGACCCAAAAAACCGTGAAACTCAACCGACCTGCATTTATATATTGATTTGAAAATGATATCTTCTTGCCCATCAAATTCCCTTTCAGTATTTCAGCTACGGAATAATTTCCCACGAGGCCAAAACATGTAATTCTAACATGGCTTAATATGTCTGGCAGGAAGCTTCATGAGTTACTAGGGAGACAAATGGAAGCAGACATCTTGGATTCCTTTCACATGGGAGATTAGATTACAATTACAAGTCCCTGCTGCTCAAGTCGAGCAATCTATTCCTCTTTGAACAGTTCTTTGAATTATGAGGTATTCTCTTTTTAAAAAATCTTTGAATTTTTTTTTTGCCTTGAATTGACAAAAAATTGTCAGAAAAGATGGCTGGAAAATTTAAAATCTCATACCAATGTCAACCAATATATCCGCAAGATTGTGGTAAAATAACAGACCAGGTCATGCTGATCAGAAGCTGAGTTGATCTTCAATTTTGATTACCATGCTGTACTGTTCTTTACTTCTCTTATGTTGTTTTGGCTTTGGGTTGATCATTTTCTGTTCTGCAACTGACATTATAACGAAGACTCAGGTTATTTCAGATCCAGGGTTCATAGAATCCAATGGGAGCGTCTTCAGACTGGGCTTCTTCAGTCCTAATGGCTCAACGAATCGTTACGTTGGGATTTGGTACAACACAGCAGTGCCAAAGGTCTTATGGGTTGCTAATACAGAGAATCCTTTGACCAATTCATCTGGGGTTTTCAAAGTATCCGAACAAGGTAACCTGGTTGTTTCATACGGAGAAAATGAAGTTTTATGGTCAACAAATGTGTCAAATTCTGGTGCTAATTCGACTAGTGCCCAGCTGCTAGACTCTGGCAACCTTGTGCTGCAAGAAGTGAATGGATATGTGTTATGGCAGAGTTTTGATCATCCTGGAGACGTTTTGGTCACCAATGAAGCTGAGTTCAAATACTCAAACAGGTGTGAACAAGTCCATTACATCGTGGCTGGGTCTATCTGATCCAAGCTATGGAAACTTTACTGTTGGGATTGTTCCTTTAATTGTTTCTTTAAATGTCCCTGAAGTGTTTATATGGAACAATGGAGAGCCATACTGGCGTAGCGGACCATGGAACGGTCAGGGGTTCATTGGAGTGCCAGTCATGAATTCTGTATATCTAGACGGGTTTAGTGTAGGGATTGAAGCAGATGGATCGACATATGTGGCACTTAATTATGCAGATGAGTCTTATTTAGCAGCATTTCAAATAACTTCTACTGGATTATTAGTCCAATGGACGTGGGAAGAGGCAGCCTGGGACATTTCTTGGACTTCAAGAGAAAGCGAATGTGACGTTTACGCCAAGTGTGGCGTTTTTGGGATCTGCGATGCTAATAAAACCCCATTTTGCAGCTGTATGCGAGGCTTCACGCCTGAAAATGCAGGTGAATGGAATGCAGGGAATTGGACTAGTGGCTGTAGGAGAGCCAGGCAGCTCAAGTGTGACCGGATAAGCAATGGAACAGGTCAGGCCAGTGATGAGGATGATGGGTTTTTAAAACTGCAGACGGTGAAAGTTCCAGACCACACTGAATGGTGGCCTTACTTAGAAGAAAAATGTAGATCAAATTGCTTGAAGAACTGTTCTTGTATAGCTTACTCTTTTGACAGTGGCATTGGGTGCATGACTTGGAGTGGAGGCTTGGCTGATGTCCAGGAGTTCGCCGCTGGGGGCACTGATCTGTACCTTCGTGTTGCACATACGGAACTAGGTACTTCTACTGCATTTCTAACCGATAGCTCATCCTCCAGCGATCAATTTGCTAAACGGGTCTTGGTTTTATTTCTGTCATTCAGACAAGAGGAGAGACTACAAAACAGTTATTATAGTTGCTGCTGTACTAGGATCAGCTGCTGTTCTCATCATCTTGTTCATATCATTGAAGTGCTGCAGAGGTAATTCAGCATCTTTGTAATCTCTTTATCACCATTTTATAAAATCCGTGGCTTTGAATTTACTTGATATTGCAACAGGGAGGAATTCTGGGGAGTTGCTGCTGTTCAACAGAGGAGATGAAAATGAAACTCCACCATTTTCGGACAATGATGTAGACCATGCTAAGCTTCAGGAGATGCCTCTTTACAGTTTTGAGCAGCTAGCAACAGCTACTGGGAACTTTGATGCAGCTAACAAGCTCGGTCAAGGCGGGTTTGGGCCAGTCTACAAGGTCAGCTTCTACAGTCTACACCTTTCGGCAACATATTCTTACGGCTCCTGACTTGTATGTACCATTTTTTGCCTATTTGTTGGTCAGGGAACATTTGTGGATGGTAAGGAAATAGCAGTCAAGAGGCTGTCAAGAGCCTCCGGCCAAGGTCTAGCAGAGTTTATGAATGAAGTTGTTGTCATTTCCAAGCTGCAGCACCGAAACCTTGTCAGACTGCTTGGCTGCTGTGTCGAGAAGGATGAGAAGATGCTGATTTATGAGTACATGCCGAAGAAAAGCTTGGATGCATATCTCTTTGGTTTGCTGAATTCCTTCTTAGTGCTTAGTCCTCTCTAAACTGAATATTAAAACTTCTGATTTCTGATGAGTACTATTTTGGGTTCAGATCCGCTGAAGCAAGGAAATTTGCAATGGAGAAAACGATATGAGATCATTGAAGGCATCGGCCGAGGCCTGTTGTATCTCCACAGGGACTCGAGGCTGCGGATAATCCATAGAGATCTGAAACCAAGTAACATATTGTTGGATGAGGAGCTAAATCCAAAGATATCAGACTTCGGCATGGCTAGGATTTTTGAAAGCAATCAGGATCAGGCCAATACTCTAAGAGTTGTGGGCACTTAGTAAGCTCCATTTTTATACATTTTCTTGCTGATATCTTGACGATTGTATTAACTCTGAGAATGCCCGTAAATGCAGCGGGTACATGTCCCCTGAGTACGCGATGGAAGGAAGGTTTTCGGAGAAGTCTGACGTATTCAGCTTCGGTGTTTTGTTACTAGAGATAGTCAGTGGCAAAAGGAACACAAGTTTTCACCAAGATGACGACAGCTCGCTGAGCCTGCTTGGACTCGTAAGTTAATTGAAAAATACCTTCAAAATTTTTTTAATGAAATGAAGCGACATAGGACTGAATCGTATCATGTCAACAAGATCGTTCTGATACTTGCATTATTCCATTCTGACACTTATATAATAATATCGTATATTTAAGTCGCTCAACTTTAATTTTACTCAGATGGACATGTTTACAATGCTTGATTTTGTTATAGGTATGGAGTCTGTGGAATGAAGGGAGAACCGAGACGCTGATAGATCCTGCTTTATCGAATTCAAACGGGCAACGTCATGAGATACTGAGATGTATACACATTGGACTACTATGTGTCCAGGAACTTGCCAGCGATAGGCCGAGTGTCTCGACAATCCTGCCGATGCTCACCAGTGAAATTCTTGACCTCCCCCGTCCGAAGCAACCTGCATTCGTCACGACTGGTTCTTCAGCCTCCTCGACCAGATTCTCTGTAAATAGGGTAACCGTTACCGAGGTCCAAGGTAGATGATGATGAACAGAACCATTGTATTGTGTTTTTATTTGTTACATAATTTAGGTAATTGAACTCGGGATCTCAGATGTTGATTGAAGGAGTATTTTGTGCGTGTGTGTAATTTCAGATCTTTTGTGTAATGATTGAAGGAGTTTTTTTTTTTGATTGAGAAACGTCGAAAACGGCTACAATCGGACACCTCGCCCAAAGAGGGCCCAATAAGGGCACGACATAAATTGATCGATCGATCGAAACAGTCGATATTACAGGACCAGATTTAAGACCAGCGTGCCATTCAACGATACAAACCCCGATAAGAACCGGCCTAATTACAACCCGATTTGAAGGAGTATTTTTAGTTGTACATTTTTTTGTACGAGTTATGATTCATACAATGAATTCTTAACTTGTAATAACTTTAAAAAAGTACTGAATTTATGATTTAACTTTTAAAATTCCAATTTACTAATTCAAGATATTAATTAATTTCATTGAAATATTTGTCAATTGTGCATTTGTAGGTAAAAAGTATTTACCTGACTTTGTAGACCTGTGGATCAGAGCCTGCTTTTCAATCGGATATCAATATTGTTAGAGCATCTCAATATTGGACGGGATTAAATTTGCATTTAAAAAAATTATGTTAATCCGTATTTCTCTTAATCCCGACATAACTTTAACTTCAGTGTCTCTCAAGTGCAGTTTCTTAGACCAAATAAACAGAGCATAAAAAAAAACTGTTGATTTTCTGGACATGAACACTCGCATTCTCACCACCAACAAAATCACAAAATGCTGTTCAAACCCAAACCCTCAAAATCCTACACTCTTACCACCACTCTCCTCTTCAACATCATCTTTACATCCCTCGCTCTGTCCCCGCCGCTCTGCCTCGTCTATGACACCATGTCTGCAACCCAAAGCCTCACACAAAACCAGACATTGATTTCTCAAAACGGGGAGTTCGAGCTCGGTTTCTTCAATCCGAATAATTTGAGTAATTGGTACGTCGGAATTTGGTATCGAAATATTCCCGGCAGGGTCGTTGTGTGGGTCGCCAACCGAGATGACCCGGTCAACGGCCCTAATGGAACGCTTTGGATTGCTAATAGCAACATTGTCATCTACGACAGCGCCAAGAATCAACAAGTATGGTCGTCTAATCGATCTAGTGACGTCAACATGTCCAATCCGGTCGCGAAAATTCTCGATAATGGGAATTTTGTGCTAAAGGAAGCAGACGCAGCGGAATCTGTTTATGCATGGCAGAGCTTTGATTATCCGACGGATACTTTGTTACCGGACATGAAGTTGGGATGGGACTCGTTGACCAGCATTGACCGTTACCTTCGTTCATGGAAGTCCCCGAACGAGCCTTCGTCCGGAAAATATGCATTTAAACTCAATTACTCAGGCTTTCCGGAGATTTATCTCTGGAGAGAAAATAATAGAATTTTTCGTACCGGACCATGGATCGGCACGAGGTTCAGCGGTGTGCCGGGGATAACTTCGTGTCCAGTCGTAGATATTGAGTTCGTTACGAAACCGAATGAGGTTTATTTAAAATTTGTGTTCCGGGACAAGTCTATCTTGTCCCGGCTGGTGGTGAACTCGACGGGGGTCCTCGAAAGGTTCATATGGGATAAGAAGAGTCAAAAGTGGCGATCGTATCGGTCCATATGGGAAGACCAATGTGACGTGTTTCGCCTATGCGGGTCTTGGGGCATTTGCGACGCAGGCTCCTTGTTCGTGTGCAAATGCCTCCCTGGATTCAGTCCTAAGAACCCGCAAGCTTGGGATTTGAGAGATGGGTCGGATGGATGCGTACGAACATCCGAATTGAATTATAAAACAGACATATTCTTAACATTAAATAACATGAAGCTGCCCGAAAGTGGGACTGCTTTAGTTTACCATGATATGAGCTTGGATGAATGCGCAACAGCTTGTCGGAGAAATTGCTCGTGTAACGGGTATTCAAACCGATTAATCACCGGGTCCGGGTCGGGTTGCGTGATGTGGTCGGGTGAGTTGGAGGACATGAGGGTGTATAAAAATGGCAAGTTTGGACAAACTTTGTACATCAGAGTTGCAGCAGCTGATTTAGGTATTCAGGGATTGTTTTTTCTTTCTTTCTGAACCTTTGACTTGTTTAATTTATATTAATAAAAGTGACGAGAACTTGACGATTTCATTAATTATTTATTATTGTGTGACATTTAAACGGCGTAATAGCGGCAAAAGGTAAAAATGGCTCACGCAAGAGAAAGGAGGTCATCAAGGCTGTGAGCATTGCCATGGTAATGGGCACTTTCTTGATGGTGTCAGGATTGTACTTAGTGTGGAAGGCTGGGTCATCGCCAAGAGTCCTTAACGAACAACAATGTATGTCGCTCAAATATCAAAATATTGACTTTGATATATTTCGATACATTTTTGGTGTTTGGTGATCAGGTTCAGAAGATAAAAGTCAGGATATGTTCCGATCTTGCAATGAGAGCGGTGCGAGTGAAAAGGATGAAGGCCAGGATGATCTAGACATGCCGCTGTTCAACTTTAGTGTAGTCAAATCAAGCACAAATGCGTTCTCGGATGCCAACAAGCTCGGCCAAGGTGGTTTCGGAAGCGTGTATAAGGTATTCGATACCAATGATACTTTGATTTGATCCTAGCCTCAATTTTTTTTTTGATGTTACTAGCCTCAAAAATTTTGATTTACTTTATTATGACTATAAATTTTGTGAGCGAAAATAAGTTATTTGTGGCAGGGGACATTGCCGGATGGTCAAGTGGTAGCGATAAAGAGACTTGCAAAAAACTCGGGGCAAGGCATTGTTGAGTTCAAGAATGAGGTGAAATTGATTGCCAGGCTGCAACATCGGAACTTGGTCAAACTAGTCGGGTGTTGCATTGAAATGGATGAGAAAGTCCTCATCTACGAGTATCTCCCTAATAGAAGCCTCGATTCATTCTTGTTCAGTAAGGACTAGGCTATGCTTTTCAGTTCTCATATAAACATTCATTTCTTGAATTCTGATGAATCGAATCATGGCACAGGTAGGAAAAGATTTTCCACACTCGAATGGCCAAAACGTTTTAACATTATTTGCGGAATAGCTAGAGGACTTCTTTATCTTCACCAGGACTCGAGGCTTACGATCATCCATAGGGACTTGAAAGCCAGCAACATATTACTTGATGATGATCTCAACCCAAAGATCTCCGATTTTGGAATGGCGAGGATCTTCAATAGGGATCAGACAGAAGTCGCCACAAGACACGTCGTTGGAACATAGTAAGCAATCTAAAGTCTAACATTTCTTTGTTACTTGGACTCGGTAAAGGTCTAACTTGAATCTTGTCGCATATAGCGGATATATGGCACCAGAGTACGCTATGGATGGATTCTTCTCGGTGAAATCGGACGTTTTCAGCTTTGGTGTTCTTGTGCTTGAGATCGTAAGCGGAAAAAAGAATAGAGGATTTTATTATGAAAATCATGATAACCTCTTAGGCCATGTAAGGAGATAACACTTCGTTTCAAAATAATCTTCCATCCTGTTAAGAATAATAATATAAAAACTACACCTTAAAATACTAAAAAAATTCTTGTAATTATACTTTTAATTGAAATCGAATACCAGTTGACATTTTTCATGTATAAAACCTGGCAGGCCTGGAAGTTTTGGATTGAAGGGAAACACATGGAGATAATGGATGCCTTAGTAGGGGATAACTACTCGGCATCTGAAGTAATGAGATGCATACAAGTAGGGCTACTTTGTGTCCAAGAGCTGGCGGAGGATAGGCCAACCATGTCTTCTGTGGTCTTAATGCTAAGTAGTGAGACGACCACAATGCCGAACCCAAAACCACCCGGATTTTCCATTCGACATATTCCTATAGAGTAAGCAGCATATGACTTATTGCACATTAAAATCGAATGATTGTCGCCATGACTGATGGCCGAAAACACAAGCTATAAAGGACTCTAGCTCCCTGTAAAACAAGTCATATGTACATACATTAAATTTTAGTGTTATACAAATACAAAATCGAATTTAACTGAATTGATATTTTTTTTACACCGAGAATCAGACTGGGAACAAAGTTCACTTAATTTGAGCCCATACCTCAATATGTCTTACTGTTTGTGGAGTTTGTCCTTACCATATGTTTTTTTTTGATACAGTCCTTACCATATGTTATGGTTCAGTTTAGAGGTGGCAATCCAACCCGTTACCCGCTACCCGTCCGTTAACCGCCCGTGAATAATCCGTCCGTTAACCGCCCGTTTACTTAACGGGTTGAATAAACCCGAAACCCGTTTAACCCGTTTACTAAACGGGTTATCCGGGTAAAACCCGCTTAACCCGTTTAAACCCGTTTACCTTATTATATATTTTTATTTAAAAAATTAAAAAAATTATATAATAAATATATAAATTATCAAATATATTGTATTATTTTAAGTTAGTAAAATATTTTAAATAAATATTTAGAAAATGTTGATAACTGATTTTTTGGATTTTTTTATAATGATTTTTTGAAATATTAAATAGTGATACATTACAATTCTTTTAACCAATATAAAAAACATCTACAGATTTTTAGGGTTAAACTCGAGGATGAGAAACATGAAACATATATAATCATGTTTTAAATTAAACGAGAGTTAAGCTCTAATCTGAATTAAATATTTTATTTTGAAACATATCTTATTCAATATTTTAACTCGCTCAACTGGATAATATCCTCTCACATTATAATTTTATTATTTGACAATGAAACAAGTATAATCTTTTTAGACTAAAGAGGTTAAACGGGCTAAACGGGTTAAACGGGTTAATCGGGTTAAACGGGTTAAATGGGCTAAACGGGTTAACCGGGTAAACCCGCTTAACCCGCTATCCGTTAAGAACCCGCCCGTTAAACCCGCTAAGCTAAACGGGTTTTAACGGATTTGACCCGCTTAACCCGCTAACCGTTTACAACCCGCCCGACACCCGCCCGCCCGCCCATTTTGCCACCCCTAGTTCAGTTATATGTCACTTTGTCCAAATCCAGTCATTGTCTTCCACAAAGAAATGACCCTTTAATAAACACTACAGACTACACAATGTCCAAAATATCAAAATTTTCAATTTGACCAAAATCTGGATTTCATTTTTTTCTATACTCAATTTCCAAATTCATTTTCCAAAATAGACACATCCCTTACGCGTTGTTGGCAACAACACTCTAAGTTACATGACATTTTTACCTCATAAGTGACGCGGACTAAACATAATACTGCCACATAAGCCTGAGACGATGTTGGCAACAACACCTTAAGCTTATGTGGTAGTATTATGCTGACTCCGCGTTACTTATGAGGTAAAAATGTCACACAACTTTAGCATGATATTGCAACATAAGCCTAACAAGCTCTTATCAACATCGCCTTAGGCTGCGTGGGAATATTATGGTGAGTCGGCATTACTTGGAAGGTAAGAGCGCATTATGCTTGTGCAATGTCATGTTAAAGATGTGTGGTAATTTTACCTCGTAAGTAATGTCGAGTCAGCATTACTTATAAGGTAAAAATGTCATGTAGCCTAAAGTGTTGTTGCCAACAATGCCTTAACTCTTATAGCATCATTGCCAACGACGCCTAAAGAAATGCGTCTATCTTGGAGAACAAATTTGGAAATTGAGTACATTGGAAAATGAAATTCGGATTTCAGCTAAATTGGAATATTATTTTCAATTTATTTATATATAATATTACGTACACCTGCCCATAAGCGTTCAATTTATTTATATATAATTTTTTCAGCAAAATTCGGATTGCAATGGCAAGGTCAAGGGTTTGTACCCCACCGTGTCGTTTTCCTTCCATAATTTTGTGGGTTTTCCTAGTCTCACTTATGGTGTGGACCTTTCCTCCATCCTTCATAGATGTTTTTCCTCTTCCTCCTGCCTTGTGGAGGTCTTTTGGTGTTATGTTCTAGCATTTCGTGGAGACGTGCTTAAAGCGCTGCTACTCGTTGAGGCGTGCTTAAAGCGCTGCTATGGCCTTACCATGGAGGTGTATGTCAACAAGTGAATTTCAAAGTTAAAGGTGACAGACAGATGACCTGTGCCTCAAGGAATGATTTCAAGTTTAAGTTCATATCCGAAGTGGTGCCCTTGTGGTTGTGTTTCAAACGCACTAGAAATATATGTGTACCCGAAATATACTGTTTGTGTTGTCTTCCTAGATATGTTCCATATAAACCCACAATCAAAAAATATTACATACACCGAACTGAAATCATATATATATATATTTAATATTAGAGTAAATATCAGGTACAAAGCATATTTTGGTGCAAAATGTAAAGTTCGTCAAAACTGGGTTATAATTCATCGTCGAGAAACCAAAAGTATGACATGGTTCGTCACGAATAATTTATAATTTGTCACCGAGAAATTAACCATAAACGATATTTAATATTAGATTTAATCTCACCAATCCAAATAACCAAATTAAAGGATGTGATTAGTTTGTATTTTTTACAAAAAAATACCCTTTGCACCGGATGATTTTCTTTAATATTATAATATTAAAACTTTCTTTAAAAAAATTCACTACACAATTAACATCTATCTAAAAAAATTATTGTTTTATCAAAAAAATAAGTTAATTCATATGAACAATAGGTTACAATTCAATAAAGACTTGACAATAAATATTTTCATGGATTTGAGTGAGAAAGCATGAGGTTTATAGGGATGTGGAAAAAGGATTTAAGGTGTATATTTTTGTAAAACATATAAATCAATTATAGTTATTAATTTGGTCATTTGGATGGATAAGTTTAAGCTACGTATTAAATTTCATTTATGGTTAATTTTTCGGTGATACATTTAAAATTATTGGAAAAGTGACAAAGAGGGATATGAACTATCACTCATTGATAAATTACTGACTGAACTATGAAAATTGACAATTAAGGGCAATTTTGAAATATTTTAATCTCAATTTCATAATAAAGGGCAAGAAAGTTTTTTCAATTCATTCGTTTAGTTAACTTTGTTAATTGACGAAGTGATATTTCGTTAGTTAAGTATTTTATGGGTCAAAATATTTTGATTTTTCAGTGTAAATTATCCACAAACGCCAAGGTCATTATTAATTTTTGTATCCCCTTTCTGCCCTTCATATTGACTTATTTATTTCGATATACAGTGGACTATTTCATGAGCTATAAAAGTATAAACACATTATCTGTAATTAGTTTCCGGTAATAAAAGCCCTTTGATTTTTTTAAAACGTGAACATCAAGATTTTTTTATTTCATTGATGTATTTAAGAATTTTTTTATATGGGTAAAAGTTGTAGAGAAGTAGGACATCGACTACGCAATGACTTTATTCAGTACATACACTCAAGTTGAAGCACGTGCCTACAACGGCCAACCCATTCTTGTCATAACAACTATCAAAGGTTGCGAATCCATGCTCAAGAGCAGGGACTAGCAACTTTAAGCAAACACTAAAATCCCCTGGCTATAACCGGGGAAAACGGAAAACTAATGAGATTATAACTCAGTCCACAAACGGCTGAGAACTACCAACTCAGTCCGTAAACCGGCTGAGAATAACCTCTTATTAAAACTAATCTAATCTAACTAAACTAAAAAACACAACGAAAAAACCTAAGCCGGCACCGCCAATCCACTCGGGCCCTGATAACAGCTTTGATCAACCAAAAACAACAAACAACAAATGCCTAGACCCTGCCGACTCCCATCCACCAACCATTCCATGGCTAACCAACCCAGCCAACGCACACAGCGCCTCCGGCCAGCCATCCACGCCACAGCCAGCGACCTCCACAGTCCAGCCAAACCTGTTGCGCCACCGCCCAGCCAAGCCGTTTACGCCACCTTCCAGCCAAGCTGAGCTCGCCGCCGCAAGACCCAAACACCCACACCCTGTCGAGCCGGCCAAAAAGGAACGACCCCCACCCCCATCAAGCCAAAACACCACCGCCATAGTCAGCAACCGCCGTCTACAACCCCCTGAAGCCAACCCAAATCCCCCCAAACCGTCCAACGACACAGCCACAGCCGGCCGGCAGACGGACCAGAAGGATAGGGCGGAGGAAGCGACAACAAGAGAGCTAGGGCGGGGAAGAGGCTAAGAGCTGGTGGAGGAGGACGGAGGAAACCAACAACAACTGCTCGGTTAGACGCTGCTTCGGGAGGAGAGAAGATGGAGTTTTCGAGGACAAATTCTGATCTTTTTTTAGTAATTGATGTATTTTTTGATGGGTAAAAGTAGTACATAAATAGGATACTGACAAGTCAATGACTCAATTCGGTACATTATGCTCCAGTTGACGTCCAGGCCTACAAGGGCCACCCATCCTCATCATGAAAATTATCAAAGGTTGCGAGTTCATGCTCAAAAGCATAGACTAGCAACCTTTTTCAGCCGGCTCTAAAACCCCTGGCCATAACCGGGGAACATAGGGCAGCTAGAACAACTAATGCGACTATCACTCAGTCCGTAAACGGCTGAGAATTACAAATTCAGTCCGGAAACCGGCTGAGAATAGCCACTTATTGAAACTAAACTAAACAAACCTACCTACCTAACCAACAACTACAAACGGCAGCAAAACAGTAACGCAACCAGCCGAACTCAGCCCTGCCAGCACCACCCGACGACAGCCTTCCACTCCCATGACACCAAGAAATTCCGCCCGCCATCCGCCGAACTCCGACCAGACGTTCGCTAAGCAGCCCCCACCACCAGCTCAGCTGCACCATCCATCCATTCCCGCAGGCTAAAGCAGCGACGACAACGGCCAGCCACTAGGCATGGCAAAACCAACCCAGACGACGGGTACAGCACCTCTGTCCAGCCAACAGCGTACACCACCCCCTAACCCAACCGCCGACTGAGCTGCAGCGCAACCTCGAAACACCGACTACATATTTACATCAGGACGAGCCGGTCAAAAAAGAAGCCACCATCCTCCGGCAGCCAAGCCCAACACCAGGAGCATCACCACCGTCAACAGCACCCAAGTCCACCCCACCCACCGATTCGATCCACCAGACAGCAGGCCGAATGACAAGAAAAGAAGGGGAAGAGGGGCCAGCGACATGCCCAAGGCAGGGAAGAGGCCAAACCACCGGTGGATGGCCGGCGGAAGCGTTAAGGGAGATTAGATTTGTTGAGGCGAAAGAGTTTTTCGAGAGAGAGTTTTTCGAGAGAGCCAACCTGTAATTGATGTATTTATGAATTGTGCATTTGTAGGCGCAGTATTAACTATTACCTGACGTGGACATGTGGATTGCTACTCTTTTTTTTTATATATAGAAGGGATCAAAATTCAAAATGTTATGTTAATCCGTCATAACTTAAATGTCTTCACATTCTTAGAAAACCAAGACAGATCAGTCATCAGGCCAAATGCCCAAATAAACAGATCATCAAAAACTCTCGACATGAGCAGAACAATCGACTCACATTCTCACCACCAACAATCACAAAATGTTCTTCAAACCGTACACTCTCCTCGTCATCATCTCTACCTCCCTTGCTCTGTTCGATCCGCTCTGCCTCTCCTTCGACACCATTACCGCAACCGATTCCTTCACACAAAGCCAGACATTAATTTCTCAAAATGGAGACTTCGAGCTCGGGTTCTTCAAACCAAATATTTTGAGTAACTGGTACGTTGGAATTTGGTATCGAAACATTCCCGACAGAGTCGTTGTTTGGGTCGCCAACCGAGACGACCCGGTCAACGGCCCTAATGGAACGCTTCGGATTGCTGGTAGCAAAATTGTCATCTACGACAGCGCCAAGAATCAACTAATCTGGTCGTCAAATGGATCTAGTGATGTCAACATGTCCAATCCAGTCGCGAAGATTCTCAACAACGGGAATTTTGTTCTAAAGGAAGCCGAGGCAGCAGAATCTGTTTATGTGTGGCAGAGCTTTGATTATCCGACTGACACTTTGTTACCGGAAATGAAGTTAGGATGGGACTCGTTGACTGGCATTGACCGCTACATTCGTTCATGGAAGTCCCCGGACGACCCTTCTTCTGGGAAATTTTCATTTAAACTCAATCATTCTGGCTCTCCGGAAATTTTTCTCTGGAGAGGAAATGTGAGAGTTTACCGAAGCGGGCCTTGGGTCGGAACGAGGTTCAGTGGTCTACCAGAGATGAAGTCGTCGTCAGTTTTAAATTTTGAGTTCGTGTCGAAACCCAATGAAGTGTATTACAAGTTAATGTTCCGGGACAAGTCTTCCTTGCCACCACGGCTGGTGGTGAACTCGACTGGATTCGTCGAAAGGTTCACATGGGTCGAGTGGGGTCAGATGTGGAGCCCATATTGGCACGCTAAGAGAGATCAATGTGACCTGTACCGCCTATGCGGAACTTGGGGTATTTGCGACCCGGACTCCTCGCCCGTGTGCAAATGCCTCCCCGGGTTCAGTCCCAAAAACACGCAAGCTTGGGATTTAAGAGAAGGATCGGATGGATGTGTACGCGTATCCGAAATGAATTGTGAATCAGATGGATTCTTAACAGTGAAAAACATGAAGCTGCCTGAGAGTGGGACTGCTTTGGTGTATCCTGATATGAACTTGGATGAATGCGCAGCAACTTGCCGGAGAAACTGCTCGTGTAATGGATATGCTTTGTTACCTGGATCAGGTTGCGTGATGTGGGTCGACAATTTGGAGGACATGAAGGTGTTTGGAGATGGCAGGGGTGGAGAAACTTTATTCGTTAGAATTGCAGCAGCAGATTTAGGTATGTAGTAATCAATTTTCATTCAGGGATTATTACTTTTCTTTTAAACTTTTTGGCGTATTTATTAATTATTGTGTTATATTATATGTTACTGTAGCGGCACAAGGTGTAAATGGCTCAACTAAGACAAAGGAGGTCATCAAGGTTGTGAGCATTGCCCTTGTAACGGGCACTTTTCTGTTGTTGGTAGGAGTGTACTTATTAATGTGGAAGGTTGGGTTAGTGTCAAGAGTCCTTAACGAGCAACAAGGTACGTCATTCAAAAATGTTCTGAGACTTTCGAGATATGTTCTAATTCATTTCCGGTGATCAGGTCCAGAAGACAGAAGTCATGATATGTTGCAATATGGCAATGAGAGCGGTGCGATTAGAACGGAGTACCTAGATGAGGGCCAGGATGACCTAGACCTGCCGCTGTTCGACTTCAGTGTAGTTATATCAAGCACAAATTCGTTCTCAGATGCAAACAAGCTCGGCCAAGGTGGTTTTGGGTGCGTGTATAAGGTATTCGATGTTAATGATACTTGTATTTTAGCTCTAGCCTCCTTAAGATTCGAAATTTTAAATTTACTTTACAATGACATCTAAAAACAGCTATAAACGGCTGAGATAAAACAGCTCGGACCGAAAACCCGGCTGAGAGAAACTAAACTATCCAAACTAAACTAAACCACAAATAATTTATTTTTAGATGTTAGTTTTTTCGCTTCACGAGGCTATCTCCTGCTAGTTTAGAAAGGGTACGACAGTGCGTCAGTTGCCTTTGTAGTGTCGATTACCGATGTCGGTCGACCAACTTGTGTAGTCGTGCCCTTTTTTAGGACTTCTGCCCCTTCGGGGCAGCTTGTTTCCGTTTTAATAAAAGCTTGAAGTTGATCAAAAAAAATTTACTTAACAATGACAATAAATTTTATGAGCGAAAATAAATAAATTGTGGCAGGGGACATTGCCGGATGGTCAAGTGGTAGCGATGAAGAGACTTGCGAAAAACTCAGGACAAGGCACAGTTGAATTCAAGAATGAGGTGAAACTGATTGCCAAGCTGCAGCACCGTAACTTGGTCAGACTAGTAGGTTGTTGCGTCGAAATGGACGAGAAAGTCCTCATCTACGAGTATCTTCCCAATAGAAGCCTTGACTCGATCTTGTTTAGTAAGGATGAGGCTCGTTTTTAATTCTAATATAAATATTCTTTTCTTGATTTCTGATGGATCGAGTTGAATATTGGGATACAAATATTCATTTCTTGAATTCTGATGTATCTAGTTGAATATTGATGCAGGTCGGAAAAGAAGTGGCAGACTCGACTGGTCGAAACGTTTTAACATCATTTGCGGAATAGCCAGAGGGCTTCTTTATCTTCACCAGGATTCGAGGCTCCGGATCATCCATAGGGATTTAAAAGCAAGCAACATATTACTTGATGATGATCTAAATCCAAAGATCTCTGATTTTGGAATGGCGAGGATCTTCGGTAGGGATCAGACGGAAGCCAACACGAGACGAGTCGTTGGAACATAGTAAGCTAACTAGAGCCTAGGATTTCTTGGTTACTTGGTGCTGAAATGAGTGAAGGTCTAACTTGAACCCTTGTCGCATATAGCGGATATATGGCACCAGAGTATGCTATGGATGGATTATTCTCGGTGAAGTCGGACGTTTTCAGTTTTGGCGTTCTTGTGCTTGAGATTATAAGCGGACAAAAGAACAGAGGGTTTTACTACGAAAATCAAGAGCTCAACCTTTTAAGTCATGTAAGTACATAACATTTCATTTCATATTCTCCTGCATATAAAACTGTGGAAGTTTATCTGAAACTATAATAGGTACTTTTGACCTCTCCTCCCTCTTGGTATCACGCTACACCTTTGATGGAAATACCAAATACTGTTAGGGTCCTTGAAATTATACATTTTAAGTATAAATTGAAATAAAATTCAATTGAACCGAAAACAATTTGACCTTTTCATGTATATAAAACCTTGCAGGCGTGGAACTTTTGGATTGAGGGAAAAGACATGGAGTTAATGGATCCTTTGGCAGGGGACAACTACTCGACATCCGAAGTAACGCGATGCATACAAGTAGCTCTACTTTGCGTCCAAGAGCGGGCGGAGGATAGACCAGTCATGTCTTCTGTGGTCTTAATGCTAAGTAGTGAGACTATCACAATATCAAACCCAAAACCACCCGGATTTTCCCTTCGACGAAATCCTCTAGAGTCCGATTCTTCCTCGTGTAAGCCGGATATGACATATTACACAGTGAATCAAATAAGCCTCACCATGCCTGATGGAAGGTGACCCTAAGCTCAGGGACTCGAGCTCCCCATAAAGACAAGTCAAATGTACATACATTAGAGTTCATTGCTATACAAAATAGAAAATCGAATTAAATTGAACTGAATTGATATTATTTCTTTTTACTACAATGAGATTGGGAAAAAACTTATTTAAGTTGAGCCCACATCTTCCACCATGATTAAAAAATATGTCATTCATCTATCTCATCCACTTATATCTTATTTAGTCATGACTCATGATTTATTTGGTCATGTACATCCCACTCATGACCAAACATAAAGTTCACCATCATTCTCTTTCATTTCTACATAAATACAAGCATATAAATATCAAAATGTATCTCTACTTGTAGATCTTCACAAAATATGAAAATTGGTGATTATTTTATTTAATACTTTATAATTTTAAAGATATATTTGTTACAACATCTAAGTTTAAATAAAGTTCTGACGCGTGACATGTGTCGCATTACATTTGGTTCAGCTCTCATGACCAAAACTAAAAAAAAGATCATGTGATGACCAAATTTGAACTTTTTTATGACTAGAAAAATCAAGATGGGAGTGCATAATTTTCTTAGTCACCTCTCATGACTCTTTTTATGACCCAAAAGATCATGGCGAGATGCTCTAATCGAATGTGTCATACTCTTTGCGGGGTTGTCCTTACTCATATGATATGGTAGAGCTCTCTGATGCTAATTTCCACATGATCTGCCCCTATTAAAATTACTTTGATTTTTTGAAATGTGAACTTAAGATATAGTATTTAATATAAGTTTTACATATTTTCCACATGTTTTTTCGACTTTACCATTCCTACTTATTAATTTAAGATAACTAATTTCGTTGTTATACTTGTCAACTGCAGATGTTTGCGAAATATTACCCGACTCTGTAGACTTGTGGATTAGGGATTACTATTTCGTGCAACCAAGATATTTACAGTCATTTGAAAACGATATAGTTCAACATCAAAACTACCTTGTTTCATTAATATAATCTCTAAATTTATAACTGAACTATTTTTAAAACTACGCAATTTTAATTTATTGATATGTAGTTTTACCTTTTTTTTTTTTGATAGCAAATATGTAGTTTTACCTTAAAATACACTAACATATACAGTTTCTTTAAATTGTTATTAATAACTTTGCTGGACATGATCTCATTCGGTGGATCAGAGTCTCCTACATTTGTTCATTTCAATTTTTTTTTGAAGCTATTTGTTCTTTTCAATTGATATAAAAATTGTTTTCCTTTTTTTGTAATAAAAAAAGTCATGCACTTTTTTGTTGAAGGGATCAGAATTCAAAATTATATGTTAGTCATAATCTATTCAAATTACAATACGTATTTAATCCATTTATAACTTAAATGTCTCAAATGCAATTTGTTGGAACAGAGCATCAAAAACTGTTGATTTTCTCGATACGACAAAACCAAATCCACCCGCGTTCTCACCACCAACAATCACAAAATGTTCTTCAAACCCAAAACCTACACTCTCCTCTTCATCATCTCCACCTCCCTTGCTCTGTTCCGGCCGCTCTCCCTCGCCTCCGACACCATTTTCGCAAACCAATCCCTCACAATAAGCGAGAGATTAGTTTCTCAAAACGGGGAGTTCGAGCTCGGGTTCTTCAACCCGGGTTATTTGAATCACTGGTACGTTGGAATTTGGTATCGAAACATTCCATCATGGACTATTGTCTGGGTCGCCAACCGAGACGATCCAGTCAACGGCCCCAATGGAATGCTTCGGATTGCTGACAACAAACTTGTCATCTACGACAGCGTCAACAATGAACACGTGTGGTCGTCGAATGGATCAAGTAACATCAACATGACCAATCCGGTTGCGAAAATTCTCGACACTGGAAATTTTGTGTTGAAGGAAGCAGCGGCAGTGGAATCTGTTTACGTGTGGCAGAGCTTTGATTATCCGACGGATACTTTGTTACCAGACATGAAGCTGGGATGGGACTCATTGACCGGCATTGACCGCTACCTTCGTTCATGGAAGTCCGCGGACGACCCTTCATCCGGGAAATATGAATTTAAACTCAATCATTCTGGCTTTCCAGAGATTTTTCTCTGGAGAGAAAATATGAGAATTTTTCGGACCGGACCATGGATTGGCACGAGGGTCAGCGGCTTGGCCGAGATGAACCCGTCGACGATTTTAAATTTCGAGTTCGTTTCGAAATCGGATGAGATTTATTACAAGTTAGTGTTGCGACACAAGTCCATCTTGCCCTCTCGACTAGTGCTGAGCTCGGGCGGGTTGGTCGAAAGGTTCACGTGGGTCGAGGAGAGTAAGACGTGGAGCCCGTTTGGGTACGTTATGAAAGACCAATGTGATGTGTTCCGCCTATGCGGAACTTGGGGCATTTGCGACACGGACTCCTCGCCCGTGTGCAAATGTCTCACCGGTTTCAGTCCCAAAAACCCACAAGCTTGGGATTTGAGAGACGGGTCGGATGGATGCGTACGAACATCCAAATTGAATTGCAAATCGGACGAATTCTTTGCATTAAATAACATGAAGTTACCCGAGAGTGGGACTGCTTTGGTCTATCCTGATATGAGCTTAGATGGATGCGCAACAGCTTGTCGGAGAAACTGCTCGTGTAACGGATATGCAAACCAGTTAACCACTGGGTCTGGATCGGGTTGCGTGATGTGGGCGGGCGAGTTGGTGGACATGAGGGTGTACGGAGATGGCAAGGGTGGGCAAACTTTGTACATCAGAATTGCAGCAGCTGATTTGGGTATGTAACTCGATCTCACATGTATCCCTTTAATCAATTTTTTTTGTTTTTTTATTACAATGGGTTAGGTTAGTGATAGTATGAGGAATCGACCCCGAGCATCGCATGATGTCGGGTGACATGCCTACCACCGGGCCAAGCGTCGATCCTCTAATAAATTTTCATTGTTGAAGTTTTGATTTATTTAATTTATATTAACAAAAGTGAATTTTAACATAACTTTGTTGTTTTACTTTGTATGTCGTAGTAGCGGCAAAAGATGAAAGTGGATCGGGCAAGAGAAAGGAGGTCATCAAGAAGGCTGTGAGCAGTGCCCTTGTAACTGGCACTTTGTTGTTGATTATAGGAGTTTACTTAGTGTGGAAGGTCCGGTCATTGCCAAGAGTCCTGAATCAACAACAAGGTATGTATGTCGGTTAAATATCAAATGTAGACTTTCAGGATAAGTTTTGATTCATTTTCTGGCCCAGGTTCAGAAGATAGAAGTCGAGATATGTCGTTGCCCTATGGCAATGAGATAAATGCGAGTATAAAGGAGTACCGGGATGATCTAGACCTACCGCTATTCGACTTTAGTATAGTCGAGTCAAGCACAGATTCGTTTTCGGATGCCAATAAGCTCGGCCAAGGTGGTTTTGGCAGCGTGTATAAGGTATTCAATACTTTAATTATGATTAAAAATATATTTGAAATTTACTTTTTAACGAACCGTACATTTTGTAAGTCAAAAAATGTCACTTGTTGCAGGGGACATTGCCGGATGGTCAAGTGGTAGCGATGAAGAGACTTGCAAAGAACTCAAGGCAAGGCACTGATGAGTTCATGAATGAGGTGAAACTGATTGCCAGGTTGCAGCACCGGAACTTGGTCAAACTAGTCGGATGTTGCGTCGATATGGATGAGAATGTCCTCATTTATGAGTATCTTCCCAATAGAAGCCTCGACTCGATCTTGTTCAGTAAGGACTAGACTCTGTTTTTGCACTATCATATAAACATTCATTTCTTAAATTATGATGAATCGAATCAAATCTTGACTCAGGTAGGAAAAGAAGTGTCAAACTCGACTGGTCAAAGCGTTTTCACATCATTTGCGGAATAGCCAGAGGGCTTCTTTATCTTCACCAGGACTCGAGGCTTAGGATCATCCACAGAGATTTGAAAGCCAGCAACATATTACTTGATGATGATCTCAATCCAAAGATCTCCGATTTTGGAATGGCGAGGATCTTCGGTAGGGATGAGTCACATGCCAATACGAGACGAGTCGTTGGAACATAGTAATCAATCTAGAACCTAGCATTATTTTTGGTTACTTGGATTGAAATCAATAAAAGTCTTACTTGAATTTTGTTGCATATAGCGGATATATGGCACCTGAGTACGCTATGGATGGATTATTCTCGGTGAAATCAGACGTTTTTAGTTTCGGTGTCCTTGTGCTTGAGATTGTAAGCGGAAAAAAGAACAGAGGATTTTACTGTGAAAGTCATGAGCTCAACCTCTTAGACCATGTAAGTACATAACATCTCATTTCAGAATCTCTCGCTCACTAAAAATAGGGCCCTGTCCACTTTGACTTGTTTTTTTGACTTGTAAGTTAAGATAAGTTAATATCAGTTAAGATAAGTTAATATCAGTTAAGATAAGTTAAGATCAGTTAAGATAAGTTAAGATCAGTTAAGACAAGTTAAGTTACTTTTAACATACCACCATACTATTTATCATACCATCATACTATTCACCATCATCATACAATCATCATCATACTATTCATCATCATCATCATACCATCATCATCATCATACTATTCACAATCATCATACCATCATACTATTCATCATACCATCATCATCATACTATTCATCATACCATCATCATCATCATACTATTCATCATACCATCATACTATTCATCATACCATCATCATACTATTCACCATCATCATACCATCACACTATTCATCATCATCATCATCATACTATCATCATCATACCATCCTCATACTATTCATCATCATACCATCATCATCATCATCATACCATCCTCATACTATTCATCATCATACCATCATCATCATCATCATACCATCATACTATTCATCATACCATCATCATCATACCATCATACTATTCATCATCATCATAAAATTACTATTCATCATCATAAAATTACTATTCATCACCATCATCACCCCCATCATCATCATCAGTATATTATTATTCATCATCATAAAATTACTATTCATCATCATCATCACCATCATCATAATATTACTATTCATCATCATAATAATATTACTATTCATCATCATCATAATATTACTATTCACCATCATCATAAAATTACTATTCATTATCATCATAATATTACTATTCATCATATCATCGTCATCATACTATTCACCATCATCATAATATTACTATTCACCATCATCATAATATTACTATTCATTAGTCAATATAAGTTTCAGTTAAGTTAAGATCAGTTAAGATAAGTTAATATCAGTTAAGATAAGTTAAGATCATTTAAGATCAGTTAAGTTTCAGTCAAAGTGGACAGGCCCTAAGAATACAAAAATATGATAGTTTATATGAAATATAAGAGTTTCTAATCTCTGCCATTGAAATTAGGCTGCGCTTTTTGATGAAAATACTATCATAAGTTATTTTATTTATACTTTTAATATTCAATTGAATCGAACATTTAAAACCTTGTAGGCGTGGAACTTTTGGATCGAGGGGAAATATATGCAGATAATGGATCCCTTGGCAAGAGACAACTATTTGGCATCCGAAGTAACACGATGCATACAAGTAGGGCTACTTTGCGTCCAAGAGCGGGCGGAGGATAGGCCAATCATGCCTTCTGTGCTCTTGATGCTAAGTAGTGAGACAACCACAATGCCGAATCCAAAACCACCCGGGTTTTCCCTTCGACGAAATCCTCTAGAGTCCTACTCTTCCCCGAGTAAGTAGGATATGATGTGTTGCACAGTGAATTGAATGACTCTCACCATGCAGGATAGCAGGTGATACAAGCTATGACGGAATCGAGCTCTCCGTAAAAACAACTGGATGTACATATATCAGAATTTGACTTTATACAGATAGAAAACTGAATTAAATGGAACTGAATTGATTTTTTTTTAACGAGCCATTTTTTTTTACCGAGACAATAGTTGATTTAAATTGAGCGCAATGTGTCTTACTGTTTGTGGGGTTTGTCCTTACTCATATGTTATGGTACAGTTCTGTGGTACTTTGTCCAAATCCAATTATTTTCTTCCACAAAGAAAGGAGAAGGACCCCTTCATTTTAATATCAGAGCATCTTTGGATGAAGATCAAGTTTTGAACATGTTTTGGTTGCTTTGATAATAACACTACACAATGTCCAAAATGTCATCTTCAATTTCTTTATCTTTATATATAATACTTATTAAGTACACTGAACTGAAATCAAATATATTGAATATTAAAACTTTTTAAAAAAATTCATTACATAATTAACATATATTTAAAAGTTAAGTTTATTCCACAAAGGATTAGGAAGAGGAAAGGAATGAAGTGGAAAACATTCACGAAGAATGTAGGAAGCGTCTGCACCATAGGCGGGACTAAGAAAATTTCACAAAATTGTGGAAAGGAAAAGTGTCACGGTAAGGTTTGAACACAAGACCTTGCATACTGTAATGCAAGTGCTCAACCAACTCATCTACCCTCTCACGAAGGTGTGCTTAAACAACGCTAAGGTCAATCCATGGAGGTGTTTGTCGATTCATGAGGTTATAAAGTTAGAGGTGCTGAGATGCCCCGCGCTTCACCGAATGATTCAAAGTTTAAACACGGGTGGTGCTCTTTACCTAGATGTGCTTCAAATATACTAGAAATATATGTAATCAAAAAATGTATTGTATACGATATATTCCTTGATATGTTATATATGAGATGTAAAGTAAAACCACTATCAAAAAAAAAGAAGAAGTTAATTTAAGTTACTTCATATGAACGGTAGGAGGCAAATTCAATAAAAATTGAAAATAATTTATAAGGCCATAAATACTTTCATGGAAGTTGAGGGACCGTTTGGTAAGTGACAAAGTCACGAGGTTTCTGGGAATATAAACGTTTTAATAAATTTAATATTGTATTGTTTCTTTGTTTGGCATTTGTGAAAAGGTCGGAGAATGGTGACTTTTTTCTCCATTTTTTTTTTCAATTCCGTCCAGTTCAATATAACTTACCGACAAACTTTAACGTCGTCAACGTCATTATTAATTTCCTCTTCCATTTATGCCCTTCATATTGACTTTTCTGTTTTTTGTATTTTTTTGATGGAGACTTTTCTGTTTTTTGTTGTTGTTGTTTCATTTTCTACAATTTCTCTCATTTGGACAATTTTGAATAATTAATTTTCCTAAACTCCATAATTTTCCGCACATAAAACTTGAGAAAGAAACTCTGATAATAAAAAAAATTGAGAAAGAAACGGGGCCAATAAAATATAATAAATTAATGGAGAAAGATATGTCAGAAACATCACTCATATATCAGAATTTTCAATATTAATACGATTAAATTATCTACAATCTCTAATTTTGGTAAATAAAATAATTGTTTAATTACAATATAAATGATTTGGAGATAATTTGAGTTTTGCCACACTTTGAGAAACTTGTTGGGGAAATGCCACCCAACCAAAGTTCATTTGGGTTTTGCCACAACCCGCTAATGAGGTTAGCGGTTTGTGGTGAAGTCAAATCTAATGCTTATGTGGAGTGAAAGGTACGAACCACAAACCGCTATTATCGTTAGTGGTTTGTTTTGATGTAAAAAATTAAGTATACTATTTCACCACAAACCGCTATCTCTATTAGCGGTTTGTTTTTATGTAAAAAATTGTCAATGTGGCTCCTACGTGGATGCCGCATACAATTTTCGTTAGCAATAAATTTGACTTTGTAACAAACCGCTAATCTCATTAGCGGTTTGTGTCAAAACCCAAATGAACTTTGATTGGATGGCATTTCCCCAACAAATTTCTCAAAGGGTGGCAAAACCCAAATTATCTCAATGATTTGAGGGTATAACTCAATTAAACTCTTTAATAGAAAGGAATCAAACCTGGCTTGGGCTTCTTGAAGCTTCCATTAGCATTGAATCCATGGTCATACCTGCCTCTCTTGCGAACATCCATCAAGTCGAAATCTCATATTGAAAACAACTGAAAACTAGATTCGAAGTGCAACGAAGCTTTGAGCGACGGACGATGAAAAATTTAGGGTTTCGGGGAGAAGAAGATGCGGAAAAGGTTCGAACTTTGCTCGATTAAATTTAGGTCAGATTTCGAGTAGTGACGGAAGCAGCAGACAGATGTGTTGTGAGCGAAGCAGAAGTTTTAGGATTTGGTTATAGGGTCTAGGCTTGGTCGAGGTTGGTGATGAGGGTGATGACGCCGCTGCGGATCAGTTGAGCGAGCATGACCCCTTTACTGGATTGTCATCAGATTCTAAATCACGGACATTGTTCGTGGATCAGAACTTTGATGTTTGTGATTTTGAGCAGAACAATGTTGATTAAAATCAGGAACAACAGAGGATATTCATGAACAATCAACCCGCACCCAGAAATATATATGCATATATTATAAACCACAAACATTGTTATTCTATGTACGGATTTTCATTTTATCATACAATCGAGTTTCAACATCTTATTCAAAACCACGAACAATAGATGCATATTCATGAACAACCATACCCAGAAACACCCCAACATATGTATGGCAGAAATCTAGGGTTGTAGTCGACGGAGGAAAATAAATCGTTGAGAAGAGAGATATTCGTTGAAGAATTCGTGATTTTGATTTTCAAAAATATAGGGCTCAAAATAGTAAAACGTATATTTGACTAGATATTTATGGGATTACAACATTAAAATATACATTATCATTTCCTAATATACCCTTATTAGCCATTAAAACGATAAAAGACTATTTATTCTAAATTAAACTTGATTAATCTAAACCGTATAGATTATCAGATCAACGGATATTAAAAGTTCCGATTTCTGATAAAAACTTGTGATTATGACCAGAACTCAACCTTAAATTAATATAGAGATTTACATATTTTCCACATGTTTTATAACTTTTACGGTAATTAATCTTTAATTTTCAACTTCCTTTTTCTGTAGGACTAGTTTTTTTTTCCGATTAGTTTCTGTAGGACTAGTTGAAAAATAGATTTTATTATTGTTTGAAAAGGAAGTCAATTAATTACATGTCACACACAAAAATGAAAAAAAATCCATATGGAAAGCGTTACCAAATAAATTAATTCACTCAAAAGAATCTGATTAAAACGATGAATTAATATACGGTCAACGATAAATTACTAGTACTTCGGAGATTGAAAATAAAAAAAGTCAAAGAAAAAAAAGCTAATATTACAAGGGTAAAATCGTCAATTAGTAACATCCTCTGTAGATGATTTTTGACTTATACCAGACACACACCTACAAATTCAAACCTTGAAAATTTTACAGAGAGAGAAACCACCTCGAAGCAGAAGCATCTCAGAAACAGCAACAAGATGACGACGACGAGCCAAATACCCGACGATTTCAAATGCCCAATCTCCCTCGAAATCATGTCCGACCCGGTAATCCTCTCCTCTGGCCACACTTTCGACCGCGCCTCAATCCAGCGCTGGCTCGACGCCGGTCACCGCACCTGCCCGATCACTAAATTGCCTCTTCCAGACCGCCCGTCTCTCATCCCTAACTACGTTTTACGCAGCTTGATATCGAATTACTGCTCGGTCGGTCTTAAATCGCACCAGTGCCAAACCCTAGAAATGGAGCCCAAAGGTCTGGTGACGGTTTTGGGTTCGAGGAGTGCGAGTGTGGAGGTAAAGATAGGAGCTTTGGCGCAGTTGGGGAAGATGTCGAAGAGGGATTCTGCGTTTCGGCGGCGATTGACGGAGTCTGGGGTGGTTGCGGCGGTCCTGGAGTGTGTGGAGTCGGAGGATGTGAGGTTGCAGGAGAAAGCGTTGTACTTGTTGTTGAATTTGAGCTTGGATGATGATAATAAGGTGGGGTTGGTAGCCGAGGGAGCGATTGGTAGAGTTGTGGGAGCGTTGAGAGGTGGGTCGTCCGATGGGAGGGCGGTGGCAGCAACGGTGTTGACTAGTTTGGCTGTGGTGGAGGTCAACAAGGCCACAATCGGCGCGTATCCTTACGCAATTGGAGGATTGGTTTCACTGCTCTGCGAGGGGAGCTTAAGGGAGAAGAAAGAGGCTGCCACCGCGCTTTACGCTCTGTGCTCTTATCCTGATAATAGGAAGAGAGTTGTGGAGTGTGGAGCGGTGAGGATCTTGTTGACGATTGCGGATTTGGGTCTGGAGAGGGCAGTCGAGGTTTTGGGGCTTTTGGCGAAATGTAGGGAAGGGAGGGAGGAGATGATCAAGTTTGATGGCTGTGTGGATATTTTAATTAGGGTCCTTAAAATGGGGAGTCCTAGAGGCGTGCAGTATGCGCTTTTGACGCTGCATTCCCTTTGCTGTTGTAGCGAAAGGGTGTGTGGTGATTTAAAGGAGCAAGGTATTATCGATTATTGCTATGGGTTGGTGGATGACGAGAATGAGAAGATTAGAAGAAATGCAGATGCCTTAATTCAGCTTCTGCAGGGAACTTAGCCAGTGGCTATTTCCATTTCTGAACGGTGGCGGATTTTGTTGGAGATGGGATGCAAATGGCTTTATATGGTATGCGATCTTCATTGATAGAGATGGGTCAGGGTTTTTTTGTCAAATGGGGTTGTTTAGGCCTCCATGGAATTGCTTCTGTACAAAGAAAGGTCAGATTTTATTCAAGACATCTTTACTCGTATCATGTATATTTGGACGGAAATGTTGTTGTTGTTTATACATGCTTCCTTTCCAAGTTTGTTTTAAATGACACTTTCACATTGAGTCTTATGATTTCTTTTCTTGTTAAGTTCCTTTACATTTACTTAGATTAGAGTTTAAATGCTATTTCTCGCATCTTGGTAAAGCCACTTAGACATAGTAATCTATTTTTAGAAGTTCTTATTTAATCATGTTTATTCGGTTACGCTTATATGTTATAGGCAATGCTTCAAACGTGCACGTTGGATTCATGCAGCACTTCCTTTTCTAAGCATCAGTATAGACATGCAGGAGTAATTTGTTCTTTGCATTTTGGTTTCCAGTGACTTATTTAGTTATCAGTTAACAACAGTAGTGTACTAATTATATTTCTAGGGTTTGGTATTGTAGTTAGTGATGTTCTTTGACAAGCTAAATCCACATTGTGACTTCTTCATTGACCTAAGCTACCAGTTAGGCATACCTATCAACATCCCCCACATACAAATTCAAATGTTGAACTTAGTAGGTTCTTAGGTGAAATGTTTGGTATTGACTTCAACCATGTTTCATATATTCTCCATTGACTCATGATGTCACGTCCTTCTCTTAATAAAATCTCCATTTCATTTGACACTTCAAAATACATACAAATCCCGCCCTTCCCGTGAAGTTTGAGGTTCCTTTTGGTTCTCGTGCGACTTGAGACCTATTTCTAGCCATATTTCATTTGAAAGAGGTTGGCCAGCCAAGTAGGGTGGTGGTCTGTTTGGTTAAAGAGTTCGTCGTGGATTCGTACACCATGTGTTCTAATCCTGGGGATACCAATTGTCCTCACAATTTTGTGAGATTTTATTTTTCCTTTTCCTTTCTCTATTCCTTGGCCGACTGTGGATGCTTCCCTTAGACGTGACATGTCTTGCAATTGTAAATGTATCCGGTGTAATCTGTGCTCAAATGTCGAAGAATGTATCAATGATTTCGGGTAGATGTGGCGGATCCAATGATAAAAGTGTCGGGCCTGGCCTAAAGCTCGAGATGCCTTAATAGAGTTTCAAAAATTGATATAAATATATTATATATGTACTAGATGATTAAGGCTATCGCGATATGTATTGAAAGGTCCCTTAGTCACGTTCATCAAGAAAAAATTGAAAGAGAGGTTGAATAAGTCAACTATGATATCACAATTCACACTCAAACGTCTATTACCATAGTTATTAAAACCGGACCGGATCGACTGGTTGGACTGGGATCGATTACCGGATCGGTTCGGTTCTGTTATCCGATCAGTTTACAATCAACCCGGTCAAAACCTAGTTGACCCGGTCGATTGAACCGATTGACCCCAGTTTTTTTATTAAAAGTGATTTGATCGGTTCGATTTGGTCTAAAAAAATATTTATTTATTTTGACTTGGACAAGACTCGAAACTAGTCTTCCTTTATAATTATCCCCTCCACTTCCACCAAGCTAAACATGATTCTTGTTTTATTATTTGTTTTAATAATGTATATTCATTTATCAAACTATAAAATTTATTTAGAAATTTGAAAAGGAGAAGTCTCTCCTTTGAAAAAAAATTATAAAATTTATTACTTATTATCAATTTAGCTAGAAATTTAATTAGTCTTAGAAATCCCTTATTGTTGTGACTTGCAAATTAAGACTAAAATGGTTATTGTTGTTCTATTATTGATTTGTACTATATTAATTCTAAATTTGTTATGATATGTTGTTTTAATCAGATCATAAATATGTAATATTTATTCAAGTCATAAATATGTTAAATTATAATATCATATATAAGTTTTTTATTTTTATTTTTTAATATGTGCGGGTTAAACCGGTTCAATCCGGTTGAACTACTGACCCATTGACTCAGTAACATGACCGATTCGATGCACGGATCGATTTTAATACCACTGTCTATGACAGTAATAAACAAAATTAAAAATATCAATTGATATAGTCGTTTAAAAAATTAGTTTTTTGTCATTTTTTTCTAAAAATAAATTTGGGCCATTTAAAACGGGCCGTGATGTGCGGCTAGGCCCAATTCATGCTTCGCGCCCTTTACGTTAAAAACTTGATGATACGCACAAGCACACACTGTCCTCAACAGTCGACCTCTGCACAACGATCCGTGATCGGTCAACATCGGGGAAGTGACGGTCAACGTATGAGGGTTGGTTGATCTGTGGCTATGAAGCGGAACTGCTGACTGGACGGGTTTCTTGAAGGATGAGGGACTAAGGAGGTGATGGCGTATCGGCTAAATACCAATAACCGATTTCGACGCAGAGAGTTGGGTTGTGGGAGAGGGATGTTGTCGACGATGAGGAAGCGAATTGGGATAGAGGAGACTGAAACTTGAAGGTAAAGATAAGATCGGATTTTGGTTTTCTGAAATTAGGGTTTTCAATGGGGTCTTGATTTGTTGGGTCTGACTAAAAATCAGTTCAAAACTACAATCTACTACCAGTGTATCAATTATTGGGGTCGAATTAAGAAATCTGGACCGCCAGGATCAAGAGCTGGATTAATCCTCAACACAGCGCACCGATATTTCAAGCACTTGAGGTCAGGTATTCAGAGTGAAGACGCTTCCAAGCGGATTTTGTTGAAATTATTTCGAACTTGCAAATCTTTTATATTTCAAGAATTTCAGGTAGTGAAAATTATTGAGAGCTCAGTGTCTCCTCTAGCTGGTGGAGAGGGGTAACTATACATCAATTGAACCATTTTCTCGCACTGTTAAGCACCGACTTATTTCTGAAAGCGGTTGAATAAGCACATGAGGTTGAGGTCAGGCATTCGGTGTTACGACGCTTCCAAGCATCTGAAATCATCAGCTTCACACATTTTCGTGCTCTTTCCCTTGTTGCATTCTTATGTTCGTTCATGAAACAGTCACCCTCTTGATTCTCATCCTGTCAGCAAAAAGATCAAGTAAAAAGTCATCTGGGCTATGTTCATGTTTTCGGTAAATCAGGTACAATGTTTGAGTTATCGTGTAACTATTTAATATATCTCATGCCATTTTAAATGTTTTTTTTCCAAATGTAGACTTATGAGATGCACGCTGGAATGCGACTTGGATTTGTTACCTTGGCGCTGCCCAAGTCATCGCAAAGACGAAATATTGTTGCTACTGAGTTGCTCATGCCTTGGGAATAATCAGTGAGATCATCAATACTTGAGCTTGTCATATTTTCACCCTTTAGGAAAAACAAGTGAACCAGAAGAATATAAGCTCCCGAACTAACAGTCCCGTTTTTCAGGTACTCTTCTGGTGCAGGCAAGTGGTTATTCGCAAACCATTTTGCTTCCAGAAGAAATGCATTGCACAAATCAGCCCACTGCAAGAAACAAAACATGTTCATTCTGTTGACACTCCAATGCTTAGTATTTTTTTTTATACTAACAGCAACTTACTGATTTTGGCAGATAAAATGTTTAGCATTCTGCCCATATGTCCTTTAATTCCTTCGTGGTTTCATCTTGTGCTCGAAAGCATTCCCTCATATAGTGTGGCAGTTGTTCGGTGGCTTCATAGTCCCATCTGCGTTTAAAACACACAGGTGAGTAATTTCTCGACAGTCTATCTGAATTGAGAGTTTTCTACCTGTTCACGACTTTCGTGAAGAGAACAACTTCCTCCAGCGTCCCATATACATCATCATTAATTGTGTAAACCAAGGAAATTGGCTTGGTAATAACAATTCTTTGCTCTGAACGGCTTGGATCTGCAAGGATTCCCATTAACCATAGGTACCACTTTAGCGGTTGGTTTCTAGCGCGCTTCATTTCCTCAGATAGTCCTCCCTTATTATCCCACCACCTGACAGATCACTGACATTACTTCAAGTAAATAACATTGAAATTTGTATAAAATTGAATGAAATGAATCTTGATATTATGAGTTACTCGTTAAAAAGTTGTGTTTCGTTTTGGTGTTGAAGCTGAACAATGTTGAAATCCATTTTTGCTAGCTGCTTCATGTGGTTTCTCCATTTGTTATTATTGCTCTCAAAATCCTCAATATAACTTTTTTTATCCTGAATCTTGCCAGGTTTTTGTGATGAGGATGGCTCAACGTCTTTCCAATAATTAGTATTGCCTCTGCACTGAGCGTTCATTTGAGAATATGAAGACATTAGAGATTTAGAGACATATGAAGACAGTACATTTGAGAATATTATACCAAGCTTTTTATTTATATAGACTACTCAAACTCAGTAATGATTTGTTTTATTCCTAGTAGAAATTATTCATCCTTGAGCCTAGCTACATGCAGATCTGTCTCCCTCTACTATCATTATTCTGGTGTACTTTATTTTGAGATGTAATTTCTGATTCCAAAATCATGTGTGGGTGTGGCTGCAGGTATATTCGGTTTTTGCGTGGCGTAGCCTAGGCTCCAGATTCTAAACGTAAAATGCTTTCAGAAGATTTTATTTACCATGGATTTATTAATTATCATGAATGGATTTTGTATAGGTGAAAAACACTGTTAAGCCTTTCGGCAACATTATATATTGGCTGTGGCCTGAGGATGTTCAGTGTCACCGCATCTATGGCGTATATTTGTGACATTGAAAGCTGAATGATTTCAGATAAAATCAAGTTGAAATTTCACAATCCCTGATCACATGGCTTGTTGTCAATGTACATTCAAGGTACAATGGGTGGCAACTGTATACAGGCTCTATAATGTTTTGTCAATCAGGATGGGAGTGATTGTAGCTTCTTTTCGAGCATTTTGGCATGTCTGAGTGTGTTCAAAGCCTCAGCTTGCTTGCCTTCACGCTTCAAGGTTACTGCCTTCATCTTTTCAACCTTGATTTGCTGTTCTAGCTGGGTTCTCTCCTGGCCAGTGCCTGAATTTGAACTGCTGGGCTGACTAAGGTGCTGCTTTGCTGGCTCTGCCCTTGCTTGATTTTGTGGGGGTGGAATAGTGTCTGTGATCCCAATTGATTGTAGTGCAGACATTAGCTGAGGATCAAAAAGATCCTCAACAGTAGTATCCATATTGGTGGATGAACTTGCAGAAGAGCTCTGAGAAGCTGAATCTTCCAACTGATTTTCAATCTCCTTTGCAAGTTGAAACTCAGCATCCGCTTCGTCTGTGCGTCCTTCTCTTCTAAGCTTCAATGCCTGTCGCTTGTGAGCAAGGGATTTCTGTTGCAATTTAAAGCGATCCCGGGAAGAGAGAGGTGGAGATGCTGAATTGGAAATGGGTTTCTCCTTCAGTGGAACTGAGGAAGCAACAGCACCATCTGATACCACACAAGTTGTTGCAATAGGTTGAACAATGTGTTCAACTTCAGTCTTCAGTGAGACTTCTATTGGCTGAAATGTGCTAGTTGTTTTTGCATCTTTGTCAACCACAGTTTCATGCAGAACTTCGTTGGATTCACTTTCGGCCGGCGCAGCACATTCTGGTTGTGCCTGTTTCTTTGGTACCTCCATTTCTGCCAATTGTTCCTCTAACAGTTTAGCCGAACTAAGAACTTCCTCTGCCTCCTCATTTTGACCTTGACGCCTCAGAGTTAGTGCTTTTCTTTTCAGACCCAAAAGCTCTCTCTGCAGTTCTGCTTTACTTCTCCTCGGCGGTGCCGGTGCTACATGTTTTCCTACACTACCAGTAACAACAGACACATCAGTGCTTGGTTTAGAAGAGCTACCGTTCTGTGAAGTTGGTTTCTCATGAGTGCTGGTACTTTCTGCATCATTATCCTTCCAGCCTAGATTACTCAAAAGTAAGAGATACGTTGGATCATGCAAATCATTCTCAGTCACATCCTCTTCTTCCCCTTTGCCATCAATATCCATTATAGTAGAAAGATCGGGTTCTTTAACGACGGGAACCACCTGTGACACTTTTCCCTTGGAAATGCCGAATTCTTCAAGTTGTTGCTCTAGGATCTTTGCTTTTTTCAATTCTTCTTCAGCTTCATCAAGCTTCCCTTCCCTTCTCAAAGAAAGAGCTTTCTTTTTCAGGCCTAATAGCTCTCTCTGTATCATGATCTTACTCTTAGGAGGTGGTCTAGACTGCTCTACTGTTGGAGGGTCAAACTCCTTGTTAGGCTTCACAAACACCTCAGATGTCTCACCTTGAATGGCATCTAGTTCTCTTTCAAGTAGTTTTGCTTTCTTAAGCAGTGACATGGCTTCTGACGTGTTGCCTGCTCTTTTTTTGTTGAGAGCCTCTTGTTTTAATGACTGAATTTGCTGTAACAAGGATTCATGATCCATGGGCTCAGAACGTGGCTTGCTTTTCTCAGGGGGAGATTCATCATCTGACCATCCAAATGACTTCAGGGCCGCCGATATTTCTGGATCATCCAGATCCGCTTCAGTTACTTCGCCATCCTCGCCAACATCATCAGCCATGCGCATTAGTTGATCAATGTTTAATGCAGGAACCGAGACATCTGTGATTAACAAGTCATCCGGTTTATCAGCCCCCATACTCTTGATCAGTGAGGCAAATTCATCATCAGAATCGTCAGCTTCACCTAGTAGCTCCTGTTCCTCAAGTTCTCTCTCTAGTATCTTGGCTTTCTTTAGTTCCTCCTTGGCTTCAGCCATCCTTCCTTCCCGCTTAAATGCAAGAGCCTTTCTCCTCAGAGCAGTAACCTCAGACTTGTCAATCGCACTTGAGCTTTTATTTGCCTTTCCATTTTGAAATGTTTCCACAATAAGAGTAGAGAGTTCGCCCTCCAAGCTCATAGTTCCAGTCTTCTTATCTGCACCATGAAGTTCCTTATCTGACCATCCAAGTTCTCTGAGTTCTGCTGATATGTCATCCTTGTCTTTACGAGTGGACAGAGCAGGTTGAATGTCTGCATCAGCTACTTTAGAATCAGCTTTGACCATGCTAATGGAAGTCACTGCCTTTTTGCGATTTTTTCGTAAAGACAGTTCCAAAGCTGCAGCTTCCCGTTCTAGCTCCTTTCCTCTCTTAAATGCTTTTAAAGCTTCACCAGCTTTTCCATCTGCTTTTAAGATTTTATACTTATTTTTCTCCTCAATAGCTTGTTGTCGAAGTTTCTCAGGACTAACAGACCCCATCTCTGCCAGCATATCATTGGAATCACTCTTTGAGCCACTTACACCCAATTCTTTTCCTTCATTTTGTACTGAGCCTTCTTGAGCTGTCGAGGATGAAGCACTACTGGTTGATCTTGGAATGTTAGATACAGAGCTCAAAGATCCTCGTCTAGAGGAAAGGGTATCCTTCCCATCACTAAGTAACTGGTGAAGAAGATCATCCTCCTGATTCGAGTCAGCTGCATATTAAGGCAAAATCATTTAGAAGACATAATCCACACTACATTAAGAGATAACACGTTTTATCCCACATGATGCTAGACGGAATATAGAAAAAAAAACATCTCTTTCTGAAATACACATTTGATCTGTGTAGTATATTACAACTAAATGTGTTTCCTGATTAGCAAAAACATCGTCGCTCACAACTTTCCTTCTTTCTTAAATAACAACCTCTGCAACTTAAAACAAACACCAAAGTCAAATTGAAACTATCAAACACCCTTACGAGACGCACAAACTTCTAGGTACAATACTGCCATTATAAGCATCTATGCGATACATCATACATGCATCCAGATAGAAATCCTTATACGCAGGTAGCATTAAAAAAAAGTACCTTTCCCGGCTTTACTTTTGGGCCCATATCGTCTCTCGAACTTTGCCGCATCCTCCACTTGTTTACATGGATCGCAAATCCTAACAGGAGAGTCCCCTTGCCCACGCAAAAACATCCTTTGCTGAGTACAAGTGTTGCAAAACAACCCACCACATCTTCGACAATGATGCTAAAAAATTCAAATTTTGCAGAATATCATAACAAGAAAAAACTACACATCAACTTATCACATTTAACATCAACCACCACAAAATAAAATATTTCAATCAATTTGAAAACACAAATTCTCTAGCTTGGATTCCAACCATTCAAATCCATCATTATAATAATGTAAAAAAAAATTAAAATAGTTAGAATCGCAAAACCCTAAGCATCTCATTTCAGGTCAAAACGCTAGAAACATATAAAACACTTCATCCTTTAACTCAAGGAACTCGAAACACTTATGGAATCGATCGGAAAGGCTGAAATCCGAAATTAAAATCAATTGATAAGATTCAAAAAGTCGATATGTACCTTGCGATTGATGAAAGTGAACTGGGATGCGCATCCTTGGCAGTGAGAGGCATCGACGACCCACGTGTTTCCGCGCAGCGATGGCTTCGCTGGAAGTCCGATCTTCTCCAACATCTCCCGATCGATCGATTTCGCTCGATTGTTCAGAAAAAAGTATTTAATTTTAAATTAATAAAAACAGAGAGATGAACTTTAATTGGAAAAATCAACGAGTCGTGCAGATGACTGTTATATAATCCTACGGCGTCGTTTACGGTGTAGCTCGTTGTTGATGGGCCCGAATTAGACGTGCCTGTTTTTTTTTTTGATACATTGGTCAGTAGTTAGAATTAGTGGGTTAGGGAGGATTCGAGCTCACGCCGGATGAGGAATTGGGTGTGTTTGCCACCAACTGAGGAATTAGACGTGCCTGTTGGAGTTGAGCTTGCCCAACCAAAACTTTCATTAATAGTTTTTATAATTAAATTGTTTACTTAATAAAACTTTGAAAATTGAATATCCTTTGGAATACACATTCTTTGTAATGTCTACCACGAATCTCAATGTTTGTTTCTCAGGCACAATGTTTATGAGCTCAAACCTTGCAAATTATAACAAAACATGGCAAGACAGCTGCAGAATTCAGCAAATGGAGCTCATCGTATACCTGTCTGTTACCATTCTGACCAAGGCTTGTAGCCAAAGAGTCATACATCGATGCAGGAGACAGTTGTTCCTGTTGACCATCCAAAGACGAGTAAACCCTACCAGCAATCACCCTGCAAAGTACAAGAGCTTTCCTCAACATGTGACTTCCACCAGTTACATCCACAAGTTGAAGGGCTCGTCCACTGGAGGATGTTGTGATGATTCCTTGACGACGTGCATTGGGTGCTTTGTTGCAACAAAGTCCAAATCTTAGAATTGAACACAGGGAGCATGTGTTGGATGAGCATGGGGTTGAGTAATGTTTTCCAAGCAGGGAGCACTCGACTGTTGTGCCGTGGAATCTCATCAGCTCATTTCCATCAGCAAGCAGTTTTGGGTGCGGGTTGGAGAGCTGATTGGCTTTGGTTTGTACTTTGAGTCTGTAATCTTCAAATTGGAGCATTGACTTTGGCAAGTTGTTAACCTTAAGGACTGTTTGCATCCACCTGCGGACAGGTTCAGACTCTGAGAAGCTTGGTTTGCAAATTCTCTCTATTACACTCCAAGTGCATCCTCCTTCAGGTAATACAGTGACTGCAGATGCACAAAAGAATGAACCACAGTGGTCCTCCTTCAATTCCTAATGAGTATAGTACGGCATAAAGATAAGGAGAATGGCATGTATGACTGTCAGAATGATCTAACCTGCGTGCTGGGACAAATGATGTGCCTCAACATCTTGTGGAGCGACAAACAGCTGGCCACATCTATTACAAGTAAACTTATTGGTATCAATCTCTGCGAAGGCTACATGAGTTCCCATTGAATCATTTTCAATGGAAAAGCTGCGTGGGGTGGGACTTTTTGGCATAGGGACACCCAACTTGCCTTTTTGTGTTCCACCATTGTCCTTAAGATATGTAGCACATCCTGCCAGAATTTTCAAGACAGGTTTCTCACTGTGTCTCTTGCTAGTCCGTCCATATTTGAATCTTGCCTTCAATTTAGAGCATGGACAGTTTGAAGACTTGTTGATGGAGGTTCTAGTTGGAAATTGACCGTAGGTCTTCGGATCATTGACTTGTGACACGTTTGATTTGCTCTTGGAGACCGACTTTGATCCTGAACACATGAAAGGCATGATTGTGCTTGTTAGCCTGTCTGCTCAGCAGCTTGTCAACGCCCCTATATGATATTAGGAGATCCAAAATATAAACTGATACTTCTCCTTTTTTAGAAGATTGAGGAGCGGGCAAGCAGAGTTCACGAGACATTGAACCACAGCAGGTGCAGGAGTCGATATCTTTCCCTAAACTGTTGTCATCCCAGTAAACGTTAGAAAGATGCCAAAATCTAACAAGATCCGAGTTACCAAACAATAGTTCGTTGCTTAAATCCAAAAAGTTGCAAGAGGGACAGTAAAATTCAAACCTGACAAATCTCATCTCCCGGTCACCATAACAATTGTTAACCAAATGCGTTAATACTTCAGGTGAGTCTTCCAAAAATGAAATTTCAAAGCCTGTTCATTTATCATATTCTAAAGATAGGTGGACTGATACGTGAACTGATTATACAAGACTGGGACATGTATTCTACTCTAGCTTGAAATATCAAAATATTCATGCCCTAATCAAATCATGCATGAACGTGTCATAAAGACAACTAATCACATAAACCTTATAAATATATCTCTAATGCATGACAACATTTGCCGATAATATTACAAATCCACCGAATAAGATAGAAACAAGTCAATTTAGTCATTAGTAAAAATGGAGAAAGTGTAAACCTCTGTGCGCCTATCTTTAAAATTTGCCCCAAATACTTGAATCAATGCTCTATGCAAGTTCTATAGTTGAACAGTGCAGAAAACAAATAAAAAAGTAGGTGTCTACGACAGTTGCGAGATGTTTCACAGTTCAGAACTAAGGCATTAAATTTTCTTTTGAAATTTATGTTCTTGGTATACTTTGTTGTGCAGAAGTTATCATGACACCGACTAACTTTCCGTGGGCAGTTTCCCCAGAAAGCATCACGGCATCAGCGCCTTCTCGTACAGCAATGGCAATATCCGACACTTCTGCTCGAGTTGGTGTTGGATGGACAATCATGCTTTCCAGCATATTTGTTGCCACGATAACAGCTTTCCCCATATTTCGGCATTTCCTGATTATTTCTTCCTGTAATATTTAAACTTTTGAGTTTAGATATCGCCTTAGCTATAGAATAGAATACACAAGTTCATTCCTTTAGCCTTTAAGTATGCAAGTTCCTTCTGCCACGTGATATGTGTTTTCATTAAATGGTCTTGTACTGACAAACTGAAGTTACCTGCAAAAGTGGAACCCCCTCGACAGGAAGCTCAGCACCAAGATCTCCCCTGGCAACCATCGCCTGCAAAAAAAAAGTGTCACTCATCTACTCATGATCAACCATCATCACAAAATAGTCCGCACTAATAGTGAAGTTGAAGTTCTAAGTGATTACCCCATCGGATGCTGTAATAATGGAGTGCAGATTAAGAACTGAGTCTGCACTTTCAATCTTAACGATAACATGAATGTCTGCACCATGACCTGCAGGCAAAATTAAAATCATTGTTAATGAAATGAACTAATATATAGCGGCTAGCTCTTTTACTTTAAAGATAGTTCTTCAATTCATGGACTACTTGTGCATCTTTGACGAAAGAAACCGCGTAGCAATCAACTTTGTTATCCACTCCAAATTTAATGTCATCCCAGTCCTTATCTGCACCGGTAAATATTCAATTTGTAAGAAGCACTAAAATCACAAACCAGATGCATAATGAAGATACCATTTTAACAGGTACAAATGGAAAGCGATTGATAGCAGATAAATTTAAAAAAGAAAGCACGTAGCGGCTAGAGTCGATTTAGAAAGCAGTGGTTCTCAACTACTAATCCGAGTCCAAAATATAAACTAACGACCCCGACGTTGCTCTAAAACCAACTTCATCAGCTCACAAGATAACTCCAACCGCTTATAGGCAACCTGAAGTTCAGCAGTCACCAGGTTCTTCCACTTTTCCTCAAAGGCAGCTTTCGCTTCATCACTCATCAATTCAAATCCTTTCTTGTAAATATCAAGACTGGACCCCACAACATCTCTGGTCTTAGCGAGGTCACTCAAGCAAAAGAATGAAGAAGAATTATCCTCACGGACAGGTTCCTCCACCCCTTCATCATCTGATGTTACGACATCATCATCGGACGCTGCTACCTCATCTGAAGACGACGAAGCGGATGGCGGATTATCAAGTGGCGTCGACATTGCAGAACCACGACTCAGTTAGGGTTTGGTGAAGTAGCTTGGTGAAGAGGCTATGAATCATTCAGTAGTTTATATATATCTAGCCCCCTTACTGGGCCGCAATAAGCAGACAATGTGGTCCATTAAAAGGGCCCACTTTAAGACCCATATTTCTTCGAGAAAATATTAAGAAAATTTTTATAATGGAAAATGAACACATGTTTGGTTTTGCGTAGAAAATTGAATGGGCTTGCGCTAGGATGCTCTCACGGCCCAACTGGACAATCTGAAAGCCCAGCATCAGTAATCTGTGGAAAGGAGACGTAAAAAAATGTCAAAGGCGTCGACATTTCCAGCGATAAAGTATGTTTGCCTCATTTCAATGATTCAATCAAATTGGATGATTGAGAACCATATTTTATCTTGTGCATTATACTAGTATTCAGTATACCTTTATGTGAGAGTTTTTTTTTCTTCTTCTTCTTTTCGGAAACTACTTATTTTCTAATTGAGCGGTTTTGTGATTTCCAAATCCACGGTAGCAAACAAAATCAATAGTGGGAAGCAGTTCGCACCCATTGTCTTTTATGGATCTCCGTGTGGTGTGCCTCCTAAAATGCAGTCTCGTTTGTTGCGTTTGTTACCCCCTGTTTGGTTGCAAGAAAAATGTAGAGAAAGCAAAATTTTAAAGATGGAAAATGAAATTTGAGTGTTTGGTTACAAAGAAAGCCTACGAGAAAGAAAACTAATTAGAAATTGGATTGGAAAACCGATTCGATTTTCATCGAAACAAATCCTCCCGAAATTCAGGGGTTTTTTTATTTTTTGCCCTGTTTTTGAAACTCAATATCACTTTTGCCCTGCCTGAAACTCAAATCTCGTTTTTGCCCTGTTTTTAACAAAACCGATTTTGCCCAATTCGGTTTCACTCATTTTTGAATGAAACCGACTTTGCCCATATCGGTTTCGTTGATTTTCAACGAAACCGATTTTTCAAAAATCGGTTTTATTACTGTGGTGCCTTGCGTGGCACAACCTGGGCCAACGAATTCAATATGCACAGTGAAACCGAATTGGGCAAAATCGGTTTCATTCAAAAATGAGTGAAACCGAATTGGGCAAAATCGGTTTTGTTAAAAATAGGGCAAAAACGAGATTTGAGTTTCAGGCAGGGCAAAAGTGATATTGAGTTTCAAAAACAGGGCAAAAAATAAAAAAACTCGAAATTCAGAGGAAACCAAAATCTCGAATCAACACGAACGACGAATGACGAAATCAGGCGACGCACGCCCTAATCCGATCGTCAGTCGCGTTCCAGCAACTACCTCAAAACTCATGGCCCGACGGGTATTTCATCCTCCGATGCCGCTATACTCTCCGCTAAGATCTCAGCAACATACTCCACAGGTATGATTTATCTGCTGACAACTGGTTGATTGCTTACAAGTTACAACTGGGTGGCTGATGAATTTCACGTTCAGCCTGCACTTTTACCTTCTGAAAAATCAGATAGAACAAATCGAAATGGATTTATGAACTTTTTTTAACCTTCTAGGTTGCAAAAAAGCAGGCAAGTTTAAACAACTGTTCAAAAGTACAAGGGTTGCTTTGAGCTTGCTTTGAGCAGCACCCTTACTGAAGCTAATCAAAACCTTCCCACACTCCCTGATTCATTAAAAACACAATTTTTTAATGGGAGTTGATTCAGATATTGACCTTATAGATGAAGTTGATAAAGATTTAATGAATGCACCTGCAGAAGATGATGACACATTGAGTTTGAAGACAAGATGCAGGGAAGGAGAAATTCTAAGGGAGCGCATTTCTTTTGATATGTGGAAAGATTATAATATAAATCGTGATTTGTAGATCTTGAGTTAGGAAAATATATGTATTTTTGTTATTGGTGTAATTGTCTTTTATGCTTTAATACATTACTGATCTTTTGAATCAAGGGCAAGCTTATGTTATAACGTGTTTTATCACAAGGCAATTTTATGTTATGAAAGTTCATTTGGTATATATGTTGCTCTCATCAGGATAGTAGCACAAGAACAGGTTAATTATATATGAATCTGGGGATATAATTGATTGTTTGTAGGTTGAAAACATTCGCAAAGCAAAGCAGCAAGGAAAATATGTTACTCTGTTATTTCTTTTCCAGGATAGTAGCAAATATGTTGCTCTGTTATTTCTTTTTTAGGATAGTAGCAAATATGTTGCTCTGTTGTACCATGTTTTTAACTCTATTTATTTGATTGTTTGTAGGTTGAAAAGAACGTTTATAAGCAAAGCAGCAAGGAAAAAGATGTTGATTCCCGTTACAAAAAGAATTTAACTTGCTACTACATGTGAACAATGTGTGAATGAGGTATAAACAAGTTCATCACTGGGAGAAAATGGATATTGTTTATGGGAAAGATCGAGCAACAGGAGAACATGCGGTAGGGCCAAATGAAAGAGTTCGTGCTTTGGATAATAAAGAAAACAATATAGAAGATTCAAGTGAATAATGTGTGAATGAGGAGAGTGCAATAGATTCTGAAATTGAGCCGGCATCCTCTACGTCTAAAAAAAGAATACACAAAGAGTATGGGAATAAAAGAAAAAGAGTTGTTGACTTGTTAGCGGAAGAACTACGCTCATTTAGAGAATGTATGAATGAAGTTGCTAAAGCTATCAATCCTCGCAATTACACTGAAGAAGAACTATTTGGCTACATTCAAAAGATCAATGGGATGAGTACAAAAAACAAGATGAAGGTTTATCAAGCTATCACTCCAGATGTGATTCTTGCTCGCGCATTTATTGGTTGCGGTGAAGAAATGCACAAACTTTGGATATCTACAAAATTTGGCGAAGATATATTTGATCTAGATGAGATCTAGATGACATGATGTTTGCTGCTGGGCTGATTTGCTGCTGCTGAAATTTACATATTTACTACTTACTGAATATTTGCAACTGAATATTTGTCGCTGAATATTTGATCTTCGATTACCTATTATTACACAAATTGTGTAGCAGGGTTATGTTTTTTTCATTATATTTTCTTTCCAAGCTGTTTTTAGGTAAACCAAACATGATATTATTTTTTCTTAAATTTTCCATTAAGTTTTTCATGTCCAACCAAACACACAAAAAAAGATAATTTCATTTTCCAGAAAAACAATTTCTCACTGAATTCTCTTTTGCTTTCCTTCATTTACATTTTCTCACAACCAAACACAGCGATGAAATACGTTCAGATCTCAGTGACCATGCTAAACTTGAATCTTCAAGGTAACCCAGTACTGAATACAAATCTACAAAATAACAGATAAAGCCTGGATAATTGGTCTTTAATTGGTGCTGTGCTTTTGTATTTTAATCCTTGAGCAGGGAAGTATGGGCTACATTTCCGCGACAAGATGAAGCTATAAAGTTCACAAAAGAGCATCAGAATGTTAGTGTCTTTAGCTATCAAGATCATTTTAGTGGGCAAAGGAGGTTCCTTGTTTCATCATATAAGGAATTCTGGCAAAGGTTTTAGGCTTTTAAACTATTAATTCTGAGGAGGGAATATAATGATCAAAGCTTCTTAACTAACTTTGCAGTTGTTCCTTCTTTTTTTTTTCATGATTTTCAGTAGGGATGCACATCCGGTCCGGACCGGTGGACCGGAATTTTCTAAAATCTTGGACCGTGGATCGGACCGGACCGGATATATATGGACCGGGACCGGAATTCGTGTGAAAACTTGGACCGAAACCCGGACCGGACCGGGACCAACCGTAATTTAGGGTTAGAAGATAAAAAATAAAAAAAAAATATTAGGAAAATAAAAAATCCGATTTATTCCGGTCCAGACCGGGACCGGACCGGGACCGTAATCCTCCAAAAATATGGACCGTGGACCGGACCGGGACCGGACCGACCCGTAAAATCCGGTCGGTTCCGGTCCGGGTCAATTTTGTGCATCCCTAATTTTCAGGTACAAACAAATTAAAGCAAATCATCGACACCATTATGAAGTGATACAAGAGGTGAGCGTCTTCTCGGTTTAACTAACTTTGCAGTTGTTCCTTACTCTCATGAAGTTATCTGGTCATGAGATTGTTTTATTTACCGAACCAGACACAGATTGTTATTAGAATCAAGGTCCACTTGATGTCTCTCATATCCCTTCTAAATACTGCTTGTCGACTTTTTCGTGGTTGGTACTGGTAGCGTCTTCTCGGTTTACACTATCAACATTAAAGTTTGCTTATCTTGTGTTTTCAGGGGCTGCCATGTCATCTGTATTTCGATTTGGAGTTCAATAACAAAGAAAATCATGACATAAAAGAAGTTCTGGATGCTTTGCGTGACAAATACTCCATACATGGATGTGATCAGGGGTGAAGGCATGTACAAATGTTATCGGGCTGCAGCCCGTTGAACTTTCGGCCCAATTTTTTTTAATGGGTTGATTAATATGAATGGTCAATTTAATGGGTTGAAAGCCTTATTTCTAAAAGACTGTCCATATGCATATTATGTGCATTGCTTTGCTCACTGCTTATAGCTGATCTTGAATTATGTAGCAAACGAAGTTCCCGATGTGTGTCAATTTTTTTCTACTTTGACGATAATTGTCAACTTTGTAGATTCTTCTGGAAAAAGGCATTCAATGTTAAAAAGCTATAGGAAAGAGGAAATTCAAGACTTATTGACTGTTGGTACACTTGTTACAGGTTCAGGTATGAATCAAACTTCTATTTACAAAGACCCGGTGCCACACGCTGGGGCTCACATCTTCGTTCAATTTCAAGTTTGATTTAGTTGGAGCTACCATGGCGACTATTGATGATTTGTATAATAATGGGGTAGATAAACAAATCACAGCAGAAGCGAAAGGCATTGGTAAGGCTTTAATGAAGTTCAATTTTGTCTATTGTTTACTCTTGATGCATGAAGTCATGATGATCACCGAGTTTCTTTCTCAAGATTTTCAAAGGAAAGAAATAGATATTTTGAATGCCATCCATTACCTCTCGATGACAAAAGGAAAACTTCAAACCATGAGAGATGGTGGTTGGGATAGTTTGATTATGAAGATTGAAACATTTTGTTTAGAGCATGGTATTAGAATGCCGGATATGTCCGCTCCTTACAAGAAAGGCGCGAGAGATAATGAAAGGAATATAACGAATGAACATTATTTTAGTGTCAATATACTTTATGCCGTGATCGACCTTCAGTTGATGGAGCTTGAGAAAAGATTTCCAGAGACTTCTATGGAGCTTCTCGGTCTTAGTGCTTCATTTGATCCGCACAATTGTTTTCAAGCATTCAAACCTGAAGATGTGTGTAAACTTGCTTCCAAGTTTTATCCTTCTGATTTTACATCATGTGACATAGACATTTTGAAGATGGAGTGTGGATTCTTTCCGGGTGGTATTGAGCAGGATTCTAGGTTTACAAATATGACTTCTATATCTGATTTATGCCGACTGCTGGTTGAGTCAGGAAAATCAATATATTTTCCTATGATATACCGACTAATTTGTCTTATATTAACTCTTCCGGTTTCTACGGCCACAACGGAGAGAGCATTTTCATCGATGAAGATCATCAAAAACAATCTTCGGAATACGATGAGCGATGAATTTCTTGATGATCTCATGGTTGTTTATATTGAGAGGACTTTTATTGATTGTATTAGTAATGATGATGTAATTGCGGAGTTTGAAATGAGTGGACCTCGAAGGGTCAAATTTAGCTAGTTGTATTTGTAATGTGCTTTGGCAGACATAATAAAAAAAGGCGTGAGGATGAGCCTCCCACTGGGTTCCAAACCTCAAAATTTTTTTTACGTCACTATAATTTTTTTCCCAGCCCTGGTAACTTTTGATTCCTGGCTTCGCCCCTGGATGTGATGACTGGATAGTTGAGCTTAATTCTTCCACTGCAGGCATGTACGGTCGTTGGTTCCTTTCCTTTTTCAATTTATTTATTTGAAATGCGATCATAACTTGATGAATCCACTGAGTTCCCTCATTATTTTCTGGAGCAACTTGTTACAGAAATTTCTATAGCAAGTAGTAACATGGCTAACATCATACCACGACATGGTCCACCAATAATTTTACTAAGGCTAACATTCTATTTGTGCTATTTTTTTGAGGACTGATCCTATGAGGCTGTTATGAAGATTGTAGAGGGAGAGGGGCACATGCATAATATATTTTTTTCATTGTTGTATTTTACTCATGATTTGTTTTTTTTGTATTTATGCTCATTGTGAATCAGTGGCGGCACACTGAATCACAAGTAGAGCTGCTAACCTTAATTTTACAATCATAGCTGGCTTTCTAGTGGAACCAAAACTTATGATTCACAGTCAAACGCCCCTTGGTTTTATAAAATTGAACTGCAGGTGGTCACCATTTTTTACTAAGAACAGAAAAAAAAAATGACAGTCGTACCCTGCAACTATAGGAAGCATATTATCATCTGAGACTTGATAGAATATGAATCCTAGTTTGCCTGAAATGAAAGAATCAAACTGAGTCCTCAAGAAAAGGAAAACTGCTGTCCTAATACAGCTTAACCAAAAAGGACATCATACCACCTGAAAAATACATAAGTACAACATAAGTTTTCCAATGTCATACCATTAGTTTCTCGTTTCTTTTATTTGATTTTGCTGCTCTTTTTATTTTTTTAATATCAAATTGGACCTTCAACCAGAGAACACAAATTTCTAAATGGAACTGAAGCATGTATATTATTAAAACCACTAACAAGAAACTGTGATTCCTACATGTCGTGCCACTTCTTTACAAGTTTATAATATGAAAAGAAGTTATTAGACCACAGCACAAGCTATTAATCAGTAAGTATTTGTAATTAATATAAATGTGCTGGGAAAATTAAGAGATGTAGCTGCACCCCTAAATTTGTCGGTTATTGTGGTTCATAAGGGCCTTGTTTTCCAATGTACTATGACAGATCTAGTTGTATAGCCACAAACTAGCAAACTTTTTTCCAGATCTATTTGGTCGGTTTCTTCATTAATAATGCAGAGCAAACGCAGAGAAAGCTGAATTTAGGAAAAACCCTAATTCTGTTTTTTCATTATTCAAAAGCTAATGAATGAAATTACATAAGTTTACTTAAATAGGAAAATAAAACGAAGCCTTAATACGAAAATTACTAAAAATCAAAAATTTCTAAAAACATTAAAAGTTCGAAATAAAATACTAAACGACTCCGGAAGCCCAAAAAGGCCTTACTTCACAAGCTTAGCTTGGGATTTCTGATCGTCACGTTGTTCCGCTCAGAATAAGGTATTATGGGTTGAAAACGGAGACCTGCAACTCCAATCCTGCTAACTTGCGCCACTTTCCTCCACAGCCTCAGTTATCAGTAATCTGTCTGCATCAATTATCCATTGCTAAAAGACTAGAAAGACAACAAATTTTCTATATTAGTACCAATGCTATATTCCTTGTTGACACTAACACCAAACCATAGTGACCATCATTCTTCTCCTGTATTTCAAATAAACAAAGCTATTCAAATAAACAAAATCAAACTAGAACTAGGCAATGCAAATCACAAATTGAATGACCATATGCACAAATTCATATATTCATTCATTTCTCAACACAACAGCAACCACATAAATACATACACATATCACTCGCAAAAAATTCAGTGACGCAGAGCGTGCGTGGGAAGAATGAATCTGTGTTTGCCTTATTCGACCTAAGCCGCTGTTTGAAGCAGCGACTTAATTTAAAATGCCAAGTCAGCGCTGAGTCAGCAATGTTTTTGGTTAATTATGCCAACAAGACTTAAACCGCTGTCTGTAAGAGCGGCTACAATTAAGACGCCGTTACCAACGACGCCTTATAAAACGTGAGTAAATTGAGAATGTAATTTGGAAGTTGAGTAGAAAAGGAATGAAATTTTGATTTATTAGCATTTTAGGAAATTTTCCTAAAAAAGTATTTATTTCGAAATATATCATCCGCACATGGTTCCTACTTGACCATTTTAAAGCACTCTTATTCTTGACTGCTTATTATAAAATGCAGCGCCACTGAGTTCTAATTATGTAGGCAAACTTGCAATATATCGACTCCTTAAATACTGGTGTAATCTAATGCAGCAAACCTGGACATGTATCAAGTTTGACCACATAATGCAATAGCTAAGGCGTTTTCTTTTTTCTAGTAGCCGTTTTACTTTATCATGATGTATGTGAATTAAAAAAAGAATAATAATGTAGTGATCAGATTTGAGATCTTCACACAACAAAACACAAACCTATAAAGTGATGTTTTGAAATTAAAAAATTAGCTTTTCTTTTCGATATCTTATTTAAGACATCTATTTAAGCACGTAATTTTAATGAAATGTTCCTTTCCTTCTTTTTTTAGTTCATGAGCCCAAATACTATACTTAAATTAAGTCATCAAATTCCCATCCAAAAAAAAAAAATTTAAGTCATCAAATTAAGTTCGTCAATCCGATTCTCTTATTTATATCAAGGGTTCGAGAGACAGAGTCTAAGATCCTGGACTGTAAATCGAAACAGTAGACTACAAGTCTTTTTCAGTCAATAGCACCAAAAACATCTTGACTTACTAAAGTATTTGCACAGTACAGTGTACAATGCTAAGATTATTAGATATCGAACTCAATGCATAGTGGGAAAAATCGAACAAAACAACTCAGAATCAAAAGAAGCAGTTCCACAAGGAGGACTGAAACATAATGATTGATGAGAAAGCAAACCTGAGAAGCTGGAGCAGCAGCAGCATTATGGTTTTCCTCATCATCAACATCACGCACAACATCAACCCACCATCGAGCTATCTCCTTCATTCTTTCTTTCATTCATTTTAGCCTCTGAAAATTACCAAAAATTATAAATCTTTAAGCACACAAACCAGTCAGATCAAGATAAGAAATAACTCACCAGCAAATCAGGACTATGCCCAGTCAAGTAATCAGTAGGAGATCAGTTCTCAGCCGATACGAACCAGGATAAAGAGGCGGAAGCCCTCCGCTGGGACTCATTCTGTTAGGTTAGGTTCTAGGTAATCTAGCCTCACTTAGTAACCTTTGACCCCTTGCCGATCTGAAGAATGAAGATTGGAGCAGAGCTGAAGCATCGTTGCTGGTCTGAAGATTGAAGACTTCAAGCTCGGCCTTCCGCTCGGCTGTTGGAAGCAGCAGCTCGGACCTCCGATCGGACCCCCGCTCGTGTATTGTCTTCAGCCGACCGGCCTTCCACTCGGCTGGTAACCTGCCGCAAAGCTGCGTCGTTTTGGCAAAGCGGCTACATCTGAGTTTGAAGTTTATTGGAACGCTGCCGTTCCAGCTTGGCGTGGAAGTTCGTTGCGTTCAACTGACGGGCAAAGCTATGCCGTTTAGAGAAAAGGACTGAGGATTCGTTTTAACGGAGCAGCGTCGTTTTCTGTCCAGGCTGGCGTTCGGTAATTCTGTTACGTTAAGTGGAGCGTCGTCGTTCCGCGAGTGGCGCGCGTTCTCGTTTTCAAAGCATTGGAAACGCTGCGTTTAATCACGCGCTCAGTTCAATTTAAAAGGAAACAGATTTGGGGTTTTAGGGTTGATCCGCAAGAGTGAGTTTTCCAGAGCGATTCAGAGATTCGAGTCCGAGTTTGTTATCGGGGAGAATTGAGAGTGAGTCGCCGGACGCAGACGACATTCGTGGCCAACGAATTCGACTGCTGGCGTGCACTGACGGTGGTTTCATCCGTGGAAGTCGCGCAGCTCGTGTGGAGGTTCGCCGGAGCTAATCGAGCATCGACTCGGTGGCGAATCAAGGGGCTTTTGAAGTCCAGCTAGTCTACTACATTCCAGGGGCTTCGGAGGGGGCTTACAACCCTCCATTCCCTTTCTATTTCAGTTCTAGCATTCAGTTCCCTATTAGCCCTAAATTAGAAATTGCCCTAATTTCTGGATTGTGCTTTGTGTACTCAAACGTTGATTGCTGATAGTGGATTGTTGAGACGGATCTCCTCAATTGAGGTCCCGTGGAGTAGGGTTTACCCGAACCATGTTAAAAGTCTTGTGTGCTCCCTTTACTTTCTTGTTTATGTCTGAACATATAACTCGAATTGAACTTAAAGATTGCATACAACTTGATCTAAAATATATTACAAGTGGTATCAGAGCAAATTTGGCATCCATCATTGTTGATCTCGGTGCCAAACTTGAATTCTTGGGTTTAATAGTGTTTGGTGTCCTTGTCGGTTCCGCCCTGTGGCTTGTTGAACCTGGACGGGCACTAGACCATAATTTCCGCTGTGTGTGATAGCTCTTGGGGTCATTCTTGGTGCTGCATTGTCTGCTTGACTGAGTGCCTTGACTGTTTTGTGAAATTCCCCTGTTTTTATGCCTTATTTCTTGCTAAATTCTGCTGAGTTTTGTTGTTTATCTTTGGTGTTATGGCTGATCCTTCTAAACTTAGGCCGTATGATGACACTACTGATTTTTCTATGTGGAAACTTAAGATGAAAGCAATCTTAGTTAAAGAAAAATGTTATAAAGCTATAGAGGATATATGGCCTGCTAACACAACTGATGAAGTTAAGAAAGAAATAAGGGACTTAGCCCATTCTGAGATTATTATGAGGTTAAATGATAATGTGGCTAGACAAGTTATGACTATTAATGATCCTAAGTTACTTTGGGAAAAACTAGAAGAAAAATACTTGTCTACATCCCTTCCTAATAGGATTTCACTTTTAGGTAAATTGTTCACTTTTAAAATGGATGTTCATATGACCATTCAAGAAAACCTTGACATCTTTCTTAGGATTACCCAAGACTTAGACAGGTGTAAAGATACAATAAAAGAAGAACATCTTGCTGTGATTATCCTTTATTCACTTCCCCATCAGTTTGATATTGTTAAGGATGTGATTCAATATGCTAGGGATGAGTTAACTTTATCTAAAACCACTGATATGATAATTCAGAAAAATGAGAGTCTAAAGGTTTTTAAGACTAGAGGTGGACCTAAAACAGAAGCTAAAAATGAAGTTATGATGTTTAAGAGCAAAAAGAAATTTTCCCATAAGAACAATAGGTCTGATAAACCTAAAAATGACTCTAATAATGCATCTAGACAGTCTGATAAATCTGGTGCTTCTGAAAGCACAAAAGTTAAATGTTTCTATTGTAATAACACTGGACATTATGCTAATCACTGTCAAAAGAAAAAGGATGACATTAAGAGTGGAAAATATAAGGGAAATAAACCACAAAATGGGCAATCAAATGTCTGTGAATCTGGTTCTGGTTTTGATAATGAATGCCTTGCTATTTCTAGTGTTTCTTCTGATTGTTGTTGGATTTTAGACTCTGGATGTACAATGCATGCTACTCCTCATAAATACTTGTTTGATAAACTAGATTTATGTGAAGGAGGTGAGGTTAAACTAGGAGATAAAACTGTTTTGCAAATCAAAGGTATAGGAACAGTCCCCATTAAAATGTTTGATGGTAAAGTGAGAACTCTTTTAAAAGTGAGTTGGGTTCCTAATCTTAGGAGAAGTTTAATCTCTGAATCAGCATTAGAAGATGTAGGTTGTGAGATTAATTCATCAAATGGAATTAGACAAATTTCAAGAAAAGGGACTGTTTTGATAAAAGCTACTAAAACTGGTGGTTTATACTATGTGATTTCATCTCCTGAGCTTAACCATGCTAACACAGAGGACAAACAATTAATAAACACTAAGCTTTGGCATGCTAGACTAGGTCATATAGGAAACAAAGGTCTACATAAATTGTTTGAACAAGGAATGTTGCCTGAAAAACCAGTTAACCTGCCATTTTGTGAAAACTGCATTTTAGGGAAGAAAATTGCTCATTCTTTTAAAAGGTCTACCATGTCTGCATCTGCCCCTCTTGAGTATGTTCATAGTGACCTTTGGGGCCCTGCCCAAGTGCCAACTGTTGGTGGTAGACTATACTTTATGTCTTTAGTTGATCATTTTTCTAGGAAAGTTTGGGTTTATTTGCTTAAATCTAAAACTGAAGTTTTTGATCACTTTCTGAATTGGAAAACTCTTGTTGAAAACCAAACTAACTCTAAACTTAAATGCTTAAGGACAGACAATGGTATGGAATTTTGTAACAATGAGTTTAATGAATTTTGCAAGAAAAATGGCATTAGGAGGCATTTAACTGTTCCAGGGACTCCACAGCAAAATGGTATTGCTGAAAGGATGAATAGGACTTTGTTAGAGAGGACTAGATGCATGTTAATAAGTTCTGGTCTTAAGAAATCATTGTGGGGTGAATCTGTGATGACTGCTGCTTATCTTGTAAATAGATCTCCTTGTTCATCAATAGATTTTAAAATTCCCCAAGAGCTATGGTCTGGTAGAAAACCTTCCTTAGGCCATCTTAAGCCCTTTGGTTGCACTTGCTATGCACATTCTGTGCAGGGCAAGCTCAATCCTAGAGCTGAGAAGGCTGTTTTACTTGGTTATCCACTTGGTGTGAAAGGATATAAGTTGTTATTAGTTAGGCCTGGTCCTTATAAAGTTATCACTGCAAGTTGAGTTACTTTTAATGAAAATGAGTATCATTTTAAGGCCAAACTAATTGCTGAATCCTCTGGTGCAGGTACCTCCAATTCTGACCAGGAATCTGAGTCTGAACATCAGAGTTTTGTCCCTGGTGGACAACTCTGGTGGACTCCAGATGCACATGATGATAACCAAGGTGATGGTGGTCATAACCATCAAAGAAATGAGGGGATTCCTCCTATTGAAGATCTGGAAACTCCTCCTCAAACTCATGCTCCCAATTCCCCACAAGATGTGGATAACTTTGTGGAAAATCAAGCACCTCAGTCTGAGGATCAGATAAGTCATTTTGATTCAACCTCTTTATCAACTGCTGATAATTTAGGTCACATGGTTGACAATACTTTATCTTCTAGCAGTGATAATGTGACTGAAAGTGCTGATCATGATGCTCCTGATTTAACTGACTATGTCTTAGCAAGGGATAGAACTCCTAGAGTTAGAAAACCAAACAGGAAATATGTTAACATGGCTGAATCTGTGAATTTGTTTGAATATGCTCTGTTAGTTGCTAGTGATGTGAAGTATGTAACTCCTGAAACACTTAAGGAAGCACTAACTAGTAAAGAGTGTGATAAATGGAAATTGGCCATGTGTGAGGAAATAGAATCTATGCATAATACAGGGACTTGGAAACTAGTTAAGCAACCTGAAAATGCTAAAATCATTGGTAGTAAATGGATCTTTCGGATCAAGGAGGGCAGTTCACCAACTGATCCTCCAAGATTCAAAGCTAGACTAGTTGCTAAGGGATTTAATCAAAGAGAAGGCATAGATTACAATGAAATATTTGCTCCTGTTATGAAATATAAAACTCTTAGATTATTACTTGCTATGACCACAGTTTATGATTGGGAATTGCATCAAATGGATGTAAAAACTGCATTCTTACATGGGAACTTAAATGAGACAATCTATATGAGTCAACCTCCTGGTTTTATTGATAAAACTAATCCTGATCATGTTTGCATGCTTCAAAAATCTATCTATGGTTTGAAACAATCACCAAGGCAATGGAACATTAAATTTAATTCATGCATGTTAGCTTTAGGCTTTATGAGAAGTAAGTATGATGCTTGCTTGTATTTGAAAAGGCCAAAACCTGATTTGAATGTCTATATGCTTTTGTATGTTGATGATATGCTCATTATGAGTAATTCTAAAACTGAAGTAGAAAAGATGAAAAGGGACCTTAAAGCTAATTTTGACATGAAAGATTTAGGACTTGCTAAGAGAATCCTAGGCATAGACATAAAAAGAGATAGGAAGAACAGGAAAATGGTTTTGTCTCAGCATGATTACATTGTAAAAGTGCTTGATAAATTTGCCATGAACTGTTCTAGGCCTACTGCAGTGCCCTTAGAAGGGCACTTAATGCTGACTAAAGATGATTGTCCTAAGACTAAAACTGAACAAGATAAAATGCTTAATATTCCCTATGATGTGGCTGTTGGATCAGTCATGTACTGTATGTTATGCACAAGGCCTGACTTGGCCTTTGGCATTTCAGTTCTAAGTAGGTTCATGTCTAACCCTGGTGAATCTCACTGGTTGGCCATGAAATACTTGCTTAGATACATGTGTGGAACTAAGTGTTAGGTTAGGTTCTAGGTAATCTAGCCTCACTTAGTAACCTTTGACCCCTTGCCGATCTGAAGAATGAAGATTGGAGCAGAGCTGAAGCATCGTTGCTGGTCTGAAGATTGAAGACTTCAAGCTCGGCCTTCCGCTCGGCTGTTGGAAGCAGCAGCTCGGACCTCCGATCGGACCTCCGCTCGTGTATTGTCTTCAGCCGACCGGCCTTCCACTCGGCTGGTAACCTGCCGCAAAGCTGCGTCGTTTTGGCAAAGCGGCTACATCTGAGTTTGAAGTTTATTGGAACGCTGCCGTTCCAGCTTGGCGTGGAAGTTCGTTGCGTTCAACTGACGGGCAAAGCTACGCCGTTTAGAGAAAAGGACTGAGGATTCGTTTTAACGGAGCAGCGTCGTTTTCTGTCTAGGCTGGCGTTCGATAATTCTGTTACGTTAAGTGGAGCGTCGTCGTTCCGCGAGTGGCGCGCGTTCTCGTTTTCAAAGCATTGGAAACGCTGCGTTTAATCACGCGCTCAGTTCAATTTAAAAGGAAACAGATTTGGGGTTTTAGGGTTGATCCGCAAGAGTGAGTTTTCCAGAGCGATTCAGAGATTCGAGTCCGAGTTTGTTATCGGGGAGAATTGAGAGTGAGTCGCCGGACGCAGACGACATTCGTGGCCAACGAATTCGACTGCTGGCGTGCACTGACGGTGGTTTCATCCGTGGAAGTCGCGCAGCTCGTGTGGAGGTTCGCCGGAGCTAATCGAGCATCGACTCGGTGGCGAATCAAGGGGCTTTTGAAGTCCAGCTAGTCTACTACATTCCAGGGGCTTCGGAGGGGGCTTACAACCCTCCATTCCCTTTCTATTTCAGTTCTAGCATTCAGTTCCCTATTAGCCCTAAATTAGAAATTGCCCTAATTTCTGGATTGTGCTTTGTGTACTCAAACGTTGATTGCTGATAGTGGATTGTTGAGACGGATCTCCTCAATTGAGGTCCCGTGGAGTAGGGTTTACCCGAACCACGTTAAAAGTCTTGTGTGCTCCCTTTACTTTCTTGTTTATGTCTGAACATATAACTCGAATTGAACTTAAAGATTGCATACAACTTGATCTAAAATATATTACACATTCCCCTCGCCGGCGAGTTAGTTGATGCGTGCCCAACCATCTGATTATTTTCCATCCTTCCAGGAGGATGGGATGGGTCGGAAATGCATCGGCGCAGAGGTCCATCAGGCACGATACTACCAGCATTGTTAGTTAAAAGTGTGCCTTGGGAAATAAATATAACCAAACTGTTTGCAGTTCGGATAAAAGGAACAAATGATAAACTAGTTTAAAGGGAGATTCTGATACTAATTTTGACAGAATTTTTTTCAACAAGAGAAATTTGTAGGATATTTAATAACTATAAGTGATTGCAAGTTGAAGAATATGCAAGCTTAGTGTAGAATAAAAGCATCAGGTGTATGTATATCTGAACAAAAGCTGGAAACTATATATATTTGATTCATCAGAATTCTCAGTAAAAAATATTTGACAAAGAATCTATTTTCCAATTTCAACAGTACAAATCTGAGATAATAGATATGAAGCAAGCAAACACTATAAACAAATCTGGTGAGGAAATTCGTTACGTAGCAGAACGACAAGTAGATGATCCAGAAGTAGATCCAACAAGCACTAAAATCACAAACCAGATGCATAATGAAGATACCATTTAACAGGTACAAATGGAAAGCGATTGATAGCAGATAAATTTAAAAAAGAAAGCACGTAGCGGCTAGAGTCGATTTAGAAAGCAGTGGTTCTCAACTACTAATCCGAGTCCAAAATATAAACTAACGACCCACATCATCCACGGTGCATCCAAGGACAACTTCACCAGCTCACGAGATAACTCCAACCGCTTATAGGAAAGCTCAAGCTCAGCAGTCACAATGTTCTTCCACTTGTCCTCCAAGGCAGCTCTCGCTTCATCACCCAGCAATTCAAATCCTTTATTGAGAATATCATCACGGAACCCCATCATACCCACAACATCTCTGGTCTTAGCGTGGAAATGAAAAGAAAATATGAGAAGAATGCTAGCGTGGTGTAGGAACCTGTCCGTGAGAATATTTCTTTGAGTGAGCTCGTGATGTTGTGGGTATGGTGGGATTCAGTGACGAAGCCGATGGCGGCGGAACTTCAACCCACTGATTTCAAAAAGCACGAGACGACTCAGTTACCGAGAAAATGCAAGAATGTGGTGAGGAGGCTATGAACCATTCAGTAGTTTATATATATCCAGGGTTTGCCCTTACTGGGCCGAATACGAATCGTCCGCCGGCTGACAATGTGATCCATTAAAAGGGCCCACTTTAAGGCGCGATCGTTCAAACATGGAGCGTGAGGATCAAATATAAAGCCCAAACCTAAGCATCAACGGATCGACCCAATAGGCCCATATTCCTTCAACAGTGAAAGCTCTGTGGAGGCTGGCTGGCTGACTGCTCCAGTGGAAGTGGGACTGACACCCACATCACTTTCCCGGCAAAAACCTCTCTGTCTCCATATTCCACATTCCTCAGTTTTCCATTCTCAATTCTCATCCGTCAACTGCATTCACCGAGACACTAATGGCGTCGCAGTCGCAGAAGGATGCTGATTGGGTTTTTGATTACGCGGCGACTTGGGTGGTCTGCCTGAAGCTGATGTGGGCTCACTAGAGCGTGGGTTCAAGTGGTCTAGTTCGGCTCAGGGATTTGGTTGTCCTGCTGTCGTCAGGTGACCTCTAAGGATTCAATCTTTAACCAAGTTTAAACATATCATATACTATGACTTAACTGAAATTTTAGTGTTTTTTTTGTGTTGTAGTTTAATTTGTGTTTTGATAGTTGGATTGAAGTTTAAGGAGTGAGAACTCAGACGTGTATGGTTATATGAATTTTTTTGGATAGATTGGATGAATGTTGCTTAGTGTACTGTTGGTTATTGAGCCTTTCTATGTGAGAGAATTTGCTCTTACTGGGTTTGCATAAGTTGTTATTTAGCTGGTGAATAGTCAGAAATCGGAAAAAGCAAAATGAAATAAATCAGCACATTTGAGACGATTAGAAGACTAAATTGAATGGAAAATACTTTCTTCTTCTTCTTCTTGGTCTTGTTATGTGAAGGCGCTGATCAGTAGAGAATTGTGAAGGTTGTTCGCCTTGTCCTTGGTATTACCGAGTGCTTTGTTAGTTCTTGCTAGTTGTCTTTGTATTCCATGGCATTAGTGAGTTTGTCTTTACCTTTTACTAATTTGATTCGGAGGTAATTAACTCTTCGCCCTTTGATCCATTTCGTTAGCAAGTCTATCTCTACTTTTTACTAATTTGATATGAAGGTAACTCTTCTTTCTTTGAGTACTGCCTTCCATCTCATTGGATAGCCTTTTTGTAATGGTACAGCACTGAGGTTGATCGTTCAATGATGGCTCCAGAAAAAGGTATAGTCACTCAATTCTTACTCCTGCTGTGAATTTACTATGCACTGCACTTTGCTATAGCATATTATCTTTTTGCATATACGAGCTACTAATAACTTTACGCGACTGCAAGTGCAGTGGTTATATGTTGAAGTAATATAACTTGATCTTCGATGCTCCAACTGGTTTTAAATTTGTGCACCCATAGTTCCCTTGAGTTGAACTTGTGTTTTACAGGCCGATGTCTGCATGTGTTTCTTCTGGTTCTAAAGCCTGCAAAGAGAAAATCTGCAGGGATAAACTAAATGATAGGCATCCTCTCTTCTATTTGTTTCTGCAAATGTACACGTAAGAGGCCATATAGGCTTTTTTCGAAAGTGATTTTTCTGAAGGTTTATGGAGTTGGGATGCATACTTGAACCTGGAAGGCCTCCCAAAGTGGACAAGGCTTTTATATTGAACAATGCAATTCGTTTGGTGACTCAATTGCAAGAAGAAACCTATAAACAGGAGAGTAATGAGAATCTTCAACATAAAATTACTGAACTGAAGGTATTTTCACTCCAGCCACAAATCTGATCTCCATCTTCTTGCGCGTAATCAAGTCACTTGCCACCTCATCTTTTTTGGGGTCATTTTTGTAGGCTGAGAAGAGCGAGCTTCGAGATGACAAACTGAGGCTGAAGATGGAAAAAGAGAAACTAGAGATGCAAGTGAAAGTCTTCGCAATGCAACCGAGCTTCCTACCATACCCATCTACAATCCCAGATCCCTTTGCGACCCAAACCCAATTCGGTAGTGGCGAGTTTGTACCATATATAAGCTACCCTGGAATGCCCGTGTGGCCATTCATGCCGGCTGCAACAGTTGATACTTCTCAGAATCATGTTCTTCGCCCACCTGTTGCTTGACCTCTCACAGGTTTCGCATAACAGCCTGATCTCATATTGACTGATCTAGCAATATTATTTGATGCTATTTGGGAGTGCTCCTTTTATCAATTTCAGATCACAAATGGTGGCCTTGTCTCTGTTGCATCTGAGAATGTCATGCTGAGAAATGAATGTTGCTTTTTTATGCTGGCCGTGTCTCTGTTGCAGCTGATAGCTAACACGTTTACATTTTTGTATAGAGACCGGGACAAAGAAGTTGTTCATTCAAGAAGGGTAGGAAACCAAACACACACACAAAGCTGCAAAGAGCTCAACCCGTCATCAAGATAGACACGAATCAAATTTTACAAGGATTAAGACCACCCAAAATTACGCCGATTGTTGGCAAACTTTGATGTTGCTCTCTCTGCTTGTTTCTCAGCAGGGTAGATTGAACCCCATAGGCTTACCGGACATGTAATCTCTATACACATCAAGTGCCCCAAAGCTAGTTATCAACACTGTGCTCAAAGCCATGACTGTGCTGACAGAGAACACGATGAGTGACGCCCTTCCGTATTGCTGGATAGCTTTCTGTACAACGACTAGCCCCAGAACTGATGCGACAAAGCATACTGTAGCAAGCATCAGCACTACGCTCACATTGTCCATGCCAAGAAATAAGTACTGAAATGCTGACATGGATGATGAGAAGAACACCATAAACGAACAGGTCGCTGCAGTAACCTGAAAAAAATTTCAATTCAGTAACTGTTTGGGGGCATTGGTCTTATGCCAGTTAGCGTCAAAAAGTTGGATGGACAGCTTACCTCTGGTGCCATTCCTGTCTGAAGCAGAAGTGGGCTGATGAGCATCCCACCACCAATGCCGAAAACCCCACCTAGGTATCCAGCTGAGAAGGCCAACATTGGGAAAAGGATAATGCTTGAAGCATCCTCTGCAATAGCTGCACCTGCGTCCTGCTTAATCAAATCATATACGAGAGTCAGCTAAACTCAGGTTGAGAAAAATGCTTGAGCCTCTGAAGAAGCTACGATGCATCTTTGGCGTACCTCTATATTTGGATTTTGGTTGCGTTTTCTTATAAGAATCCATGCTGTGAAAACAAAGGCCAGAGGAATTTGAAGTGATGTGAGAACCCAGTAGCCAAGTCCACAGGGCCTGAGTTGTGTAATGCTCTGCACACAAACAAACGGAAAATCAGATAGACTCGAATACGAATATGCTCACTTATTCCATTTAGTAAAAGTTCCAGTGAAGGCCCACTTCTCCAAACTCAAGTTTTGTCGCCAAAGACCACAACTACTGTAAAGAAATTTGAACCTGTCCAGACTTGTTTCCACGGAGAAGATACAGAATAGAGAATGAGCACCAGATCATGGACAAGACACCGAGTTTCTGCCATGGAATCCCTAGACTGCACTTATTGTCATCTTCAACAGCCAATATAGGCTCTTTCAGGCTCTTGACTTGATCACTGTCTTCATCCTTCCTCAACCGACTTTCAATCTTCAGAAAAACTTTTCTATTGGCCTGATCAGTTTCCGCCTTCCAGTAAAAGACACCACGCCTGCACGTCTTGGTGGTAGTCCAAGCCAGAAAAACTGCGAACAGAACTGTGATCAACCACTCAGGGAACATAACATTGCAGATGACACCAATACTCACTCCAAGCAACATGCAAGGCTGAGACAAGATCGCAACATCGTAGTCAATCAACGCCTTTCTACCAGCCATGGATCCGCTACTGATATACAGATAGTAAACAACATTAGCAATTGAGCCTCCCGTGACCATAAAAGCTGAAAAGCTCGACGCTGTCTTTAGGCTTAATCCAGCCACAATGGTCAGGATAGGCAAGTACAACCCACCACCACCAATCCCACCTGCACTAGAAATCGTGGCAGCTATGAAACAGAAGAAACCAGATAACACAAGCCCAAATGACCACTTCATGCGGCTGTCCTGAGGTTGTGCTAAGTAGTCTCTCCATTGTTGAACTGTGTTGAGGAACTGGTTAGAGTAAATCTGTTCAGCAGTGGGCTGGGAATGTGTTTCCTTCGCCTGTGATTGACTGAAGATGATGAAGATTGTGATGAAGAGAGTAAACCAGGACATTGAAGTCCATCTCTTAAAATTCATGAGAGAGAACATACTGTCTTGGAAATGCGCAGGCTCAGATCCTCGGGGACATTATTTATATTTAAGGATCACGTTGTGGCTTCTGCACAAGATGCCAATGGTATGGTGAGATTACTTTTATTGATACTGAATGCAATAGTGGCCAGATTCATATAAGCCAAAAAATCAATTAGACCTGCTCAACATATCAACAGCTTTATCTACATTTTCTCTAATAATTAATACATTTTTTCCCCATAGAAAATACAGGAGCTGTTGCGTTGCATCAGAAGCTAATATTTTATGACAGTTGAAGAAGCTGTTACCTGAATAATATTTCCACAACTTGTCATAATATTCATGTTTGTTCTCTCTTTTTTCAGCTGCTTAGCTGGAGTAGCTGGCGAGATACTCATATACTCCCGACATCAAGTTGCAGAGGATGCCTGATTCAAAAATCCTAGTTGGAAGGTCAAGGACTAATCAATTGATCTTTAGATAATATTATCGCTTTCCTGTCACCTATCTGTCTTACAATCTTACCTTCCTACTTGTAGGTTACGACTTTTTTTTCAGGACAGATGTGCATTTTTTAAGCTCAAGTGGCGTGCTGATAAGAACAAAAAAAAATTCCCAGGAAAATGCGTGCTAGTGCGTACGTGAGGTAAAACGAAGCTAAAGACGCGACCAGTTTTTGCTACATGCCTACATGAAGCCAGCAGAAATCGAGAAGTTTCCTTCTTCCAACTTAATATTTCTAACAGAAGTTATTGAGTTGGAGATCTCGATTATTGAATATTCTTCCCAACTTTTAGCTTATCAGATATTTTTCTCACTTAACAGGCAGTGCAGGATTCTGAAAGTGAGTTTCTGAGCGTAAATTTGATTTAAAAGTGGCCCTTCAAGTATGTGCGACTCTTGGAAAATCAACAGGCTGAAGCTAGATGACAAACGTGGTAGAGACTGCTAGTGGTGTAAGGAATAAAATACATCATACCAGTTGGTTTCTGACGTAGGATCTTCGGTCCCAAAAGTACTTCAATTATTGAGATCCATGACAAGGACCTGGAAATCCAAAGATATACTTGTGCTGAAATTTGCGCACGGAAAAGGTCATATCAGTGAATTTCTCTAGTTAAAATATTCTTGTTGAGTACAATGGCCGACCTCAAAACTGATATGGCCACATGATGCGCAGGTGAGCCATTGGCAGATAAACACATGTAATTCCTCTACGGCTGCGTGCCTCGTGACATAATAATTAAGCACAGAAATAGTTAAAAAAGTGCGATAAGTTTCTGCTGGTAGGATATCATGTCCAGCTTGTCAAGAACTTATGTCAAACATGAATACAATTTTGCAGCAGACAAGTACAAGACGTTTTTAAAATGCAGTCTAGTTCGGATGTCGGAAAAAAAGGGCCACAGGTAACGGAACCAGTGCAAGTGCCAAGTAGGCGCATAGCTCTCTTTTTTTCTTCTCTTTTTACCCATAACTTTCCCTTAAATTACAACACTACTCTTTCCTAATTGGGCCTCAAGCTCGACTGATATGGGCTTTGAGCCCACCCAGTCATTGTGACGTCACGCTCTGGCATATCTGAGTTTGATACTTTTTTAATTATTGTAATACGTAATACTTACAATGTTCGTCTAACGGTTATTTTTTTCAAACCCTTATTTGTTACGAATTCCTCATACTTTTTTTATGGTTATTAGGGTTTTCACGTACATTGTGTTTGTCAATTTCCTTTTAAATTCTCAAAGCTTAAAATTTAATTTAATTTAATTGATTAGGATTCATAAGAAAACTTGACTTTGATTCACTATAGTAATCTTACAGAGTTTTTTTTAAAACTGACCCTTTTGAGTTTCTGCATTTCAAAACTAACCCCCTCGAGTTTCACATTTCAAAGCTGACCATTTTTTAATGAAACCGGATCCCCGATTTTCGTTTTTTTGAAAACCGGAACATGAAAATCCGGTTAGTTACGTTTTGTAATTAACCGGAATGTCAAGATCCGGTTTTTTATGAGATCTGACTGATTCCGTATTTTTTTAAAAATCGGAATCCGGAGATCCGGTTTTTTATGAGATCTGACTGATTCCGTATTTTTTTAAAAATCGGAATCCGGAGATCCGGTTTTTTGCGAACTTAAAATTTGATTTATTTTCCTTCAAAACACGGATCCGGCCATTCCGTTGTTTAAAAAAACCAAAAAAAAAATTTACGTAAAAAATTAACAGAGGACATCATCCATCTTTGATCAATATATTTGTGAGCTTAACCTTTGAGTTTCATTTTCGAGTAAACATGAAAGTTATAGAACATTCAATTAGCTTTCTAACCATATAAAGAACATCTTAAATGGACACCGGATGACGCCTCTATGAGCTTCCGAATGTTAGCTCGAACCCCCTCGGTTTCGGCAAATTTCGATCGATCATCCATCTTCGATCACTATATTTGTGAGCTTAACCTTTGAATTTCATTTTCGAGTAAACATGAAAGTTATAGAACATTTAATTAGCTTTCTAACCATATAAATAACATCTTAAACGGACACCGGATGACGTCTCTATGAGCTTACGAATGTTAGCTCGGACCCACTCGGTTTCGGCAAATTTCGATCAATCATCCATCTTCGATCACTATATTTGTGAACTTAACCTTTGAATTTCATTTTCAAGTAAACATGAAAGTTGTAGAACATTCAATTAGCTTTCTAACCATATACATAACATCTTAAACGGACACCGGATGACGTCTCTATGAGCTTACGAATGTTAGCTCAGACCCACTCGGTTTCGGCAAATTTTGATCAATCATCCATCTTCGATCACTATATTTGTGAACTTAACCTTTGAATTTCATTTTCAAGTAAACATGAAAGTTATAGAACATTCAATTAGCTTTATAACCATATAAATAACATCTTAAACGGACACCGGATGACGTCTCTATGAGCTTACGAATGTTAGCTCAGACCCACTCGGTTTCGGCAAATTTCGATCGATCATCCATCTTCGATCACTATATTTGTGAGCTTAACCTTTGAATTTCATTTTCGAGTAAACATGAAAAGTTATAGAACATTCAATTAGCTTTATAACCATATAAATAACATCTTAAACGGACACCGAATGACGTCTCTATGAGCTTACGAATATTAGCTCGGACCCACTCGATTCGGCAAATAAAACAAATTTGGTTTTTTTAAACAACGGAACGGGGGATTCGTGTTTTGACGGGAAATAAAACAAATTTTAAGTTCGCAAAAAACCGGATCTTCGGATTCCGGTTTTTTAAAAAATACGGAAAAACCGGATCTCGGCATTCCGGTTAGTTACAAAACGTAACTAACCGGATTTTCACGTTCCTGTTTTCCAAAAAACGGAAATCGGGGATCCGGTTTCATTATAAAAAAAAAGGGGGCCAATTTTGAAATGTGAAACTCGAGGGGGTTAGTTTTGAAATGGGGAAACTCAAAAGGGTCAGTTTTAAAAAAAACTCAATCTTATAGAATACATAAAAGACAACTCTTTGATGAAAATGCATTGATATGTTCAAGTGCAGGTGCAGGCTGATTTATTTTGTGGAAAAATGAGGCATGGTCACAATTGGCAAACAGCCATACTGGTGTTCCTGTCACTATAAACATTAAACCCCGGATATGTCTTGCAATCTTTGTTGAATCACATCAGTAACAATCCATGTAACATATGGCAGGCCTCAAGAGATGATGTTATAATACGAGCTATGCTCACCAGAAAATAAAATGCTTATTTAATTACCGAAGATGCTGATTGTTATAAAGCCCTAAACCTATAGAATCAATTCGATCTCAGGGGCTGATAAACGAGACTTTACTTACATGTTAGCAGAGTGAATATCGACACTTGGATCGGCCGGACAGTCGACAATCGAGTGAAAAGGAACGAGGCTTACCAAGTAGCCGGTTCAGAAGTACGAAGATTTTTTTTGTTCTTTTCAAAATGACATGTTTGAGTTTGACATTTCAAAGGCTAGTTTTTAATAAAAGCGGATCATGGAGATCTCGTTTTCTGCATTTTTAACAAAATCGGATGGTCAAGATCCGGTTTTATTTGCAAACGAGAGGGCGTGCGAATGAGAATACTCCACGTATTCTCGTTTGTACATAAAATCAGATCTTGAGAATCCAGTTTTGTTAAAAAAAGTAGAAACCTGAAAAGGCAGAAAATCCTCTCTTTGACCAGAAAACTCTCGAAGCTTGTAGACGCCGGTAGGAGCTCTCCGTTTTTCGCCCTCCGGCGAGCTGGGAGCTTCGATTTCGGACCGGCTTTTGTTCGCCGAGGATGCGGGGTGGCGTGGGATGGCTTCCGAGGTGCGATTCGTTCCGTTCGGTGCTGTTTTCTTCCTCTCGGTCGATAGGTTTGTGGTAGGCGGCGCACGGTGGTCGGCTGGTCGGGCTGATGGTGGTGAGGGTTTGGGGGGCGACGGATCTGCTGCTGGGTCTGCGTTTTGGCTTGTTGGAGGGGTGGATATGGAAGTCGGCCTCGGCTGTTTTCGTTGTCCTTGTCAGTCGGCGGTTGGCTTCGGAAGGCGGTGTATGTCGGTCGTGCGGCGGAGTGGTGGTGTCGTCTGGGTGGGATTGGATTTGCTACAGACGGGGTCAGATGGTTGCTCGGCGGTTAGGGGTCTCGGTGTCGGTTCGGTTTTGAAGCTCCGGTAGGCTTGCTGGAGGGTTGTTTTGTTTTGTTCTTCGTTTCGTTTTTAGTTGTAGTTTAATCTCAGTTTAGTGTAGCGTTAGTTTTAGCCAGTTTGTTCCTGTGTCTTTCCATCTTGTTATGGTGGTGTTTTTCCACCTTGCTTTGGTGGTGTTTTCCTCCTTTTCGTAGGAGGTGGATTTCCTCCCTTTGCGGAGGTGTTTTCGTTGAGGCACTGTGCCTTTGCAGATTTTCTGCTTGATTTCGATGGGTTGCCGATGTGGCCTGAGCTTCATTGCTTTCGAATGTGCTAGGATTGAGTCATTATTTTGATAGTGTCCAACTCCTGTACGATATGTATTCCCATAAAAAAGGCAGAAAATCGAATCTGGAAATCTTATTTTATTAAAAACAGGCCAAAACTAAAATTACAAATTCACATTGCCATTTTAGATATGTTGAAATTGAAATAAATCATTTTGGAAGGAAACAAACTCAAGAACGAATGACTTTTAAAAAAATATCTTTCGGAAAACACGTGTATATGACAAATTAAGTAATGAGTGAGGATCAGGTACAAACCTGTTTATAAATAAAAACTACAAACCGATTAATAAGCCGACACGTGTCCCATTTTAGTCGAAATCCCGGAGAAAACACGGAGGGGTATAATAGTCATTCCATACGGATCGGTATAAAACCCTAAAATGTTATTTTTAATTTAGTCCAAAAGTTGTTAGTGTTCAGACTTAAAATACTAATGTTCAGACTTAAAAATACTTAATAATCAGACTTAAAATCTTAAAAATACTTAATAATCAGACTTAAAATACTAATGTTCAGACTTAAAAAAAAAGCAATGATCAGACTAAAAATACTTAATGATCAGACTTAAAATGGTAATGTCCAGACTTAAAAATAGGTAATGATCAGACTAAAAATACTTAATGTTCAGACTTAAAGTGGTAATGTTCAGACTTAAAAAAAAGCAATGATCAAACTAAAAATACTTAATAATCAGACTTAAAAATAGGCAATGATCAAACTAAAAATACTTAATAATCAGACTTACAATGCTAATGTTCAGACTTAAAAAAAGCAATGATCAGACTTAAAAACTTAATGATTAGACTTAAAAATAGCCAATGATCAGACTAAAAATACTTACTGATCAAACTTAAAAATAGGGAATGATCAGACTAAAAATACTTATAGATCAGACTTAAAAATGGTAATGATCATACTTAAAAATATCCAATGATCATTACTGGTTTAAGTATGAACATTGTTATTTAAGTCTGATCGTTAATGGTTTAAGTCTCATTATTATTTTTTTAAGTCTGAACATTGTTTTTTTAAGTCTGGACATTGTTTTTTCAAGTATTGTCATTACTGGTTTAAGTCTGAACATTATTTTTTCAAGTATTGTCATTACTGGTTTAAGTCTGAACATTGTTTTTAAGTCTGATCATTAATGGTTTAATCGCATAATTATTTTTTTAAGTCTGAACATTGTTTTTTTAAGTCTGAACATTGTTTTTTCAAGTATTGTCATTACTGGTTTAAGTCTGAACATTGTTTTTTAAGTTTGAACATTACTGTAGCAATTTTGACTGTTGCTACAGTAATGTTCAGACTTAAAAACAATGTTCAGACTTAAACCAGTAAAAGTCAATTTTAGGACTTCACGCTACAGTAAAAGTCAATTTTACTGTAGCAAAAGTCAAAATTTATTCTTAATGATCAGACTTAACGCATGATGATCAGACTTAAAAACGTACTGTAGCGAAATTCGAATTTTACTGTAGCGAATTTTAGGACGATTATACCCCTCCTATCTTTTATATATTTATAAAGAAGTCCAAGTGTGTTTTTATTAATTACAAAAAGAACCCGACGGGATGAAATCTCGTATGATTTTTGATTGGTTCATTTTGCCACGTGTCAAATTTTTTGTGAATTTGTAGTTTTTATTTATAATTATGATTTGTATTTGATCCAAACCCTAAGTAATACGTAGAATAGAGATTGATTTTGAAATTAACCGAAGATTGCCACGTCAATAGCATGTGGGTCCCCAAGCACAAATGGTCTTACATTGGAGATGCTCTTACACTGCGCTGAGCCACGTGACTTAAGTTTGCCAGCGAGACAAAACGCAGTAAAAGAGAGCGTTTTACAAAATAAACAGCGTAACAATACGCAATGAAAGCGTAAATTCCACGTGGATTTTAGAAGCTGCGTAGTTTCAAAGTCAACCCGGTCAATATAAATATCAGTAATTCTCAGTTCTTTATCTCTCTCGCGAATCGCCCAAGATCAATTTTGCTTTTCGGTCGATTGTTACTATCCATGGAAGTCGTTTCGGTCCGCAATCTCGTCTAAGGACGAGAAGCATTCGCGAAAGACATCCTGTGAGTTTCACTACTACTCATGTATCCGATCGCCGTCTCATCTGTTCTATTTTCTGTTCAACATTCTTATTCTCCTATTTCTTCTTTTAGGGTTTTAGATTCGGTTCTTTTCCTTTTCCAATTTGAATGTGTATTTAATTTTGATTCTTTTTATGAATTGGAATTATATATCGGGGCTATTTGATAATTCGTTTCTTTCCAAGCTTTCTGTTTCTTCTTGGCTTGTTTTAGGGTTTTGATCCAATGTTTCTTGTGTTCGGATACTACCGCCGTTGTCAAATCAGAGTCGGTTTTCAACCACCTTATTGTTTTTTCTCTTTATGTGTTTAGGGTTTAGATTCGGCTATTTTCCTTTGCTAATTTGAATGTGGATTCAATTTTGATTCTTATGAATTGGGGTTAGATATCTTGTGTCTGCAGGTTAGTCGAGTGTTCGTTTCTTTCCAACCTGTCTGTTTCTTCCTGGCTTGGTTTTTATTGTTTAAGATCAACTCCTTTTCTTTATCTTTGGGGCAAGTTTTATTCAACGTTTACACTTTTAGGCCATTATCGGTGATTAATTGGTGTTGTTTGATTTATCATTTGATCACTGTAGTTCTTTATTGCTAGGCTCAGTGAGGAGGTCCTAGTCAGATAAAGAGACAGAGATGAGCTTTCTGCTGATTAACTTCAGATACTCGAAGGTTGTGTACAGGCTACGCAAAGGTAAGATTGTTTGTCTTTGTAACATTCAGTGGATCAGTTTTGTCACTTTCTTTGAAATTTTTCGTCAAATCATATTTTTACTGGTTTTTTGTTGATATATTTGATGTATAATTTACAAGCTAACTGCTAAGATCTGAAATTGTTTTCATTAGACAGGGCATTTGGGTGCTTTTGTCAATTTGAACCTTTCCAGTCTATGCATTGTCTATGTAATTCCTATGGATCAATTGAGTCACTTTCATTTTAATTTCACGTCTTTTCTTTTCTCTTCCAGTTTTGTCAACAAAAAAAATCATTTTGATTCGATAAGATGATTGCCGCAGCTTTCATGTTTTCCAGCAATTCCTTTTATTATATGTTCCTTATTTTCAGCAAGATACTGTTACCTTTTTTTTAGTTTATATTTTTGGCATGTCATTTTGTTATTGGTATTGTGCTTATATAATTGATCTATGATGTACAAGTTAGGTGCTAAAAATTGAAATTGTTTAATTTGGCAGAGTATTTGGGTGCTCTTTTCAAATTGAACCATTCGAATCTATGCACCTAGTCTTTGTAACATTCAGTGGATAAGTTGTCACTTTCTTTGAAATTTTTCGGCAAATCATATTTTTACTGGTTTTATGTTGATACATTCGATCTATGATTTACAAGCTAACTGCTAAGATCTGAAATTGTTTCATTAGACAGAGCATTTGGGTGCTTTTGTCAATTTGAACCTTTCCAGTCTATGCATTAGTCTATGTAATTCCTATGGATCAAATGAGTCACTTTTATTTTAAATTCATGTCTTTTCCAGTTTTGTCACACACAAAAAATCATTTTGATTTGATAAGATGGTTGCTGCAGCTTTCATGTTTTCCAGCAATTCATTTTATTATATGTTCCTTATTTTCAGCAAGATATTGTTTACCTCTTTTGTTTAAGTTTATATTTTTGGCATGTCATTTTGTTATTGGTATTGTGCTGATATAATTGATCTATGATGTACAAGTTAGGTGCTAAAATTTGAAATTATTTAATTTGGCAGAGTCTTTGGGAGCTCTTTTCAAATTGAACCTTTCCAATCTATGCACCTGGTCTTTGTCACATTCAGTGGATCAGTTTTATCAACTTCTTTGAAAAAATTCAGCATTCCACCTTTCTACTGGTTTTATGTTGATACATTTGATCTATGATTTACAAGCTAACTGCTAAGATCTGAAATTGTTTCATTAGACAGAGCATTTGGGTGCTTTTGTCAATTTGAACCTTTCCAAGTCTATGTAATTCCTATGGATCAAATGAGTCACTTTCATTTTAATTTCATGTCTTTACCCTTATTTTCCAGTTTTGTCACACACAAAAAATCATTTTGATTTGATAAGATGATTGCTGCAGCTTTCATGTTTTCCAGCAATTCATTTTATTATATGTTCCTTATTTTCAACAAGATACTGTTACCTCTTTTTTTTTTAAGTTTATGTTTTTGGCATGTCATTTTCTTATTGATATTGTGCATAATTGATCTATGATGTACAAGTTAGGTGCAAAAATTTGAAATTGTTTAATTTGGCAGACTATTTGGGAGCTCTTTTCAAATTGAACATTTCCAATCCATGCAACCTAGTCTTTGTAACATTCAGTGGATCGGTTTTATCAACTTCTTTGAAAAAATTCAGCATTCCACCTTTCTACTGGTTTTATGGTGATACATTTGATCTATGATTTACAAGCTAACTGATAAGATCTGAAATTGTTTCATTAGACAGAGCATTTGGGTGCTTTTGTCAATTTGAACCTTTCCAGTCTATGCATTAGTCTATGTAATTCCTATGGATCAAATGAGTCACTTTCATTTTAATTTCATGTCTTTTCCAGTTTTGTCACACACAAAAAATCATTTTGATTTGATAAGATGGTTGCTGCAGCTTTCATGTTTTCCAGCAATTCATTTTATTATATGTTCCTTATTTTCAGCAAGATATTGCTTACCTCTTTTTTTTAAGTTTATATTTTTGGAATGTCATTTTGTTATTGGTATTGTGCTGATATAATTGATCTATGATGTACAAGTTAGGTGCTAAAATTTGAAATTGTTTAATTTGGCAGTCTTTGGGAGCTCTTTTCAAATTGAACCTTTCCAATCTATGCACCTGGTCTTTGTAACATTCAGTGGATCAGTTTTATCAACTTCTTTGAAAAAATTCCGCATTCCACCTTTCTACTGGTTTTATGTTGATACATTTGATCTATGATTTACAAGCTAACTGCTAAGATCTGAAATTGTTTCATTAGACAGAGCATTTGGGTGCTTTTGTCAATTTGAACCTTTCCAGTCTATGCATTAGTCTATGTAATTCCTATGGATCAAATGAGTCACTTTCATTTTAATTTCATGTCTTTACCCTTCTTTTCCAGTTTTGTCACACACAAAAAATCATTTTGATTTGATAAGATGATTGCTGCAGCTTTCATGTTTTCCAGCAATTCATTTTATTATATGTTCCTTATTTTCAACAAGATACTGTTACCTCTTTTTTTAAAGTTTATATTTTTGGCATGTCATTTTCTTATTGGTATTGTGCTGATATAATTGATCTATGATGTACAAGTTAGGTGCAAAATTTGAAAGTGTTTAATTTGGCAGAGTATTTGGGAGCTCTTTTCAAATTGAACCTTTCCAATCTCTATGCACCAAGTCTTTGTAACATTCAGTGGATCAGTTTGATCACTTTCTTTGAAATTTGTCAAAAAATCATATTTTTACTGGTTTTATGTTGATACGTTTGATCTATGATTTACAAGCTAACTGCTAAGATCTGAAATTGTTTCATTAGACAGAGCATTTGGGTGCTTTTGTCAATATGAACCTTTCCAGTCTATGCATTAGTCTATGTAATTCCTATGGATCAATTGAGTCACTTTCATTTTAATTTAATGTCTTTTCTTTTCATCTTCCAGTTTTGTCAAAAAAAAATCATTTTGATTTGGTAAGATGATTGCTGCAGCTTTCATGTTTTCCAGCAATTTCTTTTATTATATGTTCCTTATTTTCAGCAAGATATTGTTACCTCTCTCTTTTTTAATTTCATCTCTTTTCTTTTCTCTTCCAGTTTTGTCACACAAAAAAAATCATTTTGATAAGATGGTTGCTGCAGCTTTCATGTTTTCCAGCAATTCATTTTATTATATGTTCCTTATTTTCAGCAAGATATTGTTTACCTCTTTTTTTTAAGTTTATATTTTTGGCATGTCATTTTGTTATTGGTATTGTGCTGATATAATTGATCTATGATGTACAGTACAAATTAGGTGCTAAAATCTGAAATTATTTAATTTGGCAGAGTCTTTGGGAGCTCTTTTCAAATTGAACCTTTCCAATCTATGCACCTGGTCTTTGTAACATTCAGTGGATCATTTTTATCAACTTTGAAAAAATTCAGCATTCCACCTTTCTACTGGTTTTATGTTGATACATTTGATCTATGATTTACAAGCTAGCTGCTGAGATCTGAAATTGTTTCATTAGACAGAGCATTTGGGTGCTTTTGTTAATTTGAACCTTTCCAGTCTATGCATTAGTCTATGTAATTCCTCTGGATCAAATGAGTCACTTTCATTTTAATTTCATGTCTTTACCCTTCTTTTCCAGTTTTGTCACACACAAAAAATCATTTTGATTTGATAAGATGATTGCTGCAGCTTTCATGTTTTCCAGCAATTCATTTTATTATATGTTCCTTATTTTCAACAAGATACTGTTACCTCTTTTTTTTTAAAGTTTATATTTTTGGCATGTCATTTTCTTATTGGTATTGTGCTGATATAATTGATCTATGATGTACAAGTTAGGTGCAAAAATTTGAAATTGTTTAATTTGGCAGAGTATTTGGGAGCTTTTTTCAAATTGAACATTTCCAATCCATGCACCTAGTCTTTGTAACATTCAGTGGATCCGTTTTATCAACTTTCTACTGGTTTTATGTTGATACATTTGATCTATGATTTACAAGCTAACTGCTAAGATCTTAAATTGTTTCATTAGACAGAGCATTTGGGTGCTTTTGTCAATATGAACCTTTGTAGTCTATGCATTAGTCTAAGTAATTCCTATGGATCAAATGAGTCATTTTCATTTTAATTTCTTGTCTTTTCTTTTTCTCTCTTAGCTTTGTCAAAAAAAAAAAGAATATAATATTTGTTTGATAAAAATTGCTGCAGCTTTCATGTTTTCCAGCAATTCCTTTTTTATATGTAACTTTTTTTTAAGTTTTAAGCTTTTGGCATGTCATTTTGTTATTGGTATTGTGCTGATATAATTGATCTTTGATGTACAAGTTAGGTGCTAAGATTTGAAATTGTTTGGCAGAGTATTTGGGAGCTCTTATCAAAATGAACCTTTCCAATCTATGCACCTAGTCTTTGTAACTTCAATGGATCAGTTTTGTCACTTTCATTAAAAAAAATTGGCATTCCATCTTTTTACTGGTTTTATGTTGATACATTTTATCTATGATTTACAAGCTAACTGCCAAGATCTTAAATTGTTTCATTAGACAGAGCATTTGGGTGCTTTTGTCAATCTGAACCTTTCCATACTATGCTTTAGTTTATGTAACTCTTATGGATCAACTGAGTCACCTTCATTTTAATTTCATGTATTTTCTTTTCTCTTCCAGTTTCGTCAAAAAATTTGATTTGATAAGATGAATGCTGCAGCTTTGATGTTTTCTAGCAATTCCTTTTATTATATGTTCCTTATTTTCAGCAAGATACTGTTACCTCTTTTTTTTTAAGTTTATATTTTTAGCATGTCATTTTGTTATTGGTATTGTGCTGATATAATTGATCTATGATGTACAAGTTAGGTGCTAAATTTTGAAATTGTTTAATTTGGCAGAGTCTTTGGGAGCTCTTTTCAAATTGAACCTTTCCAATCTATGCACCTAGTCTTTGTAACATTCAGTGGATCAGTTTTGTAACTTTCATTAATAAAATTTGGCATTCCATCTTTGTACTGGTTTTATGTTGATACGTTTGATCTATGATTTACAAGCTAACCGCTAAGATCTGAAGAGCATTAGGGTGCTTTTGTCAAATTGAACCTTTCCGATCTATGCATTTAGTCTATGTAATTTCTATGGATCAACTGAATCACTTCCATCTTAATGTTCAGCCTTTTCTTTTCAGTCCCAGTTTTGACAAATATTTTTCTTTCCTAGTTTTCTTTTCTCATCATTAGACTTGTGGTGATTTGTTCGTATTCTTACTAGTAATTATAACTAGAGTTTACTGAAGAAGTTATTTGATACCGGGTCGAATTGAAGCATCATTTTTTATAGAAAAAAGAAACAAAGAGCACTCACTAAGAAGAATGTTCTAATCAAGTTCTGACTTCTTTGTATCTTTCTTGTTTTCGCTTTTCAAAATTAGGGCTTTGTCATTTTGGGAGGACTCTATCACTGTTTTTAATGTATACATTCGATTTTTGTTGAAGTTCATTCTCTCTTCTTAAATAAAAAAGCTGGGTATGTTAAAAGATCATTCTACTCTTCAGCATGGTTCAGCTGAAAGGGCTTGACATTAAGTAGTGTAGATGTAACTTGTAAGTATACAGTTGAATTTTTTCATTGTGGACTGACAGTTTGTTACTGATCCAGGAGTTTATATTAGTCATCAGGTTCTTGTAAGTTATGAATAAAAAATATTGCATCATTATTTCATATTCTTGGTATAAATAATTTTGTGTCATTTCATTTCGGCAATGACTACTTGCAAGCAGAAAATAATTGCATACTCTTGGAGAAGAAATATGTGCTAGCGAGTCTGTGGAGCAAAAGCGGCTTTACAATGAAGTGATTGAGCTCAAATAAAATATTAAAGTTTTTTTTTTTTGTCGATGTAGGCCTCTATACCCATCTGAAATAGGAAACGGGTCCACTGCTGTGATTGAGTACGAATCATGCCCGGAGAATGAGCTTCAGGTCATCTGCTCAGACTCATCTAGAAAACAGTTCAAGTGTTATCATGTTTAAAAAAGCCTGCGGATAGCCAAGGTGAGAATCAGATATGCATATGCGATTGTCTGACTTACTGTTTTTGTTGGACTTTCGATACCAACTGCTAGTTTTTAGTTGCAGAAGCTGTCTTCTCTCAGACGATTCCCGTGTCACTTCAGTAATGGAAGGATATAATCTATGTGTTTTTGGTTATGGGCAAACTGGAACTGGAAAAATCAGTAATGGAAGGATATAATCTATGTGTTTTTTGGTTATGGGCAAACTGGAACTGGAAAAACATTTACGATGGAAGGAACATCTGAAAAATAGGGGAGTTAACTAGATAACTTTGAAAGAGATGTTCCGCTTTCCCAAAGAAAGATATGTGGTGTTATAGCATTATATGCCAGTATGTTGGAAGTTACAGTGAGAGATCTAGAGACCTCTTAGTTGAAAACTCAACTGAACCAAATAAAAAGTAAGTCTGAATTACAGTTGTGTCTTCTTGGGTAGGAGATATTGTTTTGTGCATCTCATTCACCAATTTCTAAGGTGGTGCTCTTACATAAATTTACTTCTCTTTTAAAAATACTTGGATTGGAGTTTCTAGTATTTGAATTGTGCAGAGCACACTTCTGCCATGGTGTTTCTCTTGTTTTGGTTAATTTTGGATGTTGCCAAACTTCAATATGTTTCACTATAGTAGAAGCTTGTGGGTATTAGTACAGATGAAGTCTGGCAACTTCTCATGACTGGAAGTCGAGCACGATCTGTTAGATTAACCAATGCTAACGAGCTCGGTAGTCCCTCTCACTGGTAATTCTGTTTCTGTCAGACCGCTTTGTTTTCCTTGAATCAAAATGTTTGCAATACTGGTTAAAGTAACGTAGATTTTGTTCTGAACTTCATGAAGTGTATTACGAGTGACTTTCAAGGAATCCTAGTTATTAACAAGTCTCGCTCTTGCATCTAAAACCCCTTATATTCCATACAGGTATCATATATTCATATTTTCTTCATATTAGCTCTCCATAGTTTTTTGTAATCCTTCATTCACCCCTCTCAAGAACTCTAAGCAGACCCATCTTCTGCAGAGCTCATTAGGTAAGCTCTACTGACTATATTATTCATTTGTGAATACCCTTCAGCTATAGCATATAGCACATCGCCATCTTAGATGTGTCACAGAAATATTATTATTATTTTAAATGACCCCCCTATTATATGAGAACTGTCTCGTAACTTCAAGCACAATGTCTGCTCAATACTTGATTACTGAAATGTCCATTACAAAGAACATAGCTTTCAATGAGGTAGATGTACTCATGTACCCTGTCCCGGTTGAGTTCTGATAAACTCAGTTACTTCTGAAGATTTTGCTTCTTAATCTGAAGTTTGGATTGTGTTTGTTAGTTCATTGTGGTCACCAATCCCATTTTCCATCCAGAGGCCATCTTTAATACGCCAATACTGGGGAGTAAAGGTAAAGGATCCATGAAATGAGTCGGTCAAATTTATCTCATTAAAAAAATGTGTTCTTACAGTTTGTATTTTTACCTTCTTATATAGGGTTAAATTTCAAAGTCTCCACTTTATTTCAAAGTCTGCCATGGCACCAAGGTCCGTCCTTTTGAACTGTAATTTAACTTAGCTGAATTTAATTTAATAAGTTTAACTTAGTTTAACCTTCAGTGAAATCATCACTATCATATCACCATCATTATTATCATATCATCATCATGTCATCATCATCACCATTATCATCTGTTCAGACTCATCTAGAAAACAGTTCAAGTGTTATTATGTTTTTAAGCCTGCGGATATAGCCAAGGTGAGAATCAGATATGCGATTGTCTGACTTACTGTTTTTGTTGGATTTTCCGATACCAACTGCTAGTTTTTAACTATGCAGAAGCTGTCTTCTTTCAGAAAGTTCCGTTGTCACTTCAGTAATTGAAGGATATAATCTGTCTTTTTGGTTATGGACAAACTGGAACTGGAAAATAACATTTACGATGGAAGGAACATCTGAAAATAGGGGAGTTAACTACAGAACTTTGAAAGAGTTGTTCCGCTTGACTAAAGAAAGATGTGGTGTTATGGCATTGTATGTCAGTATGGTGGAGGTTATAATGACAGATTAAGAGACCTCTTAGGCGGATGCTGTTTTTATACATCTCATTCACCAATTTCTAAGATGTGCTCTTCCATAAATTTTCTTCTTTCAAAAATACTTTGGATTGGAGTTTCTAGTATTTGAATTGTGCAGAGCACACTTCTGTCATGGTGTTTCTTTTGTTTTGGTTAATTTTGGATGTTGCCAATTTTCAATATATTTTCTCCATGATTGGTGAAGGTTGGAGATAAAGCAAACGCCTGAGGGAACTCAAAAAATTCATCGCCTAGTAGAAACTCGTGTTTATAGCACATATGAAGTCTGGCAACTTCTCATGACTGAAAGTCGAGCACGATCGGTTGGTTCAACCAATGCTAACGAGCTCAGTAGTCGCTGTCACTGGTAATTCTGTCAAACCACATTGTTTTCCTTGAATTAAAATGTTTGCAATACTGGTGAAAGTAACCCAGACCTTTTTTCTGAACTTCACGTAGTGTATTTTGAGTGACTGTCAAGGAATCCTAGTTATCAACAAGTCTTTATCTGCATTAGGAGATGTCATTTCTACTCTTGCATCTAAAATGCCCCATATTCCATACATGTATCATATATTCATATTTTCTTCATATTAAGCTCCCCATAGTTTTTTCTAATCCTTCATTCATCCCTCTCATGAACTCTAAGCAGACCCATCTGCTGCAGAGCTCATTAGGTAAGCTACTGACTATATTTTTCATTTGTGAATACACCCTTCAGCTATAGCATATATAACAGCACAGCGCCATCTTAGATGCGTCACAGAAATATTATTATTATTCTTAGTTCTTACTACGACCCCTATTATATGAGAAGTTGAGAACTGTCTCGTAACTTCCAGCACAATGTCTGCTCAATACTTGATTTCCATCACAATGAACATTTTCAATGAGGCAGGTGTATCCTATCCAGGTTGAGTTCTGATAAACTCATTTACTTCTGAAGATTTTGCTTCTTAATCTAAAGTTTGGATTGTGTTTGTTAGTTCATTGTGGCCACGATTCCCATTTTCCATCCAGAGACCATCTTTAATACGGCAATACTGGGGAGTAAAGGTAAAGGATCCATGAAATGAGTCGGTCAAATGTATCTCATTAAAAAATGTGTTCCTACAGTTTGCTTTTTTAAATTTTACCTTCTTATATAGGTTTAAATTTCAAAGCCTCCACTTTACTTCGAAGTTCAAAGTCTACAGTGGCACCATGGTCTGTCCTTTTTAACTTAACTTAGCTGAATACATTTTTTTAAATTAGTTTAACTTAGTTTTAACCTTCACTGAAATTATCATCACCATCATCTTCAACATCATCATATCATTATCATCATCATATCATCATATCATCATCATCATACCACCATCATCATCATCATCATATCATAACCATCTTGTTTTAAAAATGACACTTAATCGGGATGTCTTCCATACTGTTTAGCATGGTTCAAGTGTTCAACTGAAAGAACTCACCATCATGTGTTGTAGATGTAAGTATACAATTGAACTCTTTCATTTTAAAGTGACAGTTTCGTTATCTTTTGAATAGCACTGCCTCTGAGATGACACTAAGACGCGCCTAAGCTGTTCATATGATCTCAATAGCCTGGTTTTTAAGTCATAACTGGATTTCCGGTGGTTCACTTGTTCAAACTTTTTGTTTATTAGAGGAACATTCAGACTGAATACCCCATATGAAAATACTTAAGGGCTGAGAATAATGAAAGAGAATCGACAAGAATATTGTGAAAAAGGAATTCATGTCGTAATTTGGTGAATGAAATTTCAATACAAGTGAGGTGTGGAGGCGTCTACTGCTGTGGAATCAATTGCCCACAAAGGACGAGTTACAATCATCGTAGGACAAGAATAGCTACTACAAGACATGGTATCCTTGTTGCTTTATTTGTGTTCCTTTGCATATGCATGTCCGCAATGGAATGTATTAAATCCAAATGTTGGGCTACTACTGTAGTAAATGTATTTTCATTTTTGGATCGGTTCATATATATACTTCTTGCGACTGAAGTACTCATTTACATGATGGATGTCAGATATATAGTGTCCGTTGGCATTTTATGAATATTTACTTGATAGACTTGGGATAGTTTCAAATGAGGGTATAAATGATCAATTAAGGTAGGATACTATTGATGTTCCCATGAATGGCATGGCTTTGGCAAAACGGCTTTAGACAGTTCAAGCTAGAGTTCAACCACGGACTGGAACAGAAGAACAGCGTACAGCAGACGCAAGGATTGTATATCCAAAAGATCGACGAGATTATCTGATTGGGATCAATTGACGAGTCATCATTAAAGATCAGATATTCTAATGAATATCTTCAGCTTTGATTCGAGAATATTGGATGGCTTGGCACGGAAGTAATCTCCAAAGATTGGATATAGAGGAGATTGAATATTCTGCAAATATTTAGGAGTATCTCCGAAATATTTGATAGGATATTCAGATTGGATTTGGACGATCAAAGATCTGATTGGAGTCGGCCAGCAAGGAATGCGAATTATTTGAACAACAGATATTCGAATGAATATCTACATTGAAGGCGGCGTAGCTGACTTGGGCAAGAGATCTTCATATATTCGTCCAACCGATTGGAAAAGATATACATCAAATATCTAGGAATATCTCCTGAATATTTGATGGGATTATCTTGTGCAGATTAAGGTTTCGTCCAAGCATATAAATACAATGCTAGGGCGTCCTCATTCTGCGTCGCTTCCCGAGAGAAAAGATAAACACGAGAGTTCGTGAGATTGGAGGAGGAGCGACCGCCGGCTGAGTATTCCACACCGGAATATCAACGGGGAGTAACAGTCTGTTCAGTGTGCTGTTCAGACTGTTCCTGAAGAACAACAAAGTGCACACACACACGGTGACCAAGATACGTCTTTGAGAGAAGGCGACTGGACCTCTGAGAGGTCCAAGACTAGGCCGAGAGAGAAGTCTCGTCCTACCCATAGGGGATCGAGGGGAGTAGCGACAAACCTCGGTTGCAAATCTGAGAGACGGAGTGTTAGAGGCTAGGCCATTACAAACCCGAGGTTGTGTAAGCGTAAGACCATTTGTAGCTCTAAACTCGTAATAAGATTTGTGTCCCTGTTTCGGGTGTGGGAAACCCCCCAGAGTAGGCGAAGCCGAACTGGGTTATCATATCGTGTGTGCTCTTTGTTCTGTTTAAGGTTCTGTCTGCTAAGGTGTTCCAGCCTCTGTTTGAACACAAGCTGAAACTGTCCAACAAGTGTTCGAGACGCAGTTCGAACACCATCTGGAACTCGTCTTGACTAAGACAAGTAGATTTCAATTGGTATCAGAGCAGGCACTCGACATACAGAGTGTGATCCGGCGACAGTTCAAGATGAGTTTGAAGGAAGGACAGCGCACTAACTGACCACTGTTGCTTGAAGGGCCGAATTATGCCTATTAGAAATCCAAGATGAAAGCCTTTATGAAATCCATCGATGAAAGGGCTTGGAGAGCTGTAATGATAGGATGGACAGAACCCATGATGGCCAACTCTGAAGGAGCTGTTATGCCAAAACCCGAAGCCCTGTGGTCTGAAGCAGATGATGTAGCGGCTGTTGGGAATTCAAAAGCCCTGAATGCAATATTCTATGGAGTAGACGAGAATGTGTTCAAATTGATTGCTGAATGTGAGGTGGCCAAGGAAGCATGGGATATTCTCAGAATAGCCTATGAGGGTCCAGATAGTGAATCTAACGATGGGTCTGGTGAAAAGCTTGAAGGAGCAGGTGGTGATCATCTCAGAAAGCATGTTGAAGCTGTGACCGAGGAGGTTAATCCATCAGAGAAGGTTGATGGGTTTAATGATACAATAGCGGAAGTATCTGATCGTGCTGAAAAGGATGATGATTTGGACAGAATCTACAAGGTCCATGTGTCTGATGTGACAAGTTCAGAGAAGTCGTCACAGGCCCAGGCTGTAGGGGTGGAAGACTCTGCACCTGTCTTCAATCCATAAGCTGTGAAGGAGGCAAGTGTTCAAGCAGATGAACCAGGAGATCAGCAGAGAGTTGAGACAGTCGTTGCCTCAGTGGCAGTCTCAGTAGAGGAGACAGCTGACGTCCCAGTTATTGTACAAGATGTTTTCCGTGGTGAAATGGTGAAGGCAGATCTCTCAAACATCCGGGATACAATGATGGAGAAAAATAGAGAAACACATCCTGCAAGCTTGGTGGGGCTAAGGAGAAGGAATGCTGAGTTGAGTCGCAAGGAAGTTCATCTCAATATGACAGGTAATCCTCACTATCTCATCAATGTTAAACCTATTCGCAAGCGTCGGTTTGTCACTTTTGGAGATGGAGGGAAGGGCCAGGTGATCGGCTGTGGAACATTGAAGGTTCCGGAACTACCTGAGCTCGAGGATATCCTCCTAGTGGATGGGTTAATGGTGAACCTGATCAGTATCAGTAGATTGTGTGGTGAAGGACAGTCTGTTACATTCTCTCGTGAGTCCTGTCAAGTACTGGATAGGAATGGAGACACACTGATGGAAGGAAGTAGGTCATCCAACAAAAGCTACTTCCTAGGCACAGTTGGAACAGGAGCTACCACTATCTGTCCGATAAACACGATAAATGAGATGGAATTGCAAGGGACAGATATGGTGTATTCTTCTGGAAAGGTGAAAGACGAAGTTGCCCTAAACTCAGTCACAGAAGATGATAAATGTAGAGGCGGGACTTCATCTGGAACACCCATTCAGACCAAGTCTACAGAAGAGAAAATTCCAGAGGGAGGTGCAGCTGATGAAGCCACACCTACTCCAGCTAGGACTCTCGACGATGCACCTGCGCTGTAACCTTCAGGGAGAATTAAGAGTCGAGCAAATGAGATCAGGTGTCGAGAACTGACTGCATGTTCATCCAGTCCGAAGAATGTCAACAAAGCATTTATTGATGAGATTTGGGTGGTGGTCATTCACGTGGAACTGGAAGAACTCACCAGATATGATGCATGGAAGTTATATCATCTTGTGCACAGTCACGAACTGAAGAAGACTATATACGGACTCACACAAGCGCCCAGAGCATGGTATAAGACTTTCCTCATTTACCATGGCTATGAGCGAGGGGGAGAAGAGAAGCATATGTTCGTCACGAGTACACAGAAGCTAGTTGGACAGTTTGTGAGACGGATGCAAAAGGAGCTCCAGCTGATCATGATGGGAGAGATGAAACACCTTCCTGGAACACACGCTGACCAGATGCTGGGAGAGCAGAAGAGCATCGCTGCAGGAGAGCAAGAGAGCATCGCCGCAGGGAGGTGCTGCACTCAGTTCCTATGGATGAAGCAGAATCTGCCTGAACACGGAGTGGAACGGGTGAAGAAGTTTCTGCCCAAGAACCCAGTACAACACTCCATGATCAGATATCACTTCATCAGAGAGCTAGTGGAGAAGAAGGTCATCACATTGAAACACATGACAAATGCTGCTCAGTTCGAAACACTTAGATCCTCTCTGGGTCTGCGTGTTGTCGCCAACTAAGTGTTCCAGAAGGAGGTCAGCCAAGAGTACAAATCCCAGCAAATCAGTTGGGCTGACCTACCAAAGAAGAGGGCTGGAACAGATGGTACGTGGCTGGAACTAGTATTCAATTCAAAATATTATCAGCATTATGAACCATTGGAGCATATCAAGAAAGGAGAAGAGGCGACTTCGAAGATGACAAAGGCTAATCTTAATCCATCTGAAGGAAGAAAGCTAGCGGAAAATCAGTCGATGGTTGATCTACCCCTAAAAGGTAATCCTGTGGTTCAAATCTCAGATTCCTGTACCTAATTCTGTGAATATGAATTCGATGTGGAGCGTGGAGGAAACAGATGATGATTAGGGAGAGAAGTCAGTGGTTAAACCTGTATTTGAGCTCCAAGGTATTGACATCATGTTGTCAAGTGGTTCTGGTTCGGTGAAAGAAGGAGAAGCCAGTAGGGCCAAGATTGGGGTTTCTGATAAGAAGAAACTATTGAATGCAAAAGTGCAGGCCACCGGTTTCGCGCTAAAGAAGACGAGGATTCGCAGGAAGGTCATGCCTCAAAGGAATGACACTCCCACGGAATACGTTGCACGGATTTGTGCTGTAAGGGGGAGGAGACTTGTTATGTCAGAATCAGAGGCTGAACAATTTGTTGAATCATCCTGCAAGAGGTGTCTGGTTCTTGAGGAAGACTTGGTGGAAGGAGAAAAGAAGTCAGATGATAAAGATGTGTCAATGCTAGCTGAGAAACAGAAGCAACACCAGCTAGAAGATGATGGATCAGAAGATTCAGACCCCTCTGAGAAAGATGACGAGCTGAGTGAAATGTACAAGGACTTTGATGAGGTTGTCCAAGATCTGTAGAAGGAATGTACTATCACTCGAGAAAGAGGTGAGCTTGTTAATTCTACAGAGAAGTCAGAGACCGACAAGGCTGCTGAAAAAGTGTCTGTTGAAGCTGATGATCCGAGGGAACTAGATCACCCAGCTAACCCAGATGTGGAGATACATGAAGCTGATCTAGAGAGACCAGATAATGGAGATTGTGAAGAAAATCGGGACTCGACTTCATTAGGTGAGCTCAAGAAGTCTGAAAAGAAGAAAGTGATCATCCAAGCATGCTCGACTGAAGTAACTATCAAGTGGGATGATAAGAGAACAGATGCAGGGGGAGCAAGTGCATCTAAGAAAAAGAAGTGGAGTATTCCAGGTTCTGTTCCACCTAGTGTACCAACTGGAGTGACTAAGCATATAGTATGGTGTGCCAGTACAGAAGTAGCAGCCAAGTGGAAGGCAGTGCAGAAAAGAAAGATCATCCCTGAAAGGCTGCTTAATGAGAAGACAGTTCCATCCCAATTGCAGATCTGACTCTATTCTTCTTGATGTTGTTCTTCATCGCCATAGTCAACTGGGAACCTACATCTCATAGTACCACGGACAGCAAGGAGATGTGACAGCTGCTCTACCAGATTGGAAACAGGATGCGCATTGACATGGGAAGAATTCGACCAGATTGCAGAACACGCCATATCTACAAAGCCACTGCACCAGATAATCTTCCCATCGCATATCTATAAGCTGATCATCAACCAGCATCCAGATTTGAAGACTGACCAGGATAGACTATTGATGAGACGTATTTAGACGACTCATCGAGTCAACAATTCCCACCAAATTCGACCTTTGGACATACAAACATGTGCTTGTTAATGTAGTTTTGCATTTCAGGCAATTTCGGAATCTTAAGAGGAATACCGGCTAAAAGGAGTCTTTTGAAGATGTTTGGCGCGGAAAGAAATGAAGTCCGCACCTTGGCATTTTCCTCAGTACAAACCGCGGAGGCATGGAGAATATAATGCGCGGACGCCTGAATAATTTCCACAATTGCAGGAGACGTCCGCGGCACGGAATCGAAGAAGACGTCCGCGGAAGCAGCGCCCAGGCCGCGCCCAGCAGAGTCCCAGGCCATGTGTGCACAGAATCAAGGTGATGCGAGAATCCTCGGACCAAAATCATCTTCCAAGAAATTTGGCTCGACCAAGTTGTCTAAATGATCAATTACTCGGAAGTTATCAATTTCCAGTAAAACGCCCGAGCCAATTCACTGTTGCCACATGCCTAGCCATTTCGGCTCATCCCGACAAGGCCCTGCGCACACAGATCATGCATTTTGAGGGCATCTTCGAGCACAACTCTTCAAATCGAAATTCTGGGTCGGCACATAGTCTTAGAATATTCCATATTAGTGGAAAAGCAAATAATCCCATCGTGTCAGAAAATGTCATCAAATGGAGCTCAAAGGAGCATGGGGGATTTATATTCTAAGGGTGCATCAAAAAAGCTGTCCTTTAGTGTCATATGAGAGCTGGAAAAGGCAGACAACACATGCCCAACCCATCCCCATTCGTGCATTAATCAAAGAAGAGCAAAGAAGCATGGGCAAAAGTGGCACAAGTGGGAGAAAACAATGGGGCAAAGGACACAAGGCATGGGCATCTAACTTAAAGAATGAGAGGAGCCTCTAGCTCATGGCTCTATAAATAGAGAGCCAAGACACACGAAATTGTATCCCATTTTTGGAGTTGAGAGCTCCTCTCTCTTCTCCTCACCTGTTCTTGCTCTTGTAATCTCTTGTTCTTCATTTTGGCAATAGTAAGCATTTCCTTTCATCTCTTGTATTTACTTTCATGTATTTACTTTCCATGTATTGCTATTGTATTCATTTCATGAATACTAGTAGCTAATCCCTTCACTAGTCGGTTTAGGGGTTGATATATTGTGGCAAGGTTTTGAGACCCTTTACTTAATGCTATCTTGTGTTCTTGTGGTGTAAGTGCTTGGAATGGCCTTACTTCGGGTTACATCTTGGAATGGAGTAACCACACTCATGGACACAAGATTAGATCATTAGAGGTCGATGATGAACTAGCCACAATAATAATTGTCAACAACTTTGAGATTCTTGTACTTAATGCTTCTTTGTGTTCAACTTGTTCTATGTGCCATTATTGATTGACAACGAGGCTAAGTGGATGCTTGGAATGGCAAGGCTTAGCCGAGTAGTTCAATCCAGATTAGACAACGAAACCAAGTGGATGTTTGGAATGACAAAGCTTGGTCTAGTAGTCCAGTCCTTTTATTAACCGTTTGGTTGTATCTGGAATGTGAGATCAAACGGTGCACTTAGGCTAATACATCTTGGAATGGAGTATTAGTCTTGCTAGAACAAGAGTTCTATGTCTTGAAAAGGACTAGACGGTGTGGCTAGTCGAGTGCTTGGAATGGCCTTGATACATCTTTGAACACATAAAATGATCATTAGAGGTCAATGATGAGTTGAGCCACAACAAAAGGCCCCTAGACCGAATACCATTCTCTTGATCACAATCCATTGTCTTTACTTTGCATTTACTTTTTGTACTCACCTTCAATTGTTCCCAAAACCCCCAATCATTTTACTTTCCTTGCAAGTCTTCAAAGAACAAAGTAGTAACCATCTAGCTCCCTTGGGTTCGACCCCTACTTGCCGCTCTACTATTCTATAGTGAGTTGAAGGTAGTGGATTATAAATTTAGTTTGATTTGCACACTACGACAAAGTGCTTATCAAAATGGCGCCGTTGCCGGGGAGCTACGCACGGTAAAATTTGTTCTTTCTTTTTGGTTTTTGCCTTTGTTCCCTTTAATTTCTGTTTCCTAGCATTTAAAGGATTCTGTCACCAAGACTTACGAGTCTAAGGAGATTGGGTTTTAAGTGAGACCATTTGTGACTCCTCCAATCTCCTGGGAATCCTTGATTTGCTAGCTAGTGCATTTTTTCTCTTGGTTTGCCATGGCCTCTTATTACAATAGAGAGCCTTGGAGCAAGGAGAAGTTTTTCCAACAAGAAATCCGTGAAAAGATCCACTACATTGTGCAATCCCGGGATGAAACATTGGATGAGTACTTATGGTACTTTGATTCCCTTGTGACAAGCTGCCCGCACCATGGATTCATGGACTACGATCTTATTCAAAGATTTCTTGGTGGAATGATGCCACATGAGTGGGATGGGCTAAATGAGGCGGCAGGAGGCTCGATCTATAAGTTGACCGTGAGTGCTATTTGGAACTTGATATATGATTTGGCCGAGGACTCACGGGTAAGGCAAGAGCAACGCAAGGTGCTTGAGGACATGATGAAAGTATTGGCCGCTAGCAATGAGCAAATCCAAGCAACGATCCAGCAGAATCTGGTCAAGACCGAGGGACGATTGGTCGAGATCCAAAAGCAAATGTCCGACTTGACCCATGCTGTGACCGAGTTGATAAGAGACCGGGAAGAAGATGAAGTACTTAATAATGGCGAGCTAGAAAAGAAGCATGAGCAAGAAAGGCCTATATTGGAGTACTCACTCACCATGAACCGAGAAGACCCAATCCTCATTGATGAGCCATCCGAGGCATGTCCTACCCTCCTAGCCGAAGAGTCCCAACTTGTCCCATCATTGTCTATGGAGATCACAACCACCGAAACTCATGCAATCAAAGATGATGTTCAAGGCGAGTTAGAGGTGAAATCAAACATGGGGACAAGCTTGATGTCGCTTGTGAGTAATGGCAAGAGTATGATCTTCGAAAAATGCAAGGATGCCATCTGTTCATACATAAAAAAGCGACCGAGGCATGGACTGTTTGCATGGAAACCGGGATGGATAAACAAGAGGGCACGACTTGATAAATCAGTGGCTATGCTCAAAAGGTCCTCTCCCCCTCCTCGGAAAGATGTAAAGACAAGGCCACCAGATTGGTTAAAGTTAGAACCAAGCCCACTGCAATACGAGAACCTTGGAAGGATTAAAAGGGCAGTTGGGAAGAGGTTTGACCTCACACGACCATGGGATCCTAACTTGTGATCCCTAATGAGGTACCGTCGAGCCAACGACGTTAAACAAAAGCGCTCGCGGGGAGGCAGCCCGGCATTTTACAGTATTATTCCTGCATTTCATTTTCTTGCATTTATACTAACCCTCACCTCTTTTATGATTGGAAAGAAATAAGGACGTTTTTGTAGGTCGGGTCCAAGTGCTACGCAATCTGCCGGTTCTGCTACACATTTTAAGAGAACCGGGCGTGCCAAGGGAGAGCACCGAGCGCATCCGAGACCTTAGGCCCGAGGAACCCAGCGACGGTCCTAGACCGGGACGCACCCAAAGCCGAGGCTCACCTGAGAGACCGAGCACGACCTAGCCCCCCATGAGTTTCCGATGCTAGTCCACGCCTTGTCACTTCATGACACACGAGGGGAGTTCCGTTTCACTCTAGTACCTTGTTATTTCTATTGATTGCGTGCATATTGTCTTGATTGAGTTGTGCCGTGAGGCCACGGCTCATTTCAAAAGTGTGGGGTGGGGTGTTTAGTAGTTTGTTGTGTCATCACGTCTATTTTCTTGCACATGCATGAGTCAGCACGTTTCCCTTTGAAAATTTTAAAATTTTGGAATAAAATGCGTAGTTTTGTGAATAAAATGCGTAGGAGAAGGGCGTGGAGCTTTCATGATGTGAAATAGATGGATCCTAGTACATGCATTACTCTTATGAAATTAAAATTGTGCGACTAACATGTGAATCTAACTATCTATGTGTCCTTATGAGTTGGGATAAATAGGGATGTGGAGTTGATAGAAATGTCCTAGTGAGACTTGACAAAAGCACTCAAGGATCCGGGATTCGAGTTACATGGTTATATGGACTTGTGGAGGCTGCACTTCGAGACTCGTGGTTGTAGTTGACTCCACCATTGTAGCGGGTATGCAAGTGGTGGGACGGGAATCAAACCGTCCTATCTCTAGTCTTAGTAGTCGGGAAAATAGATGAGTGACCCTCATCTTGACTCGCACGAAATGACAAGGATGAGAAAGAGCGGGGAGGTATTTCCATATGCTTGAGGGTGATGATTGGACCTCCCAAGAAGGAATGGACAAGAAAATCACAAAGGGGGCAAAACTCAAAAGAAAAATCATCTCATGTGAAGTTCTAACCGAAGCCAAATGAAGGATCATCAAAGTCATACAAAGGCCAAAGGCCAAAGTTCACTACAAGTATGTCCAAGAAAAGTATCAAAAGGACTCAGCCCTTGAGCTTGAATTCATCACGTGCTAGAAGAAGCAACAAGTATAACCATGTAACAAGAACCGGACTCAAGAGTGTAGATCATGGGTCTAAAAAGGACTATCTCCCACTCATCCGAATTGGTTTGCATCTCAACTCAAAGGTACATGTATCAAGTTAATTCATTGTTTTAGCAAATGCCTTGAGTAGTGATTGAGAATGCATGGAAAGGGGAAGTCTAGACTAGCATTTATCTAGAGTGCCGAGAAGAACTTGTATGTTTGTTTTCCTCTTTTGACTAGCCTTGTTCAGGACGAACAAATATAAGTGTGGGGTGATTTGATGAGACGTATTTATACGACTCATCGAGTCAACAATTCCCACCAAATTCGACCTTTGGACATACAAACATGTGCTTGTTAATGTAGTTTTGCATTTCAGGCAATTTCAGAATCTTAAGAGGAATACCGGCTAAAAGGAGTCTTTTGAAGATGTTTGGCACGGAAAGAAATGAAGTCCGCACCTTGGCATTTTCCTCAGTACAAACCGCGGAGGCATGGAGAATATAATGCGCGGACGCCTGAATAATTTCCACAATTGCAGGAGACGTCCGCGACACAGAATCGAAGAAGACGTCCGCGGAAGCAGCGCCCAGGCCGCGCCCAGCAGAGTCCCAGGCCATGTGTGCACAGAATCAAGGCGATGCGAGAATCCTCGGACCAAAATCATCTTCCAAGAAATCTGGCTCGACCAAGTTGTTCTAAATGATCAATTACTCGGAAGTTATCAATTTCCAGCAAAACGCCCGAGCCAATTCACTGTTGCCCCATGCCTAGCCATTTCGGCTCATCCCGACAGGGCCCTGCGCACACAGATCATGCATTTTGAGGGCATCTTCGAGCACAACTCTTCAAATCGAAATTCTGGCTCGGCACATAGTCTTAGAATATTCCATATTAGTGGAAAAGCAAATAATCCCATCGTGTCAGAAAATGTCATCAAATGGAGCTCAAAGGAGCATGGGGGATTTATATTCTAAGGGTGCATCAAAAAAGCTGTCCTTTAGTGTCATATGAGAGCTGGAAAAGGCAGACAACACATGCCCAACCCATCCCCATTCGTGCATTAATCAAAGAAGAGCAAAGAAGCATGGGCAAAAGTGGCACAAGTGGGAGAAAACAATGGGGCAAAGGACACAAGGCATGGGCATCTAACTTAAAGAATGAGAGGAGCCTCTAGCTCATGGCTCTATAAATAGAGAGCCAAGACACACGAAATTGTATCCCATTTTTGGAGTTGAGAGCTCCTCTCTCTTCTCCTCACTTGTTCTTGCTCTTGTAATCTCTTGTTCTTCATTTTGGCAATAGTAAGCATTTCCTTTCATCCCTTGTATTTTCTTTCATGTATTTACTTTCCATGTATTGCTATTGTATTCATTTCATGAATACTAGTAGCTAATCCCTTCACTAGTCGGTTTAGGGGTTGATATATTGTGGCAAGGTTTTGAGACCCTTTACTTAATGCTATCTTGTGTTCTTGTGGTGTAAGTGCTTGGAATGGCCTTACTCCGGGTTACATCTTGGAATGAAGTAACCACACTCATGGACACAAGATTAGATCATTAGAGGTCGATGATGAACTAGCCACAATAATAATTGTCAACAACTTTGAGATTCTTGTACTTAATGCTTCTTTGTGTTCAACTTGTTCTATGTGCCATTATTGATTGACAACGAGGCTAAGTGGATGCTTGGAATGACAAGGCTTAGCCGAGTAGTTCAATCCAGATTAGACAACGAAACCAAGTGGATGTTTGGAATGACAAAGCTTGGTCTAGTAGTCCAGTCCTTTTATTAACCGTTTGGTTGTATCTGGAATGTGAGATCAAACGGTGCACTTAGGCTAATACATCTTGGAATGGAGTATTAGTCTTGCTAGAACAAGAGTTCTATGTCTTGAAAGGACTAGACGGTGTGGCAAGTCGAGTGCTTGGAATGGCCTTGATACATCTTTGAACACATAAAATGATCATTAGAGGTCAATGATGAGTTGAGCCACAACAAAAGGCCCCTAGACCGAATACCATTCTCTTGATCACAATCCATTGTCTTTACTTTGCATTTACTTTTTGTACTCACCTTCAATTGTTCCCAAAACCCCCAATCATTTTACTTTCCTTGCAAGTCTTCAAAGAACAAAGTAGTAACCATCTAGCTCCCTTGGGTTCGACCCCTACTTGCCGCTCTACTATTCTATAGTGAGTTGAAGGTAGTGGATTATAAATTTAGTTTGATTTGCACACTACGACAAAGTGCTTATCAACTATCAAGTGCTTCGTTGAAGTTGGTAGTTGATCGCAAGCTGTTTAAGGGTCGACATAAGAATGATCTGAAAGACCCCGAGCTAAAGAGGTAGAGATCGTATTGAAGGTCGAAGAGGAGCAAAGGCCAAGAATCAATCAATTGGTGCACGCTCTGCGATATCCCAATGATGGTAAAGAAGACGGAGAGAGTTGATGTCCTGCTTGAAGAAAAGACATGGTGCCATGAGCCAAAGAGAGATATGTCTGGAGAAGGACTACCATGCAGCAGTACTGGACGAGCTGAATCAGTTCAAGAAATCAGTAAAGATGATAATCTCTGGATCAGAAGACCTAGATACATTGTTGAAGTCCCAGAGAATGATTGGAGGATGTATGGGCATTGGCTACACTGATTGGAGAAGTTCAGGAATCTATCAGTTGCTGACCCGTGGTCGAACAGCTGCTGGGACACCATGGTTTGACAGACTCACAGCATGTGTCACTGTCCCAGGCTATGTTCGAGGGGGATTTCACAAGACTCCAGATGCCGAGGAGACCGGTTTGCTCGATTGGACCCCTTGCCAGTTTGTGGCAAAAAGGGGGAGTGGTTTGAGGTAACTATTTTGGTTCCTCAAGTTGTGTCTAAAGCGGAGATTTGGTTTTGCCAAAATGCCAAGGGGGAGATTGATGTTCCCATGAATGGGATGGCTTTGGCAAAACGGCTTTAGACAGTTCAAGCTAGAGTTCAACCACGGACTGGAACAGAAGAACAGCGTACAGCAGACGCAAGGATTGCATATCCAAAAGATCGACGAGATTATCTGATTGGGATCAATTGACGAGTCATCATTAAAGATCAGATATTCTAATGAATATCTTCAGCTTTGATTCGAGAATATTGGATGGCTTGGCACGGAAGTAATCTCCAAAGATTGGATATAGAGGAGATTGAATATTCTGCAAATATTTAGGAGTATCTCCGAAATATTTGATAGGATATTCAGATTGGATTTGGACGATCAAAGATCTGATTGGAGTCGGCCAGCAAGGAATGCGAATTATTTGAACAACAGATATTCGAATGAATATCTACATTGAAGGCGGCGTAGCTGACTTGGGCAAGAGATCTTCATATATTCGTCCAACCGATTGGAAAAGATATACATCAAATATCTAGGAATATCTCCTGAATATTTGATGGGATTATCTTGTGCAGATTAGGGTTTCTTCCAAGCATATAAATACAATGCTAGGGCGTCCTCATTCTGCGTCGCTTCCCGAGAGAAAAGATAAACACGAGAGTTCGTGAGATTGGAGGAGGAGCGACCGCCGGCTGAGTATTCCACACCGGAATATCAACGGGGAGTAACAGTCTGTTCAGTGTGCTGTTCAGACTGTTCCTGAAGAACAACAAAGTGCACACACACACGGTGACCAAGATACGTCTTTGAGAGAAGGCGACTGGACCTCTGAGAGGTCCAAGACTAGGCCGAGAGGGAAGTCTCGTCCTACCCATAGGGGATCGAGGGGAGTAGCGACAAACCTCGGTTGCAAATCTGAGAGACGGAGTGTTAGAGGCTAGGCCATTACAAACCCGAGGTTGTGTAAGCGTAAGACCACTTGTAGCTCTAAACTCGTAATAAAATTTGTGTCCCTGTTTCAGGTGTGGGAAACCCCCCAGAGTAGGCGAAGCCGAACTGGGTTATCATATCGTGTGTGCTCTTATTTGTTCTGTTTAAGGTTCTGTCTGCTAAGGTGTTCCAGCCTCTGTTTGAACACAAGCTGAAACTGTCCAACAAGTGTTCGAGACGCAGTTCGAACACCATCTGGAACTCGTCTTGACTAAGACAAGTAGATTTCAACTATGCTCCTCAAATAAAAATCAGACTGGGACAATGATAGAAAGGGGATGAGGTGTCTATTTAGCATTATTGAGTTATGTGCTCAAGTTGATGATTCTTCCTTGGTGTCGAAAAAAAATCGTCGCCGGAAAAATAAGAAGTCTTGTTCCACAACTCGCTCTTGTCCAAAATAGAAAGATACCAACTTCATTTGGGCATCACCTAGTGTACTGTTTTGTTTCTTGTTGTATTTTTCATTTTCATTAAATAAAAGTTCCTTTTCTTTAAAAAAAGGACAAGTGATATTCTGTTTGATGTTGTTTTGGTCTATGTAAGCTTTATTGTGGACGGATCAGGCTTTTTAAGTGGAGGTGCTGCTACTAGATTGACATGAGAATCGTTTCGTATTGACTTAGTGAAGATTCAGCTAAAGAAGGTTCTAGAATGTCTCAAGTGTACTAGGTTCTAATTGACTTGGTCATGCTGATTTCTAAGTAGCCAGGTTGGACAGTGGACAAGTTATACTTTTTTTTTAAATTAAATTTTATTATGATAAGTAAGAAATAGACAAATTCATCTCCTAGTCATTCAATCAAGACTGTGACCACCTATGATGCGAACAAATTATACAATGTCGGTTTCCTCTTCTTATACTTTGTAGATCCTTTGGTGAGCTCTCCTTTGGTTTGTCATATATTGTGATTGTATTCCTCAGCGTTCGTTGGCGAGGAGGGGATTATGCTTTAAAATTGTTGTACATTGCATATCCTCTTAGAGATGAATATGCAACACCTAAAAATCGGTAAAGATCTCTTTTCCTAACCCGGAGAGCGTAAATCGCAGATCAGTGTAAGACTTCCATTAACATCAGGACCCCTAAAATGCTCCAAGAGTGCAATTTTCGTTTAGCAAATTGACACCAAAAACTTATTCAACAGCATCTAAAAGTAATATCTTGACTATACGGTGAACGAATTTCATTTATTTATCCGACGACTGAGACAAGAACGAGAACGATTGGTACAAGCTATGCACACCAGAAAAGAAAAATGCTAACTTACCGAGGATGCAACTCAGTGATTGAAAGCCCAGTTGCCGACACAGTACCAATTTTTCCAGTGGAATTTTCTGAAGCGCGGGTGTCTGAGCTGAGTTGTGATTGATGGGGAACTTCTTCCATGTTTTCCATGGCGTACAAGGTAAATGGAGGCTTGGAGGGAATTTCTAGTGCGATTGAGTGGCTGTGAAGCATCAATGCGACTGATGCCATGTTTGGTCTAGCTGTTGGATTTTCTTGAACACATAATAACCCGATATGAATGCTTCTCATGATTTCAGTATTCGAACCACCCCTGATTGCTGGATCAACGATTTCCATAGCGTTCCCTGCCCTCCAGCTTTCCCACGCCTGTGAAAAATCGAGGCATGGGAAAAAGTTAGAAACAAAGCTAAGTACTACCAATGCATCAATTCTAAATTATCAAGAGAAAAACTTACGTAGGTAACAAGGTCTGTCACTTTCTCTCCGACCTTGTAGGCAGAGTTCTTCTGGCCGCTGACGAGCTCCAGCATTAGGACCCCGAAACTGAATACATCTAGCTTGACAGAGAGTTGACCGTGCATTGCATACTCAGGGGCCATATATCCGCTGCACAGAACCAAAAACCAGTAACAGTTGTTACATGCGAAGAAATGAATTGCTGGAGTTGATATAGTGAAGAATATAGTCATCTGTGGCGACTTACTAGGTTCCGACGATTCTACTAGTATTGCCTTCTGTTTGATTTACTCCAAAAAGCCTAGCCATGCCGAAGTCAGCTATCTTTGATTGCAACTCTTCATCCAGTAAAATGTTACTTGCTTTGAGATCCCGGTGTATGATTCTCAGCCTGGAATCTTCGTGAAGATAGAGTAGTCCCTTTGCAATCCCAGTTATGATTTTATATCTTGTTCCCCATTCCAAGTAAGTGCGCTTAAAAGGGTCTGCAAGGAGACCGCAAAAGTATTAATCAAGTAAAGAACCTGGAAACTCTGAAGAGATCATGTCGTAAAGTCAAGCTACTTAATAAAGAACAGTACCGAAGAGGAAGTGGTCAAGGCTTCCATTGGGCAGAAACTCGTAGATCAAAAGCCGCTCAGCGCCTTCCAGACAGAAACCAAGGAGTCTGACCAGATTTCTGTGCTGAAGCTTTGCCAGTAGAAGTACCTCATTCTTAAACTCTACGTCTCCTTGTCCGGAATTCAAGGCCAATCTCTTTACGGCTACTTCTAATCCTTCGTCAAGTTTTCCCTGCAGAATCATCAAAGGATAATATTCCGAAACTACAAACAACCCTAAAAAGTTGCAATGATTTTTTACAAAAACTGAAATTGTCATTAATAAGACTTATCAATACCTTGTAGACGGATCCAAATCCGCCACGCCCAAGAATGTTATCCTCGGAGAAGTTATCTGTAGCAGCTGTGATAGTTTTCAGGTCATACTGCAACGACTCGAGATTTCGAATTTCATGTATACCTTCAGTGATGATAGTTATCAGTTTCCACACAGTCAGATTTACCATGGGCCAAAACCAGGAGTATAAACAAAACTAGGACGTGAGGGAACTTACTTTGAGATTTTTTCTTTGGCCGCCTTAGTCGAAGATATATCAAAGTGCCCAAAATGAGTACTATAAAGACGATTGCCGAGACAACAATTATGATGACATTTCTAACTGGGCTGCTGGCTGTGAAAATACAAAATGCACTCATATTCAATCCCCAATCAGATATATTCAAAAACGAGCTCGCATAATATTGATAAAGATTACCTGTTCCTCTCAGAGGATGTGATGGAGGCAGAACATTGGCCACATTGTTGTAAAACTGTTCTGCATCATAACGGAAATAGCAGCTGGGAGCCACAACTCGTCCTCCATTCTTCGTCGGAAAAAAACGAGGAATATACTGAAGAGCCCGATCCAGGCAACTCCCACAAAGCCTCTCATTTAAGTTAGGTGTACACTGCATAAGGGCGTAAATCCTGAGAAAACTCGAGTAATTTGCGCTACCCACAGCAAACTTGCGAGTAGAATCGCCTGCAACCACTTGGGTTTTCAAATTGGACAGTAAGCTATCCAGTACCTGAGTGAACATATTCACATCAGTGTCAGCCACGTTCCTAGCATTCGCCCTGTAGTAAATAGGCCCCTCTCGAATACCGAAAATATCCTGATCCGAGTACCGAAGCATGCAAGCTTCATACCATACTATACCTCGGGTTTGGTTGTGACAAAATTGATCGAGTCCATAACTGGAAGTAGAGAAGTTGAGACATCTGTGACAGACATCTTGGCTAACATCTCCTCTACAGAGTGCGATTGCATTGACTTTGTCACTGCCTTGACCCTCTGAGACGTTATAAAAGCCATACTGGATGTCATTGTTTGAGGATATAGCGGCAAGGGCCTTATCTACGTTGAGTTGGTACGTGCTGGTACTGGAGATGTTTGAACATTCATGGTATATATGGATTTCTGTCCACTGGGCTTTAGCGATATGAACAAGGAATAGAGCCGCCAGAGAGACAACTGCGACGATCAGATGTGACCCCATCATTTCTCCGTAGCACAAAGTCGCACACACACCATAGCTAAGCTACTTCACTCGTATAAAGCTGCAACTTTCTAAAAACAATCAAGCAGTAGAAAATGCGGAGGTCAACTATGAGAATCACAAACTAAACTAGAAGCAGCCTAGGAATCATCCACCACTATCAATAGAATATAAAAAAGATCATGATACAAAATTCAGTTCAAAGGAATGAGGATTTGAAGAAGAAAATGAGCAACCATGTAACGCGTTAGTGCCGGCTCTACAAGAGAATTATAACACCACATTGATGTTCAAATTCTACACTGTTATGCAGAAGCAGAGGGCTTTGTAGCAAAAAGTTGGAATAAAAGACGAAACCACCTCATTGGTGCCATAATCAAGTAAGGAGAGATAATATAATGCTGATTGAAGTATACCTGGGAACAACCTTTTAGCTTTTTCAAAAACTCCAAGGAGTTGTTAAACATGCAGAATACTCAAACAATTAGAAGACGCGTTCAAATGGCTTACAACATAGCCGGCTCTGATTCCTGTGTCTTTTTGCATAAATTAGCTGGAGAAGAACTAGCAAACCTACAAGAAGTTGGGACATCCGGATCAATCAAAATTACACTGCAGCAAACGAGTCTGATAGAGTACAAGTGAGAATATTTAAAATACCACCTTACCCAGATCAGGTTGGGTAGATGCTACTGCAGATATAATGCCAGTTTAAACTTCAGGCTTGATGTCTCAAACCAGGCGAGGTCCTTCGTAGCAAGGAAACAACTGAGGTATGCTTTTTATCCAAACATGAATTCACAGACCCCAAAAGTAAAGACAAATGTGACTGAAAAGGCCAGAGAAGCTAACAGTAGCTGGAAGTTAAAATTTGAAAGTTTCACCAAATCCGTCACAGAGATGCATACAAAGAGTATAAACCAAAAACTAGCAAAAATCTTGGACGTTACATTCTTAAACTCAAAGGAATTGCTAGTAAAATATCATCATCTGATATGCTGCCGCCTCCAACAAGTACATATGCTGTAACTTCAGAGACAGCTCAGAACAGGTACTTGTGGGCAGAATACTGAGCATAAGTACCAATGCATTCCATACTCATAAGTCATATAGACTGTTCATACGAATGAAACTCACAGGACCAATTGTCTGGGAGATAGTTCAGTAACTGAGACCTCATTTATTGTAAAGTTCTCAACTCTACCAGTAGATCTATCTGACAAAGTTGTCCTTGAACTCTGTGGTTCTGGCTCTACAATGCTGTGCATAAAAAAGGCTGGTTTTGACGGAACAGGAAGAGCGAGCGAGTAGCTACTGAGCATAAGAAGAACGGAACTCATAGTGGGTCTAGCAGCTACACTTTCTTGAACACAAAGTAGCCCAATATGAATGCATCTCATTATTTCATCTTTAAAGCCAGCCATGATAACCGGATCGATGATCTCAGAAGCTTTCCCAGTGTTCCAGCTTTCCCATGCCTGTAACAAGTGCAGAATCATTAGAAGGTACTGCATTATATACCTGTATCCCTTGTTGGGTGAAGACAAATATGACATACTAGCTACTTACAAAGCTAACAAGATCCTCCGTATTTTCTCCAACACGAAAACAATTGCTCTTCTGACCACTGACTAGCTCCAGCACTAACACGCCAAAGCTGTATATGTCTGTCTTCACCGAGTAATGACCATAAATAGCATATTCAGGTGCCATATATCCGCTGAAATGAAAACATTACTGTCAGCAATAAAGGAAAATTCAGCACGTGTTTGATTTTTTTTCCCCTCTCAGGAACTAAGTAACAAGGATATGATACTTACTATGTTCCAACTACTCTACTTGTTTCACCTTGAGTTTGATCCACCACAAACAGCCTAGCCATGCCAAAGTCAGCAATTTTGGGATTCATTTCTTCATCTAATAAAATATTGCTAGCTTTTAGATCCCGGTGTATAATTCTGATTCTAGAATCTTCATGAAGATAAAGAAGCCCCCGGACAATGCCTCCAATGATTTTGTATCGCATGTTCCAGTCCATATTTGCGCGCTTAGAATCGTCTGCGCAAGAGAACAAATTAGATGTGATCCATAATAGCACAGCTCAAAAAGCATGTGGTGCAGATAATTAAAAGTTATACCGAACAAGAATTGATCAAGGCTTGCATTGGGGACGAACTCGTATATGAGAAGTCTTTCTTGACCTTGCAAGCAGAAGCCTAGGAGTCTTACCAAATTCCTGTGCTGAAGTTTAGCCAACAACTGAACTTCATTCTTGAATTCAAAATCTCCTTGTCCTGAGTTTTCAGCTAATCTCTTCACAGCAATTTCTTGTCCTTCAACAAGTGTTCCCTGAAATTAAATAGAGAACAATAGTTATCTGTAAAATGGTAAGATCAATCCTTTATCATACTATCTACTTCTTAGTTATAATTATTACCTTATACACAGCTCCAAACCCGCCACGTCCCAGCATATTATCATTCGAGAAATTATTAGTAGCAACTCTAATTGTATGTAATTCAAATTGCAAGGACTCCTCATTGTTCATATCATCCGTGCCTGTATAGGAAGAGCTTGTTAGCTACAAACTTTAATTTGGCAGAATATGTACACACAAATAGGATGTTGCATTATTTGTTAACTATGGCTTTGGTTTTTCGTATGTAGAAAAGGAAGGACACACCAAATGTCATTTACTTCCAACTAAAAAATCAATATTGTGGTCACGGAGAATCGATTAAATATCATCTACCACATAAGACGGAATCATGTTCACTTACTTTCACGATTCTTTCTTAACCTATTACACCTTATAACCGCATATATGCATATAACCAATACCACAGTGCTGATTGTTGAGATAGAGATGATTATAATATTTCGAACACTGAAGTTCCTTGCTCCTGTAAATCATAATTGTTGTCGTCGTTAGAGTTATATACACTATTTATAACAAAACAAAAAGAAACCTAAAAATGGAGATTCTCCCAAGATATGCTCTACAGTACAATATCATGGTTCTGTTTATAGTAGAATACCTTCACGAGGAACCTCATTTGTGGGAGATGGCACTGCTATTGGAGGTAGTGGCGGCGGTGGTACCACAGATGAGGAAGGTGGTTGTGCACTTGTCGCAGTATCATTAAACCGATAGGTTTCATACCTAAAATTGCAGGCAGGACGATAAACACGTGCTCCGGCCATCCCAGTAAAATTGGAGGGAATGTACTTAAATATCCTATCTAGACAGTCGGCACACTCCCTCTGTGTTAAATCAGGTGTACACTGCACAAGTGCGTAAATGCTGTCAAACATCGTGTATCTTGCACTGTCATAAGCATACTTTTTAAGAGAATTCCCTGAAGAGGCTTTGTTCCTTAAATCTGTTAACAGACTTTCCAATGTCTTATTAAGCCCAGCCCCATCACGAAGTTGAAATGAATTCCACTTAAGGTAAATAGGTCCATTCAGATTCAGGTCACGGAAGATATCACTGTTTGAGTATCTCAACATGCAATTATCATACCACGCAATCGCCTCCCTTTCCACCGGACAAAAGTCGGGCAGATCAACCATAGAGCAATACACACAATCACGGCACTCGGCTGGAGTAACACCTCCTCTACAAAGCGCAATAGCATATGCTTTATCAGGGTCCTCTCCCACTGTAACATTATAAAATCCATAATCATTCTGATCATCGGATGCGATGGATGAGAAGAGAGTCTTCAAATTAACTCCATAAGTGCTATCACTCGTGTAGTTCCCGTTGCTTCCACATTCTCTGTAGAGCCTGGTTTCATTTACACCCCTAACCCCGCATGTAATAGACTCACCCCTAACCTGGCAAAAAAGAACGAAGACGACAAATGCAACTACAATCAACAACTCCATCAGATAAGGAAAAACAAGTACAAAACATGAGAGAGCTAGATGGATAACAAGCTTATATTAAAGCTCTTCACAGCTTACAATTCTTGAGCAACCCAAAAGTCAAGTCAAAGTAGAGTAGAGTCTAAAGTACAGTACCACACTCACATTTCCACACGTCAAAGACTTCAACTTCGCCACAGTCATCCACCACTGTATCTTTTTTGTTGTTGAAAGAAGGTGTATTCATTCAAAGAGATGGACTAAACAAGACACAACTGTGCAACAGACTCAACACGGCACCCACAAAAGAGTGAACCCCTGCAACAGACAGGACACAACGACCAAGAACAAAACTAAGACAACTTGGACAAGAAGAGCCTCAGCTCACCGAAGCAAAACAAATACACTGCCAAGACTAAACAAGGACTCAAAAAACCTACATAGCTAGTCTGCTACTGCTAAAAACTTTACACCAAACCATCTGTAAATAGAATTCCCTGTTTTACTACTTTTAAACAATTCTAATGTTAATCTGAGCATATTCCACCACTGTATCTTGAAGTAAACATAGAGTGTACATACATACAAGCACAACTTGCACTGTACATAAAAATCGTGAAGACTGAGAGACACGAGAGTGGCCAGGAAGATACCTGGAAAAGGATGATTAGGGCTTCTTCTTCATTTTTACTGCCCCGCTTGATACGGACTCCACTGTTGATTCTAGTAGTTCCAAACGTGATTGGAGAGCCCTAAATCGCGTTCGTCAAAATCCAGGCTTCGAGCAACCAAAATGCAGTACAGGTTGTCAATCGTCGAGTTGGTTAACCTGGACACAATTTCAAAAAATAAAAATCCGAATTAACTCCACTCCACTCCAGCCAGTAAAACGATATGTTTTTTTTTTGTTGATTGGAACGATATGTTATTATGTTTTTTCAAAAGTGTAAAAATAAAAACTAAAAAAAGTATGTAACCAGGTAAAGGACTTGACTTAAAAGACTTGTGTAAAAAAGTCCAAATCAGTGAATACGATTCCATGTCCAGTGACTTGCCAAAAAATGGTAAGAAGTCCTCATCTTGTGAGTTGTGATTCAAAACCAGTAACACGAGAAATTATGTCCATGCTTCTGAATTCTCAAAATTAGGACTTTGTTGTTGGCAGTAAAAAAAATGCACTGAATACAGATATTTTGAGTACTGAAGATGCGGTCATGCAGCAGCTGAAATTTATCTATAAACATAGAACAATCAAAACTAGTAAACAATTAGTATAAAGTTCTTAAAATCAGAATAGAAAGATCTTTTTTCTCTAACCTATCCAAGTAATTTCCCACTGTTGAGCTGCTTCGAGTAGTTCCAATAGCATTGGGAAGCTCTAATCGCATTCGTTTAAATATAAACTTTGAGCAACCAAAAGGCAGTCCATCAGGTAAACGATCAACAAGGAAATATAAAAACATGAAATGCGGCCGGCATGTTTATGTATTGAAATTCCAGTTCTTCGATTTTAATTTTTGGAAAGAAATAAAATTATTTTGTGTGTGTGTAAAAAAAGGAGCAACAAAATTGAGAACTAAATGCACACCCCACAAAAAAATAGCTTTGACTAGCACAGAGAAGTGATGAAAATGATAGAACCTGTGAATAAAGACCGCCGCAGTCCGAGGGCATATAGAGAGAGTTCCATATCCTAAATATGTGTCCGTCTCCAGTGACTTGAGCAAGCCAAAAATGGTGATAAAAGTAAAAAGATTGTGACTGAAATCAGGGGGACCAAACAATGACATTTGTGTGCTTGCTCAAAGCTTCTGAATTGGCAATATGTGACTAAAAATCCGAAGTTGAATTAGTTTTTGGCAATTAGCTAGTGCTGAAAAAATTAGGATCTTAAATCAGAAACTAGGATGCACCGAATAAAAAATAATTAAAATCCCCTTTATGAATATTGAAGATGCAGCTTCTTGCATTTACATGTAAACATATAAAATCAAAATAGAAATATGAAAACATACATAGAAAAATCAAAACAGAAATATGAAACCATTGTCTTAAAATCCAGGATGCAAAATAGAAAGATCTTTTCTCCATAACCTATCACAGCCCCTTTTAGAAAGATCAGCTGAATCACAAAATAAAACTATCAAGGACTCTAAAAAAGACATGATCAGAAGACCAAAAACCACGCAAAAAGACCCAAACGATATGAACATTTCTTTCTCTTGTGAAAAACAATCGAAAATAAAAAAAACTTGAAAATTCAATCCTAAAACAAATATACTCACAATCAAAATAAATTCTGTCAACGCAAATTCAAAAATCAGAATAAGCATCGTTTTTTTAACACTTTTCCTTGTACCAAATAAACAACCAAGTTCCATCACACTGACACTCTATAGCGCTTTGATCATCACGTGGCTGTGATTGATGCCGAAGAGAGATGAATGAGAAAAGGCTTTAAACAAATACCACCATAGAGAGTTCTAATGTGAAAAGTAAATAGGAAAATCTTCTATGTTTCTCGAAAGCCTCTAAATTTCGTGGGTAGAAATAAACTTAAAGAATGCTCGAAATCTGAAAAGTCATAATTGAACATCTATAATTCTGTATTTATAGAAACAAATGTAGCCCGTTACTACTTGCGTGACTATGACGTAATCTTGAAATATACGCGTGCATACATTTCCTAATTTGGTGATAAGCCCAATAACGAAGCCCCATAAAAAAGAACTTTCACCTTCTCACCCCAGCTGCGCAAACGATAGCGTTTTACAAAACCGCACGCCAATTTTAAATAACCCCAATCAAGCCCAAATATCTTCAAGCCCAATAAATCACCCGAGAACAGCCACTACAGGATGCTCTCGCTGAACTGCGTATTCACAAAGCGCGACACCGTTTCAAGTCCATGTAAAATCAACAGTTTATTGAGCTTGAAGAATGACATTGAAGCACGCACCTGTGGGTACAAGTTAGTATTTTGACACATGCCATACATGATTAGTTGATTACGGTATTGTCTTTTTGAACTTTGTACTATTTTATGATTGGGGTTATGAGTTAGAATTAGTTTGTTAGAGAAACTTATCGAACTCTGAATATTCTTGTGTCGGGTTACCACGTACGCCCTCTTGAACTTGTACTTTTGAAACTAAGTTAAATTAAAATAAGTTAAATTTGATTTAAGTAATCACCATCACCATCATTTCGGCCATATATATTTGTGTAATTGTTTTTTTTTGTTGGAAAATGTAATAACAAAACAAATTTACCCAATCTATTTCAAATGAAAAATTAGCTCTGAAACACATGTAGTTTTACCGAAAAGTACATTCACCGAAATAATCAACCAACACCAATAAAAATGCGTCAATTCTTGGGACTGATTTAGGGTTTAGAAAAATGAGAAATTTTTTGGCGATAATGAAACTGCAAATTGACTGAGAAAATTTGAACTTGGTAAATCAGCATTCTCTATATATAAAAAAAATCGCACCGTTAGCAATTGCATTGCGTTGCGTGTGTGAGATAAAAGTTTCCTAATATCTGATATATTAATATATTGACAGTCATACGTTCTTACGATTTAGGGCCTGTCCACTTTAACTGAAACTTATAGTGTCTTATCTTATCTTAACTGATCTTAACTTATAGTGACTGATCTTAACTTATCTTAACTGATATTAACTTATCTTAACTGATATTAACTTATCTTAACTTAACTGAAACTTATATTGTATGATGAATAGTAATATTATGATGATGATGAATAGTAATATTTATGATAATGATAAATAGTAATATTATGATGATGGCGAATAGTATGATGATGATGGTATGATGAATAGTAATATTATGATGATGATGAATAGTAATATTTATGATAATGATAAATAGTAATATTATGATGATGGTGAATAGTATGATGATAATGGTATGATGAATAGTAATATTATGATGATGATGAATAGTAATATTATGATGATGAATAGTAATATTATGATGATGGTATGATGAATAGTACTTTTATGATGATGGTGAATAGTAATTTTATGATGATGAATAGTAATATACTGATGATGATGATGGGGGTGATGATGGTGATGAATAGTAATTTTATGATGATGATGAATAGTAATTTTATGATGATGAATAGTAATTTTATGATGAATAGTAATATACTGATGATGATGGTGGGGGTGATGATGGTGATGAATAGTAATTTTATGATGATGAATAGTAATTTTATGATGAATAGTAATATACTGATGATGATGATGGGGGTGATGATGGTGATGAATAGTAATTTTATGATGATGAATAGTAATTTTATGATGATGATGATGGTATGATGAATAGTGTGATGGTATGATGATGATGATATGAATAGTATGATGATGGTATGATGAATAGTATGATGATGGTGATGGTGTGATAATGATGATGGTGTGATGAATAGTATGATGGTATGATGATGGTGAATAGTATGATGATGATGGTATGATGAATAGTATGATGATGATGATGATGATGGAATGATGAATAGTATGATGATGATGATGGTGAATAGTATGATGATGATGATGGTATGATGAATAGTATGATGATGATGGTATGATGATGAATAGTGTGATGGTATGATGATGATGATGAATAGTATGATGATGATGATATGATGATGGTGAATAGTATGATGGTATGATAAATAGTATGATGGTATGTTAAAAGTAACTTAACTTATCTTAACTGATCTTAACTTATCTTAACTGATATTAACTTATCTTAACTGATCTTAACTTATCTTAACTGATATTAACTTAACTTAACTTACAAGTCAAAAAAACAAGTCAATGTGGACAGGGCCTTAGGCATGAGATAAAAGCTTAAAATAAATTTCCTAGTTTAACCGACCCCACCCACCCGAACTGCCTAAATATTTTAAAGCCCTCAAGACCATGCTTGGTCTCACAGAACTGGGTACCGACCTAGAACGACGTCGTTTTGTGTTGGAAACGCAAGGTGTTCCTTGGCTTGAAGACTGATTCAAAAGTATTGATTATTACTCTAAAAAAAAAAGTAATGATTATTGAAGCACCGTTGGATACAAAGACTTTTAGTCATTGATATGGACCTTCACAGCAATGACCCCTCCTCCATATAAGCAAGTCTTCCTACACCAGATAACATATCCATTTCATTCATAGCTAGCATCTCTGCTTGTGAATGTGAATCCCAATTCCCATGTCGAGATCCATCTGTTTCTTTGCGCTATTTGCCGTCCTTTTGCCATTCTTAGCTTTTACACGAGCTCAGCCGACGCAGGTTTACAACCACCACGCTTGTTCGGGAGGCATCGATGGGTTCGAAAGCGACAGCGTTTTCGCCACAAATCTCAACCAAGTCCTCTCAACCTTCTCATCCCTCGATCAGACCAATAACGGATTCTACAACTTATCCCTTGGTCAGCACGAAGATCAAATTAGTTCAATAGCACTCTGCAGGGGAGACGTCGGCCAGAGTTCGTGCCTCGAGTGCATCAAGTTCGCCACCACCGCGCTCTTTCAACGCTGCCCGAATCAAATGGGAGCTATCATCTGGTACGACAACTGCATGTTTAGGTACACTAATTGGTACATGTTTCGCTCCTTGGAAGGGACTTATGCGAGATTGTCGAACGACACATCCTCATCCGATACTGTAACATATGACAAGCAACTTTTTACTCTGTTGGAGGCTCTTCGAGACAAGGCCTCTGCGGGCAACTCTACGCTAAAATTTGCTACTGGCGACACGAAGTTTATAGGAGCTGAAAGGATTTATGCTCTTGTGCAGTGTATTCCTGACTTGGATCAGATGCAGTGTGATAACTGTTTATCACGCGCTTTCGATGATATCACAAAGTCTATTCCGGGAAGAGCAGGAGGGAGAATTCTTGGAGCAAGTTGCAGCGTGAGATTTAATGCGACCAGTTTCTATTGAAATGTTTTCTCAAAGCAGTGTATTTGTTACCCCAAAACATGTTATGCTCAATTATTTGGGTTAATTTTAGGTATGTCATGTTTTGAGTTTCGTATTTCACAAATGTCATATGTTTGAGTTTTATTTCACCCATGCCATATCTTTTATTTTTTTTGGTGATGTGTATGCTGACTAGGATAAAAATGGGCCACATGGACCATAAATTTGATGGAAAGAAATTAATATAAAAATTAAAAAATTTATAAAAAACAATTTTTAATAAAAGGAATATAAATTATTTTTTTTTTTTGAAAAGAAGGAATATAAATTATTTGATAAATAAAAATTAAACAAAAAATGAAAAATATTTTTAAATTTTTGCAAATTTCCCCTACAATTTTTTTTAAAAGGTAAGACTTCGACAACACTATATTGTTGAATAAAAAGTAGTTCAATCATTTGATGTGAATCTCAAATTTTTTTTACAAAATACCCTTATATTGTTCAAACTAGATAGGAACAATAATTAATATTTTTTTTATTTGTAGGGGAAATTTGCATAATGACCTGGATAAAAATTAAAAAATTAATATAAAAATTCAAAAACTCAAAAAATTTATATAAATATAATTTTTAATAAAAATGAATATAAATTATTTGATAAATAAAAATTAGAAACTTTACAAAAATTTAAACACAAAATGAAAAATATTTTTCATTTTTTTTTTGTAAATTTCCCCTACAAATAAATTTTTATTTGGACATATTCCTTTTTAAACATCAAATTTAAACATATTCCTTTTTATTAAAAATTGTATTTTTATAAAATTTTTGAGTTTTTGAGTTTTTGAATTTTTATAATTTCTAATTTTCCATTCCATTCCACTTTATTAATTTTTATAAAAATTTCTAATTTTTATTTATCAAATAATTTATATTCCTTTTATTAAAAATTGTTTTTTATAAATTTTTTGAATTTTTATATTAATTTTTTTCCACTTCATTGCCACATCATCAAATTTATGGTCCATGTGGCCCATTTTTATCCCAATCAGCATACACATCACCAAAAAAATGAAAGGTATGGCATGGGTGAAATAAAACTCAAACCTATGGCATTTGTGAAATACGAAACTCAAAACATGGCATGCCTAAAATTAACCCCAATTATTTTTGTTTTCTGAAAGTCACTTTTTCTATTGAGAGTAACTTTTCTTATTTATAAGTAGAGAAGCTGGGGTTTTGGGTAAGGGTTAGAAGCTGGGTTTTGAAATTGTGCAAATGTTAGTATGTTGAGAAACGCGATTAGGGTTTCCTTAAAGCTGTTGAACTACTTGAATCAAGATTCAGGAATCAACACGAATGTCGCATCCATTGAGCCGCTTTGGCGCGGTTCGGTTTTGTTAATTTTAATTTCGATTTTTGGGCATCAAACGAAGTCAAGAACGACTTGGTCTTCCACAAACGGTTCAACTTCTTTTGGATCTCAACCACTGGTTAAAGAAGTCAGTTCGACTTCTCCCTTTATGACGTCATGGGCAGTTCAGTGGACTCCTTAAACTCGTATGTAAGGAGAAGTTCTGCGCCTCACTTGACAAAGACAGAAACACACAACCCTCCTCTTCTGTTTATTCGTTTTGAGTTTGGTGCACACTCTGTTGCCGATCGTTTCATCCTGGGAAGTCAGCTAGTCCCAGTCCCAGCACCAGTAGGGCGGCAATCTTATTTAAGGACAGCCTCGAACGCGACTCGATCCACTATGGTTTGCAAATTGGTTTTTCGATTAATCATCTGCTTTGCATATCTGTTCTGCGTATCTGTCTATTTTACATATCTGTTCAATAACTTAGTTGAAATCAGACTGATTATTAGCGTTATTTCCAACATGCTTTTGGGCATTGTAGGGGAGATGTTAGTCTGCCTGTAATGCCATCGCCACTACCTCTACATTCAGCACTTTCTCCCACCAATGATGTTCCTCTTGAAAGTTGAAGGTAATCTACTATTTACATATGTATGAAATTTTAAGCGCAAAATAAACATTTAAGAATCTGTGAACAAATTATTGAGATATAAGGTACAAGGACGCGAGGTATGATATATGTGACATGTAGGTATGCGCATTTGCTGAAAAATATTCTTTATAGGACGGCATATTGAGGGCTTTGATAATTTGGAGTTTTTTTTTTTGTTTCCAAAAAGTGTCTTCGCAACTTTATTGACTGCCACAGTTTTGATTTCCAGGAGAGTAATGTTTTAGTTGCAGTGGATATATATACCACCTGATTTATGGTCATTTATCGGTGAAGGCTGACATAAACAGCATCGTCGTTTTAGTGCTGGAAATAGTCAGTAGGCAGAAGAACAATTGTATTTGTATCAGAGAAACTGCACATGATCTTATTAGCTTTTTGTAAGTAGATATTAATATTTCGCTATTTTTCATTGTTAAGGGAATACATTACATTCTTATAAACGATTTTGCTTTTTGTTGCAGGCATGGGAAAGCTGGACCGCAGGGAAAGATGCAGATATCATTTATTCTGATATTGTGGTTCGCTCCAATGACGAAATATTGAGATACATTCATATCGGATAAATTCGCATGTGCTCTGGTGAGCATAACTTTTAGCAGTCGACTGCCCTATATCTAGAATGTTATTTATATGATTTGCACTGATTCAGAGTTGCTGGTCTTTGACAGGAGAACTGAAACCTTGTAATGCATTGTGATTAAATTCAGAGGATAGAAAACAACTGTAGGGATGCCACAGCAGCCGTGATGAAGGTTGTTATTCCTATCTGGGCAGTTGAGGGCAATGCATCGCCTGTATCTGGATCGTATGGATATCCTTCAGTTGGGATCGTGTACTTAAGTAGAACTGGTAGTCATCATACCAGATAGAGCAACCGTGGCTAGAGACCACCAATGAGCTTGCGTTCCTTATGAATTGATCAAACACTTGTGCTTTGGCTGTCAAGCATTTTCTGCACTTGTCATTCCCCAAGTCTCCATTGCACTGAGCAAGGCCATACCTTCTCCCTTGCCTTCCAACATCCACTGTGTCCGTTTTAAAGAATCTAGGCTGGTTGGGAGCATCATATGCTAGTTTGTGAATGAGATTTTTTCCATCAAAAACCACGCTGAGTTTATCAGTGCCATTACCATGGCTGGTGCCTATTGTGAAGTCTTCCGTTTCCCCAAAGTCCTTTGTATCTGCATAGCGCACATAGCACCATCTGTACCATATAGCAAAATACTTGCTAGTGACGTTCCACTCATACAAGGCCGTATGTGCCGCCGCCTCTTTGATGCACTGACTGCAGTTTTGAGCTGATACATCACCTGTGCACTGGACCAGGCCCCAGACTTTATCGGGCTCTTTTCCTACCGTGGTCTTATAAAACCCGTTCCTTTGAGGCCCCTTTTCCTCCAGCAATCTCAGAATACCGTTGACATTGGTTTTGAATTCAGAGGTTGAAGTGTAATTTGGTGATGGGTCATATGAACCGAAGCCCATCCAGTTGATATCTGCATAGCAAGATGTGATACAAAGCACTGAAATAACTAACTTTAAAGTGAAATAGGTAAGCATTCTGGCGATTTGATATCTGATCTTTCTTGGTGTTCAGTGCTTTTTATAGACTCGGCTTGGTGCTCAATCGACCACTTGGGTTTTACTAATTTTGTGCACCACCAAGTCATTGCTTTCTAAATTTTCCAAAAAAAAAGTCATTGCTTTCTAAATGGTTTATCAAATGTCAACTCATTCTAAATGCATGTTCTATCTCAGCAGCTGGACAAGCAACTGATATCATAAAATAATGTATCCAGGTAAATGTTGAAAAATTCCTTTCCCATGAAAATATTTGACCTGGCAGGTTTGATAAAAAATATTAGTTTGACTTAGTAGATCATGGCAGAATTCGCATCATGCTTATCAGAATTGAAATGTATGTATGCAATGTAATATAACCTTTTAGGCGAGAATAAGCGAAAAAGAAAGGCCTTTGCACTCTGCAGAATCATATCTGATTGTTTGTTCTATTCCAATGCTGGCCAGGTTCAAGCTATGAAAATAGTCTCTCAATAAAAGGAAACTACGCGACTACATTCATAGACAGAAGCTGAGCTATAAATAGGAGCATTTGGTTAAGGGAGAATGATATCAATCAGCAGTTAGAAAGACAAGCTGATAGGTGAATTAAGTTAGTTGTCATCTGGGGTTCCCTACAACACTTCATTGGGACTTTTACCGTAAGTGTCTGATCTTGGAATTCTAAGATTTTTTACTAAAGCTGAACTAGGAGATATAGACAGTTTAATGGAGGATTTTTTACACTGATTTTTTGTTTGGGGTATGGGGGTTCTGGTTACGGTGAGTCTTTATTCAGAAAAGATTAAGGAATGCTTTTAGAATTGTGGTTTGTTTTGGTAAATTTCACATGATTACTAAGCATTGGTTTTTGGGTCCGTTAACGTAAATTTGTTGCTCACATGATTCTGAAGTTGGGAGAAATATGTAAATTTGTTGCTCACATGATTCTGAAGTTGGGAGAAATATGTATTGATGAATCTTTATATTGATTGGTTTTGGAACAATATTTTGAAAGGTGAACTGTAAGTTCTTCGGTATTGAGTATTGACAATAAAATCATATGGTTTTGGAACAATATTTTGAAAGGTGAACATGAACTGATTATTATTACGTTTGAGTTGATTATTCACAAATTTGGGGCATTCTTGAAAGTGATATTCTTCAAACGTGATGAAACATGAACTGATTATTATCACGTTTGGGTTGATTATCCACGAATTTAGGGCATTCTCGAAAATTGTATTCTTCTTTAAACGTGATGGAACATGAACTGATTATTATCACGTTTGGGTTGATTATCCACAAATTTGGGGCATTCTCGAAAGTGATATTCTTCTTCAAACGTGATAGAACATGAACTGATTATTATCACGTTTGGATTGATTATCCACAAATTTGGGGCATTTTTGAAAGTGATATTCTTCAAACGTGATAATAATCAGTTCCATGTTCCATCACGTTTGAGTTGATTATTCATGAATTTGGGGCATTCTTGAAAGTGATATTCTTCTTCAAACGTGATGGAACATGAACTGATTATTATCACATTTGGATTGATTATCCATGAATTTGGGGCATTCTTGAAAGTGGAATTCTTCTTCAAGCGTGATAGAACATGAACTGATTATTATCACGTTTGGGTTGATTATCCACGAATTTGGGGCATTCTTGAAAGTGGTATTCTTCTTCAAGCGTGATGGAACATGAACTGATTATTATCACGTTTGAGTTGATTATCCACAAATTTTGGGCATTCTTGAAAGTTGTATTATTCTTCAATCGTGATGGAACATGAACTGATTATTATCTTGTTTGGGTTGATTATCCAAGAATTTGGGGTATTTTTGAAAATGATATTCTTCTTCAAACGTGATTGAACATGAACTGATTATTATCACGTTTGGGTTGATTATCCACAAATTTGGGGCATTCGTGGTATTCTTCTTCAAATGTGATGGAACATGAACTGATTATTATCACGTTTGGGTTGATTATCCATAAATTTGGGACATTTTTGAAAGTGATATTCTTCTTCAAACGTGATGGAACATGAACTGATTATTATCACGTTTGGGTTGATTATCCACGAATTTGGGGCATTCTTGAAAGTGGTATTCTTCTTCAAATATGATGGAACATGATCTGATTATTATCACTTTTGGGTTGATTATCCACGAATTTGGGGCATTCTTGAATGTGATATTCTTCTTCAAACGTGATGGAACATGAACTGATTATTATCACGTTTGGGTTGATTATCCACGAATTTGGGGCATTCTTGAAAGTGATATTCTTCTTCAAACGTGATAAAACATGACTGATTATTATCGCGTTTGAGTTAATTTTATCCACAAATTTTTGGGGCATTCTTGAAAGTGATATTCTTCTTCAAACGTGATGGAACCTGAACTGATTATTTTCACGTTTGGGTTGATTATCCACGAATTTGGGGCATTCTTAAAAGTGATATTCTTCTTCAAACGTGATGGAACATGAACTGATTATTATCTTATTTGGATTGGGTTGATTATCCACGAATTTAGGGCATTCTTGAAAGTGACATTCTTCTTCAAACGTGATGGAACATGAACAGATTATTATCACGTTTGGGTTGATTATCCACGAATTTGAGGCATTCTTGAAAGTGGTATTCTTCTTCAAATGTGTTGGAACATGAACTGATTATTATCACATTTGGGTTGGTTATCCACGAATGTGGGGCATTCTTGAAAGTGATATTCTTCTTCAAACGTGATGGAACATGAACTGATTATTATCACGTTTGGGTTGATTATCCACGAATTTGGGGCATTCTTGAAATTGGTATTCTTCTTCAAATATGATGGAACATGATCTGATTATTATCACATTTGGGTTGATTATCCACGAATTTGGGGCATTCTTGAAAGTGATATTCTTCTTCAAACATGATGGAACATGAACTGATTATTATCACGTTTGGGTTGATTATCCACGAATTTGGGGCATTCTTGAAAGTGATATTCTTCTTCAAACGTGATGAAACATGACTGATTATTATCGCGTTTGGGTTAATTTTATCCACAAATTTTTGGGGCATTCTTGAAAGTGATATTCTTCTTCAAACGTGATGGAACCTGAGCTGATTATTTTCACGTTTGGGTTGATTATCCACGAATTTGGGGCATTCTTAAAAGAGATATTCTTCTTCAAACGTGATGGAACATGAACTGATTATTATCTTATTTGGCTTGGGTTGATTATCCACGAATTTAGGGCATTCTTGAAAGTGACATTCTTCTTCAAACGTGATGGAACATGAACAGATTATTATCACGTTTGGGTTGATTATCCACGAATTTGAGGCATTCTTGAAAGTGGTATTCTTCTTCAAATGTGATGGAACTTGAACTGATTATTATCACATTTGGGTTGGTTATCCACGAATGTGGGGCATTCTTGAAAGTGATATTCTTCTTCAAACGTGATGGAACATGAACTGATTATTATCACGTTTGGGTTGATTATCCACGAATTTGGGGCATTCTTGAAAGTGGTATTCTTCTTCAAATATGATGGAACATGATCTGATTATTATCACATTTGGGTTGATTATCCACGAATTTGGGGCATTCTTGAAAGTGATATTCTTCTTCAAACGTGATGGAACATGAACTGATTATTATCACGTTTGGGTTGATTATCCACGAATTTGGGGCATTCTTGAACGTGATATTCTTCTTCAAACGTGATGAAACATGACTGATTATTATCGCGTTTGGGTTAATTTTATCCACAAATTTTTGGGGCATTCTTGAAAGTGATATTCTTCTTCAAACGTGATGGAACTTGAACTGATTATTTTCACGTTTGGGTTGATTATCCACGAATTTGGGGCATTCTTAAAAGTGATATTCATCTTCAAACGTGATGGAACATGAACTGATTATTATCTTATTTGGCTTGGGTTGATTATCCACGAATTTAGGGCATTCTTGAAAGTGACATTCTTCTTCAAACGTGATGGAACATGAACAGATTATTATCACGTTTGGGTTGATTATCCACGAATTTGAGGCATTCTTGAAAGTGGTATTCTTCTTCAAATGTGATGAAACATGAACTGATTATTATCACATTTGGGTTGGTTATCCATGAATGTGGGGCATTCTTGAAAGTGATATTCTTCTTCAAACGTGATGGAACATGAACTGATTATTATCACGTTTGGGTTGATTATCCACGAATTTGGGGCATTCTTGAAAGTGGTATTCTTCTTCAAATATGATGGAACATGATCTGATTATTATCACATTTGGGTTGATTATCCACGAATTTGGGGCATTCTTGAAAGTGATATTCTTCTTCAAACGTGATGGAACATGAACTGATTATTATCACGTTTGGGTTGATTATCCACGAATTTGGGGCATTCTTGAAAGTGGTATTCTTCTTCAAATATGATGGAACATGATCTGATTATTATCACATTTGGGTTGATTATCCACGAATTTGGGGCATTCTTGAAAGTGATATTCTTCTTCAAACGTGATGGAACATGAACTGATTATTATCACGTTTGGGTTGATTATCCACGAATTTGGGGCATTCTTGAAAGTGATATTCTTCTTCAAACGTGATGAAACATGATTGATTATTATTGCGTTTGGGTTAATTTTATCGACAAATTTTTGGGGCATTCTTGAAAGTGATATTCTTCTTCAAACGTGATGGAACCTGAGCTGATTATTTTCACGTTTGGGTTGATTATCCACGAATTTGGGGCATTCTTAAAAGTGATATTCTTCTTCAAACGTGATGGAACATGAACTGATTATTATCTTATTTGGCTTGGGTTGATTATCCACGAATTTAGGGCATTCTTGAAAGTGACATTCTTCTTCAAACGTGATGGAACATGAACAGATTATTATCACGTTTGGGTTGATTATCAACGAATTTGAGGCATTCTTGAAAGTGGTATTCTTCTTCAAATGTGATGGAACATGAATTGATTATTATCACATTTGGGTTGGTTATCCATAAATTTGGGGCATTCTTGAAAGTGATATTCTTCTTCAAACGTGATGGAACATGAACTGATTATTATCACGTTTGGGTTGATTATCCACGAATTTGGGGCATTCTTGAAAGTGGTATTCTTCTTCAAATATGATGGAACATGATCTGATTATTATCACATTTGGGTTGATTATCCACGAATTTGGGGCATTCTTGAAAGTGGTATTCTTCTTCAAATATGATGGAACATGATTTGATTATTATCACATTTGGGTTGATTATCCACGAATTTGGGGCATTCTTGAAAGTGATATTCTTCTTCAAATGTGATGGAACATGAACTGATTATTATCACGTTTGGGTTGATTATCCACGAATTTGGGGCATTCTTGAAAGTGATATTCTTCTTCAAACGTGATGAAACATGACTGATTATTATCGCGTTTGGGTTAATTTTATCCACAAATTTTTGGGGCATTCTTGAAAGTGATATTCTTCTTCAAACGTGATGGAACCTGAACTGATTATTTTCACGTTTGGGTTGATTATCCACGAATTTGGGGCATTCTTAAAAGTGATATTCTTCTTCAAACGTGATGGAACATGAACTGATTATTATCTTATTTGGCTTGGGTTGATTATCCACAAATTTAGGGCATTCTTGAAAGTGACATTCTTCTTAAAACGTGATGGAACATGAACATATTATTATCACGTTTGGGTTGATTATCCACGAATTTGAGGCATTCTTGAAAGTGGTATTCTTCTTCAAATGTGATGGAACATGAACTGATTATTATCACTTTTGGATTGATTATCCATAAATTTGGGCATTCTTGAAAGTGGTATTCTTCTTCAAACGTGATTAAACATGAACTGATTATTATCATGTTTGGGTTGATTATCCACAAATTTGGGGCATTTTTGAAAGTGATATTCTTCTTCAAACGTGATGGAACATGAACTGATTATTATCACATTTGGGTTGATTATTCACGAATTTGGGGCATTCTTGTAAGTGGTATTCTTCTTCAAACGTGATAGAACATGAACTGATTATTATCACGTTTGGGTTGATTATCCATAAATTTGGGGCATTTTTGAAAGTGGTATTCTTCTTCAAACGTGATGGAACATGAATTGATTATTATCACGTTTGGGTTGATTATCCACGAATTTGGGGTATTCTTAAAAGTGATATTCTTCTTCAAACGTGATGGAACATGAACTGATTATTATCACATTTGGGTTGGTTATCCACGAATGTGGGGTATTCTTGAAAGTGGTATTCTTCTTCAAACGTGATGGAACATGAACTGATTATTATCACGTTTGGGTTGATTATCCACAAATTTGGGGCATTCTTGAAAGTGGCATTCTTCTTCAATCGTGATGGAACATGAACAGATTATTATCACGTTTGGGTTGATTATCTATAAATTTGGGGCATTTTTGAAAATGATATTCTTCTTCAAACGTGATGGAACATAAACTGATTTTTATCACGTTTGGGTTGATTATCCACAAATTTGGGGTATTTTTGAAAGTGGTATTCTTCTTCAAACGTGATGGGACATGAACTGATTCTTATCACGTTTGGGTTGATTATCCACAAATTGGGGCATTTTTGAAAGTGATATTCTTCTTCAAGCGTGATGGAACATTAACTGATTGATATCACGTTTGAGTTGATTATCCACGAATTTGGGGCATTCTTGAAAGTGTTATTCTTCTTCAATGGTGATGGAACATGAATTGATTATTATCACTTTTGGAACGATTATCCATGAATTTGGAGCATTCTTGAAAGTGGTATTCTTCTTCAAACTTGATAGAACATTAACTGATTATTATCACGTTTAGGTTGATTATCCACAAATTTGGGTTCTTGAAAGTGGTTTTCTTCTTCAATCGTGATGGAACATGAACAGATTATTATCACGTTTGGGTGGATTATCCACAAATTTGGGGCATTTTTGAAAGTGATATTCTTCTTCAAACGTGATGGAACATGAACTGATTATTATCACGCCTGGGTTGATTATCAACGAATTTGGAGTATTCTTGAAAGTGATATTCTTCTTCAAACGTGATGGAACATTAACTGCTTATTATCACATTTGAGTTGATTATCCACGAATTTGAGGCATTCTTGAAAGTGGTATTCTTCTTCAAATGTGATGGAACATGAACTGATTATTATCACTTTTGGATTGATTTTCCATAAATTTGGGGCATTATTGAAAGTGGTATTCTTCTTCAAACGTGATTAAACATGAACTGATTATTATCATGTTTGGGTTGATTATCCACAAATTTGGGGCATTTTTGAAAGTGATATTCTTCTTCAAACGTGATGGAACATGAACTGATTATTATCACATTTGGGTTGATTATTCACGAATTTGGGGTATTCTTGTAAGTGATATTCTTCTTCAAACGTGATAGAACATGAACTGATTATTATCACGTTTGGGTTGATTATCCACAAATTTGTGGCATTTTTGAAAGTGGTATTCTTCTTCAAACGTGATGGAACATGAATTGATTATTATCACGTTTGGGTTGACTTTCCACGAATTTGAGGTATTCTTAAAAGTGATATTCTTCTTCAAACGTGATGGAACATGAACTGATTATTATCACATTTGGGTTGGTTATCCACGAATGTGGGGTATTCTTGAAAGTGGTATTCTTCTTCAAACGTGATGGAACATGAACTGATTATTATCACGTTTGGGTTGATTATCCACAAATTTGGGGCATTCTTGAAAGTGGCATTCTTCTTCAATCGTGATGGAACATGAACAGATTATTATCACGTTTGGGTTGATTATCTATAAATTTGGGGCATTTTTGAAAGTGATAGTCTTCTTCAAACGTGATGGAACATAAACTGATTATTATCACGTTTGGGTTGATTATCCACAAATTTGGGGCATTTTTGAAAGTGGTATTCTTCTTCAAACGTGATGGAACATGAATTGATTATTATCACGTTTGGGTTGACTTTCCACGAATTTGGGGTATTCTTAAAAGTGATATTCTTCTTCAAACGTGATGGAACATGAACTGATTATTATCACATTTGGGTTGGTTATCCACGAATGTGGGGTATTCTTGAAAGTGGTATTCTTCTTCAAACGTGATGGAACATGAACTGATTATTATCACGTTTGGGTTGATTATCCACAAATTTGGGGCATTCTTGAAAGTGGCATTCTTCTTCAATCGTGATGGAACATGAACAGATTATTATCACGTTTGGGTTGATTATCTATAAATTTGGGGCATTTTTGAAAGTGATAGTCTTCTTCAAACGTGATGGAACATAAACTGATTATTATCACGTTTGGGTTGATTATCCACAAATTTGGGGCATTCTCGAAAGTAGTATTCTTCTTCAAACGTGATGAAACATTAAATGATTATTATCACGTTTGGGATGACTATCCACAAATTTGGGGCATTTTTGAAAGTGATATTCTTCTTCAAACGTGATGGAACATGAACTGATTATTATCACGTTTGGGTTTATTATCCACAAATTTGGAGTATTTTTGAAAGTGGTATTCTTCTTCAAACGTGATGGGACATGAACTGATTATTATCACGTTTGGGTTGATTATCCACAAACTTGGGGCATTTTTGAAAGTGATATTCTTGTTCAAACGTGATGGAACATGAACTCATTATTATCACGTTTGGGTTGATTATCCACGAATTTGGGGCATTCTTGAAAGTGATATTCTTCTTCAAACGTGATGGAACATGAATTGATTATTATAACTTTTGGATTGATTATCCATGAATTTGGAGCATTCTTGAAAGTGGTATTCTTCTTCAAACGTGATAGAACATGAACTGATTATTATCACGTTTGGGTTGATTATCCACAAATTTGGGGCATTCTTCAAAGTGGTATTCTTCTTCAAATGTGATGGAACATGAACTGATTATTATCATGTTTGGGTTGATTATCCACAAATTTGGGGCATTTTTGAAAGTGATATTCTTCTTCAAACGTGATGGAATATGAACTGATTATTATCATGTTTGGGTTGATTATCCACGAAATTGTGGCATTCCTGAAAGTGGTATTCTTCTTCAAATATGATGGAACATGAACTGCTTATTATCAAATTTGAGTTGATTAGTCACCAATTTGGGGCATTCTTGAAAGTGATATTCTTCTTCAAACGTGAAGAAACATGAACTGATTATTATCATGTTTGGGTTGATTATTCACGAATTTGGGGCATTCTTGAAAGTGGTTTTCTTCTTCAAACGTGATAGAACATGAACTGATTATTATCACGTTTGGGTTGATTATCCACAAATTTGGGGCATTCTCGAAAGTAGTATTCTTCTTCAAACGTGATGATGGCACATGAATTGATTATTATCACGTTTGGGTTGACTATCCACAAATTTGGGGCATTTTTGAAAGTTATATTCTTCTTCAAACGTGATGGAACATGAACTGATTATTATCACGTTTGGGTTGATTATCCACGAATTTAGGGTATTCTTGAAAGTGATATTCTTCTTCCAACGTGATGAAACATGAACTGATTATTATCACATTTGAGTTGATTATTCACGAATTTGGGGCATTCTTGAAAGTGGTATTCTTCTTCAAATGTGATGGAACATGAACTGATTATTATCATGTTTGAGTTGATTACCTACAAATTTGGGGCATTCTTGAAAGTGGAATTCTTCTTCAATTGTGACGGAACATGAACAGATTATTATCACGTTTGGGTTGATTATCCACAAATTTGGGGTATTTTTGAAAGTGGTATTCTTCTTCAAACGTGATGGGACATGAACTGATTATTATCATGTTTGGGTTGATTATCCAAAAGTTTGGGGCATTTTTGAAAGTGATATTCCTCTTCAAACGTGATGGAACATGAACTGATTATTATCACGTTTGGGTTGATTATCAACGAATTGGGGCATTCATCGTCATCATCATCATCATCATCGTCATCATTGTCATCATCGTCATCATCCGTAATCATCATAATAATCATCGTCATCATCATCATCCTTCATTATCATCATCATCATAATCATCATCGTCATCATCATCATCGACATCATCATCATCATCATCGTCGACATCATCATTATCATCATCCTCGTCATCATCATCATCAACATCGTCATCATCATCATCATCATCCATCATCATCATCATCATCATCATCCATAATCATTCATTATCATCATCATCATCATCATCATCATCCATCATCATCATCATCATCATCCATCATCATTATCATCATTGTCATCGTCATCATCATCATCATCATCATCATCGTCATCCATCATCATCATCATCATCATCGTCATCATCATCGTCATCGCCATCATCATCATCGTCAT